>OX276373.1:98305241-99678133 GCA_946251855.1 Alsophila aescularia
TGGATAGGCTCGTATCACGACAATTAAAAAAAAACTTGTTAAAGTAAATTAGAAGAGACACAATTGAAAAAGTTTTATTGTGTTATGGGAACAAAATGCTGTAATTATGATTCGTTGAAAAATAGAAACACATTCAGGAACATTTCCGCCTTGTTTAACGTAAAACATCGATCCCATAATAACATTATTATTTGCCAATATATTGCCACAAGTATTTTTATGTATGAGTTTAAACAAATAGAAAACTGATGCTGCACCGCTCAGGATGCATAATCTAATATGGATCGGAGACATGTGCCACGTCACGCGCGCCCCCTGAGACCGCTGACGTTTGCACGTTTTATTCGACGCTGGTTAATACTGTGCCGTTGAGACTAACGTAGCTATTGGATAAAATTGAAATATTGGAAAAATACGTCTTGTAATATAGTCGCCAAGAACTTCAGTCGTGGAATGGCTGATTCTAATGTCCGTTCTTGGCTTCGAGCAGTGCCAAGTCACTCCGTGAGTTAGGTTGCTTGCTCGAAGATTCTTGGTCATGTGGGTGTTCTCACCATGTTTTACTTTACTGTTATTGAACGATGATATCGAATTCAACACATAGGACATAAGTTATTATAGAAGTAAGAGTGGAGAGGAATGCGAGTATAGCATAACTTCTACACGGGAACTTCCAGATACTCCAAAATAGATGTCACCAACAGTATGAGGTAACGCAAGTCGATCTTGAATTTTCAGATACTGTACTGGCTACTGGTTGACGCAATGTGTGAGTACCTACGAGTACTTTCCAGAAAGCATGGGGCGTGTGCTTCGGAGTATAAATATCTATAAGTGCCAAATTTCAACCTGGTACTTTAATAGTGTCTGAACATGGCTGTGAGATTACGTACAGACGGAAATTGCAATACCATAAAGGCTCCATATTTGAGTAAAAAAAAGCATCCAAAAATGTAACAAAAGTAGGTCTTCACCTAAGACTCGAACCCATCTAGAAATCAATGTAAGTACCCTGAAAAGTATGTTAATTAACTAAATTAGTGTGTATTTGAATTCTCGATCTTTCCTGTCCCAGCAGTATCAAACACCATTGCAATTCGCATGAATTACGGAGTAATTGAATAAGTTGCATCCCAATCGGGCAGTAAAGTGCCGCCCTTACGCGGCCGCCGCGGCACGTGCCCAGTAATCATACAAATTGAGACAAGTTCCAATGGAAGGGTCAGGAGTTTGTCTGATAGCGACTTGTGGGACAATGAGTTTAGTTCACATAAGTGCCGGTTAAAATAATTGCTTTGTTTCGGGACCAGCTAGATAACTGCGTATAGCAGTCCAAAAATTTCATAGTTTTTTTTAGTGATAATAGATGAAGATTTTTCCACAAATAATTAGAAACCTGCTTCGATTTCTAAAACTAAACTTGATGAATTCCTAAAAATTTTAGTTTGCATAAACTAATCTCTCGAGGGGTATTCTGAGATAGATGAAATATCAAACTTTTAAACACTGGCCAAGTGTAGCTCAAGTTATTGTAAGATAAAATTATAGTAACCGGTGTGAGTTGCCAGTGAGGACTTACGGCACTGTTTTAATATATGTTAATAACGTCTAACATATACTTTTGTTGCTCTTACTCATAAGCCCAAAGTTCCTCAAGCAGCTTTGGAGAGAGTTAAACCTACTTAGGGTCTCTTTGCGTGATCAAATAAGGAAAGAAATAAAATTAAGTGACTTAGCTCTTGGAATTAGTACGATTAAGTTGGTAACTGTATATAAACGAAGGGAAATAAAGACATGGACTGGAAGACATAGCGTATATATCGGATAGGAGGACCCCACACGAGGTGTATGAACAATAAGGTGTGAGTTGCGGGGAGTGCTGAATGCAAACAGCAGCAAGTGCTCGTTATGACGTGACTGGACTAGGGCTGCCATCATTAATATTGCTGAAACCCGACATTTAGTCCAAATCGGGTTTTTTTCCCGGACGCTCTTAAAAGTATTTCAAATATAAATGATATTACTCTCGTCTACTTGGGAATGCTTAGCATAAACACAACAACAAATTGATATTTTGAATAACTGAAATAACATAATTAAATGTTATCTATCGTACTCTATTAAGAAAATTAGGTTGGAACTTACCAATCAAAATTAATAGGAACTCTCTTCTTTATAACCTCCGAACGCGAAAAAAGAAGGGGTGTAATAAGTTTAGGGTGTTCATGTGTGTACATGTCTGTCTGTGGCATCCTAGCACCGCATATGAATGCACCGATTTTGATGCGTTTTTTTTCTGTTTGCCAGCTGGTGTGGTGCTCAGCTACTAGTATAATGTGCGTGGGCGGGGGGGGGGGGGGGAGGGGGTCGGGATCGTAGCTAATGAAATACACAATTGTATCAGATAAGAGGCAGTGAGAGAGTCCGGGTTTTACCCAGAAACTTCATGAGAAACCCCCCCTTCATGAGTTCTTCCATCAGATGATGATGATGTTGAATTGTAGCTCAAGATCAAAATTGCTCGAAATCTACTTGGGAGGTCTTTGCCCAATACTAAGGTTGTACAGCCTAATAGTAATAGTGAAACAGTAATAAAATAATAAAGTAAGCTGATAACTGAATTTGAGTAATAGAACTGTCATACAAATAAACACCCCTACCCTTATCATTTATCTAAGCATTTTCACACAAAATACAGATAAAAAGGCCGGAAGTACTCACTACAGGCCGCATTAATTCGACGAAAACGATTTTCGACAACCTGCGGTCGGTCACACGACGCACACGCGCCGAAACCGCGTCGCATCCGGATCGCATCCGTTCCGCACATCGATTTAGTGCGGGTTCCGCAGCCGTGCGCCGACCGTTGACAAAGTGTTTGCCGAGTATTTCATTCACATTAGAATGGCCAATGAGGTTAGGCTGCGGAAATAGCATTCCGATTATCTGTAAACGGTATGAACAATTCACGGGATGCTACACTAATGAGACGCAACTCAAAATGCTTTGTATTCACAGGCAAGTGTTTTAATTAACTAACTTCTACAGATTACAATTAACTAGTTTACTTGAAACAGAGAGATGAGACACCCTTTATGCCATTACGCAGGTGTAAAGGTAACCCAAGTGATCCAGTACCGGTTGGCTGCGTAGCCTACTTGCTAGTGGCATTTCCCGTTGAATTGCAATGCTAATGAAATACTGAAATAATTAAATTAATTGCAATTGTGTATTCAATAACTTTGGGTGGCATTCTTTTGGTATTATGGCTTGTAGAGTGGTAGGTAGAAATTGTTCATAGGGGTTTTAAAAAAAAATGTCATTTTTTGTTTTACACATTTAAATTAATAACAGATACGGTAGCCTTAGCCCAGAATGTATTTTTTTTTCTAGACAGGAAAGTAACGGGCATAAACATAAATAGCGGATACTCCACTATTCGCCAATGACAAATCACTACAGGATCTAAAACGAATGCCTAGCCTAGCTTGCTTGTCGTATAAGGTAGCGCTGGCCTCTGGTGTCACAGTTCGTCAGGCTGCCCGAGGGCCTCTGACATGGCTCATCGACTGCTATCAATGAATAACAGCCTAGCCTGTTTGACGCCTCTAGTCGTGTTGGCTTCAGTAGCTAGTCTAAGACCACTGGTCGTAGTCCTGACTTTATATGCAGCTTATAATTCCTTGGCCAGAGTGGCCTATCATTTTTTCCACAATTTCTATTGTGTCTCAAAATGATAGGCCACTCTGGCGCTGACCGCCTCTTATAATCTTTTATTGCGATGCTGTAGTCCAGCCAACTTGGACCTCCTTTATGAAAAAACTGAATTACACACATTGCCATTGTTCTACATGGATATTGCCCATTCAATAAACAATTCATACAATGATGCATGAAAGTAATAATGACTATAACAAAACAAAACAGTTGTAATTGGGATTAAGGCTCGCATTTAATACGCAGTTAATTATGATTTTAATTAAGGGACGAATAACGAACAACGTGCGCTTGTGTGTGGCGCGTTGTGCCAATGCCTAACGTTCGTTGTAGGGTTGGCAAAACATTTATTTATATATTTATTTAAGAAACACCATAGGTACGTATTTAGTAATTTAAAATAACACTTTTTTATGATTAGAACAGGTATCATAGTATAATAAATATTCGAATCTGATATGCATACCTTTTATAAGTGTTTACAACGTTTAAACGGAAAATATAATAACATATGAAACTAAGCAACCAGGGCCATTATTCTCTATGAACATTCACACGCGTAACGCGTCTCGCTGTGGAATCGTTCGGAAAAGTACGGCAATTCTTCGATCATGCACAAACAATTCTACGCAGATATCTTAACGCAGCGCGTTACGTCGCGAGTGGCAATAGAGAATAAGGTCCCTGCTAGGTTCCAGTTATTCAATAGAAAACATCTCGCACACCTACTACAAATAATGTACAAGAAAGTTGGGTAAATCTGATACCTTAGTTCAATTCATACATTCATATACATATTGGTAAGATTTCCGTGCAAAAAACCAGACACGTATAGCGCGTGGAATGTATCTGGTGTCTGCACAGGATATAAGAGCCTGCCTCTCATCTCGCGCATTGACAAGTTGTAAGAATAGAGAATGAAATGCTTGATCTGCTTTGGTGATACTATTCGCTGTATTTTTCGGTCTAAGGCTTCAGTCTTCCAATCTGAGGTGCGATATCATATATTTTTTCTATCTCACTCCGATCTACATTGGAGATGCGAGCAGGCACAGGCATGTATCTCGCTCGCTTTAACAATTTATCAATGTTCAGGAATATATCTATCTATCTATACTTATAATAAATCAATATGAACAAAAAGGTCTGTACAAAGGAGATAATTAAAAAAAAATACTAGGGTATTTAATTAACAAGAATATAGCATTTTTTTAAATCGTGTCTGTTGTTTGTCTATTTCTTTGTCTGTATGTTTGAATACACATCAAGTAAAAATTACTGGACTGATTGCGATGCGGTTTTCATTGTTGGATAGCTGAGGGTTTGACTTAAAAACTGTACTGTACTTGTACTTGTTATCTCAATTTTATGAGTAGAATTAACGAAGTTTAATGATTTTGGTTATTTTGGTTCTGGAATAACACGGGATCCTTATATCCCAGAAAAATTACCACGCGGGCAAAGCCGCAGGCACAGCTAGTACTTATAATAAAGCATTAGGAACGAAATAGTCTGTACAAAGAAATAAATTAAAAAAAAACTAGGGTACTTAAAATAAGCTACTGAACAAAATTATAACATTAAAAATCGTGTCCGTCTGTCTGTATGTTTGTTTGTTCTGTTCGCGCATAATGTTAAATCTCTGGACTGATTGTGATGTGGTTTTCACTGTTGCATAGCTTAGGGCTTAACTTAAAAACTGATCTAATTAGTATCTCAATCCGATGAATAGAAGCTGAGCATCGATAAAAATATTTTTGACGGCTGCAGAAATTTTGATCAAATGTTGGTTTATTGGTATTTTAGGTCTTGAAATAGCACATATTGTACTTTTAACCTAGAGAAATGACCACGCGTGTGAAGCCGCGGCCACAGCTATTTATATATTAAAGACGTTCCGCGTGAATGGCGTTAGTATCAGGTACCGGTAAACCGACACAGATCTAGATCAGTCTTACTGTCATTTTTCACGTTTTTAATTGCATTCCAAAATAGAGCGTAAAAGAAAGGTAGCTCTTTAAACATTCAATCACTTTAGATTGAAATCTCAGATTTTTGAAGATTAAATTTATGTTTAAGAAATGAATGTATTAATTTACGACACAATAACAAAAGTTTTAAAATTAGTGTGTTTATACAAGTAATAAAATATTTAATTTCTACACAGATAGATCACCATAGGAATATCTGTACCTATCGATAAAATCATCTTCCAAAGCTCTTTATTTAGTACGATCTTTTATGTTTTCCTCAATAGCCTCACTCACTCACTCAGTTATTACTTCATCACTACTTCTTGACTTTTATTTACGTTTTCATCTATCGCTACCTAACGTTTGTCGGAAGGGCTTGAGCGCTTCCGGCGGTACAGGGCGGGCGGGGGTGACGCCACATCCGGCGGAAGCTGCAGTCCGCCCGCCGCCGCCCTGCCTACTGCCTCGCGATACCTACGCTACCCCGTTAAACTTAATAAAAACAACGAAGAATTTTGGTTAGAATACCTTTAATTTTGTTCCCGTTAAATAAAATGGTAGGTTATGTATGAGGGTAAACTAAATGAATAAATTATAGCTAACTGACCGACGACGAACGGTGGAAAATCATTTAATTTCTAGTCAAAATGGGTGTTAATGCTTTTTGTTAATAATTATCTTTATCAACAAAAATAATAAGAGTACGATTCAAAATTTTGATCAATTCCAAGCAGGAAAATTCCACCCACTTGCATAATCAAAAACACATTTCCAAAGTGTAAACATAACGTAAAAACATAAACATAATTTCATCGATAGACATTACACCCCTTACAGCGACACAAGCGCTAATGCAATGGAGCGAGCATTGTGCGCGCCCGTCAGTGGTTCCGTGCCGATTTGCGGGGCCCTAAAAAGGGTATGTTTTACGAACGCGCCGCGAGTCATGAAAAACCAGCGACTTTAGTGTTTTAACACTACTATTTTAATATCCAGCATTGGAATTGGTTAGGCTGATTGAATTTATTCTTATTTTACAAACTGTACCTATCAGTAGAATTAGTAGTTCGTGTCAAACCAGGTGTTTCATTTTATAGATACGTATACATTGAAGTAAAATGCTTACATATGAAATTCCCGTCGTCATCATCATCATTTACAGCCACTACGCTACCCACTGCTGGGTATAGGCCTCCTTTCTCTGTTGCCATGCCTTTCGATCTGACGATGACCTCATCTATGTCTTTACCTCCACCCTGACAAGACCTATCTCGTCAGGGTCAGGGTCGTCGAGTAACGCGCGATGGGTCCAACCCATCGCGCCGCTGGAAGTCTGACCTTCCTCTTGCTAGTTCTTGGTTGCCACGCGGTTAAAGACTTGCTCCATCTGCCATCACCTCGCTTAGCCATGTGTCATACTCAATTCAATTTAAAATAAAAATTAAAATACCCGTGGTTTGTTTAAAATGATTTTCATTTGTATATTAAGTATCTTTAATTAATGGAAGTATTATCAATGTACTATTGCCATTTGTAAGGAAGTACACTGATTCCTTTTGCGCCCGCCCCACCGGTGACGCTGTAGAGGTCAGTTATAGACCAACAGCACAAATACTTTCTAAAAAAAATGAAAGTATTCCTTTACTATAGAATTCCTAGGGACTGGAATCGATGAATTATCTAAAGGCGTTTTTCATTGCATGATCAGAATTGTTTGTTTTTCAGTAAAATATGACACAATTCTGAAAAAAAATTGAAGTCTATAATAGTAGTACGGTCTGACTGCTGACAAAAAGTATCCATATCAGTAAGTAAGTATCAGTAGCGCTAACCGCGGCTTGCTGGTAAACAACTGCCGGGTGATGGACTTAACAGTCCGAAACCTGGTTGATGTATATTCGATCTTCATACTCATGAGCTATTGAGTCGTTAATTATTTTAAAAAGTATCCATTCGAAACTCCGGTATTAATTGAGCTAGTTCATCATCGTTTGTGATGATGATGATAATCATCGTTTGTAACATTAACAGTGTACGTCTGCAGGAATTGAAGCTGTACTGTAATGGATAATGTAGTGAAAATCCGTCAGATGTACTTCAGTATGTACAGCATGCTACTCGCACCCAACCCGCTACCTCTCGTCCCGTCCACCGCTCCCCGCGTACTCCCGAAGGAACCACAGCGAGCGATAAAAGCGTCATGCATAATGTAGACGCGTCCGAAATCGAAAAATTAAAAAGTGCCGCCATCTGCCGGGCGGCCGGCGTAATTACCCGGCTGTTTTGACGGCCCGTCCTGTCGGATCACGAACCCGCTAATTACGCGAACGGATCGTGTAATGCGAGCCTTATCCGCTTAATCGACTATGAATGATAATATGCACTGCGGTTATTGTTGACCGTATGATAATTATTTTGTTTGGCTATAGCTTTGTTACTAGTTTTGAGTGATAGATGAGATAAAATAATAATATGGGCAGATTACCTAGTAAACATATCTACATTTATAACTCCAGTACGTGAACATCTCTGTGCAAGTATAATAATAATAAGAAACACTTTATTGCACCAGAATTCTAAGGAAAAAGTATACATGAAGTATGTATGCTTGTTGCCACTCAGCTCCTATGAACTGAAAGGATATTGATGAAATTTGGTATGTAGATACTTTAGATCTTGGAATGATATATTTGATACTTTTTATCTCAGGCTCAGTAAATGTGCGAGTGCATAAAAAGGTTTTTGTTCTGAGTTTTGGTAACCACAGGTACCGTGTGTATTGAGTATTTTAACCACGCGGGAATAGCACCGGTACTTAGCTTGTTTAAAGATATAAAAAAGCATACTGTTCCTTTTCCTAGAGTACATAATATATTACCCTGTTTTGTAACAATCTAGCAATTAATTGGCTAATTTAATTTAAACTCTTAGGACGAAAGTACCCATATAAAACATTCAACTATATTTCAACATAACAAAGAACTCACAGTTGCTTTTAGTTTTAATAATATTTTTAACTACTTCACTATACACATTGACATTGATCTCTCGGTTGAAAAAATTATGTGCTAATTTTGCTTCGACGTAGTATTATCACAGGATTGACCAGCGCATTATTGGGGCAAAAACTAAAATCTTAGTACCAACGTACGTATCTAAAATTCAGACTTATGCGTATGCTTTAGTTTTGTTATTTTTATACAATAGACTTCACCAAATACTTGTGTGACTGTATGTGTGTTGCGCATTCCTCAGTGTTGTTTTTTCCCTTTTCGGTACAGGCTGGGGCTTCCGCAACTTGTGATATTCTACGCTTTCACGTCATCATGACAAAAGGATTGCTTTGTGATATGAATTGGTAAGCCTCATGAATCTGTAATTTTACTATATATATACTAACGAGTAAAAAAAAAAGAGTGTTCACAATTCTTTTGTTCGATAATTATTTAACATTTCATATTTTAATATTTTATCCTAAATATACATAACATATCCAGCGAAGAAACATTTAAGAAATAATGTGTAAAATTAGAACTTCCTGTGTAATTGAACTAGAGCGAAGTGAAAATGAAATTCATTTCTCAATAATATTCCAGGTAAGTGCGCCACGAAGTATCGAGAGTGGCTCGGCTGCGGCCAATTAAATAGTTGAAGCCGCGCTCGCTCAGAAAACTTGTAAATTAGATCCCCACGTTTACCGACCAGGGCACAATTAAGGCGTGCCAATCGTGCTCATGGCAATCCGTCAAGCTTTTCCTAGTTGGCAGCGCGAAAAGGTAACCAGCAGGAGAACTGAATGGACCAATTAAATAATTCAGTAATTCGCGGAGCCGCCGGCGGCGACGTAAACATGCGTGAGACGCGCGGCGAGGGCGGGCGGGTGGCGTGGAGGGGCGAGGGCGTGGCCTGTGACGTCACGCGGCACCAGCCTCAGTCGGTCAACACCCGGCGCTTGCAGCGGTCGCGGCGACGCGTCGCCTTTTTCTTCCCCGAAAGTACGATACAAGCCGGCAAGATTTTTGACCGCCAGTACCACTCACCCTCCAAGGTGTTGAAGTTGGAGGACGACCCTTGGGGGTCATGTGCCATGTACTCCCCGGACAAGATGAAGCCCGGCGGCGGGCTGATGGCGCCGCCCGGCTGCTTTCCGGGACGGTACAGCCCCACGTACCGGAGCTCCGACCCGCGCCGCTGCGTGCCGAACCCCTCGGTAAGTCCCTGCTGCTGCCACCACCAGCGGAGCCACATTCACTCGTGCTTCTCACAGGAAATTTCAAAACATTTCAAGTATTTCAATCGAGCCAGAAAAGTGACTCAGGTTTGGCTTGTTGTAGACACATTACAGTATAATTTTCAGGTTGTACGATTTACGCTAATTCAAGTATTTCAAGAATTGGACGCATACAATGTTTACGTTACGAAATATTTAATAAGGTTTCTTTGAAAACACGGTACTATAAAGGTGCGTATATATACTGGTTGTTATATAACGCAAACACAAAATAAAACCAGTTAACCTTAGGTAGGGTATATAGTGTCCTAATCATCATTTTTTTTCAGGTTCTTAATATACTGTATCTTGCCTGGCGATTTGTTTTGCTTGCTACGCCGTAGCGATTGTATAATGGAGCTCCATGGGGTTGTGTTTTTATACTAGCGAAATGTATCCTGAGGTCATCGTTGCATAGGTTTCAGTCAAATGGTAACCAGAATGTAAATAAGTACTAATTTCACTAAACATATTAGCTTTAATGCAATAATATTATTTTATCACCAGATAAAAGAAAAAATAATGGACCCAAATCGGGGTCCTACTAATTTTTAATTTTTAGAGATACGAGATAACAAAAAAAAACCAACTTCCTCCTCATTAAGAAGTAGATTAAAATAAAACAAAACAAACATTTGAGAAATGTATAAAACAAACAAAGATCTCTGAGAGTATTTTAGTTTCGTATTGTGTTTCAAAATATACATACTATAGAAAAAAAAAACATCAGGTAACAAAAGTCGGAAACATAAAGAACATAATCGTAATCATGTAGTAACTATACTGTTAAACCTATTATAAAATCACACTTACCAATACTACATTAAATTATATTAACAAATGACTTATTGACAAATATTATCTTATATACACTGAATGGACGCTTAAATCATTTTATGAAAAACCTATTGAAAATACCTTATTCCGTTTTATTTGAACGGTTAATGGAAAGCTATGAAAAAGATTATGTAAAAACGGAATTGAATTTAAACATCCTCAGTGAGCGCGATAAACTTTTTCATGGATCATTGTGAATAATCGGCGACCCACATGCACATTAAAAAGTTTTTACCGAGCACGGTTTTACCGTTATTGAATTATGGGCATCAACCGTAAAAGTGGTATTATTGATTACTAAATTTAAAATCAGTAAACAGTTTATTCCTATCGTTTTTCTCTCCACTACGCAATTAAATGGGTTTAAAAAAATATTGTAATAACAGTTAGGTATCCGAGGGCGGGCGCGCGCCGCCGGCGGCAAAGTGCCGTCGGCCGACGGGTCTCAACCTTCCATACTGCGCTGAACATTATCTTTTATTTTATGAACATGCAATGTATTTTAAGGCTTCATTTGTTTAAAAAGTGTTGGTTGTTAAATCCAAAAATAAAACCAAAACCGAGAATAGGGAAAATAAAAAATTAATAAAGCATTGAAGACGATTAAGCAGAAAAGTTTACACGATCTAATTTACTAATTAATACCGGTAGCGCAAAAAATTGAGGTACTTACAATTTTCTAAAAAGCGAAACACTTAAAATAAATAAGTGAACACACAAAATAAATACAAACAACACGCAAAGACGATGAGAAAAGTGTTTTGACATAGCTTGTGAACTGTAAAGCCTTTTCACATATTAATAGAAAAGTGGAAGGTAATAGAGGTGGACTTAAATATTAATAGGCTATGGAATCAAATTGCAAACGGTTTTAATATGTGTGTATCGAGGCCGGCGGCTACGGGCTTCGACCGCATAGCTCTACGCAAGGCTACGAGGTGTTACGACGGCGCCGGCGGCAGCGGCGTAGTAGAGAGGAGTAGCAGTGCCTACAGATGTGCTACAAGACTACGACATCGTCTGTAATATGTGTGTATCGAGGCCGTCGGCTACGGACTACGACTGTATAGCGCTACGCAAGGCTACGGCGTTACAACGGCGCGGCGGCAGTATTGTAGTAGAGAGGACTTAGCAGTATCTACGGATGTACTATGAGACTACGACGTCGTCTGTTTGATAAACATCATAATATAAGTAGACTACCTGTGCCCGTGGTTTTGACCGCGTGCTCATTTCATTTAAAAGTAGCACATACGTGTTATTCCAGGACCAAAAACTACATTTCTTTAAAATTCGTTCAGCCATGAAATAGTTTTTATCGATTGTTCGGCATCTAATCATAGGTTTAAGATACCAAGTACTCCAGTTTTTTTAAATTCAAACGCTAAGCTATCCAACAGTGAAAACCGCAGCGTAGTAGGTCCAGTTGATTTTACGTATGCGCGAATAAACATACAGACAAACAGACAGACACGTTTTTTTAATATTCTTGTTTAGTAGCTTATTTTGAGTACCCTACACCATTTTTTAAATTATCTTCTTTGTACATACTTTATTGTTTTAATATAAGTATAGGTAAAACATTAGATTGATACCATATGCACATTTGGAAATAATACCTCTTACATTTTGTAGTTACTTTGAGTAATTCAATGCCGTCGTGGATCAAAAGTTCTAGACTTTGAGGTGTGACTTCTTTTTTCGTCGTCATCATCATATTTGTCCACTGCTGGACGTAAGCATCTCCTAATGCATGCCACTGAGCTCGGTCTTCAGTTCTCCTCTTCTATTCTCTTCCAGACGCTTTTCGTAGGTCGTCATTCCACCTGGCCACAGGGCGTCCTACACTAGGTTTGCCAAAACGTAGTATTCACTCGAGAACTCGTCTATCCAAACGGTTATCGGTTCTTAGGCTCTTCGGGAAATGTGACCAGCCCACAGCCACTTTAGCCTGCTTATCCTTTAACCTTATTCTTACATTTTATATAAAATTTAATAAATAAAAACATTAAATGGAAATTGTAAGCAATCCTTATCTACTTTGTATCATTTTTCAGCATAAATCATTTTCAATAGCACTTTTTTGTACCCAAAGTAAAAGTATTGTAAACTAACATTGAAAAAAAAGTAAGTGATGGTTCGTAGAATTTATGAAGCTGTGTCAGACTGTGTGGTGTGGACGGATGAACTATAGATAGGTATAAGAGCTCCTTGATCGACTACGGAATCCTAGAAATTATATTGAACAATATAAGATATGACAAGTCAAATTATTATAAAAATACAAGAAAGCCCGACCGCGAACTAAATTATTGAATACGAGCTGATCGCCCGCAAAAACAATCACACTAATATTATAGAGGCGAAAGTTAGTGTGTATGGATGGATGTGTGTGTGTGTGTGTGTTTCTTTGTTACTACTTCACGCTTAAACAGCTGAACATATTTCGATAAAATTTGGTTATGTGTTAATCTATGGTAGCTTATACCCTGGAATAACACATTCGCTACTTTTTATCCCGTAAAAATGCACGGTTCCTGAGGGACGCGGGTGAAACCGCGGGGCGCAGCTAGTATTGATATAAATTTAATGTTTTTTTTAGTTACATATTTTACTTTAATAGTTGCAAGCAACATTAGACTATATTATATTAAGTTGAATAATCTAAAATTGAAAATTTTGTAAGTAACATTATACCAAACAAACAAACAACCAAACAAAATTGCTACTGTTTAAGAATTATATAGTAATAAGTCATAAGTATTTTATTAATAAACATCAGTATACATGTCAATAACATCCAAGTAGTTTTGAAATGCTCTTTTAAAAACCTTCATTTCGATACTCCACTCGATAGGTTTTGGTCATTTTTTCTTCCGATGGAAATACAATATGGCAGCTGTAACACGACATATTAATTTTATTGAGAAAAACACCATCGGGGGGTTGAAAACCTTCTCTGTGGTTCAGCCTTCATTCATACCTTGACCTGCATCACCTGCAATCAGGTAGTGTTCACGCACTTAACAGTAATGCACTATTAACGAACAAATATGCAGCAAACCTCAGAAACTAATTTTGACAAATATTTGAATATATTATTTTTTAGGATACTGAGCAACTGGGTAATTAAACAAAGTCTTCTCATTTTTCCAAGCCAGGTATAAAGCTAGATTTTGGAACAGTGTGGCTTTCGTAATGGGTTATGATGTTGGCCATTAGGAGCGCATATGGCTATTTCGTACCTATTGCTAAAGGTTAAAAATGCCGCGCTTGCCGCTCCACAGCCTGCCTTTAGATTTGAGAAAATTAAAGTTAGATGGCGGCATTTTCAGAAAATCAAAACTAATTGGCATATGAGGCAATTTTATTTTGAGTCCTGTTGTAGAATGACAATAATTATTTCATTATTACTATGTTAGTTCTACAAACGCTTCTTCAAAGTTATTCAATGCTTATGTCAAATTAATACTAAAAGCCAGCATTTGTTGGTACGAAACTTATTTGTTCATGCATGTGTGTATAATATGTATTCAATATGTATATAATATGTAGTTGACATACCCAGGCGTTATTTTGCGGAAATCCATACCAATATATAAAAGTGGAACGTTGTATGTTTGTTTGTTTATTTGTTTGTTTGGGGAGCTTTCACGCGATAACGGCTGGACGGATTTAGATGAAATTTGGAATGGAGATAGTTTATACTCTAGAATAAAATATAGGATAACTTTCATCCCGGAAAATTGTAAGTTTCCACGGAAAAACTGAAAAATGTTGATTACTCGCTGTAAGGAACGTTTGCCATGAAAACTAAATAACAAGTCTGTCAAAAAACTTCAACAACATTGGTTCTATACCTACTTTTGCATTGGTTTTTAATATTCTAGAAGAACATAGGATGCTTTTTTCGCGATAAACAGTAGTCCGCGCGGACGAAGTCGCGGGCGGGAAAGCTAGTTATGTAAAAATAAAAGTATGTAGCCTACTTTCGCCAAACGGCAAGTCAGACCAATTATAAAATATAGAAAAATAAATATAAACAACCTTCGTTTACCGACCCTTATCTAAATTGAACATAAGTAAAATAATAAGATATGGCCAACAGGCCTTAACTACCTTTTTTATTTCTCCCCAATATAAAAAAATACCTAATCAGAATATTACAAGTTAGTGGATATTATAGTTAGTATATATGAAAATGTTGACTCGTCGATGGCTGGACGGAGAGAAATCAACATCTGCTGAGGATGCCTCTTGCATGCAGAGGCAGAACACGTGTCGTCAGACTTTGTGGTATATGAAAATTTGGATAGGGGTATGTTTTTCATTTATTAGGTATTGTCTTTAAATTTAAATATCCTGAGTAGGGTTTTATATATTAGGTAGGAAGTAAAATAGGTAGATAAAGCCTGTTGGCCATATCTCTTTATTTTACGTTAGTTCAAATTAGATAAGGGTAAGTTAGTGTCGGTTTTTTAAATTCATTGTTTTATTTATCATTGGTCTCTGACTTACATTTTGGCGGAAGTTTTTTAATTATAATTAACCAGAATTCTTTGATTAAGCGTGCAACAAGAAATAACGTACGTGTACAAGAAATATATACGACGATAGAATTAAAGATTATAAATAATAACAGTGAAAATGAAGATTTCGTAGCACGATGCCTACTATCGCCCTAGGTGTCACTCGAAGACATTGCACGTCTATTTTCAAACATGGATTATTATATTATTTGACGTTTACACTTCACAGAAAAGAATAGCTGAAAATGAAGGATTATTTTATTAAACACAAACATTTTTTTTATTGTATATAAGCAACGTAATACCTTTACGAGGATGAAACAAATAAAATATTCATTAAATATTAAAAAAACAATAAACTTGAATGACTCTACTTTGTTTCAGAAAAGGAAATTTAACTTTTGATTCAGAGATCATACAGATCTCTGAATCTGACACACGAAGAAAAATCACTTTGAGACTACTGTAGGAAACTACAGAAATTAACTACTATTTATATGAAATAGTTGGATAATGTTGCTTACTACTTACTATGTGGTTATGTATACATGCCTTTTAATAGACCAAGTGCCAACTATTATTTTGCTGCATGCTTTTGAGTTGAAATGTTCTCAACGTCGAATTGCAGTGATAATTCCATGAAACCAACCAAGAACCAGTTTTTTTAAGTCAGAGCATATGAGAGGCAAAAAAACTAACAGGCTCCAATTTGATGTACAAATTTAAGGTTATTATTAGTGCCTCTGTGATCAAACTACTATAATAATCCAAAGCCATTTAAGTTCAAAAAATATCCTATCATGTGTGTGCCGGCCGAATTATATTAAAGGAACGAATTAAATCAGTGTCAAATTGTCAATTTTGATTTTATTTTAATTTTCAAACCGAGCTACGATTCTATTTTAAACCAAAATTACCAGTCTTCATTCTGTTTCGACGGCAATTAACGTACTTATGTTCACACTTGGTAGAGTCCTGTAAGTACGATGAAAAACGTTTCCTATTTTAGATATATATAAACTAAAAAAAAATGAAGTCGATTAAAAATACAAAGGTTTTACGTGTATGTGCATCTGTCAAAAATTACAAAGATTTTACGTGTATGTGCATCTGTCAAAAATTACAAAGATTTTACGTGTATGTGCATCTGTCAAAAATTACAAAGATTTTAAGTGTATGTGCATCTGTCAAAAATACAAAGACTTTACGTGCATGTGCATCTGTCAAAAATTACAAAGATTTTACGTGTATGTGCATCTGTCAAAAATTATGCGATCATCATTTATTTCATATTTTGTAGGTATTTTTCATATATTATTATATGATTATTACACTACTTAATTTTTTAAATACATGAAGTGGAAGGCGCGGCGAATTTAAAGTGTTTAAGTATAAATATGCAACGAAATATCAGAACACTTTTTCGAGTCAACAATTTAATATCTCATGAACAAGGAGAACAACCACTGAAAATTTCATAAATCTGTAATTTTTATGATATTTTCTGTTCTTCCATACCAATATATAAATGAATCGTTGTCTGTTTGTTTGTTTGTTTGTTTGTTTGTTTGGGGAGCTTTCACGCGATAACGGCAGGACGGATGTTGACGAAATTTGGAATGGAGATAGCTTATACCCTAGAATAAAACATAGGATTCTTATATCCCGGAAAATTGTAAGCTTCCACGGGAAAACTGTAAAATGTTGATTACTCACAGTAAGGAACGGTTGCCATCACAGAATGGTCTGTGGTTGTAAACGAAATAACAAGTCTGTCAAAAAACATCAAGAGCATTGGTGCTATACCTACTTTTGCATTGGTTTTTAATATTCTAGAAGAAAATAAGATGCTTTTTTCGCGATAAACAGAAGTCCGCGCGGACGATGTCGCGGGCGGGAAAACTAGTGTTCAATAAATTAGTTAAACTTTAATAATTTGATACCAAAACGGAAATATCATTGCCGTGTTCACAAAATTAAAATAAATACCCATCTGACATTACCTCGAGAATAAGCCCGTTAGAGAAGAGAGAATAATGAGACACTACGGGGAGTTGAACTTCGACCTGCAAGGACTTATTGTTGGGAATAAATTGATGTGAGGAGATTTCAAAATATTTCAAATGGGAAAAAGAAAGCCGGTTATGTAAAGGGAACGGGACTCGCACTGAGACTCAAAACGGGAAAAGCTAGAACGCAAGCAACGCCACGCGCGGACTTCTGCTAGTTATTTTAGAAGTCTATCAATTTGGTATTGATCGTGCTCACAACAGACTTGTTTGATGTACTTCTAATTCAGTGACTAGTCTTCACACAAACAGCTCCGTTTCGATTTACCTCACGCACACATCTTTACGAAGGCCTGATAATAGTTATACAAGCTGCGCCCTGGGGCTTTGCCCGTTTGTAAACTTTACCACGCCCTCACCTTCTTAGGGATGGAATTTCAATAATCCCTTCTTAGTGGCAGGCAACTCAAAAAAAACATTCCTCAAAATTTCATGTTTCTATTTTTCAGTCAGTTGGTATGCCACGGTCTGTTTTATGGGTATATAAGAATGATGATTATAATGATTATATTACTAGCTATGCCCGCGGCTTTACCCACGTGGTATTTTTTTTGGATATTAGTACCATAAAGTACTTATAAATTTCATCAAAATTTATTCATTCCTCAAATCGTTTATTATTGATTGCTTGGCTCCTACCATAGACAACTGGATTATTGCTCGCTCCTACTCATCGCATCCTGCTGCAAAGTACACCAGATTTTATGAAAAATACTAAGATATGTAACATTAAAAACTGCTTTTCAACACGATTTTAAACAAGACATAAGTTTAAAAACTAAAACCCGACTACGGTCGGGTAAAAATTAGACTTTGACACTCTGGCGATAAAAACGAATCAACTGATACCTCGCTTGTCAAAATCGGACCAAGTTTTTTGTTTGAACACATAACCCTTCCTTTGCTTTGCCGTAGTTGGGTAAACATAGCAAATTACTTTATACGATGAAGACGAATCGATTGACACTGCTCTTGTAAAAATCGAACCAATCCACATCCAAACACATTTGGTCATGTGGGGCGATCCACATGACCAAATACATAGATACAAACATACATACATAGACTGTTAAACTCATTACCCTTCCCTTGCTTTTAGCCGGTGCGGGATGCCTAGCAGATATGTAAATAGCTATAAAAATATAACTATAACAACGAACAACTGTTTTTCACCGCGCGCTCTCATTAGTTAACTGCGAATCAGCAACCCTTCATCTGATCTATACTAACTTTTCGGCCTAATACCATAAGTCTGGATGGCGCGACGGGACATAGTTCGACTGGCGATCTTTAGTACCTACCGGAGTTCTCTTCCCAAATGGATATTGCACATACAAAAAAAGTGATGGCTTATAACTTTAATATGAGCTGAGGCGGAAAAAGCCGATGAGCGCTCGCCACGCGTGGCGATCGATCGCCACGCCAACAGTTGGCGTTACTCCCGTACCGCACCATTAGATGTTTACACATCAAAAACTTTTCTTTCTTGTACTGTAGCTCACTTTAAGTCCTCGAGATCATTTCTTTAAAATTATCTTTTTATTAATAACTGCTTTATAATAAGTATATGGGTGGAGTTATATGCCAGTATTGAGCATTTAAAACTATAGTCTCAGAATACCCAAGAATACATATAAAAAGTTTAATATTGAATAAGTATGGTAAATAATTTATGACATCATTAACAATACACAGTTACTCGAATGAACATGTCGTCACGTTAATTTATAATCGCAGGGAACAAAAGTTTTTGTACTAACTATAGATTCTATTCCGAAGTTCCATAGAGCTACTCGTATGTGCACAGCGGCGGTAACCACCGAGTGGCGTGACCGTTAGACCGACGTGAAATTGATTATCTATTATTTCGATATAATACGGCCCCGTCGAGTAATTTTCTGCTGTTTGTTTCCTATAGGAGGTGCGTGCTAGGTTCCTGCTTGAGGTACTGACAAGCTGCAGCCATGTTATTTCATTTAATGGGCTTATTTACCGTTTTTTAACGGGCTAAGAATACAACAATCTTCTACATAAGCGCTGCACATTTGTAAAGACAATATGATTGACATATCTTATAGGCTTATAGGTAGCCCAACCAACCTATAGGTGTTGGTTAGGCACCTATAGGTGCCTAACCAACGCCCGCAGTTGGCAGCTTTTCTAACATGCTTGAGTACCCAAAATTGCTGTACTGAATTATGGAAGTGCTGATTAATTTCTTTAACATTTTGTTCGAACAGATCTTGCAAGTACAGTATAATTCTCTTACACCTATATAGTCGCATTATATCACATCACATATATTATTATGTACCCAGATCCGTTGACAGTATCTATGTACGACGTATAGAAGAACAACATCACACTGAAAATGAATGCCAAACAACTCAAACTACAAACTTACATGCGAGCTATGTGAAATGTGATTATATAAACCAGTGCTTCTACATCAGACACAGTTTATTACACACACAGTTCATTACACATGTAAAATTTTAACCTAATAAAATCAATGCCAAACAACTCAAGCTACAAACTTACATGCGAGCTATGTGAAATGTGATTATATAAACCAGTGCTTCTACATCAGACACAGTTTATTACACACACAGTTCATTACACATGTAAAATTGTAACCTAATAAAATCAATGCCAAACAACTCAAGCTACAAACTTACATGCGAGCTATGTGAAATGTGATTATATAAACCAGTGCTTCTACATCAGACACAGTTTATTACACACACAGTTCATTACACATGTAAAATTGTAACCTAATAAAATCAATGCCAAACAACTCAAGCTGCAAACTTACATGCGAGCTATGTGAAATGTGATTATATAAACCAGTGCTTCTACATCAGACACAGTTTATTACATACACCGTTCATTACACATGTAAAATTGTAATCTAATAAAATCAATGCCAAACAACTCAAGCTACAAACTTACATGCAAGCTATGTGAAATGTGATTATATAAACCAGTACTTCTACATCAGACACAGTTTATTACACACACAGTTCATTACACATGTAAAATTGTAACCTAATAAAATCAATGCCAAACAACTCAAGCTACAAACTTACATGTGAGCTATGTGAAATGTGATTATATAAACCAGTGCTTCTACATCAGACACAGTTTATTACATACACAGTTCATTACACATGTAAAATTGTAACCTAATAAAATCAATGCCAAACAACTCAAGCTACAAACTTACATGCGAGCTATGTGAAATGTGATTATATAAACCAGTGCTTCTACATCAGACACAGTTTATTACATACACCGTTCATTACACATGTAAAATTGTTACCTAATAAAATCAATGCCAAACAACTCAAGCTACAAACTTACATGCGAGCTATGTGAAATGTGATTATATAAACCAGTACTTCTACATCAGACACAGTTTATTACACACACAGTTCATTACACATGTAAAATTGTAACCTAATAAAATCAATGCCAAACAACTCAAGCTACAAACTTACATGCGAGCTATGTGAAATGTGATTATATAAACCAGTGCTTCTACATCAGACACAGTTTATTACATACACAGTTCATTACACATGTAAAATTGTAACCTAATAAAATCAATGCCAAACAACTCAAGCTACAAACTTACATGCGAGCTATGTGAAATGTGATTATATAAACCAGTGTTTCTACATCAGACACAGTTTATTACACACACAGTTCATTACACATGTAAAATTGTAACCTAATAAAATCAATGCCAAACAACTCAAGCTACAAACTTACATGCGAGCTATGTGAAATGTGATTATATAAACCAGTGCTTCTACATCAGACACAGTTTATTACACACACAGTTCATTACACATGTAAAATTGTAACCTAATAAAATCAATGCCAAACAACTCAAGCTACAAACTTACATGCGAGCTATGTGAAATGTGATTATATAAACCAGTGCTTCTACATCAGACACAGTTTATTACACACACAGTTCATTACACATGTAAAATTGTAACCTAATAAAATCAATGCCAAACAACTCAAGCTACAACTTTTATGGGTAGGCGTGACGCTTACCATCAGGCGAGCGACTGAGTTCCATTTAGTGACGTCCCGTCACATAATGAAATAAAAAAACATTTGTACATTAACTTTTGACATGCAATAAAAATAATCAATCTTCTTGTTCTTTCGTGTCGAAGACGTATCTAACATTGCGGCCAGAGATTTACTGTTGTGGTTGAAACGTTATGGTGACCGGATTTAGCCAGTTAGACTGATGACGCAGTTTATAGCTGACCAGGTTGAGGGGTCTAATAATGCATACTAATAAATCAATGCAATGCAAGATATAAAATAACCGTCATTGTATTGCTGAAATTAACTCGTGAATCGCCTGCAGACGCTAAACAAATAAAACAACACACCGATACCTTTAACTATAACCACTATAACCTTCTACTATATAGGAACAAATCTCCCTTGTCGGTTCCCGGTTTTATTGCATTTTCGGCGGTGTATCGTTGTCCTGCTTCGACCTTTGTTTTGGGAGGCGAGAGAGAGAGGAACAGGCTGCAGCCACGGTTGCTGTCTTATTTTATTCATGCGCGGCCGTGAACGCGAGATGGACAGATGCCGAATTTTGTGGGTGCGACAAGAAAGCAGGACGTTTCCCAAGGCCGTCTGCTACTCAAACGCATGGGGCTATAGAGGCCAACGATTGTTATCCGACTTATATAGTAAAGTCTACGCTCATAAAGGAGGAATGATAATAATAAATAGAATGCATCTATTGAATCGCGCCCGTATTCTTTGAAAATATGTAAGCAGATGGGTTGGATAGATACCCCTTCTGGAGCTTAGTAGCTTTGTATGTATTTATGGTATTGTTCAAGTAACATGTCATAAGTACAAAAACTAAAACCCGACTACGGTCGGATAATAAACAGCATATGACTCTCTTGCGATGAAGACAAATCGATTGATACCTCGCTTGTCAATATCGGACAACGATTTTATTTGAACACATAACCCTTACTTTTCCTTGCCGTAGTCGGGTAAAAAATAATAGCCTAAGATACTAAACCCTAAGATGAATCGATTAAACCTCGCTTGTCAAAATCTGACCAATAGGGACTTCCACATATATTCATACATAGAATGTTAAGTTCATTACCCTTCCGTTGCTTTGCCGTAGTCGGGTAAAAACTGAAATGTCAAGAATTGATTAAATACTAACGTAGTGTTCTAGGTATTACCTAGTTGTGTTTGTACATTAGTTAAATAATTCATTATTTAGTTTCGTTTGCAATCAAAAAGTTTCATCTAAGGACAGATGGAGGGTATTAGATATGGTGAAAATAGAGAGTACCTATTAAACAGTCTGTTTAATGTCATAGTTAGTGAAATATAGATAATTATCTGGTGAATTAAACCTTAATTCTTATTTTTTTTGCGACAGTATGTTACATATAACTAATATCCCCCTTACTTATAAAAAGTTATGCAATGATTAAGTAATGATTAGAAATACTGCGCAGTACCATATTGTACTTCGCGGAATTTTTAATCATTGCATTACTTTTTATAAGTAAGGTGGTATGTATCCAACTTTATAGATTAAAATAAATGTTATTTAAATTGTATCAATGGTGCGGCCACAAAACTATAGCAAAACTTACTACCTAAAAATGCGGAGAATGCCCGCAAAGCGTTAAACCTACTTTGTCCCGAATATATTTATTTACAACAACGCTAAAATGAGCTTTATCTCTTTGCAATTAGAGTTTAATTTTGTATCACTGAAATAGTAGTGACGTACCTGCTTGCCAGACAAAAGAGGTTTTGTGAGATATATTGTTTTCAGAACGTAAGGTCGAGAGTCCTGTGAACCTACGTACGTCTAGTAAAAGTCTACGGGCTTTTTGAAAGGGGAAGAAGTAAAATATTTTTATGAACATAAATTATTCATTACATTTATTTGCATGTTTCTTGAAAGGATATTTTGTTAGGAAATGTTAGGAAAGGAAAATGAGTTCGGAAAGTTTGCGATAGGTACAGTACAAATTTTGTGTGTTTCGGTATTGGTATTAATTATTAGGTATCGTGGCCAAAAGATAGAATCCACAAATCCAAGTTTCACTTTATCTTGAGAAGGTTTCATCAATAAGTATACGAAATAAATCTAAAAGTATTTGATCAACTAATCATAAGGCATTGTAAATCATTTATTTGGCAATAGAGCAATCAATTTACCTTTCTTGTGATTAAAATTGGTCAAGTTGCGAGGAGTGACGTTTCTCGCATTTTGGGTATGCATTACTTCAAAGACCTAATTTATATAGCTGTAAGATTCATTTTAAGACACGAATATAATAATTGAAAGGTAAGGTTTTTCGAATATATCTGTTTGACGGGCTGTCTGTCTTTAGTCTCTACTACCAAAATATTTTTGTTTTCTCCCCTTTCAACATATAGAAAGAAACAAGCATAGAAAAATAATACAAAAACTTTTTTGGTCCCCCTTTCGTTTTATCGGCCGGCAACCCCTTATTTTTTTTTAATTCCTTTTATGTAAGTATGTACTATTTTCTATTTGGAGTGACGGAATTCCACTTGTAACAATTTTCAAGTCCATATTATTATCTTATTTCGTATAGGCTCTACTAGTCAGTGACAGATGGACATACAGATATACAGCCCTCTGCATACGGAACCCTAAAAAGAAAAACCAAAATGCGTTCCATTCTATTGGCCTTATTACCAAAATCTAAAACTAAACTTATCTGACGGTGTTTTCTTTACAATCGCAAAATGGAATACTACATAGTTTTGCTGTCGTATAGCTTTATTCATTCGCATTCGGGATAGGTACCTAAATTAAATACTACATAGTTTTGCTGTCGTATAGCTTAATTCATTCGCATTCGGGATAGGTACCTAAATTAAATACTACAAGTTTTGCTGTCGTATAGCTTTATTCATTCGCATTCGGGATAGGTACCTAAATTAAATACTACATAGATTTGCTGTCGTATAGCTTAATTCATTCGCATTCGGGATAGGTACCTAAATTAAATACTACATAGTTTTGCTGTCGTGTAGCTTAATTCATTCGCATTCGGGATAGGTACCTAAATTTACGGTCAATTTGTAGTTGTTGTTGGTAGTCTGACGACTAGCTAGACTAGACAATCAACCTCAACAATAAGGCGGTGTTTACACAGTACACACACCGCTTTATTTTTTTACTGAGTGCAATTACGCAGGTCGATCCACAACAACTACCTGCAAATTAAAAGCTGAGCTTAACGAATACAAAACGAACTTTAAATCAACCTTTACACTGACTTACGTGCCGGCACAGAATAAATAATAGTACCAGTACTCAATTACGTTACAAGTTAACTGCACCGCGAGTAGAGCCGAGTGTCGTCGCTAACACCCGCATTTATTATTTACCCAACTAGTATTACAAAGCTTTTTTAGCGTACTGTGCAGTGTGCAGCCGGCCTTACTTCTTGGGCTTTGTGCAGGTTCTAGTCGATCAAGACTTAACAATTTGATTCTATTTAATAAGCATTATTTATTTTATAATTTATATTTCATAAGCATATTTAATAGCGAGGACAAGGCACGACCTAGCTTATTTCATATTTAATAAAAATAAATAAGCTAAGTAGTTCCCTGTCCTCGCTTAGCTACTAGTCTCAGAATAAGCTGATAATTCCCGTTAATATACAATATACGAATAGTTCAATGTAGATAATTAATATTGCAGGTGATCGATTGGAGAGTCGCATGCCTGCTCTACTTGATCCAACGTATATAAGTATTAGTTGTTTATGACGTGTGTATATAATGATGTGCATGTAAAGTAGGTGACAGAATGCCGCTTGTAGACTTCCGTTTATATCATAGTAAAGTAATTCATTAATATATGGTTTGCCTAAAGACGGTTAGCCAGCGAGGGCGGCACAGAATGAGGTGCCCAGATGACCTGGGCATATATTAAGAGGGCTGGCTTGAGGTCGCACAGAAAAGGAACACTAAACTTCTACTACTTGGAAGTATTGGTGGAAGCCTTTGCCAGCAGTGCGACATAATATACTAAAAAAGAAAAACAATGGCGAAGAGTTCCCTTGTGTAGTGCAGCATTAGTATCAAAATATTTCGTCGTCATCAAGTTAGCACTTTTAAAAGTCAAAATTAACAAATGTATAAGAAGATAAACATAAAATATTATTAATAGATCAAATCAATGAAATTAGATAGATAAACTAAGTATGCTTTGAGTTTGAAAAAGAAATCTCCCTTTCATTAGAGTTGAATCTCGTACAGGAAAAGAAAATACCATTCTGATTCTATCGGTGCTTCGGAATTACGCCCGTTATAGAAGAGAGCACCAAGAAACTCTATGGGGGTGTCAATTTTCCATTTTTGCCAATTTTGTATCATATTTTCAAATTTCAGAAAAATTCCAATTTCCAATGAGATTTCCAATGAGATTTTCCACAATCATCAAACAACAAAATGATAACAAAAACAAATGATTAATAGGAAACCAGGCTAAATCACTCCACAAGCAGCACTCGTTCACGTGTTGTGTACCAGCCATAACGTTCTATTACATTCCCACTGCTGGGACACAGGCCTTCTCTCATAGAGTGAGTATGGACCATAATCGACCATGCTGACCCATAACTGTTGGTGAATATCATATGTCCTTGAATTTTGAGGTTTTAGGATATTTTCCTCAACATATTTTCCTTCACCATTCATCGGGTCTCTATAATAAAAACCCCATACTATTATTTGTATGATTGTAATTGTATACATTAAAATTGATACTACATTGAACTTGGCATTAAATTGCATCATTTGGACCAAACATAATAGTTTAATCAGAGCCTAAGATAAAAAAAAATGCAATACCTACTTGACCTTCCAAGTCTCACGACTTAGTAAAATTGAAATGGGGCTGTGCAGTCGTGACCAATTGTGCTAGCTACGAATACCCATTACAAAGGCATGTGCTGTCATGCTCAGACAGCCCCAGTAATGGCTAATGGAAGCCAGAAAGGCGGGCAGACTGACAAGTTATTTTAACCTGTATGTATATAGTTAGAAGAGGCAACATAAGTGACCGAGCTTGATTTGAGGATCACTGTTGCTTAGCGCACTAAGCACCACTGGCTTCAGTAAAAAAGCGTTTTGAACTAGATTGTTTTGGTTAACCTTTTCTGTAACCAAAACTATAGGCTATCCAGAAAAATACCGCGTCTAAGACCGAAATAGATATATTCAATTAGTTTAGATATCGAGCGGCCTGCTTCATGGTAGAGGTCATGGTTACACTTACCAATACTATGGCCAGCTGTTCTCACCACACACAAAATTCAATCTCATCGTTTATTTTCGAATTTTTAATATGCACGTAGTTATAATGATGTACGTACATCATAATTTTTATTTTATCTTTGTATTTATTTAATATCTACATGTACATCAGCTATCAGCTGTCAAAAACGGATACCTTTCGGTCCAAAATAGTATTTTTTAACGCCTTGGTGGCTTTTTTTGGAAATAACATTAAACTAAAATATTACTATAGTCAATAAAAAAAGAAAGGAGGTTTATGAGGTAAAATCCGGCAAAACGACAAATGGTAAAATTTAAGAATTGAGTACGATATGAGACCAAACCCTGATATATTCAGATACAGACCAAAAAGAAAAAAACAAAGCATTTCCCCTTAAAAATATAGTTTTATATAACTTCACGTTCAATTTTCCGTTTTTGACTATGCATCTTCATTTACATGTGCACTAATCTTCTTTTTTTTGCTTTTGTGGACTATGAGAAAGCCTTTGATTGTGACAGCTTTGTCAACTGGACTGGCGATACTTCGAAATGCTGAGGTTACCGTATGACGCCGCGACTATGAGTAGCCAAGTAGTCTAACTACAAAATCAACATTCTAAACATAAGCAGGGGAGTAAGAGAGAGGGACGTATTATCTAGATTGGTAGCTGTGTTGTGTGTTGCTCGACGTCCAAACGGTGACAAAGCAGGAGATCCGTAATGGCTTGATCGCGGAACATGTTTGCTTGTCGGTCAATTGCGATATTGAGGATAATCCTACGTAAGCTTTTCTAAGACATGCAAATGTATAAATTAAAATAAATAGTTATATTAATTAAATAGTTTCCATTCCATGTCAAAAATACGACATTTTATGTGAAGCTTTTTCATATTAAAAAGGAATATATTTTCTTATTTTTATTTCAGTCACGAATGTCTGCAATATCATACGAGCGCTGTACATCATTTCGAAACGCAATTTGGAAAATGTGCTACTCGTGTCGTTATTTCGTTATCGGAGAGAAGACATAATCGAAAAAACCTGCATCCAGCACCCTAGTTTTAGGAATAAGAGCGATCCATTCCCGCTGTAACTATGGGCACGGGTACATTAGGAATTCCCAGTGAGGTGTCTGTCGGTCTGCGCTGGCTGTCCAACGGGCTTAGCCTTGTGAATCGGCCTCACGAGGGCTTATTACGCTGGATCAGCGCATTATGTAGCCAAGAGCCACAATAAAATGCTCTTAAATCCGTTAATAACTCTAGTTGAACTTTACCAGGTTTTAGTTATTAAGATTTTAGATTTGGAACTTGGAGTAATTGTTTGATCGTCGGTTGCTGGATTCTTTGAGATCTTGGCTTAGGTTTTTGTTGATATTTCTTTATAAGTCTTCGATAATGATTTAACAAAAATTAGCTTTTCTATCAAAAATCTAAGCTCAGATATCTCCTTGAGCTCTCATTCAGATTATTCCACTTTTCTTATTCAGATTATTACATGTAAAATAAACAAAATCGTGTTTTGAATAAAGCTCTAGTTCCTCTCTGCGGGTAGGTACATAAATACAAGTGGGAACAAAGCAGCGGGCTTATAGCATCGCACCGCACCGGCGCGGCGCACGCCCGTCAACTTTTGTGCTAAAGCGCACTTACCAAAACCTGTTAACTTCCAAGATGTTGGGATTTTAATAAGTGAACGCTCGTCGCCGTCACTTGCAAAACTTGAAATTAACTTGATGCCCACGGGACGTGTGCCGAGCTGCCATGAATACCGCGCCATTGCTGCTCACCTATTGTTCAGCAATCGAGGTGCCCTAAGCACCAATTCGAGAGTTACCTAGCTAACGTTTGTTACAACTTAGATGTCTTGCAGACTAAATTGACGGTGCTTAAATATGTTATGAATATTAATGTGCTTTAATCAAAACTGTATTAGTATATACGACTATTATACGTGGGTTACAACTTGTCGTGTCAGCGTTCCATCGTAGTAGGTACTCTATGATTCCGTTGACTAATTTCAAAAATTTGTAGATTCAAATATCTATGGCGAAAGCATGTGTTTGGGTAGTTTTAGAGGTTCAACCATCGTAATACAGGTGAGTTCTTTTTTCTTGCCAGTATGGGGAAATCCTTATTTATAAAGCACATAGGGAAAAATGCTGATAGGATCCATGGGCAAAATTTTAATGAAATCAAAAGTGACATTAATTCTGTTTTGATACATATGTATTTTCAGAGATATAAATTAGGATTTTCCCGTACTGACTAGAAAAATACACTTATACAGGTAAATCGTCTGGGCTTTTGGAATGATTCGTGAAACAGTGTATACATTATATTATTTAAAGAAAATTATAACATTAACACACTAGACAGGTAGACAGGACTCTTTATGGCAAATCTAATAAGTCCAAGCTCGTTGTGTTTACCGATTACTAGTAGCCATTCAAGGGTTCCGTTACCCACCTTCCAGCTCCATCAGCAGACCAGCTCGAGGTGGTAACATATTAATATATCGCTATTGGAATGACATACATTTGCAAAGTGTCAATGATACGGCCTATAGGAGTGGGTGAAGGGTTCTCTTTTTTTTACATGGTGAGGTCGACCTAATAAAATATGAATGTCATAAAATAGATACGACTTTCAATTAATTTCAACAAAACACTCCGAAATTAAATTTCTCTCATTCATATCTAATTTTTTTTATATAAAAGATTTCCTACTCAAAATCAAATATTATGTAGCTTCTAGGAATTTTTGAATATGTCCGAATGACCGAATCCTATTTTCCTCCATGATATTTATCCAGTCTAGAAATCACGTTAGTCGAGTAACTTGTGAAGTGCGCATAAAAATGAGCTATTTCCAACGGAATGTCCATAAACGCTGAATAATGATGACGGGGCGATCAATAATTCAAATAGATTTCAAAACCTGCCGTACCCACACATGTCTGACCGTAACCTTTGATACCTGTTGCTATTTATTTGTGAGAATGTTCAAGTTACTTGATGGTGGTTAGAAGATATTGATGATCCTTACTATAGACAAGCTGGAAAACACGAAAGTTAGTATAATAAAGAAACATGAGTCGTAAAATCGATCGTAAAATCTTCAAACTGTTTAAAAAAACAATCCCTCCCTTACACCCCTTTGTAAGGGAGCACAATCACCACCTAAGTACTCCAAGCCAACCTCACCTGCACGTGGTACACCCTGCCGTACAACGGACGAGGCGCTGGCGTCCGACAAATGGTGGTATATCCATTCACAAATCTACGCAGCTAAATGGCTTAGACCGGTGATGGGCAGCAGCGCCACCGGTGCGAGGAGCTGCGCCCTGCGATCGCTAACCCGCCTGCCCAAGGTGGCAATTACGGGCATTTCCTCTAAATTACAAACACCACAAAAAAACGGCCCCAGTTCCCGGCAGCTCTGCTATTCCTAACCAAGGTGGCGGTCATAGTAACAACAGGGCGGGGGGTGCTAAGAATCCCCAGGTTTCGGAAGGCCACCAACAACGACTGAACTTCGCTACGTCAAATGGACGAACTCTTTGGCTGGCACAGCTGGAACACATGGCACAGCTGGAAGTAGAACTGGAGAACATCATATTGTGGTGTCAGATTTTAGGATTGTGTGAAATCCAGAGAGCGGGGAAGGACACCATTACTTTGAAATCGGGCCATCTTATGTACTTCAGAGAGGGAGACCACTAATGCAAAGGCAGCGTTTGTTTCCTCGTATATAAACCTTGCTAATAACGTTGAAGACTACTCTTACACTACTGTGTCACCTAGGGTATAGCATACCTCATTATTAAACTCACCAAGAGATATGCTCTCAAGGTGATACACGTCTACGCACCAGCTTCGTCGCACTAAGACGATGAGGTTGAAGATATGTACGATGGCATGTCAAAGCCCTACATACCACCAGGAGGGCTCACTTCAACGTTATTTTGGGAGACTTCAACGCTAAAGTGGGAGAGTACAAGACTGCCACGAATCGAGGATGGGACCACATGGTTTCGGCAGCAGAAACGCCAGAGGGTAAATACCTACTTGCTAACTTTCTGGTGAGGGAGGGGCTCTTCTTAATGAATTCTTTCTTTAAGAAGCAGCCCCAGAGAAAGTGGATTTGACATCGACTTTATCATGACGGACAAATAGCATATAACATAAAGTTGATGTTGTAGATATGATGGAAACGCGGAGGAATAAAGTCTCAATTAACAAAAATACAATTTCAATGAAGTGATCCAATTTTATTGCCCAACAGTAGAAGCAAGCTGCATCGAAGGGAAAGCAACCCGAGCACTGAATCAGTGTAGATCGGTGCATATCATCGTATAACAGTTTACGGGATATTTATGTGAGTTATCATTTTTATGAGTTGCTCCGCGAGCTCATAACCTTGTCGGGTGGTTCATGGACTCGTTCAATCGGAAGGGATGTTAGACATGACGTGTTGGTAATTACAACTTCGTTGTTTAGTACTAATCTGATAGTTCATAACTAATTTGTAATAGTTAAAGTTTCCTATGTTAGGGTGACTGGTAAATCGATTCGATGTATTCCTCGTTAGGTGTTGTAAGGAGCTAAGAAAAAATTAACCCTCATGCCCCATTTGTGTCGCCGAAATACACAAATTTTCGATAAACTATCCATACCAATATATAAAAGTGAAAAGTTGTCTGTCTGTTTGTTTGTATGTTTGTGGAGCTTTCACGTGATAACGGCTGGACGGATTTTGATGAAATTTGGAATGGAGATAGTTTATACCCTGGTATAAAACAAAGGATACTTTTTATCTCGAAAAATTGTAATTGTTAGATTTGTGAAACCACGCGGACGAAGTCACGGGCGGGAACCCTACATTTAAATAAAATGTGTATAAAAAAATTTAGATAACTACTTTTTAATTTTGTTAATAGTTAAAACTTCGCTATGTAAGGGTTATCGGTAAATCGAAGTTTGTTTGTCGTATGAGGTAGTGCTGGTCCCTGATGTCAGAGTTTGCCAAGCCGCCTGAGGGCCTCTGACATGGCTTAACTATTAAACAATAACAGCCAGGACCGACAGCTTAACGTGCCCTCCGAAGCACGCAGCGATGGAAAACCGCACATAACTCAGAAAAGTCATTGGTGCGGCGCCTAGGTTTTGAACCCAGTATCGTTGGATTCTAAATTGAACTATAGAACCGTTAGGCCACCATCGCTCTTATGTATGTATATACTATCGGTAAATCGATGATATATACATACATGAAATTTGGTACATATGCTGACACTCATATAAACTAACATAACATATAATAATATCATGCATTTTCAACAATATTACATACATAAACATCAACTTGACCTACCTACTTTTATTTGAAGTCAGTTAAAATACAAATTTTAGATGACTGTAATTTTAATTTTGATCTCCCATGGTAGATGAATGTGTTGGAAATGATAAAACATTTTTGTATTTATTTTTGTTGTATTTTAATGCATTTAAAGAAACTAATATAGGAGCTGAAAATTGGACTTGCTGTACTCAGAGTTCAAGTGCACTCAAAATTCTGTAGCTATGACAACTTCATGATCGTTGTTGCAATAACAGCCATCCCATTTCTATCACGGACTTATTTTAAGCCTCAAGGCCTATATCAACCTCTAGGCTATTAACTCCCCGCGAGGCTTCTGTGAAGGTTCTATGGAGGCTTGCACGACGCCCACTTTGAACTCCAAGTCATTGAGTGCATTCGTAAAGGAGGGGGTGTGGAAGGGAGACGTGGAGGGTAAATGTCGGAGTGGAGGTTTTGAAGCAATCGTTTTGAGTTACCGTGACAGTAGGATTAGCTACTTCAATTAATTCAAATTAACATGAAACTGGAATTTCCTTTTCAAAAAGTCAACTCTTTTCAAAAAGTCAACTCTTTTCAATAAGTCTTTACAAAGAAGATAATAAAAAAAGTAGTCTAGTGGACTTTAAATAAGCTACTGCGATGCGATCGTGAAAACTACTGGACCGATTGCAATGTAGTTTTCACTTAGTCACGATAAGTTACTACGAACCCGAAATGACCAAGCTGGCAAAGCCGCGGCACAGCTAGTTACAAATCATTAGTTTACCTGTTTTTTTCTCTATACGCAATAATTTTTTACTCGTAATAGTGTAATATATAAATACCTATATAAATACCTACCTATATAAATACTTTGAACTTTGAAGTTTCTGTTTTGCCTATTCAACTGTCTATGTTAATAAAGGAAGTTAGGAAATTTTGTTGTATTTTAGTAATGTAGATTAGTATATTTTAAAATTCTTTGGTTAATAGTCATATAAGGTGAGTGGCAATCAAGCTTGCGATGTGAATATTGAGCTATGCTGTGGGTTACCCCCCGCGCCCGTGGGCCCGTGGTGTGGGGCCCGTGAGGCCTTAAAAATTTAGGAGATCCGATACGAATCTGATAGAAGGCATGTGTGGGAAAGAATCAGGCTGGACGATGATGATTATGGTGCCGCCCATTGTACCTTTTTTCTAAGTGTTTTCCTATGTCTGTACCAATTTTTTTCCTTGGTGTCAGTAAAGAGTTAATCTATCTATCTATACATATATGGTGACGGGGCCGAGGTCAACAAAATAATTATTTTTATATTTTTTCACACCAGGCATAAAACTATTCGATTTACCATTCCCTGCAGAACTCAGGCTAAGCTATTATGTCCGGTTGCAATTGTGCTGAAGAATATAAATAGACCAGTTCATTGCACCCTCGCCCCGGTGACTTGTTAGTAAGTAGCAGGAATTATTGATAAAATGATGCTCAACTTGCTGAAAACTTTACTGGCAGGTTAATTTTATAGTTTCAGTTTTCAATAGTTAGGAAACTTGGGATTCTAGCTATTTGTAGCTCCACCTGCTTATATGACTGAGCAATTTGAGCGAAGCAAGGTATCCAAATCAATTGGACAATTCGGCGTTTGTATATTATGTACTTGCTGCGCCCAGCAGCTTCACCCCCGTGCAAACTAGGGTTGACACCTGTTACTTTGACGCCGGTCACTTCAACATCGATGAGGCAATTTCCATACAACATTGTTTCGTTTTTTTCCTTAGTCAGGATCAAAAGTAGGTAGCCTCTGTGTTATAAGCTATCCTGGTACCAAATTTCATCTAAATCCGTTCAGGCGATTGAGCGTGTTAGGAGTAACAAACACACACATAACACACACACATATACACACATATGCATACATACATAAATCAAGGTTCCGCCTTTACAGTATTAGTGTGATATTTGTTCTTATAGGAGCTGAATTGTACTTTGTGATTTTTAGAAATATTGGGATATAAAAACACAAAGATAATGCTAGACTTCCGATAGGACAACACAAAGATCAGTTGTTCGCTGTTTGCGTTCAGCAGGTTCCCGTGATCACCAGGTTATTGGTCACCTCGTGACCACAGAATAAGTATTAGAACAACGGTCCTGTGCTCTACCTTCCGGTCCATGCAGGCGCGGTATTGCCACTTTAATTTGCTACTCATAATTGCTAGTCCAAGTAAATTTGGAGAGTTCGATTCACTCGGTCAGAAATGAAAATTACTAGGATAATATTAGGTTTTATTCGAGTCTGGCTCACTAACGTTCACCAAACATACGGTATTGATTAAGCGGTTCGGCTGTGGCATGAGCCTCGACAATTAAAGGCATACGCCAGTCCTGCCTGGTTGCTGGCCACGTGGTCACTCCCACGGCCAGTCACGCATTGAAACGGTGAAGTACACGTCAACGTGGACAGAACGAAACAGTCGACCTCAGTTAGTGAAAATGTACACAGTTGATAGGATTAGCTCTTAGGATTAGATCTTTCCATCCTTGCTGCGTATCTAGACAAAGGGGAAAAGTATCTTCTTGTTTTTATTTTTGAAATGATATGTGCTGTTGGTATATAACTGACGTCTACAGCGTCACCGGACGGTGGGGCGGGTGCGAAAGCTCTCCGCCAAAATACGTGACGCGAAGGCGCACGCTACAGTTAAGGCGCTCTTCTAGGGCAGTATGTAGGTATGAAAACATTTCCTCAGCCCCCGCAAATGCAGCCCCGCAGCGAGCAAGAAACACGGCGCGAGTCGGCAGGCCCCGGCCACAGTGCATATATAGTCTTTACAGACAGTAGTGTATCGAACCATTGTTTTCAAATTTGATGTCTAATGTCAATTGGAGACCGAGGGTGACTGGTATTTACCCGGCTACAAAAAAAGGAGGGTTATGATTTTATCAGAATACCTATGTATGCATGAATGACTGTATGTATGTATGTTCGTCTGTTTGTACATGACCACAATTTACAAATAACCTTTTAAATTTGTAGGAATCTTCTATTAATATAAAAAACCAGAGTTTTTACAGAGTTTTTTTTTTTTTAAAAACTTTATTATAAAAAGGAGGCTATCGATTTCACGATTCTTTTATAAAGAGGAGAGATTCGATTTTTTGTATGTTTGTATTTTTGTATGTTTGTTTGTAATAAACAAACGAAAAAAATACAGAACCGATTAAAAAAAAAGAAACAGGTATTAGAGACGCATCAAAATCGGCCCATTCTTTTGGAAGCTGCGATGCCACAGACAGACACACACACACAGTGAAACACTACCTTTAAAACCAGTGATATACACAGTGATATACGCCCTAAACTTATAACACCCGTCAGTTTGTTCGGGGGTTAAAAAATGAATCAATACTTACTAAAAAAGACTTAACTTATAATAAAGGAACTCAGACTTACTTATAATAAAGGAACGAAAAAGTCTGTACAAAGAAGATAATTAAAAAAGAAATGGTCTAGGGTACATAAAATAAGCTGCTGAACAAGAATATATCTATTTGTCTGTCTGTATGTTTGTTTGCGCATCACGTAAAAACTACTGGACCGATTGCGATGCGGTTTTCACTGTTGGATAGCTTATGTTTTGACTTAAACACTGGGATACTTTATATCTTAATCTGATGAGTAGAAGCCGAGCAATCGATAAAAATATTTTTGACGGCTGAAGGAATTTTGATCAAATGTTGGTATATTGGTATTTTAGGTCCTGTAATAGCACAAAGGCACTATTAACCTACAGAAATAACCACGCGTGTAAAGCCGCGGGCATCGGCTAGTCTTACATAAATTAACTACTTAGATTAATTTTATACAGTATCACACTCTAGGTTTATTCTTTAAAATATAAACAAACATTAACATCAAACAAATCGATTTATTAATAAAATTTAAACCATTTTTGATAAAATTGATGCGGGACACCAATAAAAGTCTATCGTTTGAAATAAACCAAGAATCATTCAAATTGGTTCAGAAATCCTGCATACTTATTATCCCAATAAAAAAACAACTAAACCAATTTTGATGAAGTTTATACGCCAAAAGTCTACCCTTTTGAATAAAACAACAACCATTCAAAACGGTTTATAAATCTTACAGATTTAAGGCAATATAAACACAACATCAAGTGGATGTACTAGAAAAACTATTTATTCTCGAAATACTATTGAATCAATTTTGATACAATTTATATGGGACCATCTGGAGAGTATACCCTTTCAAACATAAAAATAATATACAAAGAAATCGGAGTACATGAATAAAAAATAATATGCAATCGAACATATAACCGTCTCGTTTTGGTGAAGTCGATTAAAAATATACAACGGAACGTAGACGCGAGTATACGCAACGGAATGACACGTTGCCATGGAAACGAAATAATAACAAGTCTGTCTAGTACGTAAGCAATGGTTAGACATTTCTTACTGTCGTTGAAGTAATGATGCAATTATTGTCCATGGGTGAAAAATCACCATGATCGTTGCTGTCAAAGATTTTGAATTACGCTTACTGGCGTTTTTTTTTTAGAAGTTACGAAGCGTGTAAAAATTCTAAAAGTAAAAATAAAGCCACGGTGTGAGCGCTACCCGTGCGAAACCGGGGTAAATCACTAGTATGTAATATTGTTAAAAAATTTAACTTATTAGTGGTATTCATATTATGTTAGTCTATATGGGTAGGTATCTAAACGAATGTTACTACTTTGTATCTCAATCCGATGAGTAGAGAAGCCCGGAAATCGATGAAATAATATTTGACGACTAAACGAAATTTGGTATATTGTACTTTTGGTCCTGGAATACATAGGCTACATTTTCCCTAGAAAAATGTCCACGCGGGCAAAGCCGGGAGGATAATATACGAGTAAATCTACTCTATACCTATAATATTCTAGTTTATTCTTATATTACGCTATTTTTACCAGATGGAAGTGTATATATTTGTAAACGATATATTTTGTGAGTTTTTAGAGTTATACAATCATTTTTCTTTCGTGGGAAATAAAAAATGGCAGTTGTAAGCCACTTGACACTTCGTATTTCCAATAGCACTCTTGCGGTTAAGACGAATCCAATGATACCAAATTTAACAAAATCCATTTAGCCGTTTAGTCTGTAGGACGTGCCAAAGAAACGTAAAAACAAACAAACATACATACATGCATACATACAACCCAAACACATAACCCTCCGCAGTCGGGTAATAAAAAAAGTTATTTTTTTTTCGGATCCCAATTAGTGGGTCGAATAGATTGGACTAAAGAGTCCAATTTTGATATCTAAGTAAAAGAAAGAATGAAAGAAAAAACATTTATTCACAACAAAAACAAAACAAATTAAAACACAATAAATAAATGCAAGTACTTAGATTATCCTACTTGCAGAAAACAATCTCTCTATCTCGTATTTTTACGTGAACATACTTCTGGCGCGAAACTCGCTTGTAGCGTTCTTTTCAAAACCACGCTGAGTCCCCTGCCTCCCGGCCCCCGCACCGCGTGCGTCAAATCGGCCGTTTACTCCTCGATACACTACTGTCTGTAAAGACTATATATGTACTGTGCCCCGGCTCTTTTGGGCATGCCACAGTATAGTAAATGCAGAAGATATGTAGATCGGGTTCGGGTATAATCTGGTTTAGCTTTTCGCAATATTGGGTGGGTACGAAAGAGAAAATAAATTTGCTTTTCTACTTAGTACGTTTAATTGTTATGTAGGTACCTAGGTCTGAAATGTTATTGTAATTGCAATCTAATGTTATAATAAACTATCTGTACCCGTGGCTTCGCACGCGTGCCTTATTCTTTAGGTTCAAAGTACCATAATGTGCTCTTCCAGGACCAATATACCGACATTTGATCAACATTTCTTCAGTCGTCAAAAATACTTTTATCAATTGCTCAGCTTCTAACTCACCGAATTGAGATACTAATTACACCAGTTTTTAAATCAAACCCTAAGCTATCTAACAATGAAAACCGCATTAAAATCGGTCCAGTAGTATTTACGTCATGCGTGAACTAACAAAAATACAGAAAAACAGTCAGGAAGTCACGATTAAAAAAATAAGTTAAATTCTTGTTCCATAACTTTTTTAAGCTCCCAAGAATCAATCAATGTCTCTATTTGCGTTAAAAACATCGTCCAGTAGTTTCAGAGTGAGAATGTTCTTTTTAATAACTTTCAACTCATATCTTGCGGATCCTATAATTTTTCGGGATGAAAAGTATCTAATGTCCTACTTCGTGTTATGAACTCAAATCATACCAAGTTTCATTTGAATTCATTCAGTAGTTTCGGTGCAATGCGCGGTCAAGATATGGACAAACAGACAGACAACCAAAAATAAAAAGTAAAAGCTCAGTCTGAAGATTAGTAAGCTGGTGTGACTTGACCTCCGATGCTCCAATGGACACCTGATAGAAAAGGAAATTGAGCAAAATTGGTGGTCGAAAGCCTTCGCCCAGCAATTGAGTATCTGTCGAAGCTCAATACCAATAATGGTACAACCATCGTCTCTAAGCCGGAGATTCTGTCTGAGAACGAAGACTTCTATGGCAGATTGTATGACTCGCATGGTTCTAGACCTGAACCCAGCATAGAGGATGCCCACGCAATGACCCGCCACTAAACTGACGAACTGCCCGAAGTCAGCCTAGATGAGACTGAGATGGTGCTCTATTAATTTAAGAATAGAAAAGCCCCCGGTGAGGATGGTATAACTTCGGAGCTCTTGCAAGCAGGGGGAAACCCGTAGTTCGGGGGCTTCAGAGATTATTAAGGATCGTTCTTAACAGTGGAAGAACTCCAGAGGCGTGGAGCAGGACTGGCGCATCGACGTGAGGTAGCATGCCTGTCGGTATTCTACAGATTGTACTATGGAGAGTGTGCACAAGAACTGCACAACCTGATTCCCTCAACACCTTTCCATCACCGAACGACTAGACGATCAGCAAAGCTTGTGCGAGGTATTTCAGCAAAGTTTATGGTTGAAATACCTCGCACAAGAACGAAGCGTCACGCTTCGACATTTATTATAAGAACTGCAAAGGAGTGGAATGCCCTGCCCTCGTCAGTGTTTCTGGTAAATTATAACCCAGGTGTGTTCAAGTCAAGAGTGAATAGGTATCTAATAGGCAAGCGTGCTACACCTTCGACCACATCATCGCTTTCCATCAGGTGATATCGTGGTCAAACGTTTGCCTAGACCGTAATAAAAAATAAAAAAAAGGACTTTGGTATTACGCATCTTTCAAAAAAAGGATAAAACCCTTTGAAAGAACTACCGACCTATTGCATTCTTGAGCCACGTCTATAAGTTGTTTTTGAGGGTTGAGCGTCTCGCAAAAAGACTGGAAGAATTCCAGCGTCCTGAACAGGCCGGGTTTCGCAGAGGATTTAGCACCATAGACCACATACACACGGTGAGGCAGGTAATATAGAAGTCTGAAGAGTATAACGCTTTGTCTTGCTTTTGTAGACTATGAGAAGGCCTTTGACTCCGTTGAAACCTGGGTTGTCCTGGACTCTTTGCAGCGTTATCAAGTTGACTGACTGATACAACGAAGTGATGAAATTTCTGTATGACGCCGCGACTATGAGTCAAAACCAGCAGTCTAAACATATCCAAGTCCAAGTAACGGAGTCCCTGCAAGACTTGTAAAGTTTTCTGACCAACCTAGATGAAGGTTCTCGACGCAGCGGTCTCAAAATGAACATAGATGAGGCTAAGATCATGTTGAATGATTTTTTTGAGCCGAAACCGATTGCAGAGAATGGTGTTTATTTTTGAAGTTGTCCGATAATACGTTTATCTTGGGCAAATATTGCAATTAGGTAAGAACAACTTTGAGAAGGAAGCCAACAGAAGAATTCAGCTGGGTTAGGCAGCATTCGGCAAGCTTTGTCAGGTCTTCTCGTCGTCCATACAACATTGCCCGAAGGCAATAGAATTCAATCAGTGTGTCCCACCAGTCATGACCTACGGAGCCGAAATGTGAACACTCATGGTCAAACTAGTCCACAAATTTAAGGTCGCTCAGAAGACTATGGAGAGAGCTATGCTGGGAGCTTATCTGAAAGACTAGATTCGTAATTTAGATAACCGACAGTTAACCAAGGTAATCGACATAGCTCTGAAGATAAGCAAGCTGAAGTGGCAGTGAGCTGGTGACATTTCCCGAAGAACCGATAACCGCTGGGGTAGATAAGTTCTCGAGTGCAGACCACGTTTAGGCAAACGTAGTGTAGGAAGCCCTGTGGCCAGGTGGAGTAACAACCTGTGAAAAGCGGCTGGAAGAAAATGGATGAGGAGAGCTAAGACCAAACTCAGTGGCGTGCCTTGGGAGATGAAACTTTTGCCTAAACGGCTTGATAGATTTTGATAAATTAGGTATCATTGGATTCGTATTAATCATGAGAGTGCTATAGAATATATAAAGTGTCAAGAAAACTAATATGACGGCATACAGCTGCCATATTGTATTTCCCCCGGAATATACAATGATCCAAACCTATCGAGTGAGGTATAAAAATTAAGTTTTTTAAAGGTTCATTCCAAAAATATACAATTCTTTTTCCTAAACAGTAGCAAATTTCTTTTAAGCTTCCTACAAAATTTTCAATTTTAGATTATTCACGTTAGTACTATAATAGTCCAATATTGTAATTGCAACTATTAAAGTAAAATATGTAAGTAAATATGATACGTTAAAATTATATTTCTATAATTTTTGCAGGTCCGTCTGCTAGCGCGGCTGAAACCCGAGCATACTTGAATGTTTGCATCGTATGTTCCGCGCCCCACGCCTGCACGCCAGTCGGTTTTTTTTGTATTTTTATAACAATTTTTACTTGTTAATTACCTACGCCTATCAAAACATTGTTTCTACTTTATCCTTAATTTCAGTGATTGGTCGATTCAGCAGGTGGACGAAACTGGATTTAGGGTTGAAACTGACAAAATGTGCATATTCAGTTAAATATCAAATAAAAAAAACACATTTACTAGCAATTGGCCAAGAACTGGCGAACTTACCACACTACTTTTTCATTTCCCATCTTTTCAATTATACTGAATTACTGACCTAAGCATTAGTTTGGGGTAATTGAGCAAAGAATTTTAACTAAGTAACTCAATCTGTTCAGAAAATCTTACCTACTGTACTTTTTTATACTGTGGCGCATGCTTGCGTAATGAATGATTAGGTCGTCAACGTAAATCATATACTGTATATAAATGAGTTTGGTAATTGATTATGTTTGGTAAGTATTTTTGTTTTTTTGTAACAAACTGTTTATCTACATAATTAAAATTTAAAATACCTACTATTTATTATTATAAAAATAAAAAAAATTACCTACTTACAACTTTTCAAGTATTTACATACTTATTTTAGATAGAGATAGGTAAGTATCTATTATATTTATTTACGATATAATTTTTATTTTCAGTTCCAATCTGAATTATTGTATTATTCTTACACATTTTGGAAAATATACGTCAAAATCAATAAATAAAAATAAGTTACTCACAATTTTTACCTAAACATTCCATTCTTCTCATTCCCTAGAATGATTATGCGGCACGTTACAGACGAGATAGACGATGGGCAGTCAGAGATAGAGACGAGACGAGATAGTGGCGGACAGTCAGACTGACTTGATGATAAGGGTTCCGTTTCACCATTTGTCTATTCCTAACCCTGAAAATTAGTCTTCTCCTCGATTAATTTCAAGTTCATCGACTCCAAACCACCTAGCATTTATGAACTTTAATAAAAGACTCGTTGGACATAAAAGTGTATGACTAAATTATACCGTAAAAATACGAAGTTGTGTGAATCTCATGAATTTTTAACTAGTTTTACAGCGACACGTGATTTTCAACTATATGTATTTGGTAAAGAGCTTAATTTTATCGAGGCAGAGTAGAAAATATCGGATTGCACTATTTATCGATGACAGATTCGAGTTGTAAGGTTGTTATGATATGAGGCATATTGTTTTAATTTGATATTATATCGCAGTATTTTTTTTACAGTACATCGTTTCTACAAATTGATGAGACTTGGGGCAATAGTGAGATGTTTAATAATATGACATTCGGCAAAACAACCGGAGAGTATTCGGTACAATTACGAGTTGCTTTGTCATTTTAATTGCTTCATTTGAAGTTGCTCCTTCTGTTATTATTACTTACCAACAACGTACCCCTATGTTCCTGAAATCAGTATGTATGTATATGTATTAGCAAAGATGAAAGCCAACTCGTAAATTCGACGACGACAGTCGTAGCCTCGTAGATCGTCGAAGTCGTAGCGTTGAGCGCTTCTGCGCGAGCGGTCTTAGTACACAAGACTAATACAAGTCTCCGATACTAACGTAGCTTATTTCACGAATACGCTACAAGCCGCGAACAATTAATGTTGTTTACTTTGCGTACATGTTACAAATCGTGAACAACTAATATTGTTTACTTCGTGAATACGCTACAAATAGCGAACAACTAATGTTGTTTACTTCGCGAACACGCTACAAGTCGCAAACAACTAATGTTGTTTACTTCGCGTACACGCTACAAATCGTGAACAACTAATATTGTTTACTTCGCGAACACGCTACAAGTCGCGAACAACTTGTAGCGCCGGCGCCGTACGCACACATGGCAGGAAGTTACGACACGCGAGATGCCACTCATCTAAATCAGTACTCTACTGATCACGCAAGAAAATCTGTGAGTATTACGAAAAAAAAATGATATGAAAAATTAATTTATTGCCACTATCATAAATACATAATAATCCATTATATGAAAGTACAATAGAAAAAATATAAATATGCGTCCAGCTACAAACATCGACGACAATAGGGCAATTGGGTATCTTCAGCTTGTGCTGCGTTCACATTTTCATGTGTCCGATGCGCTGTTTTTAAATATACCCATTTTTCGGACTGAGGTATTTGCCGAAATATGAGCAATGCGGGTTACATTACAACTAGAACTCTTGCCCAACTCGTCAGACGCATTTTTTCAATGTACACAATGTACAGGAAGGCACAAAAACATAACAATCATTTCGATGCATTGAAGAAGTTCATAAAATAATAGGTTTCCAAAATAGCCGATTGGTGCCTAAACAGATATTATAAGCGAAACCAAAGAAGGCGAAAGTAAAATTATTATATTTTTTAATAGTAGTATCCAGGGTCTGATGATAGAGCCACAGTCAGTGGTTGAGTTCCAGTCAGAGGTAGTCACAGGAACTCAACAACAAAATGATGGAACCCTTTCGAGTTTGGGCTCATTTGGTTTGTCTTGATGAAATCTCTAATTTTATGTGATATCCAGGGTCTGATGATGGAGCTGGAAGGTAGTCACAGGAACTCAACAACAAAATGATGGAACCCTTTCGAGTTTGGGCTCATTTGGTTTGTCTTGATGAATTCTCTGGTGTTATGTGGTATACAGGGTCTGATGATGGAGCCGGAAGGTAGTCACAGCAACTCAACAACAAAATGATAGAACCCTTTTGAGTTTTGGCTCATTCGTTTTGTCATGATGAGTTCTCTGGTTTTATGTGGTATCCAGAGTCTGATGATGCAGCCGGAAAGAATTCGCAGGAACTCAACAATCAAATAACGGAATCCCTTTGAGTTTGGTTTCATTGGGTTTGCCATCATAAGTTCTCAGGTCTAATGAGGTATCGAGGGTCTGATGATGAAGATGAAGTCAAAGGAACCCATTACCCAACCATCAAATGATGAAACCCCTTTGAGTTTAGGCTTATTTGATTGGTCTCAATGATGTTTCAGGTTTTAAGTGGTACTTACTGGTGGTGCCTCGTAAAAGATTGCTTTAAAAAAGAACACATGCATCATTACAGCATTTACAACTTATAAATCCATTTGTTTTGAGTTTATGTTTCCTCATATCTACAAGATAAGTCACATTTTTTTAAAGAGTTCCGTTTCATTCCAGTGAAATCATAGATAATTTTCGTCAAAACTAATTCAGTTGTCATCTAAGTAGGTTTAACGCATCCTTGGTTTAAATTTACCGACGCTTTGAGTCTAAAGTGAGGTTCTACTATTTTCTTTGGCATATATTCTTTCTAATGTTTGCTTAGGCCACTCAAAATAAAAAAATAAAATATATTGCGAAAAAAATAAATCTACTTCATATTAAAAATGTTCTTTTGTGAACAACCACAAAAAAGAATAAAATAATTACAATTGAGCCAGAACAGTATCACTTTTTCGAAATTACCAACTCAATAATAATGCAAAAATACAGGATAAGAAAGAGTTTTTTGAAGGCGATGCGAAACCCAGGTATCATTTAAATCGAACATCTTTACAAAATTAATACATACCTCTCTACTTACAAAGTAATACGAGTATGCATTTGTCTATGACGCACCCTCATACAAAACACGAAACGCTGAAGAGACAAAACAAGAGACTCACACGAGCAGATTTTGACTTTCACACGTTCACAAACCGATTGACACGAATACAGCAATCTAGTAAATGATAAAGTTTTTGTAGATACTTACTTTAAAAGCTTATTATTATATATAGCACGTCAAGCCGTTTAAGACATTATCTTTTTGAATAAGCTCAACCATATTAATAATTATTATGGTTCGGTTTGGCACCGCCTTCAAAAAACGCTTTCTTATCTTATGTTGTATTTATGCATTATTATTACGTTGGTAATTTCGAAAAAGGGACACTGTCCTGGCTCAAATGTAATTATTTTATTCTTTCTATTGGTTGATCACAAAATAACATTTTTAATATGAAGCCGTTTTTTTTTGTAAAACATTTTATGTTATTCATTGTACACATGCGCCGGACGAGTTGGGAAAGAATCGAAATACAGCATGAAACGAGTAAAGGAAACTGACTAGATGCACAAAGAGTGTTATGAATGTGACTTATCAGGGATAGCAACGAAATAGCTAATGTTAAATAGTAGTTTGTAATGAAGAATTCGAGACAGGTAACTCGAAAAAACTACCAACATTTGGTAGGTAGCAAACTCTAAATATTTCGGTTAGTATAAATGTTTGTAAGTAAAATATTTTTGAATACTTTTAACCCGACTAGAGCAAAGCAAGGGAAGGGTAATAAGTTTAACAGTCTATGTATGTATTTATGTATGTATGTGTGTATGTATCTATCTATCTATATGTGGTTATGTGGATGTTCCACCATAGCGTCGCTCCTATTGGTCCAATTTTGACAAGCGAGGTGACAATCAATTTGTCTTCATTTATAGTGTCATAGTCTATTTTGTTTTACCCGACTGCGGCGTACCAAAGCAAGGTTATGTGTTCAAACTAAAAACTTGGCCCGATTTTGACAAGCGAGGTGTCAATCAATTTGTCTTCATTTATAGTGTCATATTCTATTTTGTATTACCCGACTACGGCGTACCAAAGGAAGGTTATGTGTTCAAACTAAAAACTTGGCCCGAATTTGACAAGCGAGGTGTCAATCAATTTGTCTTCATTTATAGTGTCATAGTCTATTTTGTTTTACCCGACTACGGCGTACCAAAGGAAGGTTATGTGTTCAAACTAAAAACTTGGCCCGATTTTGACAAGCGAGGTGTCAATCAATTTGTCTTCATTTATAGTGTCATAGTCTATTTTGTTTTACCCGACTACGGCGTACCAAAGGAAGGTTATGTGTTCAAACTAAAAACTTGGCCCGATTTTGACAAGCGAGGTGTCAATCAATTTGTCTTCATTTATAGTGTCATAGTCTATTTTGTTTTACCCGACTACGGCGTACCAAAGGAAGGTTATGTGTTCAAACTAAAAACTTGGCCCGATTTTGACAAGCGAAATAGAAGAATTGATTGACATCAATTCTTCTTCATCGTAAGAGTGTCATAGGCTATTTTTTACCCAACAGTAGTCGGGTTTTAGTTTGTGAACTTATATCTTCTTGAAACTGACTGAATCTCCTGATTGTCGAGCTTGATTTTACAATATCTTAAGTTTGACTTGGAGTCTGTTTGTGGTAGAGTCATGGCATGATTTATTTTACGGAGTTGCCATTCATAAAACTGTTACATTAACATTTTGGCACAAACATTCCGATGATGGCTCAGTGGCGTACTTTGGAAAAGGCCTGTGTCCAGCAGTGTACTGACATGGGCTGATGCAGATGATTCCAATGGTTTTTAAAGACAGATAACGCAATAATTGATAATCATAATAAACCCGGATTTGTCCAACGTTTCGTAAAGTTAAGGTTTACTCTAAAGATAATAGTAATTTTTAGCTCCCACTTTGTTCCTAAAGCGATTTGCATCATGTAAGTAAAAACCATCATCATCATAATATAATCATAATTCATATAATCATAATTCATAATTCATAATCATCATCAGCCTATATCTGTCCACTGCTGGACGTAGGCCTCTCCTAATGCATGCCACAGAACTAGGTCTTCAGCTCTCCTCATCCGTTTTCTTCCAGCCGCTTTTCACAGGGCATTCTACACCACGTTTGCCTAAACGTGGTCTCCACTCGAGAACTCATCTACCCCAACGGTTATCGGTTCTTCGGGAAATGTGACCAGCCCACTGCCACTTTAGCTTGCTTATCCTTAGAGCAATGTCCGTTACCTTGGTTCTATAAATTACATAGGTATAATCTGAAAAAATGTATAGGCAACTTGCACTATCTCCCTAAGGTAGCCACTGTGGTCAGATTGTAAAGGCTGTGACGGGCTGTACTGTACAATTCCAATCCGGGCCGGTGCGGTGCCGTGCCGTAATTAGTAGCACGTGCGGCGGCCGCGGCTGCTATTTGGACAGCGCTTCCGGTGTCCCGCACGCAATCTGGCTCTTCGCTCAGGGGTACTAAACAATTGAGCAGTAGATACTATAAAATAATTAGCCACTTTTTTCTGTCAACCAAAGGATTTCCTAGTTCTTGGAAGTAAACTAGGAGGATCATGAAGTAGGCAACGAAACATATATTATTTACAAGCGCCCGGCTTCGCACAGGAGTAAATTACAATAAAAAAACGGGAAAAAATTTGAAGTTTTCGCACACTAGACCTTCACTCCGCTTCGGGGGAGAGGTGGTGAGCGAACCGAGCTAACGTTCAGGTCTCGTATGCTCGTTTCACTCAGTTTATGTATTTCTAAAGGTTTAGCCTACGTAAGCCGTGTAAATTTATTTTTCGGTGACTTTGTTCCAAAATATTGTTATTTCTATATACATAAAAACTTAATTCAGTTTTATTATATATAAACCTTCCGTGAAATATTATCTAACTTATGGTGAAAACCGCATCACAATCCGTTGAGTAGTTTAGATATACAGACAGACAGACAGACAGACGGACGCAGAAAGCGACTTTGTTTTCTACTATGTAGAGATAAAGATAGAAATAAAGAAGAAATGTGGTTCTAACATTGTAAAAATAGAGGCAAATTTTCCAAGCTAATCTGTTATTTTTTTGACTCATTACTAACTAAAGGTGTGTGTTCATTCTTATATTTCCTTGATTTTTGAACCGATTTGGATGATTATTTTTTCATTTAAAAAAGGTAGACCCATATTATAATAAACCATACTTCATAAAACATGTTTCAAAGTTTATTAGTAAGTCCGTTTAGTCGTTTTTTTTGTTCAATACGTAAAAGTCGAGCTGATAACACGGTACGACAGTGTGGGCAACGAGTAAACCGAGTAGCAGCAAAGCTATGTTTGTGTCACAAGTTTCTCCGCTAACTTCACCCGACAACATGTCAATAAAGCCAATAAACTCGTCGAACTTTCTTAAGTAGCTGGAGAACACAATTTATCGATTTAAGACGGCCTTTGCCACCCCATACATCAGTTTACAGCCCGATATTGATAGTCGGTGACAGGAGCTCCTCTGACGTCCCCTCTGGTGGTAACTAACTCGGTAAACAACATACGTAACGACTCTTATTCAAACCGTATAAGTCTTACAATAGCTCAATAGAAAGTAAAGGGTAAGTTTGCCAAAGCAAGAAAAACTTACGCGACATCTAAGGAAATATTTTCTTTGAAAATGTACCGAGGTTTTCCCCGGTCGCTGGCTTAGGTGGATTTACTTTTTTCTCTCCGGCAAATGCAGCCTTTTCATAACTGTCGAGGATCGATCCGGTCAAGAGATTTGGTTTCTAAATCCGCCTTCATCCGCTTTTGTGCGGGTGGCTGGCAGAGTGTAACCAGTATTGACACCGTATTTAATCTGACTTTTGATTTCAGATTTTAAAGAAGAATGGAGTTTTCCGTTTTGAAAGTCTAGCTTATAAGAATTACTTATTTGGAGTACCGCTGTAGCAGTTTATTTATTATCGTGAGTGTACTCCAGTTTATGTTATGATAGAATTGATCGTGATTGCCTGCTGCTTTCGGAAATCATTACACGACTGCCCAAAAAAAGGAGTATTTGTTTGCTTTTAGGTATACATTTAGACTATGGCCTATAAAATGCACAAGCACTTAGATTTTTCTACAACAGGTTATTGTTCTTCTTCTTCTTATATATACTCGTAATAATGAAATGCTCTTTGCGGGTAATCGCTTCACTTGGGAACGGTTAATTTCTTTTTTTTAACCGTAATATTTGTCATAGAAAGAATCAGGTTTTTAGGGAAGGAAAAAAAGGAAAAAATTTAAAATTCCGAAAAATCTGTACGTCCTCTTTTATTCGCCAATGCATAATGCAACAATCATATATTTTGTTGACATTCGTTCTCAGTCAGTAGCTCTTTAATTACAATATAAATTTTTGATTGGTATAGAATTCTGTAAAATATGTTACCAATAATAGTGGTAGACCTCTGAAATGTCATATCGGCCGGAAGTGTGTAGTTAAACAAGATGGCCGCTACAGCCACGTGACCGCCGGATTCACCCCGACTTCCGGCACTCGACGCCGCGTCAAGTGTATTGCAGGTAGTTAGATAATTATCTACGCTATTACCGCACGACATGCGCCTACCCCCTAATGTTTTTATGAGTAACGAATTATTGTAGGCACATCTGTTATGATTTTGCAGTTTATTTATTATCATGAGTGTACTCCAATTTATGTTATGACAGAATTGTGCGTGATTGCCTACTGATTTTGGGAATCATTTTCTATACATTTAGACTGGGGCCTTTTATAAAATGCACGTACATTTAGATTTTACTACAATAGTTTTTTTTTATTCTTTTAAATTATAACTAGCTGCGTCTCGCGGCTTTCATCATCATCATCAACAAGTGTCAGTCCACTGTTGGACATAGGCCTCTCCCAAAGCATGCCACTGAGCCCCATCTTCGGTTCTTCTCTTCCAACTGCTGCCATCCACTTTGCTACGTCACTCCACCTAGCTGGAGGGCATCCTATACACTACCTACGTTTACCGAGTCGCGGTCTCCACTCAAGAACACGTCTACCCTAACGGTTATCAGTCTTTCGACAGATATGACCAGTCCACTGCCACTTCAGCTTACCAATAATAAGGGCTTTGTCGACAACTTTGGTTCTCTGCAGGATCATATCATTCCGGATACGATCTTTCAACGAAACCCACGGCTTTGCACGTGTACAAATTTCACCCATCTTCTCCCCCTTCCTGTATCCTTCTCCCTTTCCCTCTACCCTTCTCCCTTTCCCTCTACTCTTCCCCCCCTCTCCGCCTACCCCTCATTAAACCGTCCCTTTTAAAACCCCTACCAACAACCCCCGACCCACTCCACAAACATATCTTCTTTTTTTTTTCTTTTTTTCCCGATTCGAGACCAAGATAAAGATAAATATATCATCGAAATCAGTCAATCCGTTCTCGAGATATCATCAATTACGTCAACTAAAAATCATTTAAAAAAAAGCTTTTATGCAGTAGCCATGTCATGGTAAAACTTAGAACGGGATATTACAATTAAATGCGTATACAACATTTCGTGTCAGTGCTGTTAACCTTTGAGAAGTTCCCTAGTCAGGAGCTAACCCTGAGTGCAGCAACGATGTCATGTTAATACTTAAAACCGGCTATCATAATAAAGTGCGTATACAAAATAGCATTTTTGTGATTTTGACCGTTGAAGAGTTCCTTTATCTACTGACCACGTCACGGTAAACTTTAAAAGGGGCTATCATAATGAAATGTGTACACAAAATGTCGTGTCTGTACTGTTAACCGTTGAAGAGTTCCATTACATGGAGCTAATCCTGGATGTTGATTCAGGTCACGCTTACCATAAAAATGTGTTGTCATCGGAACTGAACCAACATGTAATAAAACAACTCCGTAGGATAGGAGGAAGTGCCAAGTGGTAGTGGAAGTGGAAGTGGAGGAGGAAGTTCTAATTCAGCTTGCAAGATTTGACCTAAACGAACATACAAGTATGTCAATCAAGTATGTTCGTTTACATACAAGTAACATACAAGTATGTTCGTTTAGGTCAAATCTTTCAAGCTAAATTAGAACTTCCTCCTCTTTTATTTAACATACATTGCAAGTTAAATAAAAGCTTTTAAAAAGCCGTTTTATGAACGTTATATCCCAAAATGTATGAGAAAATGAATCTCATTATTTCAGGAAATTCGTTTAAGGAACTTTTTATTCTTTTTTTTTTACGTTTTAATAGTTATTCTGATATTTGGGGTGGTGGAAACAGATCCAAGAAATCAAAGACCATAAAAATCGGTCCAGCCGTACTTGTGTTGTGAATTACGGAACTAATATGACTTTGTTTTATATATTTAGATAACTCGTGCGACAAACACTTGCGAGTATTAAGAATCAGTTACGCCATCTACTTTTATTATGGGATCATCATCAGACTATATCTGTCCACTGCTGGACGTAGGCCTCTTTTAATGCACGCCATTCTGATTCAGCCGCTTTTCGCAGGTACACTTGCCTAAACGTGGTCTCCACTGGAGAACTCGTCTATCCCAACGGTTATCAGTTCTTTGGGAAATGTGACCAGCCCACTGCTACGTTAGCTTGCTTATCCTAAGAGCTATGTTGGTCACCTTGGTTCTCCATCAGGATATCTTCATTACAAATCTTGTCCTTCAGCCGTCCAAGCATAGCTCTCTCCATAGCTCGCTGAGCAACCTTAATTTTGTGGACTAGTTTGACCGTGAGTGTCCACGTTTCGGCTCCGTAGGTTATGACTGGTAGGACGCACGATTGAAGATGTTTGTCTTCAGGCACTGTGGTATGTTTGACGAGAAGACTTGACGAAGCCGGTATGTCGGTTACCTTGGTTCTCCGTCGGATATCTTCATTAGGAAACTGGTCCTTCAGAGAAATTCCAAGCACAACTCTTTCTCCATAGTTCGCTGAGCAACCTTAAATTTGTGAACTAGTTTAACCGTGAGTATCCACTTTTCTGCTCCGTAGGTCATGACTGGTAGGACGCACTGATTGAAGACTTTTGTCTTCAGGCACTGTGGTATGGATGACGAGAAGACTTAGCGAAGCTTGCCTAATGCTGCCCAACCCAGCTGAATTCTTCTGTTGGCTTCCTTCTCAAAATTGTTCTTACTTAATTGCAATATTTGTCCAAGGTAAACATATTATTGGACAACTTTATTATGGGATACTAAAAGCCTAATAAGTAGATACGGCGAAATCTATGTAAATATATTACAATTTAAAAGCTTATTATTTACTGTGGTAAATAGGAAATAATTATTTAATTTACTTACTGTCTTATTTCGTAGTTAATACCTACATATTATTTATTCTGTGGGGCAACTATATATAAAAATGTCTCTAACTCATATTTGGATGAACTGATTTTGATTAAACAAAGATACAAACCTCCGCAGGACTCCGAGTTTGATAAAACTTTGAATGCCGTTTTATATTTATTTTTTTGCGTGTTGAAGTCATATACAGACGTACAAAAATTCTAAAAACTATATTTTTGGATTCTATTGCTCTCATAAACTCATATAAAAATGTTTTTTTCTAAATTTTCTTCCACGTACATATTTCACTTTGGTTACAGTTTTATTATATGTAGAGTATAGATATAGACAGATAGCAAACATCAATATATAAAAGTGAAACGTTGTCAGTTTGTTGGGTTTTTTTTGGTAGAAACTGTAGTCCGCGCGGACGAAATCGCGGACGAAAGCTAGTTATAGATATGGAATATAATGAAATGCTGTTCTTTGATAATGGCATCACTTGCGAAATGCAAATTTATTTTTTAAATGTTCGTCGTTATTTTTTTTACCCGACTACGGCGAAGCAAGGGAAGGGTAATGAAGTTAACAGTCTATGTATGTATGAATGTAGGTATATATGTTGGATGGATGTTCCACTATAGCGTCGCCCCTATTGGTCCGATTTTGACAAGCGATATGTCAATCGATTCCTCTTCAGGTATAGAGTGTTCAAACTAAAAACTTGGTCCGATTTTGACAAGCTAGGTATCAATTGATACGTCTTCATGAATAGAGAGAGTGTCATAGGCTATGTTTTACCCGCCCGTTCGCGTCGGGTTTTAGTTCTTGTTAGGGAAAGAAAAATTAAAGCACCTGACCGGAAAATTGGAAAATTCGTGATAACTGAGCGTCTTTTTTCTAAAAGGATTTTTGTATGAACTCAAACTTGATTTGGATGCTTCATTCAAAATTCAAGATAAAGCAAAGGACGCCTGACAGTCGTTATTCTCTCCTTTAGCGGGCCTCGTGGTTCGTCACGGGTAAACGAAAATACGATTCGAACGATATTCATACTTTTTATCATCATCATCATCCACGCGGATGGAACCGCGGAGGGGAGTCGGGAGGGGGAGTCGGAAGGGGCTTTAAGGGTGGGGGGGTTGTTGGGGGAGATCGGAGGTTTTAGAAGGGATGGGGGCGGCTGGCAATATTTACACGCGGGCAAAGCCGCGAGGCACAGCTAATAGAAGATAAAATTGGTCATTATTACAATGTTTTTTTTTTAGTTACTTCAACAAGTAATCTCATTTTCAGAGATATTTTCTGCGATTTCACAATATTGAGACTTTAAAGTAAAACCAGTGTTATAAAAACGCTGTTTCTCAAAATGTAAATATCAGTCCGTCGGTCACCCAGTTCTACATTTGCTGTGTCACATCAAATAAACTAAACTTTGCTCTGAACGACAAAACGCTCTATGGAGTTCAGACACAACACGTGTCCAAAATTGATTTAAAACACAAGTGATCTTTTTCTAGTGAAACTTTATTAACTTAACTTGCGCACGACACAATCACTCACTGTGATGGCGTCAACAATGTTTTATTAATATTTGAGAATTCAAATACGTACATGTCGCCAAAATCACAAAAATGGCAATGGCATGAAAATAGTTGTAGAAATCAGACCTCAATCAAACATCTGTTAATTTTACCGATCCATGAGCATCCCTTTGAATCAAAACAAACACTTAAAACTACAGCTGCGTTGCGATCGATCACAGTGAAATCACCGTCGCCATAGGCCGCCTGCACACAATAAAAAGCCGCCAAAACGCGCGCGTCCGGTTGTCAGTCCTTCTATGTCAATCAATTTAAGGAGCGAGTAGCGCAGATACGGCACGCAGAGCGTAGCCCCGCCTTCTATCGATCGCGGCCACACTCCTACACTCTCCGCCCAGCTGCGCAGGAATGCTTGGCTCCGCACGCACGCCGCGCGCTTGCCGCCTCCGCCGCGCCGGCTCGCCTCGTGGCACGGATTATGTATACTAACGTACTCGCGGCTCAGCCGGCAGACAGCCTCATAGCCTCGCAGAGCACAATCTACAATCGAGTACATTATTTTTTTGTGACTCGGTATGCACGCTCGGATTGCGGCGCTTTTTTAATCTCTTTTGAATAAAACGTATTTGGAGTTGTGGATGGTTGAGTTTTAGCGGCAATTTTGTATGGTCCCTATTAAAATGAAATTCTTTTGCTGGTATTGTTTCGGCCCAGAAACGGGTTGTTTTGTTTGTAACCTTTTTGTTCGACTTCTAGGGCAAATGAGAGGAAATTACCAGTATTCATCATCAGCCTATATCTGTCTCCACTCGAGAACTCGTCTACCCCAACGGTTATTGGATCTTCTGGAAATGTGACCAGCCCACTGCCACTGTAGCTTGCTTATCCTAAGAGCTATACTTGGTTTTCCGTTGGATATCTTTATTACGAATCTTGACCTTCAGAGAAACTCCAAGCATAGCTAACGAGCCATATATATGGAGAGCCATAGCTCACTGAGCGACCTTAAATTTGTGAACTAGTTTGACCTTGAGTGTCCACGTTTCGGCTCTGTAGGTCATCACTGGTAGGATGCACTGATTGAAGACTTTTGTCTTCAAGCACTGTGGTATGGACGACGAGAAGACTAGACGAAGCTTGCTGAATGCTGCCCAACCAAGCTGAATTCTTCTGTTGGCTTCCTTCTCAAATTTATTATTACCTAATTGCAATATTTGCCCAAAGTAAATTCAAATTCAATTCAAATTCAATTATTTATTTGCATAAATTTGGTCATTGAAGGTGTGAGGTTCTTACTCGTAGTTTATGTGTCTTAACACATTACCAAATTTAGGCATGCAAAATTTAGATTATTTTAAAAGATAACACTACATTATATTAAATTAAATTGACATTAAAATCTAGAAATTAAATAATAATAATAATATAATAATGTACTTAATTATAACATTAGAAACAATTACATTCATCAAAAGTGATATTTTTTAAACTTATAATTCATGTATGTATTGTTTTTCTTTGAGTTATCTATCTATCTATCTATCTATGTCAAAAGTATTCAAGTACCTATTATATTCTATTTCAAATTCAGAAAACCAGTAACTGAGTAAAAACATTTGGCTTTTAGACAAATGTTTTTTTCTTGAACTTCTTTCTGAACTGGGAGAAGTTTTATTGATTCTGGTAACTTGTTATATATTTACTGACATTGCGTAAATACACATATTGTAAACATATTGTTGGACAACTTCAAGAGGTTCACCATTGACTGCAATCGGTTCTGGGTCGATAAAATCGTTAAACATGATCTTGGTCTTATCTATGTTCATTCCGAGACCAATGCGTCGAGAAGCATCATCTAGATTGGTCAGTATATTTTGCAAGTCTTGCAGCGACTTCACCATTAGGATGATATCATCGTCAAATCGTAAGTTTGTGATGTTCTTGCCATAGATAATAATGCCCATTCTCCTTTCAAATCCACGTCTTAAACAAATCTTCCAAGTGAACAGTTTCAGAGATATAACATCCCCTGTCTCACTCCCCTGCGCAGTTGGATATAGTTAGACTGCTTGTTTTGTACTTGGACACTCATAACCGTGGCGACATACAGAAAACTCAGCACTTAGATGTATCGCCAGTCCACTTGACACCCCTGCAAAGCCGCCAGAACCGCCCAGGTTTCAACGGAGTCAAAGAATTTCTCATAGTCCACAAAAGCAAGACACAGGGGCTGGTTATACTCCTCGTACTTTGGTATAACCACCTTGGTATACCTTGTGTATGTGGTCTATGATGCTAAATCCTCCGGGAACCCCGGCCTGTTCATAAGGCTGAAATTCGTCAATGGGTTTATCCCCCTTTTTAAAGAAGAGCACTATCAAACTCCTGCTCCATGCCTCTAGAGTTCTCCCATTGTTAAGAACGATGCTAAATAACTCCTGAAGCTCTCTAAGTACGGGCTTTCCCCTGCTTTCAAGAGCTCTGAAGTTATTCCAACCTCTCCAGGGGCCTTTCCATTCTTAAATTGTTTGAGCGCACTCTCAATCTCGTCTAGGCTGACTTCAGGCAGTTTGTCAGTGTAGTGGCTGGCGAGTCAGTAATGCGCGGGAATTATGTATGCTAGGTTCGGGTCAAGAAGCATGCGAGTCGTACAATCGGCCGTAGAAGTCTTCAATCACAGGAAGGATCTTCGGCTTAGAGACGATGTTGTGCCATTGTCTTGAGCTTCGTCAGATAGGATTTACTCAATTGCTGGGCCAAGACTTTGCTCAATTGCCAGTATTATTTAAATCAGAATTTAACAATCAATGATGTAACTAATGAGTGTTGAGTAACAAATTTTGACTTTGAGAAAAAGTTGGTAACGAAGACAATTTTGTTCGCATCCGATATATTCTTCAATATTATTTACAAAAAACTATACTTATAATAAAACTGTAACAGGCCCAATTCTGAACAATGAAAATATTATGTACTAGCTGTGCCCGCGGTTTCGCACGCGTGGTCATTTCTCTAGGTTGAAAGTCCTCTATGTGCATGTATTCCAAGACCTAAAATACCATAATACCAACTTTTGATAAAAAATCTTTCAGGCGTCAAAAAGTATTTTATTGGTTGCTCGGCATCTAATCATTGGGTTACAATACTAAGTACCCCAGTCTTTAAGTCAAACCCTAAGCTATCTAACAGTGAAAACCGAATCGCAATCGGTTTAGTAGTTTTTTCGTGATGCTCGAACAAACATACAGACAAACAAACTAACAAACAAACAAAACAGAAAAACACGATTTAAAATAATGTTCTATTCTTGTTCAGTGGCTTAATTTAAGTACCCTTCTTCGTTGTAAAGACTTTTTCGTTCTTATTGCTTTATTATTAGATAATCATCTGTCAGATGGATCGCGCATTGCCTATGTTCAGAAGAGGAAATAAAAATAAATGATTATAAAATAAGATAAACCCGACTGCGTACAAAACTAAAAGGAGGCGAAAAAAATTAAAAAGAGGCAAACAAGCATTAGATTTTTGATTTTGAAATATAACATGCAGTCGGAGACATCATGCATTTAATTCCTCTTTTGACGGGTTCAGCTAGTACCTGGCGAATGCATCTTATATTTCAAAATCAAAAATGTAAAGCTTCTTTTCCTCTTTTCAGTTGTGTTTGCAGTCGGGTTTTGTTCTATAAAATAATTTATTTTAATTTTATACTTTTTAGTTTATATTTTATAAGAATTAGTCTGAATAATTGCTAACCAACTTTAAATCGTTATAGATCCTAAATGATCATTCGAAATGAAAAATAATAAAAGACATTTAAACATGATTTTCATTGATTTTCAAATACCTATTCAATGATACCCAACTTGACATAGTTCGTCGACTTTCATTTTTTCTTTTTACAATATGGCGCCTGGTTGTCGCCATATTTAATTTTCATTAATGTCATGTCTTTAGTAGCACTCGCGAGATTAAGACAAATCGATTGACGTAAGAATCCTCAATATCGATCAACGCGTTTTGTCTACATAGTGCCACAAAGGAACAGATATACATACACACATAGGCTGATAAACCGGGCCTGTGCATTGCGCAGTCTGGTAAAAAAGGATGGACTGCCCTTAAAGAATGTCATGCTGACGGGGATAATATGACAAATAGCAAACATTGACGACCGGTTGGTCTAGTGGCTAGAAACCCTAGTACGAAATCAAACGGTTGTGGGTTCGAATCCCGCAAGTTGCAATCATTTGTGTGATGAGCAAAAATGGTTGTTTCCGAATCATGGATGTAATATTCGTATCTATGTATATTCATCCGTTGTCTAGTACCCATAGTACAGGGTATCCTAGTTTGGGGCTTGAATTGTCCCGAATATATTTATTTATTATTATTTATTTAACTGAAACACGGTTAAAAAGATTTGGCATTTTCATAGCCAGAATGCAGAATACCAGCCATAGAATGGCTTTAATGCGCTCCGGACACGGGGCTAGTTTTCGGTCAGTTCAGTCTCTGGCCTTTCACTGGCCTCGTGCACACATAACATTTCATTTGAAGACAGGTCAGTGAGTGAAAGTGTCTTCAAATGTATTCGTTCACGAGATCCGTGAAAGGCCAGCGACTGAACTGACTCACTGAATTGACTCGCGTAATGGCCTCGTATCCGAAGTGCATAAATGGCCTGAGACAGTAAATTTCTAGTATTATTATTTATTTCTTTAGGCTTTTCATTGATGATTACATCACACGTTGATATTATTTAATCTGTTACTACTTTCCTAGTCACTTTCTTGTCAAACGCCCCTCGTACAGAGTATGTGCACTCACGGTAATCGGACTATGTAACGTGAAAATAAATTAGCAATTCTCTCCCCTGCGCCGTAAAATGGATCTCCAACCAGCTCGAACGTATAACAATTAACGGTTAAGTGTTACTGTTACAGTTACTGCTCACCGCTAATGCAACGCGCTATTTCGTAACGGCGCTTAACGTTATTTTAGGGCGTACATTCAGGAACCGGGCTGCGCAGGCGGGCGGGCGGCGGCATCACGTCGCCCGATACATTGTTATGGTTGTTAACATTATCTTTATGTTCTCCGCGATTTTCAGCTTTTTAGGGTAGGTTAGGTATCAATTATTATTATTATTTGTTAAGATTTGCCACGGTGAGAGATTTCCGTTAGGGTTATTCTACATTTGTGTGAACTTATTGCAGCTTCTTATTCTCTCCTAGTAAGAAAGAACGAGACACGTGAACATCATCGGTTCGGAATAAACTGCATTTATTTATGCACCTTTGAGAACATTGAGAAATCAATATAATATTTATTACAATGGAACCCTTACTAGCTGCCACTTAATTTCGATACCTTTGGATAATATTATCAAATACAAAAGATTTAGTGCTTGTTGTTAGACTTAGATAAACAAAACTAAAAATTGCACTTCTTTGCCTGTACTCCATTTGAAAAATGCACCCAAACATCTGATTTGAAATCGAAATGATGGAAATACCGTTTTATTATATGAACCTAGGAGGAGCTTTATTTTCTTCAATATTATGATTAAAGCTGAATACAGTGTTTTCAATCTAGATACTTACAAATATTTGTAGAACCAATACATGTAGGTATTGGTTATTTACGCTATTATTCACCACTGGTATTTTTTCCAGTAACTCAATAAAGTAATGTGATCTTTCGAAATCACTAACACAATTTTTGCCGTAACCAAACCATGCCATAAATGGGCCGCCGCCTTAATGCAACTCATTAAATGTTATTGTTATAGTTTTCCTGCTGATTATCCGGGCACATTGCCGGACCCTATCCGGTCCTAAGGCGATTGTACACAGAGTAAGCTGAACGTCAGCTCCCGTTAATGTTTCAGCGGCAAACACCGGCAGCGTATCTACCACCTACTCTTTACCGATGCTATTGTGGCTCTATTTGTACAATTGTATTACAAGGTTCTCGGATTGCTATTGATTTTGGATGTTAGCTCTATTCTAAAGTTATGTTTATAGGGTAAGGTTGTCTATGTCACAACCCCTAAGGAAATAATACTGTTATATTGAGTGTAATTAAAATAAAACAAAATCTTCTGCGGTAACTGAACTTTTGTTTATCTAACTGTTAATAACATCCATAAAATACGAAATATATTTTAATAAATTAGGTATATAGGTGTTTTAAAAAAAACACTATAAGTACGACTAAGGTGCCTGGTCGTCTAACTCGTACCACCTTAACCTATAACCTAAGTCGTACTTAGGATAAATTCTACAGAATAATAACTTAATAAGAAAAGAACACATAACAAAATAAAATTTACTAACAACTCAGTCTAAATCAACTTACATTCTAATTATTGACCTCAATAACCAAGTAAATTACACAGTAAAGTATTTTCTTATAAAAAGGCAAAATAATAGCACTTTAACAAGTCAAAATTAGCTTCTCATGAACAAGAAGAAATACATAAAATAGACCAAATCAATAAAATTTAGGTAATCTAAGTATGCTTTGAGTTTGAAAAGGAAATTTCCTTTTAAAGTGCCAAATGAGTTAAATCTCACACTGGAAAAGGGAAATACCCTTTTGATTCTACAGGTCCTTTGGAAATACGCCAGTTAGAGAAGCAAGCACCAAGAAACTCTAAGGGGTTCTAATTTTTCCATATTTTTTTATTCTCTATAATTTTGTCAGAAATTATAATAATATATAATTAAAATAAAATAAAAAAGTGACAATGAGATGTCCCACAATCATCAAACAATCAAATTGGGAAAAATAAATCAAAAATTCTAACTAAGTATATTGTTTATAACAACGTGACATCATGTCATGATCTCATGGCATGTTGAAGTCATGAGACATCAAACAAAGTACTTTGAACATTTTATTCACTTACCGTAAACAAATAAATAATCTTTTATTATTATCATGCGATGGTGGCCTAACGGTTCTATAGTGCAATTTAGAACCCAACGATACCGGGTTTAAAACCTAGGCTCCGCACCAATGACTTTTCTGAGTTATGTGCAGTTTTCCATCGCTCCGTGCTTCCGAGGGCACGTTAAGCTGTCGGTCCCGGCTGTTATTGATTAATAGCAGTCGTTAAACCATGTCAGAGGCCCTCGGGCGGCTTGACAAACTTTGACACCAGAGGTCAGCACTACCTCATACGACAAACAAACAAACATTATTATCATGTCGATTTTAGACATCAGGCCGTGCATTTCTGTCTTTAATATAATCATTTACATTGTAATATACTTTCTGAGATTTATTTTAACAAAAGTTTTAAACCAATGCATTGATAATTCATCAATGCCATCAGTTAACTTATTAAAAAAGCGTATACACTGAATGAATTTTGTTTAAATGTTGGTATAATGATATTTTAGGTCTTGGAATAGTAATAGAGTTATTTTAACCTAGAACGCACGAAGCCGCGGGTACAGCTAGTGCTATAATAAAAAAAATAGCTTTAAGCATGCATTGTTAAAAATTAATTTATCTATCTATCTATACCTATCTTCTATATCTTCTGTCTATCAATACTTATAATAAAACAATAAGAACTAAAAAGTCTGTACAAAGAAGATAATTGAAACAAATGGTCTAGTGTAATTAAAATAAGCTATTGAACTAGAATATATCAAGTCTAAAAATTGTGTCTTTCTGTTTATATGTTTGTCTGTATGTTTGTTCACACATCACGTACAAAACTATTGAACAGATTGTGATGCCGTTTTCACTCTTGGATAGCTTAGGATTTGATGAAAACTGGGGTACTTGGTATCTTAATCCGATGATTAGATGCCGAACAATCGGTAAAAAACTATTTGAAGGCTGAACTAATTTTGAAGAAATGTAGTATATTGTACTTTATAGGTACTTTTGGTCCTGGAATAACACGTATGGGCTACTTTAAAATGAATTGACCACGCGGACAAAGCCGCGGGCACAGCTAGTAAATTATAATAATACGCATGTAAATGACTAATACAAAGATAAAAAGTGCTAATAAGACGTTCCACATATAACAAACTGATAAAAATAATAAAAATACATAGTCCGTGAAGGAAGCAAGCCGTATAAAACTTCCTACAAAATGCACCCCAATTATCAATTCTCAAATCCAACGCGCATCCTACCCCTAAGCCTCCTCTTGAAACCCCACTCGTAACATTAAATACAATATCTTCAAATTGGTCTTAAGTACCGCCACCCTCATTGAGCATTTTTATCATTACCATAATCTTAGCACCGTCTCTCTTACACCACTCTTAATACTCTCCTTTTGTAGTACAACTGTCTCTGTCTTACAGTCCTAAATTCTTTGGTAAATTTAAGACTCATTCTTTCATGATTTAAGCGAGTTCGTAACTCTTAGAATGCGATTAAGAGTCAGGTAATTGCCTACAATAGGTAGAGTGCTTTTAAAGTTTTTTAGCCTAATTAAAGTAGTTTAGTTAAGACTGAGGACCTTACAAATGGACGTATAGACGAACATACGTCTAAAATGAAATGTTTCAGGAAATAAAATAATACTATTGCTTTCTTAGCAAGAAACATTAATATAGCTGATAGACTCAGGCATTATTTTGCGGATATCCGTATGTAAAACGAACGAGGAAAATATATATAGCTACGAGTAACTTCCTCTAAACAGGCACTGCCAACAGTTTGGCGGAAGTAAGCTACATATTTTTATTCTGCGTTCATTTTAAGATACTTCAAAGTTTAAATTGAATTGAAAACTTTATTGTCTTGTTCATTAAAACGGCCATATTTTTAAAAAGTTAATAGAATTCTAGTGAAACTAATATAATAGACTATTGCTTTCTTAACAAGAAACATTAAGATAGTTGACTCATGCTTTAGTTGATAGAGTCCGACAAACCTCCTTTATGAACGACACAACGAATCATAATCCCCGGGCTACCGTAGGCCACCCGAAACAAAATCAACTGACCCTGGCAACGTACAACTGCAGAACGTTAGTCTTGACGAACACATGGCGCAACTCGAGACAGAGCTTACTAAGATCAAGTGGCATATTCAAGGGTTAAGTAAAGTCCGAAGGGGAGGGGAGGACACAATAAACCCGATTCCAGAATCGGGCCACCTCCGTGAGGGCCATCAACAGTGTCAGGGTGGCGTGGGATTCCTCGTCAGTAAGGTCCTCATTGATAATGTTGCAGAAATTTCGAGTGTGGTGACCAGGGTAGCGAACCTGGTTCTTAAGGAGACCGAAAGGTATTATAGCCTTAAGATCATACAAGCTTACGCACCGACCTCGGCACATTCGGATGATGAGGTAGAAGATATGTTTGATGACATATCTTCAGCCCTACATAACACCACAAGGGCCCACTACAACATTATCATGGGATACTTTAACGCCAAAGTGGCAACAGACTTGCAGTGAATCGAGAAAAGGTTAACATAGATATGGAGACAGGAATCACAGGGGGTAAAAGCTAGTTAACTTTTTGGAAAAAAAGATTTTTGATAAATTCAATCTTCAAAAAGCAGCCCCAGAGGAAGTGGACTTGGCAAAGCCCGGACAATGTGACTACAAATGAGATTGACTTCATCATGACGGTCAATAAGCACTTGTGCAGGGATTTCTCAGTGATCGCAAGGTTCAATACCGGTAGTGATCACCGACTTGTCCGAGGCTCCTTGAATATCGACCACAAGCTTGAAAGATACCGTTTGGTGAAGTCTACGCTCCGACCTAACCCGTTCCAAGCCATTGTTGGATCAGAACAGTTCCAACTCAAGTTGGCGTGGATGAGGAACTCCTCAAAGTTGTGGAAATCCTTAGGGAAAAAGCACTAAATTTCGTCAGCTGCAGCGTACGGGAACGAAATCTCAAATCTCGGGTGAGTGTCTTCGGCTTATGGACAAACAACGGGAGCAACAGCAAGCCACACCATCAGAAAAACGGCATCTTAATAAAAAAAACAGTAAGGTGGTGCGTCGTGATCTTCGATGTTCAAATACTCGCAGGATAGAAAAGGCAATTGAGCAAAATCGGGGGTCAAAAGTCTTCGCCCAGCAATTGAGTAGGTCCCATCTGATGAATTTCAAGACCAATAATGGCACAACCGTCATCTCTTAGCCGGAAATCGTTTCTGAGATCGAGAACTTCTATGGACAATTGTACGACTCGCATGCTTCTAGAACCGAACCCAGCACAGAGGATTCCCGCAAAATACTGACCTGCCACTACACTGATGAACTGCCCAACTTCAGCCTAGACGAGATTGAGATGGCGCTCAAACAACTTAAGAGTGGAAAGGCCCCCGTTGAGGATGGTATAACTTCGGAGCACTTGAAAGCAGGGGGAAACCTGTGCTTCGGGAGCTTCCGAGTACAAAACCAGCAGTCTAAACATATCCAAATGCGCTGGGAAGTGAGACAAGGGCATGTTATATCCCCGAAACTGGTCACTTATACCTTGGAAGATATGTTTGAGATGCTGGATTGGAAAGGAATGGGCATTAATATCAATGTCGAGAACATCTGACACTTACGATTTGCCAATGATATCGTCCTAGTGGCGTACTCTCTGCAAGACTTGAAAAGTAGGTATGCAAAAATTTGCTAGATGATGCTTCTCGACGCATCGGTCTCGGAATGAACACAGATAAAACCAAGATAATGTTTAACGATCTTGTTGACCTGGAACCGATTGCAGTCAATGGTGTACTTCTTTAACTTGTCTAACAATATTAGTTTACCTTGGACAAATACTACAATTAAATAAGAACAACTTTGAGAAGCTAGCCAATAAAAGAATTCTGCTGGGTTGGGCAGCATTAGGCAAGCTTCGTTAAGTCTTCTCGTCATCCATACCACAGTGCCTGAAGACAAAAGTCTTCAATCAGTGCGTCCTACCAGTCATGACCTACGGAGCATAAAAGTGGATACTCACGGTTAAACTAGTTCACAAATTTAAGGTTGCTCACCGAACTATGGAGAAAGAGTTGTGCTTGGAATTTATCTGAAGGACCAGTTTCCTAATGAAGATATCCGACGTAGAACCAAGGTAACCGATATAATATCTCAAAGGATAAGCAAGCTGTAGTGGCAGTGAGTTGGACACATTTCCCAAAGAACCGATAACCGTTGGGGTAGACGAGTTCTCGAGTGGAGACCACGTATAGACAAACTTAGTGTGGATGCCCTGTGGCCAGGTGGAGTGACGATCTGCGAAAAGCGGCTTGAAGACAATGGATGAGGAGAGCTGAAGACCGAGCTCAGTGGCATGCACTAAGAGAGGCTCACGTCCAGCAGTGGACAGATATATGCTGAATAGGACGATGATGATGATGAAACTAGCATTTGTATTATGTAAGTTTTATGGTGTTTCTGTTATTGTTATTGATTAATATGCGATGTCAGAGATCCCTCGGGCGGCCGGACAAACTCTAACACCAGAGGCCAGCACTAACTCATACGACAAGCAAGCTAGCATAGTATAATATTTAAAAAAGTAAATGAAACAGTAAAATTATTACGATGTAGTACATAAGCTATTTTTATTGTTTGGACAAGGTTTAAACATAACTCGTTTGTTTGACGTTCATTCGTCAAACGTCATCGTCGCGGCGACGCTAGCCTGACCAAATAGCCATAGCAGTTAAGCCATTAGATTGTAATATTTAAAGGCTTGGTATCAATAAAGCCTTGGGGTCGGTGATCGCTAAAATGTAGACTATTTCGAATGGTTTTGTACTCTAACGATATACCGATTAGTAACTTGTGCGACTTATGATTCTCAATTACACCCAACTCTAAGCTCGCCTTAGCCTCTTCAATTTCATATTTAACTAGTAAGCACATTTCTAGGGCATATAATTTCCACAACACACTGGGCCAGTCATGATAAATCGTGGTCCATAGTCTCGGTTGGAGATAATGCATAAATACAAGCAGTGAGAACCTCCACCACAGTACATATAAATATAGTCCTTACGGACAGTAGTGTCTCGAAGCATTGTTTTCAAGTTTGATGTCTACTGTCAGTCGAAGACCTAGGGATGCCACTAGCAGACCTTTACCCAGGTAAAAAGGAGGGTTATGATTTTATCAAAATACCTATGTAAGCATGAATAAATGTATGTATGTATGTATGTATATATGTATGTATGTATATATGTGGGTCTGTTTGTGTATGTAGCACAATTAATTGCCAACCTTTTATATTTGTAGCAATCTCATATTAGTAAAATCAGAGTTATTAAGCGTCTTAGAAAAAAACGTAATAAAAAATGGTCTAGGAGATTTAAAATAATTTACAGAACAATTTTTTTTTAAATAGTGTATGTCTGTATTTTCGCGCATGTCGTAAGAATTACTTGACCGTTTAGAATGCGGTTTTCACTGTTGGATAGTTTAGGTTTTGTGTTAAAAACTAGTGTTCCTGCCTTATATATCAAACCGATGAAAAAATATTTGACGGTGGACCGAAATTTTGTAAATTGTACATTATTTGGGCAATGAGACTTAACAACCAATGTCTCAGGGTGACGAGCGCAGTGCAGTGACGCGCAAGACTTTGCAACCTAAGTTCTGGGTGGCACTGCAACTGTTATGAATAGGCGTGACGCTTAACATCAGGTGAGTGACCTGCCCGTCTCGTCATTCAACGTAATAAAAAAAAAGTGATGTAATTTAGGTTCTGAAATACATAGACTACTTTTCCCCAAAAAAAAAACCATGCGGGCAAAGCCGCGGAGTATAATATAACCACTCTATAATAAGAAAAAAATAGTTTAAATAGTCAAAAATTAATGTAAAAATGAAAAAATTGAGAAAAAATCTCATTAAATTTATTTTATTGTTTCGATAGTCATCCATACCAATATATAAAAGTGCAACGTTGTCTGTTTCCACGCAATTACTGCTCGATGGATTTTGATGAAATTTAGAATGTAGACCCTAGATACTTTTTATCCCATAAAATTGAAAGTTTCCGCGGGAAAACTGGAAAATGTTAAATACTCACTATAAAGAACGGTTGCCATCTCAGAATGGTCTGTGGTTGCCATGGAAATGAAATAACAAGTCTGTCAAAAAACATCAAGAGCATTGGGTGCTATACCAACATTTGCATTGGTTTTTAATATCCTAGAAGAAAATAGGCCGATAATAATAATAATAATAATGAAATAAACTGCAAACTAAAGCCAAAGTGTTTGTTCCATTTTCAAATGTTGTAATGTTTAATTTTGAATATTGTTTATGTAAGTGGCTAGTTCCGAAAACTTTCAGTGTCTATGTACTTATCTTAATTTCTATCATCAACTACTGGCTATATCATTGGGGATATATGCCCAACTGTTCTTCGTAGTAGTTAATTGTATTATGTAGAGTTATATAGTAAAGCACGTTCTCAGGAAAAAAGTTTAATATTGTATGTAAGTTTGTACAATAGTTCACAAATATATTTATTTACATTTTTATGATGTTCTTTATATTGTGGGTTCTGTTGTTTATCATTCATTCAAGACTGATTTGTCTTCAAATTATTACCCTAAATATACTCTACCTATCTTTTGATTTCTTCAGTAAAATGAGTCAAATCATAAAGCTAATAAGATGACTAGTGTACTGTTTATGCTGTGGAATAGCATGAATTATCACACTAATATTATAAACGCGGAAGTTTTAGTAAGTGAGTGCATTGTGTGTTACTTCTTCATGCTGCGACGGCTCAACGGAGTTTGATGGGTATGTAGATAATGTAGGTCATACACACTGCAATACTAATAATTTTAATACTTTTCATCATATTTATCATCACTGCGGGGCGCAGCTAGAATGAAAGTTGGGAGAACTGACAGGTGACAAAGTGACAGATGTCGAATTATGATTGATACCTGTCATATTGACAAACGTCACTTCGACATCTGTCACTTTGACACCTTTTTATGATTGATACTTGTCATATTGACAAACGTCACTTCGACATCTGTCACTTTGACACCTGTCAGTCATGTTTTACTGCCCATCTTAAAAGCAACAGGATTCATGGTATCATTTATGTTTAAAATCCGATATCTAGGATGGAATAATAAAAAGTCGAAATTAAATTTAAAAAACGCGTGTCTGTTGTCCAAATAGTAAGTTCATACAAAAAAAACAATAGAAAACAAGCACTCAGTTTATCCCGGTTTTTTTTCAAGACTTCTTTTAAATATTTCTTTGCTCTACGAAGCATTACGAACATTAAAAAAAATTGCCTGTTTATTCTAGCTTTTATCAAGTGATGCGCTTTCCAACGACGGCATTTCTATTTTATTTATAAATAAGGTAGAAGATAATGAAAATTATAATTAATTATAAACGCGAAAACTTAAGAAATTATGATGAATACGGTATGATTATACTATTAGATTGATAAATAGGTACCTAGTACTATTATTAATTCTATGCAAATAGTATGAAAGTATGTTATTCACGACCAAACATTGAAAGAACAATTAAACACGAGTACAGTTACGGTGGAGATACGGATTGCCCGCAACTTCACGCCACTCAAAATTATACAAAACAAAATTATTAAAAGTTTCCGGCGGGGTGCCGAGGGCTGAAAGGGGTCGAGGGGGGGGATGAACCCACCCTTATTTAGTCACGCCATTTAACGGGCGCGCAAAGGGCTGCTAGTTAATTATTTAAGGGACTTGTAGGAAGGAGGATGTCACTGAGAGCTTTGTGCGTCGAGTTTAAGCGCGAACTCGTTTTGTCCTTATAATTTTTGGGCTATAATTAGAATTATTTTGTAAGGTAAATATCTTAACCGCCCACCACAATAAATATAATCATCATCATCATTTTCAGTAATGTGGTTATCACTGTTAGATAGCTTAGTGTTTGACTTAAAAACTGGTGTACTTGGCATTTGAATCCAACGAGTAGAAGTCGAAGAATCGATTAAAAAAAACATTTGGCGTCAGATGTAAGTTTGATGTTATTGGTACTTTTGGTTCTGGAATAACACATAGTATCCCATAAAAATGTCAACGCGGGCAAAGCCGCGTATAGCTAGTATAATAATAACTTTAAAATAGTTTTAATTAACTTTCGTCGATAACTGTAACTTCATTGAATATCCAAGGTTAGTTGGGGTTAGAAGCTTTGTGACTACGAGTACATCTCGATATGACTATAGCAGGCATGACCAGATCGCTATAAGAATAAATCTAGATATGACTACATCGCGTTAAGACTACATTGCGTTTTAAACCATATTTTCGTACCAAATCTACATTGGAGGGGTTCAAGTTATAACTATTATTTATATCATATGTGTTTATATATGGTCAATATGGTGGTTATGATTTTAACACGTAGATAACTAGTAGATGACATTATCAGTTAGTATGCGATAAATACACCGGTTATTTAACTTCAAACGCTTCATAAATAAATAATTTTCAATTGTGCCCCATTACTGGTACAACTGTCACGTAAATGTCCTCGTTTATTATTTTTTCCTAGTTATCACTGTTTTAGAATTGACGGAGATTGTATTATCTTTTTACGGACTGGAAGAAGCAGTGTAAAGGGGCTCTCCACGAGATGGCGTCACCAGCCCATGGCCCGGGGGGGAGAAAAGTATGAATTGTAGGTACAGTCATACATTCATTTAGTACAACATATGAAGCCTTGTGTAAAGCTTCATATGTTCTTGCACGCAAGTCTTTATCATAGTCCAATGGAGGCTTATCCACGAGTTCTTGACTGTGTAACAAATAAAACATGTTAAGAAAATTATTAAACTTATTAGAATAAATAGAATTTGGGACAAAATATAGAGAGTATTAATAGAGTGACAAGATATAAGTTCAACTAGCATTAATTAAAAAAATATATATTCCCCGACCCCCTCTATTATAGCTGAGAAGCATCTATGATCACATCAGTTTTCAAACATTAAAAACCGCATCAAAATCGGTCCATTCGTTTGGGAGCTACGATCATCACCCACATTTTTCCTCCCCCTCCCATTTTCCTACCACCCCCCCCCCATTTTTCCTCCCCCCATTTTTCCTCCCCCCCAATATAACTAAGAACCATTTCGTTTACCTCAGCTTTAAAACATAAAAAACCGCAGTGAAATCGGTCCATTCGGTTGGAAGCTACGATTCTCACCCCCCTTTTCTCAACTCTCCCCCCCCCCCATATGGCTAAGAAAGCTATCTCGTTCATATGAACGGGATTGTTTTTCTTAGACCGAGCTGATATCAGCTTTCGGTTCATTCGTTTGGGGTTTGGGAGCTACGGTCCTCACCCTTCCCTTGCTTTGCTGTAGTCGGGTAAAAAGAATTTGAGACAATCAAATGGTTCATTGACGATTACAATATTTTAGTAATAAAGTGGTCGAGTGAGACCCTGTTTCCCCGACTGAGGAGGGTTATGCATTTGGGTTGTATGTAGGTTTATTTGTTTGTTGTTAGTTTGTTTGTCCCTTTCTTAGGCGCGTCCTACAGTCTAAACGGCTTGGTGGATTTTGATAAATTAGGCTTTGTCTTAATCATGAGTGTGTTATACGATATATGACATGTCAAGTAATCTAAAAATATAGCGGCTTACAGCTGCCATATTGTATTTACGAAGGAACCTAAAACGAAGAGAGGTATCAAAATGAAGGACTTTAAAAGACCATTCCAATAATATATAACTCTTTAATCTAAACAGTTGCAATTGTCTCACAAGCTTTTTACAAAATTTTCTATATAAGACTATTCAAGTTATGTACGAGTAAGTACTATAGTCCAATGTTGCAATTGCAAATATTAAAGTAAAGTAAATAGGAAACATTATTTATTTTGCAGGCGGTCAGCTCGCATCACATTGCGTACGTCCGCTATCGGTCCGTCCGGCTGAAAAGCAGAAATCCGACATAGCACATGAGTTGTTTAAATTTTTATTCATTATATACGCTCAGTACTGTCACACAGTCAGGTTATAGTATTTTTACAATATTTTTTACTTTTTTGATTTAGTTAATTAAAAACAAACTACGAGGGTTTTTTGTAAACGTAAATTACATCAAATAAATAGATATTCAAAATAGTTTTTGTGATACATTATGTAATTTATCGTAATTAGCTATTCACAAAAATAAGTTTTATGGGCGAGTACTCGCTCGCGTTTGGCAAATTCTCACCAATATCTTTGGGTGCTGATAATATAATTATTATAATGCATTCTATATTTTTTTTACTTATTTTAGAAAGAAAATAATATAGGAAAACCGAAGAGATAAAAAAAACATAAAAAAATGAGTTTTTTTGTAGTAAAAGTCATTGATTTCCAAAAATAACACAGATTTTCGAAGTGTTTTTTTCGAATCTGACAGTTGTAGATAATAATTATATTATTTTTTACTTATCCTTATTGCTAATTTTAATAGCGTTTTAGAACTCACACATTAGGTTTAGGACTTTAAACATTATAATCATCAGCAGTTAGAGACGTAAATAGAGCATGGGAATCCGGTTCAACCCGGATAACTGCAGGTTACCGTTAACCCGTAGACCTGAAAGTCATTGTTTGGCGAGCGCTTCGCAGCGCTATAGATAGCAGTATAGATAATACATAAAATAATGTACTACGTGTTTAAATTACTTATACTTTACCCACAAAAAAGTGCACGAGGCAATATGTCTAACTATTATATTTAAGTAACAATAACCGTTATTTGTTCAAATTATTCAATCAGAACACGGGTCGAAAAGTGTACAATAAAGAGAAACCCTGAGATACCCGTGCGAAGCCGGGGCGAGTCGCTAGTAAAATGTAATATTATGGTTTCGACAAGGAAATGTTTAATGCGGTGCTTTTTCTTAATAAGTTTAGACGGGAGAGGCAATAGACTCGCTTAACGAGACGGCACTGCGCCGTAAAAATATAGTTACGATCGATCAAATACTTTGACAAATGGTGTAAGTTAGAGCCAACAGTAACATTTATTTGTGTCAAAAGAGATGTTTGTTCTTGCTTCGGCTAATAATTTACTCACGAAGTTCACTTTTAACGGGCCCTGCACGTCAGAACTTTATTAGTCGTTTAGTAACTCGTTAATAAGGTGCGTGCTGAATTCCTTTGAATCACTGTTATTAGTTTCACCATTGTATATCACTTAAACTGGCTGTTATATAAAGTAGGTAATAGTGTATAGAATAATTTACAAACAAGCAAGTCATTTTTATGGTTCAATTTTCAAAAAAGAAACCCTTATAGGTTAGCTATGTTTGTCAGAAACATTTTATTTAGACACTATTAACGCTTCAATGTGTGAATATGCAAATCCAACAATAAAAAAAGTATTATCCACTGGATTGAACAGATTTACATTAATGGTATTTTTCTTGAAGAATATAAAGAACAGCAAAAAATACTCTGATAACGTTAATATATTCCTCGTTCAGCAACACCATTATCATCATCAACAGTTTCTGCTGTTGTGCTCAAACTTTCGCTGGGAGTGCATCTGTTTTGTCGGTGGAATACATGCTTCATTAACTCACACATATCTACACTGGAGGCTATTATAATTATTGTCCTCGCATATGAAATTTTGTAACCCCTATTGATATTTAGTTATTGTGGATGCCATTTGCACTGTCATATCTAATTACCATGTTGAGAGAAAAGTGCACACTAAAAAGGATGTACGTGTGAATATGCTGGAGGTACCGCCTCATTGTATCCAGATTTATTGAAATTACGTATGCATCCTGTTCTTGACAAAAAAAAACCACAAAATACGTAACTCAACTGCATGCTAAATACGATTGGTTAAACAAATAAGTTTTTTTCGTTGCAGAGTCGGATACTGGAAGATGCATCGTTGATGTGCAACTCCTGGTCACCCAGGCACAATGTAAGTTACCACGCACCCTCGACGGAACACTTTATAGCTTTTTTACACATTTTCTCATTTTTCTGGGCTTCAAGTTTGACTGTACGAACCTAGCCCGCCTTTAATGGATGTGGCTATTCAAGAACTGAACTACTCGATTTAATGCAACGATAGATGGTATATAACGATGGTAGTGTATTTGAGATTGTGTGTGTGACATCATATAGAGTTTTGGTATAATTTGAATTAAACTACGGCACTGTGATAACTCAACTTATGGACATAATGGAAGGTTCTATAAATAACATGGAGGTGTGAAACTACAAGACGGACGTCATTTGTTTTTTTTTACCATTTGAATTTTGATAATTTTACAGTCTCCATTTTTGTTTTCTGAAATTTTCGGTGTATTTAAGAGCGAGTATTATTTTAATTTATGCACCATCGATGATCTGTAAAAAATGATTCTTCTAAACGCATACGGTCAAGCTTTAAATCCTAATATTTTTTACACGATGCGAATGCAATTTGCGATGGTCTTTGACCAAAGGTTCCCGTTACATTTTACTGGCTTTGCGATGTCTATTTTGCTGTAGAAATAAATTTTCTTTTGTTATTATCTTTAAAATGCTTTTTATAAATCATAGAAGTCAAGGTAAATCATATATGCCCAAACCTTGGTCATGTTTAGGCAGTAGGTACGTAGTCCGTTCCATACATTTTGCATAATATTCATTTAAGTTATATAGCTATTTTAAGCAAATTTTGGAGTTGATCTCAATAGGCCATATAATGTATACAGTACTAACGTGATAGGTACCAGTAATTCGTAGATTTCGTAGACTTTCGTAGCGTCGTTGACACACCGCGTAGCGTCGTTGACACACCGCGTAGCTTCGTTTACTCGCGTAGCTTCGTAGTACCACGTAGCTTCGTAGACGTTATCGTATTAGCGCATAGAAATGTTATGATTCGGGTATTATTAATATTTTATGGTGTTATACTTCCTAGCAGGGACATGAATTTGTACCGATTCCAAACTAGTATCAATAAAGCTCCATAATTATGTCTTCTTTTTCCTATATCTATATGTATTGAGTACTTGAAAACTGTTAATACTTCATTCATTTTATTACTTATGATTGTTATTTTATAGTGTGAATATCAAACAATGTGATTTGATAAAATATAAACAAGATTACACTATTTTTATATATGTATGTTTATATTTCAAATATTTACAATTATGTGGTACAGTCAGTACTCACAAAAAATACATGATTTTCATACGTAAATAGAAAGCGCTGTTATTCTTTTTCCGCGTTAAGGCTTACTGTTACCTCAGTACATATATAAAGACTAATATATGTACTGTGCTGTTACTATTTAGGTTTAGAAAACAATTGAATACATTCCTTATTCAAATTCACATTATTCAAACTTCGAACGAGTTGTTGTGTTTTTTTTTTAAAAAAAACTATGATTTTCAACTGATCTCGAAAAAGAGAAAATAAAAGTTAAAGCGAGTTTTGGAAAAAAGAGTATCCGCTGCCTGACGCTAATAGTTTAAAGGAATGGGAAATTTCTCGTTGACTTCACCGGAAATTAAAAACCTATATTTTTTAAGGGGTACAACGTAACCCCGGAAATTCCGTGGTTATAGAAAGTAGACGTGATTGCAAATAGGTTCCGCAGCTTGTTCTGAATTCCATTGAAGTCGGTTTTGTTTCTTATCATTATTATCTGACTCACAAAAATTAAGAATGAAAATACTAATCAAATCAACGAAGTAAGTAGACACGCCAGGTGGTCCACCTAACAAAATAGTATGTGTACCTAATTTCACAGACAATCTAGTTTGAAGCAAAGTAGGGGATGTAATGAATTAACAGCGCTGGCGTGATATGCCAGCTAGTAGAAGCACAAAAATACATGTCCGTGCCTGCGAGCTGTAGTACATCAGCTCAGTTTAATTGGTAGTGAATTAATCAGGCCTATTAACTCGTTTAAGTTTAAATTTTTGAGTTCTCACTATCACTAGCGCCCGTAATCATTAATTTGATGCCAATACGACTACTCGTGAGCTTGCCTCTCTTCATGAATGCCTGATGTTCGAAAAACGTAGTGAAAAATATTATTAAACTAGCTGTACCCGCTGCTTCGCACGCGTGGTTATTTTTCCAGGTTAAAAGTATGCTATTCCAAAACCTAAAATACCAATATACCAACATTTGAACAAAATTTCTTCAACCGTCAAAATATTTTTATTGATTGCTTAAATTTTAAGCTATCTATCAGTGGAAACCGAATTACAATCGGTTCAGTAGTTTTTACGTGATCCGCGAACAAACAAAAATTCAGACAGAAAGAAATGATTTAAAAACTAAAACTTGTACAGTAGCTCATTTTAAGTACACAAGACCTTTTTTTTTAATTATCCTCTTTGTACAGACTTTTTCGTACTTATTGCTTTATTATAAGTATCGATATTTTATTACTTTAAAATTAATATAACTTTGTAATGCTATCCCGCAGGAACCCTTTATTTTTGCGAAATAAAAAGTATTCTCAATTTTAACCCATCATATATACTATAACTGTATCAAGTTGCGTCAAAACCCATCCAGTAGTTTCAGCGTGATACGCGTTCTTTTAAACAACTTTCAACCAATATCCTGCGAGAACCCTTTTATTTTGCAGGATGAAAAGCACCTAATGTCTTACTTCGTAGTATGAACTCAAATCATACCAAGTTTCAGTTGAATTCATTTAGTAGTTTCAGCGTGATGCGCGGTCAAAATACAGAGAGACAAAAATGAAAAAGAGTTACGTAGATAAATAGAAAAATGGGACCCTTATTATTCAAAATATAAATTTTAGTTAACCAAGACTGAAAGACTCGCAGCCTAAGCCGCAGACCTAAAACCGTTAAAAAACCGTTAAAATTGCATATCAATAAAACAGAACTAGTCAGCTGATATTATTCTGAAGATTATACAGGGCCGTAAGATTAAAAGTAGTGAATCACAATATTACGCCCCCCCCTCGACTCGTCGTCCCCGCCCCACCATAATCGTAACTGCTAAGTGCGCAACGCGTAATCCCAGGAAAGCTGGAGGAGTGGGTACACGTAGATGGAAAAGTAATTATGATATTAAGAAATAATTTTCTTTTCGTTCTATAGTTTTATCCATTTGGCCAATGCCAAAAACATATATCATAATAGCCAAAGGTAAAAGTTATAGTGAGAAATACCAGTATCACACCTTTGCTAGATAACAGTAAAGTAAGTATCCAGTCAAAGTTCAGTCACTAAGTGTCCAGTAAGGAATGTATTCAGAGAATGGATTAGAAATATAGGCTGATGGTGAAGTATCCAGTATAATGTCTGAGTGTATGAGACCTAACAACCAATATCTAAGGGTGACGAATGCAGTGCAGTGCCTCGCAAGATTTCGCAATCAAAGTTTTTTAGTAGATGCCTATGCTTTTGCTGGTCACGCTTGGCACTTACCATAAGGCGAACGACCTTCTCGTACCTTCGCTATTTCTAAAATCAATAAAATAAATTATTATAATAACAAAAACCCAACTGCGACTAAAACAAAAAAGAGGCAAACAAGCTTTAGATTTTTGGTTTTGAAATATAACATGCAGTCGGAGGCATCATGCACGTAATTTTTCCTTTAACGGGATCAGCTAGAACCTGTCGAGCTACCTATTTATGCCTCCGACTGCATCTTATATTTCAAAATAAAAATCTAAAGCTGTTTGACTCTTTTTAATTTTGTTCGCAGTTGAGTTTCTCGTTTTCTACAAAAAATATATTAAAAAAAACGTTTTTATTTAAGGATTACTGAGAATGGTTGCTAACCAAGTTTAAATCGTTATAGAAAAATAAATGGTCATTCGAAATGAAAAATGATAAGAGAAACCTAAACATGATTTTTAAATACCTATTCAATGATACTCCACTTACATAGTTCGTCAGCATAATTTTTTCTTTTTCATAATGTGGCGTCTAGTTGTCGCCATATTGAATTTTCGTTAATGTCACGTCTTTAGTAGCACTCGCAAGATTAAGAAAAATCGATTGAAGTAAGAATAATTAAATCGGACAACGCATTTTGTGCCACAAAGGAACATACATACATAGGTTGATAAACACATTTGCTTTACGCAAATTACGCAGGCTGGTAAAAAACTGCCGCGTTTTACTTTTATCCCAAGTTCTATCGTGTTTTAGTAATGTTGTAGGTCTTTATTAAAACTTTAGTCAAGGTTCTTGGGATAAAATTAGGAATAGGTGAATATTTTTTCAATTATGTTTAATTTTCCGATATTTATCAAAACATACTTTACAAACACTTTAAGGTTAATAATCTCAAATAATGGATGGTAAAATTCAAAAAAACACAAGTTGTTGAGTATGCCAATGTGAAACGTTCAATTAACACTAGAGACCATGGGCTAAATATTATGTAGCCTAGGCTGTAATATTGTCGTACATTCGTTGAATAATGTAGCCCACGCGGCAAGGAGTATTTTAGGTGCGTGCCCTCAAGTCTCTTGACATAACAACGTAATTAGACATGTCAAAAAATAACACGTAAATCAACATAAAAATTAAATAACTTAGTGATTCTATACTCTCTCGGCAATATTTTTAAATAATTGGACTACAGTCTTGTACTGTTAGTTATTCTGTGCTATCGTTAGTAGAAATCATCTTCATCTCGCATAATATAGTACATTAGTACAATCAATCAGTTGTGTTATTTATGCCATAGCACTTTCGTTCTCGCCGCTACTGCGTCGACTAATCGTGAGGGCCCAGCTTTCAGATCTTTGTGACATTTGATACCAACATTAGGCGAGCACCGAGGGATTACGGGATGTCACCATTTAACCCTAAAATGGTGATGAGCAATAGTAGTAATGGATTAATGCAGCGGAGGGTACTTTGTACCCCGTGACGGGTAGGCTTTGCCGCGTTTGCGTTTCGTAATTAAGCTCAGAAGAGTGCATTGCACATTATAATTGCACATAGTCCGTAAATATAAAATGAATGAATACAAAAAAAAAAAAACAAGTTTTTGCGCCAAACTGCGATCATTCAACTTCATTCGCGACTGCTCGGCTTCTACTCATTGGATTGAGACACCAAGTAGACCAGTTTCTAAGTCAAATCCTAAGCTATCCAACAGTGAATTCGCATTGCAATCGGTTCAGTAGTTAGCGAACAAACCCACGTACAGACAGGCAGACACGATTTTAAGTACCCTAGACCATTTTTTGAATTTTCTTTTTTGTACAGACTTTTTCGTACTTATTGCTTTATTATTAAGTAATAATTGTGCCCGTGGCTTTGTCCGCATATTTCTTACTGATTTATTCCATAGAACAATTTTAACTTTTTTCCTAAACTGTTCTATGGAACAAACATTAAAACCTTTCTGGTTTGTGATGTCATCACAGAGTCACTCGGTTTTCCACTTCCTAAACATTTCCAAACTCAGCATTTTTGCCGATATTTTATTTTTTTACTTTACTATAAGTACTAAATTAACTCACGCCAAATGTGAAAGATTTTTCATAAAATGCAAGATTTTTGTCAAGTGGAACAATTTGGGATAAATTAGGTCCCATGTCGTCACTGAGAACTGATGTCGAAAAAAATGCTAGTATATACTACTATACTACTTGTATATAGAACTATATAGTTCTATAGAACAAATCAGTAAAGAAATAGACTAATTTAGCGCGATGACGTCATGTTACATGGGACAAATGGAAACCACCCCTAAAAGTTACTATAAAGTACAATATACTACATTTATTCAAAAATTGTTCATCCGTCAAGTAGCATATCAATTGCTCGGCATCTAATCATCGGATTAAAATACCAAGTACACCAGTTTTTAATTCAATCCCTAAAATATCCAACAGTGTACACAACAACATCACAATCGGTGACCCGTTACAGTTTTATTATAAGTATAGATAGATAGATAGATTATTTGTAACTATAGCTGCATACCGTGGCTTTAACGGCGTGGTATTTTTTCCCCTTTAAAAAGTATCCAAAAGTGTTACCAAAGGAAACACCAAAAGTGTTATCAAAGGACTTACAGAATAGGTATATTATGTACTTTAATGAAATCCGTTCAGCTTTTACGGAGCTGAGTGGTAGCAAACACACATACTTAATCTAACTGTGAAAACTGCATTTTGATCAGCGCCCCAATACTGATCACCTATTGAATTACAAGTTACCTGAATCGAGATTGAATTCTGTATTGCATAAAAATTGGCATTCATAATCAATTTATTGTGGCTCCAGAGAATCGTCCAACCCACCAACTCCAAACTTTCGGCCAAACATCGAACAGGAGCGGCCACGTAGTATCTGATCAAACGACTCAATACTAAAATACATGCGTAAACGAAGATGGTGGATGCAAACAAAACAAATCGTAAATGGCCAAAGGTAGCCAGAGATGTGAAATAGTAGATTGTATTACTAGGGAGCGAAATAATATTTTGCCGGCGAGGGCGCTATTTTGAATCCAGGGTGGAGTGAAGGAATTGCTAAGTGTTTGCAACATTCTGGAAGTTGTTTTATTTTGGTTACTATCCTAATCAGAGCTTAATAACTATAGTTTCCTGTGATTTAGTACTAAAGTACTAACTCTGTTTTTTGTGCAACTGAATTTCTAGTGACAACCTAATGACAATCGAGAAAAATGTCATCGTAGAAGAGGGGTATGAACCCAACCATAGAATTTATCAGGCAGTGGATGATGATAATAATTAATGAATTTGCATGAGTGCAGTAATTTACAAGTAGCACATGTAATTTACCTCAAGCAGAAAGTCTTGTCACCTAAGGCCTTTCGGGATGTTCTTGACATAAGTTCTTGAGTGTCAGTCAGAATAATCTTAGCGTGTTCGTAAGCTTGTTCTACGTCTTTCCGTAGTGTAGCGACCATATGGACATTTTGGGTGTCGAACTCACATCGAACCTGAATTTCAGTTACCTACATTGAATCCAAAGCCAAGGTAGCTACTGCATAGAAACTGGGTATTTTTTCTAAAGCCAGGCAGTACTTCAAACTGGGACAGCTTTTGAATCTTTATCAAGCACAGGTCCAATCTTGTATGGAGTACTGCCACCTTTGAAACGGTTCTGCCAAGACGTTTCAGATCGAGGCTTTTAAGACGTACTATGATGCTCATTTGGACGAAGCTCTGGTAAAAAGTAGGCTTCAAAGCCTGGCGCATCGAGGTAAGGTCGCAAGCTTGTCGGTATTCTATAGAGTACACTATGGAGAGTGTGTACAAGAACAACGCAATCTGATCTGATCTGACGCGATCTGCAAAGCGCCACTCTTTTATGTTAGAAATACCACGCACAAGATTGAAGCATTATGCTTCTTCATTTATTATAAGAACTGCAAGGGAGTGGAATGCTTTGTCCTCATCAGTATTCCCGGTAAATTATAACCATGTGTGTTCAAGTCTAGAATATTATGTATCTACTAGGCAAGCATATACCACATCACTTTCGATCAGGTGAGATCATGGGCAAACCATTGCATAGTCCGCAATAAAAAAAATTGAGCGGTCGCGGGACGCTGAAGTGGCAGAAGTGTAAACATAAATAAAAAAGAAAATAACAACAAACAACGTTTTGCACCGGGCGCTTTCATTGGTCGACTGTGAATTAGCAACTCTTCATCTGATCTATTCTTACTTATCGGCATGATTCTGGTTGGCGCAAGGAGAGACCGTTCGGCCGCCGGGCTGTTGTACTGGAGTTCAATTCACAACTGGAGTGTTTAACATTTTGCACATAAAAAAAAGTGATGGTTGATAACTTGAATAAGGCCGAGCTGAGGTGGAAACAGCTGATTAGTTACAAGCAGCGCGTTGCCACGCTGTGGCGTCGCTGCGCCAAGAGTTGTCGTATCCCCCGCAATGCGCCATTAGATGTTTACACGTCAAAAATGTCGTCATCATCGTCTTCTCATTATCGTTTTCGAGCAAAGAACCAACACAGAGCTAGTTGATTTTTCGAAGCTTATAGAAGACAAGCTGCATCCCGTAGTATCACCCATGTGGATTATGAAAAGTAACCCATGTGTTAATCCTAGATAAAAACTATCCTGGTACCAAATTTCATCTAAATCCGTTCAGCCGTTTGAGCATGAAGGAGTAACAAACATACACACCTTCTAAGGTTGATGGCGTTAATCGGTTTATATGCATTTTATGACGTTTTGTATGGACTGTTAGTTCTAATGTATGGAGTTAGACATCGCGCATGTGAAGTTCTCCGCTCGATAAGACAGTATTCATTTTTAAAACTCTAAGCTCTGATTGGCCTATTTAAGACAGTGGCTACACTTCTCTGATTTATAAGTATAATAAGAATATGAATACATTTTATTCCGAACCTTATATTTATAAAATAGGTAAAGTAATTAAAACATACGAAACTACATGTAAAATTTCAAATGACTTTAAATGAGTAAAAAGCTAAGTATTAGTGATGAAGTTGATACATTTTCTTATGGTAACTTTGACATGTCATTCCAAGATAGGCAATATATGCAATATTCTAAATATTGGACGAGACAGTGGCCAAAGGAAGCGGCAAAAAATATATATCATTATAATTTTATGTAAAACATGATTGGAATACAAAAATATATTGACGAGTATTTCCACAGGAATAAAACTTAAATTGGCCATTTCTTAATCAAGCTCTTTTGTCCCCGTTTGTGTCCCCAATATGAGCAACGTTGTCAATTGCCATCCTATTTGTTGATGAACTTGCTGTAATTGCGAGGGACTCTATGAAACTACAATTGAATCAAAAGTCCTGAGGGGATGACACTTCCCCTAATAATAAAATTGTATACGAGTACTTTTATCTGAGCTCCGATGTTTTATTACTAAACATGTTTTATGTTTTAAGTGATTGAGTTCAAAGCGAAGTGTAAAATCATAATGATAATCCTTTATTTCTCAGTGTGTGAAATTTTAAAGTTGACTACGTTGTGTGCCCCAGGCGATTGTGTTGCCAAGGGTTTTGTAACACTGCCCTTATTTGGCGCATAGATCAGAAACCTTTAATAGACATAATGAACGATTTTGTAACGTATTGTTTTAATGAAAAATAACACAAAAATAAAAAAGAGGTAACGTGATATAGTTCTTTCGTAATGAAAGTCAGAAGCCCTTTTCTAATAAAACATTTTAGTACTATTACTGAAACATGCAATAAGTTCGGTGCATAACGGAATTTATCTATGTTTCTAAGAAGGATATCATTAAGGGCGACATAATCGCCTTATGCCTTTGACAGTATTCGTTTAGCAATTACAATGGTCCCGCCCGTCTCGCATTACGAGTGCTTGCAAAGTGGGGCGGGCGAAGTTTTGTTCCCACGCTCGATTGGGCTCATTTTTGAGCGCCTCACAGATTGACAGTAATTCACACTTAGCTGCCCGTGTAGTGTTTCAAGCGCTTTTTTCAATTGCTGTTTTTTTTCTATGGGCGTTGTAACGTTAGACAAGTTTAATGGGAAGATTTATCTTAAACCTTACTTATGGTGAACAAAATCGCATTAATTATTATAAAGGTGAAAGTTTGTAAGTATGTTTGTTACTCCTTCATTCTCAAACGGCTAAGCCGATTTGTATGAAAATTGGTACCATGATAGCTTATGTTCTAGATTAACACATAAGATACTCTTCATCATGTTCATCATCGTCATCATTTACTTCTTCACGCTCAAAAGCTAAACCCATTTGGATGAAATTCTGTCCTGAATTAACACATTAGGCTACTTTTCATCATTATCATCATCATCGTCCACACGAGTATAACCGCGGAAGGTCAGTCATTAAGTCAGAAAATTACAGATGGACAAGGGCAGTTGTGAAATGGTGGCCAAGAGAAGGACGTAGATTAAGAGCATCACCAGAGGTCAGACGACGTCATCAAGGTGGCAGGAAGGCTTTGCGCATGATGGAATGAATGGCATGCACATGAGGAGGCCTATACACAACAGTGGGTTGATGTGGGCTGATATAGATAGACAGAACTCTGCTCTTGATAATAAAAACGGCGCGCTTCTGGATGTCAAGTTCCCATAGTTTCGACACCAACTAATAACTAGCTTAAAAGCTAAAAAAACACGCCTGCCATGCCAAAAAAGAGCTTTTTTCCAAAAAAATAATTATTTTTGGAATGAACTTATCAAGACCTTCAATTTGATACCCATATTGTATCAAATTGAAGGTATTGAAGGTATACATAATTACGAAGAAATATTTTTTTTCGAGTTTGTAAATGGTGCCATACTATTGATGGCACCATTTTCATATTGAATGAAAAAAAAATATAGCTTATGTTACTCGGTAGGATGTAAGGATTCTAACGATACCCCATACATCTAAATCTGTTCAGGCATTTAAAAGTTATGGTGGAATAAAGAAACTCACATACAAACGTACATGAAATTTGTAGCTATAACCGAGGCACAAGTAGCGTCCTACACCAGCTAACTGACTGTAAATATTAACTATATTTACCTCTGAATAGGTCTATTTTCACAGACTATATATAAGGGTGACAACGTTTTTCTGAAATAAAATAGATGTAAAGCCTATATTGTGAATTCAGCTTGTACCCAGTTGTGGGTCGTAAACTAACAAGGGCCGGCCGCGGGAATCGAGAGAAACTATTACTTTAAAAGTGGTCTTCGGACGTAAAACGTAGTGTTTGGAAGTCACCCCGCGCGCCTAACATGTGTCGGGACTCAGAAATGACTGGCCAGGGATGGCAGCATCGAAAACCTACTCGAGTAATCGCTTAGACACATACAAGTATCAGGTATTAAAAGTCACTATAAAAGTGATCACAAGAAGTAGGTAATAAATATTATAGAAGACACCAGGCTGAAACTTTTTAGTTTCAGCCTTAGAATAAACTAAACGGTAAGCTCGTCAGATCTGCGCTTCTTGTGCATTCACTTGTCACTTATTATTTTAAAATGATTAGTTGATATGACTGTCGGACACCAGTGAATAGGGGTGGGGGTCGGGAGTATAACTGACGCGGTCTTATCTTGCTCTCCACGCTCTTCTAGAGTGCAAAGCTCGCTTTATTTATAATAACTATCTATTATCTATGTAGATTCAAACTTGTATTCTAATCTACTTATCTAACTAAATAATTATAATAAAACAACAAACAACAAAAAGTCTAAACAAAGAATATTATTAAAAAAATAAGTTCTAGGAGACTTAAAATAAGCTACCGAACATATTTTTTTATTAATTCTTGTTTGTCTGTTTGTCTATCTGTTTATTTGTTCGCGCATGACGTAAAAACTACACAAGCGATTGCAATGCGGTTTTCACTGTTGGATAGCTTAGGTTTTGGCTTACAAACTGGTGTACTTGGTTTCTCAATCCGATGAGTATAAGCCGAGCAATCGATAAAAATCTATTTGACGGCTGAGCAAACAAGTATGAAATGTAGTTTATTGTACTTTATAGGTACTGGTATAACACAGGCTAGTTTCAATCAGAGAAATAAACACGCGGGCACAGCTAATTTATTTATAAATATGATTTTATGGACATTCAGCTTGTTTTAAAGCTTTGAATAGGTATAAGAACGTTTAGTATCATAATTTATAGGTACCTAGGTATTTGTATTATCTTTGGTCATAGACAGAGTATGAAACGCGCCGTAACGTACCAAAATACTAGTTCCAAATACTAGGTACACGTCACTAGATAGCACTCCTTACAACTGCGGGTCCGAGTCACTCATAAATAATTTAGAGTGATCCCGGGAAAAACCTGGCGTTGGCCGCTCGGTTGAGTCCTCATGACTATTTGATGCGATACATATTGCGTCTTCCGAATTAGTGAGCCAAAATACATTAGGGCTTTCATGTGTGAACTACTGTTTGATTAATTCTCCTTTAATGCAGTAGCTGTAATCATAGTGAAAATAAAAATTGAACTGTCGAATGTTTGGCCACTTACCCGTGGAGCTAACGTCTCGTCTGGTAATACCCATGTAAATTATTTTTTCCTTGGTACTACTACTAATAATTTTACATTAGTATTAATAAGCGTTATAAGTGGTTAACTATTTAATTATTTTATAATCAGCATGACGCATCTCAATATCAACATATTATGAAACAAACATATGAAAAAAACTTATAATAACATTATTTATGATCTTGATTAAATTTGGTATGGAGATATAGGGGAACATAGGATACTTGTTATCGCGATAAACTGTGGTCCGCGTGGAAGAAATCTCGGGCAAAAGCTAGTATGTAAATAAGGTTATATGCATATGTTTGTTTTTTATTATGTTGGTATTGAGATTTCATTCTGATCATATAATAAAAATGAATAGAAATTAATAGTTAACCACTTGTTTTGCATAATATTTACAAGCAAAATAGGTGGAGTAGTAAGTACCAAGGAAAAAATAATTTACGGGAGTAGGTACTACCAGACAAGTTGGTAGAACCACGGGCAAGTAGTACCAATGGTTACCACGGGTAAATCGCAATTTTTTTAGCTTTTAATTTTACTATCTATATCTATCTATCTATATCAGCTCTCATCAACCCACTGTTGGGTATAGACTTCCTCATGTGCACGCCATTCTATCCGGTTCTGCGCAAAGCGAACCCACTGCCCTCTTGCCACCTTAATGACGTCGTCTGACTTTGATTTTTTTTACAATGTTTGAATTTACTACATTTTATAATTTGGCCCGCCAAATTATAAAATATAATATATGCACCATTAATTAAGAAATAAAATAAATAACAAGTAAATAACATATGTAAGTAATTTAAACTAAACTAGTTAAAAACTACCTAAAATAAACCTAATCTAACAAGCCGCTACCAAGTACGTGACGTTCCCAAAATGCTGGGAACTATTTAATTAAGTAATTATATCATGTGGATGTTATAGTATGTGATGATAATCATTCTCGATTTTATTTATTTATTGTTGCTAGAGATCTATAACAAAATGAGATTAACTTAACAAATATTCCATTGTAAATGAATTGAATCTGAATATTAGTAATTTTAGACTTTAACAAGTTTCAATGATACATCCCTGTTAGGTAACGCTCTGTGTAAACTTCGCAAATATATTGGATGGATAATATAACCGAGTGTATGCTTCGAAACCCGATAGAACTCCGTCGAGCCTAGAACATTGCTTTAGGTAAAACTCACTGTGGTTAAGCGATGGTAGCCTAACGATTCTATAGTGCAATTTGGAATCCAAAGATACCGGGTTCAAAACCTAGGCTATGCACCAATGACACTTCTGAGTTATGTGCGGTTTTCCATCGCTCCGTGCTTCGGAGGGCACGTTAAGCTGTGGGTCCCGGCAGTTATTGATTAATAGCAGTCGTTAAGCCATGTCAGAGGCCCTTTGGGCGGCCTGACAAACTCTGACATCAGATGCCAGCACTATCTCATACGACAAACAAACTGTGGTTAAAATCGTTGCTAATTAGAACATAGGAAAGAGTTCAACGCGCGCATTCAATTTCTTCAAATTATTTTTTCAAAAAAAAGTCTGCCGTTTTTTTTTAGTGTTTTGCATGTTTTTAATCTATTTTTATCTTTTTACTAAAGAATGACGCGGTAAAAATATTGTATGCCCTATAAATATTGTATTTATAGGGGCATCAAGCAAACCAACCAATTTAGCAAGTATATTTTTAACCTCTTCTCATCCAATTGTTCAATATGTTTGCATATACCTACTTTTAGTTCCATTGTTAACGCAAAAGATAGGTATTAATGAGCTGTCCTGATGATAGAGTCGGATGGTGGAGTCTTAAATGTTTACGTAGATTGTTAGTAGTAAGAAGTAAATAGATTGATCGTGTTAGAGCCGTTGAATATATTATGAGACTTATTTTAAAATGGGGATATTTTTTTTTGGATAAATTTGCCATGAACCGCATAAACTTATTTTATTCAGATCGAAAATAGAAAACTTATTCCGCCAATAAGATCATGTTTGGGCTCATTTTATACTGATATTGAAAAGTACCGACTTGGAACTAATAATACCTCATAGAAACGCAAAAAGTAACGAAAGGATGATTGAATTGACTGAGAGATTATCTGACATTAAACAAAAGAGTCACTACTGCTTCTAATAAATATATTCCAACTTCTGTGACTGCGTCCTTTTCCAGGGTGATATCTTCGGCGGGTTGAACGATGGCCTGCTCAGTCGGGCTGAGGCGCTGGCAGCGGTGGATATCAGCAAGCACCAGTCGGGTCCGCAGCCCGGGCCTCCGCTGCCACAGCTCAAGCATGACATGGTGTATCACCACGGAGTCGGCGGCCCACCACCACACAACTCTAGACCGCATCAGGTAGATTTGTGCTCATGCCACACGCGAAGCATATTTAATTCGATTGTATCGGCTCTTAAATTTTCACTTTTCTATCTTAAATAACAATACCCAAATCCATAAATTCAACATGCAAAGTGTATTTGAGCTTGGCTTCGCTACAAATCATCGCCGTCGTCATTAATCCTCCTGAAACAATGTTAGTCTTTTACTTTTTGCAGCTGAAAATTAGTCATTATTTATGGCTGAAAATGTTGAGGTCTGTTGAAATCAAATTGAACGTACCGTTCAATTTGATTTCAACAGACCAATGAGACTAGTAAGGCTTTCACAACGCCAATCAAAATGCTCTAGTCGCAATGGATATCGCACTACATTCACGAATGAGATTTCCATGTGCCATCACCCATCCCTTCCGCCAATAAAAATATGCGCCGCCCTTTGCATCAAACGGAATCCATACCAATCATACCAATCGAGTTTCACATCCATAAAACTAAAGCGCACTCGTAAACTTGTAGCCAAATTGTATCGCTCCACGCCTCCACCGGCATAAATAATAATAGTAAATGCATTTCGCGTATGTTTGTATACCGTATGGAGGAAATCTTTAAGTCCGGGTATGGAATAATATTGTGCCAGTGCCAAAGCTCATGCCATTTTGAAGGGTGCGAAACCCGAATCAGTTTAAGTACCGAGCGTTTGATCATTCGTATGCTGGTAAGATTAATTAACACATCTTTGTCACATTTTTAATCAGGATAAAACATTTGATCAACATAATAAATCAAATAAAATTGGTTAGGTTAGGTAAATAAATAATGTAAAGTAAATTATGGTGCCAAAATTCAGTCCACAGCGAATTCGCGCGCATACGGTCTAATACGCGCCGCCATAGATAATAAATACCCTCGTAAGTGTGGAGCCTTAATGGTGCTTTAAAAGTAAAAAAATATAATTTAACATCGTATAGTTTAAAAAACAAAAAAACTATAACTATAACTGTGTTATAAAAAAAAAACTAGAGACGTGCCGTGCGTAATGTATATCATTATGCCACCATTTTGAGTTCATAATCCGGATTTTACGATATGAGTGTAGATAAAGTATAATTTCGCATGCAGGTTTTTCAATTGCAAAATTCAAAGACATTAGTTTGTATGAAGCACCATCACTGCTTCACAGTGTGGTCCGGGCGTATCGATGGCGGAGAGGGTCGGCTCCGGCGCTCCTTTGGGACCCGCGAGGGTTCTCCATATAAGATACACGTTCTTTGTGCTATAAAAATGAGGTAATTTTATGCACTATTCGACGTAATAGCGATTGTTAGGTCTCGGCATTGTTTGCTTGGGGGGATTCTCGGTTGTTTATTACTACCGTAAACTTGACGTTGACTTACTGATTGAATGTAACTTCTGTGCTTCTAATCATATTGAACATAATTATGTTATTGACGTTATTAAGTGTACATATTCTGTAATTCCTGTAGGTATGTTGTATGAAGTTAGATGCTGATTGTAGTAGTTTTTTCTTATAAATAACCTTATTGTTAGAATTAAAAAGGATTGATCAATTAAATTTTTGTAGAATGTTTTTTGAATACTTATTGTTAATCGAGACGCGATAGTAAGAATATTTTAAAAACAATTTCAGTTCTTATTTCAGCCTAAAAAGTTTTTTTTATTTCTCTCATCAAAATAGGTAAGTATATAATTAGTTTAATGTTTCTTAACAAAAATGTTTAAAAAAAGACGGATTACACACCACAAAATCGAAAATGAAGCACCCAAGATATGCCGATCCGCTCGTATGCCAAGCCTCACGCTCACACTTACACTATGTTATGCCGATCGGCCGACACACCGCAGCAAGATCTCGACCTTGTTAGCCGTGGTAACTCTGTGAAGTCCTCCCGAAAAATCAAAATCAATGAAAGTCTCTTGTGTGAAATGGTGTATCAACCACAAAACACCACAAAGTATCCACTCACGCATACGTACACAGCCGCCATTTGCTTTGCTTAACTCCTTTGTTTGGCGGTGTGGAGTGTGGTATTTTTAAACCTTCTTCTTTCTTAGTGCCTACTAAAATTCTACTAAAATCATAATAAATAAATAAGCTCTGAGATTTAAGAACATTTGTGTTTTTTGTTGAAACAAATTTCTACAAAGAAGTTACCTATCTCGATTAACAGCGACAACTCCTTTGAAAATAATCTCTCAAGGAAGGCAGTACAGCTATAAAATGGTATACATTACCTGAAACCTTAAAAAACACAATTGACAAAAATACTACAAAAATACGGTACAGTGTCGGAAACTAAGGTACTATAGGAAAAATTGGACGCGGTTCCCAGACTCATAAATTATTTACCGCGTCATTCTTTAGTAAAAAGATAAATAGTTTTGGGGTCTTAACGTGACAGGCGGAGCTCTAAACGAGATTTGTCGTGAATTGACCAGACTTCGTTTTTGGCATTGTTCCTGAATCATACGTGAACGTCCAAGTTTTCTGGTAAAGGTGAATGTTTAAACCTTAAAGTGGTAACTCGGACAAGTTCCGAGATACACGTGGCTAAAATCTACAAAGGTTATTAAACAAAATATGACTGTTACCCACAATATCATCAGTTTACCTAAAAATATGGAAGATTAAAATATTTCATGAATAATTTTATCAACATGGGAACGAATGCGGTCATAAAAATCATTAACAAGTTTATATTTGTGAAACTCACACGTGAAAAACACGTAACAGTGCGTAAAAGTGTTAAAACATATAAGAAAAAAGGCCTTTTATATTACTCCCTTTTGATAGGGAAGGGAGGGTTAGCTTTGGAACCCGTAATGCGTGCTTTATTGCCCGCGGTACCCTAACGTGGTAGTTTGGGGTCCCGCATAGGTCTGTAATCCGTAAATACAGATGTAGGGTTCAAAACAATGTTTTGTGTGGCACTTCTTAGATACTAAAACAAGATTTCAAAGAAAATATGGTGATATACATGTAAAGGTAAAGAGTCTGTAATGAAACCAACAAAACAATTTTATTATGGCGTGCCCGCGGCTTTGCCCGCGAGGTCATTTATTACAGTACCAAAAGTACCAACATACAAAACACAAACAAAAAACTTCGTTTTGACTTCAAAAAGTTTTTATCGATTGCTCGGCTTCTATTCATCGGATCGAGATACCAAGTACACCAGTTGTTAAGTTAAAACATAAGATATCCAACTATGAAAACCGCATTGTAATCGGTTTAGTAGTTTTGCGTGACAGACATACAGACAGGCAAAGATAAGATAAGACATATGTAAGTATGTATGTTTATTATTATATATAATTGTATGTATCTACTAGGTTTATATCTTTTATTCCAATTGTCTATTGTGTTTTCCGAATTAATTTCATTATTATTTTGTAATTTTTGAGTGCTTATTTATGGTTTATGTATTTATTTATTGGTTGAAACCACCGTCCCTATTACCTCCGTTATTCCTTTCCGTGCACGGTTGTCTGGAAGAGATCGCTCTGAGCGATAAGACCGCCTATTGTGACACTTTATTTTTTTATTTATTTTTTGTGATAAGATTTTTATTTGTGTGGTTCAAAAAATAGTTGTCTATCTATCTATCTTATTTTAATTACGTAATCAACAAGATCATTTTTAACCCCCGAACGAGAAAAGAGAAGCGTGTAATAAATTTAGGGTATGTCTGTCTGTGGCATCGTAGCTCCAAAATGACTGAACCGATTTTGATGAAAATATGATTGATTATTGTAATAAACAAACCTTCTAAGTAATATTACACGATTTAGGAAAAATCTGAATATGGAAAAAATAGAACCTCAAAAATACTTTTCTGGTTTTAGTAATAAATATTATGATATTATGATTAATGTCGATTGAATTTAAACAAACAGTCCGCATTCAAATAATAATGCTTTGTTTGTTTTCTTGTTTTATTTCAATAAGTTTCTTACACCAAACATAATTTTTAAATTAGGTTTCAAAAATTCGTTTAATTCGATGATTGTCAAATATAACCATCAATAGCAAATTACGAAAACGTATTTCTTATGATTTGGACTTGTTGGTCCGACAGACATAATAATGATGATAGGGAGTCATAGCACACAGGTAAAAAATACAAAAAGTAATTAATATTCTTTATTGAAAACTAAAAGCATAGAAAACTTTACAAACTGGACCCCCAGGAAAAACAAACGTCCCACTTAAACAAACTATAAAGTAGGCAGAGAGGCAAACAAAAATATCACGACACATGGGAATTGTCGACGAACGAGCGCTACACTCGGCAATTGTCGCCGGAGTCACTTGGGACAGGCGCACTACGGAAACTATTGCGCTATATTGTAGAAGGACACTCGTGTTTTGGGTTAAATCTAGATATGGTACCTGTGTTACACAGAGAAATGGAGAGCATGAGCATGCGCATGGAGAGCGCTTACCGTCAGGCAATTTGTCTGCACGTACGCGGCTCAATTCATTAAAATAATATAAGTCATTCACCAATGTGAATAGTAAGTGTCTGATCTTGTAGGTAGATAACTTATTTATAAACTTTCCTTTAGTAAGCGCCCTTTGTACTGTGAGACTGATAATAAACGAAGATTAGCAAAACGTATCAATGTGAAAATAAAAACAGCATAATTATTTAATTCTAGCATAGCTAACTTTATAGATTCATCGAACGAAACGGACTCTTCAACTACACTCTTGAATAGCAAATTAAATTTAAACTGTTTGTCCTCAAATTATCAAACTAAACTCCCTTATAAGAAAATTCAATGGAACAGGCCGGCACATAAACTGACAAAGCAAGGTCTGGAAAAAAGTTAATATCGAGATTTGAATACCACGAGTGTAACTATGAGTAGAAAAATGCATCAACTTTCTAACTTTGCTGGTTTCCTTCAATCACAAACAATTTGTAGCTCCGACTTGACGTGAGAGTGTGACATTGCTACGTTTCTACATTGAAATGCAGTAAAAAGTCATTAATTTATTCACCGAAGTTAATTTCTGTCCCGTGCATCGACACTAACTCTTTTAGATAGTACTCCTCCTGTTGAAATCACGACAAGCATTTTGCAATGTCAAGTAAATTGCCTGTTTCTGACATTTGCGGTTTAAATAACCAGTCAGTTCTTTGTTCATAAACGACAGTAATAGCAGAAAAGTTTCATTTTAATGATACCTAGAATTGTTTCGATGCCTGTTTCCGTCCCGTCACAATACGCTGCTACTACAATATTTATAGGAAAACTGTCTTGTACATGATTATTATAACTTCAACCCGTCGAGTTTTGAGCTATATACGGTTCACATAAAACGATAAAAGACAACATACTTTTTTCTCGTCATGTTTCAATATTATGTAATCAACTAATCACAGTGCAATTGAAATTTTGCTTTCCATGAAATAACGTGTGTTTTAATAGTGTAATATCAAATTAAACGGGCGACCTACGATACATTCAAATTGTAAATAATACGCATGTCATACGTATGCGGAAAGCGATAAGTGTGTGGCCACAGAATTCAACGTAGATCATATATTTTTTAAATTGTTTAATTGTTACTCAATCTTAAATTACTCGTATAATCTTTCAGACTCAATGATACTGTTTTAAATGTTATTATATTATGAAACTATTGACTCGCCCCTGCTTCTCACGGGTAGCTAAGGGTTTCTCTTTATTTTTACTTGATTCTACCCCTGTTAGGTTTGACTGATTAGAACAAAAAACTGTTCATCATCATCATCATCATCATCATGTCAGCCCTTAGAAGTTCACTTCTGAACATAGGCCTCCCCCAAAGAGCACCATGACGAGCGATCATATGCCACCTCCATCCACCGACTTCCTGCGATGGCTACAATGTCGTCGGCCCATCGTGTTGGGGGTCGGTCCACACTTCGCTTGCTTTTTCGTGGCCGCCATTCGGGAACCTTTATTCCCCAGCGGTTGTCGGTTCTGCGAACTATATGGCCTGCCCATTGCCACTTCAACTTGCAAACGAAAAAAAAAAGCTATGTCGGTAACCTTGGTTCTTCTACGGATTTCCTCATTTCGGATTACCAATTAATAGTTAGCGACCACGTCTCAGTGCCGTATGTCATCACTGGCAACACGCACTGATTATAAACTTTCGTCTTGAAGCTCTGCGGTATCTGCGACGAGAAGATATGGCGTAATTTCCCGAACGCTGCCCATCCGAGTTGGATTCGTCGGTTGACCTCTTTGTCGAAGTTGGATCTACCCAGTTGGATCATCTGACCTCAGTAGACATAGTAATCAACAGCTTCGATAATATCCAAAATAATGTATAATATTTTAACATATAAAAAAAAAGTTATATTCTGATCATATTCCGTTTTTTTTATATAAAAACTATTAAAGATGACTTAATAATGATGAGTACTATAAACATGTAAAATATTATTTGATGTATCATATTTAAAATAATATAAACCAAAGTATAGCAGCAACTTGCCAGTAAGCGTAATTCAAAATCTTTGGCAGCAACGCTCGTGGTGCTTTTTGACATAATTATTATTGTTTTATTAACATGTCATTCCATTCCATAGAGCGAGTAATCGACATTTTTATAGCCAAACTTTTGTTACCATGGTTACATTATTGCAATTTTCGTCGGACACACCAGTTTAAAAAAATAATATACTGCCCATGTTACTCGCTTATAATGTAGCTTTCTATAAATGAAAGAATTTTCAAAATAGGTTCAGTACTTTTTGAGTTTATCCATTACAAAACAAACATACAAAAAAAACTTCTTTATAATATTAGTGTAGATATGGCCAATAAAAGCACAAGGCGTGTGAGCGTCTGAAAATAGACGGTTTTAGTTAATGTTCTATATCATGGAGTACTCTTCCGTTTCCTTTTATGATTTTCTTCAAACGTATTTGAACAAAGGTAATGCACAGTAAACTTATTTACTTTTAATTCATAGTTTCAACGTCAAAGTGAAACTCAAAGTCAGTCATAAATCAGTTACCGAACCAGTTGCCATTCAACCGCTACCGTTCTCCTTAACACAAAATGATATCAGTTCGTGCTATAATACGCTCCCGTTTCCACGCTAGTTTAATGGCCCAATACGCGCGCACCCCGCGTAATTTTAGCCACTTGTCAAAATCATAACGTTGTGATACCAATCACTATTAAAGGAAATATAATTTATTTAATATCCACTTGCAATACTATCAAATGCAAGAACAGAGATGGGACGAGTCTTATATCGATAGAATTTGTACTGAATGGGATCTATTGCGAGTGATGGTTCAAATTTGTGCCTCATTTCAGTGTAAATAGGCAAAATAATATCAACTATTAAAAGTCAAAATTAACATCTTATGAACAAGGAGAAAACATAAAATATTATGAATAGATCAAAACAATAAAATGAGGTAAACTAAGTATCCTTTGAGTTTGAACAGGAAATATCCCTTTCATGTGCCGACACAGAGTTGAATCTCACACGTTTATATTAAATACCCTTTTGACTCTACCGGTGCTTCAGAAATACGCTCTTTAGATAAGAGAGCTCGGAACTCTAAGGGCATGACATTTTATCACTTTTTTGACTATTATTTATATTTTTTTCAGATGTTATTAATTACAATAATACTCATAGACAAATATAAAAGATAAAAGTGACAATGAGATTTCCCGCAATTATCAAACCATCAAACTAAAATAAAATAAAAATCATATGACTAATAAAACGCCAGGCTGGACCTGAAAAACGGCCCATCTCACTCTTAAGCCATGTCTACTATGCATTGATAATTGATCAATGCCATCAGGTAACTAGGCCCAAAATTCAATATTCAGTTATTGAAATGTTTGTTACTTATATAACTTGGACTTTGCAGTAATAAGTAGGTCAATAGAGGCGATAGTTACAGTGTACAAATATATATTGTGTTGTGTTACTATGCACAATATGATCACTAATTTGTTATTGAAAATCACATTTTAATGTTAGTTCTAGTCGCAACTAACCTACGCTTCAGCAATTAAATACAACATAATAACAATTTAATGAACTAGACCAATTAAACTAGAGTTGATTTTGTTTTAGAGTTTACAATTGATTAATAATTGAAGTTTGAACCTGATCCATATCTAAGTTGTTTTATATTTGAATATTATATATTGAATAATAATTGAAGCTATTTAAAGTATGCACCACTTTAGTTACTATAAAGTACAAACATTAATTTCTAGGCATCATTAGTTTCCACATCGACATCGATAAGATACCGTTTTATTTAAATCCCATCACTACCACTTGAAAATGACACAGCTGAGGGTGCGTACCCTTATTACAGAAACATTCATACCTCATACCCTATCCGCTTGGGGCGAACTGTTTGAACAAATTGTTGCTAGAGTTCATAATTTCTACAAACTATAAAACAACTCCAAAATAAACGTTAACAATCTGCCTTTATGATTCAAAATAGAATAATTCAACGAAGGAAGTCAGTTGCGTCTATGCCACGATTCTCTGCACCTGTATATTAGCGGTTGTTCCTTAGGGCCAATAAGACATGCAATTAAAATGGCATTCATTACATCTGGAACAGAAGGGTAAGCAACATTGTTATTAATTGGTAAGGAACAAGAATGAAAACCCTGAAACCCGAATGCAGGAAGGGGAAGGTAAAAATGATAAATCATGGTTAGAAATGGAACATTACCTTCTTATTTGGTGTAGTTATTACTGTAAAATGTATTCACTTTGTGTGATTATATTCATTAATGCTTCCGGAGGATAAATCAATATTCCATACTATTTTATCTATAAAACATTACCGTGACATACCTACCGACTGACGGACAAACATACAATGCAACGCCTAAACCAGCGATCCTAGTGTTTTGAAATTTGGATTTATAGGGGTGTATTAAGGAGGGATATTTTGAAATTCCATCTCTAAGAGGGTTGAAGGTGGTGGCAAATTTTGAACGCGGGCAAAGCTGCACGGCGCGTCTAGTAATTTATAAAAATAAAAATTGTCTAATTGCTTAAAACACGAGTAATACATCACAATAATGCACAGATGATAATAGTCTATATATTCAAATATCATGCTTCGACATCAACGGGCGTACAAAATAAAAATAAAAATATACAATAACACAGGTCAATAAATTCATGCAAAAAAAAAAACAAATCTGACAGTACAGAGCCATAAAAACAAATCTTAGTAACAATTAAATAATATATATTGAAAGTAAAGAAATATGTAAAAAAAAATAAAAAAAAAACACCGTGATAGTCATGTCATGGTCATGTCAACAATAATAAAAAGAACTTGAACAGTCAGCACGTCCAATAAATTATAAAATATATAAAAAGTAAAATAAAGAGTATGAGTGGAGTGAAAAAAACTACTGACTGATAAATGTACGATACATTTATCAGTCAGTAGTTTTTTTCAAAGTCTACCTGTCTGTTATCTTTTCACAACCCTTAGGGATGGAATTTCAAAAAATCTTTCCTTACTGCGCCTCTATCCTAGAGGTAATAAGGAAATATTTTTCTCAAGGAGTATGTTCTCCAAATTTCAAATCATTCCCCGGTGGACAGATTAGAAATTCGGAGATTTAGGCTGTGCCTTATCTGTCAGTCAGTCAGTAAGTGAGTATATCACGATACTGTTTTATAGGTATAGATTATTGCCTCCTGCCAAAGTATGCTTAAACAGTTGAATATAAACTATGCTCAAAAAGGTGTACACAAGCCGTTTCAAAACAGAGACACGAAGCGAAGCGACCGGGAGCTTTTTAGGTATATTTTGCTACGTGCAACACGCCACGGTCGTTGTAATTGTGAAATACAGTCCTCGTGGGAGCTGCAACTACCTCCTACATCTAATAACGCAGCCCCTGGACACGGAAACGTGGAGACTTATGGGCCCCGGGCCCGCTGCTGATGGATGGCAGGGCGCGCGATTGACAATAGTTTCGCATGAAATGTGTTTTCGATTTGACCCTTTTTTCTTTACTTACATTATTTAATTTTCTGCTCGCATACGTGACTTGTGTTCTTAGAAATGGCCGTCTCGGCTCATATCGTATCACTTTAGTTATTATATTATGACATCAGTACAAACAAATACAAAAATAAGAAGATAGATTAATAATTTATTTCAGGGATTATTTTGAGTAGAAACATTATAATGCATACTAGATTACAAAACTTGGTACTTAGTTTTGGGCCTCAGACTATACCTGTACGCTCTGTACTGTATGTGCGTAATCCTAAGTGAAGGTCACATAGAATAAAGTACCTGATTATATATATATATATTTATATATTTATATATATATATTTATATATTTATATATATATATATTTATATATTTATATATATATATATATATATTTATATATACATATAATATAAATATATATATATATATATCTATCTATATAAACTTGTAATAAAGCAGTAACTAACAAAATGACTGCACAAAGAAGATAATAAAAATGGTCTAGCTACTGAAGACTTAATAAAATAAACTTAAAAAAAAAAACTAAATACCGACTTTAAAATTAATAAAATAATCATACGTGGGAAACAGTTAAGGAAGTCTGTGCCCTATTTTCTAAAATCTAACCATATCTACGGCGAAAATTTTGAAAAAATTTTGAATGGCGTGAGCATTACATGAACATGCGATTACAGCAATCTTGCTGCTATCCATTGAGGAGTTCCTTTGTATCTCCGAAGGTCTTCATCAGATCTTCACCAAATTATATAATATATGGGACCATACCTAGAGCATATCCTATTCTATAGAAAAATCTTCAAATTCGACTCACATTTGACGGAGATATCGCGTCATAAAGTGGGTGAAAGTTAATAAAAACAAGTCATTTCCTAATTTTCCACCCTGAGAGGTGGAATATTTTCATGAAATTTAAATGAGACTAGCTCTGAGACAAACCCTATACAGTAAAAAATTATATTTTGAATTTTATCCACAATTGCCAGAGATATCATGTAACATATATACAAAAAAACATACGGATCGAATTGAAAACCTCCTCTTGAAGTTGGTTGAAAACTGGTGTACTTAGTATCTCAACCCGATGAGTAGAAGCCAAACAATTGATAAAAAACTATTTGACGGTGAACAAATTTTGATGAATTTCTACTTTTGTATACTTTATAAGTACTTTTGGTACTATAATAACACATAGGTCTTTTGTCAGGTGGTAATAAGGCGCGCATCTTCAACGGCTGGGTGGTGCCTTGGGTAGGAGAGTCCGTCAAATGCTTACGTCACATCGCATGATACACCCGCGCTCGTCTGTTATGAGATTGTACATTCCGCGGAAGAGGGGGTCTTGGCCTTTTAAATTAAATGCTAATAACCTCAACAACCGTAAAGTATTCAGTCTCAGGGAGTAAAACCTTAACACCATGTGCGGGTTGCATCGTGATGTGGTGGTAGTTGATAGATAAGACTCTCACGCCACTCTCCTTGGCAGACGAAAACTGGCGCAAACCATCGGTGTTGAGCACCGAGGACCGCAAGTACGTAAATAAGGGCAAGGAGCTGCACGGGCGGTTCTATTGGGCCAGATATGAACCGTTCGGTTCAGTGAAATGAGTACGCTTCGGTGACCTCTTTGGGGAAACTGAGTATTGATTTTCTGTGCAATTCTGGACGAAGTTATCAAGATGTATAATAATTACCAGAAATATATTATGAAGGACGGTATGTTCGACATTTGTCGGGCATACCGCCGTCCCGGGGAGTTCATCAGGTATATAATTTCCGGTTGTTCTCATCTTGCTAACGGAGAGTACTTGCACAGACACAACCAAGTAACCAGGATCATCCAACAGCAACTTGCCCTTCAATACGACCTTGTCGAGTCTGAGGTGCCGTACTATAAGTACGCAGCAGCGCCAGTTCTCGAAATTGGTCGTGCTTTGCTCTATTGGGACCTCTCTATCATCGCCAATAAGCCTGATATCATGCTGGTAGACCAATCCCAACGCCGGGCAGTGCTCGTCGACATCGCCATCCCACATGATGAGAACCTCGTGAAGGCCGAGAAGGACAAGCTCAGCAAGTTACAAGAGCTAGTTAACTGAGTAGTCAAAACAGGCTTTGATAAATATATTTATGCAGTTACTATAGCTACCTATACCTACCTATTAGCTAGTTAGTATTTAGCTAGTACCTACAATTTATTCATACTGTAAATAAAATTTACGATTTGTCATTTCATAAAACACTTTAGATAACTACAATAATTATTTGAAATTACTAATAAATACTTAGATTAGTAAAAGAAAGCGTAGGCCGTCCCACTTTAACACTTACTTTCTTTACAGACCCATCGCTCAGTGCACAATTTAGTATGGTTGCACCAAAACAGCTTTCAAAAAGCTCTTTACAGAATAATCAAAATATTTGCGCTCGGCGCATATGGACAGCGCGGCGCGGCAGCGCAGGCTCCCGTGCTCACTTCAAACATTCATTTTCGCAACAAAGCCGGTCAACAACTTAAGCATATTGGCAGAACACTCGCTACCAATCAACGTCACAACGGAGCTCACCCCTCTATGAAAAAACAAGTGTTTGCTCTCATAAAGAATGACTGCAAATCTGTACAAAGATGATTGTTTATGTTTCCATATCGTCCCCGAGCGCGGCTATTGTTGCACCCCCGGTTTGTTTACAATAAAACGTCCGATTTAACATGAATGCACGAGTTAATTCGGCGGACGACAATAACGAGATCACCCCCCCCCCGCAAGCACCACCTTTCAATCGCACAGGATTTGACAGTACGATAAAAACGAATTACAAAAGGGTTTCTTCCCGCAGATGGGCCACCACGGCATGGAAGGGCTCGACATGCTGGACCCGCTAACTTCCTCGTCAATGACAACGCTGGCGCCCATGGGCGAGTCTGCGCCACCGCACCACCAGCTGCACGGGTACGGCATGAACCACGTGATGAACCACCACCACCACGGCGGCGGACTGGGACACGCGCCGCCCGCCCACCTCGGTCACCCCGCTGCCGCGCTGCACCCTGACACCGACACCGACCCGCGCGAGCTCGAGGCGTTCGCCGAACGGTTCAAGCAACGCCGCATCAAGCTGGGCGTCACGCAAGCCGACGTCGGCAAAGCACTTGCCAACTTAAAGCTGCCCGGCGTCGGCGCTCTCTCACAGAGCACGATTTGCCGCTTCGAGAGCCTCACGCTTAGCCACAACAACATGATAGCGTTGAAGCCGATCCTACAGGCGTGGCTCGAGGAGGCGGAGGCACAGGCGAAGAACAAACGGCGGGATCCGGACGCACCCAGCGTCTTGCCCGCCGGGGAGAAGAAGCGCAAGAGAACCTCCATCGCAGCGCCCGAGAAGAGGAGCCTCGAGGCATACTTCGCGGTACAACCACGCCCTTCCGGAGAGAAGATCACTGCGATCGCGGAAAAACTAGACCTAAAAAAGAACGTAGTCCGCGTCTGGTTCTGTAATCAGCGGCAAAAACAGAAACGTATGAAATTCGCAGCGCAGCACTGACCGGCGGGCGGCGGTTCGGCTCTGTTGTACCCGGGCGCCGGGTACGGCTACTGAGCCGCCGCCGCAGACGCGCGGGCACTCGCGCGCACCCGCCGCGCTGCGCCCGCGCATCACTACGCTGGCGCTGTTACTATTTTCTTGAGCAATAATAAAAGATCTCATCTTGATCTCATTCTTTACACTCCCTCTAGAGTCAAATCGCAATTTAGTAGTAAATGTAGTATAGACATTACATTACATGACGTGACCCGATTTTATTTTAATTTCACTAAACACGATGACTTCTGATATCATTTTCGAGACACAGGGTATATAATAATTGATTATATACATATCATTACAGTGAATAGAAGTCGCTTTGTCAGTTCATTACCCTCTCATCTTCCAGTTCGTGTCGTCAAGTTTATGTTGAATTTATTTTTAAATACGATCTTTTAACTTAAATGTACATGAAAATTTGAAATTCAGGATTTTTAAGACAATGTGCCTTGCAAATAATCAATATTCTGTGTTTAATGTTAGTACTTCATCCCTGCGCGTGTCGCAGGATTCGGTCGCACGCGACACGCCGCTGCTGCCGCGCCGCGTCAGGGTGTCGCGTTGTGTCGCGTCGCGTCCTGTCACATCGTCAATTACAGATGTGATGTGTGTGGGCAGATTAGGCTCGTGTGACTATTTATTTTAATTATTTTGTTATTCGTAATTTATCTAATTTTCATGTTGCATGTCCTAATCTGTACACAGTCTAATGTATAAATTTTTATGTGTACATTAATAAATTTGTTTAAGTTTTGTTTTTATATTTCTAAAACCTGTACAAAATAATTGTAAGATTACAGTTTTGTTCACTAAGTTGTAGATAGTAAGTATTTAGTGAGTCTGTGAATAAAAATCTGTTCAATAATAATTTCGGTTTATTGTAATTTTATACTTCATGAAATGGCACAATTTTAGAATAAGAGTTTATAGTGACATTAGCCAAAATAGTTTTAAAGTTCATTTGTAAATATACCACATTACAAGTAATAAGGCATTCGATTTCATACTTGTAGTTACTAAAACGACGTCAACCAGTAGGTACAAGGCATTCGGATTCATGCAATAAAAACAATATATTTAGTAGGTATGCAGAAAATGCCTAGTAAATTACCTACCTGTCTGCTCGAACGATGTAATATATAAATGATGTGTTTAAATTTACATACGGAGAATGTTTTGTAACATGAATTAGTTGATATAATAATAAGGAAAAGTTGCCAAAATTTGATTCTTTTGGCAAAACAATAATATTGAGGCCAAAAAGTTACACGTGAACTTAGTAACAAATGAAAATTACCAGCTCCGTCGAAAGAGGCATGAATCCAAATTGTGGTAAAGCACACCGCGGCTTAAATAATAATTTGTAAAAGAAAGGACATTTTGTATATATAGGTTAATATTATTTAAGTTAATGAAACGTGCAATCTAGACCTCGGTAATTTAAATAATAACCTTAACTGCTAAGAATTTGACCTACAACGATCAAAAATGTACGCTTTATATTGTCGATTCTAGTCAACGCTTCAATATTTAATTTATTCCAAAGTTTAAAATAATGTCTTTAAATAATTTTACTGAAATTCTAAAGAAATAAATGATGTGCAGACTGATTAAGTTTGTATTTTGAAAAAACTTTAGGTACCTATTGTGTTATTATATTATGGGCCCACTCGTTTTAAGCCTTAGAGCTATTATGTACACATCATATGTAGTTTTATATATATTAACTGCTTACGTCACAATCTAGTTAGACCTATATATATATATAGATAAAATAGTTCACTTTTGACATAATATCATTCCAACAAAATATTCTAAGTGCTTTTGAAAGACACCCACAGATTTAGTGTAGCTCTACACAAAGTCCTTTATTAGTTATGTGTTTTAGTTTAAATACATTTTTTTATGTGATCAGCACAATTAACACTGATGTATCACTGCTGTGTTTTATTTTGTGCTATTAAAAGCTGTTTTGTAATTAAAATTTATATACTTATATATATTTGATGAGGTGTTATGTTCCTATCAAATGTGATGTAAGCTGTTTAAATATAAATACATTTAATTTTGACCATAAAACTAATGCAATTTAAATTAATAATTGACCGATTGTAATTATTCTTGTTATTAGTTCTCACTAATAAGTCAGTAATAAGTTTAAGTAGGCATTAGAAAAGTTTCTCAAGCAATTTTTGATTCGTAATTATTGTAATAATAAAAAGGAGACAAACTTATTTGGAAAACCAATAAACAATAAATTGAAAATAGAATTATTAGTAAAATGTATTGTTTCATTCATCCTTCAATGCGTAGGTGAGGAGCTTTGGAACAAAATTCGATATATCCACTTTGATTTTTGGACAAATTGAGAAAAACGTTTTTATCTATGGTCTTTCTAAGTTAAAAAGAAAATTTCAATTTTCAATTTCAATCTTATTTAATGGATTTATCGCTTTATGCTCAGATCATGCATTTGAAGCTCATTTTTCAATCAGATTTAGCGGTTTCTGTACAGATTGAATATAGCATTCATGTAGCTATACCAATGAAAATTAACGTATTGCATAAAAAAGTTAAAAATATCAAAATGTGATTATTATTGTTCCGACGCTCCTCAAATGTTTCATCAGTATTCAATAACCTAATACATGTTTATTGGGGATGAGAATGATGTAGTCAAAATTAATAGTAAAATATCGCCATTGTTCTTTATTCAATTGAACAGTGGGTACTGTCAGCTAATTTAGGCAAACGTGAAGTCGTCTGGCTGCGCAATAGACAGTTTAGTTCATAGACCTAGAATCAGAATGGACGTAGGGAAAGCTAAAGTAGCGTGTCCATTTTACGCTGGTGTAATTTCTATGAAAATTTTAAATCCTCCGTTAATTATCACCACGAGTTTATTTTATATCGTTAATAATGTGTATTCATAATGAAAAATACATTTTTGCTTTGAAACTTCGATATTTAAGATAATAATAGGAAGTAAAACCATACCTGTGAAATGATAATTCCGGATCTTTTATTCCACCTCTTGCTGTTCTTGATGGACAAAACACAGCACAACACAACATATTTTCACTATTTTGCTAGAATGTCTAGCCTTAGCAAAGATATTTCAGTAGAATCTCACTTTATAAGAACACAGGCTGCAATGTTGTGGCCTCCTAGGAGGTCAAAACTGGACACGGGGTGAATGAATGGCCGGTGGAGCTACAGCTCTATCCATTCTGATTCTACACCCATGGTTTAGTTCCTAAAAACTGTTCTGCGCATGCAAACGGCTAACTTCACGTTTGCCTATACCGGCTGACGGTACCTACTGTACACGTGAACGTGTTGAAAATTGAAATATATGTATTAGGTACTCTGAAAAACCGGTTTGGTGGCCACTGGTTTCGGCCACAAACGTTGTAGCGGTTATGACATAATATTAAAAAAATCATGAGTCCTGAACCGATTTGGATGTTTATATATTTTATTTTTTATAGCTTTCGCCCGCTACTTCGTCCGCGCGGACTACAGTTTATTGCGAAAAAAGCATCCTATGTTCATCTAGGATATTAAAACCAGTGCAAAATAATAGCACCAACGCTCTTGATGCTTTTTGACAGACTTGTTATTATTTCGTTTCCACGGCAACCGTTCCTTACAGCGAGTAATCTCATTCATCAGCGAGAAATATTTCCAGTAGCATCTTAACATTTTCCGGGATAAAAGTATCCTATGTTGGTCTCTATAATGTACAGTACCTATTTACAAACTTTCATCAAAACTGGTTCAGTTGTTTTGGCGTGAAAACAAACAAACAAACAGACAACGTTTGACTTTTATACTCGTATATTGGTGTGGATTTAGTTTTGGTAAAACAGGAAAAATCATCTTTGAGTAGGGGAGGCCGGGGCAACAATTAACAGAGGTAAGTATAATCAAGCGAATTTCTCTCATACTATACACAATACAACTATAGCGCGTGGCTATAGTTGTGCTGACTAGACCACGCTGTATCGCTTGTTATTGGTCAGTTGCTCTCGACACGCCGTGAGAATGAGTTTGACACTAACGTGTTAATACTTACCCCGGAATATTTACTCAGAAAAATTAACAACTGACTTTTTCAGAAAAACTGATTTATTTAAGACATATATTCTTTTATATTTGATTTATGTTAATAACATGATACTTATATACACTCGAGAGCATAGAAATCGCACACTAACTACATTGTGTTGTAGCACGTATTCGGCCTGTTCCTCGTCGCCGGGTATAGCGCTCCGGAAAGGCCAGTTTGAGAGTCAGTCACAGGCCTTTCACTGGCATCGTGAACACAGTTAGCTGAAGAAAGTTAATTTAATAAGTTTATTCGAATGTATTCGGACAGTGAAAGGCCAGTGACTGAACTGACTCACTGACTTGTTGTTGTTTACACAGGAGTTTAACAATTTTAAAGTAATTTCGGGTAAGTATTTTGTTACATTCACTTACTAATGGGACAATTATTCACTACTCAGTGACTTACGAGCCGTGTAATTCGTGTCTGTCTGTTTGTCTGTATGTTTGTTCGCGCTTCACGTAAAAACTAGTGGGCCGATTGCGATGCGGTTTTCAATGTTGGATAGCTTAGGGTTTGATTTAAAAACTGGGATACTTGGTAAATCCGATGATTAGATGCCGAGCAATCGATAAAACACTATTAGACGGATGAAGAATTTAAAAATATGAAGTTATTGGTCCTGGAATAACACGTGTGGGCTACGTTTAAATGAAATAACCACGCGGGCAAAGCTGGAGAACAGCTAGTACAGTAATATTAGCACAGTACTACTTGGCGGTTGATTATCTACAAAAGATGCTTTCTTGCGCAGGCAGACACTTGCAGGAGCCTAGCATATAATGATTACCAAATTCACTAGTGCACTAGTATTAGGTATCTACAAAGCAAATGCGGCCTTTTACAATAAAATTAGATCACACGGCGGCAAACATTGCGTAATAGTAGTTTCAAAGGCAGCACCAGCAATGTATCAAAACGACTCTTAAAGCAGGCTATTAACGCTGGAAGTTGTCTTCGCTCGCTACAAGTTGCTAAATCGCGGGAAACATCGTAAAGACGGGGTTTAATCGCCGTTGGCATTAGCGCAGGCGAACGATCACCACTAAGCGCTATCAGGAGCACACCTGCGTTGGAGTAAGCAATATTGTTACTTTTGGTCTTTGACCAGGAACGAACTCCATAAATTCCTCCCCCGCCCCTTCCACCGCCGTCTAATTTCGACTTTTATGTAACAGTGACGCCTCGAATTTAATTTACAACAACTGTGCATATTATTCTTATACGCATTTTTTCGTGATACAGCAAAATGGCTTTCCAGCGTCAAAATACTTCTAACTGAAGGTTTACTAAACCTATTTCTCATCTATGCCAAATAATATACTGCGCCCTCCGGTTTCACCCGCGTGATGATGATTAAGATAAGTATTCCATGTGTTATTCAGGACCAGGAGAGAGCCGTTTCAGCGCAAAGAAGTAACAAACATACTCAATTACATACACACTCGCAAACTTTAGCATTTATAATATTAGTGTGATAATGAAAGCTACATATTTGTTTTTAAACTGACATGCTCATTATCACGAAATTCAACATTAGAAAACGACTACTTACCAAGCGTAACTTTTTTTTTTGACAGTTTGCGGAATAAAAATATTTACAAAAATACGACTTCATAATCAAAATGTTATTTTGTAAGCAAACACTAAAAATTATGGGTTATTCCATTTCTCCCCACCAGCTTTCCACCAACTGAGCTAGGATGTACTTAGTCTAATTCTAGTCTCGGTGTCAGTCATCGGTAACTGACATACGACCTAACAGGATCAGGGGCATATGCCTGACACGGCAGCTAATGTATTAATGTACCTGTCTATTTGATCAATATTGTCTTATTGTATGTACTTTAACTGTGTGAAAACCTTATGAAAAAACAAAATTAAAAATCCTTCTCCGGTATCCCGAAAGGTAACTAATACCTACTGAAAGATAAAGCTAACTAACTGATGCTTTTATCTCATTATCCAAATTCAAAATTACTTTGCTACCAAAAAAACAGGCCTAAATCTATGGTAGTTTAGGTGTACATTCTGGAAGATAGCAGAAAGGTGAGAAGAAATAATATTTGGGCCACAATCCGAAGTAAATATGGGCAGGCTGAACGAATTATCGCATAGTTCTTCAAAGGTAATTTTGGTTATGCAATAACACATCGGATACTTTTCAACGTGGGTAAGCCGCGGGCGCAGTTAATCTATACTTATAATAAAGCTGTCGGTACCAAAAATCTGTACAATGAAGATATTTAAAAAAATGGTCTAGAGTAGGTACTTAAAATAAGCTACTGAAAAAAAACCAAATCGTATCTGTCTGTTTGTTACCCATCACTTAAAAAATACTGGACCGATTGCGATGCTGTTTTCAATGTTGGATAGCGTAGGATTTGACTTAAAAACTGGGGTAGGTACTTGGTATCTCAATCTGATGAGTAGAAGCCGAGCAATCGAGAAAACTTTTTGACGGCTAAAGGAAGTTTGATCTTGGTTTAGCTGTGTCCGCGGCTTTGCCCACGTAGTAATTTCTCTGGGTTAAAAGTAACCTATGTGTATTTCCAGGACTAAAAGTACCTCTAAAGTTCTTACAACACACCAAATTTCTTCAGCCGTCGGATAGTTTTTATCGATTGCTCGGCTTCTAATCATTGGATTAAGATACCAAGTACACCAGTTTTTAAGTTAACCCCTAAGCTATCTAACAGTGAATCCACATTGCAATCGGTTCAATAGTTTTCAATTGCGCGAACAAACAAACCGTCAGACACGACAAAAAATATGATATGTTCTTGTTATTTAAAGTACCCTAGACCATTTTTTTTACTATTTCCATTGTACATAATTTTTTGGTGCTTTATAAATATACTCGTAGATATAGATAGATTAATTTATGAAATACGCAAATTATATTGCTTCTAAGTTTTCTAAACATGGGAGCGCGAGCAAAGCGAGTACAACCAATGAGGTTAGCTGAGTGGAATAAATAATTTTTAACTTCGGTAATAAAAACGCCCTAACTGGATAGGTAGTTATATAATTTAATTCACTACTGTCTGAAAATAAACGTATAGTCGCCACTGTGGCATAGAACCCGGCATAGAAGCGATGTAGGAAGTAACTTCGCACGCCTCGGGTCGACGATATAAACAGCCTTCCGTGTACGAACAATAATCCAAGTCCATTTTCCGCCTGTAAAAGGTACATGCGGAAAATGGACTAAACTTGGGTGATTTTCCTAGATACCACTGTTGTAAAGGAGACTGTCACTAAAGATATTTTTAGAACACGTTAAATAAGTGTTATATTTCAGTTAAGGCAGGCCGGTCGCACTCCGCAACAAGTGTAAATATTATACCTACACTTCGAGGCCACAATATTCGGGTTAAATCAGTAGGGTGCCAAGCGTGCGCTCGATGAGTCACGCGCCGTGTACTTAACGATAAAGTACCTACTTACGTAAAGTTATTGTCAAATTTTATTCTTTTCTTAATTATGAGTATCAAAAAGAAACCTAGAAGGTACTGCATAGCATTCGGTCGGACAAGTCTCGTACAATACCTACATACCGACATTTTATTACGTAGGTAGTCATTTCATTTTCATTCATTATATATGCATGGAATTCAGACAAGCACCTTTTATTCATCAAAGTGCAATATCTATTATGATATAATCAAATAATAAGGTACTAGGGTCATTCTGATAAGAATGTCATTACGAGTATATATAGATAATACTCGTAGAACTATCAACAATTTTAATAATAAGTAAAAAAATAATACATTATTACATAATTGTTTATTCTGTTACAATATCTAAGTCATATCATATCACAGAATAATTACTAGTACAAGTACCTAGTCATATCTTGATACAACCCTACCGAGCGAAAAAGTGACAGAGCGATTCTGAAACGGTCAGAGCAATGGAAACTCTTGCGCGTTGTGATACGGTATATTCTAGCCTCCACGCGATGGCTGAGCGCCTTCTAGGTAAATATAATTGAAAGATCGCAGAATAACGATATATAAATAGCTGCGCCCCGCGGTTTCACCTGCGTGATTGATGATGATGATGATGAAAGTATTCTATGCGTTATTTCAGGTTATAAGCTATCTCCTTTAAAAATTTCATCAATATCCGTTTAGCCGTTTGAGCGTTTATACAAACTTTCACCTTCATAATATTAGCTTTTTTATACAACTGAGGGCTAGACAAGATAGTTTACCCCCTGGTAAACCGCAGCCTAGCCTAGGTACTACGGCCACAGATTGCAATCAATGTTCCTCTCAAAGTTGTAAAAATTATGTTTACCTACGGCAAATATTGCAATTGGGTGAGAAGAGAACAGTTTTGAGAAGGAGCAATTAATTAAGCTACGTCATGCAGTATTTGGTAAGCTTCGTCAAGTCTTCTCGTCGTCCATAACACATTCACTCCAGAAAAAAGACTTTGATCTGTGAGTCTTACCACCTACAGAGCCGAAAAGTCGATAGTCACGGTCAGATTATTTCTCAAATTTAAGGTCACTCAGTGAGAGCTATGCTTGGAGTTACTCTGATGGACAACATTCGTAAAAAGTGATCCGACAGAGAACCAAGGTAACCGATATAGCTCTAAGGATGAGCAAGCTAAACTGGCAGTGGTCACATTTCTAAAAGAAGTTGGGGTAGTCGAGTTTTCGAGAGGAGACCATGTTTAGGCAAACGTACCGTAGGACCCCCGCCCTGTGGCCAGGTATAGTGACGACCTGCGAAAACCAGCTGGCAGAAACCGGATGTGGAGATATAAATACCGTGCTCAATAACGAGCATTAGGACCTACATCCAGCAGTGGATAAGTATAGGCCGATGATGATGATGATGATGATGATGCCTGTGCTCTGTTTTTTTTTCATCCCCCATGGCCGCTTCAGAACAATCCAGCAGAATAGAATCTAAATAGTCATGTCTTCATTTTCTTAGGGACATTTTTAATAGATAAAAACCTATTTGACGGATGTTTCAAAGGTTTCTTTTAACCGAGAGAAATGACCACGTGGGGAAAACCATTGGCAAAGCTAGTCTACAATATAACGGCGTATAGCCAGACGTCTTATTATTGGACGATGGGCTTGGGGGAATTACATGTGATTCCAACGTACTATTGCTGAAATACATCTGGTTAAGGCGGGGTAGGCTCTCAAATATTTGTCCTGCTCTTCCAGCTGCAGTGTGAGCGGGAGAGTTGATTTTAGACAAATTTTGTGCTTTTCTATCGATATCTCAATATATAAAACTTAATTAAAAACAAGTATTCGGTTATTTGTTTAGTTTAATGGGGCAGCTACATAATTATTAAAAAAGAAGTTGCTGTCGCTGAAAATAACGAGAACAGCGATGTAACAAGTTATTTTCATGTAGTAACTCGTATTTTTTTCTAAGGATAAGCCATTTCAGCAAATTCTTTTCGATTATTTTTTAGGTAGTATACTTTTAATCCACAGTATTTTTTCGGTTCGCATAAAGTTGTTTCATTAGTCGTTCTCGACGTTTTGCTATTCGCCCTTTTGCTGATTTCGGGACTGATCTACCTTAAACAACCGATACTCTGCGTCGTCGCTCAAAGCGGTTTGATAGCTGAATGCCTACTTTCTGCAAAATGCCTACTATTATAACTTTCATAAATCTGATCGCTACTATGCCGACTTTTTCAAATTTATTTATTTGAGATCTGAAGCGACTAATGCATGTTGCTATTACAATGAGCCTCTTAGCACGTACCTACTTGGTTTATACATTGCAACACAGAATAAGTAATAGTACCAGGATTGTAGTTTTCAGGAAGCGAGCAAAGCGTTTATCTCATTTACATAAATGAGGAAGCAAAGTGCTTTTGGAGCTAACCAGCAGCATTTGTTCCTCCTGAAAGATTTCATAACAAAGACTGGTGTTTGGTGTTATTGTCTGAAACGATACAATTTACATGCTACGTCCGTGTCCAGTACAGAGGCTATCCCCACAGCGAGTGACTTACAGCGCGGTTCGGTACTAACTCACAGCCGACGCGCTCCGGCCTCCGCGTCGGCTGCCTCGTTGGCTGCTTTGCTCCTCGTCTAGTCCCGTACACTAGAGCCCTCTTGTGGCAAGCAGACGCGCCGATGCACTTAGAAATGTATACGGATTTTATTTTACGCACAATTTGATGGGTATTCAATTAAATTCCATACACATCAATCATAGTAGGTACTTAATAGATACTTGGTTTAAAAAACTTATCAAAAAACCCGTCTGGGAAGAAAACTAAATGAGGCGTTGTTGGCCTCATTTAGTTTTAGATTCTTGATGTTGAAGTATAAAATGCAGTCAAAGGCATGAAGCATTTTATTTCTTCTTTGATGGGATCATTTTCTACGATTCCATCTAAAATTTAAAATCATAAATCCAAAGCCTATAGCTCTTTTTAGTGTAGTTTTAAGCCGTCTTCTTTTAAAATTTTATTTTATTTATGGTTTTTATAAATACTTCATATATCAAAAACTATCAAGATGTATAGGCTGTAAGCGTAATAACATACAAACATACAAACATACATACAACCCAAAATATAAACCACCGCAGTGGGATAAAAATAAAGCAAGGCGGAACCATCCATACACGCTTAGTATTGTAATTTAATTTATTTATATCAATTTCTTAACTTGTGCAGTTAAATCTCGACCGCTGGCCATATTTTGCTAATGTTCGCATAACTAATTCAGAATATAACATTGTTTTGAAATAGATTTACATATAATATCGTTTCCGGCTCAGGCTCTGGAATTCTCTTCTTTGCTTTCTTAGTTTGCAAACGAAATTGCACTTGTGCGGAAACTAATCAGTTGCTCTGTTTATATTCACATTTTTACGATTAAGGCGCAGCACTTCTTTGAAGAGATTATTTGGCTGTAAATAAAGTCGGGACGAATCATAATAATACCGATAGTTACAGTCGTGGCGTGTTAGAAAACATTAGCTTTTTCGTGACAACGTTGCTTCTATGGGAAGATAAACACGAAAAGTGGATAACACAGAAACAGACTTTACTTTGCATGCCTATTTTTCTGCTTCTCTGCTGTCATATGTATTGCTCTATTTATATTAACCCTTATTCTTAAACTGCAAAATACTACGTCCTTGAAATAAAAGGAAAATCAAAACTTAAAAAACAGCGCCTTTATCTATTTTATTCACTTTATTCTGTAATTTTTGTGAGCTGTTTTTGGTATCATATTATAGCTGAATATACTTTGGTATTTTAAATACTTTACGCCCTGGCCTGCAGTATCAACATATCGATAATTAATTCTTTACAACCAAAATCTGTACATACATACCGATGAAAATTGGTAGCTTTGACAGTTATTGTCAAAAGCTATCGATTGTCATCGGTATATGTACTGACATAACTGACATTGATCATGATTGACATCGATATTTGCCAGAGACTAAGTAATGTTATAATCTGACTTTGCGACATGATTTTGGTTGTAAAGCAATCGCTGTCAATGTCGAGCATAGAGTAACTTATGTCGAGACTGCTGGCCCAGATAACTACGGTGGCAGACGCAGACGGAAACAATGGAGAATGGTGAAAAAAGATATCTTGAATCTGTTAGCCTTAGAAATAATAAAAATAATATACATATACTTATCACACACCATCCTCACAACAACCACGTGCACCAATACAGATATTCAAATATGATTAAATTGAAATAAATTATTAATAAATTAATATTGTTTATTTTTATTTTTATATTTAATTGTAAGCGCCCCATCGCCACTGCAACCCAATCTTGTTATAAGAAAATACAATCGTTTTTGGCACGCGTTTTTGGTCCCTCTACATTTAATTTTCAGTCGATAGTGAGTCTCACAGTTGTTGAATACATTTGGGTCCTAGCAGTAATGAAGTGTTTTTTAATAAGGATCTAAGGAATTACGGATCACCATCTAACAGTACGGACGTTGACATTAACGTACCAAAAGTACGTACCACAAGCTATGGTAATACGCCAACGTACAACTGCGGTGTGAGGAGTCTAATGAAATAAATCGAGAAGTGTTCTACCCTTAACTGTAAACATGTTATAGTAAAAGTGCCTGGAGCGTTTACTGCACCACCGCCAATATTTACACTCTCTTAATTTTCGGTGGAAACCGATCGAATAAATGTACAAATGTTTAAATTGCACGAATTAAATAGGGGAGAATGTTGGGAACGTACTTTTGCTAATGATAGTGCCTGATAGCAAAATCATATAATTAGAGTGACTACAAATTTCACCTTTTTGTAATTAGCTGTGCCCGTGGTTTGCCCGCGTGGTCTTTCCTGTGCTTGTACTTACTATTATTTATTCTGTGCTGTGGGTTAAAAGTAAACTATGTGCTATTCCAGGACCTAAGTACAAAATACTGTTTATTGCCACATACACCCAACTTCGTTCAGCCGTTAGATATTTTTTTATCAATTGTTTTTCGGGTTTAGATACTAAGTACCCCAGTTTTTAAGTTGATACCTATGCTATTCAACAGTGAAAATCGTATCGCAATCAGTCCAGTAGTTTTTACATGATGAGCGAAAAAACAGACAAACAGACAGACACCATTTAAGAAAATGTTATATTCTTACTCGGTAGCAAATTTTAAGCCCCTAGGCCATTATTTTTACCAAACGACCAAGCTCAAGTCAATTTATAATACGCAAGTGGTATTTGCCTCTAATACTGTGAAATTCGAAATCATTTAAAAGCTTGTACCTATGTATATTTGTTTAGGTCAAATATTGCTGAAGCTGAATTAGAACCACTTCCTCTTATCCTACGGAGTTGAACTTTTGCATGTTGGTTCAGTTCCAATGACAATGCATTTTTATGATAAGCATGATCTGAATCGCTATCTAGGATAAACTCCAGATAAAGGAACAGTTCGATGGTTACAGTCCGAATCAAATTTAATGGCGGCTGTGAAGTTGGCGCGAAGCGCTGCGCAATAGCAAATATTAGGTATTCGCGGGTGTTGGAGGGGTGAGGAGATGCGCGATGCCGTGCTAGCAGCGCACTTCACAGCCGCCATTATGATGGGTATATATGCCGTTGACCTTGCTCGATTGGGGGTTACCGATGAAAATGCCTCGCGCAGGCCCCGCACCCCCTGACAAAAGTTACGCCAGCCGTGCACTCTCTACCACAGCCTTTGTATAGATAGCATACTCTATCGACTAGTAGCTACCTAATTATTATGTTTACAATATCTAATGTTTTGTAGTATTTATTTTACACATATGAATCATGCTTTCGTAAATACCTATACCTTTAAAACACACGCATTCTCTTACTTTACTGGCATTGTAATTGACTCAATAAGTTTTTACTATAGCTACTACTAATACATTCCACCATTCCTGGGACTTACGGACTTGGATATAAATTATTTTAGTCAACTTGGAATCAGGGCTTGAAATACCGCTATTTTCATAAGCTGGCTCCACTGGCTTCGGGATGGTACCGGTACTGTGTTGGTATTTTAACTAACATACAGGTATTACTTAATAAAGTGGTATTTTATATAGGTTCTAAAACCTACTTTTCGTAAGTGTGAGCGAAAGAGCGAAGTAAGCGAATGATGCCAGTAGAGAGGCGCACAGTGCAAGTGTCTCGCCCCATGTAACACACGAGCATCTAATCCCACGAAATTTTCTTTTTGCATTTCCAGGAGTAATGAAAAAGTAAATTTTTAATACAGCTGCTTGAAATCTTTACTGTAAAGGCCTTACGGTCTTGAAAGTTGATCTTACCGCGCTAGTGAGATTTATTGACAGTTTTTTTCAATTTCTGCATTTGCAACAATCTTTACTTGCAAGGAGATTTATTTAATAAATCAGTGAGTAGGTACTTCACGGGTTGAAATAGGTAGTGAATACAAATTTAACATCGCCCGTAATTTTTTATGAGGCGCAAATCGTTTTTTCTCTCTCGCTATAATACGATAATTTTATATCGTGGAAGAAAGAAGACATTAAAATACAAGTCGTTCTCGGAGAATATTTTGATGGTTTATTTCCGTAAATGCAGCAATAGTCCTCAATATTCTATCCCGATGCAATAATAAGTAAAATTAGTAACAAAAGAGAAAAAATATAATTTTTTGAAATTTTCTAGACACAAATTGCTGAGAATTTTGTTGTATTACATGATAGGCAATATCATTGCCAACAACAGAAATTAATGTCAGTACATCTCTGCAACTTATGGCTAGAAATGTTCTAAATACAGGATGGTATAACTTAGGAGCTCTTAAAAGCAGGGAGAAACCCGTACTTCGGGAGCTTCAGGGATTATTTAGCACCGTTCTTAACAGTGGGAGAACTCCAGAGGCGTGGAGCAAGAGTTTGGTAATACTATTCTTTAAAAAAGGGTATAAAACTCTTTTAAAGAACTAACGACCTATTTCACTCTTGAGCCACGTCGAGTTGTTTTTGAAGGCCATCTGAAATTGTCTCGCTAGAAGACTTGTTCCAGCCTCCTGAACAAGCCGGGTTTCACGGAGGATTTAGCACCATAGACCACATACACACAGTGAGGCAGGCTATACAGAAGTCTGAAGGGTTTATACCCTTCAGACCCTTTTTTTTGGGGCTGGTTATCCAGCCCCTGTGTCTTGCTTTTGTGCCCTATGTAAAGGCCTTTGACTCCATTGAAACATGGGCGGTTTTGGAGTCTTTGCAGCGCTGTCAAGTGGACTGACGATACATCGAAGTGCCGACATAGCTGTAAGGATAAGTAAGCTAAAGTGGCAGTAGGCTGGTCACATTTCCCGACTAACTGATATAACCGTTGGGGTAGACGGGTTCACGAGAGGAGACCACGTTTTGGCAAACGTAGTGTAGGATGCCCTGTAGCCAGGTGGAGTGACGAGCTGCAAAAAGTGTCTGGAAGAAAGTAAATTAGGAGAGCTGAAGACTTATCTCAGTGGCGTGAATTAGAAGAGGCCTTGGTCCAGCCATAGGCACATCAATCATAGTCGCAATCCGTAGACATCCGCTGTGGGAGCACGAGTGTATGGTGGCATTCTAGCATTGTAGCATACCTTGAGGGAAAAATACCGGTTCTTATTAAAGTACCGAAATAGAAAATACCGGTTTTTACCGCTATGATACTAGTATTGTCCATACATCAGTATGCAAGTATCAAGCCCTGATTGGGACAACAGAATTGTTACCATATCATACTACGAAACCCTAAACCTTATTATTGAAAAAGTATTATTATTTATAAACACACGCATAGAGTTAATTAAATAATAGTAACTATAATGTGAGTATAATTAAATATAATATATAAGGAACCAGTACTACAAGATAGTGGTTAGATAATTTATATACATTATTTGATAATTAATTAAAAAATAATTACTATAATCTAACTGTAATTAGCTATAATAATACATATAATATCATCATCATGACTATAATACGAGTACCTAGGTAAGTTAGTAACTATAAATAAAAGACTATACTATTATGTAAAGTCTTATTACAAAAAACTAAAAATTTATCATATTTACACACTTAAATAACTAAAAATAGCACGAGTTTAATATACGATTTCCAAATTGGTTATGCGCCAGACAAGCCACAGATTAATAATAGGTGTCTTCTGCGGAGAAAAGTGTCACAGGTCCGTTCAGCACAACGTCTCGTCTCGCACTGATTTATTGGGCGACAGAGGGGTTGCCCATGCGATTAGCGAGTATAGATTACGTAAAAAAAAAGTTAAAAATAATTAGGTGAGATATTTGCAAAACTAATTCAAAGGTTCCCTAAGCGTTTTATTATTGAATATGCTAAAGGAAATATAAAAAAATTGTGATTGCTAGTTTAGAAGAAAAACGGTAATAATTACAAAAAACAGAGGGTACATTGCGTATTTATTATTGATATTTAAAATTATAGTGTCCATTTGTTAAGCTGAAGAGTCGATGCTCTGTATGATGTAAATTAACATATATAGTTTTTGAAGTTTTTTCGATAAAGATTACGGAGAAAAAAGGTTTTAATGTACCCCAAATTGAGCTCAATTCACATATAGCTCGGCCTTAAGTTTGGTTCGTACTATTGTTATAGTACGAACCAAACTTAAAGCCGGCGCAGACACGAATTTTTGTGTATGCATTTTATTATGATGGCCGGTTTTAAGTTTTACAATGACATGGTTGTTGCACTCAGGGTTGGGTCCTCACTAGGGAACTCCTCAACGGTTAACAGCACAGACACGAAATGTTGTATACGCAGTTAATTGTGATAGCCCGTTTCTAAGTTTCACTATGACATGGCTACTACATAAAAGCTTTTTTTAAATGTTTTTTTATTAACTTATTTACCATTATGCATGTATTGATTTTGAAGGCCTATTTATTTTTACCGGACTGCGGAGTGTTATGTTTTTGGGCCTTATGTATGTTTGTATGTTTCTTTGGCGTGTCCTACAGCCTAAATTGCTTGATCACAAGAGTGACATAGGATGTATTAAGCGTCAAGAATACTAATATGGCAGTTTACAGCTGCCATGTTTTATTTCCGACAGAACAAAAAAAAGTGAAATCCTTGCTAGTGAGGTATCAGCAGTAAGGTATTTTAAAGACCACAAAAATATACACCGTGACATTGAATTTGATATTTATCTTAAATGTATGTATTCAGTCCATTATTTAGAATCATTCTATAGCATTCATATAAAAAAAAAACTGACCAAAAAAGCAATTAGCCATAAGCCGAAATGTATATTTCACTAAACACCCTACACGGCAGCGACGCGGGCACAGTACATATATAGTCCTAGGACTATATATGTACTGTGGCGCAGGAGCTCCGCCAGGCTCGCGATCGTCACTTATTTTGGTTTTTTCATGATGCAGGGATAACAAATTTGAATTTGGACTAACCCCCATTCCTATAAAAATAAAACGAGTCGTTTTTGCAACGTCTCGTTACTTTTTGACGTTTTTTGTATGGCGTTTATGTCAAAAGCTGACGGACTGTAAGCGAAAATGGTTCCTTTTAAGATATAAGAACCGGCCATTAGTCAATAATGCCTAGTTTTATGTTTTATTAGTTTACTACCTGTGCCCGCAGCTTCACACGCGTTGTCATTTCTCTAGATTAAAAGTACGCATGTGCTATTCCTGGACCTAAACTACAAATATACCAGCATTTGATCGAAATTCCTTCAGCCGTCAAATAGTTTTTATCGATTGCTCGGCATTTAATCGTGGATTGAGATATCAAGTAAGTTCTTTTAAGTCAAATTCTAAACTATCCAACAGTGGAAACTGCGTCGCTATCGGCCCAGTAATTTTCACGAGATGTGCGAACAAACATATAGACAGACAAACAGACAAACAGACAACGTTTCACTTTTATATATTGGTATGTATAAATTACTTTCATATTTAGTGCTACAGATACATTCTGCTGCATGGACTGAGTACATACCTACATTTAACAAAAATATCGAATTCAATGTCACGGTGTATAAGGGAAACTAAAAAGTTTAAAATAAGAACCATTTATTGTTAAACAATCAAAAAACCCGAGCTAGTACTCTACTACAAGCCTCCGACAGTATCTTTCAGCATTTTTTCTCTTTGAAAAAAAACGGAGAATTTCAAATTCGGTATACCGCCAGATTCTAGCTGATCCCGAACCTTACTGCATCTTTTAATTCAAAATCAAGCATCTTAAGCTTGTATACCTCTTTTTAGTTTTGTTCGCAGTCGGGTTTATAGTTTTTTCATAATAATTTATTTAAATACTGACAATCGCAGTTAAATTGGTCCACACGCCATTTATAGGCGTTATTATTTGCCTATAATTGAATGGTACATACCATACAATACATGACTGAATGACTCAGCGGCAGTCATGGACCGGTTGCACGGATGGTAGAGCTAAAACAGTAACTAGAAACGCCTAGAATTGAATAATCATTACTTTGTATTTGAAATTAATCATAAGGGTAGAATATCGGGCTCGGCCACAATGCCTCCACTCGCTTGTTTATTCATCCCGTTTCGAGCCCTCGCACCCTTATATCGAATGTATGGAGATCTGTACTGTATTACAAACAATATTTGACTAATCTAGCTGTTTGGATTGCCGTCTAATTGGAAGCCGCTGTTTGAGCTCGACTGTTTGCTGGATTTGAGACGATTGTGCTTGACTCAATGCCATATTTGGATATTGGCTAAGTATTGACGAGTTTAGGAACAATTGTGGGGTTCTGTGGGATTTGTGCCGATTCGGCTAGAAACCTAACACAGTTTTATTAGTTCTCAAGTGCTGTTGTCTAGATTGAACAGAGTACATTGGCCAAGAATGCCAAGATAAATACTTGTTTTCATAGGATCTTTTCGTATGTACGCACCATTTTTATTCAAGCTGTAACAAAAGAAATTAAAATAAAAACAAATAACAAAAAAAAAGAGTATCATTAAACAAAAATCTAATAATAAACCCGACAGTGGTGACCAAGACCGGGGCGTGCATTTAGCCTAGCTATAGGTTACAAAGTACCATTTAGTACTTTGGCCCAGCTATTCAGAGAGGCCTAACTCGGCCGCGGCCCAGAGGCAAATTTCCCCCTAAGCTATACCTAAGTAAAAATGGGTCAGAAAAAATATACTTGTGATGGATTTGTGTCAATGTATACGACATATAATTTTTTGCTCTAGAGTCAACAGCAAAAGCTTTTAAATTCTTATTTTTTATCATGAAAATAATCATTTACTATAATGGCGCTAATATCTATCAAGATTTTCGTAAAAAATGGGTTATTTAGTTTGTGGTATTGGACACTATCGTGTCGTGCAGTTTTTTTTGTGCTAGGCCTATAGTCTCGACATAGATAGCAAAGTCCGATATTTGCGATCTTTGCTAGTCTCTACAGTAGAGATTGACATATATATATATATATATATATATATATATATATGTTTATATATATGTCAATCTCTACTATATATATATCGGATAATTTCGGATTGTTAGTACTTTGCGACCATTTCAGTTGTAAAGCAATCGCTATCTCTGTCGAAACTGCAGGCCGTGGGTATAAAATCCTTTCTACTCCCTTTTAAACAGGGCTATCCAATTTTTCCGATCCGGCATCAAAATGCTGCGGAGATGCGATATGAGATATTACGTAGCAGTAGATAAATAAATAAATTATTATATTGTCACTTCATGTGAATTTAATTAGTAGGTATTAAAAGTAGCGGTCTAAAAGCAAAAAATGATAATTCGGAGTGCATGAACTCGGAACTCAACATCGCTATGAATAGTTGAGGGCGTGTGATATAGTGTAGGACTCCGGCCGAGGTTGGATTCCACACACACAGCTCAGCTTGGGAGAAAGAAACGGTAAGTTCTCAGAATTTCCTTGGAGCTTTGCAATAGTGAATGTTTTGTGTTTATCTAAACAATCTAATACTTAGTATGCCAGACTTATATACATCTTGTTAAACAAGCAGGTTCAAGCACCTTCACAAAAAACCGACTGCAAATAAAACTAAAACGAGGCAAAAATTTAAGTGAGAATGGTTGCTAACCAACTTTAAATACGTTTTATTATATTTTTACGTTATATAGGTATCCTAAATATTTATTCGAAATGAAAAATTATAAGAGAAATTAAATATCAATGATACCCCGCCTAACATAGTTCTTCAATTTTCATTTATTTATTTTTCGCCTAGTTGTCGCCATATTGAATTATAATTACTGTCATGTCTTTAGTAGCACTTGCAAGATTAAGACAAATCGATTGACGTAAGAATCATCAAAATCGAACCACGCATTTGGTAGATATAGTGCCACAAAGTAACAGAGGTACTTACATAAGCTGATAAATACATTGCCACGCCTTCGGATTGTGCAATCTGGTAAAAATTAAGATCTGTTATCTCATTTGTAAGACTAATTTACTGTGTAGTGGTGTGGTGGTGATGACAAGCACGCCCAAGTAGGTGTGATATGGTTGGCTTGGATGCAACGCAGACGATTGGATCCCTGACTTGTCAGTCATGGCCCACGTGCACATATTATTGCTCCTGTAACGATCAGCTCGAATACAGAGAGACGGATTATTACAGCCTAGATTCATTTTGCAAGCAGATACAATACACAATTAGTGTTGTGAGCATTTTCATTTTTAACCCCCGAACTCAAAAAGAGGGGTGTTATAAGTTTTGTGTGTGTATGTATGTACATTGTATCAGTGTCTGTTTGAGGCATCGTGGTACCCAAAAGAATGGAACAATTTTGATGCGGATTTTTCTGTTTGCAAGCTGATGGACATGGTTCTTCGCTATTATAGGGGTGGAGGGGCGTGAGGATCGTAACTCCTAAACGAATGGTACTATTTTGATGCGGTTTATCAATGTTTGAAAGCTTATGTGATCAGGATGCTGAAACAACACCAACGACCCCGACCCCGGCTCTCTATAAAAAAAAACCGGCTCTCTAGCAATAGAGAGCCGGAGTCGGGGGTCAATTTTTTTTATTTGTTCTTGTTTCTTCTGTCGCTTAGTCCTAGTTAAAATCGAAATCGGTGAAATTTTTCGTTATCCTTGTGATGTGCATATAATGCATCGTTTAATAAATTGGATGCCAGCTTTACTTTTGATTTAATTATCTGATTTACGTAATACTAGTGCTCCTTGACCACCTCGGACATTATATTTACCAATAACGATGATTTAATGGCACTCTGACTAAATTTAGAGTTCCCCAGGCGTGGTGGACACCCCTCCCGTGAATTGATTTATTTATAGCAGTGGCCGCCGGTTCCGTACCTGGTATGCCACTTACAACGTTGTAGCGATTTGATTTCTCTGTATTTACTGCGGCTTTAACGACTACGGAATAAGGCATTTGTTGTACTCGTAGTTCGCAGTTGCAAGGTGAACGAACTGAGATCCGACTCCAAATTTATGTTGTGGTATGACGTGTATATCTAGAAGTCTATCTACCTACACTATACAGGTTCAGAATTTGGTGCTCACAGAATTAAGGCAAATGGTTTTCGTATACACAAATAAAAAATAACTAACAAAAATTAAACCTTCTTCAAATCGTATAAAACTTAAAATAAAGGAAGCTAACCTGGCACAGACCGCACATTTTTTTTATTATTTCTTTCTTTTCAGTTTAATACGATTTGAATTTGTGTTTTTTTTTTTGTTTATATTTCTTAATCTTTAGTTTCGTTAAAGCAGGCCTAAGAAAACGAGTACTTATTCCGTTCTAACAAAAACATACTGAAAACAGTTAACATTCCACATCTTTTAAACTACTGAACGGATTTTGATGAAACTTGAACTATTCTCTAAGTAGGAAAGATACTGAAACTGTTACAAAGAAATATTGCAATCTGACTTGTAGTTTCTGAGTAATACGAGGATGAACATACATACAAAAATACATATAAATAATACATATGTATTTGTTCAGATACTAACATAAATATGGATATTACACAATTTTGATAATTTTACATACATACACACATGAAATTTGATATATATTTTTAGATACCAAAGATTAACATTACGCATTTTCAACAATATTACAACCATACACATCAAATTGAGAACCTACTTTTTTGAAGTCGGTATAAAAGCAGTAATTTGAATATCAAAGAATATTTATAAATTAGCGAACTAATACAACAGAGTCAAAGAAGCATAGTTGAGCACAAAGGAAGTTTAATACTGAAGTATAAACAATCTTCAGTACTGTGTAAAGACGCGCTAAGCACTCGAGATACGGAACAATGGCACGTCTCCCGCGGATGAGGAGGCATCTGCAAAACAGACAAACTCAAATCTCGAGCTGGCAAAGATTTATGTCAGCCTGATTGTGAACTGTTTTATATTTCATGTTTCACCAATAGAGATTTGTGGAATATAACTCTAACACCAATTCTCACCAGTGCCGCATTTGATTATCGCAAAGGTGTCACAAAAATTGAAACTACTTGAAAGGTTCATTCATACAAAAAAATAGAATATGGTTAATAAATGAGAGCAGTTAAATTAGAATATATGACAAATAATAAAATACACAATCAAAATAAACCAATTGGATTCTTGCTTTTGTACCATAGGTAGTGCTAGCCTCTGGTGTCAGAGTTAATCAGGCCAATAAATCTCAGAAAACACAGTTTAAACACAGTCTGCGATGGTACAGGCTGACCTATTAACTCTTAACTTGAAGACTCCCAGATATAACGATCGGGAAATTTAAGACTCCGGGCAGGAGATCCACTCCTTACAGTACGCATAGTACCTTAATGTGTAACCAAGATTCTTACAGCTTACAGGTGAAATATCCATTTTTAATGGTGGAGCATTGTCATACTTCTAGTTGTCCGCTAAAGAAATGGGCTTGGGTAAGTTAAATGTAATTACCTAAATCAATTCCAAATTAATTAATAGATATTATTAGTTTACTTCTATATGTTTTATGGAAGTACACTAATAAAGGAATTTGTAAAGAGAATTAATGGTTCAATATTCTACAGGCTCAAAGCGAGCGCTCGTGCAGAACCTGTTTTTTGTATAGCAGTAACCAGAGTTACCGCTCGTATTTAGACTTGACACAAAATTCCCATGGTATTTTTTAATTTTATTAATTGTTTTAGCTTAAAAAATAATCTTTTTTATACCGTCTTGTTCTTGTAATATAGGTAAGAATTTTAATTTAGCTAGGCTGAGATTCGCCCGTCTCCCTCCAAATCAGGTTGAATAACTCTCGATTATGTGTACAAATAATCGTGTAGACATTTACTACGAAGCAAACGCTCTGCGTAGACGCAAAAGATCCCAAGGTTTTCTTTGCACTAAATATTTATCGTATAAAGTGTACTTATACTTTATACGATAAATATTTATTTTCGTAATTAAACGGCAGAAAAAACTGAAACTCTAATTGAAAATTGCAGTTGCCTAAAATTACGAACTAAATTTGTTGTTACGATTACGTACAGCTATTTTAGTTCGTAATTTCAGCAATGTTGCAAATTAAAATCGGTCCATTCGTTTGGGAGCTAAGATTCCATAGACAGACACACGGATATAGTGATACATACATACAATGATACATACCCTAAACTTTATAACACCCCTCTCTTTGGGAGAATAGCATGTAGTAAGGTAATTCACTGATTAGGCGAAAGCTTTTGTACATGCTTTCACTTCAGACACCGATGAAGATGTTATTTATAATTTCGTTAAGTTCGGTGAGGAAATATTAAGGGCGAGACAATTGAAAAATAGTATTTATATAATCAATTGCTATTATATATAGTAATAGACAAATTAAGAACACTTTAGTTAACTGGTTAAAGAAATATGACTATGACGCAATTGAAAAAATGTTATCAGTTTTTTACTTTTGAAGGCTTCATAAATATAGTTATACATACATAACTGGCAAATTACTAGACAATAAATACACACATACATGATCACATACATACAACACACTTACATTGCAATCACAAACAGTGATTCACTACTAACATCATTGTTTGTGGAATCATTGTTTTAATTTTAATTAAATTGTTTAAATTTTATTTTTGTGTAATTTAATTATGTTTTTCTTTTGTTTGTTTGGGTTTTAACTGAATGAGGCAAAATTTATAATATATATATATATATATATATGGGAGAAGTCACTGGCTCTTGAAACACAGTTCTTAGTAGTTCTGGAGCCTATGGATACATTACTGTTCTGTACAATTATTATGTCAATAAACATTATTATTATTATTATTTTATTGCTGTCGCGCTGTGCCCGAACAACTGAGCAATCAATGTGTGAGTGGGACTTCAATGTGTGCGTGACTCATGCCCGCTGCGCCGCGCTACAGCTATCCAATCCAGACCAATATATAAAGGTAAAACATTGTCTGTTTGTTTGTTTGTTTGTTTGTTTGGGGAGCTTTCACGCGATAACGGCTGGATGGAGTTTGATTAAATTTGGAATGGAGGTAGCTTATACCCTGGAATACTTTTTATCGACGAAAACTGGAAAATGTTGTTAACTGGCTGTGAGGAACGGTTGCCATGGAAACGAAATAACTAGTATGTCAAAAAACATCACGAGCATTGGTGCTACACCTACTTTTGCATTGGTTTTTAATATCCTAGAAGAACATAGGATGCTTTTTTTCGCGCTAAACAGTAGTCCGCGCGGACGAAGCCGCGTGCGGAAAAGCTTATGAGATATCAGATATGCCATGTGATATCACGTATGCTACGTTTGCGTATTGGCAAACGTACCAAACGTATCGTTTGGTACGTACGCCCACCGGCCAGGTGGAGTGACGATCTGCGAAAGGCGGCCGGCAGAAACTGGATGAAAGGAGCCGAAGATCGGGCTCTGTGGCGTTCATTGGGAGAGGCCTATGTCCAGCAGTGGTCGAGCACGGGCTGCTGATGATGATGATGATGATGACGCCATGTGAGCAAAAAAAATATGTTTATTTTTTTAGCTAAATAACACCAAATTTTATGAGCTCGAACGAAATATGGTAGATCAGAGCGAGAAAAAGTTGTGGGCAGTTGAAAGACGCAAAAGCCTTACAGCATCCAACTTCGGTATTTGTAAAATACGGAAAACAACATCTGTAACAAACTATTAAAACCTTTGCTGTATTCTCAATTTAAAGGCACTCTTGCCACAAATTATGGAAAAGAAAATGAAAATGAAGACATCAACAATTCACAGAAGAAACGGGACTGCCGGTATAAACAGTGGATTATTCGTCGACAAACATAAAACGTTTTTCGCAGCAAGTCCTGATGGTCTAGAGACCTACAATGAGATTATGTGATACTGTGTGTAGCAATATCCAATAATATTTAAGCTAATAATTATAAATAAACAATTAACAAGTAGTAATAATAAATTAACAAGTAATCTTGTTTCAAAAATTAGTAATTTAAAGCAGCATATAACTCACGTTCAAACGTACTGTCATTTTAGATATTTAATTCATAAATATTTGATCAAGCGGACGACTAGAAATACCAAATGACTTCAACTTCAGCACCCTTTTTATCTATTGCTGTGATCTTGATCTCAGTGACAGATCCATCTAGGTTCGATTTCATAAGTCACCCATTTTAGTAGGTATACGCAATCACGTTTCACACCAAAAAAAGCGTAAATTTTAAATATTTTTTGTCTTTTCAGTAACTAACCGATGACTTTTCACGAAGGATTACTCGCAAGCACAACTGAATATGTCAGCTAGTCTTAGTATATTTTGCTTGAAGTGCATTAAGCAGATTATTGTAGGTACTGTCGTTTCTACTAACCATGTTAACATTTGACAAATTGTAATACTGGCGCGTGTCATCATAAAGTTGCCAATATGTTTTTACTCACTCAAAGAATTGTATTAAATGTTAACATGGTTAGTAGAAACGACAGTACAATTATCTGCTTAATGGTCTTCACGCAAAATATACTAAGACTAGCTGATGCCCGCGACTTCGCACGCGTCGTCATTTCTCTAGGTTAAAAGTACTATATAGCCTATGGCACTCACAAATAACGTGGCTTTCTATTGGTAAAATAATTTTCAAAATCAGTTCAGTAGATCCAGAGGTTCAGACCCCATACAACCTCAAAAACTCACAAACTTTACCTCTTTATAATATTAGTATAGAAGTAAGTATAGATAGTATAGATGATAACATTTAAATATCGATATCGATGAACAACGCTAGAATATCGACAAAATTATCCACTACGTGTCACAGAGTGTACATACGTATAAGTCCGCCTCCCCAACCTCAAGCCTCCCCCCATAGAGCGCGATAGGGACAACTGCAGCCCAGACCGGAAATACATATGAAAAGTAGACCAAATCAACGTTTCATAGTCCCTTTTCCTCTTTCGAAACTGGAATTAATAAGTTCCTTAAAAATTAAAGAAAGGTTTTGGCTGTGTTTTTAAAACCTTTTTTAACCCAATTACAGCAAAGCAATGGAAGGGTAATGAGAATAACAGTCTACGTATGTATGTATCTATGTATGTGGGTATGTGGATGTTCCATCATAGCGTCGCCTCTATTGGTCCGATTTTGACAAGCGAAGTGCCAATCGAAAAATGACAATGAAACATATATATAATTTGCACAGTTGTGAATATATTGGTGGAAGTTTTTGGAATCAGTCTGACCCTACTACTAAGTATCAATTGATTACAGCGATAACAGAATAGAGTAGCTAGGTATTTTGTACTGACAGAATTACTTGTTATTTTTTCCTGATCTTTATTCGCGTCACCACGGCAGGTAAGTAAAAGAGACCGTCAAGCGAAGTAGATATATTATTAAAATTGTTTCATACATATACAAAGTTAAACCATATTATGATATAGTTATTCTATGGCGGTACGGCGCGTTAGTGTATATTCTGTGGCTACGGTACATTTAATTAAGAAAAAGTTTAATGAAATTGGGTTAGCAATTACATCTTTGTTCACGAGAGGAGAACTAAAACTTGCACGGAGGTGCAGTCTGCCTTGGAACTCTGACTCTGTAGACTGGAATCAGGCTAGTGATGTCCATCGTAATGGTGCCTTATCGATAAATATAATGTAAAAAGCTGAGACTCGGTCAATGATAATGAGCGCCGTATGGTATAATAACATACTCGTACCATAGAATACCTTTAGAAGCTGTACCTATAAATACTGTAGAAAGTATTCTAAGCTTGAAAATTTTGTACACCAAGCCTGATAACCATATTTTGAGCTTACAAGGTAGACTTATGATTTATTTATTTTTATATTTATTTATTTATTATAATAAACTAGATGTGCTCGCGGCTTCGCATGCGTGGTAATTTCTCCAAGTTTTTATCGATTACTCGGCTTCTACTGATCGGATTGAGATACCATGTACCTCAGTTTTTAAGTTAAACTATCCAACAGTGAAAACTGCATCACAATATATCTAGTGGTTATGACGTGATGCGCGAACAAACATACAGACAAACGGCTATAGCTTACTTTATTACTTAAAATAAGCTACAGAACAAGTTTTTTTTTTAAATCATGTCTTTCTGTTTCACTTAAAAACTGATGTAATTATTATCTCTATCCAATGAGTAGAAGCCGAGCAATCAATAAAAATCTTATAAACGGCTGAAAAAAATTTGATCAAATGTTGGTTTATTGGTATTTTAGGTCTTGGAATAGCACATAGGCTTTTAAAAAATGGAGAAATGACCACGTGTGCAAAACCGCGTGTACAGCTAGTAATGAATAAGTTTATTAATAAGTGACACATGAACATTCTCAAATAAGGCATACGAGTCCATAGTAGATATATAAAATGTTATTGGTTGTATTGGTACATATAAGCTCTTACGACATCTCTCCTTGAGGCCTGCATTCTTGTATTTTATTATATTTTAGAACAGCTATCGATAGTGCTGGCTCCTTCTTACGCACGTAAAAGTTTGATGAGCGCCCCTCATTACCAGTTTTTTCGTGTGAATACTTCAGCAGGCAAGCCAGTGATTTTCCTGGAGTTTCACCCACTGTTCCCCGATACAATTTACGTTTCCCACGGTATTTCTCGGTCAGCACTTACCTACTACTTTGCGCATTGAAGCCTTGAAGGTTCCACTGAATTTGTGACTGCAGATAGTATGTTTTTTTCTTTGAGTAACATATAACAGATAAAAAATATTGAAATTATGTTATCGTTTTTTTGAACCAGTGTTCATTTGAATGGAAAATGTATAATAGTGGTAGCTAATAAAACATGTATAATTTTTGAGGTCTAAGGTTTGGTTAATCATTATGTTCCGCATATAATGTATATTGCTTAGAGCGGTGGCCTAACGGGTCTATAGTGCAATTTAGAATCCAACGATACCGGGTTCAAAACTTCCACCCCGCACCAATGACTTTTCTAAGTTATGTGCGGTTTTCCATCGCTCCGTGCATCGGAGGCTGTCGGTCCCGGCCCGTGTTAAGCCATGACAGAGGCCCTCGAGCGGCTTGACAAACTCTGACATCAGAGGCCAGCTCTACCTTATACGACAAACATACATGTATATTGCTACGAATTTAAAAATATACTTCCTTGTTCAATCTATTATCTACATAAATATGTCATCTAAAGCCTTTCATAAAACATTTTAGTTCTATGAAAAAAAAACAAAGTAAAAAGAGCAACGCAAAAATCTTACAACATAAGTGTACTGCAACTTTGTTGAAAATTTTCTCCCTTCGCAAGTTTCGTTAGGGCGTTTCGGTGGCTAATTATTTTTTTGTCCAAATTAAGTCTCGCCCAAATTGTGCTCATTCGTGCGAAGATTGCCAAATTTATGCTACGTTTTATTACCTTCAGCTTTTTTAATCACTTTTCTTTTTGATTGGCCCCTTTCGTAAAGTTGTTTGGAAAAATTGAAGTGATTTTTTTTCGGCTATGAATTTTCTCATTCATTAATATTAAAGCATTCAGTTAAAAATCTTTACCTTATTCGGATGCTCTAGCTATTCTTTTATTTTTACTTTACGAGTATATACGAGTATGCTGGAGAGATATATATCGTGGTTGGTGTTTTATTTGCTAAATTTTAGTTTTAATGATAATAAAGTACAATAATTATATTCTAGGTCTGTGTATATTTCAGTTTCACCTGTCAAACCTTCGTAATAAATTACTATAATTATAATTTCGATGCAGGTACACATAAAAGGTTAGCTTACACTTCGGCAGCTGCAAGAGAAGTGTAGAAGGCAACAAATACCTTTATTTATAGCTTTCGTTGACTTGAATAAAGCTTTTAATACAGTCAGCAGAGGTCTTTACACTGTACTGGAGAAGATAGGATATTGTATATTGCCTGCCAGGATATTGTCACCAGTAAAATCGTTTCACCAAAATATGAAGGGATCAATCGTCTTTCATGTGACACATCTACAACATTTGATAAGCGCAGAGGTGTGCGTCAGGGCAGCATCTTGGCATCTACCCTGTTTGGCAGTTTCTTTTCGCTTCTACATAATGTTGCTTTCGGCGACGCCATACATTTGCACACAAGAGCTGATGGCAAGCTTTATAACATTGCTGTTCCAAAATCCAAAAGACGTCGTTAGGATTTATTTGCCGATAGCATCTTGTTTGATGATGACACAGCGTTTGTAGCCACTACGCAAGACGAGCTGCAGAGCATCTTGAATAAATTTGCGGAAGCATGTGCACTCTTTTTAAAGTTCATAAATGCAAAGAAGACGGTGGTAATGTCGTTTGGCGCAATGAAAAACCTACAATCTGGTTGGATGGTGCGCCACTGAAATGTGTTGATAATTTCTGCTACCTGGTTTCGACTATGTCAAGCAATCTCTCGCTTGACACTGTTATCAGCAGCCACATTGGAAAGTCGGCAACGATGTTCGGGAAGCTTATTAGGAGAGTATGGGACAACAAACACCTGACAGTAAAGCCTAAGATGATCGTCTATCAGACCTGCATCTTAAGCATACTCTTTTATGGAGCTAAGACCTGGACACCGTACGACTCAACACATTCCACATGCGTTGCCTTCGGAGCATTTTGGGCATATCCTGGAGGAACAAAATCACCAACGAGGAGTTTCTTAAGACGGCACAGCTGCCTATTATCACAGCCCTCTTGAAATAGAGAAGGCTGCGTTGGCCATGTGTACAGGATGGTACCTTCTCGTTTGCCCCGTCAAACACTCTTAGGAGAGATCGCAAATGCTAAATGCCCACGAGGACGCCCCTTGCTACGGTATAAATACATTGTCAAACGTGACCTGACTACGTTTGACATTGACTGGTTCAGCTGGGAGTGTCTTGCGGATGATCGAGACTTCTGGAGAAATGTCCTTGCCGTTGTTGTAACTGTGCATGACAATGCCTGGTTTGAAGTGCTTGCAAATAAACGCGTGAAAAGAAACGAACGCTTAACAATCCCTTACCATCCAGGGGGTACACATCTCTACTCTCTGCACACTGTGTGGCCGGATCTGCTTTTCCCATGTTGGTATTTTTAGTCATCAGCAGAAGTGCAGTAAAAATCCTGCAAATACTGTCCCTGTTTAAATCGTCTTTTATAGATGTAAAAGGCCAATGATGACACATAAAAAAGCAAATCTTGCTTTCTATCTATATTCTATCTAGTGTGTGGCAAAAGTGTAAAGAGTTATACAAACAGAGGTGCGGGGCGTCATAACACAACAATAAAAAAATATGAGTTTATAAAAACTGTCATGGATTTTTAGTCTTCAGCCAGTTTTTAAATTTATTAATTTGTGGCAAAAATTGTAAGCTTGCAAAGCCGCGGGGTGCAGTTAGTGCAAAATAAATCTATGTGTACCATAAGGTCTAACGCCCAGAAGCATGTATAACTGAACTAAATCAAGTCAATACTATTATCGTTTTCTATGGCGTTAATTATTTCAAAGTAGGTACGGGTATTTTGACTTCTTCCGACTCTTACATTTAACTTGTTCATATTGGTATTTAAATATGTATCTTCAATTAGTTTCGCCCCTTATGACCTTTGATAACTGGTTAGGATGTAACTTACGTACTATGACATGTACATCCTACAATATAGAACTTTTTTTTCCTACCCGGAGTGGGCGTATGGGTGGTAATTTTGACCGCAAAAAATCTACGCTCTCCGGGCATGCTCGCCGCAAGCGCCCAGGGGCCACATTCATAATCTGATTCCGGATTTCACCCAATTTCATCTCACACTTAATTCGTTCTGGGAGTTAGTTTCCTACCGTAATTAAGAAAACTTTTCGGATTAACCGCCTTGTTTTTCCACTTGTAACCACCATTGTGAAAAGACCTACAACCCCCTTAAACTACACCCAAATTAGTGGGCATCCTCCGAAATTGCAGCTCTATGTAAAATGGTTCGGTAGACAACATTTTTCGCCCACTTATTTAGTTTTAGTTTAGTACGGTATTTCGGAAACTCCGCGCCCCCGGACAGTGAGATATTTGCTAATTTCGTTGTTGTAAATTTGTTTTGTTGGCAGTTAGTTTCGTCGCTTTCTGGCGTATTTTTCCCGTGACAACAGTTTTATTACCCTTGCACGGGAAATAGATAGGTAGGTAGTTTGTTGCCAGCGTAAATGCTGCCTGATTAGTCTATTAGTCTATAATTGATCTCTATTCTACTTTGTACTAATAATGAGTTCATTAAGCTTTGACCCTAATATCTTCGGCTCTCATTCTCAACTATTGACAGCTCGTAACATTAGAAAGAGACTGGCGTAAAACCACAGTATCATATATAGGACTGTAAAATTATTTACTGCGGTAAAACGATTATTAATTTAAAAATATGTAACTTTGCCCTACAAATGGTGGAGTAGAAGATGTTTTGATTTGTATTACTCAGTTATGGGGTCTTTAAGAAAACCCCAAATTTCAACATTTTAAACTCCTTTGGTAGCGTTTTTTCTAAATTCATCTTTTGTTGTACATTATAATATGTTTATAAACATACTCTCCATACTCGTACATTCAACGGTTATTCATATAAACGTTGTTTTTTTAGTAAAGATGTGTTTTCAGCTTCTTGTAACTTTTTACCGATGATACTTACAGAACAACTGTGAATGCAAATAATGTCTTTATACTTCTTTATACTTTTCATAGTCATTTTTTGCCATAAATCTAACTATTAAAGAACTATTTAAAAAAAAATGGTTTTCGTCCCTTCAATTCAAGATGGCGGCTAACGCTCCCTCAAGGTCAAAACTTTGTTTTTTCATAAAGTCCTTATAACTAAGCAATGCAAATCAAAACATCTTCTACTCCACCATTTGTAGGGCAAATCTATCTGGTTACGGGGCTATAGTTATTCTAAACAAAATATCGTGGGAGCACCGGCAGAAGTCCAAGAGCCGGAAATTCAGGTTGTAAATTTGACATCCATCATTTTTTACTGCCACAGCGCAAATAGGATGGATTATTTATTTTACTTATTTTATTTTCTCATCAAAACTACAGCCATATATAGAAGATTATAATACTAATGGTTCTATACTTAACCATAGTAATAATAATACTATGGTTAAGTATAGAAGAAGATTTTGCCTATAAGTCATCTCTCCCGTCAGTCATCCCATTAAATACGAGGGAAAATAACTACTGTCCCATGTGCGGTCATGCACATGGGACAGTAGCTATTTTCCTAGGTCCTAGTTAGTGACTCAATTCAACTATACATACCAAGTTTTAACCCAATGCTCATAAAATTTCAAGATATAGCTGGATAAACAAGTCACTCGGGAAGTAAATACTACGGAGAAAATGGAGTTTCTTGCCGTCAAAATCTTTTATCTGGAGCTAGTCCTGGGTGTCGATTCAGGTCAGGTCAGTTAGGTTTCAGGTGCCAACATGTAAAAATTCAACTCCGCAGGATAAGAGAAAGCTTACAAGGTGTGACCTAAATAAGCATACATACATGAATACATGCATACAAACATTGCAAGTGAAATAAAAGCTTTTAAAATAGACATGCATACAAATGCCTTTCATTTGACACCATAACTGAGTGTCGTGTTAAAGTTTGTAACCCATTTTTGAACTATTAACCTCAACAACCCTACAGCACTACTTCATACGACAACGAAACAATAATTATATAAACGACAGAATTGACCGAGCTATATGCATATGTTTGCACTGCAGAGCGACCGGGACGAGAACATAACAAGTCCCAATCCGGTCGCCATCTCTGCTGAAGCATGTGTAGATACCTCCTACCTATCTTGAGCATCGCTATTCAAGAATTTCCTCGCGGTCGGAAGTAGCTAAATTTTGATGTTCGTTTGAAGAATCGCCAACGCCTATACAAAGCTACTCTTACATAGGCTGCGAATGCATCGCGTTTGTAGCGCGCGTTAGCTGCGCAAGCAGAAAAACGTCGTCTGCACAGTCAATAAGCTATGTTTGTCATTAGCCTTCTTACAACAGTGAGTTACTCTCATGAGGGCAAGTTAAGATGCCGGTCCCGGCTGTTATTGATTGATTACACTCGTTAAGCCATGTCAGAGGCCCTCGAGCGACCTAACAAACTCTAACATCAGAGGCCAGCACTACCTCATACGACAAACAAACAAACAATTGACATGGTATACTTAGATTAAACACGAGAAAAACAAACACGGGATTTTAGCCGCAGGCAAAAGCTAGTTTAGAAAAACAAACATTAACGTTCTGTTTGCATTTGCATTGTTTGCACAAAAAATACGCATTTATAATACGTCTTGTAGCATTTAAATACTGTGGAACAACTCTAGAACATTATGTTCATACTAAAAATGTATATTTCGGGAACAACGACTTCAATAACACTGTGTATATCAGCAGAACTCAGGGCTGCCACCCCAAGAGGTTCCTCGGTACATAAAGAACTATGTACTTATATGTAAATACTACGGCAGTCCAAGGAGAGAGCGTTTCTTTGGAAAAACAAAAGAAAATTCAGTGAAATGCTCGCCATAAATTGTACTACACTCGGGAGTAGCGTTTGCATATCGGCCGAGTAGGGTGCCCAGCTTACAGACTCTTGGGATACATGATACATGTTTTAATTTAAAATATTGCATGTCTGATATGGGTAAACTGTTATGAGTAATAAGTATGATGTTAACAACAGGTAGAACTGGCTAGTTTATTTAACTTAAGAATAAGTTTTTTTTAGAAATCCAACAAGCTGCAGTTTTCTAGGAATCAACATCTTCCCAAGAGAATTAAACATATTTATTTACTGGTTAAAATTTCTGTCAATTCTTATTGTTATTAAATTTCATCCTAACGATGGTATTGGGTACCAAATATTCAAATTTTCACACTTATAGTATTTGCAGGAATAAATAAGTTAGTAAATGATTGCACAAGCTTGCGCACACCAATTTCAAGAAAGGATATAAATAATTTGTAGTGAGTACTATAATAGTGGGTAGAGAGCTGGCAACATGACAAGCGGCAGGTCAATCCAACCTATTTATCGTAACAATTGTCGGGACATGTATAATATGTAATTTTCGTTAAAATTCTCGACTTATCACGGTATTAAACATATGCATTGTGGTCATCCCAACAGAACACACACTCGTGCTACCCCACACACGTGAGACGTTCAGGGCGCGTCTCCGGCTCGCAGTTCGCTGCCGAGATGATTTCCCGCGTGGTGCAGCCCTGACTGAGCCGACCACTTAAGGTTTATCGTCTAGGCCCTTAACTGCGCGCCGCCCAGTGTGGTTCTGTGTAGATTTTTAACTTAAGAAAGTTTTACGCTTTCCTCGCCGAGGTTACTTTAGATATTACGACCGATGAACCGCTCAATGTTGATTCAATAAAAACTAGTGGCCCTATGAGCTGTAGACCTCGCGAAAACAAACTTTATTGCAAACAATCTAGAGGTGCACAGTAGCGCCATCTAACTTAATGTAAAACTAACATTAATAACCAAGGTGCTCGATCACAAGGTTCTTCATCAAGGTTTACCTAGTGGGTAAAGGGATGATTTCACTGGTAGAAACCTAAAAGTGAGAAATTTACTGCATTTTAAGGAGCTTTTCTGCTCATCACGCCGAAGATTGTCATCAGGTCTTCACCAAATTTGTATGAGATCAATTTAAAGTTACTACCTTTCAAATAAAATAAAGAACCATTGAAATCGGATCTAATAAGGCGGAGATATTCAGTAGCCCCATATTTGCCCCTTTTTGGGGGAAGTACCCTCCCAATCAAAAATCTCCGACGTTTGAAAAATTCTAAAAATTCCTTTAACTTGTTTATCAAGTTTCGTCTAGATCGGTTGAGAAATGCAGGTCGCATTTCTCAACCGATCTAGACGAAACTTGATAGAGAGAGTAGAGAGAACAGAGAGATCCAACCACGCTGAAACGGAAACTCTTCGCTCTCGCTTCGCGCTCGCTCGGTCAATAATTGATAGTTCACATTTCTATGCAAATAGCCAATATTATAAATACTTCTTCTTCACTGATTGAATCATATTTCAACGCATAGTATTTTAACCTTTTGAACGACAAAGTCAATGTTAACACTTGATTAAGTAAGATTTTCGTGCCTTCTACACTACGTCTATATTACTCGTAGAGGACAAAATATTGTCTCACGTGAAAATGTGAATAATAGTAGATTACTGCATTGAGCGGAAAGTGACTTATTGATGCACGGAGTAGTTAAATTGGAGCCCGAGCTTTAGGGAGGGCTCTAAAACCATGAGCGCAGCAAGGAGTCACTTGAGCGTGTGTCAGTAATCTGTTTTTCTTTCCACTGCAAAGTAATGTCACAATTGTTCACCTAAATTTAAGCAGTACAATTTTCAGTCACATTGACTTTTAAATTCGCGCCAATTCCATCGCGCTCACATTTAAAAATTAGTACATGCAATCTTTAAATTTCTATTTGGAGAATGCATTCATTCATTCTGAGCCCCGTGATTTCAACCGCGTAATGGATGATGATGGTGATGATGATAATAATGATGATGATGAAAAGTATCATATGTAAATTTGCCAGACTATAAGCTATCTCCATTCCAAATTTCATCAAAATCCGTTCAGCCTTTCAAAAGTGAAGTAAAATGGTGATGATGATGATGATGAAAAGTATCTTATGTGTTATTCCAGGGTATAAGCTACGTCCATTCCAAATTTCATCAAAATCCGTTCAGCCGTTTGAGCGTGAAAGAGTAATAAACAAACACACACACACAAATACAAACTCTCGCCATTATAATATCAGTGTGATGAATGAATCATGTACCTAACTAAAAAGACAGTGCAGTAATGGATTTCAATACATACTTTCCTGCACTGTTTTTATTGAGCAGGAATGATGTACTTTCTGCTTACGTTTTAGGTGAACAATGGTGATATTACTGTGTAGTGGGAAGAAAAATTCTTTTTTATTTATTGTGCACCTACTACTAGTGCTATTATATTTAGAACAGGTATTTTCGTTTCGTTTTTAATCGGCAAAAGTATACTAGCTTTGTAAAATTATCTGCCACACGCGCTATATTCCTCGTAGAATGACAGCTAGTGGTTTGGATTGATAGTTTACCATTCACTCTGATTTACTGGAGTGTTTCTAGACATATTATCGGTAACACTTTGAGCTCATTATGTTACATTAGGTGAATAGCCATTCCAAAGAATGAATAAGTACGTATTGCTCACAAAAACAGGAGGGTGCCTTTTTTAAATTGGTTGTAACTAGTGACATAAAGGCGTAAAGTCGATATTCATCATCATCATCATCATAATCAACAGCCTATGCAATCTATCTATCTATATCTATACTTATAATAAAACTGTAACAGGTCCAATTCTGTACATTGAAGATATGTTTAGGGTAGAAGATTTTTTTAGGGTAACCTGTATTCGATATTTTGTCTTTCTGTCCCTCTGTAGCTTGGCCGCGTATCACGCCGAAACTACTGAATGAATTCAAAATGAAACTTGTTATGATTTGAGTTCATACTACGAGGTATGACATTGGATACTTTTCATCCCGAAAATTTATAGGGTTCCCACAGGATAGAGGTTAAAACTTATTTAAAAGAACACATATCACGCTGACACTACTGGACGGATTTTGATGCAACTTGACACAGTCATAGTTTATATGATAGGTTAATATTGATGATACTAATTATACCGAAAAAATATACCTAATGAATTCAAATGAAACTTGGTATGATTTGAGGTCATACTTTTTATCCCGATATTTAGCATGTTTCCTTTGGGAGAGGGGATGAAAATCAAAATGTGTACTTAGTTGTAATTCATTAACGCGTAGTCCGATTTCATTCACTATTTCTTTGTTAAAAAGGAGGTACTTTAAGGATTGTCATGTATTTATTTCATGGTCATGTTTGTGTATTGTCGTGTTTTTTTTTCAAGTTATCGGATTTGTAATTCAGAAATTAAAGACATCACAACCTTCAGTATAAAGTCTAAATAACTTGAAAACAGAAAATATAAAGGAACGTTGAACGTACGGCTAATGGATATAGGCCGGTCACCGTAGGCACAAAAATCGCGCTAAGTCGCAAAAATCTGTACAGTCCATGTTTTTTAGGATGTTGTTCGGATAGATACCAGTAGTGTAAAACTAAATTTGCAGCTTCGAAAGACCTGAGCTAACATCGTGGTGCTCGCAAAATATCAAAGTTATCGGATTTTAATTCAGTTTTTGGCTTATAGCTTCCTGAAAGTCAATGAGACGAGGAAAGTCATGGAAAAAAGTTGTAGGACAGTTATTTAACTTTAATTTGCACAAGTGAAACTTTGTAGGACCAAAAGTTCCCCTGTAATCTGGACAAAACGAAAAATTAAGGCAATCGGATTTTTCAAGATATGTAAATTGTTATGAATACTGAGCTGTATGAAACGCGGAAAAGCATCTGGTGAAGATGGAGTTTACGTAGAGATGTTGCAAGAAGGGGGTCTCTCCGTACTGAAATCACTAGCTAAGTTTTTTAACAGAGTGCTATCTGAAGGTATTGCGCCTGAAGTGTGGAAAAATGCCACCGTCTCTATTCTGCATAAGAAAGGAGATAAAACAAAACTTCAAAACTACCGCCCTATTAGCCTCCTCTCCTAAATATATAAATTGTTCGCCAAAGTTTTGTGCAACAGAATGTCGGGCTCACTCGATGAATACCAACCTGTGGAACAAGCTGGCTTCCGGAGTGGACACTCAACTATGGACCACATATACACGCTGTCAAGCAACTGGTGGAGAGATGCAGAGAATATAACCGGCCCTTGTGTTTCGCCTTTGTCGATTATGAAAAGGCTTTCGACAGTGTCGAACACTGGGCCGTGTTTCATTCTCTCCATCGTTGCGGCATTGACAAGCGTTATGTGAATATCCTCCGAGAGCTATACAGCAGTGCCACAATGCAGGTGCGCATGCACAAACTATCCGACCTTATTCCAATTAGGAGAGAGCGTGCGGCAAGGAGACACTCTCTCGCCGAAGCTATTTACCTCTGTCTTGGAAGACGTAATGAAGACTTTAAGCTGGAGCAAGAGAGGTGTCTCTGTAAACGGCCGCCACATGTCGCACCTGCGGTTCGCTGATGACCTCATCCTGGTAGCTGAGACCGTAGCTGATCTCCAACTCATGCTGACTGAGTTGCACGAAGCGTCTGCGAGCGTCAGTTTAAGGATGAACATGTGCAAGACCAAGGTTATGACAAATCTTCCGTCACGAAGACCTAATGTAATCGTCAATAGCTGCCCTATAGAGGTAGTCGACGAGTACATTTATCTTGGACATTGTTTGTCTTTTAAACGGGGCTCCCAGCTAAAAGAGATCGCTAGGCGAGTCCAGCTCGGATGGGGTGCCTTTGGAAAACTGGAAGATGTTTTCAAATCTAAACTCCCCCAAAACCTGAAGAGCAAGGTGTTTAACCAATGTGTCCTGCCCATACTCACACACGGTGCGGAAACGTGGCCGCTCACGAAGGAGCACATATATAAAATAAGAGTGGCCCAACGAGCTATGGAGCGCGCCATGCTAGGCATCCGCTTAGTAGATCGCATACCAAACGTCGAAATTCGACGTCGTACTAAAGTTGAAGATGTATGTATGCGAATTGCCAGGGTGAAGTGGAAATGGGCGGGACATTTGGCAAGAAGGGACGAAAATAGGTGGACCAAGGCAGTCGCCGAATGTTATCCAAGAGAAGGGCTAAGACCTCGAGACAGACCACCCGCCCGATGGTCAGATGACATTGTGAGGTACGCTGGGGTCCAATGGATTAGATTAACACAGGACCGGAAAGACTGGCGTGAACGAGAGGAGGCCTATACTCAGCAGTGGGTGGGTACGGGCTGATTAGATAGATAGATAGATAAATGAATACTGCACAGTTGTCTATTGTAATGCTATTAAAATTACAATACATTGCATTTATAAATTTGATTTATTTAGAGTGTATCACACCTACATATAACTTTTTTTTTATTCGTGTCTGTCTGTTTATCCACATCTGTTTGTTTGTTCGTACATCACGTAAAAACTACTTCACCGATTGTGATGCGGTTTTCACTTGTGGATAGCTTTGGATAGTACTTAAAAACTAGAGTACCTACTTGGTATCTCAATCTAATGTGTAGAAGCCGAACAATCGATAAAAACTTTTTGACGCCTAAAGGATTTTTTAATAAATGTTGGTATATTGGTATTTTACGAAGAGAGAGTATCAACTCTCTCTACGGTATTTTACTTTTGTACTTTTAACCAAAAGAAATGACCAGGCGTGCGAAGCCGCGGACACAGCTAGAAATGAAATAGGAGTATATATGCAATATTTCATTATGTAATTTTAAATCTTTGCTTTTCATATATTATTTAAAATTTTGTGTACAATTTAAATGTTAATTAATATGTTGTGTTTTAATGGGTCAAGACACCCGAAATAAATGTATTATTTATTTATTTATGTTTGTCCACTGATGGACATAGGCATCTCCTAACGCACGCCACTGAGCTCAGTCTTCAGCTCTCAGCATCCAGTTTTTGCCGGCCACTTTTTGCTGGTAGTCAGTCTACCTTTCCACAGGGCGTCCTGTGGAAAGGTGGACTGTGGAGTGGAAATCACGTTTGTTTAAATGTGGTCTTCACTTGATCACACGTCTGCCCCAACGGCTATCGGTTCTTCGACAAATGTGACCAGTCCACTGCCACTTTAGCTTGCTTAACCTTAGAGTAACATTTTTTTAAATCGTGTCTGTCTAGTTATCTGCGTATGTTTGTTTGTTCGCGCATCACGTAAAAACTATTACGCTGTTATGTCGATTACCTTGGTTCTCTATCGGATCACTTCATTATGAATCATATCAAGCATTGCTCTCTTCATAGCTCGCTGAGCGACCCTAAATTTGTGGACTAGCTTCAGCGTGAGTGTCTACGTTTTGACTAGGGTGCCATATCAAGACTGGTAGGACGCACTGATTGAAGAATTTTGTCTTGAGGCACTGTGGCAGGTATGGCGACGAGCAGACCTGACAAAGCTTGCTGAATGCTGCCCAACCCAGATGATGCCAAACCCAATTCTTCTATTGGCTTCCTTCTCCAAGTTTTTCTACCCAATTGCAACATTTGCCCAAGGTAAACATATTGTTGGATAACTTCATGAGGCCACTCTTCATGGGCTCCGGGTCAATAAGATCTAAGTTAATTCCGAGACCAATGCTTCAGGATGCATAAAATAGGTTGGTCAGCATTCATTGCAAGTCTTGCAGTGGCTCTGCCTTAAAGAATATATCATCGGCAAATCGTAAGTGTAAGATTTTCTCGACATTGATATTAATGCCCATTCGTTTCAATTCAAGCATCTGAACATATGATCTTACAGGGCATTAGTAAATAGTTTCTGGAATATAGCATCTCCCTGTATCACTCCCCTGCACAGTTGGATACGTTTAGACTGCTGGTTTTGTGTTCTAACGCTCATGGTTGCGGCATCATCAAGACGTTTCAGCACTTCGATGTATCACCAGTCCACTTTGGAACGCTGTAAAGACTCCAAAACCACTCAGTATTCAACAGAGTCCAAAGGATTTCTCATAGTCGACAAAAACAATAACCAGGAGCTCTTCGGACTTCTGTATATCCTGCCTAGCTGTGTGTATTTGGGCCATGGTGCCAAATGAAACCCAGCCTGCTCAGGAGGCTGGAATTCGTCACCTTCTTGTGAGAGACGATTTTTGATGACCCACGAAAACAACTTATTGACGTTAATCGGGATCGAAATGGATCGGTAGTACTTTGAGAGGTTTTAATCCTTATTTTAAAGGAGAGAACTACAAAACTCATGCTCCACTCTTCTAGTTTCCCCACCTTTGAGAACGTGGATTAATAACCCCTGAAGCTCTCGAAGTACGGGTTTCCCCTTGCTTTCAAGATCGCTGTAACTTTTTCGTCTTCTCCAGTGTGCCATCTCAATCATGTCTAGGCTGACGTCAGCTGTTCATGGGTGTAGTGCCGGGTTAGTGTTTTACGGAAATCCTCTGCGTTGGGTTCGGGTCTAAAAGTACGTGAGTCGTAGAATCGGCTAAAAAAGTCTGCTCAGACAGGATCTCCGGCTAAGAGTCGCAGATTTTAATATTGAAATACCTTTTTCTGACGGTGTGGCTTGCTATGTCGATACGCCGAAGAACCTATTCTTAGATTCTACACTTCGTGCCCGCATGCTGCAGCTTACCAAATTTTGTACCCTCATCCTTGAGGATTTCCACAACTTCGTGAACTTCCACATTCACGTCATTTGTTGTTTACCAGGCAGCGAATAGATTTTCCAACTTAAGTTGGAAAAGTTCTTTTCCAACTTAAGTTGGAAAAGTTCTTTTCCAACACCGACTCAGAGCAGGTTTGATCGGAGCGTAGACTTCACCAGACGGAATCTTTCAAGCTTGTGGTTGATATTCTGGAAGCCTCGGAATTCGCTTATCGCTCTGCCTGTTGATCACTGAGACATCCCTGAATTTTTTTTTTTTTTTGTCATGATGAAGTCCATCTCATTTTTAGTCACAGTGTCGGGGTTTTGCCAAGTCCACTTCCCCTGGGGCTGCTTTTTAAAGAAAGAATTCATCAAAAAGAACCCCTCTTTCTCCAACGACTAGCATTTGCCCCCTGTGATGTCTTCAAAGCCGTGTGGATCTATTTTCGATTCGCTGCATGTCTGTACTACTACCATAGCGTTAAAGTCCCCCATGATAACGTTGTAGTGGGCCTTTGTGGTGTTATGAAGAACCGAAGATATGTCATCAAAAATATCTTCAACCTCATCACCTGAGTGCGCTGAAGTCAGTGCGCTTTCGGTTGGTTCCCTTCGGCCGTGTACGAAACCAGAGCTTCGTAAAAAGTTGCGATCAAAGTTACTCAAAACTGTTTCATCCTTGTGTTCGTACAAGGACGAAAAAGTCTTTATAATGCTCAACATATTGCTTTTATGTGCTTCTTAGTATTTTTTTCTGATTTGTCTCTATACATATTTTTTCATGCTTTGTCATCGATTTGTAAGCTACCTTGAAAGTTTCAGCTGGATAGATAATCGGGAACAGGGTGTCCACTGAAAATTCTAAAATAAGGCCCTGACTTATCCCTGACTTTCCCTGACCATATTGCCAAATTTCCCTGACCAACCATGTTAATTTTAAAGCAATTTTTACAATTATATATTGTTAATTATTTTATTATCGGGCTTATTTTAAAATAAAATTCCAATGCCAGAGACAGGCAGTCACGGATACACACACATACACAGTGATACACACCCTTAACTTATAGCACCCGTCTCTTTGTTCGGGGGTTAAACATGAACGATTGCGATCGATCTTCTATGTTTGCAAAACACAACATTACCAAGAAAGCGCGAGCGAAGGGAGCGCGAAAATTTTGAGCTATTTCCGATACATTATACGAATGAGGAAACATAATAATAAAATATAATTTAAAAGTTTGGTAAAAATTAGACATGAATGGAATTCCTCAGCGTGCGACAATAGGTAATATTACGAAAGCGCGAGCATAGCGAGCGCAAAAATTTCGAACTATTTGTGGCCGTGTGTATGACAAAAGAAGAAAAATTACTATGGATCCATTGAATAGCTAGATAGATGTAATAAAGGATAAAGGAGCCAATAATAGCAAGGAGCCAGCGTAGCTAGTTATTTCTTGAAGTGTTTGTTAAAAACTAAAGGAAAACAAGATCTGCCTTATCCTTCATTCAACAGGCAATAACATAACAAGGGAGTGAGTGTAGCGAGCGCGAAAATTTGGAGCTATTTCTAAAGTTGTTGTGTGAATAAATGAATGTTAATAATTGACCTAATGTGTGTTTTGAAATACATAATATTATCATGAAAGCGCGAGCGAAGCGAGCGCGGAAATTTCGACATATTTCTTTCAGTGAAACAAATAAACATGTTTACAAAACATAGTCAAATTAGAGCATGAAATATATCTCTTATTTTACAATCACAAACAGTGTAAAATTTATTTTTTTCCCTGACTTTCCAGGTGACTCCCTCGATTTCCCTGACTTTCCCTGACCACCTTGGGCTTCCCTGACTTTTCCCTGACTCTCCCTGACTTTCTAGAAAGTGGACACCCTGAGGAAGTGCTCGTAATTTGAGTTGCAAGATTCCAGGACAGACAGAAATATGTACATACAAGTGAAGTTAAATAAAAGCTTTTAAAATTAATATATTGATTTTAAGTATTCAGTTTACGATTTCTTCATATTGCAAGTATCCTGAAATTGATACTGATTTATACTGATAATCAATTCTGATCCAAAAAAATAACAAAAGTAGTCACTGGAGCCGTAAAAAAACAAGACTAAAAAACGCTTAAGCGGTATTAACCGGCATTCTAGTAGTAGCTACGTTACTTTTGTGTTGTGTTATGCTCAGGTGGATAAGTACGTTCAAAAACTAAAACCCGCCTACGGCCGGGTAAAAAATAGCCTATAACACTCTTGCGAAGAAGACAAATCGACCTCGCTTGTCAAAATACGATCTAGAAAAGTTTGAACACATAACCCTTCCATTGCTTCGCAGTAGGCGGGTAAAAAAAATTGCTTAAAAAAATGAAGACAAATCGAATGCCTCGTTTGTCAAAATCGGACCAAGTTTTGAAAATATTCTTTTGTTTCGCCGTAGTCGGGAAAAAAATAACCTATGACATTCTATACCTGAAGACGAATCGACTGATACCTTGGTTTGATCGAATGTCCTAATCTAGCAATGATGGTATAATTTCTCTATTGCACACAATAATAAATGCATGTACGCATGTCTGGAGACGTATAAGCTATAAGGTTATCAGTCAAAATAAAGTTAATAGTACAGTTCTTGTATTTTATTGCAAATAAATAAGCTAAAATACAAATTATATTACTCACAAAATTTAATTTTCACTAAATCATAAAAATTATGTAAGAAAATCTTCTTTGGCGAACTTCATGAAAAACATATAATAAACCAATTTTTATGAAATGTTGGTCGGTATAAAAAGCACTTACATCGAAGTTATTTTAAAACTGTACTTATTCGATATATTTATTGTAATATTTACAAAACGTACCAAAGGAACATATGGCACAGTTATTATTTTACTATATTTGAAAAGCCTCTGCTAAATCTACATTAATTGTTAAAACTAAGTACGTAAAATGCAGAAAGTAAATGCAGGTATACAAAATCGAATCAAAAATTACGAAGGCCTACTAAAATTTGTTTACCTATTAGTAAAAACCGGAGTGAACAAAATATTATCATCATCTACTTAGGTTTCCTTAGCTAACTTTTCCTAAATTGGTCTTCTATATTGATAACAGATCTTTTAGTATCTTAAACTTTCAAAAAATATTAATGATATTTATTATCCTAATATCTTAAGGCACACATGATTACAAGTAGGTAGGTATCGAGCACTGTAGGACACTGTTTATAAAATATTACAATACTGCTTTATTACTACCCAAAAAGTGGGATCAGAAAAAACGTAAAGATTTTTAAATTGTACAAGTTGATCTAGCTAACAGACAAATGTATATCGGACCAAAAAAACCTTGTCTCAAAATATACAGAAATTTAAGCGGCTATTTCTTTGAATATATTATGGTAGAAGAATTACTTAATTTTTGAACAATTTCAGAATCGCTAATACAAAATTCAAAAGACAGAACAATTAGTTTTACACTAATAATATGACAACTTAAATCAGTTACCGCTTTTTGAAATTCATTGTATAGTAAATAATTAACTTTATAGGTATGAAAGAAGATAAATTGCTTCTTTCAGAAAATAGATAAAAAGATTTATGTTACCAGTCTTGAATTTCGATTTATTATACGTCACATAATCTTCTTTCTACTTCGCATTAAGAATGTATTAACGGTATGTAAATTATAAGTTGTTATAAGAAGATACAGTTTCTTGTAAAGTTTGACCTACACTTGTCAGATTGCTTTTGATCGTTTTTGTGGCGGCTGTCCTACAGTCGGTCGAGGAAGTCTACCTAAAGTTGGCGGCTCGACTGGGCCCCTCGGTGGGCTCGAGCACAATACGCTTGAAGCAGCCCTCGGGCAGCTGGTTCAGGATCACCTTGATGTTGTCCACCTCGCCGTGCAGGTGGTCGTGCTCTTCTTGGTACTGTTTTATCCATCTGTATCCAAATGTTAATAAGTTAAGTTAATGATAATAGGTACTCAAAAATTCCTGTTGTTTTTTGGCTTTTTTCTTTTGCTCATTATTCCTTGAACATTTTTCCTCCTCTGATAAGAGAAAATTAGATGCTAAAATAAAATATTAATATTTTTCTATGACCAAAAACCAGAATTCTTTATATCTATACTAATAGATAATAAATGAATGCTATTCGTTAGTAAACGCATCACTTGAGAACGACTAGGCCGATTTGTTTCTTTTTTGTTTTAAAATATTTGGAATAGTCAAGATTAAGATTTTATGGAAAGAAAAAATAACATATAATATCCTGTTTTTTTTATTAGGAATAACTGAATGTTCTTTTATCTCTATGGGGTTTTTGTATGAAATCAAACATGACTTTCGGTTTCGTTCGAAATCGATATATTCGAATCTATTATAATAAAGCAATATGAACGAAAAAGTCGGTACAAAAAAGACAATAAAAAAATGGGCTAGGGTACTTAAAATAAGCTACTGAACAAGAATATAACATTTTTTAAATCGTGTCTGTCTGTTTGTTTGTATGTTTATTCGCACATCATGTAAAAACTTCTGGACCAATTGCGATGAGGTTTTCACTGTTGGATAGCTTAGGGTTTGACTTAAAAACTGGTGTACTTGGTTTTAAAGTCGAACCCTAAGCTATCCAACAGTGAAAACCGCATAGCAATCGGTCCAGCAGTTATTACGTAATGCGCGAACAAACATACAGACAAACAAACGGACAGACGTGATTTAAAAAAATGTTATATTCTTGTCGAATTTTAATGTTCTATTCTTGTTCAGTAGCTTATTTTAAGTACCATAGACCATTTTTTCTTAATTATCTTCATTGTACATACTTTTTTGTTCTTATTGCTTTATTATAAGTATAGATAGATAGATGTTTGTTAACTTGTTGATTCTTAGGTCGCATCTCCTCTCTTTGACGTTAATGCGTAACAACGGTCTTCAATTTCGCCACAACCATTGATACGATGATGAAAAATAAATGCATGTAACGAATGAAATAGCATGAATTAAAGGATTACCGTTGATGTGTATTCTTAGCTTCAGTCAAACTCTTGATCTTCCCTTCCAAGTCCACCTCACGCAATGCTCTCTCAGCCTCGTCTAAGCTTGTCTCTGTAACACAAACTCAAAGTTAGAATATAGGTAACTATTACTGCTTAGAAAACAAAAAACATAGGTACAGAGATAGCCTCGTGTACTCTTAACGCTAATCCACCAACGTTTGAAACTTAGGTACAACCACAGCTAACTCAAAAAATTTAGAGACAGGTTGGTGAGCTCCTGCCACAAGTCTTACAAAGTGCTGATCAAAATAATCACAAACAACAGGAAGTACGGATATTTGCCACCCTTGCATCGTATCGTGGTTGACATGTACCAATTCGCAGTAAGCGTTTCGCTTCCACAAGCAGCGCGGAGCCCTACCAGCGTCTATTCTCGACAGATACAAACTGGGTGTCATAGTCTAGAGAAAACAAGTATCTTCTAGGCAAGCGAGCTCCATCTTAAGCCGCAACTTCACTTAAATTCATATATTTTTAATTGTTTCCGTAATGTAAAAATGAGATGGTAATAAACATATATTAAAATAACAGATCATTATGGACCCTGTCGGGCACAGCAACTATAAGAGAGATTACGGCTATAACTTGCCTCTGAGATAAGAGTGGACGTGATTAAACCCCGCCTTCCACTGCAAGCGTAGCGGCAGCTCGCTACGCTAAGCTACGCATTGCCGCTTGTTTAGGTACTTATATAGTCATACTCGTTAACGGGTCTGCTTGTGGGGAATGGTCCAGCCTGGTTTCTTATAAGTCATTTGACAACAATAGTGAAAATACCATCTCCAAAGAGTTTATTGGTGATCTCTTCTATAACGGGCATATTTCCGAAACGCCGGCAGAGTCAGAAGGGTATTTCCTTTTCCTGTGCGAGACTCAACTCTGAGTCGGCACATGAAAGGGAAACGCACCCTAAAAACACGTCTGCATAGTCCCTTAGACTCGCAACAGTAAACTTCATAGAAGTGATTTGGTGGTGGTCGGTTCTGTTCATACGTTTCCAGTTTATTACCCTTTTACAATGGCGGGCTTTATAGCTACCCGTTATAATAAATAAATAATGAACCAATATAATGTTCTAAGAAATAGAAACTTCGTGTTAGGGCATAGGTTAGACACAGAAAGGTCTCTCTAGACATTTTCTGACCGTCTCAGTGATGTTTCTGGGAAGTGCTTCTTTTTCCCGTTTTCTATAAACATGTGCGAATGCGTCCATTCAGAATCTAAGCAACAACATTATTCCCCGCCACACTGATGAAACCCAGATCATAGAGTAACTAATAGAGTGATGGTAGTCTAACGGTTCTATAGTGCAGCTTAGAATCCAATGATACCGGGTTCGATCCTAGGCTCTGCACCAATTACTTTCTAAAGTTATGAGCGGTTTTCCATCGCACCGTGCTTCGGAGGGCACGTTAAGCTGTCGGTCCCGGCTGTTATTGATAAATAGCAGTCGTTAAGCCATGTCCAAGGCCCTCGGGCAGCTTGATAAACTCTGACACCAGAGGCCAGCACTATCTCATACGACAAACAAGAAACAAACAAACAGAGTAACTAATAGTTCAAGCGCGACGCGTGATTTACTTGAGCTCGTGACATCCTACTGACGCTTGCAAAATCGAAACTGCAGAATATGTCTGTCCATTTCGAACCTATCACCGCACAGACACAGGCTTGCCCAGAGAGAGCTCGGCCCTGACCCAGTCCCAGATGTGTTGCCCTAAATCGACCTATTTAGACTGGGCTTTTCACGACCGGTCAAAGAGAATCCAAATACTGCGTCGACCCGCTTCATTTAATAGTGAAAGAAAGTGAAAATAGACGCTGCACTCAGAAAGATGTGCAGATGAAAGTTGACTAATGCATCATCATGATGAAACAAGCGTGCGGTGTGATGACGCAGCACACAGTAGGTACTCACGTAATCGGTCCAGGGCATCGTCGTCGAGGGTTGGTAGGTTCTGCAGCTCGTCCATGATTGTTTTCAAGTCTTCGAGGCCTTTGTTCACTTGTTTCTCAGCCTCTCTCGCGTCGGTGTTGGCTTGCCCGACCTATTCAATAATGAACTTAAACTTTAACACAACTTGGAGAACCTTACACGCCAATTATGAAATTTTAAACTCTGTACTATTAGTAGGTATCCTACCTACGTTTTTAGTGGGTTGTTACATGTTGTTACCAAGGATATTGTTACCAGATGTCACAGAGAAATTTGGAGTGCGATGCACAAACTATATGATTCTCCATTCGATTCTCTAAGAAAAAGTTTAATATTGATATTACTTATAAAATTAAGAATGATACCTTGTCTGAAGTTGATAAAATAAGAGATTTGGGTGTTTTGCTTGATAATAAACTAAGATTTAATGCTCACATTGATAACATAAGTGCTAAAGCGTTCAAGAATCTTGGGTTCATTCTCCGTAATTGCAGAGATTTTAAATCTACAAAAACTAAAAATTAGTTGTTCAATTCATTTGTCCGCAGCGGCTTAGAGTACTGTAGTGCAGCCTGGAATCCATTCTATGATATTTATATAAAAAGACTTGAAAGTGTCCAAAAAAATATTTTTATGGCATTTAATTTATTCGGTAAATTTGGGAAAACAGATAACGAATTATAATGAGAGGCTTAAACATTTTAAAATATCTTCACTATCGGATCGAATGATATTTTATTTCTTCATAAACTTGCGAATGGTGTTCTCGACACCCCAGAACTACTTTTTGCTCTAACATTTTCTTCACCATCACGCCTACCACGAGCTTCCAGGTTCAATATTATGAGAGATAGTTTAAGTAAATCTAACTTGTGTCGAAATGCTCCTCTTAATCGACTAATTAGAGAGTTCAACGGTTTTGCTAAAGCCAAAGACCTAGACTTGTTTGCCGACAACATTCGCAAATTTAAAAAGAGCTTTCTGTGATATTTTGGATTTTATTTTTAGTTTATCAATTTTAATTTTACATGTTGACATTTTATTTTAATTTGTATATTATTATTACTATTTAAATTTTCGATGTAATTTATGATATGAAATTTATTTTTTAGAATTGTTATGTAATGTTTTCAATATTTAATTATTATTATTATTATTATTTAGTTAGATACTGTTATTTTTGCATGTTGTCGTCATCTTTAATTGTAATGGCATTAGGCGAGTGTTATTTTTGCATGCTGTCGTCATCTTTAATTGTAATGGCATTAGGCGAGTGTTATTTTTGTTTTAATTTTCTTAACGATGTATTAATGTGCATTATGTAGATGGCCAAATAAATAAATACATCAAAATCGTAATAGACTAACTCTGGTAAAGTTTTAGGCCGTAAAGGATATCGTCATCATCAGCCTATAATCATCCAAACGTGCGATATGGCACATTAACGTAATGTGCGCTAGAATGCGCGATGCCCAAAGGATTACATCGTAATATATAAGAATAATAATTATTTAAGCAAAAAACTGACTTCATTTGGACTTAATCTATGTGAGAGCTCCCTGGAAGCCTACCCTTTTCAAATAATAATTAATAATCTTCCAAATTGGTCCTGAAATCCCGGATATCTTATCATCATCATCATCAGCCCATATTCATCCACTGCTGGACGTTGGCCTCTTCTTGCGAACGCTGCTGAGCTCGATCTTCGGCTCTCCTCATCCAGTTGCTACCAACCACCTTTTGCAAGTCGTCACTCCACATGGCCGGCGGGTGCCCTTCACTACGTTTGTCTAAACTCGATCCCCACTCTAGAACTCTTTTACCCCAACGGTTGTTAGTTTTTTGAGTTATGTGACTGGCCCTTTGCCTCTTCAGCATGTTAATTCTTTGAGCTATGTCGGTTACCTTAGTTCTCTAGCAGATCTCCTCATTTCGGATTCTGTCCTTTAGAGAAACTCCGAGCATAGCTCTCTCCATATCTCGCTGAGCGACTTTAAATTTGTACACCAGCCCCACCATGAGTGTCCTCGTTTCGGCTCCGTAAGTCATAACTGGTAGAACGTACGCGTTGAAGACTTTCGTCTTTAGGCGCTATGGTATGGACGACAAAAAGATTTGACGTAGTTTACCAAATACCTACTGCCTATCCTGATATCTTGTATACGATAACAATATAAAAATAAACCAAAACCATAGAATTCTTAGAACTCTTCCTTTTTGAAGCTGGTTAATAAATGTGCAACATTTAGAAACTAATTGTATTCATAATATGATAGCCTAGGCTTGCTTACCTTCATCTTAGCATCACGAGTCAGCTGCATGTTTTCGGCTGCTTCTTTCTCCAAGTCTTCGATTTGCTTCGCCGTGCCCTGCACGCGAGCTGCGGAACATCGTAATCGTGAATGACATCAATAATTGTCAAGTAAAGAGTTGAAATATATCGGGTCGTTTCCCCGCTATTCTACTTGTAGACCGCTAAGGCTCAACAACAGATTACAGAAGTGGTTTTGTCGTTGGAATTCGTTTTTTGAACGGATATCTATACAATGAAGTAGGCTGCGCAAAATGCGAAGTCCAAAACCGCATGGGTAAGGTCATGTAATAATAACCACCTTCTGGGCATGTTTAATTTTACTGACACAAAAATAAACAGGTCAAGTAAAACTGCCCAAGTATTCAGTTAAGTATTAAGTTAGTGGTTTATATTATACGAGTAGATACTAACTTGAAAGTTTGTCAGCTTCGTCGCGTAGTTTTACCGCTTCTGCTCTTGACGTGGACGACTTCTTCCTTATTTCATGAGCAGCCTAAAACAAATAATATTTTTTATATCAAATCTACTTCAAATGATTTTCGTGAAAATCTACTGGACCAATTTTAAAATGTACATGAGTCCACACTGGAGGGTGTATGTGCCCTTTCAAATAAATAAGAGTAATCTAAATTGGTCCAGAAATCCTGGAAATATTAATGATCATAAACACAAAATAAAATACGAACTCCTTCTGAGCCGACCTAGGGGTAATGGGTAAGAATCATACTTGAGCAAAACAAAAAAAACTCAAACCCACGGCCATATCCCGGCAGTTTATCAGCCTTTTATTCGAGCTGTCGGCGCTCTAGTATGTTCTACAGATGGCCATGTTCCACAGAAATAAAGGCAGGCCTAACATTGCCAAACAGTCAAGACAAAGATAATTGAGTCAATGCTCTTTTGCCTAGTATAGACATGGTGTACCTTCTGTTCGGTAATTTTTTTCGAGTCGTCTTTGGCTGCGCTACTTATAAACTTGGGAAGTTAATACAGGATTACTCGTACCTCAGATGCTTTATCAGCGTATTCCTTCTGAGCCGTCTGGGCCAAGTCTCGCGCCTCTTTCGCCTTGTCGCTGGCGATGGTGAGCTCTTCAGCGATGTTATTGATACTGTCCTCGGCTGCAGCCACCTTCTGCTGCACGCCGGGCACGTCCAGGGCGGCCTGCTCCGCCAGCAGCCGGGACTCTGTCACTTGGTCGCTGAACTCTAAAGGAACGAATAGAGAAATACATAATTGATTCTTGAATTGCACTATGCCTCTTATCTCTACCAGCCTGTTCCCACTGGTAGGAAAGAACTATACCAGGCTAGGGGTGACAGAAGGATATTTTTCTTCAATTATTCCGTATTAATATAGAAAACGGAAAAATATTTCTGTGTAATCCTGTCGTGGAGGACAAAAATCGTATTTTCAAAGCTTACCGATTCCTTTATTCACCTATTTTGAGCACATCTTCATGTGATGTAATTAAATATATGTTACGAAATGAAGTACATAAAGTGAAATGTTCAGAACACAATATTTGAAATATGGCTGGTTTAAGAAGAGGTTTGGTTTAGCATAACCCAATCGTGACACTACAAAACTCACCTTTCAATGTCTTGTAGATCTCATTCGCGTCCTTGAGGGTTGCTTTAGTGAGTTCCACGTCATTTTTAGCCTGCGCCTGGAGTTCATCCAACTTGGCCAGGAGGTCGTTCAACTCGTCCTGTCGATCGTGGCCCTGGTCGAGAAGGTCGCGCCCGCGCTTTATGGCGTCCTCCAAATTTTGGAGAGTGTCTTCGTTCTCAGCCATCAGGCGGTCTAACTCGCCAGATTTCTCATCGATCTGGATAAAAGGGAAATGTGATGTACTATTATGGTGACTGTTCCTCCTGATGAAGTTACTTGCGAATCGACAGTACGCTCGCAAGTAACTTCATCATAGTTCGTCAGATGAGTACGCTGAAGTGACAGTAGGCTGGTCACATTTGCCATAGAACCTATTTTCTTGGCAGACGTTTAATTAACTAAAGACCACGACTCGGCAAAGAGTGTAAGCCCAGCCCATCCCAGCGATAAGATGACGTGACTAGCAGTGCATAGATGCAGAGCCAATTGGGTTTTTTGGCGTACTTTGGGAGAGGCATAAATTCATCAGTCGAGTGATACCGTTAAACGAAGATGATGGGTAAGTAGAGGTAACTTTATACATCGAGGGCTATGCGATGCGGTGAGCGTTAGTTATTAGTCTAATAACGTCATCAACGGGACTTCACCCCTCATAGAACGCCGCAAAGAGCTGTGTTGTCGCTATTTGCCTATCATTACAGAGGTTTAGCCATAATCACCGCGCTTGATAGGCGTATGCCTACATATACAGATAGGCGTGTGACAGCAGTAAGCTGTGATAAAAAACAGAATAAGAAAAAAAACATACTGTATATGTAGCATTTATGCAGTAAAAAGAAAACATTTACACAGTAGCCATTTAATGTCGCTCATCAAGTCCTATAATTTGATACCCATATCATAGGGGTTACTAAACAAATTATAAATCGGCATTTTGTGACGTCCGTCATATTGGGTTTTGAATAACGTCACTTTACTTATTGTGTTTCGCTCATCAAGCCCTTTCATTTGATACCCATATCATAGGGGTTGCTGTGGAATAAATCGCCATTTTATAACGTCCACCATATTGGATTAAAAAAAGGCATTTAAGTAATCGTGCATTGTTACAACAACCAAACGTGTGTGCCAAATTTCAGCCCAATAGCTTCAGTTGAAGTGGGTGAAATATTCATTGCAAAATTCCAGGACATACATACATAGATACATATATACAAGTTAAGTTAAAATGCTGCTGCCAATTTTCTGAATTTCCTTTGATGGTTCTCACTGCACCAGCGGGGTGAGAAGGGGTGGTCCTATGATTATGCTGAGCACCACTGGCTGGCTTCATGATTTTGTTGAAAGTCATCGGAGTATAAAACAGCACCGTGCCGCACCGCACAGTGGAGTTCCTCGGTTCAGTGTTCTAACCTTCTTGTTCATCTCGGCAGCGTCGTCTTGCAGCTCGTTGAGGCGAATGTCGGGAAGCAGCGTGGTGTTGACCTCGGCGTACAGCCCCAGGGCCTCATCGTACACGGTCCGCGCGCGCTGCAGCGCCTGGTCTGCCAGCTCGGACATGCTGCTCAGCTTGCCGGACCCCGCGTTCAACTCGTTCGTCAGTATTTGGACTTCGTTGCTGTAAACATTTGATTTTATCGTAACTGTCAATCTACACGTCCGAGAGCGAGGTGTTGAACGCTTTTTTAGCGATGTTGCGGGTTTACAGGCTTGTTTCTCGAGCTTATCTGCCAGGAGACGCGAATTTATTGCCAGCGCCGACATATAAGCAACCGGTTAACGAACCAACTCACCTGATGTTAGCCTGTTTGGTGAGACCGTCCTTAGCGATCTGGTTGGCCGCAAGCGAGGTATTGAATGCTTTGTCAGCGATGTCTCGGATATTGCGGGCTTCGTTCTCGAGCTTCTCTGCCAAGAGTCGCGACTCCTTGGCCAATGCTGACATGTCGACCGACTGCTTGCCGAACTGGTCAGAGCGGTTGCGCGCCTTAGCGAGCGCTGCGGCGCCTTCTCCGTCCAGGTATTCAAGGGCGCTCTATGGATAAAATGGAAAAGTTGATAGAACAAATCAGAAAACTGTGTCAGAGGATCTTAGAGCTCTGTATCATTTATGACGTTTATAGTAAGCTAGAACTATCGCGGAAAGCTTTTTAATATGGTCAAATATAGGTATACTAAATTATAAATTTACTATTGTCACACCTCAAATCTAAATGTAAAAAACTATAGGTACTCCTGGAATATGATTGCGTTCTAATCTTGGTCGGAAATCTTCGGTGATATCTATCTTTTTCAATGTTAGTTCGAAAGCGTGCAATCCCTACCTATAAAATGAACTTAGTTTGATGTCGCTAATAATGCCATCCAGTTGCCTGGAAGAGATCGTTGCTTATCGATAAGGCCGGCGTTTTTAATTTTTAACCTCACTGTCTGTCTGTATCACTATAGTTTATAAAAAAAACTAGCTGTACTCGCGGCTTCGCACGCGTGGTCATTTCTCTAGGTTAAAAATACTCTAGTACCTACTATTCCAAGACCTAAAATAACAATACCTATAGGTACCAATATTAGATCAAATTCCTTTAGCCGTAAAAAGTTTTTATCGATGTCTCGGCTTCTACTCATCGGATTGAGATAACAAGTACACAAGTTTTTACTTCAAACCCTAAACTAGGTATCCAACAGTGAACCGAATCGCAATCGTTCCAGTAGGTTTTACGTGATGAGCGAACAAACAAACATACAAGTAAACAGACAGACTCGATTTTTTAAAACGTTATTTTCTTGTTCAGTACCTTATTTTAAGTACCATAGACCATTTTTAAAAAAAATATTGTACAATCTTTTTGTACTTACGTTTTGCCATATTATAAGTATAGGTAAAGAAAGAGTTATCTTGTGTTTGTGCTACCTATTGAAAGATTTATCTATATATTTTAAAACTCAACACGAATTTCTTGAAGTAGGTACCTACCCTCGTCGGTTTGTCATGAAGCGCTATAACTTACATTGATTTCCTTTTGGGCTGCCTCGATAGTGTCTTCGGCTTTAGAAACGTTGCCCTTGCTCCTCTCCACGGCTTCATTACCGTCGAAGCTTTCGGCCTCTATCTTGAACAGCATGTTTCTGCGAATATAAAAGTAATGCAAAGTGGCAATAGCATAAAATTAAAGGATGTGTAGCATTCACAAAAACGAGGGGCCGTGTCTAAAAATAAAACTTTTCCTTTTACAATGTCCTCTAATCATTGTAAAAGAAATATTGAGGGTATTTTCCCTCCAGTAAGTCCAGTAAGTAAGTCCAAACATTCCACCCCTTATAACTTCTAACTTTAGTTTCTATCAAAGAAAAAAAACTTTAAATAACTAGCATAAAAGCTAAAAAACACGCCTGCCCTGCCAAAAAAGAACTTATGCCTATAAATTATATACTGTTGGAATGTGCTTATCAAGGCCTTCAATTTGATACCCATATTGGAAAATACGAAGAAAAAATATTTGTTCGCATTTGAAAATGGAGCCAAACTGCCGCCATATTGAATTTATTCAAAAAAGATATAGTTAGCCTCTGTAACTCGGGAGATGTAAGAATTCTAACGATACCCCATACGTCTAAATCTGTTCAGGCAAAAAAAATAACATACATGAATCCTAAAAACATTTTTGGGCAGTCGTGTAATAGTTTAAAGTTTTTTTTGTCGTATGAGGTAGTGCTGGCATCTGGTGTCAGAGTTTAATATACATCTGAAAGAAGGAATACTTAAAATAGGGTGCAAAAAGCGTAAAAGTAAATAAAAAAAACGGTTTCCTCGAGCAAGAATTATTAGAAATCTCACCTAATATCGTTGAGCCTATCAGCCAGGTCACCCAAGTTGTCAGTCAGCCTCGTGCCAGATCCTGAGCCTGGCCCGTTGCCCAGCTCGGCCTGGGCTTCTTGGACTAGGCGTTCTATGTCATCTCTCACTCTTTGGAGCTCCTTGTCGAAGTCTGCGTTTTCTACTACGGTGGGTGCTTTAGCGATTTTCGCTAAGATCTGGAATAGAAAAGATATACAGGTTTTGTCAGCTCAGCATACAGTTATACAAGGTGTAAAAACAGGTATAACAATACTAAATCCACGCACACAATTCTTATTTAGTACTAGCTATTTTGCTCACGTGCTCATTTATCTGAGTTAAAAGTATCCCTAGCGTTATTCCAGTACCAATGGTACCTATAAAGTACATTACAACCTGTAAGTACATTCCATCAAAATTCGTTCAGCCGTGTTTTGTGTTTTATCGATTGCTCGGCTTCTACCTATCGGATTGAGATATAAAGTACACCAGTACCCCTAGTACAAGTTTTTATAGTTTTTGTAAACGAAATGTAGTTTCGTTTAGTTCCATACATTTACTGGCAGCGCCTCTCTCGGAAACTTGTAGGAACTAAAATCGGAAGGACGGGTTTTAGCAAATGGTAGTATTCGAATTCAAAATAAATAAGTAGTTTCGAGTATTCTTTGCATATTAGCAGTACGAGTTGCCACTTTGACAAGTTAGCGGTAGTAAACTTTGACGAATTCGATCATTTTCAAAGTATTGTTACTCGTTAGATAATTTTTCGTGAGTGCTTCATGAGATCTTGCGTTTTATTATTATAACGAGACGGTATCTTGCCTGGATGTTAGCCTCGGTGGCTGTAGGAGCTGACCGTCGTGAAGGAGAGCGACATGAGCTTGACGTAGGCGGAGATTAATTACAAACAGCCGCATCTCTTACACTAACTTTGTGCAACGGTATCGGCTCACGGGCTCACTAGAGAAGGTTTTGTCTATATTTGTAACACTCTGCGGGAAATACAAATCTCAGGAACTTTCAAAGAATCTCTTTATAGACCAAGGTAAGTTAATAGTTAGGTACCTAAGTACTCATACATAGAGATATTTTTTTCTTATTTGAACTTGTATTTTGTATTTTTGTAGCTCTTATGTACCTACAACAATATTTTAAAAAAAATTACATGAATTGTAGTGCGAAACACTACCAATCTACATACTTTACAATTTCAATGTCGTGATGACGTCAAAACGATTTCTATTTCGCCAAATATGACTCAATTGATAAAACTAACACTAAGTCCAGGGGCCCGACCACATAACTTAGCTTCAATCGGATTGTCAGTATCGATATCACTAATGCCTTGCGATAGAGTCGAAATTGCTATGAAAAAAGTGATAATCCGATTGTAACCAAGTTCTGTAATCGGGCTGCAGGATTTCCCAACTAGTAATTATCAAAAATAAAGTATTACATCGAACCTAGATGTCGTAGTTGAGGCATAAAATCAATATAAAATAACTAGATTTTGTTGGATTATTTTGGTCCGTAACTTCGTTATTACAGAACGAAATTAAAGACCAAAATTACCTGAAGAATCAGAAAAATACGTTCTTTCTATTTATCACATCAATTAAACGTAAATCGATAATCATTTATCCCCAATAAAAAAACCCACAGATAAAAACGACATACGAAAAACAAAACGTCAAACACCAATACGGTGGACTGACTATATTTTTTCTCTTTTTTTTGCTTGTGGGGAAGAGAGATAGAAATATGTAGTGTGAAGTTCGTTCAAACGAGCTCTTCGATAAATTTTATCGTGTGAACTTCATTTGAAAATATGAAGTCATCCTACCGATTACACTCAAAACTGTTAGTTTAGGGAGCTCACGAAAAAAATGAGCGAGCTCACGAAACTTTTTTCCGTTTTCTTATTGTGCAAACTATTACAATTACTAAGCGTACAGAAGTCAAAATATAAGCTTTCTAAACGTGAAAACTGCTTTTCAATTGGTCCAGTAGTATTTATTGAAGCGTGAAAATTTAAGTCACCTACACATATATTTTTTAAATTACCTTCGTTGTACAGATTTTTGTTACTTACTGCTTTACATTAAGTATATATAAGATTTAACCGTCCATATTAAAGAATAGCTACAATTACGAGTTATGCTATGATAAAATATTCCGACAAATTCATTCATGTAGGTTCTAGCGAGGTTTGTACTACGCGGAGAAAAGGGTGTGGCTACCTCGCACGGCCTTTACAACTTTGAGCTTTTGTAGCACACCAATATATAAAAGTGAAATGTTGTCTGTTTGGGGAGTTAAAACGCGATAACTGCTGGACGATTTTTAATGAAACTTTGTCAATAGGTACTGTGCAATGTAGAGACCAACATAGGATACTTGTTATCCCGGAAAATTGTTAGTTTCTTCGAGGAAAACTGGAAAATGACAATTACGCGCTGTAAGGAACGAAATAATAAAAAGTCTGTCAAAAGGCATCAAGAGCTTCGGTGCATTGCAACCTTTGCATGGGTTATAATATCCTATAAGAACATAGGCTGCTTTTTTCGCGATAAACTGTAGTCCGCGCGGACGAAGTCGTGGGCGAAAGCTAGTGTTTTATAATTTCGCAAATTATAATAATTTGCATAATGTTTTATCACTGGATTTAAATAACATATATAATAATAATAATATAATATATTCGGGACAATTCCACACCAATTACCTAGCCCCAAACTAGGATCCCCTGTACTATGGGCACTAGATAACGGATAAACATACATAAATACGAATATCACATCCATGACTCGGAAACAAACATTTCTGCTCATCACACATATGATTGCGCCTTGCAGGATTCGAACCCGTGACCGTTAGCATTCGTACCTAGGGTCTCTAGCCAGCACTAGACCAACCGGCCGTCAAATTAAGTTAAGTAGTTAGTGAGTTGCTGGATCTGTTTGTGTTACTTGTATATAGTATGGATATATTTACCGTGAACGTACCTAGCGGAAATGCAAGAAAAGACAGACGAGGAAAATAAGTTCCTATGCATGAATAGAGGGAAGTAGCGGTCCCTCTTCATTGAATCTACATGGACACACATTCTTACATTTCTACATTTCTTGAAAAAGACTTACATCGTCGAGCTCCCGCAGCTCTTTGCGGTGTTGGTTCACGGCGTCCAGCACAAGGTTGTAGCAAGGCGGGCAGTCCTCGCAGCCCTGTCCGTCCGCTCGTCGCTTCTTGTTTTCCATACATCTGGGTAAGAACACAATAAATGAGGGTTCTCCATTCCAAAAACATTTCAAGACTGGACAGAAAACACCCACTACTATAACTAACTTACAAAAACAACAGCCAATTCCAATTTATTCTTCATACAGACAAAATAAGACGAAATCGAACTTAGAACCTCCTCATTTTTTAAGTGCTTTCAATTCTGCTATGCGCGGTCACGTTGCGCATCAATAGTAATACTCCTTTATATACTTATTTGTTCGAAACTTCGAAACAAGTTTTCCAAGTGTCATTTTAACATTATGTATCTCTCACTAGGTGGGGTTGGTGAGAGTTTTGGTAACAAATTCATTGGTACTTATAGAATTCATTATAATAGTATGTTCTACCTTCGTGATAATATTATAAATTACAGATAATTATCTATAGAAAATGGAACGTTATTATGTATTTAGTTTTAATTTATCTGCTTTAATAAAGGGATAAATAAAATCTGAACATGTCAATACTACGAGTACCAATGTAATAATAAAAAAATTACAAAGTACAATTATTAATTTATTTAATACATACAACTTGTCGTTCGTTTGATTTGCTCGTGCTTTCGATTACTACGTTGAGTTAATTAGAGTTAGTTATAGCCATGATAAAGTTTAAAAAGTAAAAACCAAAAGTTACGCGAGCGCCATCTCTTGACGATGAAAGAACTAAACTGACAATTCCTAATGGAAAACTGCTCATTGAATTCAACATAGCGATCAACGGAAACTTCGCGGTTAGCTTTGTTAATTGGTTTCTGATTTTTCGAAGATATCCTCACCTATCACACCGTCTCCCTTCCACATTCTCCTGGCAGGAGCACTGGCCGGACATGTTGCATTGGTAGTTGGTGGAGCCCCATTCGTCACAGTCGCAGTCCCGGCACCCTTCCTGGGAGAAGCCGAAGTGGTAAGCTCGGCACCGGTCGCAGTGGTTACTGTGGAGGCAAAATTATGGACCTATTGAAGCGAGGGTTATCTGGTGGACTTCTGTCTTTGTGAATCTTCTCTGTAAGGAGTCTCTCAGAAAATTGAGAAATTAAAACCTATCACCACTTGTTCAATTTCTTCTTCACCACCCCTTCGATGAAGGAAAAGAAGCAATTAAATTGAACACATTGGAACATTGGAGACTCTTAGACCAAAATTAAATACTTCTAATTTTCAGTGAAATTAAAAATTTAAATAAATATCCACACAAAAAATAACAGCTCTAACTCAAAAAAACATCTCGATCAAACGAAAAAAAACGCATCAAAATCGGTGCATTCGTTTGGGAGTTACGATGCCATACGATGATGAGTTACGATGACAGATAGTCACACAAGTTAAACTTATAAAACCCGTCACTTTTTGTGGTCGGGGGACAAACTTTTCAACTTACCCGTCTATTCCTGGCTTGCAGTAGCACTGCCCGGTGAACGGGTGGCAAGTACTATTGTAGGAACCCTCGGAGTTACAATCGCAAGGCTTGCAGCCGTCGCCGGAGTTGATATTGTAGTAGCCGTCCTGTCACAGCAAACATTTTACTTCATATTTGGGGAATGGCTATGTTTAGTTTGAGGTTTTGTTAAAATAGGTTTTGTATCCCAACATCAGAAGCGGGATCAGCACGGAAACGTGCCAACAGGTATTCCTATCCCACTCCTGATATTAGGAAAACCTGGCAACACTCAGAGTTGGTAGATAGGCATCCATGACCGATGTCTCACCTCGCATTTGTCGCAGTTACGTCCGATAACATGCGGCTGGCAGGAACAGAAGCCGGTGAGACCGTCGCACTGCGGAGGTCCCTCGGGGCTCTCCACCGTGCCGGCCTCGTGGCACTCGCACGGTCTGCAGTCACCTTTTTTCTTTTGGTCCAATGCGTCACCATAGTAGCCTGAAAAAGTTTCACACGTATCCTTATCTGTGGTGGACATTAAGGCGGTAACACGACATACTGACTAAAATAGACCGACTTTATTGAGCTTGGTGCTACTACCTTCCAGACAAAAGACTGGAACACATTTGAGTAAAAAGAGTACAAATTACTCTTTTTTTTAGCATCTGAAAATGCTTTTCAATAACTGTTGTGACTAGACTTTAGCTAGTCTTTTCTAGGCATTAGTCAGAACCCAATTTATCATTAGAAAGCTTAATCCTAGCTATAGAATAACGATATTACAACTAACAAGGCCTAAAACTCTGAGGCCCTTTTCAGACGAACTTCACTGTCTGTAGTAGGTATGTGTACGAGTATGTATAGTACTGCGCCATCTAATCTGATTTGGGGCAGTTTCAATATCATCGCCACAAAGTGCTAGTTAATCGAAACCCCATTTTTCATGAGAAAACCGGCAATGTGCAAGTCGGACTTATGCTTTATGATATTGGTTTTTGGCAAATTTTATGATTCTAGGTCAACGGGAAGTAACCCTATATACGTTTTGGTTCCCTTGCTAGTGTAGAAAATGTCGAAATATGCGACATAAACTGTATGCCGTACGTATGTATAACATAACATATACTGTATCTTTAGAATGCGTTAACTTAGAAGTTTGTTAATTTCAGTACATAATACCTCGACGTGTTCCTGAAAAAAAGGGTCTTTTTGGACAAACGGACCACAAAGTGATCCTATAAGGATTCCTTTTTTCCTTTCGAGTTACGGAACCCCCTATGATCAGTTAGTACTCACATTATTTACGTATAAGTACATACCACTTAAGCACTTATCGCAATGCTCGCCGGCAGTGTTATAGATACACTTGAGGCACCCTCCAGTAGTGCGGTTGCAGTTGCCGACGGCGTTTGGGTCCACGTTGCCGTTGCACTGGCACTCGCCACACTCGCGAGAGGGTCCGAACTTGCCCAGAGGATCGCCAAAGTGCCCGTCGGCACATACTTCGCATTTGGGCCCTGAAAGATAATGTACAGGTGTTAGTTCGCAGGGATAAGTAAACGGGTTGCCTAGCTATAAACTTTAAATACTTTTTTTATTTTAATGTTGGTCCAGTTTCGATGACAAAGCATTATTAATCGACTTCACAAAAGGAGACGGTTATATGTTCGAATGTACGTTCGTTATTTTTTTATATGGTAAGCATGACCTGAATCGACATCCACGATTAGTTCAAGCAGACACGAAATTTTGTGTACGCACAAAATCATATCATTTTGTTATGATAGCAGGTTTTAAGTTTTACCATGACATGGTTGCTGCACTCAGGGTTGGGTCCTGACTACAGAACTCCTCAACGGTTAACAGCACAGACACGAGATGTTTTATACGCATTTAATTGTGACAGCCCGTTCTAAGTTTCACCATGACAAGGCTACTGTATAAAAGCTAAAAAAATAAACGTTTTTTAATCATACACCATTGATTGACCAAAAGGGATTCAGTGGCATTGTAGTCAAGAGTGACGAGCCATTTCCTTATCCTATCCCTAACATCGTGTAACTTACAGTTTTTGATATTTAAAGTTTTGATGGCACGACGATAAAGTTAAGACGCATGTTCATCTTAAGACCTACCTGTTGAGAAACAATACTGAGGTCACTGAGCATTGTGTTTAGGTCTTCCAAGGTTTCTGGCATGGTGACTGTAGCATCAGCAAATCGAAGGTGAATAAAATAATGCACATCAATAATTAATTGAGATGTCAAATCAAAATTAAAGCGGGCGTCAGTAAGAGACCTTGTCCGGTAAAAAATATATTAAGGTAATTTGTTACAACAAAGCCTGGCTCTAATTCACAGAGTTAGATAGTCCACGCGTTCTTATCATTAACCCTGTAATAAGCATTTTTCATTGAAACATTTTTAATAAAAAAACAGTATTTTATTAAAGTAGTATTAGAGTTTTTGGGAATTTTATTGTAGAACCTATAGGTACTGAATTTCTTAAGAATTACTTTTTGCACTTCTTTATGCAATGTAAAAGTTTTTTTTTATCTATGTCAAGTGTTTATCGAATGTATGTCAACTCATTTATGATCACTTCATACATAGTCATATAAGGATGACACAGTTAGAATATTAATAATCTTAAAATATTAATGAATTGACCGCTGTCTTATCTGGCGGTAAGAGAAGACGCGATCGATGCTAGTAAAATATAGATACAACAATATCCACATTTACACACGTACCAGCATATCCCACAGGGCAGTCAGTGCAGACGATGCTCTTGTCCATGAGCTGGATACAGCCGCTGTCTTTGGGGCAGGGGCAAGGCGTGCAGTCATCAGGCGTGCCGGCGATGGCGTTGCCATAGTAACCCTTAGCGCACAGCTCGCAATTGCTACCAGTCGTGTTGTGCTTGCAGATACAGTACCCTGGAATCCAATACATTAATTATCATCGTCATCAGTAAACCAGTAACCAGTCAATAGTTCTCGATATTTATTCGAAGAAGAATAGAAATAGAAGTTTGAACTAGCTTACCAGTAGCGGTGTCACAGATGTGAGCATGTCCATTACAATCGCAGGGTATGCAGGTGGAGTAGGGGCCACCATTCGCCGGCTCGTGCTTGAACCCTGGCGCGCACTCCTCGCAGTAGTCTCCCACGTACGACTTTGGGCACGAACACTTTTCCACCCAGTTAGCAGCAGCAGACCCTTTCTCCCTCCCTATCTTAGCCGTCTCCAGCTTAAAGTTCATTAGGTAACCCACTCCGCCCTTATTGTAAGTTCCCCTGATCTTTATAGCGGTCAGGTTCTGGAGGATGGACATGAAATCGAAGTTTGCGAGAGTGGGAGTCCAGCCGTATCGAGGGTCCTCGTGGAGGCGGAAGGTGTACTCTTGCTCCTGGAACAATTAGAAGCTTGAGAAAAAGAAAGATTTCTGAGATAGGAACACAAATTTCGCGTCAATTGGGCTTCATTTAGTTGGAGTAAATCGAGCTTAGCATTAAGGAAAATTCGCAAATGAAGACATTGTGAAGTCAGTCGCAAAATTAAGCATCGCATCGCATATCAAACAATTAATACAAACCTGTTCTGTGGGCTCTGGATTGTTCTGTCCGTAGATGTTCAAGGATATAGAAGTACGCGCTCCTTCGAGCACGATGTCCTGAGATGACGGGTAGCCGCGGTTCTCGCCCAGACGGAGCGTGAACTTGAGGTCGTGGTTGTAAGACGGGCGTTGGTCTCCAAGGAACTGGTTCGAAGCCAAGAAGTAGATGATTTCGGTACCCTTTGATGAAACAGCTGTGAAAAGACATGTTTAAGCTTCATCTTCTTTCTTGTCGATGTTTTAATATTCCCTTATGTAATCTCTTTTGTTGATGAGAGTATCAAGGTGTAAACAGTAACCATACTGTCTAGCTGGTTTATCCTGCCACCAAGCAGGACGAACCAGCTAGACTGCGATTGATGCAGTGCAGGTAACAGCCTAGAGTGCGCCGAACTTTTAGAAAAATATTATTAATTTAGTAAAAGGCCACTCTTAGAGATTTCTGCCCTAAAATTTTCAATGAGCTTGACTAGATTTAGAATAACTGTAGAGCAGTCGGCAGCCTCTGGCTGTCTTTTTCTAAAAAAGTGTGTACTCAACTCGTGCGTCTAGAACTTTAATCCTTAATACGAACAAGACTTTTAAAAAAAAATGTGTATCTTACACCACAACACAGCGCTCCCGAAGAAAAGAACTTTACTTAGCATATACTGCAGAATAGACAGCTATTTACCAATATTCTGCGTATTGGCGTTGAACTGCAGCGTCGCCGGTTGCCTCTGGGCATTCTCCGCACCCCATTTCTCTGCATCTCTGATGAAGTGCGCGCTCAGTTCGTGTGCCTGGTACTTGGGTGCGGCGCTACATTGTGACGAGTGACCGAAGCAGAAGCACGGCGTGCACCCGAACTCGTTTGCTAGATCCAAATTGAAGAAACCGGGCTTGCATCTGTAACAGATCAGTTGTTTAATATCTTCCATTCTAGATATTTGTGCATACGAAACGAATTTGTATCAACAACTGTTTAGACAACTTTAAGAGAGAACCAGACCGAAGAATTCAGTGAGAGCAACTTACTCTCTACACTGCTTCCCTTCCACGTTCTGCTTGCAGAGACAGATGCCAGAGATTGGGTCGCACTGCGGCGTGTTGGCATAGGAGCCGGACTCATTGCAGCCACAAGGCTTGCAGCCGTGGGTAGTGAACTCGTAGTGGTTGGCTGCGCACACGTCGCAGCGGTCGCCCGTGACGCCTGGCTTGCACTGGCACCTGCCTTCTGAGTTGCATTGGAGGCTGCGAGATCCTGAGTAAAGAAATTAAAAATAAATGTTAAGAGTATCAGAGGCTCTTAACCAAAGCTCATTTTGTCTAAGATGCAATTAGCATCATGAGGCAGCGTCTGGAATAGGTATGAACATACACGATATTATTTATGTAATGGTAAGTCAAAACAGTATGCCACATTTGTTAGTAAATTGATTTAGTGATACTGAGAATAGACGCAGTTCCAATAGTTTAAATAGTAAAAAAAGATTAAAGATCTATCGAAAAGAAGATATTTTTAGAATTGGAATACGAACCAGCCCTGCGAGCATGGTTCTTATCGATCGATAAACTTACCGAATTTACCGAAAAAGCAAAAATAAATGAGTTTAAGTATGAAAAAACGTACGAAATCGATTATTAACGTAGGGATATTTTGCTCTTCGCTACTTGTTTTGTCAGCTGTGGGCAGCTGTTTGTAGCGGCGTTTCGTTATTACAAGTATATTTAGCAAAGCATTCTTAGAATAATTCATTTTTTCTTTGTATAATTTCAGTTCGTGTAATATACACTGCTAGAGGCGCTAGGCGAAAGCCCGACTTGACCATGATAGGTTAGAAGAGAATGGCGGGAGTGAAGCGTAGCGTAGCTTTTGTCCTCGTGTTTTTTTTAAGCATTGAAAACCTTGCGTTTTTTCATACATAATCTCATTTTTTTAGCTTTTTCTCAAAAATTATGGGTTTCCGCCGCCACCCCTTACAGGGGGAGGGTTATCCCCCCTCCCTCTGCTACCCCCCACTCTACTTAGTACTTATAGACATATACTGATTCTAAAGTCCTTCCAACGTAATTCAAAATCTTAGAGTTAGGTAGAATTCCAAAAGTTTCTTCTTATTATGTAAAAAAAATAAGAATCTCCAATATGATGTCAAAAAATAAGTGTTTAGTCGATTAGTCGTCTATCTGATCTGTGGTACAGTCAGAGTTGCCATTTTTTAAATTGATAAACTCCCCAATGTGTCCGAATCGATAAAATTTTACCGAGGCTAGAAGATCCATGCTACCAATTTCGATAAAATCGATAAATTTATCGATCTTTATCGATCGATAAGATCCATGCTTGCAGTGCAGTGATGACATTTATTCAAGAGCAGTTGTATTCAGAATACAGCGAGGGTTTGCTTACTGACCAGTAGGGTTACAATTGCAAGGGATGCAGATATCCTCAGATCCCTGGTAGTAGTTCTCCCTGCAGCGCTCGCAGTTGGCGCCGTCTCTGTTCTCGGCGCAGTCGATGCAGTGGCCGCCGTGGCCGGTGCGCTCGTACAGGTCCTTGTCGAAGTAACACTTGTTCGAGAACCCGTTGCAGTTGCAAGCTGGGGACAGAGCACTGATGCATGACCTTCGTGGTCATGGATTTTACGAACTAAAATATAAGTTGATATGCGAAAAACTTATTTCTTTTCAATCATACTTCATACTTATATTAAAAAGGTGAAAGTTTGTATGTTTGTGTGTGTATATTTGTTACTTCTTCACGCTCAAACGGCTGAACGGGTTTTGAGGAAATTTGGAATGGAGATAGCTTATAACCTGATACTTACACATAGGATAATTTATATCATCATCATCAGCACCATTCACGTGGGTGAAACGGCGGGGCGCAGCTAGTCTTAATATTATATAGACCTTTCAATATTGGCTATAAAAGTATACAAATTATGTCGGTAAATACGTATGTATAGTAGTTGACAAATAGTATTCTATTCATGTTTGATTAATGCTTTGTTCAAATCATCGGAATAATTATTATCGGAATATTATCGTAATAATAGTTTATCGGGATTCAGGCTGTGGTATTTTAGATTTCAGTCAGGTTCCTCCGGGAAATTGAAGCTTGTAATATATTTCACTTTCTTACTGTTTTAAGCTCAGCATTATAAATAAATGATAAGATTTTTATAACGACGATACGTTGATAACTTTTATATAATTAATATGACCTTTTTATATGTAAAAGTAATCATGTATCGTACAACGAACGCAGTTTTTTGTTAACTAATTTAACTTATTAAGCCATAATAAGATATTTGCCTCTTGTCATCTGCGTATAAATTTCACCAATAACAGAATAGGAACACAATAATTGTAACAATAACATAATGGTTATATTTTCAAGAGCACGGAACTTCAGCATCCATATCTCTTTTGATATGAATCATCACAAATGTTTATCCATCACCTTGTCACACTCGCAACAGCCACAAGGGTTAAACTAAGTAATAAAAAAAATGCTGAAGACTTCAAACAGGAGGAAGTTCTCAACTTCAAATGTTTATGATTTCAAGCAGGAAGAAGTTGAGAACTTTCTAATGCTTGAAATCAAATAAAAATATATATTTGTAGTTGCAGATAGTTAAAGTCTTCACATATCAAATTATAATCATCATTTCGTGAAATCTTAATGTTACAGTTGGTATATCTAATGACCTCTGGTTGTATGAGGCAGAAGCTAAAGGGCACGCATAGCTAAGCTAACTCCACGTATCAAAAGTGTTGAATAAGAACGTATGACTGAATCTCTTCCGTTATAATAATATTCGTATGTGGCAGGCAATTTGTAAATCTCATCCGTTTACAAACGGCAATGTCTGTTCACATGCAGTTTGTAGAACTTGTCCGTATACAAAGTACGTCGTCGGCTTATAAAAAATCGTATGTTTCCAAAACACTATTTTTGATAGAATTGCGCAAACGCATTGCGCTTAAGAACTAGGCAGGTTGAACGTGATGATTGTAGGTTGAAATGCCTATTAGAACTAAAAATCCCATAACTTACTACTATTTGTCGACGAACTTTGTAAATGGACGAGTTCTACACCGCCTGCGACAGCGAGGCGTTTTATAATTTGCGTTCGTCATTTTGCAAAGAGACGATTTTTTATAAACGACGACGTTAGTAAAAGGACGAGTTGTACAAATTGCCTGAGACATCGCTGTTTGTAAACTGCTGGGTTTACAAATTGCCTGCGACATCTATATAACATTGGTTATACAGCTTTGTTTCTACTTTCAAAGGTTTGAGGTCATCTGGCTCCGGTTTAACAATCGCACCGCAGCAGCAATGGGCATGGCACAAACCTTTGCACTCGTGCACGTTAGTGGGCGAGGCGCGGCCCCAGGGCGCGTCGTTGTAGAAGTCAAGGCAGCGCTCGCACTCGCGCCCTGCCGTGTTGTGCTCGCATCTGGAAGGCATTAGCATAGTTTCAAGTTTTTGGTATTTTTTGGATAGAACATCTGTGACCTTAGTCCCTCACACTACAAAGCTCAGAGATTCCACCATCACTGGATCTCCATCCAACATTAAAACAGCTTCTTCTGAACCAACTATATCTGAACTCATACGACTATGAAACACCGACAAAGAACATCGACATGAAAATTTAAATTCTAATTTAATTGCATGAACTGAAAGAAGAACACGCTCGGAAGAAAAATGTGTGAAGCTTCTTATTATATGCTTCTCATCTCTTTTCATTCACGAATGCTAAGAGATAGTGCAGTCACACTCCGCACCCCGTACATATTGAATCGAACTCCGCGACGTATCAGTGTGATTGTAGACTTGGTTTTCTGAGGCTCTGACGACCGACGCAACTAAATTCTACAAAAGGCCATCAAAGCCGACTGACTCTGGCTACATTTAACGGACACAAGTTACGGCTTGAAGAACATCTAACAAGACTAGAAAAAGAGCTAGAGCACATTAGATTGCACATACTCGGTTTATGTGAAGTCTTAGAGGTATGAGTGTCCATCACAGGCACTCTGGATATTGATCACAAGCTTGAACGTCTCCGTTTGATGAACTACACTATCTGGCCTATACTGCTCCAAGAAGTTGTGGGATCCGAAACATTCCAGTTGAAACTGGAGAACTGTATTTGCTGCCTTGGAAATCACAATTGACATTGACTTTGACAAGGAACTTGACCACTTGACCAAGTGGTGGGAATTCTGAGCGAAGAAGGAACGAAGAACTTTCTGTCTCTACAGCTCACTAAGAAACGACACGAAGATGCAGCAGTCACTTCGTCAGAACAGTGGGTTTTGAATAAGCAAATAACAAAGCTGGTAAGGCAAGACCTCCAACGCTCATCGAAGAAGCAATTGAGATATAATCGTACGCAAAATGGCTGGCAGCAGTTGGAAGAGAAAGCCGAAAATCGGACTCAGTGGCGTGCTTTAAGAGATATGATGCCACAAAGTTACGTCTCAGTGTCGCAGTCTTGGACGTTAAACTTACAGCGCACGTTCATGGCTAATCCAGCGATGGCGTACTACTGCATAATTGTTTGTTTTGGAAAGTTAACCTGCAAATTCTGCTCCTGGTACCATCGGGTTGCTCCTCGGTGTCGCAGTCTCTAGCGTGGCCGTTGCACTTGCAGCGTGCGCCCACTGCCACGTCGGCGATGGCGTACCAATACGACTGCAGTACTTGGACGTCGCCGAAGATCTCATCTCCGAACGTGTTCAGGCGGTCCAGAGTAATGCGCAAGTCCGTGGCTGTTACCCATTCCTGGTGGACACAAAAAAATACTTTCAAAAACGAGCTGACTTTAAAATGGTATCAGAAATCGGTCCCTGTTTTGATACGCGTTTTAGGGTACCAAATGACGTGGGATTTATGTCACTAGAGAAGATTATTCGGCGGCAAGGAAAGTAGTATACGTTTCCAGAAGTTTTGTAAAAAGGTGAACTTATAGCACAGGTAGGTATATAGGGCTGGAGAGAAGAACCTAAAGAAGTCTGTACTGTACCTGTAGCTCGGGGCTGCTATCGAAGGTGTAGGCCGAAGGTCGTCCTTCCAGGGTGGAGAACAGCACGTTGCCGCCCGACAGTGGTGAAATGTCGGAGTATTCGCTGGTGCAAAGCGCCCGGGTCTCCGCGCCCAGCTCAGCCGTCCGCCGCTCTTGGACCTCGTACGTGTCTCGGCAGGAGGCACTAGGAAAAGTATAATTTGCATAGATGTACGGGTGACGTTTATTACTGAAGTGCTATTTTTCTTTGAATTAAGAATGAAGTAAATATTTTACAATATAGTATCGAATTGAAGATCTTGATGAACACTTTACAACAATATATAATTTATTGGCATTAGTTATTTTTTGATAGGTGTGCTTGTAAATATTTAAATTTGTGACTTGTTGTACTAATTAATCAATGTAAAAAAGAACGACGAAAAACTATGTACAATAGTTTACGACCAAAACTGTATGTCCAAATAGTGATAATTAGTTCAATTTTGATAAACTTTTGGTTAACGTGGGTTGTTTACATCATATCATTTTATTTTGTTATTTTTCCATTTATCATAAGTTTAACTTATATTTTGGCGGAAAAAAGCTAGATAGTTTTTCTTCGTTTATTTTAAGTTTAAAGTTCCGCAAAGTAACGCCTGAGTCTATCAACTATCTTTAGTCAATGTCTGTACCTGAAATACTGGAAGGGCTCCCAGTCCTTCTTTTCGCCGGTTTTCTTGTAAATAGCAAAACTCTGCGGTCTCGGAGAGTAGAACACGATCCTCACGTACGTAATGTCGTATGCCTTGCCTGTATATTGAGGGAACAATTTTGGACTGTTTAAAGTAGTTTGTTTTTTTATTATTTCAATCAAGAGTTATCATTTTTTCCTTTCGTGAAGTGGCATAAATAAACTAAAGGTGGTTCTACAAAATTACGGTTTGTCTGTAGTCGAGAAACCAATTCATAAGGGAGAAATGAACTTTCACGAGGGAGAAAATCCACGTTATCGTGTCGATGCAAAGGTTGTCTTACCCAAATGCAGAGTCAGATTGACCTGGCTAGGGTACTGGACGCCTTCCTTCATCGTCTCCGACTGCCACCAGGTCTGATTGTCTGAGTCGTGATGCAGGTCCGTGAGGAAATAGGGAGAGAACTGTCCCGGCTGGCAGAAGTCACATGATCTAGATAAAAAACAGGTTTTTTAATTATCGCTACGAGCAGTAGTTTTTTTATGACAGACTAGGCAATCGTTTGGCCAGGATCACACCTGATGGAAAGCGATGATGAGGGTGAAAGTGTAGGAAGTACGCTTGCCTTGTAGATTATTCACTTTAGACTTGAACACACCTGGAACTAATTTAAAAAAAATACGAAGGCAGACCATACCACTCCTTTGCAATTTTTACATTAAACGAAGAAGCGTAACGCTTCGTTCCTGTTCGTAATATTGTATAGTCACTACCACGTTCTTCCAAAGACTGAATTTTGTGAGGCAGCCCCCAAACTATTGCCAGCATTAAGGTAGACTACTTGACCATTGGATGTACCTTAACAAAGAGGTAATAATAAAGATGGTAGGTAATTTAATACCTGGTAGAAGTGCCGGCCGAAGTCTGGATGCAGTACAGTTTGGCACCGTTGTCGCCGCAAGTGTTGGTGGCTTCCATCTGCACCATAAACGCTGCGTTCTCGAACTCTGGTATGCATCTCTGTGAAATATTGAAAAAAATATGAAGAACTGATATATTATGTATTCCGGAAGAAAATTGACTCGGATAGTGTGACGATGTAAGCAACTATCAGCACCGGCACCAAAGTCTCAGAGTGAAAAGCGCAGTGGAGTTCATCCCATTTTAGCTTTCAACTGGTAATTAGTGATGGTGAAAGTGATGGTAGCCCAACGGTTCTATTGTGCAACTTAGAATCTAACGATACCCGGTTCGTTCCTAGCCCCGCACCAATGACTTTTATAAGTTATTTGCAGTTCTATCTATCGCTTCATGCTTCGGAAGGCACGTTAAGCTGTAGGTCCCGGCTGTTATTGATTAATATGAGCCATGTCATTAAGCCATGTCAGAGGCCCTCGAGTAGCCTGATAAACTCTGACACCAGAGGCCAGCACTACCTCTTACGATAAATAAACATACTGGAGCTATATCGGAGCATAGTCGCTTCCAGTGCCTAGCCGATACGAGACAGTGGGCGAGATAAACTGGTCTGGTGGAAACACCTTTTTCTATAAGACTCACCGCAAAAAGGAGAACCCAAAACTTATAGAAGAAACTCGCAAACTCATGGAGGAACGGAACGAGATGAAACCGCAGTCTTCGGTTAATGTCGGCCTACGGCGACCTTAGTAGACGATTCTCCAAGTAAATCCTATATCTATCACACAAAACACAACACACAAAATGTATACTGCAAATCATATAAGCATCACAAGCTTTTTGTAATTTGAATCTTCTCTTTGGAAGCCATAGAAAATGCGTCTACGTAGCGAAAGGTGTGTGTCATTCTACCTATCCATTTATGGAAACGAGTCTATAAATAATTGACCGAGAGTAGTAATGTCTCCAAATTAACTTGGACGAGTCAGCCTTTGTTGAACCCTATCAGAAGTTTTGACCGTTGTTGATACGATCTTTATATCTAGTTACAGTCATATATATAATATATCTTTAAGTCCGTATATGAACTGAATCGTTTTGGGGGATGTTGAGATATCGAGTTCAAATAACCCAAAAGTGGGTTTAAATAGGTGGGTTAAATGGGTTTAATCAGTTCAAATGGTGTGTTATGTGAAAGAAAATTGTTGAACATTAAAAAAAATACGCTTCGTATAGTTTTATAAGTTACGTATATAATCCGTACCAATATATAAAAGTGAAACGTTGTCTGTTTGTTTGTTTGTTTGTTTGTTTGGGGAGCTTTCATGCGATAACGGCTGGATGGATTTTGATGAAATTTGGAATGGAGATAACTTATACCCTAGAATAAAACATTGGACTTTTTATCCCAGAAATTTGTAAGTATCCACGGGAAAACTGGAAAATGTTGATTACTAACTGTAAGGAACGGTTGCCACCACAGAATGGTATGTGGTTGCCATGGAAACGAAATAACAAGTCTTGTTTTGAAAACCAATGTAAAAGTAGGTACTTTTGCACTGGTTTTTAATATCCTAGAAGAAATAAACAGTAGCTCGCGCGTACGAAGTCGAGGGCTGGAAAGTTAGTTAAATAATAAGCCTATTATAAGCACCTATTAAACATTTTGGTTTATAAACATAAAGCATCGCCATCCGTAGGTACTAACTCTCAATTTATACAATTCATGTATTTAGTAGTGTGTAAAAATTAGTTTGTCATTTATATTAATTCTTCTAAAAATGGCGTGCTGATAAGTTTATCTTAATTAAGCCAAAATATGAAGAAAATAAGTGATTGGAAAATGGCCAGCTTTTATTACTTATCGACTCTAAAACAGCTTTATTTTATAACTAGCTATGCCCGCAGTTTCACGCGCGTTGTCATTTCTCTTAGGTTAAAAGTACTCTATGTGGTATTCCAAGACCTAAAATACCAATATACCATCATTTGATCACAATTCCTTCAGCCGTCAAAAAGTATTTTAACAATTGCTCGGCTTCTACTCATCGAATTGAGATACCAAGTACCCCAGTTTTTAAGTCAAACCCTTAGCTATCCAACAGTGGGAACCGAATTGCAGTATTTTTACGTGATGCGCGAACCAACATACAGACAAAAACACAGACACGAATTAAAGTAATATTATATTCCTGTTCAGTTGCTTATATTTTAAGTACCCTAGACCTTTTTTTAATATCTTCTTTGTACAGACTTATTCGTACATACTGCTTTATTATAAGTATAGTTAAGCCTACTACTAAAGCACGGCCGCGATAGAGGAAGAAATTTGTAAATTCGCACAATTTGTGCGAGCGCGACGACAATACACATTAAAGAGCAAGCGACAGAGATAAGTAGTGAGGGGTCAATGTACGAATTTCTTCCTTTATCGCAGCCGTGCTTTTCCAATAAGAGAGTCCAGTAGAGGCAGCCACGGACCATCAAGCTTTAATATCTGAGATGGTTGCATCTACTGTATACATGCCTAGACGCAAACAAAGCAACGACTAGGAAACTCGTTTTATAGTGCCGACCCAGATGGTGGATTTACCGCCAAAATAGTATATCTATATTTAGTCGATGCGTCGCTTACAGGACGTTCACATCGTCGCACCACAGTGTAATTAATACAATATGTTAACTTTTACTTTTTGTGTCGTTTTGGTTTGAAAAAGATGTGGTGTAGGGAAGGATTGTAGCGACCATGGATTGAAATGGTAAGACCACGATGTTACCAGGAACCTTATACCTACTTAATTATTATACAATAGACTAGGAAGTCTATTTTATAATAATTAATTTAACAATACTTTAGACACGGGCCTCTTGGCCCGCGTCTTTGTTCGCGTGGTCATTCGAGGACCAAAAGTACCTAGAGAGTACGAAACACCAAATTTCGTTCAACTCTCCGACAGTTTTTTTATCGATTACTCGGCTTCTAATCATTGGATTAAAATTCTAAGTACCCCAGTTTTTAAGTTAAAACCTAAGCTATACAGTATTGAAAACTGCATCGCTATCAGTTAAGTAGTTTTTACGTTACGACTGGGGTAGGTACTCGGTATCTCAACCCAATGAGCAGAAGCCAGCAATCAATAAAAATCTTTTTGACGGCTGAAGGAACTTTGTTCAATATTTGGTATATTGGTATTTTAGGTCATGGAATAGCACACAGAGTACTTTTAACCTAGAGAAATGACCACGCGTGCCAAGCCGCGGGCACAGCTAGTTCTCAATATACCTACTATTGTACCTACTTTGTGTATAATCTTACTATTTCTTTTTTTAGGACATAGTGAGGTAATAAACAGCTGACACCAACCAATATATTAATAGTCACGGCGGACACGGGGTACGGGGTGGAGAAGTATCAATATAAATTAAGTCAACATTAGTTCATTATTTTCTTCAGACTCTACATTCTGTAAGATGCGTGTATTACGCTGTGGCTTAAATTATATGCCTTTAGTCATGCCGATTCTTACATAATTTACCTACAGCACATCACTACTAGTTTCGTGTGTAATTTTTAGCGAAGTTATTGGACTAAAACAAAAGTTGAAGAAATACATAGGTTCCTTTAAACGTATAGATAGTCTCTTGAGAGGTCATATATACCTTTTGCCGTATAATACAAAAATATTCCCTGGTAGAACAAAACAATGAAAGTAGTAGTAGTTATCCATATTTCAAAGTAAAACAAGATATAGATAAGTTCAAAAACTAAAACCCGACTACGTTCGGATAAAAAATAGCATTATGACACTCTTGCGATGAAGACGAATCGATTGATACCTCACTTGTCAAAATCGTACCAAGTTTTAGTTTGAACACATGACCCTTCCTTTGCTTCGCTATAGTCGGGTAAAAAAAGGAACCTATGACACTATATACCTGAAGACGAATTGATTGTTACCTCGCTTGTCAAATTCGGACCAATAGTGGTGATCCACATACCCGCATACATACATATCTACATACATAGACTGTTAAACTGATTACTCTTCCCTTGCTTCAAAGTACTCGGGTAATGACAACGAAAATGTTGTTTCTAACATCAGATCAGCATTTGAAATATTTCCTTCAGACTCTACATTTTATAAGATGCATGTATTACGCTGTGACCTAATGCTGATTCTAACAGAGGCTCCTAAGCTGCAACTAGGATCCTCAGTTTGGAAAGCTTAAAAGTTTAATTGAGTTATTTTAGAACGCTTGTTATGACATTATTTACTCCATGTTTGGGTGCGCCAGTCGTAGCCAGACCCAAGGATAGGGACCGCTTTATGAGCGATAGTAGAGTGTATGCTTTCAAAAAGGTTCAGTTGGCTATCGAGAACTAACTTACCTAACTTGCCTAACTTACAGTCGCAAATTCAATCAAAATTGTTAATTCCTGAAACCTTTACTGCACAGGGTTCATTCATACTAAACTTATTGTCAGTGCAGTTTCTGCACGGATTTCGTACAAACTTGAGATAATTGTGAGCTACTCTCCAATTATCATCGCTACTTCTAAATTATGCAGACACGGTGTCTGAAGCCTCTGAAGGACTTTAAATACCGGTGTTCCACCCGCTTTCAGTAGCTCTGTCGTTATTCCGTCCTGCCTTGGTGCCTTGTTGCTCTTAAGCTGGTTGGGAGCCATTCTGATCTCGTACAGGCTGACATCCGGGATATCTTCAGAATAATGTCGCCACAAACGGACTCTTGCATCACTAGTCGTGCTAGGAGGACTATGACGCGATGAGGTTTATGATTGTCCATAGAACTTCTCGAGCTCACTAAAAATCTCTGTCTTCGACGAAACGATGCTGCCACTGTCGGGTTTCAGCTTCGTCAACAGGTTTTGCCCAATAGACAGATCTCTTGCGATCACTTTGGAGCACTTGTTCTGCTCTATTGCGTTCTTTATACAAGTAGCATTATAGCAACGCAAATCGTGTCGCATTGACTTGGAGATGTGTTTATTAAGGAAGCTGTAACTCCACATATCCACTGAAGACTGCAGCCACGTTCTGCCATAAGTTTGAGTTTATGCTCAGAGAGTTTCTGTGTTCTATTTTTACGTTGGATCTAAAAGAACTCTGACCCGACCGCGTGAACAATTACCACCAGCCCGTTGTTTAGTTCGTCCACTGTATCGCATTCGGTAAGGATTTGGAAGCGATTTTAGAGCTTCAACTGAAAGCTCTCGGGGTTTTGGATTTGGGCAGGACTTGGGCGAAGAGTATACTCATCAAACGAGACCGCTCCAGCTTTACGTTGATATTCAACGAGCCTCATACCTTGCGGTGATTACTGCCGGTCTTAACCCTGTTGATCACAGAGACATCATTGAATACATGCCAATTGGTCGTCAAAATTAAATCTATCTCGTGCATATGACAAATGTAAGATAGACCAGACTAAAGAGAACGGAACAGTAGTGATGGTCCATAGAAGGCTTCCAGCTTGAATAGATACAATATACGAAAATTTAATCGGTAAATCGTAAAACAGAGTTCCTATTTCTTAGCGTCTGATTTAAAATCGATGGTTCCCGCCAATGTTATATTCAACAAAAACACAACTCTGCAACCAGCATGCACAATAATGATTATGATGACCGAATAAGTTCGGTATTTTCGTATATTTTTTCTCTGCAAAATTCTCACCGCTTCGGTTTAATAGTGTTTCCATAATTTATAAGCGTGCGTTGCTCCTTCATAAAATAACCATAACTTAACTTTATATAAGATCTTTTACCCGTAATGACAATTACCCCGTAATACCCGTATCAATCGATTTGTCTTCATGTATAAAGTGTCAAAAGCTATTGTTTTACCCGACTACGGCAAGGCAAAGGAAGGGTGTTCAAACAAAAAACTTGGTCCGATTTTGACAATTGATTCGTCATTCATTTTCATCGCAAGAGTGTCATAGGCAATAAATTTTTTTGAGGGTTTTAGTTTTTGACCTTATGTTTTGTTTAAATTAAATTAGAGTATAGATAGATTTTTAAATTGAATTGGGCTTTTGAATATAATTTCAATCGGTCTAGTAGTTATCACGTGATACGCGTACAAGCACCGAGACTGACAGGCAGACACGATTTTTAAAAACGTATATTCTTGTTCTAAGTTATTAAGTTCTATCTTGTTAAGGCCTCGAGGATTTAAAATGAGCTACAGAATTTTCTTTATTATCTTTTTTGTATCTTCAAGTAAATAACATAGACAGATTAAAAATTAATTGAGGTTATGAATATCGCAGAATTCCGAAAGAGGCATATATTGTATCGGTTCCAACATCCGGCTTGGTGGACAATGATAATAATAGTAAGTTATATATAAGTAAGTTATATATACCTAGTAGGTAGGTACATATTTTTGTAGTACCCGATAGAAATAGTCCTAAAATATCACAACAAAATCTGGAACCCTAAGAAAGTACTGGCCAAAAAGAAAAATAAACCACAGATAAAGAATTATTAGGATTATTGATTAAACACCAGTTAAATATTAAGAAATGAATGTAGATGAAATAATTAATGTAGAACAGACAATGAGGCCCATCTCCCGGGTAGCGGATGCGAGCTGATAACGCGTTCCGCTGGCTGCTGATAACGAAACATTGGGCACCGGTCTGCGAGAGTAAACGAACCCATTATGTTCATATTGTTCTCAGTGGACCCGCCGACACCGATAACCCCGCGATTATCTGCCAAAACTAGCAGTTGACAACTAACTACTTTTTAGGGCAAGATAACACGAGTTTGATTTCCGCGGCATCAACTTCACTGATATAAAATACCACTGGACTATAATAGGTTAGTACGAGTACATACTACAGTTGGTGATCTAGTATCTATCTACGACGTGAATGTTCTGTTTTGTACTATCTACCATTTTTTTTTACAATTACACATGAAAAGCAAGCATGGCAAATTGTTGACACGGTATCTTTCATTTATTGATGACTGTACTTATTTCGAATAAAAGCTTTTTATGAAAATCAAATATTAACACTGATTATTTACTGTACAGACATAGAGAAAGAAAAAACAAACAATGGTAAATACAATTTGAAACACGAACATGACAACACCAAACAAAAACAAACGGCATTCTGTTCACATGGTAAAACTGACCACGATCAAAAAGTTATAAAAGCTCTTTTAAAGATCGACTCACTTGCGGTAATCCTTCGCTGCTGTAGCAGGAGGCTAGTTTGTGTGATGACCTGGGCGTGTGGTTGTACTGAGCGATGGCGACGGGGAGAAGTAACAGGAGTCTTAGAAAGTGTGTTCGGATGACAGGGCGCGCCATTTTATGGAGCGCGAGGGACCGCCGTCGACACGGCCGATCGTCGGCCGAGCACTGACGCGGCCCGCGTTTCACAACACTGCGCCAAAGAGTAGCCAGTGCAGAACGGCGTTTAGAATTTGTGCCTCACTGAGGAATGCTTTAATTTTATTAATATTATAATTTTTCGTCTTCCTATCAGTATCATAGAAACCTTAGAAGGTATTTATAGAATAATTTGGATAACTGCAAGTGAACAAAAAGGAACCGACAAAAACAATTTCAACTAGCTGCCGTTTCATCCACGGATGACGATTGATGATGAAAATTATTCAAGAACCTCTAGAATCTATATACCAAGTTTCATCAAAATCAGTTCAGCCGTTTTAGCGCTGAGTGGTTCGTTCGTTCGTAGCAGATACGAACTTCTGCATTTGTAATATGCTTGTCAAGCAGATTTGCGCTTTGCAAATTTGTACCTACTTGTCGAATTGGAAATGTTTAAAATGAAATTTATTGGTTGACATATCAAAACATTTATCGCTTTACTCCCAGGAAATGAGTCATACGTTAAAAGTTATACACCTGTTAAAGTGTTAAATATAATTCAATATTAAAGTGTTAGTTCCAGAAGTTTATTTTTTCTTTTCGCACAGGCGAAGAGAAAAACTAAACTGCTGGAACTTAAAAAGTCGTGTAAAATCTGTATATTTATTCTTATAATTGACTTTTTTACTTATAATTATTTTTATTTATTTATTTCTTTGTTCTAAAAACTTCACATAAATTTTCCTTTATAAAATTACTATATTTTAAATATTATTTGTTGCGCTACCACTTCTAGACAAAGAAGGAACTTAATATATCAAGTATTATATTTAGTTTTTTTCCCCATAATTTTTTGTATTGTCTTTAAACTTAAGTATGATATGTTTCTTTCCTTATTTCTTTGTACTAAACGCTTTACATAAATTGACCTAAATAAAATCACCATATTCCAATATTGCTCCACCAATTGAAAAATAATCTGCTGGGACTTAATATGGTTATCTACACTAATATTATAAAGAGAAAAGATTTGATTGTTTGTGTGTTTGTTTGTTTGTTTGTAATGGATAAACTCTAAAAACAAGGACCCGATTTTAAAAATTCTTTCACATAAAGAAAGCTACATTATCAGCAAGTAACACTAGCAGGACATTATTTTTCAATAAATTAGATTTTCCTCAATTCAAATAAGCAATTTCAATAATGAAAACGAGTTATTAAATTTTGCAAAAAAATCACAATCCAAAGAGTATACGTAAGATCACAAAATAAGAAGGAGATACGGGTCTTTGTATATGGAACGTTGCCATTGAAACGAAATCACAGAACATCTAATAATCATTGACGTATGAAATGCTATATGCTAATAATACAAGAAAAAGTAACCGTGATTCAACCTCCTTGCGTTAAACAGAATAATACTATAGACGAAATGGTACGTGAGTATAAAACCTACAAACATAAACATTCTGTATAAAAAATTGTTGTTGCTCCATTTGTCCAAATAAAGTAGGTACCTACTAATTTTATCTCTCTATATATATCTACCCGTGCGAAGCCGGGGCGGGTCACTAGTGTACAATATTTTTAATCTTATACATAACTGTGTTTTTGTTTATTTTGTAAACTATCTGTAATATTTTTTTCTTTCGTCCTGACTTCATACTAAACGCTTTACCATAGACGTAGCATATTATAAACGTACTATCATGCTAGTAATAATTGTACTACGTGTTGACCTATCTAGAACTGGCATAATCTTTGCCGTAAAGCAGCCGCAGGGAACGTGGCCCCAAACTACTGTTTTTTGTGAGCCAACCTGAAAAGGCCGAGCTTTTGTTTTCTGTTAGAAACGCCGCCATGTGCGGCCATTCGGAGAAAAAATCGGCGAAGCATGAAAAGGGTTTCTATTCCTTCTCATTAACATTCTATGAATGTCATTACTTCACCTTTACAACTATTAATTAATAAGCTCTTTAAGCTACTAGACGTAGATAGAGTACCTACTATTTTAACTAATTTAAGTAAGCAGAAGGTAGGTACTCGAGTAACGTAATTTTTAAAATATTATATATTTGTTTATCGTAGTATTATTATGTTCTAATTTCTAAATGTAATTTTACACGTGCCTATAAATTCATTGACTCTACCAACTAGATGAAGTTATTGAATAAAATTAAGTTAATACTATTTTATAGCCTAAGATAATCTTTTAACTAGTTTGGCGAAGCAACTAGTTAGAAATTTGACAAGAACGTCTCGAATTTCAAATCACAGTAACACAAACGAAACAAACTTTGCAGGGCTTGCGTTGCTGACGCATATATAACTATTATTTAATCTGTGGCATAGAGTGCATTAGGTCATCATATCGCTTTACTGTTCTCTCGGATAGCGGTGTCTTATTCGCTCTAGGGCTGTAATGACCGGTCTCTCGGCGACCCCAAAGTAAAGATTCCTGATGCGTGCAAATACTAAAAGGAAGTAATTTAATACATGCTCCGGAAAAACTTTGTAATTTCATCCTATAGTACATTAGTATAACCACAGAATAAATAATAGTTGGTATAACATATGTATTCTAAACATTAATAGTATTCGTCTTAAATAGGTCAAAATGTTAGCTATACAAAAAAAAATGTTAGCTTCACATTAGCTCTACTATTAAAGGATTAAATTATACGTAATAAAAAAAGAGAACGCTTTTAATAGAGTGTTATTTAAGCGGGGGGGAAGGTGGGTTTGGAGGAAGGGAAGGGGGATAGAGTGCGGGGGGTAGGGGAGGTGTGGGGATAGGTAGCGTGCCGGGGAAGTGGGGGTATGAAAATCTGAAATTCCGCCTTCACCTTGGCCACCGCTTATGCCCCCAACAACTTAACTGCCTTCTCCCTCCTCCACACAACCTTGCCCTCCCTCGCAACCTTGCCCTCCCCCGCAACCCATCATACCCCCGCAACTCCACCGCCTTACTCCCCCTCCCCCGCACCTCCGCACCCCATTCCCCTTGCACCCCCTGCCATATCCCCGGCCGTGCACAACACAACAACCCCTCCTCCATCCTTTAGTTTCGTGCTGATGTTTACAATTTAGAACTTAAATTTAGTAAAAAGAGAACCGGTCGAACAACTTAAAACTTAAATTTTGTCGAAAAGTTAAATTTAGTCTAGTTTGTAACAAGAGGCTGACTAAACTTAAATTTAGCGTAGTTTTCGTATCGCACTAAAGGAAATAAACATTTCATGTTTTTATTTTACGGCAAATTAATAGAGTTCGTCGAAATATTTGGTATATTCCCAGTTATCGCCACTTAACTTAATTTGTCTTTTGTGGGTACGAATCCCTGGTTTACCTTAGTTATAGAAAGTATAGTACAATGAATTTCGCAAAAGCATGGTTTGTCTCTAAATGTTGAGAGTTTTTCTTTTTTTTTTATATACGTAAGGTCTACGCGAGTTCAACTCGAACGTGTCCGTTTTTTTTATTATTCATTTATTGCAGAGGAAAAACATAGCACACAATTATAAAAAACGAATATGTCAACAGTATAAAGCAAAGGAAGGGTTTTTTATATCAACAGGAAGGCCATTTCTTTCTCGTCTTAATTCTGCATCAGTAATTTCAGAATGAATTCAAGATCGAACGTGCTTGGTAAATATATTATACAAGCAAAGTATACTTTTGAGAAATAGGTGTGAACTTCCTAATCTTCAGATAGCGGAAACTTCAGAAGCTTTCGTTTTTCATCGATAGGTATCTATACCGAAGAGCCTGAAGAGAGCAAATCGATATTTCCGAAATTGGTCGCAAAGCAATCGCTATCTATTTCGAGAATGTAGGCCCAGAATTTCTCACTATTTTTGCAGCTAATTAGTCTTGGATTCAATGTTTGCGCCCCGGCAATAACTGCTAGGATGAGAAACCATCAAGGTCCGCACGTTGCGATCTTTCCTTCAGTATGCAGGTTTACGGCATCCAAACCAAATTCCATCCGCGCAAAACTGAAAGATCACGAAAAATGAAACAAATTCGCTGCTAAAGAGATGCAATGAAAATCTTTGTCTCATCCCAACTTGCTCTCTCCAAGCGTAGTACACTGGGATGGAATCTCCAACAGTGCTGCAGTGCAGCAAAATTCGCAAACTTTTGCTAATAGCTAGTTAGTTAGAAGCACAGCTATATACAAGGCATGCATATGGCACCCATCTGTGCAAGAAATTAATACCAAATGTGCTAGACGACAGATAGGTACCTACCTACACAGACTTGAGATATTTATGAATTACGTAAGTGTTTTAAATATAGGCACTTATTTGTATATGGAACATAATATTATATCCTATTCAGTAGGTAAGTAATAGGATGTTCTGTTTGTGAACAAGATGTAGCGTACAAAAGGATTTAATTAATATTCGTGAATGAAAAGTCTTTATCCTTGATTGGAACTAGTAGTTGGTACTTTTGAAAAACTGTTCTCACCACATAAAAGTTGCCTTCACATCCTTTTTATATCGACAAATAAAAACACGAAGTTTGCGCAATTTTAGTTATTAGAGTTCCGTACTCAAACAAGGAACTCTTATAGATTGAACATGTCCGTCTGCGTCTATATGTCACAGCCATTTTATTCAAATCTAGCTGTACCCGCGGCTTTGCAGGCGTGGCCATTGCTCTAGATTAAAATAACTCTATTACTATTCCAAGACCTAAAATACCATAAGATACCATAAATGTATCCTATGATTTATTCTAGGGTTCAAGCTATCTCCATTCCAAATTTCATCAAAATCCGTCCAGGCGTTATCGCGTGAAAGCTCCCCAAACAAAAAAACAAACAAACAGACAACGTTTCACTTTTATATATTGGTATGGATGGATATTATAGTAGGTACTTTAAATTCATTCGGAGATTAGAAGGTTGGTACAGCTGAGGTCAATATAATTAAAACAATGAATTCGCTGATAAGCGATACAGAAGCATGTCATTGTAGCAGATATGTACTTTTTTCTATTCTGGTACCTAGCGATTTTGACACCATCAACATTCTTAAAGTTATCTCACATGGTCACTACACTAACCAAAATTCATCATCGGCATAATTCCAACTTTGTTGAATTCTTTTGTTTTATTTACCGATATTTTGGCAATGGGCCAGCACCATCCATGTGAATACAATTAGATGAATGGTTCTTTTAAATCCATACAAAAATTACATCTAGGTACATTTTAAATACGTAGGTGTAGTTCACCTACATTTTAAACACAGTTAAACCAAAATTATTTATTATTATTACTAGCTACGCCCCGCGGCTTTGCACGTGTATAGATTTCGAAAGGAAGCGTAAAAGTTATATTTCGAGTCGAACTTGATGGGGTCAAAAGTAACGTAAAATGTTAGGAAACTTACATTCTGCCAAAGCTTTTAATATGTGTCCTAACCTAAGTGCCTTACTGTAGTTACTGAAAGTAAGGCATACAGTAAGTTACTGTTTGGAAAGGACCGCAGTACTAATTGTCGGCTATGAGTACAGTTAGTTATTTTAAAGTATCACACCTACAAGTCGACAATTATACAGAGTTCTTGAAACATCGCAAGCAGACAGTACCATTAGTGATACCACCAATGAGATTTGATATAACATCATTGGAAACCACCATAGATGTTAGCAGATTCCCCGATCGGGAAAGCTTTACATAGGTAGCGATTTGGACATTCCCTGAACTAAACTTAATTTCTTCAAATGTAATTTAAACCTTGTTGGCTTCGTAACAAGGTATTTTATCCCCTGGCATCTATACCTCACTCACTAAACTATCACTAAAGCCTGTCAGCGTAAAATCAACTTTGTTTCCACGTGGCGAGAGTACCGATTTGTCCAAACGCTGTCTCAGAACATGTCCGAATTTATCTAAACGCTGTTAGACAGCGTGTTAAAAACCTATTTTAAATACGTTATTTTAAGCGGTGCAGCTTAAATTGACGTAAGTTTAGATTAGATGCTACGGGCAAAAATACCTTGTTACAAAGTCGACAAGGTTTAAATTACATTTGAAGAATTTTAGTCTAGTTTAGTTTAAGGAGCAAAATGAGTGAATTGCTGCCAGTACCACAGAAAACGTCATAGATATTACTTATGACTATTTTAAACAAAAACGCGTTCAAAAAATATAAGACCTTACTAAAGTGCTAACAACACTGATAGCTATTTATAGATAAAAGGAAGCTTACTCTGGCTCTTAAGCCTCTGATAGCGAGGGTCAAAGAACTCTCGTGACATTATTGTGTGACGAAAAAGCATGTCAAGTCGTAAAGTTCACAGGACATGTCACTTTATTGATAAGTAAACGAAATGACGAAGTAATTGTATAGTTAGCGGCAAAATTCTCTGAACATATCTTAACTTTAATTTTACCTTCGTGCACATACACGCAAATACTCGTAGTTAAACTTGTCAATTGAAAGCTTGGACATATTCAGCGGCTGTTTCAAGACTAAGGACTAGCCTATTTTACGAAAAGTGAGCACAGAAGATGTGTTTTAGCAGAACCTTCTTGCAAGCGATATCATTTTCTTCTTCGCTCAGGATAGGTTTGTGTTTTACTATTATCTTAGACAACGAAGTAGTAAAAAAAACTGGTGCTCTGTGTTCTCTTCTTCTTCTTTTTTTTTTGGATGGCTTTTGCGGAGGCACTGGCCTACTAGCAATTTCGCCAATGTCAAGTGTAATAGTTTATAATTAAGTCATGTCACAGTCATTAATTGTCAAGTCAAAGTCACGAATCAGTAAAATGGTGGACATTTACTGAAACTTCCGAGGGAGATTTGGAAAAATCACATAATGCTTTTTATTTCTGCGTTTGATTCTTTTGCCCGCACTCGTGCACGTTAACGAACACCTAATGGTTAATATTCCACCAATATTACACATTAACACTCGAAGATACACAAGATTGAGAATAAAATCAAACTCTACAACACAACATTTTGAATTTTTGCAAAAAAAAACCCCCTCTGTGTTCTCTTAATGTAGATTGTTTGAATGTAGAGGTATGATAGAGGTAGCGAGATAAAATTTATTTTCCATGCACAGAGTTCCCATCCATAACAATTAGCCGCTATGTATGAGCTTTTATAGCGCCGATAGCATACTTACTGACACTGACTCATCACGGCTCACTGACGGCGAAATATGACTGCAAGGAGGTTGATAATTTTATAGGACCTACTGCACTACCATCCATGACAAATAAGTAACTACTCTCCATTCAACGGATGTCTGATAGAAATCGCTTTAAGTGATAAGATCTCCCATTGTACTCTATTTATGTTAAGTTAAATGTACATCTATTATTCTATTTACTTTCTATGATCAATAGAGTTATCTAAGTATCTGTTTCCACACAAACTCCATCACAAAAAAGTTTTGGAAAATAATACAACATAGCATCATTCCTATTGTCCACCAAAAGACTTGTTCTGTTTTCATATAATAGCAAGCCAGTCTTGAGGGTTGTTGCAGAGAGTTTTATTTGAAAGGTACAGCTACTGAAAACAGATGACTTCAAGGGGCTACAGTATCGACATCGGTAGCAATAACTTTACAACCGAAATCGATCGCAATGTACAGATACCGAAGAAAATAGATAGCTATAAATCTAACGATTATTATCGTTACTAATGTACGAGTTCGGTAGCACGGAATGTACTTTATCGACAACGACATAAATTCGATAAATCATATTCAATATATAGATTTATATCGACAAAAGGCAGCATGCTCGCACTGCTGTACTGTTGTTTTTTAGTGTTGACTTAACAATCGATAGCTTGCAATGGCATAGCTATCTGTGTCGAGAATGCCAGCTAATGTCAAATATATCTATTGTTATCGTTATATTATCGAACTTTATAGCAATCTTTACGATTAACAGTGTTTGCGATGAACTTTGCGTCTGTTAATGGCAGCGGTAAGATCCATGCTCGCACTGCTGTACTGTTGTTTTTCAGTGTTGACTTAACAATCGGTAGCTTGCAATGGCATAGCTATCTGTGTCGAGAATGCCAGCTAATGTCAAATATATCTATTGTTATCGGTATCTTATCGAACTATATAGCAAACTTTACGATTAACAGTGTTTGCGATGAACTTTGCGTACTTTACTGACGTGTAATACTCAAAGAGGTTACTATATTACTCTTTTAAGTAAGTGTAATTTAACCTCTTTGTACTCTTACGCCAGTAAGCGTAATTCAACATCTTTGACTAGTATCTTTTTAACATTTTAATTAAAACATTTTTGAAAAGTTTTTCATAAATAATTAGGAAAATTGTGATTTTTGATTAAAAACTGAGCCTGAAATTAACTTTCGAAAATTTTGAAAATTTCTGATGCATAATTAGTTTATTTTATTTTGGGAGCTTACTTCAAAATTGCGACTGTCAACAGTGTCTTCAATATAGAGGTATTTTGTTAAAACTTTAACGCCTTTTTAAACCCATTGAAATGCGTTTTTTTTTTTATTCATATTTTCGTGTACGTTGTTATCTCTGTACAAACACACTCAAAATATAAAGTCTCTTCATTCAGCGGTTAAGCATATACGTTGTTCCGGCATTGGAGCATTTTTAGTAAATATGTTTTTTTCGCTTCTCGTAACTATTACAGAACAACTGTGAATGCAAATATTGTCTGCTTTATACTTTTCATATACACTTTTACCATAAAGCTAACTGTTAAAGAACTAAAATGTACCTATGTGTAACAAAACAATAATTTAAATGTGTAAAGCCAGGGGGGCGCAACTGTATCCCCTTTCACCCTTGCTCCCGGCGCGCCCACGATGTTCACTAATAGATAATAGACGATTTTGCTCGGTACCTCGGTTGTAGAGACTTGCATTTGTTGTAAACTAATCAATTGTTTTCGTTAAAATTTAGAGATCGGTAGCACATTACATATATTTGTTCTGGAAAGACTAATATATGTACTGTGTCGGTAGCCTATCTGTCAAGACTGTAGGCACAGTAGGTACATATTATTATAGTAGGACTGCTGTAGGCCCACCCCAGCGTTATTGTAAAAGGTTCCTCAGCCTTTTCAGCAATATTTTTGATGGTATATCTGGCTTACTTTGTTATACATAGTATAATATATTATGTATATTATTATTAATATTATAAAGAGGAAAGATTTGATTTTAAGTATTTTTATATGTTTGTTTGCAATTGATAAACTCAAAAAATATATATACAGAACCGTATGAACCGGAATGAATACGTGGATGTCGTAAGAGGCGACTAAGGGATTATACACCGGAAGATGGGAAGCAGCGTCCTCCGAGCACATTTGCTACACTGCGGTCACCAATCCGCCTGCCAAGCGTGGTGACTATGGCCAATCGGCATATATTCAATGATGTCTCTGTGATCAACAGGGTTATGACCGGCAGTGATCACCACATGGTAAGAGGCTCATTGAATATCAACGTGAAGCTGGAGAGGTCTCGTTTGATGAGATCTACGCTTCGCCCAAGTCCTGCCCAAATCCAAAACCCCGAGAGCTTTCAGTTGAAGCTCCAAAATCGCTTCCAAATCCTTACCGAATGCGATACAGTGGACGAACTAAATAACGGGCTGGTGGAAATTGTCCACGCGGTCGGGTCTGAGTTCTTAAAAACCCCCCGCTAAAAAATAACACAGAAACTCTCTGAGCATACACTCAAACTTATGGCAGAACGGGGCGAGATGAGGCTGCAGTCTTCAGTGGATATGTCGAGTTATAGCTTGCTTAACAAACAGATCTCCAAGTCGATGCGACACGATTTGCGTTCCTATAATACTACTTGTATTAAGAACGCAATAGAGCGGAACAAGGGCTCCAAAGTGATCGCAAGAGATCTGTCTATTGGGCAAAGCCTGTTGACGAAGCTGAAAACCAACAGTGGCAGCATCGTTTCGTCGAAGCCAGAGATTTTGAGTGAGCTCGAAAAGTTCTATGGACAATTATACACCTCATCGCGTAGTCCTCCTAGCAGGACTAGCGATGCAAGAGCCCATTTGACCCGACATTATACCGAAGATATCCCGGACGTCAGCCTATACGAGATCAGAATGGCTCTCAAACAGCTTAAGAGCAACAAGGCACCAGGGGAGGACGGAATAACGACAGAGCTACTGAAAACGGGTGGAACACTGGTACTTAAAGTCCTTCAGAAGCTGTTTAACTCCGTCATCCTCGAGGGTACTACGTCAGAGGCGTGGCACAGGAGCGTAGTGGTTTTGTTCTTTAAGAAAGTTGATAAAAGCCTTTTGAAGAATTATAGGCCCATTTCGCTGCTGAGCCACGTCTATAAGCTCTTTTCGAGAGTAGTTACAAACCGCCTCGCTCGTAGGTTTGACGACTTTCAGCCTTCTGAACAAGCTGGATTCCGGAAAGGCTTTAGCACCGTAGACCACATCCATACGCTCCGGCAGATTATACAGAAGACCGAAGAGTATAATCGGCCACTATGTCTAGCGTTTGTGGACTACGAGAAAGTCTTTGATTCAGTCGAGACCTGGACAGTGCTACAGTCATTACAGCGGTGCCAGATTGATTACCGGTACATCTAAGTGTTGAAGTGTTTGTACAGCAAGGCCACCATGACAGTTCGTCTTCAGGATCAGAGCACGAATTCTATCCAGCTGCAAAAAGGGGTGAGATAGGGAGATGTTATTTCTTCGAAACTGTTCACCTCTGCACTGGAAGCTATATTCAAGCTTCCGAACTGGAACGGATTTGGTGTTAACATCAATGGCGAATACATAACTCACCTTCGATTTGCTGATGATATAGTCATCATGGCTGAAACCCTGGAAGACCTAAGCACAATTCTCAGTGACCTCAATATTGTTTCCAAACAGGTGGGTCTTAAAATGAACATGGGCAAGACGAACATCATTTTAAATGCCCATGTCGTACCCATGCCGGTTTATGTTGGGAACGATATTATCGAAGCTGTTGATCACTATGCTTACTTGGGTCAGACGATCCAACTGGGTAGATCCAACTTCGACAAAGAGGTCAACCGACGAATCCAACTCGAATGGGCAGCGTTCGGGAAATTACGCCATATCTTCTCGTCACAGATAGCGCAGAGCCTCAAGACGAAAGTTTATAATCAGTGCGTGTTGCCAGACATACGGCACTGAGACGTGGTCGCTAACTATTGGTCTCATACAAAAGCTCAGATTTGCGCAGCGTGCAATGGAAAGAGCTATGCTCAGTGTTTCACTACGTGATAGAATCAGAAATGAGGTAATCCGTAGAAGAACGAAGGTTACCGACATAGCTCTCAGAGTTTGCAAGTTGAAATGGCAATGGGCAGGCCATATAGTTCGCAGAACCGACAACCGCTAGGGAATAAAGGTTCTGGAATGGCGAAGAGACAAGCAAGCGAAGTGTGGGGAGACCCCCCACACGATGGACCGACGACATTGTAGCCATCGCAGGAAGTCGGTGGATGAAGGTGGCACAAGATCGCTCGTCATGGCGCTCTTTGGGGGAGGCCTATGTTCAGCAGTGGACTTCTAAAGGCTGACATGATGATGATGATGAGTAATAATACAATAATGATACCCAAGTGGAACTGTTGCAGTGGAAACGAAATTACCGACATAGTTCTGCAAATTATCAAATTGATTTGGCAATGGGCGTGGGCTTGTGGAACCGATAAATTTTGCGGAAGAAAGTGTCTGGAATGGCAACCACCGAGCAGAAGACAAAGTAGTAGTAGTAGTAGTAGTAGTAGTAGTAGTAGTGTGTACCGAGTGTACCCTTATCATTATGACTAATCATCTATATCTATTCTATACTAAAGCAGTAATTAACAAAAGTCTGTACAAAGACAAAGAGGTAATTACAAAAAATAACCTAGGGGACTTAAAATCTACTGAACAAGAATATAAATTTTTAAGAAATGATGTCTGTCAGCCTCTATGTTTAGTTGTTCACGCATCACTTAAAAACTACTGGATCGATTGTAATGCGAGTTTCACTATTGGATAGCTTAGGTTATTACTGGTGTATTTTTTCAATACGGTGAATAGAAGCCGAGCAATCGATAAAAAAAAATTTGACGCCTGAACGAAAATTTGAATTTTGTACTTTATATTTGGCCCTAAAATAACACATAGTTCACTAGGTATTATCCCAGAAAAATGAACTCGCGGGCACAGTTAGTCATTAATACCAATGGAATTGCCTGAATTTCGACACTTTTTATAGTTGGTTGGACCACTATGGTGAGATAGTCTCAGTGTTTAGTGGCAGAGTAATAAACACTAGCCTAGAATGTACTGGCTCTCAGGTCTTAAGTAATGCTGCTAAAAGGTGTTCGTCAATAGGCATTCTGGTTGATGGCCAGCCAAGAGGGCACTAGAGAGCTCTACCCTGGAGGCCCTATAACGATGTTTTCCTTCACTGAAAGGTCATGCTACTTATGCACTGTTAGTTGGTCTCAAACCCACGCTCTGCGGCGCGGCGACCAACTACACAAACGGAGCATTCATCAGTTCAAAATGTGCATAATATCACGATTAACATATATTCAAGGAAATTAAAATGAAACGGTAAAGTCAGTATTCAATCGTATCTATTTTATACATGAGACATCTGATATAATTAGTGGGAGTAGGTATAGCATTAAGGAAGTATTCTTCCATCCTGGGAAACCTGAACCAATTACTTTCCTACAATCACAGCCTAAAAGTTTATTATTTTAGTGGATGGTAATTAACAAACGAGGCGCGTTGTCTCACCCTTTTTAACAACCCTCGCGCGGCTCGCGCTAATTACCGTCAACTCGCTAAAAAACGGTGTAAGTCAGAAACAGCAACAGAATCTAACAATTTGCTAAATAATGGCAAATTTGAGTACAAATATGATGATGGAAAGGGAAAGAAAGGAAGACCTATAAACTCTGGGACTGGGAAGTACACAGGAAAAGAAAGAAAAAAGGGATGAAAAAAAGAAGAGAACCGATCCAGGGGTCTAAAATGAGGCCTGTACGCTGCAGAGGCAAAGCAAGATAAATAGATAAGAAAAATAGTAGCTAGGTACATAATATAATTACATAGTAGGAATATAATTAGTACAGATTCAACATGTATAATTTGGTTTAACATAGATAACAAAAAATAACAAAAATCTAATTTTTCTCTCTTCTCTCTTATTTTTTCATCGCTTTCCATCAGGTGAGATCGTGGTCAAACGATTGCCTAGTCCGTAATAAAAAAAATAAAAAAATATACTTACTTATTTACAGGCTTACAAATAATAATAAAAAGGGGTAATTTTTTTTGTTTTGGCACACGGTAGAAATTGCTTTAGGCGATAAGACCGCCCATTGCACTCTATTTAAGTTAAATGTCTATTCTTGTGTATGATTTATTTGGTGTGCAATAAAGCGTTTATCTATCTATCTATCTATAAATGAACAATGTAACAAAAACGTTTTGATTTAAAGTTATTCAAATTTAAATGTAATGTTGTAATGCGCCATTTGGTTATTGCGGCCATCTTGGATCATGGTGTACTTACTGTATTCTACTAATTAAGCCCTTTCATTTGATACCCTTATTAACGGGGATGAAAAAAATAATTTTCCGCCATTTTATGGCAGAGGCAATTTTAGATTTACAATGATAATGAATATACATATTTAGAATATACATATTCAGTATCATTGTAAATCTAAGATGGTTACCGCCACAAAATGGCGCTTTTTTTTCATCCCACTTAATATGTGTATCAAATGAAAGAGCTTAACTAGTATTATTAGTTCTGATGACAATACAATTATATAATACATAATTTTATTGTCATTAGAACTAAAGCTGTGTACCAAATTTCAGATCGATCGGTCAACAAGAAGGGGCTAAAATTTTAATTGCTAGATTTGACCCACACAAGACACAAACAAGGCAAGCTAAATAAAAACGTTTAAAAATACTAGTATTTTTGTGAATAAATAATAGACTTCTATTTATTTTATTTTCCGATCAGCAGCGCAGATCACATAACTACTCTTACTGTTCTTGAAAGGAAAAGCATTGTTAAGTTCATAGCGAACACTATTAAAACTACACGTCAAACATTTCAAAGACACATCTAAACCAACTATTAATTAATCATAATAGTAACAGCGGTGACTAGCGATAGCATCGTAAAGTCTGTCATGTGTGTCCGTTCATAATTTGAATAATCGCACTTACACACTTTTCCCAGGGGGGTACTGATGGCATGCGAAGGCACAACCAGTTGCTGTCTTCTGTTGGTGGCGAACACTTGCCGCTGATCACTTGGTGTGGAGACATCATGGACTCTAAGGTAAGCCTCTTGTTTTGCCACATTTTGGTGTGAGTACACTTCACAATGCTGAAAAGAAAATGCTCGTACTTACGTATTTTGCACAGTCGGGGTCCGAGACATAAGTCCAAAGTATTTGCGCTGCTTATTTTTCAATTAAATGAAAACAAAGCGAAGAGAAGCGTTCTCCGTTATCTAGTTTTTTTCACAGTAAATGTATTTTCTTCTCACACTATATTCAGATGAATTTGACAGTGCTTTCTGTTGAAATTTTATCAAACCCCAACAGCTAGAAATTTCGAAAAGTTAACCAATTCCGTTGGATTTGATTGAACGCTAGAAGATTAGCAACGAAGCTAACACTCCTCGATGTCGCCCTTTAGCTCCGTATTGTACACAGACCACCTTAAAATTAGTTCTTTTTGGTATAATTTATCATTAGCTATACATAATTAGTTTTTATCTAGGCATGTTTCTTCAAATCTGAAACTATAAAAAATAGTGGCAAATGCTAAAAGGATTTTGGTATTCTTCTTCTTAAATGATGATAGAAAAACCAAGGTTACCGACATAGCTCTCAGAGTTTGCAAGTTGAAGTGGCAATGGGCAGGCCATATAGTTTGCAGAACCGATAACCGTTGGGGAATAAAGGTTCTCGAATGGCGGTCACGATCAAGCAAGCGTAGTGTGGGGAGACACCCCCACATGATGGATCGACGATATTGTAGCTATCGCAGGAAGTCGGTGGATGGAGGATGGCACAAGATCGCTCGTCATGGCGCTCTTTGGGGGAGGCCTGCTAAACATAGCAGTGGACTTCTAAGGGCTGACATGATGACTACCTACTCAGTAGAATAAATTGTTTTTTTTTGTCCAATCTGTTCTATCGTAGAACAGCATGGACGGCCAAATACACAATTTGTTCAGATCCAATACGTCATACCTACTGCTCAGTAGAACAAATAGTTTTTGGCTAATCTGTTCTATTGTAGAACAAATGGTAGAACCAGTTGGACTAATTGCCTAAACGTGGTCTCCACTTGAGAACTAGAGCACTCCATTTTTTTCTTTATAATTTTCTTTAACTTCCATTTCTTGTAGGTACTTATAATTTAAGGTTGTAACTTATGTATTATCAAAAAACTCTTTACGATCTGTAACGACCTTTTTTATCATTACGGGGTGTTCCGGGAGCGAAATGCAATCTTATTCCTCCAACCCAACTCCACCTGAGTACGTGGTCAGCCTACTGGATAACGAACGAGGCTCTGGCAACCGACAAATTGCGGCATAACCGTCACACAACAAGCGAAGCCAAATGACACAGGCGTCAGTGGGCGGCAGCGTCACCGGTGCAAGAAGCTACGCCCTGCGTTAGCCAGTCCAGCGTGGCGATTATAGCCAAAATCTCTTAATTCATCCAGTACTGGCCTGCTCGGATCGGAGTAGTCGTTTAAACGGCACAAACAAAAAATGATCCCCTGTTCCCGGTCGTCGTGCTTTTCCTGACCAAGGTGGCGGTAGAAATGGCAGGGCAGGGGGTGCGATGAATCCCCGGGCTACCGTATGTGCTAGTCAATCATTGACACTGCACATTAGTCAATGGACGAGACCGATTATCAATTTTTCATACACAATCGAGTTACTCTTCTTTTAGCAATATGATTGTCTCATCTGTCTGTCATAGTGGCAGATTACTTAATATTAATACGTCTTAGCTTCGGATTCGGACCCAGCTTAAAAACGCGGCCTGTAGGTACTATAGGCAAGTGTACATCTCCTTCGGCAATTTCGCCTATCAGGTGATTAAAAGGCAAACACCTAATTTGATTTCCTAAACTTTTGCTGAACTAAAGTAAATAAAATTGGTTCTTGCATCAATGTAGAGTTAGTCATTTTCATGAGAGCTTGGCATTGAGGTATTATTACTATACCTCAATGGAGCTTGGAAGGCTTTCCCTTACCAACCTAAAAGGAATATTTCAAGATTTTCTAATTATTACCTGATCAGAATAAGGTTGAAGCTATAAAACTGAACACTGTATAAGAAATGCCAAAGTCCGTTACAGAAAGGGTCATCTGATTATTAATAATCGACTTCCAAAAGGTTTCGAATTTTTGTTTGTATGTTTCTCAGTTTACTCTGGGATTTCCACGACAACATTTCTTACTGTCGTTGGGGATTTCTGAACTGAATTCAATGATTCATTATTTTTATTTGAAATTAAACGCCTTCAATGTGTCACATACAAATGATATCAACTATTTGCTACTTTCAAGACAATTAAATAAAAAGAAGTTGATTCTAATAATGTCCTCTCGCATTATGTACGCAAAAAAAATGTTTGAGACTGTTGGTCTGGTCTGTTGGTTCAAATAAGTATTTTATTATAAATGGGCTAAATAATAGCACTATTTCAAGTCAAAACATCTCATCAGCAACATCTCATTAAAACATGGAGAAAATTATAATATAATATTATAAAAAGACCAAATCAATAAAATTTGGTAAACTAAAAGTATGCTTTGAGTTTGAAAAGGAAATTTCCCTTTCACGTGCCGACTCAAAGTTGAATCTCGCGCAGGAAAAGGAAATACCCTTCTGTCTCTGTCGCGGTGCTTCGGAAATACGCCCGATGTAGAAGAGAGCATCAAGAAACTCTACGGAGATGTTTTTTTTTCCATTTTTGATGATTCCATAAATATCTTATTCAAATTTCACAAATTATACACATGTTACTGACAATATAAGTTTTTTATTTCTATTCCTTATATACTTACTTATATTTTTTCAAATGTCAGAAATTATAATGAACTACATGTTAATAATAAAAGATAAAAGTGCCAATAAGATGTCCAAAGTCATCAAACTGATACAAATAATAAAAATACTAATGACTAATAGGAAACTAGGCTGGACCAGTCCCCACAAGCAGCACTTTACCTATCTATAACTTGTTTCATCAACAGGGCAAGGAGCGCGGTATCCTTAAGTTGGAACCTCGGCCTCGAGTCATCATCGACACCTATAAATATGAACTAACCCCTCAGGTAAGTAAGACTCACTCAGTTCCACTATTATCACTAGCTACAGATTCGCCCCGAATTATTTCACATTTTGTTCACCATTCCTCTTTGTCCAATACACAAAAAACTAGTACCTATCTACTATTTGTCTAAAAGTAGATTTTCACTGCTTAAGAAGCCATTCGCTTCGACCATTAGGCTAAGCGCTAGTATGGCAACAGCAAACAGTGTGTTTATGTAATTACAAAATGAATCGGGGCACGGCCGCGCTAAAAACCATCGAACCAGCGCCAATTAACGAAATGTAATACCTATTTTACTCACCTATACTGCCGCGTAATGGAGGCCTGTGATACCCGATCCATGGATAGTGATTTCTCGCTCCATCAATTTAGCTTAACTTTTCTAGGAAATGTGTATACATATGAGCAATAAATACAGTAGTAACTTTTAAACTTTCGCGATTCGAACACATAGTTAAATATTTAAACGGGACTTAATCGCGCTGAAAACTTAATATTTATTTACCTCGACGTTTCGATCAAGTTGCATTGATCGTGGTCACGAGAAGACTCAAATATCAAATCTCAATGCAACTTGATCGAAACGTCGAGGTAAATAAATATTAAGTTTTCAGCGCGATTAAGTCCCGTTTAAATATTTAACTAAATAAATACAGTACTTAGAGCGTCGATTATCAAAACTAATGCGAACATGGGAGTTCGCTAAACGTTTTCAGACAAGCTCTAGTCGCAGAGCGGTACTTAGGCCCTTTTATCAGTGCAGATGACTCTCAACAAGAAAATCACGAAACAAACGCGAACTGGATGTGAGTCCAGCAATATTCCAATACACAGCATAAGCAAACAGCAAGTGATCAGATCATTTGCTTGATCAGGGTCCCAAAGTATTCATGCATCAACTCGGGAGAAGTCATCTGACTAAGCTAAAAACAGCTGATAGCAAAACCGGAGATTTTCGCCGAGGTTGAGGGTTTCTACGGCTGATTATAATTATGCTCCAATGATCCTCGACCAGAAATCCTTAGTGAAAATTTAAAAACCCCACTGACCCGCCATTACGCCGGTGAGCTACAAGATGTCAGCTTGGATGAAGTGGAGATGGCCTTGAAACAACTGAAGAACGAAAAACCGCTAGTGAGGATGGTATTACCACTGAGCTCGTTAAGGCAGGAGGTACTCCTGTACTTAGAGAACTTCAGACTTGGTTCAGTTCCGTCATCAACAGTGGGAGGACTCCATAGGCGTATAGAACAGGACTAATGGTGGGACTAATTCTTCAACATCAGCAATCGAATCGCACGTAGATCAGGATCGGTATCACATGGTATCTTAGGCAACATTCACACCATAAAATTTGGTATTTTGTGTTCACAGTTTGCACCAGGTTAGATAGAATTCGGTAGAGTATAATCGACTACTGTGCTTTGCTTTTGTAGAAGTAAACTACGAGAAGGTGTAAGGTAATTCATAATTCATAATTTTTATTGACACAAAGAAATATACAGTGTAACCTATGAAGCTTCTGGTCCCCGAACTAGTTAAAAACTGTGTCTCAGGAACCAGATTCTTCTCCCATATTAATGTGCAGCTAATGTCAATCAAAATATTGAACAGATAAATTAATAGCACAACTAAAATTAAAAGGATATAAACTAAAAAAAATATAATAATTTTGAAATAACTATTTTTATAACACGGTTGCAAGTAGATATGCAAGCTGTTAATATTAATGTGTACATATGAGGGTGTGTGTGTGTGTGTGTGTGTCAGGGTGTGTTTTTGTGTGTGAGGGTGTGTGCGTGTGTGTGTGTGTGCACGCACGTGAAAGGATAAAAAAAATGGATTGGGTGCGTGTTCTAGATTTTTTTCTAAAAATTAGATAGCAAACTTTCAACGTTCTCATAATCAAGTCTGCTGAGCCATGAGAGTATTACTTTTTTAAGACTTTTATTTGAGTATTTCCTAATTTTACACTCCCCATCTAGTTTATTATAAAGATGAGGAGCTACAACATCAAAGTGTTTATCAGCAAACTTACTACGAGCACGCGGAACAGGACATCGATCAACTCGTTTATTTGTAATAGGTAAGTGGGGCACTACACTTCTGTGGTACCTTCTTATAGTTTGGTAAATAAAAAGTTTTCTTACAGAGAGCACCTGTGCTCTATCATAAACTTCAGTAGTAGGGTGTCTGTAAGGTAAGTACATAAGAACTTTAAGCACAGCCCTTTGTGCTCTTTCCACAACGATGAGATGAGTTTTAGCAGCGTTGCCCCAAATGCAAATACAATAGTTAATAATGCATTCGCATAATGCATTATAGGTTTGTATTAATAATGTATGATTAACAACTGCTCGAAGGTTTTTAAAGATGTAGATTATTTTTCTCACCCTTGATGCAAGTGTTGTCGTGTGTAAGCTCCAAGTAAGTTTCGAATCCACCATTAGACCCAAGTACTTAATACTATCAACTCGAGCCAACTTGTCACAGCAACAGTTCACATTTGAGTGATTGATAAGACGATTACAGAGGAATGTATGAATGGTTAGGCAAAAATCAGTGGCTGGAACGGCCGAAGCTGCCTTGCTAAAGCATAAATATTTTGTCTTGGTAGTATTTAGAGACAGAAGACTGTCTTCAAGCCAAGAAGTAACTTTAGAAAGACCAGACTCAGCCAAAGCAGCAACCGCCTGCCAAGACTTTTCATGAAAAAGAAGGACTGTGTCATCAGCAAACATCAAAAGTTCCATTCCTGGAAGAGTTTTTTTACAGAGTTTGTTAATATAAATAAGAAATAAAGATGGACCAAGCGTACTTCCTTGCGGGACGCCAAATTTGCTGAATCCAACGTCACTTTCATATTCATTAACTTTAACACTCTGTTGTCGATCGGTAAGGTAACCCGCAAGCCATTTCAAGGCCACCCCTCTGATTCCTGCATTCTCAATTCTGGTTAAAAGAATTGGAACTGACACAGTATCAAAGGCTTTTTGAAGGTCTAGGAATACTCCTACACATCGTTCGCCATTATCTAGGTAGTTAGTTATAAGTGTGGTAAGCTTTAAGACCGCGTCTTCTGTTGATTTTTTCTCCCTAAAACCATATTGATTGTCACACAGAATTTTATTTTTTCAAGGTAGAGTAAGAAGCCCTCCGGTCAGATGGAAGGAACGACCTATGTAGCTGGCAGCAATTACGTGAGAAGAACCGAAGATTGGGCTCAGTTGCTCGCATCAGGAGAGGCCTATGTCCAGCAGACTTATGTAGACTGTTGATGATGAAGTTATCTGTTATCTAACTCTAATTAAAAAATTGAAAAATTTGAATAATGAATAAAAATATAATTTTATATGTAGTTATTCTTGATCCAGTTCTTCTTATTAATGTTATTAGTAAACGCCCAGCAATTATGTTTGCTGTTAATCGAACCGTTTCATCTCATACTTAATTTAAGGATGCATTCCGTGAACAAACTAGTTTTCCCGCCCGCGACTTCGTACGCGCAGACTACTGTTTATCGCGAAAAAAGCATCCTGTTTTCTTCTAGGATATTAAAAAACAATGCAAAAGTAGGTATAGCACCCAATGCTCTTGATGTTTTTTGTCATACTTGTTATTTCGTTTCCATGGCAACCACAGACCATTATATGATGGCAACCTTTCCTTACAGTGAGTAATCAACATTTTCCAGTTTTCCCGCGGAAACGCGGATCCGTCCAGCTGTTATAGCGTGAAAGATCCCCAAACAAACAAACAATCAGAGAAAGTTTTGCATACAATATGTTAAAGTCCCGATCAGTCACTAATTAAACTGCTACCACCTGTCATACGAACGTATAGAGAAGGTACGTAAGTATCAGGTCGCCATCAATCTGACCTTTGTTTCGTGAAAAATTACTTCTTAATTATTATGCGAGTGATATAAACGCGTCTGAGGTGGGGCGGCAGTTAATGGAATGAAAAGCTAGGGTTGCTACTGTTATATGTGTTGCTACTATCAATGTGGATATAAGCGTGAGAATAAAATAGGTGTCTGTCTGTCAAACAAAGAGAACTCTTATTTTTTTATTTCTATTAGGTTGTTTTACTCGTATAAGTAGAGTAGGCTTGCCTAATGCCTATACTTACTCGTACATAGTTTATTTTCATTAAGAACTGTTAAATCCAGCAACCAGTATAGAACCGATGTTATGTATAACTAGCTGTGCCCGAGGCTTTGCCCGCGTGGTAAAATTTCATGGGTTTTATTTTTTTGCGCGGTGTTCTAATTTGGGCTAGTTCAGTAACTCGTCCCATAATAAAGTCGTCCCAGTGGGACGAGTTACTGAATACAGTTTAAAAAAAACGTTTCTTTTACTCGTCCCATTGTTTTAGTCCTCCTTTTTTTTCAACAAAATCTGTACTAAGTAATGTCATCAATAAAAATGTTTGAAGTTTATTAAAAGTTTATTAGTTTTTATTTGATTTCAATTTAGCGAAAATTATCTGATTCCCCCATCACCTTTCCATCACCGTACGAATAGACGATCGGGAAAGCGCCACCCTATAATGGTTGAAATACCTCGCACAAGAACGAAGCGTTACGCTTCTTCATTTATTATAAGAACTGCAAATGAGTGGAATGCCTTGCCCTCGTCAGTGTTTCCGGTAAAATATAACCCAGGTGTGTTCAAGTCAAGAGTGAATAGGTATCTACTAGGCAAGCGTGCTACACCTTCGACCACATCACCGCTTTCCATCAGGTGAGATCGTGGTCAAACGATTGCATAGTATAGGTAATAAATTAAAGGAAAGTAGCCAAAGTTACTCCTTATAACATCAGCAATTTTCCAAAGAATGTCTCGTCAAAATAGGTCCAGCAGTTTCGGAGATTAGCCGGATCAAACAGACAGATATACTTTCATACAGACATGCTTTTAGTAAAAAAGCTGTTATTCTGACATTACAAACACTTCAATTTTATTTATTTGTATATATATATATATATACGAGTAGAAGATATAGATGTATAGATTAGTAAAGAGAGACAGCCCTGACCACTCAGAACAGATAATCACAGTCACCGATTGGCATTCATTAACGCCAGCCGAAGACTGACTGCGATCAGTCACGTGACCACCGACTGACTTATATACAGAACGACCTACTATTATTAGTAGTAGTATAGTAGGTAGCAAGATTTATAAATTACTATCTTTCGCCCGCGACTTCGTCCGCGCGGGCTACAGTTTTTCGCATAAAAAAGCATCCTATGTTCTTCTAGGATATTAAAAACCATTGCAAAAGTATAGCACTAACGCTCTTGATGATTTTTGACAGACTTGTTATTATTTCGTTTCCATGGCAATCATTCCTTACAGCGAGTACTCAATTTATTTTAGTTTTCCCGTGGAAACTTACAATTTTCCGGGATAAAAAGTATAGTATAGTATGTTTTATTTCACAGTATATATACTCGTATATATATATATATATATATATATATATCTATCTCCATTCCAAATTTCATCAAAATCCGCCTAGCCGTTATCGCGTGAAAGCTCCTCAAACTAACAAACAGACAACGTTTCACTTTTACATATTAGTGTGGATTACATACAAGTAGGTAGATATTCTAATTATAGCTAGAGAGGAGTAAGTGTTATAAAAGTAATAGTGCATATTATCCTGAGACTGCGGGCGCGGAAATAGAGCTTTTCACTATAAATAATTGCTTGCAAAGAGAACGTCATTACTTTGATCTGGCTCGACAAGCCTAGTGACAGACGGACAGACGGACGGACGGACACATACAGCATTGCCACAGCAATCCCTTTGGGTAGGGACCCCTAAAAAGACAATAATACCTATCTTGAAATAAACGTAGGTTTGCTCGGGCTTCATTAGCTCACTAGCTGTGCTCGCGGCTTTTCCCACGTGGACATTTTTTTTGCTATGATAATGTATCCATTGTTTAAAGTACCTATATAGTAGGTACCTATATAAGTACCGTATAAGTATATACCACATTTCATCAAAATTCGTTCAGCCGTATCGATATAATTAATGTTCAGCCGTCAAGTATTGCGATTGCTCGGCATCTACTCGTTGCATTAAGCAAAGTAACCTAAGTTATTCAATGGCAAAAACCGCATTTCTTGATCCAGTAGTTTTTAACTGAGCAAAAATTTTATACATACATTTATATTATAATTATAGATTATAATAACATGATATTACATAACATACGATCGCTTACAGAACAAAAGCAGCGGGACAAAAATTATTGCTTCGCGTGATGATCGTAACTACATCATTGTGTACATTCCAAGACAAAAGTGCTAATATTAAATATAAATAAAACGGCTAAAAACTCACGAAAAAGAAAGATCGGAAATACTCCGACCAGTTTCGGACTATTTTGAAGTCCTTCATCTGGGAGTGTTATGCCGACAAGCCGTGACGAGCGCTACGAACGTCAGCACGCAACTGACGACGCGTGCGTGGCGCGGGCAGCCCAGTGGGCGGCGATTGCGGTGCTTGACTATGTTCGGCCTGCACGGTCACTTCGTTGTCTGTCAAGAAGTCATCACTGTCACTCACTTCCGTTAACTTTGATTGTTGGCACACTGCGCTCGTTGTGTCCGGCTCATGACCCCACATTGTGGACCCAGTGTCAGTCGCATCAAGAACTGGTCTCCACTCCAAAGGAATAATCCACCCACGATCCCGGTTAAAGTTGGAATGGCGACTAATTTCGATAGCCTCCCGTACCTTTCGAGGAACAAAAAACTTCTCCACACAGATAATAATGGCAAATAATGGCCAGAGTCCGGGATGTGGGCGTATTCCGCGACCGCTGAACGATCGGTATCCATATTCTTGACACTTCTGATGTGTTCAGCTATTCTGGTTGAAATGTTCCTTCGTGTCTCGCCAATGTAGCTTTCACCGCAATCGCAAGGAATCCTGTACACACCTGGTCCACTCAACAACTCCTTATCCTTAGGTGAACGCAGAAAACGTCGGAGTTGTGATGGTGATCGGAACCACGTTCTTATACCATACCTCCGCCGCAGGTGATGACCAATCCTGCCAATGTTGCATCCCCCTCTATGAGAACAAGGAATAAAAGGCGCTTTTAGTTACTTTACTACTTATATATTTATTAATTAGACTAACAATAAACAAGGTACTATGCTTAACTAATAATTTATAATATTCACTTTGGACTTCTTTGATTTATATCCTTCAGACAATCTCTTCAGATATTAAGTTATAAATTTAGTGAGATTTGAATGTCATTATTGGTACTGACCACCAAAGTGCGAAGGTTGCTTACATTTGGGTAAATCATGAAAATACATACAGTTTCCGAAAATAGCTTCGCTTCTTTTGCTTTCCACTACTCGATAAAATTGTTATATAAGCTTTTAAATATTTTTACCGGGATTTTGTTGGTAATAGATTCTGTATCACATTTATTGCGATGCTTTTTTATATTTTCATGTGTTTAAATAGTATGATAACTTTCTTTCGCAACTTGAAGTTGCGAAAGTGTTATTGATGAACTCATTTTCGTGAAATTATTTAGTTTTGGCAGTGTCAATATTCCTTGTATCCGTGACGTTGATATCGTAATTCACAAGTTTTTTAATTTTTCCTCCTCTTCATACATTCACATGTTTTTTTTTCAAAATACTGACAGCGCACCGCGCGACCAATGAACAAAATTCTTGATCCAAATTCAAAACTCATTACTTCCCTCTCTAAATTCTTGAACAGAGAAAACCTACTTTGGTCCCACTTTTCGAGGAACTAATCAGTGTTATTCGAAAAACTGAGATGAAAACAATATTTAATGCTTTTTCTATCTTCTTTTTCTACCCTTGGACCATTGTGAAAACGTTTGGGCAATAGGTAAATGCTAAAAGAAATACATATATTCATAGTGTTTTGTTTACTACTATTAATACTAATAGGAATTCGTTTGACCACGATTTCACCTGATGGAAAGCGATGATGTGGTCGAAGGTGTTGGCACGCTTGCCTAGTAGATACCTATTCCCTCTTGATTTGAGGGTTGTATTTACCGGAAACACTGACGAGGAAAGAGTATTCCGCTCCTTTGCAGTTCTTATAATAAATGAAGAATAGATATAGTTTTTTTTTCGTGTTCTTTTTAGAGTTGTGTGCCCGACAGTGCTAATAAGCAGAAGTTATTTCTCACCGCACCTCTCAATAACAAGCGGTAGTCTGTATTAATTTACTATTGTAAAGGACAACGCACACCAATTTTCATTATTATTATTTTCTTGTATGTAGCTGTCGTTGTGGTAGTCACCTTATTATTTTACCTTTTGTTACTATAATTGTTTTCTAACTAAAATTCAAGCTAAAAAGAGGCAAACAAGCTTTAAATTTTTGATTTTGTAATATAACATGCAGTCGGAGGCATCATGCATTTAATTTCTTTTTGACGGGATCAGCTAGCTAACTCTTCATGCCTCCAACTGCATCTTATATTTCAAAATCAAAAATATAAAGTTGTTAGCCTCTTTCTAATTTGATTCAGTGTAGTTTTTTGGTTTACATTATTATTATTTTTTTCAATTATGTTATTGCACTTACTTATGTTTTATATATTTCATAAAACGTTTTTATACTATTACCTAAACTGATATAATTATCTAATAATCTACATATTACAAATTATGTTTATAAAAAATAAACTAAATATTTTGTACTGCAACTCGCAAATAAGTCTCGCCATTACTAATCTAATTTATTCAGTGTGCGCAGAACCTTACCTATTTCACTTCATTCGATTTCCTATTTGCTTCAACGCAGTCTAACTTTTGTCCTTGTGGCCACTACACTTGAATTATAGAAAAATAAAATTTTCTTAAAATAAAAATCAGTGATCAACGGTGAGACTTTCAAAATTAGAATATAGCCTCGAATTGGTCGAAATATTATTAGGTAACAATGAGTGAATTGCTTTTCAGCAATTTAACAAAACACGAGAAATTAATAAAGCCCACTTTAATAATTAAAATCTAATGTGAACAGTTAAGTGATAATAATTATAGTCAGCAAAATGGTTAGCTAAGTAATGAAAGCGAAATTAAAATTCCTGTTTTCATTTAAAATAATTGTGGCAGTCATTAGCACAATTCATTCATTAACGCTGGATAACTATCATACATGTCTTTGAAAAATTAATTGGTATATGTTTATACCTACAGTTTAAACTCGCATTTTTAAAAGTTTTGTTTTCTCGAACTCGTACTGATTGATTTTGTTTTAGGTTGAGTTGATGCTATTTCAATTTGTAAACCACCTTCGACGCTCACGTCATCGCAATTTTGTTACAAATTGAGTATTTTTTATTTGTAGCCAGTATTCCTGAACCGATGATGTTTTTCTTTTTATTTGCAAGGGTAGTATGGTCCCATATAATTTTAAATAAAATTATGTCAGTTTTTTAGTAATTCCATTTAACTTCGATGTTTAAACGTTAATAGCGAGATCCCGTGCAGGAACCAGTTTTTGTATAGTGTAACGGAAGCCACAGTTACCGCTCGTATTGATTGATTACAAGTTATCATCAATCATTTCATTGATCATGACTTATATCTTTGTAGAGGTACCCAACCCAACCTTTATGACCAAGATGGCTCGTCTTTAGCTGGTTCTGTGTGATGCAGGGTTCGTGCGAGCACGGCCCGTCCTCCCCGCAGCCGTCCGTGGACCGGCTGTCGGTAACGTGGGCCGACCCCGGCAGCATGACCTCCTCCGGAGTCAACCTCTTCCACCTGCCCTCCGAGACGCCCGTCAGCAACGAAGTCAAGTTCTCGCCTTCCGCTGGAGGTATACACGATATTATGCTAATTATACGTCCTAAATTGTTCATTAGTTCTTTCACGAGGCCGCAGGATTATACGTGAGGACATTTATATGTGTCACCTAAGAAATACATTTTTGAGATGGTTTGCTTTGCATGGCATAATAAAAAAAAACATTTCTCATATTTATTCGGTAATTAGAGAAACTATAATGGGAACGTGCAGGAAGTATGTCATCAGAACTACTAAACTATTACCGAATCGGTAGTAGTCCGAGGACAAGTTAAATTTTATTTTTTATAGGTGGAAGCATTCTATGATCTTCTATGATGTTTATTGTAGAAAATCGATGAAGCCCGCTAGTCCGTAGGTAACTCCGGACCGAGTTCGCTCCGGTCGTAATGGAAGACGTGCTGTATTATGGGACCTGCAGATTTTTAGCAAAATATGCGAGCCCTAAATAATATCACAAACCAATTGAATTTGATCGACCATCTTCATTATTTATTCAAATCGCGACAATCCGTGACTGATGGGTTGCCTTGTCTTGCCGCTATCGCATTAAAATTCCCTTTTCGGAGGAACATCGTAATAATTTCGAGGAACCGGCTTCGGGATAATGGTTACTGCGAAACCTGTTTGGAGATACTAGCAGACTTCGAGACGTTGTTTTATTTCTGTTTTACATTATAATTACGTAAATTGAATTCTGCTAAATATGTTTTAGTTCATTGGCAAAAATAAATTGTACATCTGTGAGAATATGTCCTACTTTTTTGTAGACAGGTTCCTATTTAAGCATGTTAAGTTTTAAGGTAGATAACTCAGTCGTCATGTGAAGTCTTAAGCAACAAACAGCATCGCTTGAGTCATCTAAAATAGACGCCAGTGTGAAGAGACAGCCACATTTACGCTACAGAATAAATAATAGCTCCAAACACGCATTCCAGTTTCATAAACTCTGGAGATTTTGGATGACGGACCACGAGATAGACGAAAGATCATGATCGTGACCCTTGATTTTTCGATACGGATCTCAGCCAGATCACTGATTGACTACGCCTGCATGTGCACTTGCGTACATCTTAATCGTATAGTTCTCAGGTATAAAGCCCGGTCACGATACAGAAGGAATTTCGTACAATGACCCCCTATTACTTATCTCTACCACTCGCGCATACACTAATGTACGAGCGAGACGACTATACATTTGTGCGCGAGCGAAAGAGATAAGTAATTAGGAGTCAATGTACGAAATTCTTCCTGGTCTGCGACTGTACTTTAGATAGTTGCCATTGTTCACCAGACGGATCGGAAGACGAAGACTACTCAGCCAGCCTAAGCGCAGTGCTGCGCCAGCGCCGGGCCAGCGTGCGGCGCTCGCGCAAGGGCCGGGCCAGGCGCCCCTCGTCACCCTTCCTCCCTGACGAGAATCGCCCTCGGAGACGCTCCTCTGTCTTTACTACCAGTTCTGGAGAGTAAGTTGTTAAAAAAACATTCGATATTCGAAACCATTTCTAAATTAAATAGGACATAAATCTTCATCACCACGATCAATGTCTACCACGACAAAGCTCTGTAGTATGAGCTTTGTCATCAGTAACAGAAGCATGAGGCTAAGTACCTAACATTATTAATTGTATGTGGCACACAAAGGTAAATAATAGATAAGTAATAAAGATAGTAAGTAGTTTTATAATGGATAAGTAATAAAATACAGAACACCGAAATAGATAAACATTATTCTACAAACCTTAATAGCCTAACTACTTGACGTTAGGACTTGTATAAAGCTAAAGAAATGTCATTGCGGCTAAAATCTGAACTAACACCACCACCGTTGTGTGAATTTCACAACAACAACGCCCCTCTTTCGAGTGCCAAAATATTCTTGTAGCACTGAATTTATATTACACGTGTAAAGTGGGATGAACATATTTTAAATTTCATTAATATTTTTCATTACCAGTACAGCAATTTCAATAGAAGAAGCGCCAGCCGTAGTGACTCAGGAGCAGATCTTCGAGAACATCCACCTACATAAGGAGGTGTTGGGGTCAGTGAAGCAGCAACCTCTGGGGATGAGGAGGAAGCTGAAGATTGTACATCAGGTGGGAGAAATTTATATAGTTGTGACTGAAGCCCATTGAATTACTAGGTACTTAACTAACGCACTCAAGAAGACTATGTATCGAAGTCTTTGAGCGCAACTTTGAGAGATATGTCAAATTCAACATGTGTCCCTTCTGGGATATGAGGTAAGTATCCTTTAAGAACCAACCAACTCCGTGAGTGTAATTTTCTAGATGTACAAAGGAGATGATGAGATGGTGCTGTGGGCAGTTTCCAAATGTACATTTTTAACAAGCCGTTCGCTTGGAACGTTTTCAACACTTTTGCTATTTTTGCACTAACGATTCTTTCCAAACCGAATGAAAAATAACTCTAAACCTTAATGCTTTTCCGTCAACATGCAAATCGAACGGTGATCGAAAACATTTCAGAACGCTAATTTAGCCCATAAAATGTCCAAAGCGAACGCCAAAATAAATGTGATCATATTTAGAGTTTTGATCAGTTATTTTCGCCATTTGCTTCAAAGCAAACGGCCTATTGAAGCTCAAAGCTATCTTTATCCTAAGTTATTGTTTATATTAGAACTGCATGGGTTCTGTGGCATGGATTAAGCTTCGGAGTGTGTCGCTATCCATGCAGGCAATGTAATACTCCTTTGGCTTTTTGCAGGCCAAAGGTTACATCAAGCGTCACGAAGGTCAACTTCAAGAGAGACTGGCGCAGTCCAAAAGCACCAGGGACATTTATGCGCGTTTTAACATTTTGATAGCTGCGGTAAGTTTGAAGCATTTTATCAAACATTTTAATTGGATAAAAACCGGAAGTTTCACAGGCCTTGAGTTTTACATTAAATCTTCGAGACACGGAGTTTTACTTCGCAAAACCATTATTTGCCCTTTGAGCATACCACCAAATCCGGTAACACCGGTTAAGTTCTAACACCTATAAGCAGTCAAAAAATTACTTATTTGTTTCTAGTACCGTTCGAGCGTGTGTGGCAGCCACAGCGGGCAAAAAACCGGTTTTTCTATTATTAATTATTTTGATGTGTAAACATCTAATGGCGCGGTACGGTGGTAACGAACTGACTGTTGGCGTGGCAATCGGCGACGCGAGCGGTTCCGCGACGCAAGCGGCGCGGTGACGCACGCTTCGCCACGTCCCGCTCGTGGCTCGTCTGCTCTTTCCGCCTCAGCTCGGCCTTATTCAAATTATAAGCCATCACATAAAGAATGAAGAAAAGGAAGAAGAAGACTTGGTGATTCACAGTTGACCAATGAGCGCGCGCGGTGTAAAACGTTACTCGTTGTTTTGTTTTACGTTTATCTGCCCGGTTGCGACATCTATTTTTTTGATAATATCTTTATTTCGGCGTAATAATTATTTTATTTCGGCCTTTATTCTTATACTAGCTGTGCCCGCGTGGTCATTTCGTATAAAAGTAGCCACACGTTTTATTCCAGGACCAAAAGTATCTATTAAGTAAAATATACTACATTTCTTCAAAATGCTTTCAGCCGTCAAATAACGCATATTCTGTGACGTACGGAGTGTCATAGAAGTGCATGTATTGCGCACATAATACAATATGAAATAAACGGTAGAATAAACCCTCAGCTATCCAACAGTGAAAACCGCATCGCAATCGATCCAGTAGTTTAACGTGATGCGCGGACAAACATATAGACTAAGAAACAGACTGACACGATTTAAATAAATGTTAAATTCTTGTTCAGTAGCTTATTTTAAGTACCCTAGACGATTTTTTTTTAAATTATCTTCATTGAACAGACTTATTCGTTATTATTGCTTTATTATAATAACTATTAATTTCTCCCTACCAAAAATATAAAAGACAATTTAATGGGCTCTACGCATTTTCGCGGCTTAACGAATGCTATTGTTAGCAACCGGGACCGACGGCCAACCGTGGTCTCCGAACTACGTGCGATAGTAAATTAACAACTATTATTTATCCTGTGACGTAACTTATTAAAATGTCATGAGTCTGTGGCATTGGATTGCAAACCGCACATAATATGATAACTGCCTTGGGCTCACCTCTCTCACATATCACTGATGTACCATTCCCTTCCTAGAAATGGCAGCAAATGAAACGCGAGGCTGCCAACACGTCCAACTTGCTGATCCCGTGGGAGCTGCGCATCAAGGAGATCGAGTCTCACTTCGGTTCCGTCGTGGCCTCCTACTTTACCTTCCTGCGGTGGTTGTTCTGGGTCAACCTTGTCGTCGGGTTCATACTGCTCGTGTTCGTCATCGTACCCGAGGTTTGAGTTTTTTATCTTGTTATATGGGTGACTAGTTTCAGATTTCGTTCGTAATATAATTCGTAGGATTGTGTGAAGGAAATGATCTAAAATTGGGTTGTATGAACTTAATACCTCGGAATTTTAAAGTCATACAAATTATGTAAGTCAGCTTCCACGTTTTCTTTGTAAGCCTAGGACAAAGCCCATATGATACACAATCTAATTCAACAAAAGAAGCAGATGCTTATTGCTTGCTGATGCTTTGTAGATATAGAGATCTATATCTACCTAGTTGAGCCGAGAGGTACAAAGCCACAAACGTACTGCTTTGTTCGCGTGTGTATGTAGTATTGTATGTACTATAGGTATCTAATAATGTCTTATAACCGATCTATAGTTAGGTATATCGCTTTAAGTGACTGAGTTTATATAAAAAATACTACAAGACAGCAAAATGTTTATAAAATAGTCTTTGGCCACCAGAGACGATGTTACTTCAAAACATGCATCTGAAAAGGATAAGGTTATCTAAAGGGAAAGGGCACCACGACCAGCATTCTGACCTCACGACATTGTTGAGCCTCTACTTCCAGTTGAACCACAACAAAACTCAAACAATGGTCGTGTCGGTACTATTAATATTAGTTTAGGATTCGCGATACATATCAGCGAATATTTAAAACTTTTTTTTTTTAAATTGCTTGGCTCTTACACATCGGATTGAGACACCAGGTACAACAGTTTTTAAGTAACAACCTGAGCTATCCAACAGTGAAAATCGCATCGCAATTGGTTTTGTAATTTTAACGTTTTAACTTGAAGTTTTAACGTACCAAACTTTTAAAATGAAAGTTATTTTTATTAAATTGCTTGGCTCCTACTTATCGGATTGAGATACCAAGTACACGAGTTTTTAAATCAAAGCTGTCCATCGGTGAAAATCGCATTGCAATCGGTCCTGGTTTTAACGTGATTCGCGAACAGATAGACATTTTCTTTAATACGTTTTTTATTTCAAAACTCTGACTTCTATAGTATAAGAACAATTGCAATTTTAAAAGTGTGGTACTAAGTTTTGAAGGCCAGTTGTTTGTTTGTTTGTTTGTCGTATGAGGTAGTAATGGCCTCTGATGTCATAGTTTGTCAGGCCGCCCGAGGACCTATGACATGGCTTAACGACTGCTAAAATCAATAACAGCCGGGACCGACAGCTTAACGTGCCCTCCGAAGCACGGAGCGATGGAATACCGCACATTATTCAGAAAAGTCATTGGTGCGGAGCCTAGGTTTTGAACCCGGTATTGTAGGATTCTAAAGTATGAAGGCCAGTGTATTATGATAACTCGTTTTTTTTAAATTACTGCTTATGCAATCGTTTGACCACGCTCTCACATGTAAAGTGATGATTTTCTTAAGATGCAGCACGCTTGCCTAGTAGATACTCGTACCTATTCACTTGGATTATATTTTACCAGACAAAATATTTTAGCATCGTGCCCTAGTATATGTTGCAAATGAATTGAAGGGTGATCATTTTGACAGTGGTGATCCTCGTAGTAAGACTAGTGTGACAAATCGGTGTGACCACGAGCAAGCGCCCGTTTGAAGATGCTAGACTTTAGATGGATTTCTATGAACAAATCTTCGTATCTTTAACGGTTAGCTTTCCTGTTAAAAACTTACCCTCTTTATTGCACGACTGCCCATAAAAGGAGTTTTAGGGTTCATATATGTCTGAATGTTTATATGTATGTTTCTTTATTCCACCATAACTTTTAAATGCCTGAACAGATTTGGGTGTAATGGGTATCGTTAGAATCCTTACACCACGCAGGGGTAAAAAAACTTTTTTTTTTATAAATGTAGTTTTTCTGCAGTATGGCCCCATTTTCAAATATAAAAAAACTTTGTATTTTACAATATGGGTATCAAATTGAAGGCCTTCATGAGCACATTCCAATAATATATAATACTAGCTTATCCGCCCGCGACTTCGTCCACACGGACTACAGTTTATCGCGAAAAAAGCATCCTACGTTCTTCTAGGATATTAAAAGCCAATGCAAAAGTAGACTTAGACTTCTTGGTTATGGCCTCTGTGGATGTTGGTATAGCATCAACTACTTACTCTGTGGCACCAACGCTCTTGATGATTTTTGACAGACTTTTTATTTCGTTTCCGTGGCAACCGTTCCTTACAGCGACCATTCAACATGTTCCAGTTTTCCCGTGGAAACTTCCACGGAATTCGTGGAATTTTCCGGGATAAAAAGTATCCTATGTTTTATTCTAGGGTATAAGCTATTTCCATTCCAAATTTCATCAAAATCCGTCCAGCGGTTATCGCGTGAAAGCTCCCCAAACAAACAAACAAATAAACAGACAACGTTTCACTTTTATATATTGGTATGGATGGATGGATATTGGCATAAAAACTTTTAAGCTCGTTTTTTGACAGGGCAGACGGGTTTTTTCTCATAAGTACTTTGATGATTTACTTCTTTATCATTCAGTCAAACGTTTTTTTGTTTCCAGTATCTAACAGCAAATCCTGATCAAGACGGCGGGCGCAAGATTATAATGAAGGAAGAACTGCCGAACGCCACTAACCTATTAACTCTGTGGGAGTTCGAAGGGGTTCTGAAATTTTCTCCTATTTTCTACGGGTACTACAGCAACATAGAACGCGTGCAATACAGGATGCCTCTCGCGTATTTTCTGACTGGCCTGGTGGTCTACATTTATAGCTTCGTCGCAATCTTGAGGAAGTGAGTACATCCGGTACTATTTATTTTAATTTGGTATGTCGTATTATTCTACAATTGTGTCGAAGTAGTTAATATACTGATTGAATTCTTGAAGTAAGTATATTTTTTCGTTATGTAGTGTCTGCCTGGCAGAACAAGCGCTAGTAGTAGTTTGTGAAAATTATGGAAGAGTTTTTTTTTTTGAGTATCTTTGTTGCAAATATTAATTAAATGGCATTACTAAAACTGAATAATACAATTCTGGTGCCACGAATCACTTCCTTTTATGCTTGTTGTCATTGGTTTTCCCTTATTGAAAAAATATCACATTTTAATGCGTGCGTTTTCTTTAATTCAATAAAGTTCACTCTAGATGATATTTCACATTGATGTATAATATGTTATGATATTTCAGGATGGCGGAGAACTCCCGCATGTCAAAACTGTCCGAGAAAGAGGACGAGTGCATATTTTCCTGGAAACTGTTCTCCGGTTGGGATTTTATGATCGGCAACGCGGAAACGGCCCACAACCGGATCGCGTCCGTCATACTCGGCTTCAAAGAAGCTCTGCTCGAAGAGGCCGAGAAGAAAAAGGATTTGAGGAAGTTAGTTGCACTTTATAAGGCACTAGCTTTCGCCCGCTATTTCGTCCGCACTGACTACAGTTTAAAGTGAAAAAATCATCCTATGTTTTTCTAGGATAATAAAAACCAATGTAAAAAGTATAGCAACAACGGTCTTAACTCTTTTTGACAGACTTGTTATGATTTAGTTTCCATGGCAACCGTTCTTTGCAGCGAGTAATCGGCATTTTCCATTTTCTCGTGAAATTTACCATATCCGGGTTAAAAAGTATCCTATGTTGGTCTCTATATTGTACAGTACATATTTACAAAGTTTCATCAAAATCGAATCAGACGTTTTGGCGTGAATGCTCCCCAAACAAACAAACAGACAACGTTTCACTTTTATATATTGGCGTGGCTTCTCTATGTTAATAGGGACTTTGTTTTAAGACTGACTCTCCGAAAAAACTTGCCTGCACCCTATCCCAAAATAGTTTTATCATACAACTTCACGCAAATGAACGATAGTCGTTAGGAAAATATGAATTAAGTGCCATAAATTCATAATTCATTGACGTAATTTAAAATTCTATACTTTTAGCATGATTTAAATATTTTTTCGAAAAAAACTTTATTCTATCCAAGTACAAAACAAACAGGTAGGTAGGTGCAATGTCTTATCATCACATCAGACGATACAATTTCATGTTTTGTTAACGATGCACGGTATCAAAATACAGCACAACTACTGTAGGTAGATTATATTATTTAGGTTTCCATAACCAAATGGTCAAAACGGAACCCGCGGTCATGCGGTTATCATTATATGCACTGTTGCCATCTAGCACACGAATTTGAACGAGCACAATTTAAAATATATATATGCCCCCCCCCCCCCCATTGTAGCTGAGAACCATTTCGATCACGTCAGCTTTCAAACATGGAAAACAGCATCAAAATCGGTCCATTAGTTTGGGAGCTACGACTCTCCCCAATTATAGCTAAGAACCATCTCGAACACATCACAGCTTTCTAAAAGAAAAACATACCGCATCAAAAAAGGTCCGCATCGCAGAATAAATAATAGTCTCGGCACTACAATTAACTATTAGCGGCCTTATTTGTTTTTTTTTTCAGCTGGCGTATTATATCCCTACGTGCCCTAGTCAACATTTGTGTGATCATTCTTCTCGCCGTGTCAGCCTACGCCGTGGTCCATGTCGTGTCTCGCACCGACGATAACCCTAAGATAAGGAGCTGGTGGCGTGAGAATGAAACCACTATAGTTGTCACGGTCATCTCAATAACGTTTCCAGTCTTCTTTGAATTGCTTGGCTTTTTGGAACATTACCATCCCAGGAAACAGTTGAGGCTACAACTTGCAAGGTAAGATACGTAAGCCGGTCTTTGAGGTCTTATTCCGCCTGGCTATGGCCAATCTTACTCACTAATTAAATAACATTTCAGAATAATGCTCCTGAATTTGCTCAATCTTTACTCCTTGATATTTGCTTTGTTCAGCAAAATTGAAGGAATGAGCAAAGACTTGGATTTACTAAAACCTAATATAACTATGAATGCAACAAAAATTTCGACTAGCACTTTGGACATAAGTGAATCGTTGGTGTACAAGACATCAACTATGTGTACTGACGAAATTGTGGCTTGCGGGCCGTGTACTTTACAATTTGCCTTAAATGACATTGACAGTACAATTACTGTTAACAGCAACAAAACAACACAGATAAATGAAACTAAAATAGAAAACTTGAAAATAATTCCTAAAGAGTACTACTTTACAGATACTAATGCATTCCAAAAGCTTCAGGGTAATTTATTAGCTGCAAATTTAGAGAAACACAAAGAAAAAGAAGAAGATGTAGAATCAACAACAGTAGATAGCTTATTGGCCGTGAAAAAAGAATTAGAAAGGCTAAGAAATATAACAGGGCAAATGTTTAATAAGTTACCTGATAGAAATTATTCTTCTTCAGAAACTGATGATGATGAATACAGTTTTGATGAGTTAAATAATACTTTTACTGACAGTGATATGGAAGTTTCTTCAATTACGCCCAGTAAAGCTAATACTTACGATGACTTGACTGGAACTGAACTCAACGTTATAACTACAGATTACTTCACTTATCCAACCGAAGCTACTGCAACGTTTAAAAATTATACTTCATTGAGCACTCAAATGATCATAGACAATGATTTTACTACTAATCAGTTAACATCAGAAACAAATGATTTTAGTACAGAAACTTTAGAAACAAGTAAAAACGTTACTGATATAGGTATAGAATTAACGGATAGCACTACTGCAGGATACACAATAACTGATAAATCGACAATGAACTTTGATGATATTCATAGCACTATTTCAGAAACTGATTTCAATATTATTGAAGTTACTACGTCATACTTCAATACAGGAATCTCAATAAATCCTATTTTACATGACAGAGGCAGGACATATGAAACAACTACAGATAAAGCTATGACAGAGTCTACTTCACCTTCTACGGAAAAAACTATGTTAGTTAACGCAAAATTGTGCCCAGACCTTACATTAAATTGCTCTGTCGCTTGTGAAGGAAGAAAAATTACACAAGTGCTAAGCTTATCTAATTGCACTATTGTTAATAGAGTATGTTATGAGAAGAAATGTCCAATAAATTTTGATGCAAATGATGTCAAACGGAATCAAACAAATTTGACGACAATAGATTTCATGTACTTTGATGACAATGATAATAAGCAGTATAACTTGTCTGTACCAACACGCAAGAAGTTGCTAAAACTCTGCTGGGAAACTATGTTTGGCCAGGAGTTAGTGAAACTCACTATGATGGACTTGGTAAATATTAAAATAGTAGTTGTATGTTTAAACAATATGTGCTGAAACAAATGTATACGTATTTGTTGCAGGTATTTGTTCTACTAGGAACATTGTTTATGGACTTTTTTCGTGCTCTACTAGTCAGATATATGAACCGCTGTTGGTGTTGGGATCTGGAAAAGAAATTTCCTGAATACGGGGATTTTAAAATTGCTGAAAATATACTACACCTTATAAATAATCAAGGAATGGTTTGGATGGGCATGTTTTTCTCACCAGGCCTTGTTGTCTTGAATGTCGCCAAGCTAATGATTATGATGTACCTTAGATCATGGGCTGTTATGACATGTAATGTTCCACACGAAGTGGTTTTCAGAGTGTCAAAGAGCAATAATTTCTATTTAGCTCTTCTTCTAACAATGCTGTTTCTTTGTGTCTTGCCTGTAGGCTACACAATTGTCTGGGTCAAACCATCATGGCACTGTGGACCGTTTTCTGAGTATGATCGGATCTACTACATATTGAGAGACAATATTTATAAAATTTTGCCGAAGAGTCTCAACTTTGCTCTTGAATATATAGCGTCACCTGCAATAGTAATACCTTTACTAGTTTTACTGATACTCATAATCTATTATTTAACTTCATTAACAAACTCCTTAAGAGAAGCAAATAATGATTTGAAGGTTTGTTTGACTTTTTGATATTCAGATATCATTGGATTTATTTTAATTCATGTGATCACAACATTCAATTTTCAATTACAGATTCAGTTACGTCGAGAAAGGACCGAGGAACGTAGAAAAATGTTCCAATTGGCTGACACGAGAAGACGGGCGGGATCTTCGGCAATGGACAATACACCATTCGCACGATGGAAAAAAGCATTACCATCTCTGCCACTTAGCAAATCGGTTGACTCAGATGATCGTAAAACAATTATCTGTGACGACACAGCAGAGCCTTTAAAGACAGTAAAAAAGAAAGGTAACACTATTATCACTATTTTAATGACTCAATTTAATACTTAACATACAGAATGAAGCTTTATTTTTGGGTATCAAGGGCGGGTACCCCTTTTGTTTTAGCTAAACAGTTATTTAGGCCAATTTTAAACTAATTAATCAAAGGTCAATTATTATGCCGTAAAGTCATAATTTATCGAAAAATGTAAGGCTCAATCGACTCTATTTCCCTACAATAATGTTTCGTCCGAAGTAATTTACCAAATTGTATTAGCCGAAAAACATACAACAAAATTCGCAGTTTTTTATGATAGATCTTCGTATGTACGTATTCCGATCTGCAAAATGGGACAAGACCGGCTAACTATAACAAGATCGGCTAACTATAACAGAATGGAAAGCTACTCTTATTTACCAAAAATTGAGAACCTCCTTAAGTACCTTGTTTGATGTTTATTTTAATAATCTTTTCAGGAGGAATATTCGCAAAGATAGTTAACATGGCACTCGACAAAAAAACTGACGTATCCCCAACATCTGATGTGCCCTCACCTTTTTCCTATAACATGGATGATGAAACAGATACAGATTTTCATGAAACATTACCTAAAGAAATTCTTAAAATCAAAGACATAACAATATTGAAAAATATAGAACATAAAAAGAAAAATAGTGTGGAGTTTAAAACAGATCCTAATGAGAAACATAAACCAAGAAGTGACAAAAGTCTTAGAGTTAAACTTGATGGTATTGATGATCGTACTGAAAAGAAAGCTGTAGTAGAAAAGCAAATTAAAGAACATTCTGATGGAAACGTTCACAAATCAAAATATTATAAAGTTAACGATGATGCAAAGGTTAATAACGAAAGCAGAAAAATAAATGAAAAGCAAACGTCAGAGTCAAGCACACAATCCAGACAGTCCGATTCTATTGGATCAGTAATACCAGTTATAATGATAAGCACGACAGAAAGTGACGAAGAAGTATTACAAGCCGATGATAGAGGAAAGAGAGACACAAAAAGTAAAGAAAAGAAACATAAAGAATACGTGAGAGGAAGTAGAGCTCATAATGAAGATTTTGAAAAGAAAATGAGGAAGAGTACTTCAGATACAAAACCTCTCCGTCGGCAAAGTAGTGTAGACAGTATTAAAGGACAGAAAACTACGAAAGAAATTAAACCAGATGAAGGACATAAGTACCAATACTCTTTGTAGTGTATTATGATTTAATGAAATAAAAGTAGGTTTTAATAATTGTTGTATTCCTGAAAAAAGCTTTTACGATGGCAGTAGCAAACATTATAGATACAAGAATGAAATGTGTTGGTATCTTAATCTTATTTGGTTACTGGAAGTACGTGTAGTTTACGAAATATTAATTATAACAGTTCTGTACTAATGCGTACTGATATTAATATACATAAAATAACTACAGAACCTTCAAGTTTAATCAAATTATTGCTTCCATTACAGTATACACCTTTACATATGCAAACATGATACCTCACGAACAAGGATACAGATCGACTGAATGGTGTAAGAGAAGCAATAGGGCTGACGGCACAGCCATGGTCCACTTTTTTTAACATCCACTCCACTTTAATTAGTCTGCGTGAAGCAAAACTCTTTCCTTTCGTTGGTGGCAGAGTTCTGCAACCTCTTTCGTAATACATTTCTCCTACATCTAGAAATCTCTTAAAGCACCCGTTCATATAATTTTTCTCTTTGTCACATTTAGTCTTATGGATACGTATATTTACATGTTTGCGTGCGTCGGAATCTTCGAACAGGCTATAACACAGGCTGCTACTCAAGCCTGTATCGTTTAGGCCACATGTATAGCACTTTGCTGGTGGTTCAGCTGCTGCTGTTGGTGACTCGGATTTTAATACAGCACGTAGTACTAGTGACGTCTTTCTCAGAGTAGCTGTAGTAGTTCTAGTAGAAGTAGTATTAGTAGTAGAAGTAGTGCGAAACCCCCGGCGGATATTGTTAATTATTGACTGTAAATGTTTTGACTGACTGACTAACTGTAAATCCTTAGGGACAAATATTAGTATTGTAACTTTCCGTTTTGCCGTAGTTTTTTGCTTACTATCCAGCATGAAGTCTTTATTCTTAATGAACTCAAAAAGATGGTATTGAGTTTGCATTAAACTATTATTTCTGATAATAATGGGAAATGGAGTCGCAATAAATTTATTTCCAATGTTATAAGAAGCCCGTTCAAAGTATGGTTTCCAGATTCGTCTAGGAGAAGGCAGTTGAAACATTGAAGGGTAATCTGTAGGTATATGACTGCTAGTATATAGCATGGGTAAGTTTGATAAATCAAATAATACCGGCTGTTTTTGTATTTGTTTTGTTTTTGTAGTTTTTTGTGCAAATCTGGTTGGTTTCCAATCGACATTGTTTCTGGTAATTTCGAATAAGGGTGTCAAACTATCTTTAATATCAGTGAATCCATTTATTTTATCTGTCTCATCAAACTTACGGATATCCAGAAACTTAAGAAAATGTGTATCATCTCCTAGGATATATAAAGGCCTCCAAATTTTTTTCTTTTCTTTTAAAGTTTCTTCTTGTTTTGTCCTATTATGCAGTAGTATGTCTATTATTGATCCAAGATCCGATGTCAAAGTCTTAAAATTTTCAGTTTGTTTAGTAAATTGAGCCATATTACTTTCAATGCTAGTTTCTAGTAGATTATTGTGTGGTAATTTAAAAGTTTTATTCCTGTAGTCAAGTTTCAATGGTGTGTTACTAATCTTTCTAGTGAAATGCGTAATTACTCTTCTTTTTGGCCATATGCGTCCATGAACTCCCGTCTCAGTTTTGTTGTTGGTTAACACATCATCAATGTAATCTTGAGGAAACACGACCACATCAGTCTCGTTACGGTAGAGATACGGATTTTTAATGCGTGAACGTAGATTTAATTCAACAGGTTTTACTATCACAACTGCCGTCTGTATAAATACTACAAAACACAAAGCACAGGTATACATTAAATTGACTTTCTAAAATAATAAGCCACAAAAGAAGGAAATACGGGTATAGCTTAGTAACTAAATAAATATCTGAAAAATCCTCTTTGTCAACCATTGCCATTGACCATAGAGTAAAGTAATCCATTGACTAAAGAAAAATTAAAAAACAAACAAATCAAACAGTCTGCAAATACCATGATAATAATACTTTCTTGGATCATGGCAAATACCGCCACGAACCTCTACTACAGATTTGTGCATCCCACCCGGCGTCACGCATTTTTTGTAACACATGCGCGGGATCAATAAAGATTTTTTAGTTTTTTATTTTTGACTAGCAGTGACCCGCGGTGTCTCCTGCGTCGATCATGATGAAGAATGATGACAATGATGAAAAGTAGCATATGTGTTAATCCAGGATATAAGCTATTTTGGCACCAAATTTCATCAAAATCCGTTTAGCCGTTTGAGCGTGAAAGAGTAACAAACATACACACACATACATACACACACACACACAAACACACAAACAAATATAAATACACATTTCTATACCTAGGTGGCGCTAATCGGTTATTATGCATTTTATGACGTTTTGTATGGTTTTTCAGTTCTATTGTATGGAGTTCTGCATCGCGCACACGAAGTTTTCCGCTCTATATGAGAGTTTTTTTTAAACTCAATGCTCTGATTGTCTTACGTCAGTGGCTACACTTCTCTGATTTATAATATTAATATTAGTGTGATATTTCATAAACTATGTTGGGGCCGATCGTTTTTTTGCATAATGATCGAAAATAACAGTTAAAAACGCTAAATATGTTTCGATCAGCGTTCGCTTTGGACATGACAGTTAAATTTGAAAATCGAAAAAGCGACTATATTCCCTAAATTTTAGGATCGTTTTTCGTTCGGTTTGGAAAGGATCATTAGTGTCAAAAATGCCAATCGGAACAGCCCAAAACGCCACTGCATCATCTCGAATGCAGGGATTATAAACTAATGTGACGTAATAAAGTGACTAACGAAACAAACTTCCTACAATCAAGAGAGTATTATATTCAGACAGTATTTCTTATTTGCAGTTAGTAAACCGAACGCAACCTATGTCGATGTATGGGGACAGCAGCTTTCCAACGGCAAAGTTAAGTTTGGGCGGAACCCACTGTGCGCGACTCCTACTCGCTATTGGCCAGTTTTGTTTTTGTTGGTTTAAGCTCAAACAAAAACATAATTGTACATTTGTGATAAAAAATATACTTAGAACTTAAACTAGAATTAAAAAAGAAACCTAAGTATATTCAGCGGTTAAGAAAGTACGCTGGTCCTGCATTGGAGCATTTTTATTAAAGATCGGTTTTTCGCTTCTTGCAACTTTTTACCGATGAGACTTACAGAACAACAGTAAATATAAAAAACGTACCAATTATTGTCTTCTTTACACTTTTCGTAGACACTTGTATCTTATAGCTAACTGTTAAAGAACTATTTAGGAAAAAACTAATCTTGGCTCCTTCAATTCAAGATGGCGGCTGATGCATAGATACATAGATACATAGATACATAGATACATAGATACATAGATACATTGATACATACATACATACATAAGTACAAGTGAAGTTAAATAAAAGCTTTTAAAATACATTGACATCACTACTCAGCTGTGATCAGCCTTATAAAAAATAATGTAACACAATAATCGAAAGGCTTTTTTGATTATTTTTCTACAAATTCCCTCATTTTTTTTTTTGAGAAAAGTTCTACACAAACTAAACACACCTCTGCGGAAAAGACAATTGCAAGTTAGAAAAAGTTAGAAGTTATACGTATATGGTTATAGAAGGCCAAGCGAGACCATAGAGAGGGGAAGGAAGTTAAGCAAGACTGACTATAAAGACTAGTCTTCTATAATTTGAGTCAACCTGCAATTTTGTCGCACTCGACAGTAATGTACTATTGTACACTCGTAAAATCTGGGCTTTAAAAGTCCCACGCAATAGGTCGAGGGTTACCAAAACAAAGTAGTGACAGTGACGTGCAATATTTTTTCTAGCTTTTCTCTAGTTCTGCAAAGTGTTTGAACTAAGTACAAAGGTATTAGGCAACATTCTTAGCACAGTAACCAGGTAGTTTTGCCCTACAAATGGTGGAGTAGAAGATGTTTTAATTTGTATTGATTAGTTATGAGGTCTTTACGTAAAAAACAAATTTTCGACCTCGAGAGAGAGTGCATCAGCCGCCATCTTGAATTGAAGGAGCCAAGATTAGTTTTTTTCCTAAATAGTTCTTTAACAGTTAGCTATAAGATAAAAGTGTCTACGAAAAGTGTAAAGAAGACAATAATTGCAACGTTTTTTAAATTTACTGTTGTTCTGTCTCATAGGTAAAAAGTTGCAAGAAGTGAAAAACCGATCTTTACTAAAAATGCACCAATGCAGGACCAGCGTACTTTCTTAACCGCTGAATGTAGAAAAATAACAATATTCTTGTCTTCTTATGAAAAACTGACACAGACCTTTTCATTTTGAAAATTTCGATAAATCCTAATACAGTTTAAGTTAAAGTTAATTTATTTCGGGACTTTACATTCAAAATTTCGACTGACTAATGTAAACAGTGTCTTCAAAATATAGACACTGGTATTTTGTTCAAACTTTTTAAACCTACCTATAGAAATGCGTTTTTTTTTTTTCAAAATTCTTTCATTTTTTTACATTGTGACCTCTTTATAAACGTACTCTCCAAATATCAGGTCTCTACATTCAGCGGTTAAGAATATACGTTGTTCCTGCATTGGAACATTTTTAATATAGATGTTACTTTTTACCTATGACACTTACTTAACAACTAGGATTTCAAATGTTACAAATATTGTCTTCTTTATACATTTCATAAACACTTCTGCCACAAAGCTAACTGTTAAATAACTATAAACCAAAAAAACTAATTTTGGCCCCTTACATTTAATCCCTTACTCCGAGGTCGAAAATTAGTTTTTTTTCGTAAAGACAAATCAAAACATCTTCTACTCCACCATTTGTAGGGCAAAGATTCAGAATTTCCCCCAAAGACTGGTCTATGTGCATAATTGTAGGTCTTTGGCGGTGGTCCGCAAATAAAATGCTTTATGCACTTGCGTTTCCTTCCATTCCATCATGCCATAGGTAAATAAAATTTCGCACATACCTTATATAAAAACAAGTTAAGTGTACTTAATATAGTTATATAATTATAACTACCATGACTCCAAATCGTCTACACTATATCTAGAGATCTTCTAGGTTAACATTACTCGCGACGAGCAGTTGGAATAAAGAGAACAACATAATAATGATTGTTTTATTTATCTATTGTTCAAATTCTGTACCTATGTATGTACCTATGTATGTATGTATGTATGTATGTATGTATGTATCCACACAAATGCTTTCTTTTGGATCCTCGTGCATTTGTATGCCGCATGTCTTTTTATCAACAGTTTTATGTCTTTCAAGCAAAATTATAAATGTCGTTAGTGTTAGGGAGTCCCCACAACCATAGCTATCCCATGATTCCCATAGATTCGACCCTTGCATCGCGATCGGCACAAGTTGCGCGACAGATCGGGCGACTGGACAGGCCGCAACCCCTATCAGGGCGAGAGAACGGGCGTCATTACGCGACTGTGCGCCGCGCAGCGAGGATGGCGCGCGTCACGGCGCTCCCCGCGGTTCTTCTACTCTTCACAACTATATCAGCAGAGATCCTCACCCCTCCCTACTTCAACTTGGCCACCGGGAAGAAGATTACTGCTACAGCGACATGCGGCGATGAGGGCGCCGAGCTGTACTGCAAGCTGGTCGGCGCAAACGCCGATCATGATGAACACGTGATACAAGGACAGGTATGTTTTTGTTATGCTAGCGATTGTTATATTGCTAATTTCGGAAGCACTTCGAAGTTCAGAAAGGAAGTTTGTCTTGACAGCTCCAAGGAATACGTGACAATAATAAAGCAATGTAGGTAGGCTGGTACTCACTGCCTGTTGTTGGTTGTAAGTCATCTAAGTTTTTTGCCTTATAAACTGTTGAATAAAATATATTCGTGAATGTAACTTATTACAGTGATACATACAATTCTTTATTGCATTAACATGGTATAAATACTTATGTCGTGGGGATTGATTAGAATTTTTTTATTGTTCTGATTTTAAACTTATAAACTTGCTATACGAGGCTAATGTAAAAACAGCATCTTTCGGTTAATATTTTAAATATTTTCTCTTCGCTATTTCCCGTTAAATAGGGTAGACTTTCACACTTCAAATTACCACACCTATTCCCGATTATTTTTTAATAGGTTACAGAAGACTGTTCATAAGTCTTGGTCCTGAACTCTTGGCGCTAGTAAGCGTAATGCAAACTATTTGGTCCTGTTTCAAGCAACAAACTTTATCTATAGAATAGAGGCTCTATTTATAGAGATTTAATTAAACTAAACCTGCTTTACTAAATTATTCGATGTTGTATTGTTACAGAATGTTTGTAATTGTCTTGTATTTATTTGTCTTTTGGTGCATTACACACACCTATATATTTTTCGGAGATTATCATGATTAAGTCTCAATAAATAATAAATAGTAAAAAAAATAGAGCCAAGAGGTGGTGCAGAGCCTTTTCCAATGTTAAATTATACCTTGCATCATCATCATACGAAAAAAGCATTTTTTTAAAGCATTGATTATTCTACTGTTCTGCGACCACGGTAAAGTTGAACAGATATAGTGAATTCAATGTTTGTTTGTATGTTTGTTTAGGTCAAATCTTGCAAGCTGAATTAGAACCACTGTTTATCCTAAGTAGTTGGATTTTTGTTCAGTTCCGATGATAATGCATTTTTATGATAGATCATGACCTGAATCGACATCCAGGATTAGCTCCAGATCCAGAACTCTTCAACGGTCAAATGCACAGACATGAAATTTTGTGTAGCGCGTACCTACGTTTTTTATTATGATAGCCAGTTTTAAGTTTTACCATGACATGGCTACTGTATAAAAAGCCTTATTATTTAATAAGTATCTAACTTTCCTACAAGTGTATCGAAACAAGCCACAGAATAGCTAATCATAATTGTTCCCAAAATAAAGATGTGACACAATACATGAGCTGCCTACAAGCATGCTCCAGCGCGATAACAGGGAGCATTGATAAGGGTTATCTCGCGTCCTGTTGGCACGCATCCCGCCGATAGCGGGTTCGACGCTCGCCGGGGCCTCGTTAGTGGATTCTAGGCAAACGTCACTTAATTAATTACTAGTGTAATCCAATAGATCGCCAATAGATCGTTAAGAAACTAGCTAAGTTTCGTAACGATCTATTGGCGTCGCTTTTTGTACTATAGTACTTAACAATAAACATCGAGACTTCTATAGAAATTATTAATTTGTAGTAGTTGCCTGAACACGGTGTGACTTCCTATATAATTGTATCTTCTATACTTATAATAAAGCAATAGGAACGACAAAGTCTGTACAAAGAAGATACCTAATTAAAAAAGAAATGGTCTAGGGTACATAAAATAAGCTACTGAACAAGAATATAACATTTAAAAAAATCGTGCCTGTCTGTTTGTCTGTCTGTCTGTCTGTTTGTCTGTCTCTATGTGTGTTCGCGCATTATGTTAAAACTACTCTGCCGATTCGGTTTTCACTGTTGTATAGCTTATGTTTTGACTTAAAAACTGGGGTACTTAAACGTAATATCTCAATCCGATGAGTAGAAGCCAAGCAATCGATAATTTTTTTTTTGACGGCTGAAGGAATTTTGATCAAATGTATATTGGTATTTTAGGTCCTGGAACAGCACAAAGAGTACTTTTAACCTACAGAAATGACCACGCGTGCGAAGCCGCGGGCATCAGCTAGTTACATAATATAAGCTCTAAGAAAATTTAATATGAATGTCGGTCGTACCAGGCTCGTAGCTAATACAAACACTATTTATTATCACATATATTAACATAAATAATTAGATAGTCTAGCATAGTATTCAAGAGCGATGGTGGCCTAACGGTTCTTTAATACAATTTAGAATCCAACGATACCGGGTTCAAAACCTAGGCTCCGCACAATGACTTTTCTAAGTTATGTGTGATTTTTCCATCGCTCCGTGCTTCGGAGGGCATGTTAAGCTGTCGGTCCCGGCTGTTATTGATTAATAGCAGTCGTTGAGCCATGTCAGAGGCACTCGGGCGGCCTAACTCTGACATCAGAGGCCAGCAACTACCTCATACGACAAACAAACAAACAAAAGCCCATTACAAGTTGGCAGCGTTGTCTCGTATGTCAATAAGATAATGATAATGTTATTTATGTATTGAAATAAGAGACTATACGATTAAAAAAAACTGCTTTGTATAATTTGTATATATATGTATTTGGGTAATAAATATGAGTATGTAACGGTTTTAGTCATGTACAAAAAGTAAATGATAACTTTTGACCGCGCGGTATCTCACACAACACCACTTTGATTAATGAACCCATGTATAAGTACCTATTCTATATATATATATATATATATATATATATTATTATTATTCATTCAAGTTAATCTATCTAATTTATTTTATTTAACGTAGGTAGGTAAGTATCACAAAATAGGAATCCGCGTCGTTAGTTTAAAACTTTGAAGCTTATTTATTGATGACATTTATTACGTTTTAAATTATAATAATAAAAAAATAGACGACCGAATACCTATTTTTATCGTTTCCGTGGTAGTTTCCGTTTAGGACACGTAATAAATATGATTTCTTCATATGACATGATGTCCCAACCACTTCAATCTTCCTCCAAGAACACAACTAGAGATTCCCAATTGAGCATTATAGATACCTATATTATAATCACAGGTCACTTATAAAGCTGTAGAAGTGGTTATGTAGAAACCTGCATTATAACACCTATTATTTAAAACACTTAAATCGTCATAACAAACGCAGACAGCTTACAAGGAACTATCTCTTTGTTTATTGCCTTCGGTTCCAGGAACCCGATGCACAAGCCGTAAACAAAGACTATTAGCTGGATAGGCACAGGGCGCCTTCAACTCGGGATAATAAAGCCACAGAATAAACAATACATGTCCAAGCTTATGGTGGATCTGTAAACTCGGCATTATTAGAAGACTATTTGCACAGATTATATACCACGATTTTCTTCGACTTCAAGAGGAGGTTCTCAATTCAACCCGTATGTTATTTTTGTATGTATGTTATGCGATATCTCCGACAATTGTGGATCGATTTCAAAAAATATTTTTTTATTGGATAGGGTATGCCTCAGGAGTAGTTCCATTGAAAAATTAGGGTGGAAAATTAGTGGAGGGCTTAAACTTTCACCCACTTTATGACGCGATAATGATGACGCGATAATGAATATTATTCATGATTGCGACTTCAAAATGAATAAAATAATCTTATTTGGGAAAGAGTTAAGGAAGTTGGTGCCCAATTTTCTTAAATCTAACCAAATCAACTAACCACAGACTTCCTTAACTGTTTCCCACAAGATTATTTTATTCATTTTGAAGTCGGTTATTACGTTATTTTTAAGTTTTCCTTTGTAATCCTTCAGATCGTAAAAATCTTAACTTATTGAATAGTCATGGTGGCTCAGATGCATTAGCATGGAGGTTACCTTCATCAAAATAAATAATCAACTTCAAATTATTACTAAACAAAACTATTAATACAATTTGATGATAATACAAAACCACACAGGAGATCTTCAAATAAATTAAATCTAATGTTACTCGCTGATAATGTAGCTTTCTTTAGGTGAAAGTTTTTTTTTTTTATTTCTTTGTTTATTGTGTTTATCTATTACAAACAAACATACAAAAAAAACAAATCTTTCCTCTTTATAATATTAGTGTAGAAGTAATAGTGTAGATGATATTTTATTATTATCTCTTTCGGTCGGGATCGACCGCTTTCGACATTTTTGCAGACGTACACATGTGGCGGCCAAATGCGCAGAGCGCGGGCGCATCCTGACTTCACCTTCTTTTGTTTTGTTCACATCTCAAACAAAGGCCCAAAATTGAATGAGTTTTTTTCGCTGTCCAAACAAGTTGCGCGCCCGTGTTGAGAATGAATAAAATTGTTGTGAATGGACGGATTTGGCTGGTGGCGTCTCTTGTTGAATATCGTATGACAGCTGTCCCTGTTTATTTCTGTTTACCACTTCGTAGTCTAGGCCTATCTACGCTAATGGCTTAGCGAATAGTAATCTTAATCACTAAACAGGTATTAATATAATAATAGCTATTCTAAAATCTCTTGTTAAGGACGATGAAGAAGTTGTTTTCTTTTCTCATGGATTCTGAAGTCTACATCTATGTGTAAATGTCTTGGCGATATCGTGGAATTGATCATTTCATGAAATGGTTGTCCATATTGTGAAAAAAAAATAAGTTCCATGATATTATCGGTGACATCATGAAATGGTGTGGCCAGATGAATGGACGATTAGTGTTTGATGATATGAACAGCTAAACGCACGTTTAGGCATGTTTGGCCCTATCATGAAGTACCCACTTCATGATAGGGTCAAACATTAGTGATCATATTGTAAAAGGCGAAGGCGGGAGCGAAGCGTTGCGAGCACCCACATTAGTTTTTTTTTTTTGGCCTTGAAACCTATCTGTTTGAACAACTTTGGTATCCATGAACTAACTGCCTACATTAATGATATGGCCTAACGTGGATTGAAATATCATTGAACGTTGGTGTTTCAACAATATGGTCAGTCATTATTGCTGGCCATTTCATGAAATGATAAATTCTCCGATACCGCCACGATATAATTCTATACATGCATGGCAAATATTTCGTTAAATAATATGGTATTGTTTCATGCAAAACCTTCACTACATACAATACACATGTCATTAACAAGCATACAGAAAATGCATATAGCAATTTAACTATAAATGACACACCATTGAAACACTTCAAGTGAACTAATGGGCCTCTTATAGCACGTTACTTGCTACTACATAGTTGCTTGTAAGCTTTTTGAAAGCTACTTCACGCATGCGTATTACAGGACAAGTTTACAATTGCAAGATTAAGTATCGTCCACACTATTACTTTAATATCCCATTCGTTTTTAACGCTCGGACTCTATAGAGAGGTGTTATAAGTTTAGGGTGTGTAATTGTGTATCACTGTAACCTTGTCTCTCTGTGTCATCGTAGCTCCCAAACGAATGGACCGATTTTGATGCGGTTTTTACTGTTAGAAAGCTGGTGTGAACGAGATGGTTCATAGCTATAAATTGTGAAGATCGTAGCTCCCAAACGAATAGGCCGATTTTGATGCGGTTTTTACTTGCAGGTGTGCGACATTTGCGATGCGACGCTCGACGCCAAGAAGCACCCCCCGGAGTTCGCTGTGGACAGCATGGAGACCTGGTGGCAGAGCCCGCCGCTGTCTCGCGGCATGAAGTACAATGAGGTCAACCTTACCATCGACCTAGGACAGGTACGAGTCTACCCTTACTGTCACATGGGTGTTCACCACCACAGGAGTGCTATCTTCGTCCGTCGGAAGATGTCAACTGCAGAACATAAGCTTCCCATACTAACTGCCACAACTAACTAACTTTCACTGTATCCCTTATATGAGTTTATGTAGGAAACTCGTCGGTCCACCTCTTGAGAGCCGTCCGCGCCGTTCTACGAATTGTCCTACACTTGGTATTTTGTGGCTCCGTCCTTCGGTTCGTGAGCGATGAGCGTGTTTTTCTCAAACATGTCCTGTACAAAAACTTAAAAGATCATGAATAAAAAAAAAACTGAATTCCTTATTTTGTGTAGATAGTAACATGAACCCTATAATGAATTATCTAAGTATTAAAATTTGTTATGTTCAGAACCTACAGAATACACGACGGTAACACATGCCTCAATAGATTGCACGCACATGTATAGCTAACCGACCACTAAGTTACACACAGCAGTTACAGACAGCATGACATCATTGTCATGTTTTTAATTATTGGCGTCTTCGTTTCACATCCTGAATGCACAGTTGGCGATCATTTACAAATATTGACAAACATTTTTGGAGGAATAACTTGTTTTGTTGAAAATGTTCACCGAGGAATTGGTGCATTCAATGGCATTTTAAATTGGTAATATTCACATAATAAGTTGGGATTGGGATGCACAAGAAGAAAGAGGGAGTGGTTTCGACGCTTCTACTGATCCTGAACGCGCAATGGGTAGGAAATCTTGCAGAAAAATATAGCGTCGCAGCGGATCTTTGTACGGTTGTGAAGTTAGGCTCTGTGAACGATGGCGCAGGTACTGCTGTGAGGATAAAACAGCATAAAGTAAGAGCGAGATGGAATATGCGAAAAACGTAAGCGAGTGAGCGTGGCAGTTATACAATGCTGTTTTCACCTTCAACATTGGGATTGCGCCTGAAAAATAGCAGTTTGCGCAGCGACTTGCTGACAGCTTTCGAGTCACATACCTACTTCCGCTGCGACTACTGTAAATCTGTGTTTACTATACGAGACAAACTTGTTGTAAAATACGTATACATAGATAGATAAATTAGATCATATGTTAGGTATAAGTGTTCTAGGTTTATAATAATAATTTTATACTGTGAAGACAGAATCGATCACTATCTCATATACCTACAGGCGTCCGTTTGCATCCAGCTTCAAATAGCAATACGATACGATATAGGATACGAAATTGACATCACCATCCCACATGATGAGAACCTCATGAAGGCCGAGAAGGCCAATCTCAGCAAGTACCTTGACTTGGCTCACGAGGTGACCGCCATGTGGGATGTTGACTCGACGATCATTGTCACGATAGTTGTTTTGGCGAACGGCCTTATAGCGAAGAGCCTCGACCAACATCTTAAGAGCTAGATGGTTGGATTAAGGATCAGATACAGAACGTGCAGTACTCCTTGACACGGCGCGTATAGTCAGGAGGTTCCTGACTCTAGTAGTTTGGGCCCTGCTCCGCTGCCGGTGGTTCCCTAGGTTTAGGTATTTTTATACATAATTATTGTTTTCATAAATAACTGTATAGTAAAATAACTTAAATCCAAGATAGAAAATAAAGAACACACACTCACGCACTAGATGGGTCTAGCTAGATGGTCTTAGAATAACAGCGTAGTTAGTTTAGGAGTTAAATTGGTAGGTATATAGGTACTACAAACTTAAGCTTGACAAAATGCGACTCAGAACTGTATAAACACAGCTCGACTGTGGCCAATCTCATCTATTCGAGACATATTCCTTCCAGAAATAGTCCTTACACAGCAGCAAGTGCATCGACCCCGGTTACCTCACCGCTAGGGACATAACATTAATTATAGACCAGGATTAACGACCAGATGGTGGCATTTGTGTAAAACTTCATATTTTGGGCTCAACTTTTTAAGGAAAGTTTTCATATGATCGTACTTTTTTCTTGAAGCGTGTCGTTTGATGATGTAATATTTTTATTCCGGTCAATTCCGTTCGCTTTACTGCTACTGTATTCTAGAGTGGTGGTGTGGTGTGATGTGAATTCTGGCTGACGATCCTGCGAACCGATTCCTATCTGTCGCGTACATTTCTAACCATTCGCACAGCTCATTCCTCGCGTTGAGGAAGACAACAAACTACAATATTGCACATTAATTTGACCCTTATACAATATACCTATATAAACAAAATATCTTAATTTTTGTATGAACAGATTAGATACAATGTGAAAGCTTCAAGAAAAAAAATATGAAAATTCACCATACCGCTAGCGAAGAAATGACATGTAGGTATATGTAGTTTATATTCAGCGAAATCAGCATTAGGCGAATTCTTGCTTGTCTGAAATATGAAAACATTACAATTATAAAATAATAATTTGACATTAACTTAATCACTTGCATGTACTACTGCGAATACTAGGTTATTTTAATATTTAAGTAGGTACTTACATTTGCAATATTTGCTGAGCGAATATGTAATATGATCCGTACATAAACATTCGTACAAAGATTTATTTTGCGCTATCGTATGAAATTGTATTTTGATATGAATGCTGAGCACCAATCATTATCTAATAATTGTCTATAGGACAAATTTGGTTAAAGGGTGGGACTTGAACCCGCACATGCTTTTACCACTTCAGCCACGGCACCGTGACCACTACATCGCTATCAAAAATTTTGATACCGTCTTACGGGGATGGAAGAAAATTATTAGACATATTATGTTCTCCCTTAGCAGGCGTTAATGCTAAAATCATTGTAAAACCAACCATTAGTTTAAAGCAAATGCGAAAACAAATTTTTGGCCCAAAATATAAAGTTTGCCGAAAACCACCTGTTTTATCCGTACAATTCTTATAGGTACTATGTGTATGTAAACTAAATATGGTCTAGAAAAGCTAAGAAGATCTTACGAAGTCGCATAAGATGATTCCTCAGACCAAGCGCGGCACCGTTGTGGGCAAGGTGGGGCATGCCCACAACCCTAATAGACTTGTGACTTCACACTTTCACGGTCTAATGCGAAATCGGCAGAAGAGTACTTTCGGAAATCAATTTACATACCTCTATTAGATTCCGTTATTAATGATTTGGGGCAGAGATTGTCTACGGAAGTACTCTACCTTTTTCAGTTGGGAGTTTTTCTACCTAAACTGTATGTTAGTGTCAGGGACTGGGATATCGATATCGAGACAGTGAAAAACGTGGTCCAGACGTACCAGAGAATTGTCTGTAATAAATGAATACCGGCTTTGGATGGAAAAAGTGAAATTGAATACAATTCCGTCATACAAAGTCGGTACCTAGCTCATCTTATTGCAGCATGCGACCAACATTTGAAGCCTAACATAAAAAAAAACTTTAAAAAAACTGGCAACTCTTCCGGGCAGCATAGCTAACGCAGAGATATCGTGTTCTACTCTTCGCAGAGTGTACACTTGGTTGCGTGCCTCAATGGCACAGGAGAGATTATCTGGGCAAGCTCTCCATAATATCGTCGTTGGCGAGCGAGAAGTCTTTAGAAGTGCAAAAAGCTAGTTTGTAGATAATCGCGTTTTAAAGTTTTTATGTTCTTATAATCGAGATAACTCATCAACGCTTATGGTTACAAAAATGGTTTCTATGAACAAAATATTGATATTTTTACCTTGCAACCTAATAATGAATAAATTATATAAATATTTGTAACATTACTGAGATATAAAATAAAAAGTATGATTGTTAAATCTAGCATTTTCAAAAACAAAAACTTGAGTTGGTTTTGCTTTAATTAATAAACTTTGGTTCAATTTTAGAGAACGTAAAGACTGAAAAACGTGCGGTTACCTTCATATACTCTGTTGGTGACTTTTACCGAACCACAGAATTTCATTTTATTCAAAGTTTTTTCTCTGCCAGAAATAAATAAGAGCCATTAGAGTAAAACCCGGATAGATGCCGCAGTGGGATAGACGCCTCGGTTTTAAAAACCTAATTTTCCATAATCGCAGCATAGAATTAATAGTTTAAGGGAGCGCGGGCGCCACACATCTAAATCCCCCGCAAACCGTCGTGCGAAAAAGACGCGTTTCACTTGTGCGTGTAATTATATCCGCAACGAACGCTTCAAAGTTTCAGACGTAAGTATTTACTGTTGCATAAATTAACAAGTAGGAATAGATTCCGTACTATTTTTATTAAGTACACCCCTAAGTGTCAATAATCGCTCTTTTGTATAAAAATCACTTAAATAAATGAAAGGGCATCTATCCATATCAAAAAAGATAGTCATCCCAATTTTTTGGGGTATATGTGCCCTTAGGGGCATCTATCCCCCATACCCCTTAACGTATGTCATCTTATTTTTCAAATGTGTTTTAATTGTTGTTATAGTTTTTATTGCTTTTTCAATCGATGCCAAGAGACATTTTAAAAAAATAATGTGGCGTCTATACCCCGATAGCGATAGCTGTATATTCTATATGTGTATTTTTTTATTAATGCATACTGTTTTTAGGTGAACCATACCATGAAAATACAAAAGAAAGGAAGGTACGAACTCAAATACTTTCTTAGACTTGAGAATACAAACAAAGGAACCAAAGATACAATTATTGTTTAAAAGTATGAGAAGGTCGAGGAACACGAAAAATAAAAATTATTTACAGTTCAAAAAGCGCAAATGAAGCCATAGAAACCACCAATAGAAAATATTAGGATAGGTTAAGTATTATGTGTTGATTTTTTGAAAAGTTTATGAAATTACTACCTCTTGTTAAATTAGTTATGATTGTGCACGTTAAAACTTAAATGCTGTTAGTTTTTTGTTGAACAAATGATAAAGTTTTATTATAATGCTTATACTGTCTATTAAAATTATCTTCGAAAGGCTACAAATTTAATATGTATTTTACATATTTTATTCTATAGGGCATCTATCCTACACCTATTCTTCTTAGCATTTTCATGGTGGGGCATCTATCCATATAGGTAGGCATCTAACCTAAAAAAAAAAGGTTTGCAAAAACTCTATTTCAGCAGAATCTGTAATTGTTAGGTCGCCAAAAACATGTCGAAATTTAAGGTAAGAGTAGCTACATTCATATGAATTAATCATGGTAAATCAATAGTTTTAAGTATAGGAGGCCCTTTCAAAAAAAAGGAGCATCTATCCGGGTTTTACCCCAATAGCACAGTGTTGCCCAATATTTGAAAAAACGGTAGTAAAACGATTGTCATAATACTCAAGTACCGTTAGTTAATTTTGATCAACGACAGTAAGAAATGATCTATGATTTAGACAGACTGATTTTTTGCTTGACAAGTAGTTATGTACTTCTGACATTGTTGTATTATCGGAAATACTAAAAAAAACAGCTCTTATTATCATTCCACACGGTAGATAATGGGTTTAAAAACACTTTTAAATCATTAACACATTTTGCCTAAAAATGTCACGTGAATTCTCGCTCGCCAACGACGATGTACACAAAGATGTTAAACCTGGATATCAATTAAATTATCACCGTTTTGCGAAAAAGAAACGTAAGCTTGAATTTGTAATTTATGTAAGTACCTTAATAAAAATATTTAATTGTAAATGTATACTAGCGTTTAATTTAATTAGGTATCCTTTGAAATTGTATAAATTTCATCAAAATCGGGTTAGTAGTTTAAAGTCTAAATGTGACACTGTGATGTGCAAACAAATACACATTTACTTTTGATATTTTCGTGAGCGAACAAACTAACATTATACGGGTTTATTAACTTACTAGTGTTCGCCGCACGGCTTTGCCCACGTGGCTGTACAAAAAGTTGGTCAGGGCGTCATATATTTTGTAAACATCTCCTTTGTAGGAATGCACTGTACCTACTATATCGATCATAAGCGCGTTCATACTCCGACTCGCACTTGGCCGATTTTCGGGTGGCTGTGACCACAACCTTTAATGAGTGCTGGATCCGCGCCTGCCTCAGTGCAGTATATGTCGCAGCCAATGTGCTTTGCACGCGTGGGTTCGTATCCCATCCTCGTCGCCAAATGGTGTGTTTGTGGGCAATCAATGAGACGACCGTTTAGCTTGGTAGGTGGTTTATTACTGCCCGCCGCGTGGCACGCAGCCTATCGCGGCGACATATACTGCACTCAGACTTAAGATTTTTAGGGGTTTATCCTACAGAGGGACTGATATAACCAGTCTAAACAACTTTTGACGGTATCAGTTATTCAAAACTACTTTAAACCAGCTCCATTGGACAAAAGTACTTTCGACTAATTTTGATAGTTACAAGTATTTTTTACTGGCTAAGAGTTTTGACTGTGACATTATATATCTAGTGTACAATTTAGGCAGTCTTATTATAGGTGGAGTCATACCTTAAATACAGTTTTCAATATGTAGCCTTCTATTGCAGGATGCAATATGTATTCTATCCCCAGCTTTTCTTATTATTAGATAAGTTATTTTTATTGATTAGATGTGAGTTACAATTAACAGAAAACATTCCATCTCGTCATTAAAGTCTATTACATCAATTATTGGTTTTACTATTATTTAATAAGTAGACATTTAATTTAATATGAGTGACAATACGTTCAATGTTTTTTTTAAAATAATCCTATTAGTTATTTACATACAAATAATAGGAACAATTATAAAATGAATTATCTTATAATAGGTAAAATTCATTATTCGCTGTATAAGGTCGTTAAAAATAATAAATAATAAAATTTAGGCTGTAAGAGGCGTGGGAAATGTATAATAATATGTCTAACATTGTATTACTGGCGCTGACTTCTAGTCGTTTACTAGATATTCCTTTATGCTGCACTATTTTGTGTAATAAAAGGGACTTCAAATGGTTACAAAATTGGGCTTCATTAGTGAAAGACTTAATATGCTCGAAGCTAATTGTATAGTTTCTGACCCATTACAAAATACATAAACTTATTATTAAAGCAGTTAGTACCAAATAATCTGTACAATGAAGATATTTTTTTTTTTTTTTTTTTTTATATGTCTTTTCATTATGTTTGTTTGTCCGCGCAGCACGTTACAATGCTGGACCGATTGTGATGCGTTTTTCAGCTATCCAACAGTGAAAACCGCATCGCATCGCATTTTTAACGTGGGTTTGACTTAAAAACTGGTTTACTTGGTATCTCATTCCAATAACTAGAAGTCGAGCAATCGATAAAAACTATTTGACGGCTGAACGAAATTTGGTATTTTGTACTTTATAGCTTCTTTTGGTCCGGTAAATCTATGTAACTTTAACCTAGAGAAATGACCACGCGGGCAAACGCACGCGGCACGCGGGCTGCGGGCACATCTAGTAATTTTATAAAGCAAGTAATTTTTCTATCTCTAAGACATTAAACAACCGATAGGCTATTGAAAACCTTGTGTCATCCCTGTCGGTCATCAGTAATCACGATGCCTGGCGGTGGCACACAGGATAGAGTAGGTGTTGATAACTTCTGTTCGAGATAATAAAAACAGTATTCTAATAACATTAGGAAAGGGCAAGGTCACGATGATGAGATGTGTCGTATGTACAATCTAATTTACGAGTATATGTATGTGATCGTGAAGCGTTATTATTATTAATTTGAGCAAGTACTATATAACACTGATTTTGTTATTTCTAACCTTCTGTGTCGCACTACTTATCCCATCGTTTTCTTTTCCTAGTAAAATGTTGCCTTCAAATGTGAAAAATTAGCTTCTAACTCTAGAAAGAGTTACAATGAATCGGGGAGAAAATCATTAGCAAGCTCCTTCTAATATTTTTACAAATTATGAATAAACTTGCTCGCGACTTTGTCAAGGAAAAGATAAAAAGACGTCCTTCCCCAGGATTCAAACTATCTCCATAATTCCACCATTTCCATATCAAATCTCATCAATATCGGTTCAGATGATTATTTGTGAAAAGGTAACGGACAGCCAGCGAACTTTATTCGCTTTTATAATGTTAGTTTCATAATATTAGTATGGATTATATTTTAATAACAAATATTGTATTTATCTTCTTTTAATTTTCCTTTGAGTTTTAACATAATTTTAGTTTTTTTTATACGATTTGAATTTGGTTAGTCGTGTTCTGTATTGCAGCTAATTTTGAGTAATAATACCACTTTAAGACGTCCTAAAAGTTCCATTTTCTTGATGGCTAAATTTTCTTGAAAATAATCGTCATCTGCTCCTCCAGGATATGAAAGACCATCATAATCAAAACACCAACAAATAAAAATTTAAGCTTCTCGTAGCCGAAGTCATCTCAACCATTTAGCTCCAATATTTTTTGTTTTTCTGTTTACGTAGACGTTAATCATACTGTCCACAATTTCACAGGAGTTCCACGTCGCGTACGTGTTCGTGAGGATGGGTAACTCTCCGCGGCCAGGACTTTGGGCACTGGAGAAGTCGACTGACTATGGAAAAACTTTCAAACCGTGGATGTATTTCTCAGACTCACCACAGTAAGTTTTTCAGTTGCCTGCCACTTGACCGATGAGTCAGCAAGAGTCATAATGTGGCTTACATTATGAGTCTTGCTGATTCATCGGTCCAAGAACGATCATTGATATGACAAAAATCATGTTTTGCTACCGTATTAACGTTACGTTTCCTTATTCAGAGGGGAATTTGAGATGGGGCAGAATGTTCTATAAAGACCATACCTTTCTGTATAGGTGCCTTCAAGAAATATCATGGAACATAGTCCGTCAAAGCTTACGGGATGTTTCATAACTGTCTATCTACTATTTTATTCCTGTGTTTCTTGTTTATAGGGACTGTGAAAGATACTTTGGAAAAGAGAGTCTGCAACCCATCACAAGCGATGATTCAGTAATCTGCAGCACAGAGTATTCCCAAATCGTGCCTTTGGAAGGTGGAGAGGTAAGTGCAACGCTTAGAAATTTTAAGGATCTTCATACATCAGGAATTCATATACAGGAGATTGTAATACGGATCTTCTTTTAATGACTTTTCTTTAGTGGCCGCAGCTGCGAACGCACCGTTGCAAATATGGTTTTGCGAGTGTGTAGATGGTGCCGGGTTGTTCATACAATTATGTCTTCATGTACGCTTTTGGGCCAGCACCTCCAAACAAATGTTGTCATGAATTTTAAGGCCACTGCAGTTACTAAATAACTTAATGCGATTGTGTCTTTTGACATAGATTTCGTTAACTAGCAAGTACTTGCAGAAGATCGTGTCCATTGGAGAAAAGTTACTGCAGATGGCCTTAAAATTAAAAAATAATTCAAAAGTTAACGGAAAGCTATGAAATAGAAAAAAGTGACGAAAGGAAAACCTTAATATGAATATAAAAAACTACGAGTAAGTCACTGAATAATTTAGTGATTACTATTGAAATCATTTAACGACTGGTTGGCCGAGCGGCTGGTGACCCTAACTGCAAAGTCAACCAACGATCGCAAGGTGCCATCATTTGCGTGATATGCAAAAATGTTTTGTTTCCGAGTCATGGATTTATAATATTCGTATATATCCTATTTCTATATATATATATATATATATATCCTATTGCCTAGTGCACATAGTACAGTACAGTCAAGGGCGTCGCCAAGGGGGGGGGGGGTAGGAATAATGAAATAGGAATAGAATAGGTAGGGTAATGAAAATAATATTACATAAATAATCATTTTATTAACTACAGCTGCATGATTCGAAAAAAACCCTTGAAAAACTGTGCTATTTTTGGAAATAAATTATCTTTACTTTAAATAAACACAATTTTTTCAATTTTGAATTTATATCCTCGGTTTCTCTATAACATTTCCTATGTAAAATAAGAAAAAAAATATGCAGTATTATAATAATTCTAATATCAGCACCCAAAGATATTGGCGGGAAAGCGCCGAACAAAACTTATATTTGATGAAAAGTTTATTAAATAAATGACATAATGTATTATATCATTATGGATAAAACAATAAAGATCCTCGAAAAATTCTAAACAGTAATAAATCTATCTAAAAATATACACACGAACGAAAAATCTTCCCGCCAAAACGGCTCCGCACTTTGTTTACAAGTTTTTGTTGTCAAGAGCTATAATTGGGAATTTTGCATTATTTTACAGCCAAAATAGCTCGTCTTTTAAGCACTTTTTTAATTTCTATGCAGTATTAGTAGCTCAAATTTTTTGCGATCTCTTTCAGTACCTATTGGTTATTGTTATTTAAATTATTTTCCTATGATTATAGCCATTATGTTTCGATATGTATTCGATATGTATATGTGATACATCGAAACAACATAATTCAAAAAAAATCGCACTCGCTTTGCTCGCGCTTTTTATTACTCATTCCAGTGTTATTTTTGGAATCAGAATAATATTTTAAAGAAATAACTCAAATTTCACGCTCGTTTCGCTCGTCCTCGCCTTTTGTGCTTGTCCATACAATGATTTTTATATAGTTATGATTATTACCAATTAATTTCAGCATTGATAGATATACCACCAAAATTTCGCGCTCGATTCACTCGCGTTTCTTTTGGTGTTTCAATATGGTGAAATATTATGCTTCATTTTTCACACTAAGAGAAATAGCTCAACATTTTTGCGATCGCTCTGCTCGCGTCTTTTAATCATTTTGATGTATAAATAGATATGAAATTAAAGTAAATACTTAGGTGGTGGCAAATTCCGGTTCGGCTCCGGGCGGCATAAACTCACGCTACTCACCTCACCTCATCTGTAAAGTACGAGTATCATGTGTTCGTGACTACCTACAATTCATACTTTTCCGTCCTCCATATAAATCAATTTTCCCCTTCCTAGGCCATGGGCTGGCGACGCCCTTGAGTACAGTACACATAATTAGAGGACTATATGTGTACTGTGGTACAGGGTATCCTAATAGTTTGGGCTAGGTAATTGGTGTGAATTGTCCCAAATTGTCCTGAATCTATATATATATATATTGATTTATCTATACTTATAATAAAGCAATTTGAACGAAAAAGTCAGCACAATGAAGATAGTTAAGAAAAAATGGTCTACTACCTAAAATAAGCTAAAGAACAAGAATAGTTTTTGTTTAAAATACATGTCTGTACATTTGTTTGTTTGTTTGTTAGTTTGTCTGTATGTTTGTTCGCGCATCACGTTAAAAACTACTGGACCGATTGCGATGCGGTTTTCACTGTTAGATAGTTTAGGGTTTGACTGGTTAAAAACTGGTGTACTTGGTATCTCAATCCGATCAATAGAAGCCGAGCAATCTATAAAAACATATTGACAGCTAAAGGAATTTTGATCAAATGTTGGTATATTGGTATTTTAGGGCTTGGAATAGCACATAGAGTACTTTAAACCTAGAAAAATGACCACGCGTGCGAAGCCGCGGGTACAGCTGGTTATTAATATATTGAATTATCAAAAATATTTCCGTGATCATTTTGGTCAAAAATAAATAAAACTTGCTGTATTTTTTAAATTCTATTCTAAAATTAACAACATTAAAGATATACCTATTTTAATGATTAAATTCATAATCGTTGCCCAACCAACACAAACTAGTTGCATAATGCCTTTAGAGCCAATCTTATTATGCCCAAAGGTGCTAAGACGTGAGTGTTAGAGCGTGCTCTGGAGGTCTAATGCAGCAGTTCTAGAACCATTTTGGGCACAATTTTATATAGCCTTTAGTTACATTACAACTGCACAAGGGTAGTAAAATGGTGCCTCAAGAGCTGCAACGGATGATTAACGCCACACTAACGCTTTTATACAGCTACTTTTGTGAACGAGTGAACGAAAATGAATGAATGCATTGTATGTCAAAATGGTAAAGTGTAATTAATATTGTAATCGCCCATCATTAAAATATTATTGTAAAGTAAATAATTCATATGTGCCTTGTGATTTTGTTAAACACGAGAGAATAAAAACACTTTCATGTTTGCAGTGTATATTTATGGTGTTTTTCCAGTAATTTTTAAGCACTTTCGAAATAACATCAAAATGAAAGAAATATTTGCTTAATAGTACTGACTTTTTCAAATAAAATGATTTAGTATTTTTATTAAGTATCGACAGTTTCTTATCTGCAATTGGTCGTTTATATATTGACAAAAAAATGTTAATTTCAATGAAACACATCATTGTAATGTCAGAATTTTGCAAGTAAATAGACAATTTTCTTGAGAAATGTTGAGAAATCTTGAATAAGTCTGTACAACGGTGCAAATAATATCAACTGTATTACTCAAGGTAGCTCTTGTTCCATTTTAAAGACCTCAAGTAGATCTTTAGTTACATTGATTGTCTTTTTGGAACTTGAGTCTTTATTAGAGTACATTATTACCCCTGTTATGGAACTTCTAGTAGAACAAGAGTGGTTATTCGAACTCTTATACAACTGCTATATATGGCCTACAATTAACTCTCTTATGCAGTTGAGCGGCGTATAACAGTAACAGTAGAAACCCTCATAAAACTTTCAGTAACAAATGCTTTTCATAACTCTCTATAAAAGGTGTAAGTGGTAAATTGGTTCTAGAATAAACTATTATAAAGACAAGGGTGGTACATTTTGTACCTACAGACGTTCGCGGAAGCAGTTAAGCAACTAAAAACTGCTTCCTGTACTCTAATGCCGCTATTATACATCTTAAAGTTACAAAATAGGCTGCAATTTCCACTAGTGTGTTGGGTGGCATGGTATAAGTAGTAGCTACTAGAGAGCCAGGCCTTACAACAGCTTAGGATGTTTACAACATCGTCACTTAACGACCAGTGGTCAAATCGGGAGTTAAAAATGAGTAAAAATACAACTTTACTCATGATTAAGAAAAACAATAGATATTTCAAAGACTTTATAGATGTCATGGCGATATCATAGAATTGATCATTTCATGAAATGGTCAGGTAAAACTGACCATATCGTTGAAACATCAGTGTTTAATGATATTTCAATCCACATTTGGCCTTGAACACCTTTGGTGTCAAGAGGTATTCAAACAGATAGGTTATCAAGGCTAAAAAAAGAAGACGAAGGCGGGAGCTCGCACCGTCAATTTAATTAAAAAAAAAACATGATTTGACCAACCATCATTGATAATTTCATGAATTGTCCATCATCAATTCATGAAACTATCAATTTTACGATGTCGCCACGATATAGAGCCCATTTTCATGACCAGAGATGCTGTTGTGGATAATTTTTCTGGTCTGGCATAATTTTAACTACCGCATTATTTATGTTACTTTCCTCGGATTTTAAATACCTAAATCTGCTTCAGATCCCAATATCGCTTCTGAACTACCGTCCGTCAGCAAACAAATACTTCAACTCTCCAGTTCTGCAAGAGTGGACAAGGGCCACCAACGTCAGGCTCCGGCTGCTCCGTACGAAGAACTTGCTGGGGCATCTCATGTCAGTTGCCAGACAGGATCCTACAGTGACTAGACGAGTAAGTTCAAAGAGCTACGTATACAATCAAAAATTCTCTTTTTTTGTTGTTTATAGAAGTTAGGTATTGTGCCAAGCTCTTACGCTCATGAGTTGCAGGTTCACATTTTGCTCGCGGTCAAATTTTTCCTTCCAATTTAAACTAAGGTTTTCGGTTAAACAATACAATAGGTACGTACTTACAATAAAATACAAATACACTTTATTGCACATCCAAATTAAATAGTACAATTTATAAAGAGTTCAATTAGCGGTCTTATCGCTAAAGAGCGATCTCTTCCAGACTTCTGTTATGTTAATTTCTGTTGCATCCTTACCATTTTTAGTCCTTTCACTGTAGCTTAGCGGTAAACTAGTGTAAGTATACTAGATTCAATGTTAACGGCACGTTAAGCGGTCGTTCCTCGTTATTATTGATCAATAGCAGTAGTTAAGCCATGTCAGAGATCCTCGAGGGGTCCGACAAACTCTGACACTAGAGGCCAGCACTTCCTGATACGACAAACCAGCAACCTCCACTTTATAATTTCTAGTGTTCATAGTATACTTATGCACGACTGCCCAAAAAAAGAGTGTAATGTTTTCAGGGTTCATGTATGTATGTGAGTTTCTTAGTTCCACCATAATTTTAAAATGCCTGAAGATATTTGGATGTATGGGGTATCGTTAGAATCCTTACATCATCCAGAGTATGTTTTATTTTTACGTTTATTTTTTGTCACCGCAGTTGTGTTTTTCTAATACTTTTGTTACGTAAAAAGAGCACCTAAGGCTTAATTGGTTTACTCATATCTAAGTACTCCTTATGACCAGTATATCTCATCTCCTCACCCGTCTCTTTCTAACGAAATACTTATTAGCCCTCTCGCTCTAATATTGCTGTCGCCCTCGCACAATGACTGTGATTGGCCCGTACAAAGTCGACCGCTCGTTATGATGTAAATAGTTAGGTAGCACGTAAGTTAGGATATATATAGAGAAGTAAAGTTTGAAAATATGTCTGCGTCCGACCGACAATGACATACTCGTCCGTAGCATTTGCTCACGCCTCCCGCATTTCCCTAGAGAAACTTCAGATTTTACAAAATAAATTCGTTCGCGGTGCATTAGATGCCCCCTGGTATCAGAGGAACATCGACCTGCACAGTGATCTCGAGCTTCCCTCGATAGTTCAATATATGAAAAATGCCTCTCACCGCTACTTTGACGCGGCACTCCATCACCCCAACCCTCTAGTAGTTCAGGCCTCTGACTACAAGACAGACGCGACAACAGACGCACGGCACCTTCGTAGACAATCGTAGACTTCATAGAAATCGCTGCCGCAGTGCAGGCAGCGATTGGTTCGCCCACTCCGTCATCTTCACCATCTTTCAACACAATTAGACACAGACACCGACCTCGCCGGATGCGAGGTCGAAGGTCCCGTAATTAATGTCGACTTTATTCGCCTTCGAGTTTCTTGCCGATTCTTCTCGAAGGTGTATTCCGAATCGGTGGTCAGTTATGCAATTCATTTAAAGGGCTCCAGCCATTTCATGAGGGCCCCCTCGATCACTACCTAACAGTAGAGATCGAGGGGTATTTAGTTCGATACTCCCCAAGTAATCAATGGCAACTGTCCAAGCCGAGGTTCGTACCCCCTGGGTGCCCTTGAGCAAGTGGCTAAAAACTTAACTTTGGCGTGCGCATTCTGCGTCACGCATTGCGGCGGAGCGCTTTTGCGCCCGCCCCACCGTCCGGTGACGCTGTAGAGGTCAGTTATAGACCAACAGTACATATCCTTTCTAAATAAAAAAAAATAATTGAAAATATGTGATCGAGTTCAGTACAAGTTTAGACGGCGAACAGTGAACAACTAACTTTGATGATGTGCTTGTTTGTTTTGCAGTACTTCTACAGTATTAAAGACATCAGCATCGGCGGGCGCTGCATGTGCAATGGACACGCGGACACCTGTGACCCAGCTGACCCCAATGCGGACACCAACATCCTGGTCTGCCGCTGCCAGCACAACACCTGCGGCCCTCAGTGTGCCGAGTGCTGTCCCGGCTTCAGGCAGAAGAAGTGGAGAATCTCGCAGAACTGGGACAGATTCGCTTGTGAACGTGAGTTCTACTCATTTTTCACTTTCACTTATTCATACAGTTCGTTCTTTCAGGAATATGTCTACCTTTGAATACCAGAGACGGGCCGTGCCAGCTCAATACCCGCCACTGCTGACCGAATACAATAACAAGTTTCATTAGTGACTATTGAGAGTGATAGAATGATGTCAACCAAAAACCCACAAAATTAGGTTTTTTGTGGCTGAAATCGTCACATCCCTGGAAACAACACAAACTAATATCTATTATGCAACCAGATTGTCACAATGGGAAAACACGATTACGTACATTTTTGCTCAGTAGGGTCACAGAATAAGTAATAGTTACATTAGTAGCTTATTTTAAAAAGCAAGTAAACTGCATTATTATTATTTTGAAAAGTTGTTTGCTCAGCTGGGATTCTAACCGACGAAAATGCGAAAATATAACTTCACATATTTTTATGGCGTCGATCAATTCGGTCATACAGATCAAAACTCTTTCAGAAACAAATGCCTCTTAATTAAATCTAAATAGAAACGTGGTACAGACTTTTTCGTTTACAGACTTATTGCTTTATCATAAGTATAGATAGATAGATAGATAGATAGGTATAGATATTTCCTTTGAGCACAAATAGCTATATTCAATTTGAGGGTACTTTTCCTTCAGGGCCCGTCCAAACTTTCCGGTCTGTATACTTTCTAACTTTGATTATCTATCTCTATCAAAGTCTTCTAACTAAAATGACTTAAAGTACTTGTTTGTTTGTCGTGTGAGGTAGTTTGTCAGACTAACAACGGGCCTCTGATAAATAAAAGCCATGACCGACAGCTTAACGTGTCCGAAGAGAGAGGAGGAGGAAGATGGAGAGATGGATAACCTGAGCGGAGCCCAGGACCGAATCCAAAATATTACAACTCGCACTAGTTTTTAAGTTGATGAGTACGTTGACACATACTATGCATACATAACTTTGTGTACAGCATGCAACTGCCACAACCACACAACGGAATGCGACTACGAGCCATCGGTGGACGAGCGGCGCCAATCGCTGGACATCCACGGGCGGTTCGAGGGCGGCGGCGTCTGCAAGAACTGTCAGCACAACACTGAGGGCATTAACTGCAACAAGTGCAAGCCCACTTTCTACCGACCCTACGGCAAGCGCTGGGATGAACTCGACGTCTGTAAACGTAAGGCCAAGCTTTCCTTATCCTTAGAAAATACTTGTTCATTGTAACTTTGGTCATAAGAATAAATAATAACACGAGTGCTTTTGTTCCATTTTTTGACTAAAAATAAATCAAAGGTTAAATTCGTTATCAGTTTCTTCGCGATTTTATTTATCAACTAGCTGTGCCCGCAGCTTCGCACGCGTGATCATTTCAGGTGATCACGCGTGCGAAGCTGGTGGTGACATCAATCGGTTCATTAGTTTTTACGTGATGCGCGAAAAAACAAACATACAGACAGACATACCTGCCCCCTTATTCTCGGACATCATTCTGATTCAATCACGATCCCAACAGTGCGATTCAGCTAGAAAACCTAACCTACACTGCAACGTGCTCGTTACCTTTCGGTGTGGCAACATGTTCTCCATCTTGATTTAAACAAATTACGTCCTTCCCCCAATTCTCAACTTTTCTCCCACTTCCCCCCACCCTTTCTTCCCACCCTTCCCTTATTTCTTCCCTACCTTCCTCCACTTCCCCTCACTCTTTCCCCTTTTCCACTATGTCTTTTAAATTTGACCCCTTTCCCCACCCTTCCCATAAGTCTTCCGCCACTTCGCACCACCTGTCCCATTGGGCAATGGGAGAGGTGGTACCTTTCCCCGACATCCCTCGCCATTCGTCCACTTCTCCCTTCCCTCCCCTCACTTCCCCAAACCTTCCCCCACATCCCTCCACGTTGAAGTGCAGTTAAGTGCAGATATTAGGTTTTCTAGCTGAATCGCACTGTTGAGATCGTGATTTGATCGGAATGGTGTTCAAGAGTAAGATTTAAATATAATAAAAAAAAACAGTAGTATATTGTAAGTACCATTGACCATTTTTTTGGTAATTATCTTCTTTGTACAAACTGTTTCGTACTTATTGCTTTATTATACGTATATATATTTATTACTTCAAAATTAATGTAACTTTAGATCTCGCAGGAACCTTTTATATTTTCGGGATGAAATCCCAGCCAGCAAAAAGTAATCAGATATAGCTGTATATCAGTGATACGAGCAGTCGTATATCCAAGATAGATACGTGTCTATCACTGGAAAGTGGCCCCAGTTTTACAGCCATTTTATGATTTATTGTGTATATATTAGCACCGCCTATCACTTTATTAATATATATCCGTGATATTTCAGTGTTCTTTGAATCTGTTTGGTATTATATCAATAATATCCTGATCACATATATCACTTAATGATGATATAATAGCTACCATGACGCTGTTATTAAGCTATTGGTTGTTATTTTGGTGATCAGGATTCTGTTTTGTCACTTTCCACGGTGCTCAGCTATACTTCATGCGTATTGTGATTATGAAGGTTTTACAATAGGTTTATAATTATTTCATAAACTTTTCAGGAATAACAAAACATCAGTAAATAATTAAAGTGTTTATATTTTTATCTCGCTGACGTATCAAACTGAGATGTGCGTAATTACACGTAAAAAAAATCTTGCGCTTGAAATTATATTGTTGAAATAATACTGCATTATAAGTGTTTTTTTCATGCCCCCCTCAAATTTTTAATATTTGATCAAATAATCATTAATTAAATTATCAAATTATTTTGAAGTCACCACAATATGGCCAATACGCGTTTCAGTTACTGATATATCGCTGATTTACACAATTTAAGAATTCCTCAAAAATCAGAGATAAAACTCTGGTGGCGTATCATGCTACTTTATTTTTAATTAATTCTTATTGTCTGTTCAGTTTATTTTAGTGATATGAAACTGATGGAATATTTAGACGTTGACTGTTTTTTAAGAAAAATGATGATGATGCAAAAGTATATTTGCATCTTCTTAGTGTTATTGTAGATTTCTTATGATGTTTATGGCGCAAGCGTTAAGGAAACACTGATATACGATATATTAGATGCATATCAGCTACGGTGTGTTCTTTTATATTACGGATTAGATCCATGCGCGCCAGATTTATCACCAGTGCTAATACAGCGACTTGGAAGCCACAATAGATCAATTTTGCTGTATAAAAGTTCCGTCAAAACATGTTGTACAATATTTTTTCTCTAAATCGATGTTGTGAGTACCACGTTACAGCTGTGTTATAAATGAGGTACAAGGCAGTCGAGTAAACGTTTATGTCATCATTTATTATCACCATTTGACTGTATAAGCTTATACAGCTAAATGATGTTACTAATCATCAATATACAGCAACGCTGTGACAAGCAGTCACCGCTTTACTTTTATATCAGTTTTCTAACACTCTTTAGTGTTAGCACATATTTTTTTATCACTACTTTGCTGGCTGGGAAGTATGTATTCTCAATTTTAACCCATCGTATGAACGATGACTGTGTCAAGTTACATCAAAATCCATCCTGTGGTTTCGACGTGATTCTTTTATATAACTTTTAACCAATATCCTGCGGGAACACTTTAATTTTTCGGGATGAAATGTATCCTATGTCCTTCCTCGTTGTATGAACTTAAATCACACCTTGAATTCATTCAGTTGTTTCGGCGTGATGCGCGGCCAAGATACAGACAGATAGACAAAAAAAAAAAAACAGTTTTGGCCTCAGTATTGAATACAGAGAACACACCAAAAAATATAAGTCTTCAATGTACAGAATTGGATCTGTTACAGTACTATTATAAGTATAGATGACTATTATCTCTTGAACATTAATTACGTTCTTAATTAATTTCAAAAAGATCTCGCTTAATATGTCTCATACTCATATAAATGTCGGCCACAGAAATCGTAATAATAAGGCAGTTAGGATTTCAGCCTAGGCAGCTGCGTATGCCATTTTGGTGGCCCAATATCCGTAGGTAGGTAGGGTTCGTAGTACGAGTAGGTATGAACCCGAATGGATTTATCCGCACCTTGTTATTGTTTCCTATTTTTTTATCATATGAAAAGCTACGATGTAACAACTAACTTAACTGTACCTACGTCCGATAGAATACAACATTTCATATTAAGTAACTGAAATGTATGAACCAGGCCGCCTACATTTCTCCATTTTACTCTTGTGAATATATTTTTTATAATGAAGTTGGTAACAATTCTATGATGGCCTCTTTACCTGGAGATATATTTCAGCTTGCGACTGCGACCCGCATTTCTCAACTGGCAACTGCGAGGAAGAGAGCGGTCGTTGCGAGTGTCGCGTAGAGTTCAACCCGCCTCACTGCGACTCGTGCTCATATGGATACTTCGATTACCCAGACTGCAAGCCTTGCACTTGCAACCTGAATGGAACTGACGGACAACATTGCACCCCTACTGACGGCATCGTAAGTACAGGATCACAATCACCAGTTTATAGATATCCAAAAAAAAATGCCGTGTACAGGCAACTACTGCTTTTTAGTCGACTATCCCACGGTCGGATATTTGTCAATTAGGTAAGGTATCTTTTATAGATAATGAAAAGAGTAGATTATGCACCAAGGTGATAAAGCAGTGTCTTATGTCACGGGCGGTATATTGGATCCTGTGCGTAACGATGGACTCTAGATCTAGAGTTAACTCCCGAGTGAAACGAGGGATTTTTTACTTTTCATACCACCTGCTCGATAATGTCCAATTACATAACATGCAATCTCAACGTAAAGCGAGTCATTATATCCTAAGATATATAAAGTTACATAAAACTCCCAAGGGTTATAATGTGATTTCGAATTGGAATGTTAAAATTTGTATGACTCTTATACTTTTAGGATAGGTAGGGGCATTGTAAAAAGAGTTTATTCGAAAATTGAACAGGGCCGTTATTCTCTATTGCCACTCGGCCACGTAACGCGCCGCGTTGAGATATCTGCGTAGAATTGTTCGTGCATGTTCGAGAATTGCCGTACTTTTCCGAACGATTCCACAGCAAGACGCGTTACTCGTGTGACTGTTCATAGAGAATAATGGACCTGGCCACCATGGCAGAACACAAAAAAAAACCCAGTTTACGCGATTGTACAGAATGTGAAACAAAAGACGTTCTTTGATGTTATTATAACAGTTCCGTATTTTATCATTTTCAAGTCGTCGAACGATAGTGATTTGACTGCGAGTTTATTAAATTAGACACTTTATGGTTAATTGATAAACTTTTACCGGAAAAATCAAATGATAAATAATACGAAAAAGCCTATAACGATTTTAATCTATGGAGAACAACAAAAGGAATCCGTCCTTTTAGTTTATTTCCAACACTTAGCATCAACTCGAAAACCAAGCAGCCTATGGTGCATTTATTCAATGCTCCGATATGGGTTTCTATTATCTCGCAGATGGTATGAAAAGTAGAGTATTAAACTCGGGAATAAAGCCTGTCTATTGTCACAGGCGGCATATTGGACACATCGCTTCACTAGGGACTCTAAATCCCTCTAAAACGTCTAAATCTCTAAATCTGTCAAAATTTAAATCACATTATATCCCTTGTAATTTCGATATAACTTTATAGGACTTGGGAAATAATGGGCGCTTTTATAATTTGCCGTAGCACGACAGGGTATGGCACGTTTTCACCGTCACGGTTAAATAAATAAGCAAAATGTATGGATTTGTATGCAAACTAAATAACTATGTAATCTGATTACTTAAACTTTTTTTGTTTTTTATACAGTGCCCTTGTAAATTCAACTTCGCTGGCAAATCTTGTGAAATATGTGAGGATGGATACTACTCACCTGAATGCAAAAGTAAGTTCAACCTCCTTAAACGTATTACTTTTCCTGTTTGCCTTCTTTTCCTTAGGAAGATTTAAAATATATAGTTATATATTGCAATAATATATCAACATCCGTATCTTTCATTATACTTTGATATCGTATTAAAGCAACAACAACGGCTCGAAAACTAGTCCCACACGTACACCAGAAACCATGTCTTAAAAATAATCATCAACAAATGGTAAATGTTTACTAACCTATAAAATATAAAGCTTTCTTTTCAGTTTTCTTCATGTTATTGATTTTATATGTGTTTTTGAACAGATTGCGAGTGCAACTCTGTCGGATCCGTGTCTCATATCTGCGACAAGGTCTCTGGAAGCTGCACGTGCAAGAGCAAGTATAGCGGCCGCACTTGCAACCAGTGTGAGGCTGGTTATTACAACTATCCCACTTGCAAACGTAAGTACACTAGGTATAGAACCACTAGTGAAATAAGGGGAAAGTCGATTTACCCGGGATGATCTGGATTTCTGCTCGGTTATAATTATTAAAGTCAGCTAATTAATTTCCTTGCAACAAAGCAACAATCGTATTTTTCACGTAACTTCAATGCTCATTTCATTTAGGATTTGATTCCAACATAGAAGTTATTACCCGACTACGGCGAAAAAAGGAAAGGATAATGAAGGGTTTTTTTAAAATAATAATTTATTTAAATAAGATTTTACATCATTGTAATAATTAATGTTATTAACTTAAGTGCTATAATATACTTAAGTTAATAACATTAATTATTACAATTATGTATTGACATTAATTATTACAATTATGTATTATGTTGCTGACTATAATTTACCAGATGTTTGACTTGTAAATAACATAATTTACCAATAAAGATCTGTATCTGTATCTGAAGTTAACGGTCTATGTATGTATGTATGTATGTATGTATGTGTCTATGTATGTGGTTATGTGGATGTTCTACCATAATTATAGCGTCGTCCGTATTGGTCCGATTTTGACAAGCGTGGTGTCAATCGATTCGTATTCAGGTATCTAGAGTATCATTTATTTTATGTTTTTTTTTACCCGACTACTGCAAAGTAAATGAAGGGTTACGTGTTCAAACTAAAAACTTTGTCCGATTTGGACAAACGAGGCATCAATCGATTTCTCTTCATGTATAGAATGTCATAGGCTATTTTTTAACCAAACTACGGCAAGGAAAAATAAGGGGTAATTTTTTTTTCAAACTAAAAATTTCGTCCTAATTTGACAAGCGACGTAACGTCTCGTTACTTGGCCTGTGAAATCTATTTTCACCTGATTTAAAAACCTCCAAATATTAAGAATTTTGTTTGATACCCCGTATAAAAACTTCCAAATACGGTGAAATTTTTCAACATGGCAACAATTTTGCACACAATTTGCAGACAAGTTCACGTTCAGGTTCACAATTGTCAAATTTCGCGCGTTGGAAGTTCTGAATAGTCTGAATAAACTTAGATTCCTTAATAGAAATCACCGCAGGGTAAGTCAAAATGAGTTCGTCGTTCATTAGTTAGAATGAATTGTCTTGTTAATCCATACTTAAATTAAAGCAATAGGAACAAAAAGTCTGTACAAAGCAGATAATTAAAAAAGAAATGGTCTAGGGCACATTAAATAAGCTACTGAACAAGAATATAACATCTTAAAAATTCGTGTCTGTCTGTTTATCTGTCTGTATATTTGTTCGCGCATCACGTAAAAACTACTGGACCGATTGCGATGCGGTTTTCACTGTTGGATAGCTTATTTTTTTACTTAAAAACTGGGGTACTTTACATCTCAATCCGATGAGTAGAAGCCGTGCAATCGATGAAAATATTTTTGACGGCTGAAGGAAGATCAAATGTTGGTATATTGGTATTTTAGGTCCTGGAATACCACAAAGAGTACTTTTAACCTACAGAAACGAACACGCGTGCGAAGCCGCGGGCATCAGCTAGTAAATAACATAAAACAGAGAAAATTCTATTTGTATCGATGAAGTGTCGATGACGCTCAGACTGCTGCCAAACTTCGCCTGCCACTATATTTACCCGATTGCCTTTAAGGTGGTAATGTTTTTCTCATTTGCTAATCATCAGATTAATCATAAGCAATGGCTGTAATAAACAGTGATTTAAAAGAGATCTATGAATGGTCTGGAAGAAACTCACTAGTAACAAACCCTTCCAAATCTAAAATGCAAATTTTAGGCACGGCGGCTCAAATTGCTAATGTCCGATGTTACAACCCAGAATTGTCTGTCAACGGTATAGTTATACCTATCGAGTCAGAAGCAAGGAATCTGGGTCTTATTATTGATAGTGAGATGAGATTTGTTAAACACGTCAATGACAAAATTAGAACAGCGTTTTACAAGCTAAAGATTCTTTATAGTATAAGAAAGCATATTTCGTAAGATGTAAGAATTCTGCTATGCGACCTTCTGATATTATCACCTTTTAACTACTGCAGTGCAGTTTATGGAGCGAGGTTGTATGCTAAAACAGAAAATGCAATTCAAAGAGTACAGAATGCATGTGCAAGATTCTGTTTTTGCATACCAAGACGAGAGCATGTTACACCTTACCTCGTCAGAAACAACATTTTGAATATGAAAGCTAGGAGAGACCTTCACCTAGTCTGCACAACACATAAGGTAATGTGGAGCAAAAAGCCAGAATACCTTTTTGTTTTATAACAAAACTAATGACCATAGATAATAACACTCTATAGCGAGCATATTAGCCAACATGACAAACAGAAAAGGATGTCTGCAAACATAGCACATTTTTATCGATATCGATATTTTGAGAAAAAAAACGTATAGGGCTATTTTTATTTATATGTTTATAATAATAATATGCTTTTTTCTAGGTATGTGGTTTTTATTACATACAAAAATAATACATTATATAGTACACAACACAATTTGTGTCTTTTTCCCTTAAAATAATTTCTAATCTTCCTTACTCCTTACTTAATATTACAAACTAGCAGTGGTCCGTGATTAATAGCAGTTAAGGAGTAGCAATTTATTTTTTTAATTGGGTTGTTTCTTTTTGTAGTCGGTGTTTCGAAAATGTTTGCCACAGAAATATTTAATTCATGCAGCTTTTCGATCGGTATGTATGTCAAATCCTCTTTATCGGTCATTTGTATCCAGTTTTTGCACCTGAAAATAAGTTTTTTAATGAAAATTAGAAGATTTAGCGGTTTTAGGCTACGCGACATTAGGTATGCTAAATTTATACTTTTACTACGTTTACTATTATATAGCGTGGAATGCAGAAGGACTTAGAATAAGATTAGGAACCAAATGTCGAATAACGGGTTAGAAAAAATATCGATAACACCGGCACCGCACTAGTGCTAGCAAGGCTATGTTATTTTGTTGAATACTAGGAAAGAAAAATCATAATGTTCTTGTACCTAATAGATTACCGAATAGATTTACCACTTACCTATCTTTATTCAGTGAAAATTTAGCGATAAATGTTCGTTTTTGACCCATCGCTCTAACAGATCGCAAACCACAAATTTCGCAAGTTTTATAGCTGAACCACACTATTATTTATTTAATGTAGAAACAAACACCTTCAAAGCATTAAATACATCAACAGAAGGTAATTATCACAAAAGCAACTTGCCTAATAATTTTGTAAACAAAGTTAAATCACAGAACACATTTTCATAGCGAAGGCGTGCAAGAAGGTCATGCATATAGTGAAGTAGAAAAGATAGCCGCCATAAAAATTAGCTCACGTTTGATACAACAGTTATGAACAGTTTTCTACTAGGCTGTTTCGCCTGACTGGCTATTATCACGGTGATAGCGTAGTACTATCCAAAGAGAATATAAATAAATACTAGTACTATTATTTATTTATTCTGTGGTGATATTAGCATCGGTGCTAGTTTGCTTTTAGTTCCCACCGATAGCTCTAGATAGCGCTGACAGTCCTTAAAACACGCAAGCGGTTTGTTTGTATTAATGACAGTAGTGAATATTGATACACAACACCCCGGTCTCGCAAGTCGCAATCGTTCATTTGCCGTTTTGTATTTTTACAAGCGTTACATTTCTACAAATGTTAGTAGAAATAACGTTGAAAGAAACGATGATGATGAAAGTAGGTAGTCATGTAGGTAGGTCTAAGAATAAGTAATAAGTCAGGAAACGTAACAGCGTTAATAAAATTAACCAACAAAAGTCGTGCCCAAGTAGGCGGGGCTTAAAAGTCGTACATTTTTCATGCAAGCGATCACACGTCATATCTTCGCGTACGTTTTAGTTTTATCATTGTGAACTACAGCTTTGAATCATCATGCCAGCATGTGTTGTGAAGTGGTGCAGGAGACATACAAGATTAAAATGTCCAGGGATCACTTTTCACTAGAAGTAGCAAAATTATAATTATATTCGAGGACGTTCAAATACATTATCAAACCGCGATGGTCAATACTATGCAAAATGAAGTCAGTCAATTTTTGCACTAAAGTTTTTTTTCTACTCGATGAAATTTTGAAATTAAGCTGTTATTTTTTCACGCAGATGATTCATACCGACGAAACGTCAACATATTTAGGATAATACTAAACAAAATGAGAAAATAAACAATAATGAACGATTACAGTTGGTATGTAATAAAGGTTCGGCTTTTTCGACTCATGGGAATAACAATAGCATTAAAAAAACAATTCATAGTTTGGTCGAATTAAAGCACGTTTAATTTTTCAGGCTAATGAAAATTCACCTTCTGGAAATTTTGAAGTGTTGATTTACCTGAGTTGGTCAAAAAACAAATAATGCAAACCCTCAAGCACATAAAGCACAAAAACTTGTAAGATTCCACTATTATTTTTTGCTCTTAATATTTAGGTTCGATAGGAATTTTTATTTTAGCTGTATATGCGTATCTATTTCAATTGAGACAGTCTTTCATAGATTTGAAACTGATCTTCAATAAGGTTATTTTCAGGAGAATAATATCAACACTGAACGTATAATGACGGTGTTGAAGAAGAACCAAGAAAAACAAAATTAAAAAATAATCTTATTTCAACCGAAGTCTAAAGAGGATCATGCGTTACGCTGATAAATATACCATCATCAGATATTGAATCTGCTATGAATACTCCTAAAACACACATATTTAAGCAAAAACTAAGAAAAAACTATTTTGGCAGTATAACGACTATCACAGATCAGAAATCTACAACGCCCAAATAAAAGATTAACTATGAAGAATATTTCACTTAAAAATATTTTATCCCAATCGAAGAAAAATGGATTTGGCGATACTACAGAAAATACTGCATTGAATGATTTTTCGGATGATATAGTTTTAGCCCTTAAAAGGAAAAAGTCAAAAGTTACTTTGATCTTTGATGGCTGTGCATCCAACATCGCTACGGCTAAGATGTTGGGTTGCAATTTTGAAGACACAAACAATTTAAAATCGTTTTTTGACCACCCATCTACGGGAGACCCAGTAGTTGTAATATTAGATCCATTTCATATGGTGAAACTTTGCGTAACACATTAGAGGAAAAAGACACTGGTAGATAAAAACAAGAAAAAAAATTGAGTGGGCACATTTGCAGAAACTGAAAAATGTTCAAGATATCATTGGATTGCATTTTGGGAATAAGTTGTGAAATCCGCATATAGACTTCCGAAATAATATCATGAACGTGAAACTAGCGATTCAAACCTTAAGTCAAAGTGTAGCTGATGCGATTAAGTTTGGTTCGCAACTGTTAAACTTGCCTGCTTTTCAAGAAACAGATGCTACTATTAGCTTTTTAGAAACGTTTAACAACCTTTTCGACATACTAAATTCAAAACCGACCGATACGGGCAAGCTTAAACACCCCTTTTCAGTGGTAGAAAAAGAAAAACTACATGACGTTTTGGATCAAAGCGAAAAATATATTAAAGGTCTCTAAATCAATGTGCAGTCAAAAAAAACTCGAACAGTAAATGGACAAAGAGTAACAGTATATACTAACTCCTTGAAACCAGTGACCAAAAGTGAGTCCAAAACTGGACTTCTAGGACTCCTCATATGTATTTCAAGTTTTAAATTACTTTTTGCACAGCTAGTAGAGGTACAAATATAGAAATTTATTTAACCATATTAAGCCAAGATCATATTGAGTTGTTTTTGGAGTGATCCGCAACCACGGCCGTTGCAAAAATAACCCAAACGCCTGACAGTTTATGGAAATATATAATAAATAATTTACTAAACATGAACCTCAGCTCTAAATTCACAGGCAACAGCATACCATTGGAGGACATACCGTTTTAAATTTCTCAGAATCCGTCTTCACTACATTGCGAAGAAAGATTCTCTTTTAATGACTTCTAGACAAAAACTTATCACATTAATTTTATTTCGCGGGACAAAGAATTCAATGAATTGTAAAAAGTGAGCCAAAAAAAAACATTGTACAATAATATTGTTTTAATACTGACTTGGTCTGGTCCACTTATTGCATAACATCGTCCACGCCGCTATGACTCGACTGTCATAACAGACATTGCAGCACGCGCGCGAACCAATCCCTGCTTTCGTTCTGATCTTAAACCAATCACCAAGCATGTCTATTTGTAACCTCGGAAGTGATTCGTACTTTGAATCTTACGTCGTTTTGGTTTGAAGAAGGGGCACAATGTATGAAATTCCTTCCCTCTTTGGGTGCATTCCGATTCATGATAGGGGGCCGTTCGTTTTGTAACAATTAAATGTTGAAAACGCTAAATATGATCACATTTGATGCCTTTTGCCATTTGTGGGCGAAATTAGCGTTCTGTTTTCGATCACCTTTCCTTTTGCAATTTTCGATAAAATGTTGACATAGGAAAATCGACTTTATTCCGTGAGTCGTTTTTAATTCAGTTTGGAAAGGATCGATAGTATCTAATGTTGCATAAATGACATAAGTGTTAAAAATGCTCAAAAAAAACGGCTTGTTAAAAATGTACATTTCGATACTGCCCACAACGCCAACTCATCATCTCGAACGCAGGGCTAATATCGATGTGAGTGATCACAAGCTAATTTGCGTTCTGATTTAGTGGCCTTATTACAGAACTTGGTTACAATCGGATTATCAGTTTCTTCATAGCAATTTCGACTCCATCGCAAGGCATTAGTGGTTGCGATATTGATAATCCGATTGTAACCAAGTTCTGTAATTGGGCCACAGATATCGCGCTCATGACAATTGAGTGCTGCAGTTGATTCGGAACGCTCGTGAGCGCGATTACAAGATCACAACAACATAACCTCAAAATTTGCTCAAAATACAAAGTATTACTCGTGGAGAAAGTAGTCTATCTAAAAATTGGTCAATTGTCTATAGAATGGAAAAATGTACGAAAATCACACACACAACAGAATTCAAACAACAGTTTTCTTTGCAAACAACCGTCAGTCTGTCACTTTGACAGTAGCGCTCACGGTGATATCGGCTTGGAGCTAGTTACTCACTCGTGAGTTACCTCGTTCGAGGCCCTCGAAATTTGAAATGAGTTCCTCGTATTAAGGCGTTGAACCACCTCATTCAGTTCCTCATTTCATATGCGCAAATATTTCGTGCCTTTCGCCTCACTGCCGCATCGTTATCGCTCATGTAACAAATATTATTTTCCGTCACCTCTAAACAAATGAGGCTCGCCCCTCACTGACTGCTCAAATCGACCGAGAGAGGATATTGTTGCGAGCTTATGAGTGAGAAGCAGAGCGGCAACGCCGTGATGTTCCGCAACACTCGCGCTTTTCACCTCATCTCATTTGAGGCTTGAGGGCCTTGAGGCCTCGTTCCTCTAGTTTCAAGTGAGGCGAGGTGAAAAGCGCGGTAACGCCGCGATGTGGCCGTCCCGCTTTCACGCGCGATTTGTACCTCGCCTCATTTGAGGTATGAGGAACGAGGATCTATATGGCAATGAGGGAGGCCTCCCTCATCCTCGTTTAAATCGTATGAGAAACCCATCGCTACTTGGAGCATGGTCGGTGTAATCGCGTTTAGCGCGATAATGTCGATTTTTGCGCGTCTTTGTTTTTTTTTTGCACGGTTCCCTGCGTTCAATATGATAAGATGGCGTTGTAAGCAGGTTCGAAATGTACATTTTTAATTTTGTGAAAAAATGTGTCAAAGCCACAGAGTAACAAGTGCATATGTGACAATGATGGTGTCAAGATAATCAAAACAAAAAATATTCTTCATGATTTCTAATTGATGTAAGTGTTTATATAATATTATTTACATATCATAGGATAGATAATTTAAATACGAAGCCAACGGCGTATGTGTTATAAAGCTGGCATAACAAGCAGTTTTCTTTGAACATTTTCAACACTATTGTCATTTTTGCACCTTTTGATACTACCGATCCTTTCCAACTGAATGAAAAACGACCCTATCACTGACGGAATAAAGTCGATTTTCTTATGTTAACATGTCATCGAAACTTGCAAAAGGAACGGTGATCGAAAACGTTCAGAACACAAAATTAGCCGACAAATGGCCAAAGGTAGGTATGGTATATTTAGCGTTTTCAACAGTTATTTTCGCCAATTGTAACAAAACGAATGGCCCCGTTGTACAACCACACAGCATTGCGTCAAGAACTGTCATTTATGAAAAAAATAGGATAGAAGAAGTAGTCACATAAGTTTGTAATATTTTTTTACATCTAAATTTTTCATTTTTATTTTGTGTTTAGGATAACAAAGTGAATCAAAATTATTAAGCAATTAATTAAATTTCTTGTAAAACTGCTAATCATCAATTAACATTATTGTAATAGTATTTTAATTGTGTTTTGTATGGTCAGACTCAACTCAACAAATGGGCCCGTTCACTTATACGTTCGAGGACGCACGGATCACCCGCGCGTACACTCGAAATCGTTCACTGAGTCGTCGGGCGTTCGCCTGGATCATCCGAAAAATAGTAGGGGAGGGGAGGAATAGTATGAAACTGACACTTGACAGTTGTCAGTTCTATGTGGACGTCCAAAGTCGTTCACTAACTCCGGATGATCGAGCGATAATCGCACGGATTATTCGAGCGTGAAAGTGAACACAGCCAATGACATCGTTTTGGCTGTCAAACTCAAAAATGAACGATCGATTTCGCTATTTGTGATTACTTGGGCCCGTTCACTTAGACGTTCGAGGACGCACAAATTACCCGCGCGTACACTCGAAATCGTTCACGGCGTCGTCGGGCGTTCGCCTGGGTCATCCGAAAAATAGTAGGGGAGGGGAGGAATAGTATGAAACTGACACTTGACAGTTGTCAGTTCTATGTGGACATCCAAAGTCGTTTTTTCACTCCGGCAGTGCGATTACGTAATGTTGATCATGACGGTTTCAAGCCGTAAAATTCAATAATGCTTTGCGATAGAGTCGATTTTGCTATGAAAAAAGTGACAATCTGATTGCAGCCAAGTTCTGTAATTGGGCCACAGGGGCCCAACCACATAACTTAGCTTCAATTGGATTGTCAGTATCGATATCACTAATGCCTTGCGATAGAGTCGAAATTGCTATGAAAAAAGTGATAATCCGATTGTAACCAAGTTCTGTAATCGGGCTGCAGGGCTACGTTCACTTACACGCTCGAATCATCCGTGCGATTATCGCTCGATCATCCGGAGTTAGTGAACGACTTTGGACGTCCACATAGAACTGTCAAGTGTCAGTTTCATACTATTCTTCCCCTCCCCTTCTATTTTTCGGATGACCCAGGCGAACGCCCGACGACGCCGTGAATGATTTCGAGTGTACGCGCGGGTGATCCGTGCGTCCTCGAAAGTATAAGTGAACAGGCCCCTGGCTGTGTTCACTTACATGCTCGAATCATCCGTGCGATTATCGCTCGATCATCCGGAGATCGTGAACGACTTTGGACGTCCACATACAACTGACAACTGTCAAGTGTCAGTTTCATATTATTCCTCCCCTCCACTACTATTTTTCGGATGACCCAGGCGAACGCCCGGACGACGCCGTGAACGATTTCGAGTGTACGCGCGGGGGATCCGTGCGTCCTCGAACGTTTATATGAACGGGCCCCATGAATTGTGCGTTCTTTGTTTTTATTGCAATTAATTTATTTTTGATATTTTCTTGACGACTCGAGCTTCTATAACGGACTACGATAAGCATACAGTTTTTATTGGTGAATTAGTTCATCATGTTGCGGTGCATAAACTGTAGTTTATGTGTGCAACGTATTCGGAGACGTACTGTGGGGGAATTGTCGTTACAAATACAAAATATCTTGACGGAATGGTTGGAATTGGCAATATCTCAAGTAGCCTACATACTTATCAAAATATTATGCTCCGCGCTAATCACTCGTTGCTATTATAGCATGCTAAATAAACATTTCGCAAACAGCAAGAAAAATATTACCTACCTTGGTATGTTGTGTATTTACGTTGTTTGTGTACCTAGTCAGCTATATTTGACGCAATATCTGCGGCATGCTGTTGGGGCTTTTTGGGGAAGGACTTTCCAATATATGTAAGCTGTAGAGAGGTGAAGGCCCTCCCCCACAGTGTAGGGGGAGGAGGGGGGGCTCCCCCATAGAAGGGGGGATGGCAATAACAAATAAAAAAAAAAAGTTTGTTTCGAAAAAATGTAAAAAATTGTCACTGGGAGGGGTGTGGCAGGTTGGAAGAGGAATAAAAATTTGTCTTCAGTATGGGCTCTTGCTAGACCTCTCGCGAGGTCGCCCCTGAGCGTCGCTTCGCCCACTCGACCTACGCTCCACTACGGATGTCGCCGGCTCGCTACGCTCGCCACCTCCCCCTTCGCTCCACTTCGGCATTTGTGTCTGTCTGTTTGTTTGTATGTTTGTTCGCGCCTCACAATTGATTGGCTGAATGAATTTTGAAGAAATCTATACTTATAATAAAGCAATAGGAATGAAAAAGTCTGTACAAAGAAGATAATAAAAAAAATGGTCTAGGGTACTTAAAATAAGATTATACACAAATATAACAATTTTAAAATTTGTCTGTTTGGTTGTCTTTTTTGTTTGCGCATCACGTAAAAACTTCTAGACCAATTGCGATGTAGTTTTCACTATTGGATAGCTTAGGATTTGACTTAAAAACTGGTGTACTTGTAATCTCAAGCTGAGGAATCAATAAAAATATTTTCGACAGCAGAAGGAATTTTGATCAAATGTTGGTATATTAGTAGGCAAATCGAAATCTAGGCCTTTTAAGGCTAAAAATGGGCTATAGGACGCTCCTGGACATTTCAATTTCTTGGTGGAGCAAGCGCCCATATAAATTTGTCATCATTCTTTACGTAGTATTTACATTCTCTTTTCAAAAATGTCAAAATATTTTCCGCCGGTTGTGTTAGTTTTTTTTTTATTTCATTTGGTTTTCGACTAATAAACCGTGAAAATATATTGTTCATTGGTGTTAATGTCGAGTTGAACATCGTACTCTGTTTTATCATCGACATCCTACCATCTTTTATCTGTTGTGTGAGACAGTTACTCTTTTTACAAACATTGTTAACATTGTGGTGGTTTGTGGATTTTCTGTGCTAGATAATGAAAAAAAAAAAAAAACGGATGATATGGGTGGAAAAGGTGGCAAGGGCAGTTACAGAACATGTGAAATATAGGGTATGAAGGAGAGACAACATAGTAGAACTTTGCTATATTCACAGTTTCCTTTGAATGAAATTCGGTAAGTTGATGTGGATATACCAATTATCATATTATTCTAATCAATTAGTAGTACGCTCAGAACTGAGATCATCTCATGTACGTACCGAATTATTCATTTTTTTCCCTGATAATTTAAAATCTATGATACCTAAAGTTTGCACTTATGGACCCTAATATCTTAACACACACACTTTATTTATAAACTTATTTAATTTAATATACAAATACCTTGGATTTCAACAGAACTATCAAATTACACATAACAAAACAAAAACTGAAATCAAACGTAAATTCTATACTTAAATCTCAACTAAATGGACGCAACCTTGTAAAACCCATAAACACATTCGCCATACCTGTCCTCACATACACATTTGGGATAATAAATTGGTCGCAGACAGATCTTGTTAAACTACAACGCAACATTAACACATCAATGACTGCACATCGCAAGCACCATCCCCGATTGTGCGTTCAAAGGATGACTCTACCAAGAAAACTACGTGGTCGGGGGATTATAGACCTTAGCAACCTCCATAACAAGCAAATATCAACACTACAAAAATTCTTCACTGAACATGCTCTAAATTCAACATTACATAAAGCACTCTCTGACAAACATTTTACTCCTTTAAATCTAGCCGATAGTACAATACAACGCAAAGAAAGAATCATTGATCCTAAAGAAAAATTAGCTGCATGGGAGGGAAAGTCTCTACATGGAACACATTACCACGACTTACAGCAACCTCATGTCGATAAGACAGCGTCGAACGCGTGGCTGTAGTATGGTGAGCTCTTCCCTGAGACGGAAGCTTTCATGGTTGCTATACAGGACCAAGACATCGACACCCGCAACAACCAAAAATTCATTATCCGCCGACATAATACCAATGACACCTGTAGGAGATGCTGTAGCAGTTCCGAAACAATTCAGCACATCACCGGAGCTTGCAATGCAATAGTTCAGACAGACAACAAACATAGACATGACCAGGTAGCTTCAATTATCCACCAATTCCTTGCATATAAATACAAACTCATAACTGAATAAGTACCCTATTATAAATATAAACCACAAACAGTCCTAGAAAACAATAATTACAGACTTTATTGGGACCGAACAATAATCACCGATAAAACTATACACTACAATAGACCCGATATAACTGTTCTAGACAAAACCAATAAATCTGCGTATCTTATAGACATTGCAATATGCAATACTCACAAACTACAAACGACTCATACAGAAAAAATAGCGATACCAAACACCCTAACTGCGAGTCTTGAGACACTCCAAATACAGCCTTCAGCATATATACTGCTTCAGAAAGCAGTCATACTAAATACCTGTAGGATAGTCAGGAAATTTCTAAATTTAACGTAGCACTTGGCTTTGGCCCGTGCCATTAAAATACCTCCAATTTCGGAGAGAAAACAGGAGTTTTAAGTAAAAATAATAATTATATGTCAATAGTACGTCACAGGTATTTAATTATAATATTTGAGTCTAATAGGTTTTAGACAGTAGGACTAAGGTGACCAGCCCCCCGATTCAGATCCTTTTGATAACTCAGTTGTCGATCGATCGATATGGTATTATTTATTCTGTGGATTCGGTTTGAAATCGTTAAAATCAATACATTTTTCATTCACTATATCGAATCGAATCGATTCGTTATCGGGGGGCTGGAACCCATCTTATAAAAGACCTATCGGGGTGTCTGGTAGAAGCACCAAATTACCAAAATGCTATAATATGATATTGTAATAAATAAGTAATACCCACTATTATAATATTTTAGACTAAGGTAAATTTGACTTTACCTTAATTGCTTGATTGATATGGTGTTATGTCGAATTGTAATGTAATTTAATTAAAAGCTATACCAACTACAACATTGTTTCATTTAATAAAGATTACACAAATGACACATAAATCTATAAAATTTCACGGCTCATTTGTGTAACTTTTAACATTAGAACAAGCCAAAAATAAAAAATTGGAGATACTCTAGATATCGAAAAAGTAAGAATTATCGACAGTTCACATCACTATATTTGACAGCTATTTTAACGATAAATATGTGTACATAACTAGTGACACCTTTATTTTTGTCTGTTATTGTGGTAACGAGGGACTTGTTCTATTATTTATTCTGTGACAAGGGAGGAAGGAATTTCATACAAAATATTTACAGACTATCAAAGTATCGTAGTGCCGTCTCTTCTAGCGTAGCTATTGTATTCTCTAGAAGCGGTTGTATTCTCTTTGCATAAATTAAAAACTACGTAATACATACAGGTAGGTGTGTATATATATATATATATATATATAGTAGTCGAAGCGGATCTTTGTCACAGCACAATAAATAATAGTACACTGTGGTTGTTACCATGTGATGTGAGTAGACATGCGCGCCGCGCCGCGTTTCGTCCACGCCGCCGCCGCCGAGCCGGGCGCACCGATTGGTGTTACAAATTTAGATCTTATAAAAATTCGATCATAAATGTTTCGTCTGTTTTTATCGTTTTTGACCATATTTAAAACATTGCTACATCTATAACTATACTACTTCTGGGCAAGCCTTGCTATCCAAATTTTCCAAGAAATACAGCAGCAGCAACATCACAGAGTTAGACTCAGAGGATGCTGAAATTTCACAAGAATGTTGGAAGTACCTGGCTACTTTGAGACCAGGAGATGTATATGTTGTCCAAGGAAATATCCTTAACTATTAGAAGGAAAAAGAAACAGCATGTTCTATCTCGCTCTTTATGATGTTTTATCCTCACAACAGTACCTGCGCAATCGATCACGGAGCCTAACTTCACAAACATAAATTCTCGCTGCGAGTACCTACTATAAAAACGCACCTTCCCTAGTACCTAAGCATATCTGCAGGTATATTTGTATAGAGTAGGTATGGACCAATCGATAGGATGGTTTCGAGGCAGTAGTCCAACTGATCGGACTAAGGATCAATCATCGATCATAAGGATCACATCTCTTTAATAAACATTGCAAATTAAATTGAGGGAAGATCATGAAATTTGCGGTTTTTATCTTGTAAGCGGTTTAGGTATAACGTTACGCTACCGCGGTATAAAATAATGGTAGCGCTTTGTTTTAAAGGTAAACCTAAAGCGGTCATAAGATTTAGGGTTTCGCTGCCGTTATAAAATAAAGGTTTGTTTTTTTTTTAATATGTTTATACCTTTATTGAAGTGTTACGTGACCTTTACATTACCATTATTATTTATTCTGTGATATCACCGAAATAATTACGGTACCGAAAAAAAAAATGCGCAGTTCGCCGAGTGACTTGAAGCGCTGAGGGTGGTTAGATATCAAGTACATAATCATCATCATCATCAGCATATACTTGTTCACTGCTGGACTTAGGCTTTCCTTAATGCACGCCACTGAGCTCGTTCTTCAGCTCTCCTTATGCATTTTCTGACAGCCGCTTTTCGCAGGTTGTCACTCCTCCTGGCCACCGGGCGTCCTAGACTATTTTTGCCTAAACGTGATCTAACTCGAGAACTCATCTACCACAACGGTTATCGGTTCTTCGAGAAATGTGACCAGCCCATTGCCACTTTAGTTTTCTTATCCTTAGAGCTATGTACGTTACATTGGTTCTCTGTCGGATCATTTCATTACGAATCTTATCATTCAGAAAAACTCCAAGCTTACCTAGCTCTCTCCATAGCTCGCTGAGCGACCTTAAATTTGTGGACAAGTCTGACCGTTAGAATTCCACGTGTCGGCTTCGTAGGTCATGACTGGTAAGACGCACTGATTGAAGACTTATGTCTTCAGGCACTGTGGTGGTGATATCAAGTACATAATCATCATCATCATCAGCATATACTTGTTCACTGCTGGACTTAGGCTTTCCTTAATGCACGCCACTGAGCTCGTTCTTCAGCTCTCCTTATGCATTTTCTGACAGCCGCTTTTCGCAGGTTGTCACTCCTCCTGGCCACCGGGCGTCCTAGACTATTTTTGCCTAAACGTGATCTAACTCGAGAACTCATCTACCACAACGGTTATCGGTTCTTCGAGAAATGTGACCAGCCCATTGCCACTTTAGTTTTCTTATCCTTAGAGCTATGTACGTTACATTGGTTCTCTGTCGGATCATTTCATTACGAATCTTATCATTCAGAAAAACTCCAAGCTTACCTAGCTCTCTCCATAGCTCGCTGAGCGACCTTAAATTTGTGGACAAGTCTGACCGTTAGAATTCCACGTGTCGGCTTCGTAGGTCATGACTGGTAAGACGCACTGATTGAAGACTTATGTCTTCAGGCACTGTGGTAAGGACGACAAAGTTACTTGACGAAGCTTGCAAATTGTTGCCCAAACCAGCTGAATTCTTTTGTTGGCTTCCTTCTCAAAGTTGTTCTTACCTAACAGCAATGTTTTCCCAAGGTAAACTTCCAGAGGTACACCATTCAATGTTGTACAATGGTGACCATTGTACACTATGGTAAACCATTGATATAGGATCCCCCTGTCTCACTCCCCTGCGCAGTCGGATATGTTTCGACTGCTGGTTTTGTCCTTGGACACTCATAGTCGTGGCGTCATACAGAAACCTCAGCACTTCGATGTATCGCCAGTCCACTTGACAATGCTGCAAAGACACGGGCTGGTTATACTCTTCAGACTTCTATAAAACCTGCCTCACTGTTTGTATGTGGTCTATGGTGCCAAATCCTCCGCGAAACCCGGCCGGTCCAGGAGGCTGGAATCCGATAAGTCATCTTGAGAAACGATTTGAGATGACCCTGGAAAACAACTTATAGACATGGCGCAAAAGTGAAATAGGTCAGTAGTTTTTTAAAAGGTTTTGTCCCCTTTTTAAAGGAAAGTACTATCAAACTCCTGCTCAACGCCTCTGGAGTTCTCTCACTGCTAAGGACGGTGCTTAATAACTCCTAAAGCTCTCGAAGTACGGGCTTTGCCCCAGCTTTCAAGAGCTCCGAAGTTATTCCGTCCTCACTGGGGGCCATTCCATTCTTAAGTTGTTTGAGCGCCATCTCAATCTTGTCTTTAAGCTGAAGTCGCACGTCGGGCAGATCGTTAGTGTAGTGGCGGGTCAGTATTGCACGAGAATCCTCTGTGCTGGGTTCGTGTCTAGAAGCATGCGAGTCGTACTATCGGCGATAGAAGTCTTCAATCTCGGAAAGGATGAAAAGGTCTCCGGCTTAGAGATGACGCTTGTGCCATTATTGTTCTTGAGCTTCGTCAGCTAGGATCTAATCAATTGCTGGGTGAAGACTTTTATTTTGCACAATTGCCTTTTCTAGTCGGCGTGTATTTGAGCATCGGAGGTCACGTCGCACCACATATCTGATCTTTTGTTTGAGATTTTTTTTTCTGACGGTGTGTCTTGCTGTTGCTCCCGTCGTTTGTCCACAAGCCGAAGAGCCTCATTCGAGATTTTAGACTTCGTGTCTTCGAGTACTTCCTAATTCGTGGTTGTTTTCTTACTGTGTGGCTGCGTTTTTGTACTCCTTTGTGCAATAATGGCCATGAAAGCTACGCTCGTTTTCTTGCGGTTCAATTTAACTGCTCTCAAAAGTGAAAAAAATATGATTTTGTTCAATGTATTTTTTAAAAGCTTTTTTTTTCTTTTTTGCGCTGCAGCTGGCTAAATTTAGTACCTTTAGTATCTTCCCTAAGGATTCCCACAACTTTTTGGAGCTCCTCATTCCCGTCATTTGTGGTTTCCAAGGCAGCGAATCGATTTTCCAACTTGAGTTGGAACTATTCTGATCCAACAGCGGCTTGGAGCAGGTTGGATCGGACCGCAGACTTCACCAGCCGTCATCTTTTAAGCTTGTGGTCGATATCTAAGAAGCCTCGGACAAGTCGGTGCTCACTTCCGATCACTGAGACATCCCAGAATATGTGCTTATTGTCCGTCATTATGAAGTCAATCTCATTTTTAGTCACAGTGTTGGGGCTTTGCCAAGTCTGGGGCTGCTTTTTGAAGAATAATTCATAAAAAAATACTTTTTTATTACGTAAAAAAAAAAGCAAGGAAAAGCAAGGGCGTAGCAAGGGAAGGGTAATTAGTTTAAGAGCCCATGTGTGTATGTATATAACTACTAGCTGATGCCCGCGACTTCGCACGCGTGGTCATTTTAATATATAGCCTACGACACTCACAAATAACGTGGCTTTATATTGGTAAAAGAATTTTCAAAATCGGTTTAGTAGATCCAGAGATTACCCCCTACAACCTTACAAACTTTACCTCCTTATAATATTAAGTATAGATTTATGTGGGGATGTTCCACCATAGCGTCGCCCCTATTGATCCAATTTTGACAAGCGAGGTATCAATCGTTTCGTCCTCTTCGCAAGAGTTTCATAGGGTATTTTTTACCCGACCGTAGTCGGGCTTTAGTTTTTCAAATGATGTCTTGATAATCTGTTCGCATTTTTTTTTTGATTAATAAGTATGAAGTCCTCCTGTTTTGTTTACAACAGCCACCACGACCCTATAACTTTTTATTTATTCAAAATGATAATTTAATTTCAGATTGCAATTGTGACGTCAGCGGAACTGAACCAAGTATTTGTGATGACGTCACTGGCCAATGTATCTGCAAAACTGGATTTGGCGGGCAGCGATGTGACCAATGCCTGTCAGGGTACGAAACAAAGTTCCATTAATTACGATTAATTAGGATTATTAATGTGTTGAAACATAAGTACACAAACATACCTATTTTTGAAAATTTCCTTTAAATTCCGTTGTTGGTTATATGTATTCTTGAAGGTTACATCAAAACCTTGTTTAAACTACATTTATATTCAAATAACAAATTGTTGTTATCTTGACCAACATATTGTTATTTTCCTTCTCGTGTCGATTTTTCTGGCAATTTAGAATTTTTGTTTAGGCCACTGTGGTCTTCATAAAATCCTCAAGAAAGAGTGCAGATGGTTAGGATCTAAATGTAAGGGTGGCATCTTTTGTTTAATTATATTATTGGAAAGAAAATAAATAAATTTAGAAGATTTTTCGCAACATGGCGAGCTGTTTTATAAATCTGTTCGCTATGGTTGACTTTTCTATGCTTAATTGTCAGGTACTACATGGAAGTGCGTGGACGCGAGCGTGTGTGCACACCGTGCGCTTGCGACCCGACCGGGTCCACCTCCACCAGCTGTTCAGCCGACGGCAAGTGCAACTGCCTTGCCAACTTCGGCGGCAAACAGTGCAACCAGTGCTCGCCCGGCTTCTACAAATACCCTGACTGTCTGTGTGAGTACTAATAACACCCAGGAAAGTAAATCTGCAAGCTTTCAATGGTGTTGGACGCTGAATTAGTAAGCGTGTAGCTGGTCTCACGACATAATCGTAAGCTTCGTGCTTGTACATACAATAACCGGTATACATCATAAAGTTGTTTACTTCGTGTAAACGTAATGTATAAAGATTGCGCTTTTTAATAATGTTGTTTATTCAATTTGCCACCTTCATAGAGTCGTTAATAGGAAGGTACAGTAGTCACAACGAATCATTGAGGTTGTGAAGTTAGACTCTGTGAACGGTTGCGCAGGTACTGCTGTGAGTATAAAACAGCATAAAGTAAGAGCGAGATAGATGATGCAAAAACGTAAGCGAGTCAGTGAGGCAGATATACAATGCTGTCTTCTCCTTCAACATTAGGATTGCGGCTGAAAATAGCAGTTTGCGCAGTGACTTGCAGACAACTTCTGAGACACAAAGATCCGCTGCGACAACTGTACATTCATTTATTACATCAGTATAAAAATGTATAAAAAGTGTTGGTAGGTACCTACCTAGTTACCTATAGAAGTTATATTGTAGTAAATGCCAGCTAAGTATAAAAATATATGTGAGATAGGGGACCGAACAGGGTATAGTTCAGGTCCCAATTCCCTCTCAGTCTGTACCGGTACCTACCAACTAATTACCTACCGTAGTCATTTTAACTTGCACTAAATTGCACATAAATGCCGCGTTTTAGAGTTGATCGTATAATGAAATTATTATTGCAACTGTTTGCATTAGGACAAAGCAATATAATTGCGCGGCATCAAAGTGCACGCTTGTTGATTTCAAATAGATACAGGAATTAGTTAGTACCTGCACTGTTGTTGTTTCAACTAGTACCTAGTGGTTAAAAATAAAAAGGGCGACACTCGCCTATAGGATGCGAGATCTAAAAGAGAAAGTGTACCGCTGCTTGTGACCTTAGCTTTGGCGTGTGTCGTGGATATGGTACCTATTAGGAATTATAATATGTTCCCATCAATTAGGGAGGTAAAAATCCATAAAATTCACTACAATTCAATAAACCTACTCGTACACACTTCCCGCCCTCCAGTGGGAGACGGAGGGCGGTAGACATGAGCTTCGAGCATTCTTGACCACTGCCCAGGCTGGTACGCACAGGGGCTTCAAACTCTGGGGCACTGTTTGGTCACTGGGGCCAATTCTGCGTGCCACTTCTTCTCTACCAGTGACTCATGTCATGCGTTGAGCTGTTTGTTTTCGGTTGGATGTCTGTTTCATAGGCTGGCAAATCTGCTCTCCCCATTCTCATTCTTAGACGGGAGGATGACCCTGGAAAGAGCCCGTCTCTGGGGTTTGCCAGCAGGTCGCGTGTAGTGCGTAGCGATATGTTGTGTTAGTAAGGGTGTGGCCCATTACAGCCAAGGTCGTACATTCGAAGCGGCAGATGTACCACGAACTCCACTGACTCGGCCTATAAGTCTAGTGCGATGACATGGTTCCTGACATATCTGCCCGCTCCAGCGTAGATCCGCAGGGTGAATTTTGTACGGAGTGAAAGCGGCTCTGCTGGCTTAGTCTTAGGACACGGCGCGTACCATGCTAGTTGCTGCGTATTGCGTCGCCGTCTTTAGCTTCGACAGTCCATCCAACTCCGTTGGTCGAAGGAGGTGAGGGCTTCGGAAGTTGTGTGCAACTCGCTGCGCAAACTGCTATTTTTTAGGCACAATCCCAATGTTGAAGGTGAAGACAGTGTTGTATAACTGCCTCGCTCACTCGATAACGTTTTTCGCATATTCTATCTCTTACTTTATGCTGTTTTATCCTCACAGCAGTACCTACCTGCGCTATCGCTAGCAGAGCCTAACTTCACAAACATAAAGATTCGCTGCGAGTACTTTGTGTTTGTATACTCTTTAATATTAGGCCAGCGGTCGGACAAAAGACTACAGGTTGGACCACGTAGGTCCTATAGCTATTTGAAACCAATAATTGTGTAGGTACGCTAAATTGCACTTAAAAACAATGAAGTGATAAAAAGCGAGTAGCCAACTGCCATCAACATAAGTCAGTCACTGTCAACATCCTCTTTGAGTGTCCCAGAGTATTATCGGTACAAATGCGCATATATTTACCATTACAGACTAGTCTAGTGTGCTGTGACTATGTACGTATTAGCATTTTCAGAAGGCTACAACACATAGAAGTGGAGCCATTTCCAAACCGTTTATTTATTTTATTTACTTTCAAGTGGGGCAATAAACAAATCGAAAAAAGATAATGAATGACATTTGACTATTATTTTTTAGTTTGGATCTTTATTATATTAAGTGCACGTGATAATAAAATCTGATTGCAACAAGTTATGTATTTGCCCCGCTGATCTGTATGAGTAAGAAGTTGTCTATGAAACTGGTGACCATTGAACTGTCAAAGGTCTTTGGCATTGACAGTGGCAGATGGGTGTCGGATTGAACCATTGACGTAAAAAATGTCTGTTACCGGATGGAACTGACGAAAGAGTTATTTCCGTATCTCTTCTCTTAAATGATCTGTGGTTTGTATCATATTCAATATTCAAAGTACTCTGTGTTTGTATCAGTCAAAGAGAATTGACGACAGTAAGAAATGTCTATAATTTCCGTAGAGGGACTTACTCTCTCTACGATAATTTCAAATTTGTATACTGTTTGTAAACAAACAACAAAGCCACTAAAACAAGAATGGAATTGAAACAACACTAATTGCAAATTATGATATCGAGTTATTTATCAAATTATCGCGTATAAATGAGGAGACATGGAAGAGACATACGAGTCGACGCGACGTGAGAGAAAAAGGTAAATGCAACAAATAGCATAAATCCAGGGGTCACAGTTGTTAGTACTATAGAAAAGTATGCACCATGTATGTATATACACAGAATAACTAATAATCTCACGCGAAGACTTGACGAGTTTCAATCTGCCGAGCAGGCTGTGTGTCGAGGAGGATATGGCACTGTAGACTACATCCACACAGTGCGCCAGATTATACAGAAAACTGAACAGTATAATCGGCCACTGTGCTGAGCTTTTGTGGACTACGAAAAAGAGACTTAGACTCAATCGAGACCTGCTCTGTTCTGGATTCCTCACAATGAGGCCAAGTGGAATGGCGATATATCGAAGTGCTGAGATGTCTGTATGACGCTGCGACGATGTCAGTTCAAGTACAGGACCGGAGTACTGAGCCTATCCCATTGCTCAGAAGAGTAAGACAGAAGGATGTTATATCCCCGAAACTGTTTACGACTGCAATGGAGGATATGCTTAGGACACTGATCTGGAAAGGGGTGGGCATCAACATTAACGGCGAGTACATCTCACACTTGTGATTTCCAGATGATATCGTACTTGTGGCGGAGTCGCTGCAAAAGCTGCGTCGGATGCTGGTTAGCCTGGCTGAAGTCTCACAAAAAATTGGTCTCCGCACGAACATATACAAAACAAAAATCATGACAATGAACCAATAGTAGTTATACCGGAACCAATAGTAGTCAGTAGCATGCCTCTCGAAATTGTACAGAAGTATATTTACCTCAGACAAATTGTTAAACTGGGTAGGAACAATTTTGAGAAGGAAGCCTGTGGGAGGATCCAGCTGGGCTGGGCAGCTTTTGGAAATCTTTGCCACATTGCCTCCTCCTCCTGTAATGTCATACGGAGCTGAAACATGGACACTGACGTTGAGACTGATCCACAGGCTCAAGGTCGCTCAGCGAACTATGAAATGAGCTATGCTCGGAGTTTCTCTGAGAGATTGAATCTGAAATGAGGTGATTCGGCAGAGAACTAAGGTAACTGACATAGCTCAGAGAATAAGCAAGCTGAAGTGGCCTGTCACAATGTAAGTGAATGGCTGGTCACATTTATCGAAGAACTGATAACCGTTGAGGTAGACGAGTTCTAGTGTGGAGACCGCGAATCGGCGATTGGAAGAGAAGAGCCGAAAATCGAGCTCAGTGGCGCGCCTTGTGAGAGGCCTATGTACAGCAGTGGACTAGTATAGGTTGTTGATGATGATGACCTAATAATATATTGGTATGCACACTTTTTACTTAATTTTTCCAACGACGTCAGCAAATTTTTAAGCATTATTCTTATTTTCTTTCTAATATGTTCACCAAATGATTTGCAGCTTGCAACTGCGATCCTTCGGGCTCTATCGGGTCGACATGCGACGACAATGGCATTTGCCACTGCAAGAACAACTTCGACAGCATCAAGTGCGACCGTTGCCGCGACTCCTTCTACAACTATCCTGCATGCGAGGAGTGCAACTGCGACCCGCGCGGTGTCGTCGCTAGCTTCGCTGGTAACTATTGTAATAGTGTAGAACAATAGATGTAGTGAAAAATTAAAAAGATTGGGTACCACCTCCTTGGCGTGGACCATATAAAATAAATGCAACGCCCATAATTGGCCATCTTTACTTTAGTCACAATTAGAGTGTCTTTTGTGTAGCATGTGTTTTAATCGATTGCTCGACTTCTACTCATCTAATTGAGATACCAAGTACATCAGCTTTTAAGCCTAACCATAAGCTATCCAAAACCGCATCACAATCGGTCCAATAGTTTTTATGTGATGTGCGAACAAACAGACATACAGAAACAATCTCTAAAAAAACTTGTTTGGGAGCTTATTTTAAGGCCTCTTAACCTTTTTTTAACCGACTTCAAAAAAGGAGGAGGTTCTTAATTCGAGGAGCATTTTTATTTTTTAAATCTGCTACCACAGAAATGCGTGATTTCAGTAGAGTTGCCGCGAATAGTTGTTATAGCGAATAGTCGAATACCGATTAATCGCCATTCACTTTGGCGAATAGTCGAATAACTCGAAATAAATAAGGCACATTAAAAATATTTCAAATTTCTTTTAAGGTTGTGAGAAAAGAAAACTATAAAGTTAAAAAAATCTGTTTCATGTTATACATATCTACATATATATATGTAGTATTTTAATTTTTAAATGCTGGCAACCCTTTTCTTGTACATATTTTACGGGGAATACCCCGTTTTTTATTACCCAGCGTTTACTATTGTAGGGGATTTCCCGCTCAATCAATACGCTTGTGTTTAGGAAGGCGGCACGCATTTATAATTTGATTTTCGACATCGGTTGACATTATTTATTTTTTCTTTCTATAGTTATTTGAAAATTGCTATTGAATTAAAGACTTGAATACTTAATTAGTTAAAGTGTTACTTAAAATGAAGAACAATCATACCAAACCCAGGAAAAAAATCTCATGTTTGGCTACATTTTGAAGAGGAAGAAAACAGTGCAAAATGTAATTTATGTGGTGTAAAAATAAGTAGAGCAGCAAAAAAAGCAGGAACGACGGCTTTGCAGAATCATTTGAAATTCAAACACCCAGATGAGTATGGTAAAATTTATGAAAGCTCAAGTAGTCATGCTCAACATAATGCTCCCGCAGAATCATCTCCAAGTACTTCCTCATCCACCCAGTTGCCCATTCAGCCTTTGGTGCAACCGTCACTGCAACAACTACTTGAAAAAAAAAGCTCTGGGACATCAACGATAGCCGAGCAAAAAAATATCACTACTTGATTGGTGAAATGATCGCTATTGACAACGAGCCACTTTCCATCGTCGATCATCATGTGGGCTTTAAACGTCTTATTAATAATGCTTTGCCGCAATACACTATTCCTGGCAGGACATATTTCACCGAGAAAATAATTCCAGACATGTATGAGAGAGTGGTTAGCAAACTAAAAAACGAGTTAGAAAGGGCTGAAGCTATAGCATTCACTACCGATCTCTGGACTTCTTCTGTAAATAATGCTGCATTTCTGAGTTTAACAGGACACTGGATATCAGAAAACTTTAAACTGAATCATGCCGTTCTAAACATGGCTCATTTTTCTGAATCACACACATCAGAAAATATCAAAAGAGAACTGTTACAGTGTGTAACGAAATGGGACATACCCATCTCTAAAATTCAAGCGATTGTTCACGATAATGGGGCGAATATGGTTAAAGGAGTTAAGGAAACTCAGTAGAGTTTCCTTACTTCCTTCAGAGCGTTGCTTCATACATACTCTCCAGCTGGTGATAAATAATGCATTAGATAACAGTTTTCCAATAAAATAAATTCTTACTAGTGCCCGCCGCATAGTGACACATTTTAATCATTCAGGATATACAAAACTTGAAAGTATTCAATCTGAGCTCGGACTTCCTAAGCATAAACTGATTCAAGATATTCAAACTCGCTGGAATTCAACATATTACCTACTGGAGCGTCTATTTGAGCAAAAAAGAGCAATTTCGGTGTATATTTCAGTATCAAGGAGCGTGAATTTTGAAAATTTGACCAGTTATCTGTGGGAGGTTATAGAACATCTGTGAAACGCGTCCCAGACGGCTAAGATACGATAATATTTTATCTTAAGATAAAATATCGCTCGCTATACAATTTATATGAACCATCACAAACGGCAAAGATAATACATATTTGCATCTTACAGTATCTTAAGATATCGAGCGATATGGAATTTGTTAAAAGATGTCATCTTAAGATACGAAATATATCGTAACAGATACAAAATATATATTAATATACTATCTTAAGATACAAAATAACTTTTAAAAAAAAAATTATCCCCTAAACAAAGAGACTGGTGTTATAAGTTTAGGGTGTGTATCACTGTGTGTGTGTGTGTATGTGTGTGCGTGTTTATGTTTGTGTGGCATCGTGAGCTACGATGCCACGGAAAAAACGGATGCGGTAGAAAAAACCGCATCAAAATCGGCCCATTCGTTTGGGAGCTCCAAACGAATGGGCCGATTTTGATGCGGTTTTTTCTGTTCGAAAGCTGATATTATCGAGATGTTTCTGGGACATATGGGGAGAGGGAGGGGGGAGGTGAGAAAGAAAAGGGGGTGAAAATTGTAGCTTCCCAACAAATGGACCGATTTAGCTGTTGTAGTTTTCTTATGTTTGAAAGCTGGGGTAAACAAGATGATTCATAGCTATAATGGGGGGTGGGAAGTCGGGGGTTATATACATTATTAATTAGTGCTTGTTATTGGTTTAATTGGCTGTGCCCATGGCTTTTCTCTAGGTTAAAAGTTACCTATGTGTTATTCCAGGAACATAAGTACAGACAGATTAACAGAAAGAAAAACACGATTTAAAAAAAACGTATATTATTGTACTTACAGTAGTTTATTTAATGTACCCTGTTTTTTTAATTATCTTCATTGTTTTTTTTTTCATCAATTTGCATATCAAATTCGAAATCAGAATCGTCGTCTGATGAGCTATCTAATAAATCTAATAGTGAAACTGTATTACTCATATTTTATCAATCTGTATATATAGAAAGCGGTGAAGAAATACGTGTGTCACCTAGGGCGGCCTGCGAGCGAATGAATAATTTCAATATATTATCGTATCTTAACCGTGTGTGATACCCTAACATGCTATAATATTTTATATGCAGATATCGTAACATCAAATATTATCGTATCTTAGTCGTCTGTGACGCCCTTTAAAGCTCTTAAAACCTTTCGAAGAGATAACAAAAATCACGAGTTCCACACATGCACCTATATCAGATGTGATACCTAGCACTGTTTCATTAACCAGATACCTAATAAAAGATGTGCTGATTCAACAAACTGCACACGTTGATGATTTTAGAAAGGCGTTAATAGAAAGTATGCAAGCCCGTTTTAACTTGGACGATCTATGCTTCAGGAAGACATATTATTTGTCGACATTTTTAGACCCCCGCTACAAGGACTTTTACTTTGACGCTACCGAAGCTGAACGGATCCGTAGAGCTGCGCTCAGAGAAGGTCTTAGGCTTTCTTTAGATGACGAAAATGATGATTCGGATCCAGAAACGGCATCCAAAAGGTCTCGTTTGGACAATGAAACTGAGCATGTCGATTCAGAAACTCATAAACTATTTTGGGCATGTTTTGAAGAATCATCTATAGAGCGGCCTACTGAAGAGCAACCCAAGAATGCCACTGCTGAAGAAATCACCCACTACATCGCATTAGCAAAGGCTGACAGAAAAATAAACCCATATGAATGGTGGGCGTTGAGTACCAATAACAATAGATTTCCTACTTTAAGTAAGCTTGCTAAACGATACTTAATCACACCAGCAAGCTCTGTTTATTCAGAAAGACCTTTTTTGCGAGGCAGGTTTAGTTTATGAGGAAAAGCGAAACCGACTTGCTCCCGAACGTGCAGAAAAAATAGTTTTTTGCACCACAATCTGCCTCTGTTGGATTTTAAATATTAATTAAAAAGCCTAACTAATTTAATTTCATTAATATGATAGGCGCAGGCACATATTATTACAGATAATAATTGATACTGTGTATTGTTTTATTAAGGAAAATAATAAAAAAAAAATATTTTTTATTCATTCGTTTTTTTGTTCGTTAAAAGTTTATTTTAGACTATTCGCCGAATGCCGAATAATATTATTCGGTATTCGACGAATATAAAAAAAACGAGTAATACCGAATAATAGCGAGTATTCGCGGCAACTCTAGTGATTTGTGAACCGATTTCGAAAATTATTTTTTGTTTGCAAGTATATACTTTTAGATTGGTCCCATAGAAATTTTGTCAAAATCGGTTCCGTAGTTTTTTAACCAGTTCCAATAATAAGAAAAATTTGGTTCGAGCGTTCGCGAAGTACGAGCGTTTGAAGTTGGTTGTTCACTTTTTGTCAAAAAATAATGATATATAATGTCTTCATTAAAAACGTCACAATCACAATACACCGAGGTTAACTGGAAGATAATGCTTGCTAGCATTAAGTTCGCCTATGTACCTATCTTTTGTGTGCAATAAGAATTTTCTATCTATCTATCATCATTTGCAGACTTTTAACTATTTATAGCTTTATTATTAGATAGATAGATAAAATGTATTTCAGGATGTGGATCAGTGCCTGCTGGTGAACTCTGCCAGTGCAAAGATCGCGTGCAGGGACGCATTTGCAATGACTGCAAGGCTCTGTTCTGGAACCTTCAGGAGTACAACCCCTATGGATGTGAAGGTATGCAAGGAGAGCCGAGATTTCACTGAGTTAACTCTTGACACTACATGTACTACATTTTTAATCTTTCATACTAAAAAGTAAGTGGGTGCATAATGACTTTATACTAAATATTGGTTTTTTACTTTCCAAGATCACATGATCACATGCATGACTGTCTATTTTTGACTGATATTTCTAGGATTTGTTTCTTCCTTTTATAACATATGGATGTGCTAATAAAGTACTTATTGAAATGTACCTATAGGAAAAATCAAGTTGACTGCGCCGGCAATGCCCGCTGCTGGCAACAACAAGTTCTATCATATTATTCTGTGTAATTACATCATCTGAAATGTATATGATACAAAAGCTTTACTTCCACAGAATAACAAATTGCATTTATTTGAGGAATCAAATAATGAGAAACTAAATCAGAATATTGCATAGTAACTGAAGGTATTTTGTGTATGGTGCAGAGTGTAACTGCCACCTGCCGGGCACGCTGGGCGGGCTGGGCGCGTGCGAGACGCGCGGCGGGCAGTGCACGTGCAAGGCGCACGTCGCGGCGCGCACCTGCGACCAGTGCGCCGACGGCTTCTACCGCCTGCAGGCAGACAATGTCTTCGGGTGCACTCGTGAGTAAAGCTGCACTAGCACCCAATTTAATATGTTTATCTACACTCATATCGTAAAATCCGGATTATGAACTCACAAATGAGAGAGAGGTCGGATACGTATATCACAAACAAATGAATCTATTTTGATGTAGTTTATTTCTGTTTGAAAGCTGATGTGTTCGAGATGGTTCTTAGCTATAATGGGAGTGATATCAGTATCGTGGCTCCTAAACGAATGGCCCTATTTTTATGCGATTTTTTCTGTTTGAAAGCTGATGTTTTCGAGATGGTTCTTAGCTATAATGGGGGTCGGGGGTTTTTGTGCTTGTGTATTGACTTGTTTCTTAAATTATTGTTGCCCCCTTAATTTTTAGGGACATTGAATTACTATTAGCTCGTTTTGTGTGAATCCTAAAAAAGCTTGAGTAACACGTGCACAGCTTGCGACTGCGACATCGGCGGTTCGATCGACAACAGCTGCGACAAGACCACCGGGCAGTGCCGCTGCCACTCGCGCGTGGAAGGCCGCCGCTGCGACCGCCCCATCCGCGCGCACTACTTCCCCACCCTGCACCAGTTCCAGTATGAGGTGGAGGACGGCGTCACGCACTCCGGGCCCGTGCGCTACCGGAACTCGGAGGACGTGTTCCCGGGGTACTCCTGGAAGGGATATGTCGTCTTCTCTGTGCTGCAGGTGAGTTCCATCCAGGTCCTCAATGTCATCAATCTTTTAGATACTATTATTTTAATCTGTGTCCATTGTATTCGTTTTGTAACGCTCTCTGGTTTAGGCCCGGTGCTACTCGTAGCACTTTTAACAATTTTCGACCATTTATTGAACGTCTGTATCTAGTTTTATAATTAACCCAGAACTACGAAATTGGTATCACATCAAAATTTGACATATTATCTCGTACTTTGAAAACACAGAAACATGAGTATGAATTCACTCGATAGAAAATAAAATCAAAGGTAACACTACTTTATGCTTAGAACATTGATTGGAAAGAGACTGCGTCACTAAATGCTTAATAAATAACTTTGTAACGCGCAAAAGCTATAATACATGCGCCGTTCGGGCGTTTTCGGTAATGCTCGCGCTTCATCGGGTCGCGCCACCGGCGCGCGGGCGTTCGTTCGCACGCGAGAGACGCATGGTTTTTAGTGGCAAAAGAGCGGGATTGCGGTGAACACCGTCTCGCGAGTTCTCAAATCTTTGTTAAATTTGATGTTGTAACTTGTAATAAACGTTTTAAACTACATTACACTTTTTAATTCAATGCTTTAGTTTTCCTACAAATAAATAAAAACCTTAGATTTTACTCCCGAGATGTATCATCTTTCCGGTTCTATATTTGATCACGGATGAGAGGGACAAAAAATTCACTGACGCCCGGCCTTAAAACACGAATGCACCTCGGTCCTGTGCTAATAGGATCCAGGTTCGACCCGCGATCTTTACAATATCCTCGGCCCATCTCGCCGCCAGACGACCGACACTTCGCTTCCCCTGTCTCGGCCACCACTCATACATCGCCTTACTCCACCTATCGTCACTTCGTCTGGCCATGTGACCTACCCAGCTCCATTTAAGTCTCATAATAGTAGTTCTGACGTCCCGAACTTTATAACTTATAGGTATAGAGAGATATGTTACAACAAATTAGTAGGAGTGACATTTCATTCTATTGTTTTCTTACAGAATGAGGTCATAAACATAGTACAGATCCCGAAGTCTTCACTCTACCGAATGGTGATAAAGTACGCCAACCCCCTGCAAGATCCCATTCTGGCCACCATCGTCATCACACCGGAAAGCGTTGTTGACATCCAACAAAAGTAAGTATTCTCTATTGGCTTATTAAATCAACAGACATGTCTGCGACATGGCCGTTCCGCTCAGAACATCGTATATAATGCTGCCACTACAGCGGCCTTCTCTCCCTGAGAAATTGGTAGCTATCTATGTTGATATTACGTAGTTACTATCAGTGAAGTTTAGAAGATATATGGGGACAACACTTTGCCAAAGAGTAGAAACCGTTGATGTCTGCATTTATTATCTACTAGCTAGATGTACATGTGGCTTCGCAAGCGAGGTCATTTCTCTTTGTTAAAATTACTCTATATACTATTCCAAGACCTAAAATACCAATATACCAAAGAGTATATAAATACTACGTAAGAAGAGACGGGACTGACGTATATTGGAACGGATGTTGTGAATTTTTAAAATGTGCGCTGAGAATAAGTGCAACATAACAAAACTAATTACCATAGGTAATAACACTCTATATCGAGCATGTTAGCCAACATGACAAACAGAAAAGGATGTCTGCAAACATAGCACATTTTTATCGATATCGATATTTTGAGAAAAAAAACGTATTAGGACTATTTTAATTTATATGGGGTTTATAATAATAATATGTTTTTTCTAAGCATGTGGTTTTTATTACATACAAAAATAATACATTATATAGTACACTACACATTTGTGTCTTTTTCCCTTAAAATAATGTCTAATCTTCCTTACTCCTTACTTAATATTACAAACTAGCAGTGGTCCGTGATTAATAGCAGTTAAGGAGTAGCAATTTTTTTTAAATTGGGTTCTTTCTTATTGTAATCGGTGTTTCGAAAATGTTTGCCACAGAAATATTTAATTCATGCAGCTTTTCGATCGGTATGTATGTCAAATCCTCTTTATCTGTCATTTGTATCCAGTTTTTGCACCTGAAAATAAGTTTTTTAATGAACATTAGAAGATTTAGCGGTTTTAGGCTACATGACATTAGGTAATCAAAATTTATACTTTTACTACGTTTACTATTATATAGTGTGGAATGCAGAAGGACTTAGAATAAGATTAGGAACCAAATGTCGAATAACGGGTTAGAAAAAATATCGATAACACCGGCACCGTACTAGTGCTAGCAAGGCTATGTTATTTTGTTGAATATTATGAAAGAAAAATCATTATTTTCTTGTACCTAATAGATTACCGAATAGATTTACCACTTACCTATATTCAGCGGAAATTGATCCATAAATGTTCGTTTTTGACCCATCGCTCTAACAGATCGCAAACCACAAGTTTTATAGCTCATTGCATAGAAAACTTCAAACTCAATCACACTATTATTTATTTAATGTAGAAACAAACACCTTCAAAGCATTAAATACATCAATAGAATTAGAATCAGAACAGAATTAGATTCAGAAGGTAATTATCACAAAAGCAACTTGCCTAATAATTTTGTGAACAAAGCTAAACCACAGAACACATATTCATAGCGAAGGCGTGCAGGAAGGTCATGCATATAGTGAAGTAGAAAAGATAGCCGCCATAGAAATTAGCTCACGTTTGATACAACAGTTATGAACATTTTTTTATTAAGCTGTTTCGCCTGACTGCAATATACCAACATTTGATCAAAATTCTTTCAGCCGTCAAAAAGTTTTTATCCATTGCTCTACTCATCGGATTGAGATACCAAGTACAGTAATCGCAGCCAATCTATATGTTTGTGAAGTTAGGCTCTGTGAACGATTGCGCAAGTAGTGCTGTGGGGATAAAACAGCCTAAATTAAGAGCGAGATAGAATATGCGAAAAACGTAAGCGAGTGAGCGAGGCAGTTATACAATGTTTTCTTCACCTTCAACATTGGGATTGCGCCTGAAAAATAGCAGTTTGCGCAGCGACTTACAGATAACTTCCGAGGCACATACATACACCAGTTTTTAAGTCAAACCAACAAGATGTCCAACAGTGAAAACCGCATTGCAATCGGTCCAGTCGTTTTTACGTGATGGGCGAACAAACAAACATACAGACAGACAAACATGATTTAAAAAAGTGTTATATTCTTATGCCGTAGCTTATTTTAAGTACCATAGACCATTTTATTTTATAATCTTCTTTGTACATTTTTTTTCGTACTTATTGCTTTATTATAAGTATAGGTGACACCACTACCAGTAGTGCCATCATCCTATATATGTCCACTGCTGGATATAGGCCTATCCTAAAGCACGCCACTGAGCTCGATTTTAGTAGTGCCATAGGAGACATAAATTGCACTAGAAATAGCAATAAACTGTCTTATTAACTCTAAATTTATCGATGTATCAATCCTCTGTGTAAGTGTCTTCCGATTTAAATAGAAGCACAGGGAAGATGCATACTGCATGATGCAATGATATTTGTCGAGGTTGATGGAGAGAGTTCATTCTGCCTAATTTATCATTATTCTGATAGCAGTTTCATTCCTACGTCATCAACTTGCAGGTTCAACGTGTACCTTCGGCCGACGAGCCAGCCGCAGCTGGTGACGGTGGCGGGAGACAAGGGCGCCGCGCCCTCGCCCTTCGTCATGAACCCCGGCAACTGGACCATCACCATCAAGACCACTAAGGAAGTCATGATTGTGAGCCGCTTTTCTCCACCTTTTTTTGTAGTTTGTTTTATATGCCAACGCAAGTAGCGTTGCTGCAAAACCAAGTTTCTACCAGATGACATAATTAGACTTTTCTTTTAACTATATTGTAATTTCTACATTATACCTCTGTAGCGGGCACAAACATTTGCAAAGATAGAGAAACACTAACAAATAAATAAATAAAACGGTGCGAGTCGGAGTCGTGCATCGAGGGTGGCGTACAACTTGTATAAATAAATAATAAAATAAATAAATTGTGCATTAGTAAACGGTACTTCATCATTTAAAAAAATATTGGTGTTCCATAGCCTCCCCACTAGGACTCCCTGTCTCTGTCTGTGTGTTGTATGTCAGTAGTTTGTCCATCAAGGGAACTGAGGCGTATTTTTTATTATGATTTGTCTACAAATTTACGGGATTCGGATTTTTTCCTTTACTTATGCTAGAAGATGATTTCAACGGAAGTCACTGTAGGTTTTGATTCCTTTGCGACAGTCAAAATAAACATAAACAGACGTACCTTTTGATTGCGTGGACTTAGATCTTTGTTTTTTTCACAGCTCCAAGGGATTGCAGACTTGAGTATTTGATATTAATTTCAACTTGATATCTCCACGAGTTCCTGAGAAAAAGGTTCTTTACAGACAGCAAAGTCATCTTAGAAGGGTTCCTTTTTTACGTTATTATTACGACGAGATACTTTAAGATAAAGGTCACCTTTTGCACCAGCGCCATACGAACCTGTGCTGACAGCTTCCGTTTGTCCGCAGGATTACTTCGTGCTGATCCCCGAGGCGTACTACGAAGCCACGGTGCTGACGAAGCACGTGGACAAGCCGTGCGTGGTGGGTGACAGGGCGTTGTGTCGCCACTTCGCTTATCCCAACGTGGCTGGCTTCCCCAGCGCTGACATCAGTGGTCTGGTAACCGGCGTCAGTGCCTACATTGACGACCCTCAGGTAAGACATGTCCTAACATCTGTACTTATATTCAGGAACAAGCTTGGCAAAGGGATGAAAAGACCAAGTGACGCTAATATGTATCTCTATGAGATGACTATATTTATAATATACTATCTGCGCCCCGCGGTTTCACCAGTGTGGATTATGATGATGGATGATGATGATGATGATGATTAAAAGTAGCCCATATGTTGAACCAGGATATAAGCTATTCTGGTACCAAATTTCACCCAAATCCGTTCAGCCGTTTGAGCGTGATGGAGTATCAAACATACTTCTAAAGATAGATGGCGCTAATCGGTTTTTATCTGGTTTTTATGCATTTTATGACGAGTAGTATGAACTGTCAGTTCTAATGTACGGAGTTCTGCATCGCGCATTCAAAGTTTTCCTCTCGATAAGAGAGTATTAATTTTTAAAACTCCTAGGCTCTGATTGTCCTGTTTACGACAGTACAGAAGTCGCAGTGGATCTTTGTGATTGTGAAGTTAGGCTCTGTGAACGATTGTGCAGGTACTAATGTGAGGATAAAAACAGCATAAAGTAAGAACGAGATAGAGTATTCGAAAAACGTACGAGTGAGCGAGACACTTATACAATGCTGTCTTCACCTTCAACATTGGCATTGCGCAGCGACTTGCAGACAACTTCCGAGCCACAAAGATCCGCTGCGACTACTGTAGCTACCTCGCACTAGTGGCTTCTCTAATTTATAATATTAGTGTGAAATGTGATTTGTGCCACTTGGCTCTGAAAATTTTGGTCCATGTGGTTCAGTTTCCATGTGGTTCATAGAACCTCCTCCTTTTATGAAGTCGACTAACTACAAATTTTCAGCAACTGAGCGAGATCAACGCCGCAACTAGCAGTATACCGCTGCTGAACAGCGAACAGAGTGAGCTGCAGTACAACATGAAGATCGACCCGGGCTCGTACGTGCTGCTCGTGGAGTACGTGACGCCCGTCGCCGGCGCGGCCGTGTACTTCGACAACAGCACGAGCGCGTACGTGCCGCGTGGCGTCGTCGTCGTGAGGTAAGCGAGTACCCACTTTAATTGTACGTGCTGCTCGTGGAGTAACGTGACGCCCGTCGCCGGCGCGTCCGTGTACTTCAACAACAGAACGAAAGCGAAAGTTCCGCGCGGCGTCGTCGTCGTGAGGTAAGCGAGTACCCACTTTACTTTCGTCGAATTACTGGAGCTAGCATAAAAAATGGCCAAGTGCGATTCGAACTCGCGCACCGAGGTTTCCGTACAAACTTAACATTGCCTTTGGAAAACAGTTGTCCCAATACATCGACATAGGTCGCGGTCAGTTTGGTAACTGCAAATAAGACTACTATCACAAAAAGTGATGTAATTACAAAATTTACGGTTTTCGGTGTTACTTTATAGGTGATTGTTCAATAACGTATGTGCGCAGGTTCCAGTCGGGCGATGCGCCAGACTCGTCCGCGGTCGTCAACCTAAACGACTGTCCGTACACGACCCCGTGTCGGCAGGTCGTCGTCGACACGCTCGCCAAAGTCAACTACGTTCGTGTACACGACCCCAACAATATCATCTATCTGATGGTGAGTTTGTTTTATTTGTTTTAAAGGTAGAAACTTAGCATGTCGTTCTCTGAAGGCCGGCTGCAATAGACGATTAAATTCGTACAATGACCCCTCACTACTTATCTCTATTGCTCGCGCTTAAATGTGTATTGCCGTCGCGTTCGCACATGAATGATAAAGATCAGTGGTGAGGCGTCATTGTACAAATCTTTTCGTCTATCGTGGCCGGCCTTTAGCTTTGGTAGATTTATAGATGACTAGAATATTTTATATATAAGTACTAGCAACCCGCTCCGGCTTCACAAGGATGTAAATTAGAAATAAAAAAGTGAAACTTGTGAAGTTGTCGCACACTCGACCTTCACTCCGCTTGACGGCGGATCGCTTCGGTCGGCGCCTCTTCCCTCGCTGCGTTTAGGTCTCGTATGCTCGTATTATATATATATATATAAACCTTCAGTGAAAAATTATCTAACTGATGGTGAAACCCGCATCAAAATCCGTTGCGTGGTTTAGGAGGAGTTAGCGGCCAAGCACACAGACAGAGAGACAGACGCGGAGTGAGTTTGTGTTATAGTATGTATTGATTACCTTATTATGTCCTTGGAAAGTGATAGAGGACCTAGAAAACTTATTTATTAATAAAATACTTTGGGTGAACTAAAAAATACTGAACCAATTTTGATGAAATTTATATGGAACCACACTGAAAGTCTACTCTTTCAAATTAATACTTATCATCCAAACTTTTTCAGAAATACCGGATATATAAGAGCCTAACATACATGCAGTAAAAAAAGAGAAAATTCAGTCAAAATGCAAATCTTCAACATTGAAATCTATTAACAAGATATAAGTTCAGAAACTAAAACCCGACTACGGTCGGGTAAAAAATAGTATATGATACTTTTGCTATAAATAGTCGAATCGATTGATACGTCGCTTGTCAAAATCAGACCAAGTTTATGATTGAACACATAACCCTTGCTAATTCCAGGCTGAGCCCGACACGTTTGCCGGCATCAAGTCGATAGTGGCTATACCCGAGGCGCAGTGGCACCTCGACTACATCACCCCGCGGCCGTACTGCCTGCGGCGCGACGGACGCTGCGAGCCTGCAGTCTTCACCGCCGCTGTGGACTCCAAGAAGGTACTACATAATCATTGTTAGAAAGCTGAAGACTGAGCTCAGTGGCCTACATCCACCAGTGGACAAGTATAAGCTGATGATGATGAATCATTATCATACACAGCCAACTAGTACGGAGCAATGTGCAGTTGTCTATGTACACAGCTCAAAGTTAAAGTTAGTGTATATAGGCAAAATAATAACACTTTTACAAGCCAAAACATAACATCTAATAAACAGAAAAACATAAATGATTATAAATGGATCAATTCAATAAAATTAGGCAAGCTAAGTATGCTTTGAGTTTGAAAAGGAGGTTTCCCTTTCATGTGCCAACTCAAACGAGGTTTATTACGCTTACTGTCATGCCGACTCAGATAGAGCTGAATCTCGCACAGGAAAAGGAAATACCCTTGTTACTCGTTACTCTATTGAATCTGATTGCTCACTTCCAAAAACCCATGTTTATTTTTACTGCATATATTTATCTTGCAATGTCTGTATGTTTGTTTAGTTATTAAGGTCAAATCTTGCAAGCTGCATTAAAATCACTTCCTATGGAGTTGAATTTTTTCATGTTGGTTCAGTTCCGATGACAATGCAGGTTTTTGCTAAGCATAACCTAAATCGACATCCAGGAATAGATAAAGGAACTCTTCAACGGTCAACAGCACTCACGTTTTTTTTTGTACGCATTGTATTATGATAGCCGGTTTGAAGTTTTACCGTCACAGTAGCAGTTAACAACTAAAATGCAGATGTTCATAAACGGGTAGATACATGTATTCTTCAGTTAAAAGCAAGTTGTTCGTTAAATAAAGCCTATCTGAAGATTAAAAAAGTTTTATGCTATTAGTCGAATAAACGCTATCTGATTGCTTATCGGAGCATTGAAAAATCGTCCCTAAATATCACACCGTTAAACAGACTAATTAATTAATTCCTGGAACATTTATTAACAGGCTTATCTGTGCATTGAAAAATCAGCCCTTAGTAATTTTTTTATCAATATTGCAATACCATAATTAGTAAAAAAATACAAGTTTTGGTTAGAATTAAAAGTATGGTATCAATTCACTTGTTACAAACTAAACTAAATGTTTAAAAGTGTATTAAATCCGATGCTTCTTATTTATTGGATAAACGCGCTTACTTTAAGAAAATATTTTAATAATTTACTGGAACCGATTCTAGAACCGGGTAGAACCCGGTTTTCAGATACGGTCCGGTTCTGCATTCCCTAGTTTGTGGTGTAGTCGGTGAGTACTGAGAACACAGTCTGAGAAGGAAACTAATTATTTCCCCCGTGTGCACTTTTATTTATTCTGTGCTTGGTGTATGTTTCTCAGTATTAAAATTTGTATTTAAGCGTAAGCGTAATTCAAAACATTTGATTTGTTTAAATGCAAATGTAAAGAAAAATATACAATACATGAGTCGCAGAACAAAGAGTATATTAATATTACTTTGCAAGTAGCTTATATACGATAACACTGGAGATTGCAATACAAACAATGGCTTAACCTTAAAGTAAAGAAATATGAATTTGAATTATATCACTAATGGTTTTCTCTTTTTTTAGGGCGACCCCTTTGGTCTTAAGTTTATGATAAATAATATTTATCCTAAACTTAAGAACAAAAATAAAATTATTTGTGGTAATATAATTTTATGAAAAAATAGCTGCACCACGAGGTTTCACCTGAGCCATAGATAGGCCATGGTGCTCAGGGGTAATGTAGCTTCCTATTAGTGAAAGTATTTTCAGAATCGGATTAGTAGGTAGTTTCAGAGATCAGCCGGAACAAAAAAAATACATCTTTCGAACTTTATCTATTTATAATATCAGCGGGCTGGCCGCAGATACAAATCGTAACGTTAATCGCACTCAAATTCACAGAATTTTTAATTTTTCTCATACTAGAAATGTCAAATTGAGCACAATTGAGTGCTGTTACCATTACAGTTAGTATTCTTGATCAGCCCGCAATATAGATACATTAAAACATAGGATGCAGCAGCACATGCACATACATATCAGCCGGTAGACGGCCACTTCTGGATTCTCCCCCCTAGAACGACAACAACCAAACCGAACAATCCGTCACAACATACGATACGAATATATTATATAAAACTTATCCCTTTATCTAGTACCTTGCTTGTAACCGCTTTATTCCGGTTACTCAGTACATTTTTTGGGATACGGTTCTAAAAGGGGTCAATACAAAAGAAAACCAGCAATATGGTAAATCATTTATTCACTAACTTTATTATTAAATTCGAGCAACACATTTGTCTGAGTCATTAGAAAAACAGATAAGCAAAGGTACTTAATTTAAAAATAAAACAAGACACGAACTATAATGCAGATGTTCATAAAGGCATGGACCAACTATACAAGTAGTACTTGTATATGTTGATCTATGATAAAGGTATGTGAAAATAAGATAGTTTTGTAATATTTGCCTTTTTGTTCTAATATCCTCTAGAAGTTTTTTGGTGTGTTTTTAAAGACAAGGAGCATAGTCGTCTGGTTATAGTCATCTGGGTCATAGTCATCTGTATTTTAGGTCCTGGAATAGCACCAAGAGTACTTTTAACCTAGAGAAATTACCACGTGCAAAGCCGCGGGCATCAGTTAGTAATTCATAAGGTTTTATGATTCTAAGGTAAAAACGTATAAATATGGTTAAATACGATTAATAGACGTAGACGTAGTGTAGGGCGCCTACCAGCCAGGTGGGGTGAAGATAGACACAAAGTGGCTGGCAGCTGTTGGAAGAGAAGAGCTCAGGGCTCAGTGGCGTGATTTGGGAGAGGCCTATGTCCAGCAGTCCAGTAGTGGACTGACACGGGCTGATGATGATGAGATTAATAGCGTAAAAATACAATCACCCGTGAAACTTAATGTTAGAATTTGGTTTCTAAACACTTCTGCGCTTTTGCACAACACAATATATTGTTCAAATTTGCGAATTTAACAAGAATAAATTTTTATTTAACGAAGACTTGAAGCGATAAAAATCTGTGACAGATGGGCTTAATTCAGTGTTGCTATAATATTAAAATGGCAGCTACCAACAATCAGGGTTGCGTTTAAGTACATAAACAAGTTAAACGGTAAAAATTTCGTTCGATAAAGTAATACGAGTGAGGGTTCGCTGAACGGTTTCGTACCTTTAGATAATAACAAGTAAGTTTAGCTGTCAAATTCAATTGTCATCTTATCATTTATCTCAACTCAACTCTTAACGTGTTTTTAAAGTTAAATCGGCACTCGGTCACAATAAAAATAACCTATTTCTGTGTTAAATAATTACAACACAATAGTATTATCTTTATTTACGAACAAAACAACCATCAACACATTGAATCGAGTTAATAGAATCATCAACAGCTTTCAGTCTGACAATCCTCAATGGCGACTTCAAAAGGTCGCTAATATTTTATCCTAGTAAGGTGAAGACTACCAGAGGACTTCCAAAAATGGTTCAAATTTATATATAGTGGGTTTCATTTTTCACCTCGCGGTGTCTCTGAACGGGGTATTTGACGTTTGATCAGTATAACTTTTATATTGGACTAACTTTCGCCCGCCACGTCGTCCACTACAGTTTATCGCGTAAAATGCATCCTATGTACTTCTATGTAAAAACCAATGCAAAAGTATAGCACCAACACACTTGATGCTTTTTGACAGACTTGTTATTATTTCGTTTTCATGCAACCGTTCCTTACAGCGAGTAATCGAGATTTTCCAGTTTTCCCGTGGAAACTTGCAATTTTCAGGGATAAAAATTATCATAGGTTGGTCTATATTGTACAGTACCCATTACAAAGTTTCATCAAAATCGGATTAGCCGTTTTGGAGTGAAAGCTCCCCAAACAAATGGAAAAACAGACAACGTTTCACTTTTATATATTGGTTGACTTTAACGCACAATTCAAAAGTGAAGTGCTGATAATATTTTTTGTTTTCCACATTTTTTTACTGATTTCCATAGAGAGTTCTTAAATTGACGCGTATGTAAATTGACCAAAAAATCTGAAGAGAATCCCGACCTTGCGAAAACTTGGGTCTTCACACGTTCTAGTTGTATTTTTATTTTTATCATGGCAGTTTCAGATAAAGTGTGAGAGGAATAGAAAACATGCCTAGGGGTGAATGAACTTGTCTTTTGTCATCATTCTATATTTCTAGGCGCAATCTCCAGTGTTATTTATATAGTATACTAGCTTTCCCGCCCGCGACTTCGTCCGCGCGGACTACTGTTTATCGCGAAAAAAGCATCCTATATTCTACTAGGATATTATTAAACACTAATGCAAAAGTAGGTATAGCACCAACGCTCTTGATTTTTTTGACAGACTTGTTGTGTCGTTCCCATAGCAACCGTTCCTTACAGCAAGTAATCCACATTTTCCAGTTTTCCCGTGGAATCATTTTCCGGGATATAAAGTATCCATTATTTTATTCCAGGGTATAAGCTATCTCCATTCCAAATTTCATCAAAATCCGTCCAGCCGTTATCGCGTGAAAGCTCCCCAAACAAACAAACAGACAACATTTCACTTTTATATATTGTTATATATGGATTATTTACTTTAGCTTCTTGCTACTTTGTATACCTACTTCTTGGTTTCACTATTAGTTTTTTTAACTAGATGGCGTTAGTGTCAAGTTAGCTCGCGGAGTCATTTCATTCGTAAGTTTGTAATAGGTACATTTATTCTATGTTTAACCCACTGTTTTTATAAGTAACAATGTTGCTATTTTTGAAATAGGCATTTATTCGTTGCTAATTTCAGCGACGATGCCTTTATATTTTTGTAAGTAATTTAAGCGTAATTCAAAATCTTTTGCGGTGGTGAGAGCTGGGTTTTAATCGGCTTCTAAACGGAGTTTCTCAAGTAGTCGGTCGGTTCGGTATTACGTAGTATTTTTATACTCTTTGGGTCGGCGTTTTCAGGAAAATATATAATAAAAAGAAGGGCATAGGGATATCTATGAAAATTGCAATAATGTAACCCAAGGTATCAGAAATTTGCTTATAAAGACTTTATTTGACGTGCGCTGCGAAAACGATTGATGATACATAAAATAATGTCATTAGTAGCAGTTTGTGTCTTGGAAGTTGTCTGCTAGTCGCTGCGCAAACTGCTATTTTTCAGGCGCATCCCAATGTTGAAAGTGAATACAGCATTGTATATCTGCCTCGCTCGCTTACGTTTTTCGCATATTCTATCTCGCTCTTACTTTATGCTGTTTTATCCCCGCAACAGTACCTGCGCATTCGTTCACAGAGCCTAATTTCACAAACATATAGATTGGCTGCGTCTACTGTAATATAAGATTATGGAACTCATGTTTACCTATTCTAGTTAAGTCACAATAACAGATTATTGTTCAAATTAGTCAATCAAAACACGGGCAGAAACGTGTACAAATAAAGAGAAACCCTTAGCTACCCGTGCGAAGCCAGGGTGAGTCACTAGGCCATCTCGTCTGAAAGGTTTACCTATTAAATTGTATATGTACATATTTACTCTGTTATTATTACGATGAAGGGAGGCCTTTGCCAAGCAGTGGGACACAAATGACTGAAAAAAACGATGAGTTCGCTAACACCACCATCTTTACTTCTTCCATTTTTTTTCATATATTTCAAATAAATTGACACTATGATTGTATACTGAAATTAAATGAATGGTAGCAGCAGCTTTAAACTCCACGTCCACCTCGAAGGCTTGCCGCTCAGCAAATGATCGCGGACTATCGTGTGGATGCTGATGATGATCGTGACGATTGCCTTGCCGATGACAGACGATCACACGAGTAACGATCATCGCCATTAGAGAAGAGATCACTGAAACTCCGAGGGGATGTCATTTTCAATTGACAAGAATTTCTTTTTTTTTATTCTCATTTCTGCCCACTACCAGGAAACAGCAAATTAAGTGTCTCCTAGAAGATTGGTTGAATAAGGTCGCGCTCGTCATCCCGAGACATTTGTTCATTAGTTTCATACCCAATAATTTCGCTAAAATATTGCTCTTCAAACCACTCCACAGAAATGTTTGTACATTTTCATGGCGGCAGTTTAGATAGCAAACCTGCAGATTCATGCCGAAGAGTCATACCTAAATCCAAACATTTTTGCACGACTGCCCAAAAAAGGAGTGTAATGTTGTCAGTATTTGAGTTTTTTATTTCAACCATAGACCAGATTTACTGAACAGATTTAGATGTATGGGGTATCGTTAGAATCCTTACATACCCCCGAGTAACATAGGCCATAACTTTTTTTTTTTAATTTATTCTCTTTGGTAGTTTGGTACACTTACAAAGGCTGAAAAAAAAATAAGAATTTTACCTCTACATATTCAAATGCTGAAAAAAAAACTTTGGCTTTGATGAGCACATTCCAATAATATATAATTTATTGGCATGAAATCTTTTTAGTTCGTTGTTGGCAGGACAGTCGTGTTTTTTCTCTAAATTTGAAGATGTACTTGTTGATGTGTATATTTTAGCAACAGGCTTTGTTCCCTTGCAGTTGGAGATAGAATCCGGCACGGGCGGGGACATAGGGCAGCAGCCCCCGATCCTGGACAACTCCACCGCCGTGGTGTACCTCACGCCTTTCGCTGAACCTGTCGTGGTGGAGGGTAAAGTGGCCACTCCTAGGAACTATCTGCTGGTGCTGCATTACTACCAACCAGACCTGCCTGGTAAGTCTCTGGACAACTCCACCAACGTGCTCTGACCGTGATCACATTATCGATCTTAGAGCACTGTGTCCAATACGCATTTGGTCCAAATCGAAGTCGGTATTTCGTCATATACGCAGATAGTCCAATATTCATGGATAATGAGCAAAAATAAATGGGAATGTTATACTATAAGACCGAAATTACTGTAATTTTTTATAACTTCATGATTCGATAAGGGAACTCTTTGTTATGAATTTTCATAAGCCAAATGGTAGATCGCTGCATGTCTATCAAACACGGGGGTGTTGCTATATTCACGTCGCTGGACAGGTCTCTTGTTGATCTCAGTAGTTGGTGATAATGTACAGGGAATTCTGTCTTTCATACTGATTGTGAATTTATTATCTGGGCATAGACCGATCTTCCTTTGATCCATCTACCGCCAGCTATACTTTCCTATCAAAAAAATACGAGCGAGCCTTACAGTAGTCGCATATGATATGCAATATCTGACATCTAACGGATGACGATGGAAGATTATGATAGTATCCTATGTGATATTCCAGAGTATAAGCTATCTCCATTCCGAATTTCATCAAAATCCGTTCAGCTGTTTGAGCGTGAAGGAGTAACAAACATACACATACATACAAACTTTCGCCTTTATAATATTAGTACGATGAAACTAAAACAACGAGCAACGTTTTCTACCGCGCGCTCTCATTGGTCAACTGTGAATCAGCAACTCTTCATCTGATCTATACATATCTTACTTTTCCTCATAATACCCTAAATCTGGTTGGCTACGTAGGAGACCGCTCGGCCGCCAGTCTGAAGTACCGGAGTTCTATTCCCAACTGACTACTATAAAAAATATGTGATGGCTTTCGCTATGGCTTATAACTTGATAGCACCGTGCGTTGGTCAAATCAAATAGCGCGCGCTTCCCCGGCTTCCTATTACACTTTCGGTTACACATTGTCATCAAACACTTTTCATGAAATCACTCCCATAGATTGCATAAAAGCGAGCGGAAAGATAATACATATCAAAAACATAAAAACTTCCAGAGAGCAGCATCGTCGCTGTGGTCACCGCCAACGGTCAGCAGTACGAGACTACCATTCCAGTGCAACACTGTCCGTCGAATTCAGGGTGCAGAGTGCTTCTGAAGACCGCTGACGGAAACACCAGGTTCCCGTTGGAACAGAACTTTACCATCACATTCAACGTGAGTGACGCTTTTCAACTTATTGTCCAAAGAACTGAAAAGGGACAATCATTATAAAAATGGAAAGGGAATAAACTTTATCTCATTTTAGAAAAGGAATGAATGTGTATCTCATTTTGGAAAAGGATGAAAGTTTTATCTTATTTTTGGAAAAGGAATAAAGTTGTATCTCGATTTGAAAAAAGAATAAAGTTTTATCATATTTTGGAAAAGGAATAAAGTTATATCTCACTTTGGAAAAGGAACGAAGTTTCATCTCACTTTGGAAAAGGAATACAGTTATATCTCGCTTTGGAAAAGGAATACAGTTATATCTCACTTTGGAAAAGAATAAATTTTTATCAAAAAAAAAAACAAGTAATTTTTATCGCGCCACATCCCTTTAACCATTTCGTCTATCATGACCACTGCATTATAATCCAATTTTTTCCCTCAGTCTCTAAATCTGTCTTATAGGGGAGGTCAGTTTTTATTACGGTTTTATTTAGCTTGCCCTGTTTGTTTTTGGTTTGGGATTTAGTCATTGTTTTTTTTATGATTATTTTTATGGCGTTAACGCCTGACTACCGAGAAAAATAATCATAAAAATCATAAAAAATAATCATAAAAATCATAAAAAATAATCATAAAAATCATAAAAAATAATCATAAAAATATTAAAGTTTTATCATCATCAAATTTGCTTTATCACCATTTGCTGTTTTTATCATCAACTTTACATAATTAATAGTAATTTATTAACACCAATATCATGTCAGCCAGAAGTTTAGAAGTCCACTGCTGAACATAGGCCTCCCCCAAAGAGCGCCATGATGAGCGATCTTGTGCCACCTCCATCCACCGACTTCCTGCGATGGCTGCAATGTCGTCGGTCCATAGTGTGGGGGGTCTCCCCACACTTCGCTTGCTTGTTCGTGGTCGCCATTCGAGAACCTTTATTTCCCAGCGGTTGTCGGTTCTGCGAACTATATGGCCTGCCCATTGCCACTTCAACTTGCAAACTCTGAGAGCTATGTCGGTAACCTTCGTTCTTCTACGGATTTCCTCATTTCGGATTCTATCAGTGAAACACCGAGCATAGCCATTGCACGCTGCGCATCTCTGAGCTTGTGTATGAGACCAATAGTTAACACCAATATAATGAATACCAATTAAATAATACGAAAATTGCGATGAGTCAAATCAGATCCGAGCTCACACATTTTGGAAGAGCAGAAGTAGAGTCGCTGCAGCTTATTCACCACGGATGACATACATCATACGAAATTCAAAGAGATCAAGCCCCATTCGGGTTCTTTGAGTATCGATGTAGTTCCAGGATTAGTGTTCCCCAGCCAAACATGGTCTTGTAACGTTCAAAACATTATTTTGAAGTCTCTTGAGGCTTCCGAATTAACACGATTGCCCATATTACAGTTGTTCTACCTCATGAAAGTGAGTTGGTCTTGATTATGTGTAGATAGTCTATAGTCATAATTTATTAATAATACATGATACTGTTTCTGAGCGCGTAAGCTCGGGAGCATAGAATAACTGTACGTGTGTGTGTGGGTACCACTAGTACGTAGTAATACGCAGTTACTGTTGTCTATGGTGGGTGCTAAGAATACCTTAAAAACTAACAAACAGAAAGATAATCAGAGTTTTTAGTTTTGGCTTCTTTCACAGCTGAATGTCTGCACCAATATCTTCCATACAAAGTTTAACCATGTCGCCAATTCCAGCAATAAAACCCCACCATTAAAATCAGTCCATCTGTTTGGGAATACAATACCTCAGACAGCTCACATAGCAGACATCAACTTATAATAAACTAGCTGCGCCCCGTGGTTTCACCCGCTTGGATTATGATGATGGCTGAAAGTAGTCTACGTGTTAATCCAGGATATAAGATATCCTGGTATCAAATTTCAAATCTGTTCAGTTGTTTGAGCGTGAAGGAGTAAAAAACATACATGCACACATCTAAAGATAGATGGCGCTAATCGGTGTTTATGTTGGACCTTTTGTTTGGACTGTCAGTTCTAATGTATGGAGTTCTGCATCCCGCATACGAAGTATTCCGCTCGAGAGAGTATTCATTTTTAAAACTCTAAGCTCTGATTGACCTTTTCACGGCAGTGGCTACACTACTCTGATTTATAATATACTAGCGACAAGCCCCGGCTTCGCACGAGTGCAGAAATTAAGAAAAAATAGTTCTCGCACATTCGACTTTCACTCCGCTGCGGGGGACGGTGGCTCGCTTCGCTCGCCGCCTCGCTACGTTCAGGTCTCGTATGCTCGTATTAAAAATCTCCGAAATGGCTGGACCGATTTTGACGGGCCTTTCACTGGCAGATAGCTGATGTTATAAGGATTTTATTATAATAATGAAAAGAATTAGGTTTCCGCGCAAAAAAAACCCATGAATTTTTAATACACGGGCAAAGCACAGCTATATGTAAATATAAAACTTCCCTTGAAAAATAATCTAACTGATGGTGAAAACCACATTAAAGTCCGTTGCGTAGTTTAAAAGATTAAGCGTTACAGAAATACCGACTTTGTTTTATATTATGTATCGACTGCTACTTTTTTCACGTCTGGGATTAAATAATGATTACTGAATAGTAAGTAATGTTCGCAGGGGCAAAGCAGCAAGGGGGTATGGCTGGACTACGTGCTGGTGATCGCAGAGCCGGACTACGTGGACTCAGTCCTCTCGGAGGCCAACATGCTGGACTACACTCGCGAGTTCATCAAGAAGTGCGCCCTCAGCGACTACTACATCCCGCACAATGAAACCGGTAGCGAACCTCATGATCATAACGTCACCCAACTCAAATTATTTATTGTATACTAGTTTGCCCGCCCGCGACTTAGTCTCCGCGGACTTAGTTTATCGCGAAAAAAAGCATTCTATGTTCTTCTAGGAAATTATAAACTAATGGAAAAGTAGATCACTAACGCTCTTGAAGTTTTTTGACAGTCTTGTTATAATTTTGTTTCCATGGCAACCGTTCCTTACAGCGAGCAATTAACATTTTCCAGTTTTCCCGTGGAAATTAACCATATTTCGAGATAAAAAGTATCCTATGTTTTATTCCAGGGCATAAGCTATCTCCATTCCAAATTTTATCAAAGGCCGACTAGTCGTTATCGCGTGAAAGCTCCCCAAACAAACAAACAGACAACGTTTCACTTTTATAAATTGGTATGTATAGACAACATAATAGACTTCTGCTAGTTAAAACTTAAAGGAGTAACTCCAATCCAAATTCTACTCCGCCCCAACGCCCACCCGCTCAAGCGCATTATCGTCACCACAATGTTTACTGCGTAGGCTTCTGCCGCGACTCCATGTTCTCCATAACCGCGGAGTACAACAGCGGCGCTTTAAGCTGCTTCTGCGACTTCCTGGGCTCCACGGAGCTGGAGTGTGACACGTTCGGCGGGCAGTGCCCCTGCAAGCCTAACGTCATTGGCCGCTCTTGTACCACCTGCCGCACCGGATACTACGGGTTCCCCAACTGCAGGCCCTGCCACTGCCCATCCACGGCTATATGTGACGACAATGGTGAGTATTACTAAATCATGAGCTCTGGAATCGAATGTACTATATTTAGAATCTATTCACAGTGCTCGCATAATTCAACCAACAATTTTTGGAAGCTGTGTTAGTACCGGAGAAATCCACTAGATAGACGCGTGTTGCCCTATGCACTTTTTTGCATCGCGGTGATAAGATTCACCGGTACTACAACTAAACGTTTGGTTACTGCCATTTTTTTTTCCTGAATGCACAAACACAAATTATTGTTTTTCATTTACAAAATCAGCCTCGAAGTTCGAATACCCTGACCTGACCTGAGACCTGATTAAACACACGTATTATATATTATGTATAGTAAAGGTTGTGTATAATAATATAATAATATATTTCACTTTCACTATTACTACTCGAGTCGAGACGGTTTTGGCCATATAATGATTTCTGGATAGAATACTTCGGCCTGAATAATCTAGGACAAAAATACAAGTAGGTAATGTCTTCAGCACACTGTGCAAAGCCTTAAAATCAACGCAAACAAAACCATATAACCTGTGATGGATGTGTGTTCCCTCCTAGGGCTACGAGCTTGAAAAGCTTGGTACGGCTTAGGGACAGAAAATGTCCGCTCTGTGCCAGAATGTAATCAATGCGTGTTTGCAGGCATGTGCATCTGCCCTAAGAACGTGGAAGGCGAGAACTGCGACCGCTGCAAGCCGCTGACGTTCAACTTCGACGTGCAGCGCGGCTGCGACGACTGCAACTGCAACAGTCTGGGCGTGTACGACAATCAGCTGCAGTGCGAACCAGACAACGGCAACTGCGCGTGAGTGCACTTTAACTCCCTATTTCATTATAGAATTTGGCCAGCATATACCAATACTTCATAGTCTGTCAATTGTCACCATATGCCCTGAACCTATCTGTAAAGCACATTCCCTCGTCACTCTCATTGCCCAATGAAAATTACCAAAACTTAGGACACTTTTTTTTAAATAACTGTCAGTCTTTGGACGTGACGAAAAATATACCTACAAGAGCTTGGCTTTATTTTACTTTAAAACAATGCAATAGGTGACTATAAATGTCTGTCACGTTCATCTATGTTTAAGACATCTTCAAAGAGTACTTGCTCTACACAAGATCATAACATCAGGTAAGATAATGATAAGATATAGGAACCGGCCATAAGACAATATATATATATATAGCAGTTCTCCATAACATTATCAGACCGGAACCACGCGGCACCATTCCGCCCCCGGCTGTTCTACCCATCAAATATTAAAGCAAAACACTGTTCGTGGTCAGTTGTCGAGAGAACGTGATCGGGCGAGTGTGCGACCACTGTGTGCCGGGGCACTACGCGTTCCCGGACTGCGTGCCGTGTAGCTGCGACCAGGCGGGCACCACCGACGACGTCTGCGATCAGAACACCGCGCAGTGCTACTGCAAGAGGCACGTTAGGGGACAGGTGAGAGCACCACCTCTGCACCTATTTTTCGCCAACACTCCAGCTAGATTCGTTGTTCTATCTAACGAAGGCGGGTTGGTCTTGATTGTGGGTGTAAATACATTGTTTCTGGGGAGCACCCAGTATCGAGCTACAACAATGTGCACTTGCATCATTATCATCTCCCTATCCTTGTCCCACTATTATGTGAGGTCGGTACAACATGTAATTTTCTTCCATTTCTCCCTATCAGCCGTCATCTCAGTATTCACTCCCCTCTTACACATGTCATCTCTCTCACAATCTATCAACACTATATTGGTCTTCCTCTAAGCTTGTTACCATTCACGTTCATTTTTGTCCACGTACATCTGCACACAATGTCAAGACCAACCCACCTTCGTGAGATAGAACAACTGTACCATATCTACAGCTAGCTGTTACTGTACTGTTTTCGTTTCAGGAATGCAACACTTGCAAAGATGAATACTTCAACCTGCAAATGCACAATCCAGACGGCTGCACCAAGTGTTACTGCTTCGGGAAGACCACACGGTGTTCTAGCTCGTACCTGGCCTGGGCAGTGGTATGGATCCTATGGAGTTTTATTATTACTAGTGGTTTCATACGCACTTGCTGTTTTCTACGGAAGCTCAACTTATAATATGCAAGTGTAGTTACCAAACATCCAAGTCCATTCTTTATGGAATGCACCAAGTGGTAGCCTTACGTTCAATAGTGAAACTTACAATCCAACGATACCGGGTTCGGTCCTCAATGACTTTTCTAAGTTATGTGCAGTTTTTCATATCTCCGTGCTTCGGAGGGCACGTTAAGCTGTCGTTGGCTGTTATTGATTAACAGCCAACGACAGTCTTTAAGCCATGTCAGAGGCCCTCAGGTGACCTGAAGTACTCAAACAGTAGAGGCCAGCACTACTTCATACGACAAACAAACAAACAAGTACATGAAAAGTGCATTCATGCAGTAGTCATGTCATGGCGAAACTTAGAACGGGCTATCACAATGATTAAATACGAATACAGTCAGGAACCAACCCTGAGTCCAGCAAGCAGAACCGGTTATCATTATAAAATTCGTACACAACATTTCGTGCCCATGCTGTTGACCGTTGAAGAGTTCCTTAATCTGGCGATCATGTCACGGTAAAACTTAAATTCGGCTTTCATAGTAAAATGCGTACACAAAATTTCGTGTCCATTCTGTTGACCGTTGAAGAGTTCCTTAATCTGGCGATCATGTCACGGTAAAACTTAAAACCGGCTTTCATAATAAAATGCGTACACAAAATTTCGTGTCCGTGCTGAAGCGTTGAAGAGTTCCTTTACCGTAAATAATCCTGGATGTCGATTCAGGTCATGCTTAACATAAAAATGCACTGTCATTGGAACTGAACCAACATATAAAATTTTTACTCCGTAGTATAAGAGGAAACGGTTCTAATGCACGGTTTCTGAGGTACTTTTATGTATGGATTATCAATTCAATAGCTGAATCTGACCAAATCTGATTAATTTTAATGATGGTCAAAATCGTGTGACACCTTTTAAATTATTTTGGAGCTATAATATGTACCTACGTTACAAAAAACAACGTCACACGTTTTGACCCTTTTGACATTCATCAGATCAGATTTAGTCGGGTTCAGCTATTGTATAGATAAACCATCGATAAAAGCTTCGACCAATATAATATTGGTCGAAGGATAAAAATACCTCAAAAACCGGACATAATTCAGCTTGCAAGATTTGACCTAAACAAACATACATACAGTAGTCGCAGCGGAAGTATGTGTCTCGGAAGTTATCTGCTAGTCAAGTTATCTGCGCCATCCCAATGTTGAAGGTGAAGACAGCATTGTATAACTGCCTCCATAACTCGCTTACGATTTTCGCATATTCTATCTCGCTCTTACTTGATGCTTTATTATCCCCACAGCAGTACCTGCGCAATCATTCACTTCACAAACATATAGATTGGCTGCGACTACTGTACATACATTGCAAGTTAAATAGAAGCTTTTAAAATGTGGTGCAACCACCAACATTTTCAAAGTATGAGCGTGCTCTGCCCTTGAAGGGCAGCCTGCGCAGGACTCACGCCTATACTAAGGCCGGTCATACAGTTTAGCACGTCCTATATTGATACATTACTATCTGGCACAGATTGTGGGCATGGAGAGCTGGTACTTAGTGAACGTGGACGCTAACAAGACACTGAACGTATTCCCCCGCACCGTGCCTCCGTCCTTCGTCAACGATTCCGTCATCGTGGCTGACCTCGAGGGCGAGGGGAGCGACCAGAAGGTGGTTTACTTTGGAGCGCCTGATTACTACCTTGGTAAGTTATGTATCTCGTCCGTCGTTCATATCACCTTGATAGTCACTGCTTGGCCCTCGCTCAAAACTGATGCTATTCTATAAATAAAGTACTCTCCACAGTGCTACAAACTCTTCGTCCAACTGTGGCCCAACCGAATAAAGCGGTAGTATCATGATACTTTTTTTTTTATTACATTAAAGTATTAAAGTAGTTATACAGTGACATAGGAGTAATTCTTATAATTCATTGAAATCAGACTCACTATAATTTATTTTCAGGTAAAAGACTAAGATCTTATGGAGGATACCTAACCTACACCATCTTGTATAACACTAACACCGACGGCCATGCAATTGCTGCTGCGGACGTCATCATTGGAGGCCCCAATGGGTATGACACTTTAATATAATTAATTTAGAGTACATACATAATATAACGACTGTATCATATACATCCAACTTTTTGAGGACTGATTACATACTTTTGATTGGATATTACTTATGAACTGCTTCTGTGGTTGCATGTACTATGACGTAAATAATACGGAAGATAAATAAATACATTTATTTAGGAAAAAGGCAAAAGAGTTAGTTCCAGTCGCTTGTTACGCGTGCGCACGCGTGTATGCGCAGTATGCGCGTGGTAGCTTTTTCGCGCGCAAACAAGGTAGTGGAGCTCCTGCAGTGCGATTACGTAATGTTGATCATATCAGTTTCAAGCCGTTAAATTCATGAATGCTTTGCGATAGAGTCGATTTTGCTATGAAAAAACACAACAATCTGATTGAAGCAAGTTCTGTGGTCGGGCCCCTGGTTCCAAAACCTGTACGATAGGTCCCAGGCGTTTTTCTTTGGAACACAAAATATTATTGCCTACATATTACACAAAAATAAGTTTGATGTGTGTATGTGAGTATGTATATTTAAGAGTATGCTTGGAAGTACTTGAATAGAATGACAACAGCATTAGGACACATGCCTGATCTCGACAATGGATAGTGAATGTTGATGTATTAGGTTATTTTCAGTACATGCTTGAATGAAGGGGAACTATAGTAAGTCAGCAAAAGGTATTAATGATGGACTATTTTTAAAAGATTTTATTTATCTTCACATGTATATTTCTGTCTGTCCTGGAATCTTGCAATTCAAATTTTGAACACTTCCTGATTAGCTATCCGGCTGAAACTTTCAGGGTAACTCACAAACCCATGACAAAGCATGAAAAACAAGATGAAAGTGATAAAGCAATAAAAAAAATGACATTCATTAAAAAAAACCGTAAAACATTCATTTTTTTTTAATTGTATTTATTTGTCATAGTAATTGTGATCAACAGTTTGCTTTATATATCTTATTCGATTCGATTCCTATCGCGCTACAACCATTTTTTTTTAAATCAAGCTATACGGGCTTTTTCGCACACTGCGAATAATCCGCCCTGGTGGCTCATAAAATTAACACTAATTACTAATCTCTCATAACTGTGTTGTACAGCATTCTGGTAGGGTCCGAGAGAGGCTCAGTCAGAGTTTGTGTGGGTGTTGAAATCTGCAACAATATTCTTAATAATTATGTTTGTAATGCTAACAGTTTATCTATAGACTTTTTATACTTATTAATTCAAAGCTTTTGTTTAACTTCAATTGTATCTATGTATATATATCTATGTATTTTGTCTGCCCTGTAATCTTGCAATTCAAATTTCGTGCACTTCCCGATTAGCTGTCCGGCTGAAACTTTCAGAGTAGCTCTCAAACCGATGACAAAGCAAAAAGTTTTTTTTTTATTTAGTACATATAAATCCGGCTTAAACTTTCAGAGAAGATAAAAGTATTTTTATTTTTTTATTTAATGTGTACAAGGTGAAAACGCAGAAATGCAAAAAGGGAAAATGAAACTTAATACTGAGTGAGAACTGAGAAAAAAATATATTTTTTTATATAGAAATAGGAATAACAAAATAATAATAAATAGAATAGAAACAGGAATTTTTAATTCTACATATTTGTTTTAACGTTTAATCAGATTGAAGATATATTTTTTGTAAATTTGCCTTCCAGGTACATAGTCCACAACAGCATAGAACAGCCACCGGCCTCAGTGGAGTGGACGCACGCGCTGCGGCTGGCAGAAGAAGAGTTCTCAACTTTGGACGGAGCCCCGGTCTCACGCGAGCTGTTCATGAACACCCTCGTCCACATGAATAGTCTCTATATCAGAGCCACCTACTGGCACGAGGCGGTCGAGACCAGGTGAGCAAATACTATATCTACTAGTCAACTCCACTATTTACTAAAAACAGTCGCCTATCCAATTTTGAGCAAATTGACAACAAATCACTTGAATACTGTATTCTTTTATTAACAAGCACTAATTATTATTTTTAATAAACCCCAACCCTCCCCGTTATAGCTCAGAACAATCTTGATCACATCAGTTTTCAAACATAAATATCTAGCTTAAAATCTAATAAAACATGTCTGCCCTGCCATAAAAATACTTTTGCCAATAAATTATATACTGTTGGAATGTGCTTATCCTTCAATTTGATAACCAAATTGTAATTTTTTTTTTCTCTTTGAACCAATCTGCCGGCAGACTTTTATTTTTTCAAAAAATTAATAGCCTATGTTACTCGGGGAATGTAAGGATTCTAACGATACCCCACACGTCTAAATGTGTTCAGACATTCAAAAGTATGGTGGAATAAATAAACTCACATATATACATACAAAAATGCATGTATCCTAAAACATTACACTCCTTTTTTTGCGCAGGCATGTAAAAACCGCAAAATCGGCCCGCTATTTTGGGAGCTACATTACCACTGACAGACACAAAGATACACACCCTAAACTTATAACACCCTCTCTTTTCGCGTGGGTGGTTAAAAATGGATCACGCAAATCGGTAAAAGAACTTAATTCTTGCCGCTTCTACTCGTGACGTACTGACTGAACTTTTCTATCGTTAGATATGCTTTATTCGACGTATAACTCTCTTAACTGAAGAATAAATTTATCTATCCGTTGCACGGCCAGATAACTGCTTATTGGACTGTTTATTTGACATTGATGCATTGATGTCACTAGCACAACAAACATATTTTGTAAAATATCACCACATGCCACAGTACCAAGGGGATTGAATTAAGTTTACTGACCACAATACAAACAACTAAACATAATCTTAAATAAATTTCAAACAAAACAATGACATTTGATTGATATACAGAAATCTTTCCTGCTCTAACACTCGTGTTGTCAATGCATTTGTTTCACCTCTCTGTAGTTAGTGTTTTTGTTTTATTCGGCCACATATATCTATCCATGGAATGAATGACAATTGAAAAATAGCTAACTAAATATCCGACCGTTAAACAGTCTAATACATTTATTCCTCGAACAGTTATTAGCCCGTTTATCTGAGTATTGAAAAATCAGCCCTAAGTCAAATATTTGCATTCCAAATACAGCGGCACATTCAGTTAGATTATCATGAAAGCTCTTTCAGAACCCATTTGAATAACATTAAGTACTTTGATTTGGAAACCAATCAACCTAAACCCACACTGGGCTAGTGTGGTGGATAATGGCCTGAGAAGGCCAGTGCCCCAGCTGTGGGAACATCATAGGCCGATCGTGATGATTACGATGATGATTCTAAAAATGCTAACACATATTGCGTAAATCATTTCCGTAATAACTCATGAGCGATGAGAAAAGAAGACAACAATTGAAAGAAAACCCCTCGATTTTCTTAATGCTGCCTTATTTCCAACGCACCGATAGAGTCAGAAGGGGAAGGAATGTTACCTAACAATATTAATGTATGCTTAATAAAATCATTTTAAGATTGTTTTTTTCACCTTGTTTATGAGATGTTACGTATTTGATTTATAAAAGCGCTTTATGTTCTCTACTTACAATAATAAATACTTTGTACTTATCTAATAATTTTCTAAAGAAAAATGGATTTATGACGGGATTTCAACCCGCATCATCCATGCCTCTGCGTTGCACATGCCTTGTTAAAACAAACATAGCTAATAGAATTTTTAGATATGGTCTCGCTAAAAATCATAAAAATCTTTGAACTTTTTAATCCCAGATCTCGAAAGAGAGAGGTGTTATAAGTTTAGGGTGTGTATGTATAATTAAATCCCTGTGTCTGTGACTTCGTAGCTCCCAAATGAATGGAACGTTTTTTTCTGTTTGAAAGCTGATGTGATCGAGTTGGTTGTAATAAGGGGGATGGCTATAATAAGGGGCACGAAGGTCGGGATTGTAACTCTCAAACGAACGGACTGATTTAGATGCGATTTTTTATGTTTGAAAGCAGATGTGATTGAACTGCTTCTTAGTTATCATTTCATGGGTTATTTAAATATGTGCTTTTTGAATAGACTGATCCGCGTGAGCCTGGACATCGGCGTAGACAGCTACGTGGATGACGAGACTCGTCGCGCCTCCTCGGTGGAAGAGTGCCAGTGTCCCAAGGCGTACCGGGGGCTCTCCTGCGAGCAGTGCGCCGAGGGACACTACCGTCTGCCCTCGGGACATTGCGTGCCCTGCCAGTGCAACGGACACACGCCGCACTGCGACGTCAACACTGGACTTTGCCTCGTATGTATTATAATAATAATATATTCGGGACAATTCCCCACCAATTACCTAGCCCCAAACTAGGATAACCTATACTATGTGCACTAGATAACGGATAAATATACATAGTCATTATAGGCTAATCATGCACGTGCTGAAATTGTCGGCTCATGATCACCAAGCGGAGTGTGGTAGCGGATGGAATCACCATAGGATCGGAAAGATACGCTATGTTATTTGTGGATATTTAACCCTTAAGGGATGTAATGAATTGATGCCACACTAGGACTATAACGAGTGAGAAAACAACCGTTATTTTTTTAACATTGAATTTGTAGATAATTTGCGTCTAATGTAGTTATTTTAGACCTTTGCTAATGAATATAACAGATTTGTACGTACTTATGTTCTCCTAAAGACAAAATATAGAATTAAAATACAAATCATTTTATTTATATTCATTTTAATACAACGTCGTCACTTTTACTTGGCGTATTTAACTAAAATATAAAGTTATAATTTTTTGAGAAATTACTCAAAACATTAGAACTTTTCTGATCTTCATGAACAAAAACTAATAACCTGGTAAAAAATGATGCTGGTATAGGTATCTTCTTCCTTGGACATCATCGTGATGAATGTCTAGTGTTCTTCTACAATGACCTCTTTGTATGTCAGTCAGTCTCGTCAGTCGTATTTATTTATTTATATTTATAATGGGTGTTGATACCCCGGGTGGCAGGTGTATCGCTGCAACTGCATCTGCGTACAACCGCGTTTGGGAGCTACTGTCAACTTAGGAGAATACACGAACTCACAAAGAAAATCAAAGATTTTAGCGGCTAAAACCAATCTTCCCAGGTGTTTTACACCCATATAGCCTTTATGAGTTAACTTACAGCTCTGCTAAGTCAGCATTACAATTTGTTAGAATTTCACATAAAACATAAGTAACGTATAGTTTTCTCATTATTAGCAGATAAGACAATTCTCACACACATTATTTTTAAATACTTTTAATGAAGGTACTAATGGGTACCTAACTTCCACTGTTGCTATAATACTGCTAGCCCGTAGCTCTCAAACGAATGGACCGATTTTGATGCTGATATGATATTGATGAATTTATATTTGAAAGCTGGTGTGATCGAGATGCTTCTTAGCTATAATGGGGGGTCAGGGGGGTATAAATATTTTTAATTTGTGCTTGTTCACATAGCCAATTATGCTGCGAGAGAAAAAGGTGAGCAAAAGTGATCCCTTTTATTCCACCGACCTTCACTGGTTCTTGATGGAAGCCACAAACCATAGTGAAAGCACTTCTATGGAGTTTATTTTTGCGAGTCAAACAGAGGGGTTCCCTGGTCTGCTCGCAGTGAAAGGTGGATGTTGTTCTTGAAACATGGTGATTTTTGCTTGCAGAACTGCACGGACAGCACGATGGGCGAACACTGCGAACAGTGCGTGGAGGGCTACCACGGCGACGCCACGCTTGGCACGCGCCAGGACTGTCTCATCTGCGCCTGCCCCATGCCCTACCATTCTAACAAGTGAGACTTACTTTTTAACCCCCGAATTACAAACGATAGGGGTTTTATAAGTTAAGGGTCTGTACCATTGTATGTATCATTGTATCCGTGTGTCTGGCTTTGGCATCGTAGCTCCCAAACGAATGGACTGATTTTGATGCATTTTTTATGTTTGAAATTTGATGTGATTCAGATGCTTCTTAGCTATAATGATGGGTGGAGGGAAGGGCACGTGGTTATTTTTATTTATGCCTCTTTTTTTAACTTACTGCTATTGTATGACCGCTATTTCACCTGAAGGAAAGCGATGATGTGGTCGAAGGTGTAGCACGCTTGCCTAATAGATACCTATTCACTCTTGACTTGAGTATGTAATGATGTTTATATCATTATATCTTCCTCGGGTTTAATAGCACGTATTTTTATTAATCCCCAAGTGCTTTTTGTCCTAACAGTTAGATCATCGAACTACTAGTATGACAGAATGGAATAAACCAACCAATCAGTGCACCATTTTTATTAAGTCCGTGATTCAACACGTGGTAAATAGGAATTGTCATACATTTTGAATTCCACTGGTTTACCGTCGATTGAATTCAATTCAATTCAATTCAATATTTATTAATAAGGTAGAAATCTTACATGTCAAATGAACATTATTATTAATATTAAATTATAACTCTGTTATAGTATTGTCATATTATTATGTTATACATAAAATTTAATTATTGGTAAATAAGTTTGAATCATCAATCAATTCATCTTTTAAAAATTCATCGACGCTGTAATAAGCTTTATTGAGCTGTAGCGTCTTGACCTTGCGTGTGAACGAGATGCAGCTAGACTCTTGAGTTATACTCTGAGGAAGAGTGTTTATATATTTTAACACCGACATACTTAAGTCGTTTTTGTGACTTCTTAAGCCTCCTAGCAGGTAGTTTGAGGCGATGCCTTCTCCGTGCAGGGTAGTTGTGGGATCAGCCCACGTCGGGAACTGCTCAAGGTTTTCTTTTACAAATTTTGCCGCCTGCAGGATAAACTGACAGGGTAAAGTAAGAAATGTTTTGGTCCTTGAACAGTTCTCGAGCGGGATGATCCCACTCCACACACATAATCCTCATCGCAGTCTTCTGCAGTCAGAATGTCCTTAATGCACGCGAGTCTAAGCTCAGTAAATTATTAATTTTATAGTTCAGTTACATTGCTAGTGTTCGTTTTTCAGTTTATCCTTTTTTTAAATGTTCTTAACAAACAACTTGTTACTTTTTAAAAAAATCTGTTAAATGTGTTAATGGTGTCTATATTTTGTCATATACATACAAAAGTGGCCATATACACATATTTATAAATGGCCACCTTGTACATCTAAAAGAGACATTGAACTATTACTGCATAGTTTTCGAATAAAATGAAATAGTAATTTCAATATCACATGGTTTAAAAAACTCGCCAGCAGGGAGACCCGAATTTTAGTTAGAATGTATGAGAATTTAAAGTCCAGATGGGGCTCCTCACGCGTCGCCTTACTTACAATTGGCTTGAAGATTGGCTATTTAGATGAGCTGAGGTGTTGGCGGCACATATGGTGACACCATCATCACGGCTTGTCCCAGAGCGGTATTATGTGTGCTTCCCAATGAAACACCACCCGTTTCAAACCTTGGCCAGCCAGCAATGACTTATAGGAAAGGTTGTGTGGATATCGGTGCCATCGATCAAAAAAGGTGGAAAAACCGGCTTCTTCAAGAACCTCCAAATTCGAGGACATGGTGACACCACACTGGGCTAACTGCTGGATTAAAATCAAAGTCAAAGTATTTATTGTAACTAAGCAAAATGATGTCACTTTTACAAGTCAAAACAAGAACAATGAGAAAAATATAAATTATTAGAAATAAATCAAACCAATAAAATTAGGTACATAATCTAAGTAGGTATACTTTGTGTTTGAAAAGGAACGCAATATATGTAAATGTCAAATACAACAGATAAAAGTACCAATAAGACGTTATGATCCATTATGATCAATCCTCTTTCCACTCTGAGAGAAGGCCTGCCGTCCCAGCCGCGGGAATGCAATAGGCTCAAGATTTTGATAAAATACGGGGAAGGGGTATCCCACATATTTATGGCTTGACACGGTTTTGTTTGTTTCCAGTTTCGCCGTCGGCTGCGACCTGAGCGAGAACGGCGAGCTGATATCGTGCGAGTGCAAGCTCGGGTACGCGGGTGCGCGCTGCGAGTACTGCGCTGCTGGCTTCTACGGGGAGCCGGAGAAACTTGGTCAGTTCACCTTACTTTACATCTCATTTGATCTGTTACATCACACTAATCACAGCAATATTATAAATCAGACAAGCATAGCCACTGTCGTAAACAGGTCAATCAGAGCTTAGAGTTTAAAAAATGAATACTTTCCTAACGAGCGGCAAACTTCGTATGCGCGATGCAGAACTGCATACTTAAACTAACAGTCCATACAAAACGTCATAAAATACATAAAAACCGATTAGCGCCATCTATCTTTAAGTCAATCGACGAATCCAACTTGGATGGGCAGCGTTCGGGAAATTGCGCCATATATCTTCTCGTCGCAGATACCGCAGAGAGAGACTATGGAGAGAGCTATGCTCGGTGTTTCACTACGTGATAAAATCCGAAATGTGAAAATTCGTAGAAGAACCAAGGTTACCGACATTTTTCTCAGTTTGCATGTTGAAGTGGCAATGGGCAGGCCATATAGTTCGCAGAACCGACAACCGCCGGGGCATAAAGGTTCCCGTATAGCGACCACGAACAAGCAAGCGAAATATAGGGAGACCACCCACACGATGGACCGACAACATTGTAGCCATCACAGGATGTCGATGGATGGAGGTGGCACAAGATCGCTCGTCATGGCGCTCTTTGGAGGAGGCCTATGTTCAGTAGTGAAAGGCTGGCATGATGATGATGATGATGATCATCTTTAGAAAGTGTGTGTGCGTATTTATGTTTGTTACTCCTCACGCTCAAACGGATTTGGATGAAATTAGGTACCAGGATAGCTTATATCCTGGATTAACACACTGGCTACTTTTCATCATCATCTTCCATCATCATAATCCAGCAGGTGAAACCGCGGAGCGCAGCTCGTAATAATATATAGGGTTACCCAAAGGCAACGTCCAACGGCCAATTGGTGATGCACGAGATCATTTCTAATAAGAGGAGCACAACTTATTGAAAATATATAGATGTGCTCAGGCGTGTGCTGATGTCATCAGGCGTCCGTAATGTTACAGATGGTTTATATAAATTTCAATTCGAGCTTGTTATTATAAAATACCTACATATATGAATATTTTCCAGGCGACTATTGTAAACCGTGCAATTGTTCCGGCAACATCAACACGGAGGACCCGAGCTCCTGCGACAGCATCAGCGGCGACTGCCTCAAGTGCGTCAACAACACGGCTGGCGCCGCCTGCAACCTCTGCGCGCCCGGCTTCTTCGGAGACGCCATCTTCTCCAAGAACTGCACTGGTGAGTGAAGGTTCCTCTTGTAAACTTTTCTGGCAATATCAACACGGATGACGCGAGCTCCTGCGACAGCATCAGCGACGACTGCCTCAAGTGCGTCAACAACACGGCCGGCGCCGCCTGCAACCTCTGCGCGCCCGGATTCTTCGGAGACGCCATCTTCTCTAAGAACTGCACTGGTGAGTGAAGGTTCCTTTTGTAAACTGTTCCGGATGACCCGAGCTCCTGCGACATCTTCAGCGGCAACTGCCTCAAGTGCGTCAACAACACGGCCGGCGCCGCCTGCAACCTCTGCGCACCCGGTTTCTTCGGAGACGCCATCTTCTCCAAGAACTGCACTGGTGAGTGAAGGTTCCTCTTGTAAACTGTTCCGGCAATATCAACACGGATGACCCGAGCTCCTTCGACATCTTCAGCGGCGACTGCCTCAAGTGCATCAACAACACGGCTGGCGCCGCCTGCTACCTCTGCGCGCCCGGCTTCTTCGGAGACGCCAGCTTCTCCAAGAACTGCACTGGTGAGTGAAGGTTCCTCTTGTAAACTGTTCCGGCAATATCAACACGGATGACCCGAGCTCCTGCGACATCTTCAGCGGCGACTGCCTCAAGTGCATCAACAACCCGGCTGGCGCCGCCTGCTACCTCTGTGCGCCCGGCTTCTTCGGAGACGCCAGCTTCTCCAAGAACTGCACTGGTGAGTGAAGGTTCCTCTTGTAACCTGTTCCGGCAACATCAACACGGATGACCCGAGCTCCTGCGACACCTTCAGCGGCGACTGCCTCAAGTGCGTCAACAACACGGCCGGCGCCGCCTGCAACCTCTGCGCGCCCGGCTTCTTCGAAGACGCCATCTTCTCCAAGAACTGCACTGGTGAGTGAAGGTTCCTCTTCTAAACTGTTCCGGCAATATCAACATGGATGACCCGAGCTCCTGCGACAGCATCAGCGGCGACTGCCTCAAGTGCTTCAACAACACGGCCGGCGCCGCTTGCAACCTCTGCGCGCCCGGCTTCTTCGAAGACGCCATCTTCTCTAAGAACTGCACTGGTGAGTGAAGGTTCGTCTTCTAAACTGTTCCGGCAACATCAACACGGATGACACGAGCTCCTGCGACAGCTTCAGCGGCGACTGCCTCAAGTGCATCAACAACACGGCTGGCGCCGCCTGCTACCTCTGCACGCCCGGCTTCTTCGGAGACGCCAGCTTCTCCAAGAACTGCACTGGTGAGTGAAGGTTCCTCTTGTAACCTGTTCCGGCAACATCAACACGGATGACCCGAGCTCCTGCGACATCTTCAGCGGCGACTGCCTCAAGTGCATCAACAACACGGCTGGCGCCGCCTGCAACCTCTGCGCGCCCGGCTTCTTCGAAGACGCCATCTTCTCCAAGAACTGCACTGGTGAGTGAAGGTTCCTCTTTTAAACTGTTCCGGCAACATCAACACGGATGACCCGAGCTCCTGCGACAGCTTCAGCGGCGACTGCCTCAAGTGCGTCAACAACACGGCGACGTGCGTTTAACCCACTTCAAAAAAGAGGAGGTTTACAAATCGATAGACCGATTTCTCAGCGATTTTTATCAGTAAGAATTGATTGGGTTATCCCATACTAATTTTCAAGAAATTGGAATTGGTTCAGTATTTTTTAAATTAATCCACTTGTTTCCAACGCGCTCTAAATGTTTCGATAAATGTGCAATCACGAATGAACGTATAGTGCAAAACAGTAAACATTTGTTTTATGTACAACGAAAACTTCGCCTGTTGACCTGCATCACTGCAACAGTTCACTATATAGCAAAATCTGCCCATAGGCATTTTCAGAGTCGTCCACTCTTAAATTCTACTCTTTAAACATGTTTTTATTTTACAAATGAACTCTACACCGAAATAGAAACATACGTCGTTTTCTATAAACCTTCAGTTGGAAGCGTTGTCGATGCTTTAAACACAAAGCCAAACCATGTACCAAGAGTGAACAGCAGAGTAGCTTCGTGGAATTAGGCCACTATGGCACATACTATGCACGAACACAAAGCTGTGCAAGTGGGCCTTAAGTAACCTGTTATTTCAGCGTGTGTATGTGACGAGTACGGAATGGAGCGGTGCGACCCCAGCACAGGCACGTGCGTGTGCCGGCCGGGCGTCGAGGGCGACAAGTGCGACCGCTGTGCGCCGAACCACTGGGGGCTCAACTCGGGCCAGGGCTGCACGGCCTGCGCCTGTGGCCTCGCCTCGGACTCTGCGCAGTGTGACGACAACACTGGACAGTGCAGGTAACGACAAATCTGAAACAAATTTTAACGTTACCTTGGAAATCTCGGCCAAAAATATTCTTTTCTTTCCACTACAAAGTAATATCATAATTGTTCACATAAAACGTAAGCAGAAAGCACCTTGTTTATCATCATCAAGAGCGATGGTGGCCTAACTGTTCTATAGTGCAATTTAGAATCCAACGATACCGGGTTCAAAACCTAGGCTCCGCACCAATGAATGAATGAGTTATGTGCGGTTTTCCATCGCTCCGTGCTTCGGAGGGCACGTTAAGCTGTCGGTCCCGGCTGTTATTGATTAATAGCAGTCGTTAAGCCATGTCAGAGGCCCTCGGGCGGCTTGACAAACTCTGACACCAGAGTCACTACCTCATACGACAAACAAACAAAGCATATATTCGTCCACTGCTGGACGTAGGCCTCTCCTAGTGAACGCCACTGAGCCCAATCTTATTCTCTCCTTGTTTATGCTCATGTGTAGAAAGTAAGTACATATGGAAATCCATTGAATCCTATTATTTTTTATATAAACAGTGCAGAAAGTAAGTATAGAAATCCATTACAGTGTTATTTTATATATTTTTTGTTTGTATCCCAGTTCTGTTTTTATATTTTAAACTTATCAGAGTCTACAGAAAAGTTAAAACAAAATCTACAAAAAGCATGTATAAAAAAGACCAAAGTTTTCGCTGAAGTGGAAAAAAAAGCAGATTCTGACCATCGCTCAAGTGACTTCTTGCTGAACTCGTGTTTTTAAATCTAACACTCGGTGCAGCGAGAAGTCACTTTCTGCTCGATGTAATCTCCATAAAACGTTATAACTAAGCGTAGCGAGAAGGCCCATGTTTTTTAATAAGCTTAGAGTAAGGAACGCTACTTCACTTTATCCTTGCATAGTTAGGTATATCTCTCCTCCGTCTTCCGTAATCTGATCTGATCTACATTTTGATCTTGTCTGATTGCAGATGCGCAAAGGGCGTCACCGGCAGACACTGCGACCAGTGCGCGGCCGGATACTGGAACTACACCAAAGAAGGGTGTGACCGTAAGTCTACTTCATTTTTAACACACTTAAAAAAAGAGGCTCTCCAGTTGATGTGTATGTATGTAATATAGTTGAAAATGCGTAATATTCATATATGTTAGTCTATATAAGTATCTGAACAAATTTCTCGTTTGTATGTATGTATGTAAATTTGTCCACGTATTTCTCGGAAACTATAAGTCTGAATGCAATAATTATTTTTGGAATAGTTTCAGCATCTTTGGACTGTTTCAAGTAAGTATGTTTTTTTTACTTAGCGATCGGAATAAGTACTAAAATGGAAGTAATAAAACATTATTTAAAAAAGAACGACTTCAAATCGTATAAAAATTAAAAGAAAGAAATAATTCATATTTTTAGATCTATGCCAGTTAAGTGCCTACTTAATTACTTTAGTAGGTTTGGGCGTAGCAAAGACCTAAAAAATTAATTATTTTTAAGCTTTATACGATTTGAAATTGTTTTTTTATATATAGTATTTTATTCCACTCTATTCGATTCTATTTAAATCTACTTAATTATAACTGCATTGTCGATGTAATTGTTTGAGCAGACTGCAACTGCAACACGGGCTACTCGGTCGGGTTCATGTGCAACGGCAGCGGGCAGTGCGAGTGCTTGCCCGGCGTCATCGGAGAAAAGTGCGACCGCTGCCCGGAGAGGTAAGATGACAGTGCAGTACTACCACAGGTCTATATGTGTACTGTGGTACTACTATACGTACCCTCTACTGAGACAGTTCCGTGGTGCGGAACAATGTGCAGTCAATGTGTGTCCATCCCCTCCCCGCCGTCAATACAAAAATTTATTTCATTGATTGATTTATTTATCAAATAACATACCTTTGGGTGAACATTACAGTGTCCTAATTCGCCCACCCAATGTTAAACAGTACAAACAACAAACAAAAGAATATACAAACAATAACACCAAATTTCCCCAAGTTTGTGGAGTCTCCACAATTGCCGTTCTGTGTAACTTTTCAAATGTACACTGGAATAAATCCAGTTGCGGATGTGTCGCAGCATAGCGTTCAGCACACGGGAGAGGAGACTGGTGGCCATCTCACTATTACACAACGGCACCGCAAATAATTTGTGTCCTCCAGCTCTGACATAGTTGTCTAGGACTGCTAGGAATATCCTCTCCAGTAATGACGGATTGCATCTCCTTCCAACTATTACTTTTAAAATACACTCCATAATAGAGACAATACGACAATTTCAGGGGTGTTCTACCCCATAATTCCCAGTAAAAATGCAGTCGGATATAAAAATAGACATCCAATAAAATATCCTTTCTGCTTTTTGTATAGCTATCGTAAGAATTTCCGCTGGATTTTATCCGCCAATTATAAATAGATAGAAAGATAACTCTTTATTGTAGACCAACAATTTACATAAACAAATGGATTAAAACGGATAATTATACGAGCCTGTCTATAAATAACCTTGTACACATTCACAGATGGGTTCTAATTCCCAACGAAGGTTGTCTGGCGTGTGACTCTTGCACGGATGCCCTCATATTCTCGGTGCAAGATCTCTCCTACCTGTTGGCCAACGAAACCATGGAATTCAAGGTAAGTGCATGCGATCGCCTAGATCAAGTGTTGTTGAAAAGACATCTCTACTATAAAGTCTGATTTAGATATTGAGTAACCAATGACATTGTACATGTAATCCAAGTACTGGATATAAGCGGATTTGCTTGGTCTGAGCGGCATTTGGGAAATTTCGTCATGTCTTCTCATCGCCCATCCCACAGTGCTACACGAAAGTCTATAACCAGTGCTTCCTACCCGTAGCGACATACAGCCAACACGTGGACACTGACTGTGAGACTGGTCCATAAACTTAAGGTCGCTCAGCGAGCTATGGAACGGGCTATGCTCGGGGTTTCTCAAACGGTTCGTATCCGAAACTTGATGATTCGACAGAGAATGAAACACCGAATTAGCAAACTGAAGTGGCAATGGGCAACTCACATAAGTCGAAGAACCGATAACTGGTGGGGTTGACGAGTTCTACCTCGTATCGATACGTGGTCTCCACTCAAGAATTCGTCTATCTCCGGAGGGCGTCCTACACTAAGTTTGAGGCAATGTAGTTGTAGGACGCCCTCTTGTCAGTTGGAGTAACAGGTTTACGCAAATTAGCTGGCAGCAATTACTTGAGAAGAGCTGAAGATTGGGCTCAGTTTAACTTATGTCCAGACGTGGACCAATGCAGACTGATGATGATGCTGATAATTGGATATAATTCTTTCAGAACGTAAAGCTTGAAAATTATAAAAGTATCTTTATAAGTGCTAATATAGTTTTGTTTGTAGGACAAAGCGGACTCGTTCTTCACGACGCAGCGCCTCAACTACATTGCGAACCAGACGCAGCAGCTGCGGCCGCGCGTGGCGGAGCTGCGGAACGTGGACGTTGCCGACACCGCCGCCGCCGTCAAGGTGCTCGAGACCAGCGCCAAGAACCTGCTCAGATCTGTAAGTAAAACAAACAACATCAAACAAAAGGAAATCAAAAACGAACAAAAATTTATAGTGTGTGTTGTCACAAACAGGTCCCGACTCGAAAACACCAAGGCCTATAAGCCTTGGCACTGATTTTCTGTCGGAATCTATTTGTGACATCACGAACGCAGACTGCCACATTAAACAATCACACAAAAATTCGAATAAAATTTATATTTCTAAACTGCCCAATACATCATCATGCCAATACAAACCTAGCCTTTGGCAGTGTCAGATCTCCTTATTACAATTGGGGTTAGCCCTGCAATTGTGTCAGCACTGACCATTAATAACTATACCAGCCTCTACTCAAGCCAATCCATCTCCCTGCCATCCCTTTGAAAGACCTGCAAACGTTTCATAGACCAACTGCTACACACAGTGTTGTGTTTTTTGGTTTATCTTTGAGTACGGCAGCATGCCTGACCAAATACGGTTGCCAATGAGTGCAACAATCTTCAGGGACTCATTACACCACATACCCTTAAACATTTATGGATTCTGGACTTTCAAAGTTCCGGTTTCCTCTCAAGATTTTCCTTCACCTTTTACTTGACTGATAGCAAATTCGCAAACAAGAACAAATAAAAATATTATGTAACCCCTCCCCCCTCCCATTTTGATACACAATAAACTTATAAAACTCCTATCTTTTGAGTTAGTGGGTTAATAAAATGTTTTGTTCTATGCTCCGATAAGTTATGGACTGGGGGCTTTCCAATACTAAGACAACCAAGTTACCATATAGGACTGCTTTTTAGACACTACAGCCCCACAATCGTGCTTAAGCTAAATTCCATATATTTTCCATAGGCGGAATTCGCTGCGACGGACAGCGACAAACAAATCGGTCGCGCGGCCCTCCTGGCTTCCGACGCAGACGCTACGCTGGCCGCTGTACGTGACAGCTCGCAGAAGGCCAAGGACGCAGTCAAACACGTGTCGGACCTGGCCACCGGCCTGGAGCTGAGCCAGCAACCCAAGGTTGACAGCGCGCTTACCGAGGCGCGACAGATTAGGGCCGACATCGCTGGTAAGGAATTTGTAGCTTTCGCTTAACAGGAGATCCCTAGTGCTAACCGGTCAGGAACTAATCCAACACTGAGGTAGACAGCTCGCTAGCAGACCAAGGGAGTCACAGCTATCATTAAGCCAGCAGGCCAAACTGTGCTCTAGCATATACGCAATGAATATATGCTGGGAATCACCAAAAATATCGCTGGGGCGGCTTTATTTTCTTTCTTCACTTCTCTTTTTCGTGTCGGTGTTTCAGCCTCTTAATCATGATCATCTTCATCATCAGCCTATATCTGTCATCTGCTGGACGTAAGCTCTCCTAATGCACGCCATTGTGCTCGGTCTTCAGCTCCCCTCATCCATTCTCTTCCAGACGATTTTGCAGGACGTCACTCCACATGGCCGCAGGGCGTCCTACACTACTTTTGCCTAAACGTGGTCTCTATTCGAGAACTCGTCTACCCCAACGATTATCGGATCATCTGGAAATGTGACCAGCCCACTGCCAATTTAGCTTGCTTATCCTAAGAGCTAGGTTAGTTACCTTGGTTCTCCGTCGGATATCTTCATTGCGAATCTTGTCCTTCAGAGAAACTCCAAGCATAGCTCTCTCCAAAGCTCGCTGAGCAACCTTAAATTTGTGGACTAGTCTGACCGTGAGTGGTCCACGTTTCGGCTCCGTAGGTCATGACTGGTTATACGCACTGATTGAAGACTTTTGTCTTCAGGCACTGTGGTATGGACGACGAGAAGACTTGACGAAGCTTGCCGACGGACGATAAGCACATATTCAGGGATGTCTCCGTGATCAGCAGGTTTAATACCGGTAGTGATCACCGGATAGTCCGAAGCTCCTTGAATATCGACCAAAAGCTTGAACGATGGCGTCTGGTGAAGTCTACGCTCCGACCCAACCTGCTCCAGGCCGCTGTTGGATTAGAACAGTTCCAACACAAGTTGGAAAATCCTTGTAAACCACAAGCCTCTTAATACAACTTTTTTTTTTTTGGCCTGCACTTCCAATTAAGTGATTCCATTAAGTCTACTGGCGTTCAGGTGTAGGGGCTCGTAGGTCGTACATACACATTGTGTGTTTGAAACTGGTGCAACCCCCCACTTGCTCATGTTCGCTGGAAAAGAAGTACCTTTATATTATTAGGCAAATATTTGGATGTGGTCTTACTTAGTTACTTACTAGTAAGTAAGTAAGTAAGACCACATCCAGTAAGTAAGTAAGTAAGTAAGTACTTTATCCGGTAAGATGATTGCTAAATATAATACATCATCATCTCAGTTCCCTTTATCTTCTTTCCATACAAAAAAACGGACGCAATATTAAAGCACTAATGTTCTTTCACCTCCAATTTACATACTCGTTTATTATTCTATCGACTACAATGATATTTATTTGCCATTTCAGAAAAGGATCTTAGTCCGAAGAGAGGCCAAGCGGAGATTGTGTACCTGAATGCCACCACACAAACCGAACGAATGAACGCCTTTGTCGAACCGATCAACGTTCAAGCCAAGGTATGATCGATGAGCTTTTCTGAAAACGTTACTATCTCGTGTAAGGTATCGTCAACTATGATATCTTGCTGTTTTTGTTTCCGAACATTACATGTATATATGATACAATGAAATAGTAGGTATAGTAATAATATTTGCTGCAGAAATTCGAGAGGCTGGTAAACGCGACGCGCGACTTGAAGGGCAGCGTGGACGAGATGCTGCAGTACACCGAGCAAGCGCAGCGCACCGCCGACGCGGCAGAGAAACTGAACGCCGCGAACAGGTGAGACCCACCGCCCGGTCCGTAACTCCTAGAGCATCAAATAATGACAAATTCCTAATACAAAGCTACGTTGTCTCCCAACTGTGACAGTATCCTTTTCACACAGCAGTATTGGACGAGTAGCGCCTTTTTGAAATGGCTGTATCACGATGTTGAAGCATTTGTGAATGTTTTCATTGATTACATTTTCCTTCATCATCATCATTATAATCTACTGCTGGGTATAGACCTCGTTTCTCTGTTGCCACGCCTTTCGATCGGATGTTAACCTGGTCCATGTCTTTCCCTCCACCTTAACAAGATCATAGACTCTCTTGCCAGTAGTCCTTTTCACTTCTCACGCTCGTAAAGTCCTTGTTCGTGCTGGGTGTAAGCGGACTAAAACATTTTATGCTCTAAGTCTAGTGCATAAAGTGTTTTATCTACACTCATATCGTAAAATCCGAATGATTAACTCAAAAATGGTGGCATAATGACAAACATTACGTATGCACTTGTTCTACAATCTATAATTTCTACCACAGGCTTTCCAAATTCGGCAACAAAGTCCTCTCAGTAACAAAACTGAACTCTGCGGCTATGAATGACCTGTTAGACGCTGCTTATGACATTGGGAACGGCACGTACAACGAGCTCGTCGCAGGCCAAATCCTGGCCAACTCCACCCGGGCGGCGGTCGAGCTCAAGCAGGACATTGGACTAACGGAGGCGAGACTGGCCGACCTACAGGACCAGCTGCCCGAACTGAATAACTTGAGCGATGTCGCTCAACTACACGCTAAAATGCTGAGGAACAGGGTATGTCATAGTTTATCTTTGTAGTGGTATTTAAAGGTATTGGATACACTGTCAATTTCAGTCTCTGCGCTTTAAATTATTATTTTCATCTCCTACTTGAAAATAAGGTATTGTCGTCCAATCGCAACTTAGTGGGATCCCTAAGACCCTTGCTTGATGATGTCTTAGAGGATAGTCGCTTGACGAGATCTTCGCAATTTAGGTATTTAGTAAATATATTGCTAACTCCTTCCCTCCCCCTGAGCCCCGTGAATTAAGTAGTACAGTTTTTGATTGAATTGGTGTTTTGGGGAAAACAGTTTCTACCCTCTAAATTGTGGTGAAACCTTTTGTTATTAGTGTGAATCGCTTGAATAGAGTATAATATAATGCTTGAACTGACGCCAGCAACACCATCAGCGCAGCGTCCGATCACACGACTAACATAGCAACTAAAACAATAACAAAAATTGCAGGCAGACAATCTGCGCGCGCTGGCCGAGCGTGAGAACAACAACACGCGCACGCAGCACGCTTACTCCGCCGCGTCCGCCTACTCGTCCATCGTGCAGGAGACCGGCGACGCGAAGAGAGCTGCCGACGACGCTGAAGAGGCCGTGCAAAGCATCACTACTGCTGTAAGACTTCACTATCCTTCTTGCCGATGCTTCTCATGTTAATATGTCCCAGTGAGTTAGTTAGACCACCTGCCTGGCTTTGTGGCGGCCTGGTGAGAGTCGCTGGGCCACTAGTTGCAAACAGCAAGCCCATTCGGTTGATGATGAGGATGAATTATGTAATAAAGCCCTCAGAGTGAGGCTACTGCGGTTGAAACATTGTGGTGTCAGCTAGATAGAATAAGACATCGCAGTTGCTGCAAAAAGTGCGCCTGTCGTTTTTACAATAATGGGACCGATTATATTAGCGCCCCTAAAGGAGAGGCTCCTGTACTACAGCCCCACTAGACTACCTTTACCAGCCACTTTGCATGCAATTTTATCCTAAACCTTGCGAAAACGAAAACTGGCATCTATCAACGAAAAAACATAGCTCCGCAAAGCACCCGCGAGAAAAGTCTCCACGCGCGCGCTTTTTAATCCCCTGCGCTTGAGACGCTATACCTAACTGCAGGCGGGAGTGTTTGTATTTTATAACAGATCACGCTAATATTATAAAGGCGAAAGTTAGTATATAATATCTGTGTTTGTTTGTTAATCCTTCACGCTCAAACGGCATTGGATGAAATTTGGTACTAGGATAGCTTATATTCGGGATTACCCACATAGGCTACTTTTGATCCCGATTTAGGAAAAACATAACGTGTTTTTTGTATGGGAATTGCCACTTCAATGTGAAAGTGATAGGGGTTATTTTTTGAAATTTCATTCCTATAATAGGGCTGACGGGAGATGGCATAAATGATTAATAAATTATAAAGTTTGTTTGTTAGAGCGCTGTTTTATCATCATCATCATCAATCCAGGTGAGGCGCAGTTAGTTTATCACATTCTGTTGTTGATCTGAAATCCTGTGGTTTATTTCAGAGCTACGATCTGAACAGCCGCGTGATCCCCGCGCGCGACCGCTCGGAGTCGCTGCTGGAGAGCGCGGCGGCAGCGCTGGCCGCGGTGGAGCACAGCCTGCGGCCCAACTTCACCAGAGCCGAGCTGGCGCTCACCAACGCTACCCGAACCTTGGCCTCGGCTGACGACGATGACAACGCCATACAGCTGTAAGCACTACTTGAAACGATAGCTACTTAGCTTATACTTTGTTAAACATAGGCTTATCCGCGGGACAACTGCTAGAGTGATATTTCTAGACTTGGAGTAGTGTAGGAAAAAAACGATTATCGAAAGATGTTGAAAAAAAGCAATTGTACATGTCGTTCACTTATGTTCAATGTTAGTTGGTTTACGGTACTTAAAATAAGCTACTAAACAAGAATATATCATTTTTTTAAATCATGTTTGTGTGTCTGTATGTTTGTTCGCGCGTCACGTAAAAACTACATGACCGATTGCGGTGCGGTTTTCACTGTTGGATAGCTTAATGTTTGACTTAAAAACTGGTTTACTTGGTGATTAGATGCCGAGAATCGATAAAAAAAACTATTTGACGGCTAAACAAACTTTGAAGAAATGTGGTATACTTATTGTACTTTATAGGTACTTTTGATCCTGGAATAACACGTGTGGGCTACTTTTAAATGAAATGACCACGTGGGCAAAGCCGCGGGCACAGCTAATTAAATATACATCTTCTCTTGAAGATGTTAGTAAGTAGAGTAGTAGAACAACAGCTGTACGAGACCCACACCGCTTCACTCCAATCTTAATTTTGTACACGATTTGTAACATTTGCAGATCCTTGCCAACTCCCGGACCATTCGCCCTGGAAGATGAGACCAAGAAGGCCGACAACGTGAACGCTACCGTCATGAGGACCCTGGACACCATGTCACAATTGGGCGACGACCTCGCCAAGGGCAAGGAATGGGCACAGACGCTGCCAAAGCTGGCTGATGAGGGCCAGAAGATGACCTCCAATGTGGACAACTTGGGTGAGTGCTACTTTTGGGTTTGCAGTGGAATAACACATCGTTATGACAGGAACAGACAGCCAGACAGCGATGATGCAGTTATATTGCCCAAGGTGCGCTGGTCTTTATGAATCCGTCTGTTATATTATGGGAACTCTTTATTAACGTTCTCTTGTAGGCTCATATAGTTCCACCCCGTCCTATGCAGTGTATGTTTATCTTCCAGTAAAAGAAATAAAGGGACTGGAGCCGAGGATCATGTCGACATACGAGCAGGTGAAATCGCGGCAGGACGACCTTGAGCGCAGGCGCAGGCAGGCCGACGAGAAACTCGCCAAGTTGAAGGAACTTGTTGAACAGGTGAGCGACGTAAGCCATGCCGTGGCCAGTAGTAACTATTACCAGAAATTAAATTGTTACAACAGATATGGACGAAGCCAATATGTGGCAGTCTTGAATACAGAAAAAACCTTTAAAACCAATCTCAAACTTAACAATAAATGGACATCTCACGGGTAAAGATGAGACTGTGGAATACAAAAAACAAACATTCCCCGTCCCCACGCTTATGTGTGTCGTGGCGATATCATAGAATTGATCATTTCATAAAATGGTTGGCCACATCATCAAAAGTTATATTTCATGAAATTATCAGTGTACATCATGAAATGGTTTGGCTAGATGAATGAATGATCAGCGTTTGACGATATGAACAGCTAAACGCCCGACTACTTCACGATATGGTCAAACTTAGTGATCATATCGAAAAAAAAGGCGAAAGCGGAAGCCCGACTTGGCCGTGATAGGTTAATAGCCTTCCGCCTTCGTGTGATTTTTACCCTTGAAAACATATATGTTTGAACACCTTTGGTATCATGAAAACCCTACATTAATGATATTTAATGTTATGGTCAAACATGGATTGACATATAATTAAATGTAGATGTTTCAACAATATGGTCAGTTTTATCTGGGCATTTCATGAAATAGAAACATTTCATGAAATTATCGAACACACCATGAAGTTATCAATTCTATGATATAGCTACGACATGTGCACGCGACATAAGGCGTCTCCAGTCGACACCACAAAAAAAGGCTGCTGTTGAAGAGACCATTGGGCCGGAATGCCGCAATGTGATAACAAAGCAGTTGTATCACATGACAAGTGTTCGTTTGTGCAGGCGCGCACCGTCGCCAACCGCATCCAAGTCGGCGTGGAGTTCGACCGCTGGTCCACGCTGCAGCCGCGCCTGCCGGACTCCGTGGACGAGATGTCCACCTCCACGCACGTGTCCGCCTACTTCCGGACTAAGAGCAAGGACGGCTTCCTGCTCTACCTCGGGAACCCCAAGGACACCAACCTCAGGAGGACCAAGTCGGTAAGTTGCTATATTCATTTTCAATCAATATTAAAACAGTCTCAATATTATGTTGATTAATATTTGTTATGCATTTTCCATCATATTATACAGGGCTGACCATTTTACACGACTGCCCAAAAAAGGAGTGTAATCTTTTTAGGATTCATGTTTGTATGTTACTTTCTTTGTTCCACCATAACTTTTAAATGCCTGAACACATTTAGACGTATGGGTGTTATCGTTAGAATCCTTACATCCCCCCGAGAAACAGCCAATTTAAAAAAAATATGGCGTCATTTTTTGTTTTATTTTTACAATATTTGTATCAAATTGAAGGCCTTGATAAGCAAATTCCAACAATATATAATTTATTGGCTTAAGTTCGTTTTTGGCAGGGCGTGTTTTTATAGGTTTTAAGCCAGTTATTTTAAATCTAAGAACATACCTTCTCATATAATAATATTCGGTAAATCCAGTTTTAGGTTTAAAGAATTTTCCTCAAACATTATCGGTGATTGATAACTTAAGATTTAAGAGGAAAATTCTTACCTGGTAATAAGAAGATGTTGAAATGCACCAGCATTTTAACAAGGTCTTTAGGCCACTCCTATGGATAGCAAACTGGTACTGAAAAGAAGTTATAGGGCTGCGGTATAATGTGCCGCCTGCCAAGCTTGCTGATTATAACAAAACCACATATAATGGAGGAGGCCCATATATGTTTTCTACTCAAGAGTGAATAGGTATCTATTAGGCAAGCGTGATACACTTTTGACCTCATTATCGCTTTCCGTCAGATGGGATTGTGGTGTAACGATTACCTGGTCCGTAATAAAAAAATACGAGTGAGACTTACAATAGTCGCATATGATGTGGAATATCTGACATCTCACCTTAGTAATAGGCAAAATTAACATACTCTAGCACCGCGCGCGCTCATTGGTCAATTGTGAATCAGCAACTACTTCATCTGACCTATCTGATCTTACTTTTCGTTAGAAAATCGTATGTCTTGATAGCTCAGCCGGGAACCGTTCTGCTGATAGCAGACTATCAGCAGAACGGTTCCCGGCTGAGCCTGAATACCTGAGTACCTGAATTCTATTCCCGACTGAAATGTTTATTTTGCACTATAAAATATGTGATGGCTTCTAGATTGATAGCACCGCCCGCGTTTCCCCGGCGTTCTATTACGTATTGTCTAACACTTTTCACGAAATCACTCCCATAGATTTCAGGAAGCGAGCGGTAAGATATTACACATCAAAAAATATGCCCATGTTCAGCATGTTTCGGGCAGAAGTGATGTAGTGTTATTATTCTCTTAGAAACTCTGTTCTATTCCCTGGTTTTGCAGGACGACTTCATGGTAGTAGGCGTTCAGAACGGCTACCCGTACCTGGTGATGGACATCGGAGACAGCGCTGACACGGGCCGCGAGCCGGCCCGGATCGGCAGCGACAAGTTTGTGGCGGACAACCGCTGGTACCAAGTCATTGTGGACAGGTGGGTATCTCGCTGAATGATTCTCAAGAACAGTGTGTCATGGAGACTGGTGACCTAGGCAACGTTAGAGATAGACTGTGCTTATATCACTCAACACTCACCACGTAAAATAGACTTAGCTTTTAACTTTTGATTTATTACACGACTGCCCAAAAAAATAAGTGTAATGTTTTTAGCATCCATGTATGTATGTATGTATGTGAGTTTATTTATTCCACCATAACTTTTAAATTCTTGAACAGATTTAGACGTATGGGGTATCGTTAGAATCCTTACATCCCCCCGAGTAAAAGGGTACTTTAAAAAAAAAAAATACAATTTGTCTTCAGTATGGCTCCATCTTCGAATTTTTATTTTAATTTTACAATATGGGTATCAAATTGAAGGCCTTGATAAGCACATTTCAACAGTATATAATTTATTGGCAAAAGCTCTTTTTTGGGAGGGCAGGCGTGTTTTTTTAGCTTTTAAGATAGATATTATTCAAGTGATGTTGCCTAATGAGCGCGTGTAGTGCCCATAACAATTACAGTGCCGTTCAAATCATAGGTTTATAACGCGCCACTGCACTGCGCTCTGCACACTGAGGCAGGTTTTCAAGCTAAGATCATGCGGCAAGTGATAGCTAGGATATCAGTGGTTACAATTATCGCAATGAACACTCATCACGTTCAACCGGCCGCTCAGTCTCAGGCGATTTAAAAAACAAACATTATTTAAAATACATTTCGATGTGTTAATTCCCTTTGGACGATTCTTCATTCTTGTTTCAAATATATGGTTTTAATCCAATGAACACTATCCGCAGGGTTGGTCGCAACGTGAAACTAGGCATCCGCGAGAGCCTCGACAACGGCTCCGACTACACCCACTCCAAAGAAGCCGTGCTGCCCGGCCAGCACACCATCTTCAACCTCGACCGGGACAAGTCCAAGCTGTACGTCGGAGGAGTGCCCTCCAACGCGAAGCTGCAGGGCATCAGCTTCCCCGCCTTCGAGGGACAGATCGAGGAACTCATGATAGGAGACACCCCTGTTGGGCTGTGGAATTTAGTGAATGCCGAAAACTTGAAAGGCGCCAGGCAAAGGTGAGGACCACACAACACTAGCAAAAATTAAAAATGTTTATAACCCCCGATCCTCCACCTCCCCATTATAGCTAAGAAACAGCTCGATCACATCAGATTTCAAACATTAAAAACCGCATAAAAATCGGTCCATTCGTTTGGGAGCTACCAGCCTCACGTAGATTTATTTTTCGGCGACTTGGTTGCAATATATTGTTTTTTCTACTTACATAAAAATTTAATTAGGTTTTATTATATATGTAAACCTTCCGTAAAAAAATATCTAACTGGTGGTGAAACCCGCATCAAAATCCGTTGCGTGGTTTAGGAGGAGTTAGCGGGCAAACAGATAGACAGAGGGACACGCGGAAAGCGACTTTGTTGAGTATGTATTGATATTGATTCTGTGGCAGCAGTAAGCCTTGAGGAATAATTTTTCTTTGTTACAGTCTCCGTTACAATGTTTTGGTAATGTTATACAATGTAATGTTACAAATTTTAGTAGATTGAAACTATTGATTTGATACACTTGCAAGTGAAAATAGTGTGCCTTTATTAATTACTACCTTCGCCCGTGGTTTCACCAGCGTGAACAATGATGAAAAGTGATGATGACGATGATGATTAGCAGCCTATGTATCATTCCAGGGTATAAGGTATATGCATTCCAAAATCACTCGAATCCGTTCAACCGTTTGACTGTGAAGGAGTAATAAACATATACACACAAACTTACGCCTTTCTAATATTATAAACATATACACACAAACTTACGCCTTTCTAATATTATAAACATATACACACAAACTTACGCCTTTCTAATATTATAAACATATACACACAAACTTACGCCTTTCTAATATTATAAACATATACACACAAACTTACGCCTTTCTAATATTATAAACATATACACACAAACTTACGCCTTTCTAATATTATAAACATATACACACAAACTTACGCCTTTCTAATATTATAAACATATACACACAAACTTACGCCTTTCTAATATTATAAACATATACACACAAACTTACGCCTTTCTAATATTATAAACATATACACACAAACTTACGCCTTTCTAATATTATAAACATATACACACAAACTTACGCCTTTCTAATATTATAAACATATACACACAAACTTACGCCTTTCTAATATTATAAACATATACACACAAACTTACGCCTTTCTAATATTATAAACATATACACACAAACTTACGCCTTTCTAATATTATAAACATATACACACAAACTTACGCCTTTCTAATATTATAAACATATACACACAAACTTACGCCTTTCTAATATTATAAACATATACACACAAACTTACGCCTTTCTAATATTATAAACATATACACACAAACTTACGCCTTTCTAATATTATAAACATATACACACAAACTTACGCCTTTCTAATATTATAGTGTGATAAGTAATTTTCCTTTTTGTTCCGGAGACGTATCATTCTTAAACTTGTTAAAGTCTATGTTACGAGTATGTTGCCTACTGATAATAAAGCTGAAGTTGAACCTACAAATATAAATACAAAATAATATTTTATTTATTATTTAGTAATTTTTAAGTGCTTATTTATAGAATATGTATTTATTTATTGCCTGATAACAACCGTCCCTACTACCTCCGTTATATCTTTTCGTGCACAGTTGTCTGGAAGAGATCGCTCTGAGCGTTAAGACTGCCCATTGTGACACTTATTATTAATTTTATTTTTTAGTTGTAATACTGTGGCAAGCACAACACGTGGTCCCGCATGATTTTATAACCCCAGCAGAAGCCCTTCCACCAGGGCAAAATCTACAGTGGCCAATCTGGAAATCCCGTAATCGGCTTCGCGCCGGGATTGGCCGCTGTTGAGAAAACATGTACCAATGGGGTATAGAAGATCGGGTGGAATGCGATTGTGGTGCTGCCGTCCAGTCAATGTGGCATCTTCTCTATTGCCCCTTATGTCCGACACATTGTACCAAAGAAGACCTTAACTTGGCCAATGATCCAGCGGTGGAGGTTGCCAAGTTTTGGTCCAAAACCATATAATTGCCTATATATATTTCAGCGATTGATACGATGAAGAAGAAGTTTTAAGATTTTTATTTGTGTAGTGTTCAATAAAGAGTTATCTATCTATCATAAATATTGTACAGTAGCCGCAGCGGAAGTTGTCTTCAAATCGCTGCGCATACTTCTATTTTTCAGGCGCAATCCCAATGTAGAAGTTGAAGACAGTATTGTATAACTGCCTCGCTCAATCGCTTACGTTTTTCGCATATTCTATCTCGCTCTTACTTTATGCTGTTAACACAGAACCTTACTTCACATACATAGAGATTGGCTTAGACTAATGTAGGTTTTACTACCCAAGCTCCCTCTCTTCCGCCGTTACTGTACTAACTGCTCACATTCCAGAGACAAGCTGATCTCGTCGCAGTCCGGGCCGCTGGAGTACCGGTTCAACGGGCGCTCGCACGTGACCGTGCCAGGGCGCGGGTACGTCACGCAGCAGAAAAACCACGTGCTGCTGTTCTTCCGCACGTACGCGCCCAATGGACTCCTCTACCTCGTGGGCGAGGGCGGCTACTTCTTCTCTATACAGATGCAGGACGGCAGGGTGTACTTACAGGTAAGTTTAATTCTTTAGCGTATCTCATATAGCAAAAGATATCCGATTATTTTCTTCCGGATATTCGCGCTCGACGTTCTTTCCTACCTCGTGGGCAAGGTTGGCTATAGTCACCCGATTTGCTCCAGGAAGTGCAGTTCTAAGATACCAGTGCAGACCTCCAGAACGGAAGTATCATTTTTTTTATAATTTTCTTTTATTTTCGGTTTTTGCGACGAACAAACTAGAGAAAGAACCTATCGCGATTAGGATGAATCGCAAATAGGATCAATCGCGAGCGGGTCCTATCGCGATCGGGACCTGCTGCGAATTGTACAAGTTTTTAGAAGCGGGACATAATGCTATTGGGACTGACCCGTACTCACCCATCCTCTGCACATGGGGCTGTCTGTAACACCTATAGTAAATACTCTACTGAAATAACTTTTGAGATTACTTTTTTCATCAGCGTCTACACGGGCGGGGTGCTTCCCGTTTGTTCCATGGAACTTGACGTCATCGGACAAAATGAGTATTTCTTAATTATTTGTTCCATAGAACAATTGAAGCTTATTTTTCCGAACCTGTTCTATAGAACAAACATTAAAACTTATCTGGTTTGTGATGTCATCACAGAGTCACTTCTTTTTCCACTTCCTAAACTCATCCAAACTCTGCATTTTTGCCGATATTTTATTTATTAATTTACTCAACGACTTTTCATAAAATGCAAGATCTTGTCACGTGGAACAATTTGATATAAACTAGATTCTTATTTAGTCCCATTATGACGTCACTGAGAAGTGAAGTCGGAAGAAATGTTAGTATATAGTTCTATAGAATAAATAAGTAAAAAGTGACTCATTTTGTCCGATGACGTCATGTTCCGTGGGACAAATGGGAACCACCTGACGGGCGTAACTTGGTTGCAGGAAGTTAGTTAATAACCCCTGCCCAGGTAATCTTGCAATGGTCTTATGTGAACTACGTTGTATCGTTGTGATTCTCCGCAGGTGTCTCTAGGCAACCCGGACGAGCTCCTGATCATCGGCACTACGAAGTCGTACAACGACGGGCGCTGGCACAAACTGGACGCCGGCCGCTACCTCGCCAAGTGCTCGCTCCGCGTCGACGACGAGATCGTCAAGATGGTCTCCTCCTCCCCAACTACGGAGATCACAGCCTTGGACACGATGAACTTCGGCGGGAACAACAAGGGAATCATACAAGTGACGGACAAGGGCTTCGACGGGTGCATCCGCCAGATCAGCATGGACGGCGTCAATATAGACTTTACGGACAACGTGGAGTCGATCGGAGTCGCTTATGGCTGTCAGGTGAGGAGTGTGGGACGGGTGATTTTGAATGATAGCAAAGGCACGATCGGCAAAGCGCCACCCTTTTATAGTTGAAATACATCGCACAAGAACGAAGCGTTACGCTTCTTCATTTATTATAAGTACTGCAAAGGAGTGGAATGCCTTGCCCTCTACAGTGTTTCCGGTAAATTATAACCCCGGTGTATTCAAGTCAAGAGTGAATAGGTATCTACTAGGCAAGCGTGCTACACCTTCGAACACATCATCGCTTTGCATCAGGTGAGATCTTGGTCAAACGATTGCCTAGACTGCAATAAAAAATATATAAAAATAGGGTTTATAGAATTCTATTTAAGCATCGGTACCGTAAAAACATGTTTTCCCCACAATAATCATGAAATGCGAGCGGCGTTTTTGTCCATACAAATGTATTCCTCCATGAATTCAACCACTAGAGGAATATGTTTTTTAACACTAAACAAATGTCCGTTTGCTATTTTCGATAAATTATTTTATAAAGAAGCTAGGATCCTGTGTTTACAAATACCCGTAAAATAAATCAATTTTGAGCGCCGGCAAATAAGGTCGATTTTTTTTCAAACTTTGATAACATATTTAAAGAAAAGCAAAACAAACAAGCTTAGAATGTTTTACAGTGATTAGGTTGAGGGACAAAAATATTAAAATTGCGTCAGTTTTTAAGGAGGAAACCAGGGAATTCGGTTCCCGAATTTACAGCCCGAATTTCTTGAATGATTTCAATACACACTGTACAGAGATACCGAATTAATGAAAACTCCTAAGTTAACACTAATTCTTCATTTTCATAACGTTAGAAAGTGATAACTAAGACACGACTTTACTAAACTGTTAACTGAATAGTTTACACAACTGTTTAGTTAACGGAACTGGCGTTAGAGTAAGCTATTGATTTATATAACCTGATTGGAAACCAAGCTAAATTTAGTGTATAGTTTACTAAAGACCCGCCGTAATTTAGAAAAATATGAAGCGAAGAATTAGTTTTGATTATAGATTTTTCGGCGACTTGGTTGCAAAATATTGTTCTTTTCTACCTACATAAAATCTTAATTAGGTTTTAATATATACTATATAAACCTTCCGTGAAAAAATATCTAACTGATGGTGCAAGTAGCATCAAAATCCGTTGCGTGGTTTAGGAGGAGTTATCGGACAGACAGACAGACGCGGAAAGCGTCTTTGTTGAGTATTTAGAGATGTATAGATGGAGATGGAACTCGTTACAGATGTTGTTGCGATTGCTTACAGTTCGCGTCGCTGATATCACTGTCGGGCGCGGACAGCTACCTACGCTTCGTGAACGTGACGACGGAGAACCTACAGCTGACACTCAAGTTTAAAACCGCGGCGCCGGACGGACTGTTGTTTGTGTACGTGAGCCGCACGCAGACCGCCGCCACGCCGGACAGCATCTCTCTCTCCTTGATCAAGGGTTAGTATTACAACCTTTTTAGTATGTTATGTATGACAACTGGGGTAGTGCCACTAAGCTGTATGGATTCGATTTGCCGTACTTTCGTTTTTGCAGATTCAAAGTGATCCCCACCGATTGTCCATGGAACTAAAATTGACATTGTCTCATCTCCTAAGTTTAGTCACAGAATAAATAATAGTACAATTACGTTAGTTCCGTGGACCTTCACTACTGCCAAAACTACTGCTATCAGCGCCAAAATGGCGATAAACAAATGCTCTCATTGCGACGTTCGTCAAGAGCCTGTCGAGAGTACGTAGCAATATGCAGTTGTCTATGGGTAGTGCCGATCTTTGATGTTAGTTTTTCAGGCCGCCAAAGGCTTCTTAACTACAGCTATCAGTTGTTATTCACCAGCATTAATGGGGATTTCTGGTCCAGAAAAACTAACATCAGAGATCGGCACTACCCTAGGGCCTAGGTTAGGTTATTACCCAACCTAAGCCCTTGGGGGCTTGTGGTAAAAGTGTCCTCCGAAGCACGGAGCCAAGGCGAAACCGCGCATAACTTCTTAAAAGTATTTGGTGCGGGCCGAGGATCTTTGGATTGCAAAGATACACCGCTGTGCTATCACTCAACAGTACAACTATTCAGCTTCTACAGCTGCCCGTGTGTTCGATAGAAGTTGACTGCAATGATCTTACCAAATTAACCACTATTAATGGTTACTTATCTAACTCTTCCCCGTAGTACAAATGTGGATGCATCCTTTGTTTTATGAATATTTATCACTCCCCTTTCATAAGTCTGTTATACAAACATTAACATTTGGTGGACTTGTGCGGAACCACAAGAACAAGGACACTTACATAGGTCTAAGGATAAGAAGCTAAAGTGGCTGTGGACTGGTCACATTTCCCGAAGATCGATTAGAGCCACAATAACCGTTGGGGTAGACGAGTTCTCGAGTGGAGACCACGTTTAGCCAAACGTAGTGTAGGACGCTTTGCGGCCATGTGGAGTGACGACCTGCGAAAAGCGGCTGGAAGAGAATGGATGAGGAGAGCTGAAGACCGAGCTCAGTGGCGTGCACTAGGAGAGGCCTACGTCCAGCAGTGGACTGATATAGGCTTTAGAGTCCTACTATTGTCATGAACAATTGTAACCTAGTTACTATCCACAGGCAAGCTGGTACTGATGAGCCAGCGGGAGCAGCTGGACACGGGGCTCAGCACGTACAACGACTCGCAGTGGCACGTGGTCACCGTCACGCACAACGAGAACGCACTGCGGCTCGTCGTTGACGACTTTGACTACTTCAGGTGTGTACACTTTCAGATGGGGTTATGTCAGACACACAAACACCTGCCGCGCAAAAAGTTTGTCAATACCGTGAAGAAAATATTTTGCAGAATCTTCCAGAAATCAACCAAGTGCAGAATAGATCGCATCATTAGAAAAGTTGACATCTTTTGTGGGCTTAGCTCGCACCAAGTCAGCGCTGATTTGGCGTGCTGTAATATGAACACGCCAAATTCGTTTATATTAAAGTAATATCAGTTTGCCCCTATCTAGCATTCAACAATCCTATGGGAGAAACAAATAATTACTCTTACAAGGTAGTTTAAAATAAATAAAAAAATAAGCTTTTACGGGGTTTTTTTAACAAACTTCCTTTTTTGTACTCTTAATGGGTTTTTTCCCTTTTTTTATTGCTTTAACTTCTGTTTGTGAGCTACCCTGAAAGTTTCAGCTGGATAGCTAATGCGGAATGCTTAAAAATTTAACTGCAAGATTCCACAAGTGAAGTTAAATAAAAGCTATTCATAAAATAAAATGTTATTAAGAGAATTATCATAATATCATTACATATTTACAGTTTTTTCAATACGGTCAATTCAACAATACCAGATAATTTATCCCTATTCAAAAAATATTTTGGATAATTCAATGCATTTCTTTTAGGCCATCGTATTCGTTTTGTCTTGGAAATGTTTGTATTGGAGATGTCCGTGAATTGGCAATTAATTATAAATGAGAATAGCGCTATTATAGGTGCTGTTGTCATTAATCATTGATCTAATTCTAGGTAAATATAAGTAATAGAATCTTCTCATAAGGATAGTCCTCAAGAAGGACAAATCTACTATCTGTCTATGCAGCAGCATCGAAACATAGTATGCTGATGATGGTACACATGTTTCATCGGTCTAGTTGCTTAATTCAGTGTCCGGCAAGATCAAAAGTATAGATGAAAATATCAAATAGACAACATGAATCGCTAATTGTGCCCTGTCGTGGACAAGACCTACAAACCCGACAACATTTAATTTAGTACTCTCGAGAGCAATGAATCCGGGTCACTTAAAGAAACCTATAAATCACGGAAACTAAGAATGCTAGCTTAATAAATTAAATTCTGTTTAATAGACAATTAAATATTCATTAAATTAAGGTATTAAAACTTCTTAGTTATTGTAAAGTTATATCATAAAAAAAAACAAATTTGAAAAAGGGAGTCTTTCGAAGATGGAACTACGAAATGACTGCATTTGATTTTGCTTTTGTTTCTAATCTGTCATTCAAGTGGGTATATAAACCATATTGATAGTGTTCGTTATTTATTATTAAAGCTGTAATCATGTCGCTTACACCTAAAGAATGCACCAGAATTCTCACAACGCTCGAAACCGGCCGGAGTCAGCGCGATACAGCCAGGACTGTCGTGTGTCGCTGTCAACAGTACAAAGACTTCTCCGACGTTATGAGGAAAATGTCTCTAACTTACGCAGACCAAGAACAGGCATAACCAGGTGTACCACAGCACGAGAAGATCGATACTCAGTGAACACCATGCTCCGTAATCGCTTTCTCACAGGAACTGAACTTACAACTCAGTTTTGACGCCTCGGAGGAAGTAGCCCAATCGCATGGACTACTGTCCATGCGATTGGCTTGCTAAAGCTAACTTGAAACCACTTAGACCTGCAAATAGCCCTAAACAGGAGCGTGGGCATCGCTTTTTAAGACTAAGATATGCCCAGAACCACTTAAATTTGACTATTGAAGATTGGTCAAAAGTTATGTTCTCCGACGAATCAAATTTATGCTCTACAAGCACGATGGAAGACACAGAGTGTATAGAAGACCAGGAGGAAGATTCAAGCAAGTATGCATCGAAGAAAAAGTAGCCTACGGTGGTGGGTCTGTACTTGTGTGGGCCGGAATTTCATCTGAGTGTCGCACAGAATTGGTGTTTATAGAAAACGGTTCTTTAACTAGCGAAAGAAGACACGTTGGGCCATTTATGGTCAATTTGGGTGAGGATGCTATTTTTTATGCATGACAATGCCCGACCCCATACAGGTTGGATTGTGAATGACTACCTTCAAGAGATGAACATTACACGTATAGAGTGCCCAGCACGCAGCCCGGATATCAACCCGATCGAACATGCTTAGGACGAGCTAGGGAGATGCGTAAAACAACGAAAGCCTCCCCCAATCACGCTTCGTGAGCTCAAAATTGCTCTCACAGAGGAATGGGAGAATATTCCCCAAAATTGTATAAGGAACTTGGTGTACAGCATGCCAAACCGCGTAAACGCAGTAGTGGAAGCACGAGGAGCCAATACAAAGTATTTAAATTCAAGAAAATCGTAATCTTGTTCAAAAATTTCATGTTTCTATTTTTGTTTTAAAGCGAGAACAGCAGTTTTTTTTCTTTATGTAATTTATAGTAAATAAAATTTAGTGACTCATAAATTTTATTACTTTCATTTAAGGGGTATTATATTGTCTATTAAACACAATTTATTTAATTAAGCTAGCATTCTTAGTTTTCGAGATTTATTGGTTTCTTTAAGTGACCCGGATTCATTGCTCTCGAGTGTATTTATTAGTATTCATTCATAACTTTTCACAAAAATCATTCGTATCCTTATCAAAACGAACCAACACAAACAAAAGTCATATTAGACAAGACAGTTTAAAAAACGCTTTGTTATCCGACTTAAAAATATAAGTTCTCAAGTTGATATGTATGTATGTAATATACATAGTTGAAAATGCTTAATATTCATATATATCTATATGAGTATCTGAAAAAATATGCAAAATTTCGCGAATGTATGTATAAATGTTTGTCCACGTACTTCTCGGAAACTATAACTCCGATTGCAATAATTCTTTTTGTAATAGTTTCAGCATCTTTCAACTTAGCAAAAATTTCAACTTACATCAAAATCCGTTCAGTAGCTTAAAATATATGGACTGTTAACTGTTTCCAGTATTTTTTTTTTCTTAGCGAGCTTAATTAATTTTCTTAGGCCTACTTTAACGAAACTAAAAAGAAAAAACCGATATGTGTAAAACTGAAAAGAAATAAATAATTCGAATTGTTTGAGGTCTATGCCAGTTAAGTGCCTACTTTCTTACTTTAGTCGGCAAAGACCTCAAAAAAATTGAATGATTTATCTCTTTTCGTTTCACGTATTAAAGTCGTTTATTTTGGCTCTAACTACTACTAAATATAACTAAATGAATTAGTTGGACAGCCCACATACCATTTCATGGCCTATAACAAATAATGTCCTGTTATCAGCACGGACACTGCTCCTGCGCCGCTGCACATCCTGGACGGCGTGCTGTTCGTGGGCGGCGTGCAGCCCGGGTACGTGGTGGGTGGCAAGGTTGGCTCCAAGACGCCGTTCAGCGGCTGCATCGCCGACGCCACCGTCAACGGGCGCGTGCTCAACCTGCTCGGGCCCTTCGCCAACAGCAGCGTCACCTTCGGCCGCTGCGGGACCACCACCACCACGGGCGGCGTCAACCCTGGTAACTGGTTTTTATAAGCTTTTATTTAACTTGTGTTTGTGTTGTATGTATATATGTTCAAATCTTGCAAGCTGAATTAGAACCACTTCCTCTTATCCTACGGAGTTGATTTTTTACATGTTGGTTCAGTTCCGATGACAATGAATTTTTATGGTAAGCATGACCTGAATCGACATCCAGGATTAGCTCCAGATATCAACGGTCATCAGCACAGACACGACATTTTGTGTACGCATTTTATTATGACAGCTGTTTTAAATATTGCCATGAAATAGTCTTCAGATAATGAAACTCTTCATCGGTCAATAGCACGGACACGAAATATTGTGTACGCATTTTACTACCAAAGCCGGTTTGAAATTTTACCGTGACATGGTTGCTGCACTCAGGGTTGGGTCTTGACTAGGTATCTCCTCAACGGTTTACAAAACAGACACGAAATGTTGTATACGCATTTAATTGTGTTATTCTAAGATTCACTAAATTGATATATCATTATTATTATTATCATTGATTATTGATTTTATCTAGTACCCACAGTACAGGGTATCCTAGTTTGGGGCTAAGTAATTGGTGTGGAATTGTCCCGAATATATTATTATATATTATATTGTAGTTGACTAAGGGCCGTATTAATAAACCGATCTCAACTCTAAGAGCGCTATTTAGAGCGATCTCAAGATGCGAATCTAATTAATAAACATATCTTAAGCTGTTGATTGAGATGCCGTAATCAGCTGAGTTAGTGTTTAATAATAAATCAATCTCGACTCTCAAGGGCGCACTTGAGATGCGCTTTGAGATGCAGAATGTTGAGTGCAGTCGATCCGTGACTTGAGAGCGTGATTGCCAGTTGTTAGAATCAAGGATTTCGAAAATATTATGTCAGAAGTTGATAATTACAATTATATTAACCATCATTATAAGAATATTTTTCCTCTGGGAATAAACAAATTTATTTGGCATGATTGCGAAAAGATCCGAAGATTTGGTAGATATCAGAATCTGGCGAGGACTCGCTGAAGTCTAAAAAGATCCGAAATCGTAACCAAAGGATACGCGTTGGAAATACTGCATGGCCAATAAACGAACTTTTATTTTCATAAATTATAGTCATTCATTGATGAATTGCGTTAAGTTCTTTAATAGATATTGTAACTTTGAAAATATAGGCAAATATTATGGCTTACATCCTTTCTACAAAAAAACTAAAGTAAGGTTATGATAATTATGTAGAAAATAAACATTACTACTGCATAAAAGCTTTTATTAAAACGTTTTAATCGACTCTTTTTTTGTATGTTTGTTACGTCATATCTCTCAAAGGGCACCGACTTCAAAAACCTTTACAACATAAGTAAGAGCCACGCAATAACAATAGCAGTGCCGTCCAGAATTTTGGATTGAAAAGTGTTGCGTGCCATTGCACTGCGCTCGACACCCTTAGTAATTTAGTTTCAGTATCACATACAGTTAAATCTAAATAGTAAGGTCAAAGACATAATACTCGTATCATGCAATTAATGCATGTTGTAGCAGCAAATATAAAGGAATCGCGCTGAGATTTGTTTTATGTTGCAGACGAGGCTTCGTGGGCTGCGCCGAGGAGTCCCGACGTGCTGCCCACTCCGGCGCCGCAGCCAGACACTCCTGCGCCGGAGGTCACCACTAGTGCAGGTAACTGACACAAAACGCCACATTAAAGCGTCTGCAATAGCAGACATATCGAGAAAGTTTGGTTATATATACTAATGAAAAACACTATTCAACTGTTTCATGCTTATCGCACAATACCTCATGCTGAGAGCACAAATCTATCGCGAATTCATTCTCTCATAACATTCTAGTTGGATGGGGGATTCACGCGTTACGTAATTAAAGTGTTGCAGGCGTAATTAGTATATCTCTAATTTGTAAACTTACAGTGAAACTTCGCAACGAGCTGATCCCCCCGATGGGCGAGCCGAGCACGACACGAGGGCCGACGGCGGCGCCCGCGCCGACTGCGGCGCCCACGCCTGCGCCGGCGCAGCGTCCCAGCACCACGCGCCGGCCGCCGCCCGCGCCGCAGACTGGCTGCGCGCTCGCCTACGATCCGCTCTATACCAGCGGCAATCCTAACGACGGATACCGGTTCGGTCAGTACTCATATCTTTGTTTTTTTTTTAACAATTTGGCTCTTTATCTTTATCACATAATTTGGCATAATAACATTCTGATAATCTACAAGCCATTACAGATTTATAGGGGGGGGGGGGGCGTTATTTATTAATATTTGTCATAAATCATTTTGTTGTTATTTCTGTATTTTTCACCTTTTTTGAAAACGGTTTATAATGGCTGATGATTTTTTCGGCAGTCTTTGTGAATCGCGTCAAGCGTAACAATCATAGAAAAAGTAATAGCAGAATTTCTTTAACGATATTCGATTGAGCTTTCGCCAGTCGTGCGAACACTTTTTACACGATTACCCAAAAGAAGTGTAATGTTTTTAGGGTTCATGTATGTATGAGAGTTTCTTTGTTTCACCATAACATTTAAATGCTTGAACTAATTTGTATGTAAGAGGTATAGCTAGAATCCTTACATTATCCCGAGTATCATAGGCTATAAAGTTCCCATTTTTGGCAGTCATGTTTTTTCTCAAACCTTGATAATGTACTTGTTATTCATGTACTTGTTGTTGGCGTTTCCCGTGAAGGTACCCGCAACGACAGCCGCATAGAGTACGCGAAGCTGCCGGGCCGCCAGCTGGAGGGCTTCGACCTGACGATCGAGTTCCGCACGTTCGACCGACATGGCGGGCTCGTGTTCTACGCGCACGCCGACAAGGACCCGCGCCAGTTCCTCGCCTTCTACATGCAGGACGCCAAGGTGACTCCGCGGACCATGTGGCCCATTGATACATTACTGTGAGGTATCAATCAGCTGCCGTGCACGGACAGTGTGGAACAGCTGTCAGTGCGGCGAAGCTAAACTATCACTCTGTTGTCAACGTACCCCATCGCGTTCACCAAGTAAAGCGATCGAGATTGAAGTGTTACATCTTTCCTCTAGCTATCCTGCAATCTGTGAGAGTGATTTCGTGAAAAGGGACGCAAGTGTGTAACACGAAGCCGGGGATGCGCGCGTTATTTGATTTGCCCAATGAGCGCGCGCGGTGCTAGAGTATGTTAATGTTGCTTATTACCAAGGTGAGATGTCAGATGTTACACATCATACTCGTATGAGACTACTGTAAGGCTCACTTGTTTATTTTTGGTTTGCGTTAGCTTGTACAGACACGCTCTAATCTCTGTCGGCGGCTCTAATTTATGTTTTTTCGTCGCGTATGATTACTAGTGACAAAATTGTCGAAGAAGTATCACATCGTTAGTTGATCAGCGTAAACATTAAGTCTAAAACGGCACTGGTACTTAACGACTACTGTAGAAGATTCCGAAATGTTGGCGGGCTTTTCGCCTAGTCTCTAACGGTGGATAATATAACTATTTTATGATATGATCACTAATGTTTGATCATATCGTGAAGTAACCGTGCGTTTAGCTGTTCATATCGTCAAACGCTAATCATTCATCTGGCCAAACCATTTCATAATGTCACCGATAATTTCATGACATGATCAATTGTACGATATCGCGACGACATAATTATATAAAGTGTAATATCTAGTAGTAATATTGTATATGTACGACGCCAGCTCCACTTCACGTTCAACTGCGGCGGCGAGACGGCGACCGTCTCGTCGACGGCGACGTACAACGACACCGAGTGGCACTCAGTGACGCTGGCGCGCAACGGCGGCCACGGCAAGCTGGCGGTAGACTCGGAGCGCGTGGGCGAGGCAAGCGTCGCGTGCGCGGCGCCCGCCCTGCTCACGCCGCCCTACTACTACGGCGGCCTTAAGGAACTCACCTACGACATGTCGCTCAACCTGCAGGTTAGTGTTACGAAAGAGATTTCATTAAACCTCTTTCATTAAAACACCGTGCGTCACTGCGGACGCTGCGACGCTCAGCAGTGGCCACGGCAGGCTGGATGTTATAAGACGCTTTGCTTGTTTACATCATATAGTTCATCTATACACGTCACATATAGAAAAGTGTGATGAACTCTATAGTATGTACTGAATGCCTACTTGTTAGTCAATGAGATAATTTTCATCGAAAATTATGTTCTTTTGCTGACTGAACAAAACACAGCTTTTTATTATCTGAACCCCTATATAGGTCTCATCTTGTTTGTCGATGGGATAGGATTCGCGAACGTGACGCTCTTGAATTATAATATATACTTAACGATATCTATAGATTACATCAAGCATAAACCGCAACGCGAAATTTAAATTAGATACTGTTTCCAAAAAGTGAGTTTTAAAGTTACAGAAGGAATACACAGCCTTTCAGAAAACTTTAATGAAAGTTGCTGTTTCCAGGGCTTCTACCAACCATTCAAGGGCTGCCTGAAGGGGCTTATGATGAACGACCAAGCCGTTACAGACGTGGCGCTGCGCGTCAACTCTCTGCGCTGCACAGACTCCATCGAGGAAGGCGTCTACTTCGGGGCTTCAGATAACGCACACAGCAACTACTTGAAGGTAAATAACCACCACCTGCTCGATAATGTCCAATTACATATCACGCAACCCCGACGTAAAGCAAGTCATTATATCCCAAGGGAGATAAATGTTATATGAAACTCCCAAGGGATATAATGTGATCTGGATTTGGAACGTTAAAATTCTCATGACCCTTAGCGTAGCTCTTAGCATAGATACGGGCATTATAAAGAGAGTTTATTTTAAAATTGAACTGGTCACCAAAGGAAGACAAGATTGTAAGTAAATGTGAAACAAGAGACAGTGTTTGGTGTTATGTTAACAGTTCCGTATTTTATCATTTTCAAGTTGACACAAAAAAGTCCGTCGAGCGATAGTGATTTGACTCCGGCGTTTAAATCGGATGCTTTAGTGATTACTAATAATGTACTACCAGAAAAATCAAAAGATAAATACGAAAAAGAATATCAACAAAAGGAGTCAAGGCTTTATCCGAATCCGTTATTTTACAGTTTTTTAACTGGAAAGCCAAGCAGCCTATGGTGCAACTCGGGATTCTACATCACTTAACTACACTCGGTTTTTTATTTTTTCCCCCTCCGTTCCGTACATCCGTACATTCACATGATTCTTTTTTTAAATACAGAATAAAATGAACTGTTTCACGACTCGGATCCTTTGTCTAAGTTCTCGACCCATCAAATATTTCCATCTAAATGTTGTCTAGAAATCGCTCTTATTATGATTAGCGCCTCCTCTGTATCCTGGTACTTTGTCTTTTTTTTAAACCTATGTGGTCCCTACGCTGGCCAAAGGTCTTCCCCATTTCCTTCAAGACAAACCGGTCCCCTGCAATCTGTGACCATCTCTCTTGGAAGGCATCGAAGTCTTCACACCATCGCTCCTGGGTATGCCTCGGCGACAACGCCCCTGATCAGGCACCCATGGTGTGACGAACCTTGACCAGCAATCTATAGATATATTTATATAAATATAGATTGTTTAACCTACTTCAAAAATAAGGTTCTAGGTCGATGCGTATGATTTTTTATTTAAGTACTTCTATTTTCTCCGAGATTACTGAGCCAAATTTTATGTTTTTTATTTGTAAGGTTTAAGGTAAGGTCCCATATCAATTTCACGAAAACTTGTTCACTTGCTTTGAAGTAATAGTTTTTTTCCGGTTCAATTAATAATGATTGATTGATTTGTTTGACAATCAATCTATTTCCTGTTTCAGTTGATGGAGAACTTCAAAGTGGGCGACGAGGTGTCGATCGCGATGGAGGTACGCTCGCGCAACTCGACGGGGCTGCTGCTGAGCGTGCACGGCAAGAGGGACTTCCTGGTGCTGGAGATGCTGGAGAACGAGGTGGCGGCCACCGTCGAGAACGGCAACGGGCCCTTCCGCGCCACCTACAAGCTGGCCAACAACAACACGCTCTGCGACGGCAACTGGCACAAGATACACGGTAACAACATAATGTCACTAATAAATATAGATATGTTCGGGACAATTCATACCAATTTCCTAGCCCCAAACTAGGATACCTTGTACTATGGGCACTAGACAACGGATCATAGATACAAATATATTATTACATACATGATTCGGAAACAAACATTTCTGCTCATCACACACACACACATATGATTGCTCCTTGTCAGATTCGAACCCACGACTGTTTGGTTTCATATTTAAGGTCCTAGCTACTAGACTAAACGGTGGTTGACTATTGTCGGTTCACTGAACTATTGCTATAATGTCATTGAAAAGGGTGTCCACTTTCTGGAAAATTAAGGAAATCGTGGGAGTCACCTGGAAAGTCAGGGAAAATAATAAGATTTTACACTCTTTGCTCCACACTTTCCCAGTTATTGTAAAATTCCTCATTTTACAATAACTGGTATATATTTTTCTTACTTTCAAAGTTTTGGTATGTCTCAAAATGTAAATGAGTAATAATAATAATAAACTGGTTACAATGTAACTATCATTTTAATTTGTTTGCAACAATCGTATCTTTTTCATTGCACATTGAAATTAGAATTAATGTTCTCATAATAAACAACAGGTTTCATTTAATAAAGCCAAGTCTCTAACTAGGATTTCACATATTGATGGCTCTACGAAACACATCAAGTGTGTTATTTATTTTGTTTCTCAAACAATTAATAAACTCATTGTAAAAAAATAACAATATATGAAGGTTAGATTACATTATTTATTAATTTTTAATTATGAAAAATGAAGGAAAACTTGATTCAAAATGAACCTGATTTGTCAGGGAAATTCGGCATTATGGTCAGACAGTTTAATTTAGAATTTTGTTTGGAGACGTAGGGTCTCCAAACAAAATTCCTCTTACTGTAGCCAAAAAGAAGAAGCGGAATAGCGGAATTATGCCTTTATTTCTTTCTCTTAGTGAAAATAGTTCGGTAGTGGTTGAGAGGTAACCACGTGCTCCACAATCCAATAACCCGGTTCAAAATCTCAGCCCTGCCCAATTACTTACTTACATTATAAGTGATGTGCTGGTTTCGATGTCATTTAGAGTGCTAAAATGGTGAACATCTCAAAATCACAACCCATATTGGGCCAGCGTGGTGGAATGTGGCCCATATATAACTCTCTCTATGAGGGAATATCAGTCTCGGTATCTTTAAAAGTATTTTTCCGTTTTACTTTTTTTACAAAATGGCGGAATTTTAATTTGTAATTTTTTGTTCTGGCATAGGCCAGGCTCCTTAGAAAATTGTAGAGAACATCACTGTGACATCCTTCAACTTGAAAACATTACTGACGTCAACTTGAAAACATCACTGTGATATCTTTCAACTTGAAAATATCACTGTGACATCCTTCAACTTGCACTCGGCCGTACACTCGGCCAGCGTGGTGGATTATGGCCCATACTCTTTCCATCTCTCTCTCTCTGTTTGAGAGAAGATCTTTGCCCCAGCATTGGGAAAGTAATAAGTTGATGATGATGGACGACTGATTGGCCGACTGCCGAGTTATTCTGAGTGCAAAGACAACGGTCGCGGGCTCCAAAATCACAAGTTTCAAATGTTTGTTTTGTCAATGGATGTGTAATATTCGTATTTATGTATAGGTTTATACGTTGTATACTACCCATAATAAAGAATATCCTAGTATGGAACTAGGTAATTAGTGTGAGTTTTCCAGATTCATGACAATTCGCAAACAGGACTCCTGAATATTTATTACTAGCTGCGCCCCGCAGCTTCGCTCGCGTGCTATCTTTGCCGCCCCTTCACCCCTCAGAATGAAATTTCAAAAACCCTTATTGCACCCCTTTGGTTGACATGTGTAACTTTGACTTCGAATTGGCAAAACAAATATATTATTTTTTCTAGAACTGGGCGATTTTATTAGCCATAAAGCCTTTCCTTTGGTTTCCTCAGACCCTACCGAAGTTTCATCACAATCTGATCAATGTTTTAGGAACGAATAGATGACAAACATACATTCATTTATTATGATTGTTAATTAAATCCCGAATTGAATTGGTGTATTCCAGTGGTAAAGTCGCTGTACGTGGTATCGGTGGGGCTCGACGGGCACTTCTCGAAGCCGGGCATCGGGTCGCGGCTCTCGTCGACGGACACGCGCTCGGCGCTGTACGTGGGCGGGCACGAGCGGCCGCTGCACAAGGTGCGCGGCGTGCGCTCGCGGCGCGGCTTCACCGGCTGCATGCGCAACCTGGTCGTCGGCGAGACGCCCGTGCCCATCCCGCTCACCGCCGTTGGCAGGAACGCGCACATCGGCGTCTGTCCCCGGGATTAAACGTCTCACTCGTAGACCGCTGACCTCCTTAATACAAGTGCGCTGGACTAATCGGAGCCTCCCTAGTGACAGTATAGCTATTTTAATAAACAAGTTTGACGATTAATATATTTTGTGTACCACGTTTTTAGAATAATCATTTTTAGGGCTTCGTACCTCGAAAACGTAAAAAGGAATCCTCATAGGATCACTTCATTGTCCGTCTGTATGTCTGTCTGTCAATACCCTTTTTTTCAGGAACGTGTGGTGTCTAGTTGAGATTAATATCAAATACTCAGGTCTGCGATCCTTCTTTTTGGGATTAAAAACTTACACGGAACCCTCGGTGCGCGAGTACGACTCGCACTTGGTCGTTTCATTTTGTAGTTACTTTACAATCAATTGCAAAATGTGTACTTAACAGACAGACAAGAAAGCGAGTTATAAACGTGGTAAAAAAGGAAGCTTCACTTTTGATGAAGAATTTACGCGATCTAATGAAAATGTGAGTTTTGCAATGAGTTAAGCTAGACGTTTCACTTATATTTTACATTCAAATGACTCATAAATAGATATGAGTAAATTTGAAATACCTGCCTACAGAGATTTATTGCACATCACACTTATATTATGTGTAATGTGGTTTTTGGCAATTCATTGGCAATCGAATCGTCGGGTTTACCAATTTTTATCCAAATAATTCCCGCTACGGTTGACACGTATTAAATAAACTGGCGCCAAAATGGTTAGAATATAAAAATAACTATCATCTGCCACTAGTCCAGCATACTTGTATTGGAGGCAAAAAAATACGCAACATTTAGAAAGCATAGCCAACATTCGCAAAACACAAGAACATTGTAATGATTGTGGTTACCACTACAGCTGAAAACCAAGCTAATAACTTCAGTGAAGTGTGAGAGGCGCGGAAATGAACGGTTGCTACTGGTTCTTCAATCAGGTACAACTTCCGAGTTGTGTATGTTTATGGTGTTATGTAAACCTGCAGGTAACGAGGAATATACATTCCTCGTTACCTGCAGGTTTACATAACACCATAAACCTAAACCATAAACCTAAACTGTGTTACTGAAATAGGCTGCTTTTAGAGCAGTGCGTAAGGTGATGCGGACTGACCGCCAGCTCGCCGTCCGCTCGCGTAGAGTCCGCAGCGCTCTAAATCGAGTGTTCAATATATAAGCGCGGGTGGATCCATGGGGAGCGTCTTCCTTACGGAGCAATCCGCGTCGCTAAAATAATGTTCTAACCCCACAGTTGTGTCTCGGGTCCAGAGCGGACGGTCCGCATATATAAATACGCACTGCTCTGATACAAGCCACATTACTTAGCCGAATCAACAGACGCGCTTACTTCAAAATAAGTTTCATATCCCTTGAAAATAATGATTTAAATACAACAAATACTCTGGGTACTAATAGAAAAATTATTTGTATGTAAGATTAAAGAAATATATGTCCAATATGTAATATTTATATATAGTATTTTTCTTTATTATGCCTGCTATGCTTTCGAATTAATGTGCACCAAAATTCGAGCAAAAAGGCAAGTCCGGGGTTGGTTGCTTGCTCGAAGGCACCAAATTAAACTAAAATTAAATTTGTATGCTCAAAAATTGTTGTCATCAAACCTTATGAAAAGAATGGATGGGTTGGCATTAACTGTATCATTTAATTGTTTTTTGAAAAATAAATAGTCACTCTAATTTGATGCACACAAAATAGAGAACATAATAATAATAATGTACTCAGGAGACCATGATATTTATTATGACTCAGTTTTATTACAGCAATGATCAAATATTTGTTATGTTTACCAATATCGGTTTTGTATGTACTACCTTTTGATTACATAAAATAAAATGCAAGATTAATAAAGAAAATTTATATCTATCTACAAGTTTTCAATTATTTTAAACAAGCACGAATCTTTATTGAGACGAATCCACAAAAAAAGTAAGTATAACTTTGTTCATGTTGTTTGGGGAGCTTTCACGCCAAAACGGTTGATCCGATTTTGATAAAACTTTGTAAATAAGTACTGTATACTATAGAGACCAACATAGGATACTTTTTATCCCGGAAAACGTTGTTTCCACGGAAAAACTGGCAAATGTCGATTACTCTCTACGGAACGGTAAGTAAGAAACGGTTGCCATGGAAACTAAATAATAACAAGCCTATCAAAAAGCATCAAGAGCGTTGGTGCTATATTTTGCATTGGTTTTTAATATCCTAGAAGAACATAGGATGCTTTATTCGCGATAAAACAGTAGTCCGCGCGAAGTCGCGGGAGAAAAGTAGTATTGTTAACCTCGACAATATACAGAGTGAATTTTTTCAAGTGGACGTGGTTGGCTAAATCAGAAACTATGAGGAATAGCGAAAAGTACTCAAAGGAGTCTCGGGCCCGATTTTGATGAAAACTAAAACTGCATCTTTGGATTTTTTTAAAAACAATATTCCTAGGCAGGAATCGAACACGTTGATTTTGAAAAAAATACCACTATTATTACATCATTCGATAGTGTCGCTAATAAGGATTGAATTCTGGGAAGAAATGACATACGGCAAACTTAAGGAAAGAGCTAATTTTTAACGAAAATAGTTAAACCATAACTGATTAATTGTTCAAAATGATGACCGTTGTTTTCAATACATAGCTGGATTCGACGTCTCAAGGATTGTACTGCATTCAGTGTTAAAATATTATTGATTCCGCTTAGAATATTTTCCAAAGTTCGTTTCAAGTCATCAATTGCATTATACGTGTCTTTGTAGATTTCGTTTTTTACATACCCCCAGAGAAAATAATCTAAGGGGGTAAGATCCGGTGACCTCGCTGGCCACGGTACAGGACCATAAATTGCGATAAAATGTTCACCAAACTGCTGAATCAACATCTCTTTTACTATACGACTATTAATACGAAACAGTACGCAAACAGTTAGTAATAATCAAGGAAACGTGGAACAAAATCTAAATTATTGGCACCAATTTACTCTACGTTCTAATTTCAATTGTTTACATTTTTTTCTTATACTGTAGCCTTTAACCGCGAAGACATAATAAAAATTTGAAATTTGAACATCATGTTGTGAAGATGACCGCGCTGCGGGTCTGTGTTGAGAAAAATATTGAGCATCATTTCGGACAAGGAACAGGTAATGCAGGTATGAATTAAAACAGTAAGTACTTTAAAATATGAATCAGCTTATTAAAATACAACATTTTCCTTAAGTTTGCCGTATGTCATTTCTTCCCAAATTCAATCCTTATTAGCGATACTATCGAATGGTGTAATAATACAGGTTTTTTTTCCAAAATCAACGTGTTCGTTTCCTGCCTAGGAATATTGTTTTTTTCAAAAATCCAAAGATGCAGTTTTAGTTTTTATCAAAATCGGGCCCGAGACTCCTTTGAGTACTTTTCGCTATTCCTCATAGTTTCTGATTTAGCCATACACGCCTGAAAAATTCAGCCTGTATAGTTATTCTATGCCTCTAATTACTTTGTCGAGTCTTCTCGTCGCCAATACCGCAGTTTTTTTTTTCCCCCTCTCCTGTACGGCGGGCTATGGAAAGGACTATGCTCAAAGTTTCTCTAAAATATCGTATCCGGAATGAGGTGATCCGGCAGAGAACCATAGCTGTCGACATAACTCTTAGAATTATATCTGCCGAAGGACTAACCTCGACATACGTAGTGTAGGGCGCCCTTCGGCTAGGTGGAGCGACGATATACGCTAACAGTTTACAGTGTTTGCTGGTAACAGTTGGAAGAGGCGAAGATCAGGTTCAGTGGCGTGCTTTAGGAGAGGCCTGTGTCCAGCAGTGTACTCACACGGGCTGATGATGATGATGAGGAGTAATAGTTTTGAAATGTTGTGGGTTCGATTACTACTGCGAAATAATAAATTGAGTAACCCTGTGAGCATTATTCTAACAAAATCGAAAACTTATTAGATAGGAACCTTTTTATACATAATATACTTGCTCGTAATCCATACTCCTCCGTCGCGTCGTTTATAAACAAACAATCATAGAAACAAAATATTTATTTTAACCTTAAAAACACCAAAAATAATAATAACAATACACTGAATACTCATATTTACAAAATTACGACCTTATTATTAATCTTATATTTAATAATTTATCAAAGAAATGGGCCTGAAGATTTAAAAGATAAATATCTTTGTTTTCAAGTTTTATTATTTTAGGGGCCGATTTTTAATGCTCAGATAAGCAATCAGATAGCGTTTATTCAACTAATAGCATAAGACTGAATTTTTCAATTGTCAGATAGGCTTTATTCGACTGTTAATTTCACATTGATACGTCGATGTCACTAGCACAACAAACAAATTTCGTAAAATATTACCACATGCCACAGTACCAAGGGGGTTGAATTACGCTTACTGGTCACACCTAAATAAACAAACGTCGAAATAAATATCTAACAAAACAATGATATTGCTAGATAGAAATCTGTCCTGCTCTAACATTCGTGTTATCAAAATATATGTTTCACCTCTGAAGTTAGTGTCGCCTGATTTGCTTTATTCGGACAGATAGCTATCTATGGAATGAATGACCATTGAAAAATAGTCAACCACTTATGAGACGGATAAGCAGCCAAATAACTTTGTTCCCTTGGGAATCTGTATGTTTGTCTGAGGATTGAAAAATCGGCCCTAATTTTAATAAATTACATATCAAGTTAACATGGGAGTTATTGTTACTGGGTCGCCCTAACGTTTGAATTGCAATTATTAGCTTATATAGTGTGTCTGGGGGTAGACAACACCGACATTTAAAGAGCGGCGGGCGTGTAAAACATAAAAATGTATATATATATATATATATATATATATATATTTATATATATTATTCATAAATAGGATTAAACAAAGAAGAAAAAATATGTAGCTTACTTCCTCCAATCACACAAGGCTCGTATTAAAACAATCATACAACAATACAATAACTCTTTATTGAATACATCTCAAAATAATAGTACTTATAGTTATTTGTAAGACAACTAGAGCAATGATTAATTCTCTAGATCTAGACCAGGGGTCTCCAATTTGTTTAGATTAGTGGCCAGACTGATTGCTCCACAAAGCCCTAAGAGCCAAGAACCTTGAATATTTTCGTATTGGCGTAAGTGAAAAAAAAGCGCGAAATAAGCGGGCGTGAAAATTTTGCAATTTTGGGTATATTATTATGATTTCCTCAGTTGATGAAAATAAAAAAGGCAAATATCGCAAACACGCGATTATATACTGTAAGGACCCCTGAGAGTAGTTTATACTCAAGTTTGCAACCCTGAAAACCCTGTGCTACTCCCGTGGTGCTCGAAATGATATCACTTGTTTCAGTTTTTACATAAGGTCACATTATACATTCTCGTCCAGGACGATAGGGCTGACGTTGTTGCAACTTCACCCTTGGCAAAAGGAGCATAGGACAGAATACTTTTTGAACAAAAAAAAAACACTTCTTTGACTATCTGTATCTCCGCAACAAATGGACCTAGAGAGCTCGGGTTGAGCTCAAATTCTAGCAAGTTGCTTTACTAAAGTATAGAGTACAGATACCCGAAAAACGCTTCTTTATGGTAAGCGCAAGAATTTTGAGTACCACGGGATTCTGGTACATGATTTTCAGGGTTGCAAACTTAGGTAAAATCTACTCTTGGGTTCCTAACAACATATTGTACTTATGTATGTCGTATAAGGTAGTGCTGGCCTCTGGTGTCAGTTTGTCAGGCCGGCCGAGGGCCTCTGTCTAACATGGCTTAACGACTGCTATTAATCCATAACAACCGGGACCGACAACTTTAATTGCCCTCCGAAGCATGGAGCGATGGAAAACATATAAAAAACATAGATACTCGTATATGCGCGTCGATGTTTGATGATTTAATTGACAGAGTCAATAAAATCTATAGCAGTAAAATAAACATTAAGCAGCTAGTTTCTGCGATATAAAAAATAACTAATAAATGTACTAAATTTTTGGCGTCAAATTCACTCAAGTAATATTCACTTGAGTATACCGCTTTATAGCTTGGCGATATTAGAATATTTTTGTTAAGCGAAGTATCGAAAAATTGACTATATATAAAAATCTTTTCCATAAAAAATCATTCTACTAGGGGGGGTATGGAGTATGGAATCCCATATGGAAGTACATTATTATCTACAACATTTTATGAATTACACGCCCTTCAAGTATCGCTAGTCAGCCTGGACAGCAGACACACTGTATGACGATCTAAAATAATAAAAAGAATTTCTATTTCTTTTAGATTTTCTAAAAGAATAAGCAAAATTAATCAATTTAAAAGATATTGATAAACATTAATCAATATCATGATAGGACTATACAGTTCAATTGATTGAGCAAAGAAATACCTATCCTAGGAAAAATAACAGAAGAATTTAGCTAAGTAGATTTATTAAGCTACCGTACAGACAGAAAATACTTTTTATATAATCATCGTTCTACAGCTTCCTGATATTATTGACTTATTTGTGAAAGATGTCAAAGTACAAATTATAACACAATAAATAGTATAGTTTAATAACTATACAGGTCAATTATATCTAGTTTTCTGATTTTTGACCTTTTTTTGCCCTATTAACATATTTTTTTTTGTGATATTGGAATTTGCTATTATATCTAAAAGATTGTATTTAAAGTTGCTAAACTTAAGGAAAAAATAACATTTTAATTTGCGTACATTATTAGCAATTAGAATATATTTTTATAAAGTAGTAGCCCTTTAGAAAAACTTTTCATACAATTCTTTACTGTTTATAGAAGATTTTGACACATGCCAAATATTAACAATAACAAAAATAAGAAATTTTAACGATTTTATCCAGAAAATATATGTAACGTTTCTAATAAAGAGAGATAACTATACAATTTCAAAGCTATCTCATTGAACGAGGAACAATCCTTTTTCGAATTAAAAGCTACAAAAACGCAACTTCTGGTTTAAAAAACTTATAAACTATTTAATTTGTTAAATTTAACGCATTATAAACAAAAAAACGTGACAATATTCAGTTTTACAGTATTTGGTAACAGAAATATAAAACAAAAAATTGCAGATAACATATTTATTGGTAACTATAACAAAAATAACTAAATTACTTTCAACGGGTTAAGACAACTATTGTACTATACAGGGTGTCTAATCGCTGATGGATCAAAAAGAGGGGCGAGCTGGAGCAATCCAAGGCCTATTGATTTAAACCCCATGTATGTTCAGGGAATTTCCTTATTTTTAATCAGCATTTAATTTACACTATATAAAAAAATATTATCTTAGCGGCAGATCGGGCGAGTGGCAAACCGTTTCATCATATCAAACTTACAATCTTTGAACCATTGAGCTATTTTTATTTCTAAAATGTGAAAAATAAAACATAATAATTACTGTTTATTATAACTTAGCTATTCAGCCTTGATGATGTGTTTTTCGTTGAAATAGGCACTTCGGAAGACTATCCTATTGTTTAATTCTGCGACCAACAGTGTGTAAGTCTACACTATAAACAGTAGCAAATCGGCCAATAGATATAGGAAAGTATTCCTGTATTTAAAAAGCGGTGGTTAATGTTTTAAAGTCACCTGCATTAAATAAATATAAAAACCTGCTATAAATGTATCCAAATGAAACGTGCACACAATCGGTTGGTTAAAGCATCAATTGTACAGTCAACTGTAGTTGAGAGGTACATATTTAAGAACATTAACCTGTCGACTATCAGTTTTCCGTACGGGAAAAGAGGTTATTTTTGAAAATTTAACAAATAATAAAGTAAATAATAAAAATATTTCGTTCACCTTCCTCAAATACAGATTTAGAATGTGTTTACCTTGGACAATATGTTTACCTTGGGCAAATATTGCAAATGGATAAGAACAACTTCGAGAAGGAAACCAATAGGATAATTCAGCCGGGTTGGGCAGCATTCGGGCAGCTTTATCAAGTCTCCTCGTCGTCCATACCACAGTGCCTGAAGACAAAAGTCTTCAGGCACTGTGAGAGAGTGATGACCTACGGAGCCGAAACGTGGACACTCACGGTCAATCTAGTCACAAATTTAAGGTCGCACAGCGAGCTATGGACAGAGCTATGCTTGGAGTTTCTCTGAAGGACAAGATTCGTAATGAAGATATCCGACGGAGAACCAAGGTAACCGACATAGCTCAAAGGATAAGCAAGCTAAAGGGGCAATGGGCTGGTCACATTTCCCGAAGAACCGATAACGGTTGGGGTAGTTGAGTTCTCGAGTGGATACCACGTTTAGGCAAACATAGTGTAAGACGCCCTGTGGCCAGGAGTGACGACCTGCGAAAAGCGGCCGGATGAAAATGGATGAGGAGAGCTGAAGACCGAGCTCAATAGCGTGCATTAGGAGAGGCCTACGTCCAGAAGTGGACAAATATAGGCTGATGATGTTACTCCAACCATATTGGAGCGACAAGTTTTCTAGATATGTAGTTCAGATATTTATTTTCAGATTAAAATTTATGGTTTTAATATTTTATGTAAGATATTAAAACCATGGAAGAATCGGGCAATGACCCGTCTACCCACCGGCTTCTCTACACAAGTGACTTTATTCTGTATTAGCAAAATAACAGGAAAAACTTAGTCTACACTGAAGATATACACAGATACGGAAATTTATAAACAAAGGTACACAGAGAGATACAGAGTCGCTGGGACTGGCAATATATTCAATCGCGGAAAGTGACGACTCTATGACCCTCCTGCCCAGTCTCACTATCAGCCTACCACTGCTGGAAGTGCCTCTCCGAGTTCTCCCTATACATTATCTGCCATCGGCTTTTCGCAGGACTTCACGCCAACCCCTCTATTTATGTAAATAAATATTTTAGATTTAAAAATGAAAATCTGATACTGATAGCTATGTTTAACGTTATGGCTTAAGCGCCTGTTTACCCTACTACGGCGAAGTAATGGAATATTTGTTTTAAATATCTAAAATGTTCAATTACTTATTATATAACATAATTACTTATATGATTTAATAATTTATCGTGCCTTCTTAGATATGAGCCGAAAACAAAGCAATAAAGATTTTATGATTGCCATCAGTCAGTTTTGTTTACGGACTAAATTAATAACCCAACGAAATAAGCGAAAGAATACATCAAACCTCTGAATGTGAGTTAATAAGCTGGAAACTTGAATAAACTTTTATTTTGTTATTCTAAAAGTTGTCCCAAAAGTCTCATAAAAGCTCGAGTCTACGTCTTAAGTTATTCAAGGTCAGAAGTCGCAAAAATCGTATTTTTGCATATATTTCAAAACGTACACATCCCAGCGCGATTGTGCTGGAACTAAAATTGTTCAAGGTTCTTGATTCTATCAGGATCTGATTAAAAATACGCCATATAAAATAGACAGTTCCCGTACATTCAAAGTTCACATTTGCAATGAAAAACAAATGAACATCAGAAAAACAAATTAATATGAGAATTTAATATCAGAAAAACAATTGAATGTCGGGAGAAATGACAAGTGTCAAAGTGAAAGTTTGTAGGGAAAGGATGGGAGAAGAGTGAGGGGAAGTTGTTAAAGGTCTAGGAACATTGGATATGGGTGGGGGGAGTGCGTGAGAAGATGGGGGAAGGGCGGAGGTGAGGAACTGTGTAGGAAGCCGTGGTGGTCACGGTTTAGAATAAGACCCCTCTCAATGCTCCCGTGGATGCCGTAAGAGGCGACTAAGGGAATACACACCGGAAGATGGGCAGCAGCGTCCTCCGAGTACATATTTGTAACACTGCGGTCTCCAATCTGCCTGCCAAGCTTGGTGACTATGGCAAACCCCCCCATATGATAGACACACCGCAAAAACGGCTCCCAGTCCCCGGCGGCTCCGTTATTCCTAGCACCGGTAGCAGCCACGGTAACGGCGGAGCAGGGGGTGCTAAGAATCCCCGTTAGAGAACCAGCTACCAACCTGGACCTAGCAACTCATAACGCACGCACCTTGAGGACCGATGAGAAGTTGATAGAGTTGGAACTATTAGGAAAGTGTGAACCAAGCCTCATATGTCAGAAGTGTAGAGCAAGCTTTGTATTAATTTTGTAATTGTCAAAAATGTAGGCTCTCGTCTGTACGTTATTTGTAAAATGAATTAAAGAAAATAAAATAATATTTGGTCTGTAAACTGAAATAGTTTTACTAAATCTTTCACCAAATCCGCCTCGTACATTAAGAGGAACAAGTAGTAAGTAAGTTGCGCCGGGGTATTATAGGGTTATCAGAAGTCCGAAAAGAGGGAGAGGATACGATGAAACTTCCGGCAACTTACTCTATTACAGGGAGGGCGAGCAGCAGTCCAAACACGGTATTGGGCTTCTCGTCCACAATTCCCTCGTCAACAATATTGTGAACATTGAAAGCGTTTCGACCAGGGTGGCATACTTTATACTAAGAATAAGGCTGTACTGTATGACCTTCAACGGTATTCGTTGAAGGTCATACAGGTGTAAGCCCCACACTCGAAACGCCCGGACGATGAAGTGGAGGCTATGTACGACGACATTTCTAATGCCATACATGCCCGGAAAAGACTCACAGACACACACTTCACAGTGTTGATGGGGGACTTCAACGCACGGCTGGGGATGAGAAATGGCAATGAACTGAGAGTGGGACAGTTTGGAATTGGGCAGCGGAACCAAAGGGATCAGCGATTGGCCGACTTTATGGAGAACGAGAGACTCTTTATGATGAACTTCTTTTACAAGAAGCGCCCGTCCAGGAAACGGATGTGGCTGCACCCCGGTCATAAACACGAAATAGATTTCATTTGGACGACCAATAGGCATACTCATATATTCAATGATGTCTCTGTGATCAACAGGGTTAAGACCGGCAGTGATTACCGCATGGTAAGAGGCTCATTGAATATCAACGTAAAGCTGGAGAGGTCTCGTTTCATGAGATCTACTCTTCGCCCAAGTCTTGCCCAAATCCAAAGAGCTTTCTCCGAAAATTCTAAATCCTTACCGAATGCGATACAGTGGACGAACTAAAGAACGAGCTGGTGGAAATTGTCCACGCGGTCGCGTCGGAGTTCTTTAAGACCCACCGCAAAAATAGAACACAGAAACTCTCTGAGCATACACTCAAACTTATGTCACTTAGACACCTTTCGATTCTCCCGACATTCAATTAATTCATTTCAGTTCCTTTGTTATTTTTCTATGCAAATATGAATTTAGTACGGGCACCATCTATTTCCTATGGCGGTTTTTTTTTATGAGATCCTGAAAGAACTAAGGGGCCTGATTTTAGATCTGGCACCATGCAGTTAGAAAACGTACTTTTAGAACTATTTGGGAAAAAACAAGTAAAATATATAGAAAACAGTGTAAGGAACAACAGGGGAGAATCAAGAAGTTTGAAATTCATAATAAAAAGGAATCAATAGATACATGACTCTGGCAGATACATAAGAAGAGTAAAGTCAAAACCTCAACAAAAAAATATACGAATACATATAAAATGATAAAATATGATTTGTTTTCGGCTTTAATGTAGGTAGTACTGTAATATTAGTAAATCAGAGAGGTAATTGCAATAAACGATGTCGTCTTAGTAAATTAAAAGTATTAGTTTAAACCAATATAGGGTCGTGATGTGCGTTTTACTGATTTATTTAGTTGATACTGACTTAACCCTCTATAGCATTGTGTAGACTGTAGGTAACATACCGTACAAACGCCTCGAAATTTAAAATAATTGATTTCATTCCGTAATCACGCACTGTAACTCGTAGTCTACACTCCGAACTAACGAACTAGTCCCAAAAAATACGACTAGATGGCGCTTCATGTAACAAATTGAGATTTGTGTTTTGACAGTCGGTATTTACGAAACGAGGCGGTTAACTGTGATTTAAAAAAATATTTAAAAATTGTTCAGCTTGTGTCCTGTGTATGATATTGATAAAATGGAGAGGTAAGTGTTTGAACTTTATTGTGTAACGTTATTTTTGAATACTTTTCACATTTTATTTGGTTTTTGTTAGTAAATAGTGATTGTTGCCCGTAGGCTACATCAGACGAAAAGTGTAAGATTTTGTTTGGTACCTATTATGCTGATTATTGTTTTTTTTTATGTTCCAGGATGTCTCGTAAGCGGCCCCTTGGTGAAATAGACATTAGTTTTGCGCTAAATGATAATACAGATAGTGAAGATGGCCTAGATTTGGATGACGACAGCCTAGCCGATCCAGATTTTGTTCCTGAATTGGACACCTTCGAAGATGAGGCTCCAGAGGTAGATATTGATGTGGATTCCATAATAGAAACTCTAGAAAACATTGACGAAAGTCTTTCCCCTACCACGGAAACTGCACCGTCACACGAGAGCACTGCTGGACCTTCCCAAGCTAATATCCCAAGAACAGGTGCTAAACCGAAGCCAGCTAAACTAAATTTACGCTGGAAGAAAAAAAATCTAGAGTTGAATGCAGAACAGCTCATGTTTATGGGAAACAATACCCTGGGTCCTGATCTTCTTGAGCTAGATACTCCCATACAGTTTTTTCTCTACCTATTTCCAAATGATCTAATCAAGAAAATTTCTGAAGAGACCAATTTCTATCAAGTGCAGAAAGATCCTAATAGCGGTTTTCGGATGTCTGAAGAGGATGTCAGGCAATTTATAGGTGTGGCATATCTAATGTCTCTCGTCCAATTACCTAGAGTTACCAACCACTGGAGTCCCATACTTGGAACACCTCTAATACAGGAAACCATGAAATTGAACAAATTTGAAAAAATTCGTCAAACTTTGCATTTCAACGACAATAGCAAAGATCTTCCTAGGAGCAATCCTGATCATGATCGAATTCACAAAATACGTCCAGTGGTAGACTCCTTGAATGAGGCATATAGTAAAGTCCCAATGGAAGAGCACCTTTGTGTGGACGAGCAAATGTGCTCCACTAAAGCACGGAATACGTTGAAGAGATATAATCCTAATAAACCACACAAGTGGGGTTATAAAGTCTTCGTAATGAGTGGCGTTTCTGGCTTTGCCTATAAAACAGAAATCGAAACTGGCAAAGAAAATGTGGTCCTACACGGAGAGCCAGATTTAGGCGCCTCATCTAACGTCGTCATGAGGTTTGCGCGTATGATTCCAAGGCACCAGAACTTCAAACTCTATTTTGACAACTATTTTACTTCTCTTCGTCTGATGCAATATCTGGCCAAAGAAGGCATTCTTAGTCTCGGTACTGTGAGAAGAAATAGAATACCAGATTGTAAGCTGTCATCAGAAAAGATAATTATGAAAAAAGAAAGGGGCTATTCAGAAGAATACGTAGCCGACGTCAACGGGATCGATGTTTCAACTGTCGCATGGAAGGATAACAAAATCGTCAATCTGGCTTCCACCTTTGCTGGGCAAAAACCTGAAACTGATGTTCGAAGATGGGACAAACAGAACTCAAGGTATGTGAACATAAAGCGACCCAATGTTGTTGGAGAGTACAATCGCCATATGGGTGGCGTTGATCTTCTTGACAGCATCATGGGTATATACAAAATACGTTTGCGAAGCAAACGATGGCCCATGCGACTATTTTATCATTATTTGGATCTCACGATATCCAATGCATGGATACTTTATAAAAGAGTTGCTAAATACAAAAACCTTCAATCTGGCCGCTTATCTTCAGCAGATTTTCGTCTGGAGGTTGCTGTGACCCTTTGCAAAATGGGTATAAAGCCTAGTTTATCTAGTCGGCGGTCGCTTGAGAGCGAGATTCAAGCGAAAAAACATAAAGGACCTGCTCAGCATGTGCCTCCGAAAGCGGTCCGGCAAGACCAGATTGGGCACTGGCCGCAATGGTCTGATAAGAAAATCAGATGCAAGTTTCCGAAGTGTGTTGGCTTTACCCATAATGTATGTGACAAATGCGGGGTAGCCTTGTGCTACACGAAAACCAAGAATTGCTTCAAAAACTTCCATCTTTCGTAACATGTCATTGTGCTACCGTACTCTAAAGATTTTGACCACTTACCTCAGTGTTGCCTAAAAGCAACACTCCCTATTTTTGTAATTTTTTCTTCCAAATAATTAAAAAAAATTAAAACCCAGAAATACGTGTATTTTATTTTTTTGTAATCATCTCCAATCCAAAAAATCAAATAAATCCCAGTTTATGAGTGATAGAGGGTTAATATTAATCTAATATTTATTTCTATGTTTGGCTTTCGTTAGGTATCCGTGGTCAGATCGCTTTGTTAGATTGATCTGAACACGGACACTGTTTAGTGCCCCTGATCATCATACTGGTCCGTATTACAGTGTCCGTAGCCAGAGTCGTTAGGCATCCGTGGTCAAATCGCAGGTCACGCAGATTGTTAGATTGATCTGAAAACGGCAAAAGGTATCCGTGGTTATATCGATATTAAATGCAGTCTGCTCTACAATCACAACCAAGCGACACATTATATTTATATAAGCTGCGCCTTGCGGTGTCTCCTGACAGGTGCCAAAGTGACACATGTCAAAGTGACAGGAGTCAAAGATTCCCAAACTGCCCCACCTACCCGTCTTTCCCCACCGTCACTTTGACACCTGTCATGAGATACCGCGACTTGCATCTACTATATATAGCTTTGTTGTGATTGTAGAGCAGACTGTACTTAAGCTAAAGAACTAACCACGTACACCTTTGCCGTGGTCAAATCAATCTACTAAAGCGATCTGACCAAGAATACCTAACGACTCTGACTACGGACACTGTAATTTAACCAGTATGACCAGGGACACTAAACAAGTGTGCGCGGTCAGATCAAACTAACAAGGCGATCTGACCACGGATACCTAGTGATATTTATTATATCTCTATATATTTTTAATGAGACAACCACAGATGGCAACTGTTTTTAGAAATGACGCTGTCGACCGTATGTTGTAATGAAATAATGTTTTGCATACGATAAACACAATTAAAATTTAATTAATATGTATTATTTGCATGTGATTTTGTGCGTTAATCCTGGTTACATCACGATTTATTAAAATCGCAGCGTTAGACCGACGATTGTTATGCTACCGCATTGCTATTGGATACATAAATATGGCTTTAATTGAACCTAACCAAATAATCATAGGTGTTATTTATCAGATAAATGTGACGGAATTTTCCGTTTTTATTATTTTGTTATGATGACCAGTTGATTTTCTTTGAAATCATAAAAATGCCGACCCAACGACCTCAGCTCAATATTGTGAATGCAAAAAAAAACTTAACTTCAAATCTTCGTTGCCCGCGGAAGTACTTAGATTTTAGTAGAAAATGAAAAACACAGCCAGCGAACCTGGAAAAGAAATAATTATTTGTAGCAATGAAACACAGCACGACAACAAACTCACGTAATACAACAGAATATTGGAGTTATAAACAGGAAATAAATAAAAACATAAATCTCAAAAAAAGTAGTGGTAGCAGTACTGTGGAGAACATACCTAAGTAATGCATAATTAGGTATTTATTTTGTGCATATAAAAATAAACCTTAAACACATAAAACACACAAAACATATTTTTCGCGAACAAATTTTAAGGGACACTGACACTGATACTGTTTTTACAGGAGAGAGACCAACGTGCGTATTTGGGTGCAATTTAGGTGGTAAAGCAAGTAGTAATGTCAATTAATGATATATGTATCGGCACGGATCTTAAGCGCTTACTTTTTTCTGCACAGATGTAATTTTTTGGGTCTAATTAGCGGAAAGAGGTGAGGTGCGAGGGCGGGTCATGTCATTTCGATTGGAGCGCGTTCTCGAGTTCAGCCGGGATTGGTTCACTGCAGGACGTCACACGTCAACGAAACGCGAAAACACTTCCGTGCATTTTTATTGGCACCGTGAATTGTTTTTCTAAATTATTCGTCACTGCTATTTTATTGTCATGTTATGTTTCAAAGAAGTAGATAAATAAACGGTAGTGAACAAGTATAGTATTAATGTTATTTTTCGTATATCAGAATAGGAAATTACGTCTTCATCTGACGATGATTAATATTAAAAAGTAATAGGATTCATTTTAATCTGTCCAGCACCGGACATTTGAATTATTTCTTTCTTTTAAGTTTTATACGATTTGAAGTCCTTTTTTTTATTTCGTTTTTATTTCTTACGTTTCAACAACACAATTAAAATTCTTATTGTGTTCGCTAAGAAAAAAGGCATGCTGGAAAAAGATAACAGTCCATATCTTTTAAACTACAAAACTGATTTTGATAAAACTTTAACTATTCCTTAAGTTGAGAGATACTGAAACTTTTACAAAAAGAATTATTGCAATCAGACTTGTAGTTTCCGAGAAATACGTGGACAAACATACATTCCCGAAAGAGGTCCCTACATCATACTATGGCAACTGTCGTAGTAGAATTCCGCCGTTTTGAAAAATTGCGAAGTCCCGGCCACTAGTCAAACCATAAGTCCTCCATCGATCTACGATAGATAATACGAATAAAAAATTTGGTGCACTAGTATCCTAAAAGATAGCATAAGACCTACAACCACCTAGATATTTCTAAGATGTAATATTTACTTTCCGCTTCAAATATTTTGCAGCTATAAACTATGTGTTGCTTGAGATGTATTGACAACAATGTGGCGCAGTTGGTATTGTACCTGCCTTCTAAGGTTAGTGTTACCAGGTTCGAGTCCTGGCCGAGGAAAACATTTGTGTCATCCTCATCGTCATCAGCCTATATCTGTCCACTGCTGGACGTAGGCCTCTCCTAACGCATGCCACTGAGCTCGGTCTTCAGCTCCCCTCATCCATTCTCTCCCAGCCGCTTTTCGCAGGTCGTCACTCCACCTGGCCACAGGGCGTCCTATTGTTTTCCAAAACGTGGTCTCCACTCGAGAAATCGTCTACCCCAACGGTTATCGTTCTTCTGGAAATGTGACCAGCCCACTGCCACTTTAGCTTGCTTATTCTAAGAGCTGTCAGTCGCCTTGGTTCTCCGTCGGATATCTTCATTATTCAGAGAAACTCCAAGCATAGCTCTCTCCATAGCTCGTTGAGCGACCTTACATTTATGGACTAGTCTGACCGTGAGTGTCCACGTTTCGGCTCCGTAGATCATGACTGGCAGGACGCACGATTGAAGACTGCCTTCAGGAACTGTGGTATGGACGACGAGAAGACCTGACGAAGCATGCCGAATGCTACCAGCTGAATTCTTCTGCTGGTTTCCTTCTTAATATTTGTGCAATGAACATTTTTATTTCCGAGTCTTGGATGTTTGGGGTGTGTTGAATAGTGTCCAGTCCATGCCATCCGCATTACAGGGAATCATAGTGCGAGGGTATGAGTGTATAAAAGTTATGTGATAAAACAGTCATTATCAGCTCGAACCTTATACGTCCACTGCTGGACATAGGCTTTCCACCATCTTAATAAGGTCTACCTATTAGCAAGTGGATCCGCTAGTACCATGCATACATGCTTCCAAAACTTTATTCTGATTGTGATGGGTGATTTTATCGCGAAACTGGGAAAACGAAGTCATGTGACCCCGCACAATACCAGTACTTACACCACAAAAAAAACTTTAATAAGCTTGGCCTCAATTTTGCATGTTGAAGATATTTCAGTGAATAGGTACGTATCTTCAAATGTATTCGTACACGAGGCCAGTGAAAGGCCAATGACTGAACTGACTCGAGAACTGGCTACGTGTCCGGCGGGCATGAAAGATAACACAATATATAGCGTTTGCATTCACGAAGTTTTTCCTCGTCGGAAGTAGGTACATTTGCATGTTAATTTGAAGAATGGTTTATTTTAACCATATTGTGCAATTCACATGTGCAAAGATACACAGGCTGCGAATGCATGGCATTTGCAGCACATCTAAGCGCGTGTTCACAGCGCGTGAGGAAAATGTCGTCTGCATAGTCAATAAGCTATGTTTTTCATTAGCCTTCGTGCGAATGTGAGTTAGTTCAATACTTGGTATACATAGGAAACTACAAGGAAAAAATATACGCAAGCGTAGCCTCGGGCAAAAGCTAATATAATTATTCATTTACAGTTTTATACATAATTTAAAGCTCCAAAATATGTGAAGTAGGTTCTAAATACTTGATGACTTTGAAAGAGCTATGTTGATGTAGGCCATATGTTATCTTTGATCTCCAATATCTCAGAAACGCCTCACTTTAGGATACTAGAGTTCTAACAATTTTTGTTCGTATTGAAGTCCTCTATCGATTTATTAAGGTTTAATAGGTGGCCGTTATTTCGAATTTTTTTCAAGGTGGCTGGCTTTTACTATGCCACTAACGTTAGAAGGCCTGTGGTATATTAGTTGTCGCCCGTTGCGTCAGCGGCACTGGTTGCGCAGGTGCTGCAGGCGGGGGGAGCCCCAGCCCAGATGTAGACACACTCGCGCTCGCATCATTATCACCGTTCTCGCTGCGCAAACTCCTGAGGATGGACGTCTTTAACTTCCGAACACCGGTCGAATTGTTCGACGAAATAACTCGTGAGTGACATATAATAAATCACATTCACGTTAGTTTATATACCCATATATCTACAATAGGCTACATGAGAATTTTTCATGTAGCCTATTGTAGCTGACCTACGTATTTAGTGTACGTTAAATTACTGAAGTAAGAAGATAGCTTACCCCTAGATCACTGTTGGCTCTCCACGATGAGCATGATCGATTGTTGCGAGTCAGCATGGATGGTGGGCACAGTGCGTAGGCACTCGATCTGGTGCGAAGACCAGTCCTTCTTCTGGCAGAAGGTTGAACAGTAGGGCGTGCGGCGACACAGCGAGCATTCGGCGGACGCTTCGCGGTTGCAGTTGGCGCACTGTAGGCCCAACCGAGACGAGAGTGTTACTCCAGGCCAAGACAATCTAACCTCACGGGTTAGAAGCTGTACAAGGGGAAACGGACGGTTTTTTTTTCCAACGAGGACAAAGAGGTTAATCAAACGCGTAGACTTCCATAAAACAACAAAGCAAGCAATGGAAATGGCATTGTAATCTGTCCAGTAGATTTAAGTGGCGGTATTTTTATGGTTGGATTGTGTGGTCTATGAAATTTGTTCAGAGTTAATGCTGGTAGAACTACGCGATAACGGTCCGCCTTAGATAGTAATCTTAGATAGACGTGATAATGTTGTTAGTAAATTAGTATTAAGAGCTATACCCAAGATTTAAAAAAACAAGATCTTTACTTTTGTTAAGTGTGTATGCAACTCAAGCAAAATGCGACGAATACTTTTTATTAAACGATGTCCCATTTGATGGGGTACAAACAAATCTTTTCATGAACGAGAGCCATCCTTACTTTTGTAAACACTTCGGTTATAAAATCTAGACATGAGCCAAACTTCAACCTCGTAGAGTTAATAGTACTATCTGAAGTAAATGGCTGTGACATATAGACAGAAAGATATAGACAAACTATAGGGTAGGAACCCCTATAGTTTGTCTATGTCCGTCAGGCTACGGAAACCTAAAAAGTTTGTTTTAAGTTTTTTTTTTCTAGGTATTATATAGTATCAGTGGACACACCGTCAGCGGAGCAGTGCTACAATTAAGTACAATATAGCCAAGCTCGTACAATTTTATACAAAATATCTTTTAAAAAATCAAATGGAAAAATTCTCACTTCGACTGTTTGCATACGAATAAGTAATAACACGAGTGAAGAACGGAATCTCATATGACCGGGCCCCAAATGCCGCCTCATAAATACCTATGTCCCCTTCCGCTGGTAACGCGCCGCTGTCGTCCAAGCGTGCTGCCAGGGCTTTTAGTAGCAAAATATTTTAGACTTATCTTTGCCATGCAAACATTATTTACTACTATTATTACCTTATGTAAGTAAGTATGGTTTATATAGTTTATTAAATATGTAGGTAGTCATTTTTGCATGATTTATTGTATTGTTTTGCACCACCGTCCTTTTTTTAATTCGTAATTTCTGTCCATCCAAAGATTGTCTGGAAGAGATCGCTCTTAGCGATAAGACCGCCCATTGTGCCGTATTTTAAAAATAAGTTATTGTATTTGTTCCTTATATGGTGTATTATTATTATTTATTACTAACTTACTTACACCATTTAATTGTATGTTTATGTAGGTACCTACTTTAAATATTAGGATAGCCCGCGACTAATTAAATTATGTAAGTAGGTACCTATAAATTACCTACAGAATTAGAATAGTAAGTTGATGAACCCTAACTTATTTGAAGTTCGAGGTGAGCAAGATACTAACTTTTATCTACAAAACATACATATTTTAACTGGATAGGTACCTACAGTAGTTATCATTTATATTTATTTTTGGCTTACGAACAAGATTTTATAATTGAAATTGTCAGGATAATATACATCTGATAGTTTTTCTAGAATCAGACTGCAATCGCCACCCTATTTAAAAACACAAGTATTGTATCCATAAGTGTGCAGATAATAGTGGTACCTTAATACTTTATAACGGTACTAAAACCTTACCATAAAAAGTAGTCTACTTATATATTACAATACGACAACTCTTTATTGCACACCAAGCAAAGCAACAGTACAGTACGGCCGATAAGTCGTGGCCACTTTGAACTACGTGCAAATGGCTGCAAAGTGAACATTTTTAGGAACCGAATGGCGGAATGAGGTGCATCTCTAGCCTGGACCACATCCCCGTGCACGTCGCCTCACTCCGCTATTCGGTTCCTAAAAATGATCGCTTTGCAGCAATTTGCACGAAGTACATGACTCATCGGCCGTACTGCAGATAAGAAACTTAAAACTAAAAGGTCCAATCGCCGGAAACGAATAACTGGCTGTGCAGTTTCTGAAAAATCTACAAACATGCTGGGGAAACAGTTTTTTTTTTTGGAATAGTTTAAGTTAAATCAAAAAAGTACCTCTCCTCATATTGCACCCAAAACACCGCAATATTTTGGCGCCATGATGGCAGAGGGTGCGTGCGTGAGCCGACGAAAAGCCCGACTGATCGAATACTTAAAGTAAGCGCCAGACGGTAGGCATTCATTAATTCTCATTCTGTAGTGTTATTACTTATTCGTATGCTGTATGCTTATTTTTAGTATGTTCACTCATATCTCTTAGATATTTGAACCAATTTAGATGAGTCATTTTTGTTTGCATAGGTAAATCGCACCAAAATGAGTAGGTATTTTTAATGAATTCGATTATATTGTCGACGAATTGTATCGCTTATTAAGGCTTATTGACGCTCCGCCGTGGTTTGCAAAAGTTTTATTTATGTTTTCTGTACCCGTTGACTGACCTTTTTAGTTTCATTGTCATCAGTTGTTTGAAGGGGGACTTCGCCCTCAACTTGAGCGTCGACGTTGGCTGCGAGCAGCGCCGAGGCTCGCTCCTGCTCCACCTGGCGCGCGTTCAGGATTGTCACGTCTTCTACGCACTGCTTCAATTCCGACGAAAGCCGACATATAGACTGGCTGATTTCGTCCAATCTCTTCAGGACGCCGGTCATGTCTGGCAGACCTGTAACCGTTGCCAAACGTCGCGCCACTATAATGCTTGCCATTCATTCCGCTAACACATGCCTATTCTATGTTAATACATAAATGCATAGGTTCTTCTTGGCACTTCGCTAGATCTAGGTTATTCTTAAAGAGTTGTGGACAGCGCTTTTTTAAGTTGTTTATGCAACGGCTTGTCGAATGGAATATGCTTAGAGATAATCTTTTAAGACCTTCTAAACAAATTTCATCGAAAATATTATAGGAGAATCGCCGCAAGCTCTGAAACTTTTAGCACACTGTTCTCAGCTATACTCGTTTGTAGTACATAAAAAGGAATAAACACGACCCGATGCAAAAACACAAGTATTGTACAACTACCATATATCAAACGGACAGCGAGAACAATAAACTAAGTAAATTATGATAATGAGCTAAGTTAAGTACTTATTTATATTCTTCAGTATAATTTAGTATTTATATATTTTGTTGGATGTATTTCAACTGTAATGGAGAAAAAAATACATTTGTCAGACGTTTACAAATACTTGTCTTCTTAGTTCTAAATTTCGCTTCAATACATAGTATAAAACAAAGTCGCTTGCCGGCGGTCTGTCTGTAACGCTTAATCTTTTAAACTACGCAACGGATATTAATGTGGTTGTCACCATCAGTTAGATTATTTTTCACGGAAGTTTTATATATAGCTGTGCCCGCGTATTCAAAATTCATGGGTTCTTTTTTTGCGCGGGTCCTTAATTATTTTCAAAAATAAAAGTTGGCTAAGTTACTCCTTATAACATTAGCTATTTGCCAGTGAAAGTCCCGTCAAAATCGATCCTGCCGTTTCGGAGATTACGAGCACACGAGACCTGAACGTAGCGAGGGGGGAGGTCACCGTCTCCCGAATCGGAGAGAAGGTCGAGTGAGCGAGAACTGCATATTTTCCCTTTTTTTTTTCAAAATTACACCTTCGCGAAGCCGGGGCGGGTCGCTAGTTATGTATATTCAAGTAACTACGCCCCGCGCGCAAGCAATACCACCCCTTTCACTCCCTTACGGATTGCTTTTTTTTGAAAGCCTTCCTTGCTTTAGAAATGTTTCCTTGAAATCTCTAGGTCTACTGGTTCAGACTGTGCGTTATCTGCCAGTGAGTCGGTACGGTATTACTAGCTGTACCCCGCGTGGCTGATGATGATGTTGCAAATATCCTGTGTTATTACAGGACCTGAAGTTTCCATATCTAAACTGCATCAAAATCAGCAGCAGCGTACATCCGTTTCAGCCCTAAGTAGTACAAACATACATACACACAGACTTTCGCATTAACAATATTCGTTGGTTAAGTAAACAACGTCGCATCGCGTCGATTAAAATTATTATAATAAATCAAAATGAAACATATACATATTAATAACGGCAAAATAGCACAGCATAGCAACTAAGAAATGTGTTCATGTAACAATGAAGCATTTCAAATAAAGTACACTCGCTAGAAAAGCAATTTTATAATTTTGGATGTTTAAGACGGTCTTTTATTACGTGCAAAACGTTTTCGCAGGTGTTATAAAATATACAATCATTGGAAATGCTCTAACATGTGTGCATTATAAAAGACAAGTAAACAGCATAACAATAGATCGCAAAGCTCAGGACCTAATGCAGTCATTAAATAGTAACCTTTTTATGGTAGAATGCATGTGGTTCTGGCGTAATAGACTTAATAATACCATCTTCACACTTGCGTGAAAGTCTATAATATAAAAAGAAAAACGTGGAGTGAGAAAAATCATTGCTTATGAACCAGAATCAAAAAGATGTAAGTACAAATAGATTTCGCATTTTTAAAAAGAGCTAGCTGCACTTTCGCGTCAGCAAAGCTTTCTCCTTTGGGCACGCGCGGGATACGAGTGTAGCAAGGCAAACTATTCGCAAGGGCATAGAGACAACTGAACCAAGATCGGCAAACTAAGAGAGTTTACAAAATATTGTTAACGTTTATTTAGTTCTCTTTTCTATTGTATATTGTAGTGTATTTCTGAAAAAAGGAAAATTTAAAAAACAAAATTGCTTTGTCACTGAAGTTCATTTGTTTCTTTTTTTTGTCCTTTTCCTTTTTTTTGAGCTACCCTGAATGTTTCAGCAGGATAGCTAATTGGGAAGTGCTTAAAATTTGAATTGCAGGATTCCAGGACAGACAGAAATACATACATACATACATACATACGAGTACATACAAGTGAAGTTAAATAAAAACTCTTAACTTTTAATAAATGCAAACAAGACGCAGAAAGCAGTATCTCCGTCTATCTCGTTACTATTTAGTACGTAGAGATTATCTTTAATTGCTCAGCAATTTTACATTATGACGGTGTGAACCAGCCACCTTTTTATTAAGTTAATCTCTATGATTATTCGAAGGTGTTGGGGGCCATCAATTCACCGGTATAAGGTATACATCAATTTGTATTTACTAGGCAAGCGAGCTATACCTTCGGCCACATCATCGCTTTCCATCAGGTGAGATGGTGGTCAAACCCTTGCCTAGCCCATAATAAAATAAAACTATGTACTGTGCTGAAACGACGTGTTGAAATGTATATTATATTGGCTCCAGACAAATTTCTTGCAACCCCTTTATTTAAATATTTTATTCATTTTCGCAAACATTATAGGTACTGTCTATGTAACAAGCCATCTTCACTTTTTCCAATGGATGTAGCGTTTTCTAGGCCAATGAGGTCCTGACCATATTACGACTGTCAATATTTTGACACCTATCACCTGAAACGAAGTGACATTATACATAGAAAAGGAACTGCTCTTAATTAAACTAATAGTATAGTGTGCAACTCAGTGGGCTAAGTGACATAAAGTCTGTATAAAGCAGATTATTAACAATATGGTCTAGGGAGAGTAGAAGCTGTCAATCAATTGAGAGCTGAACAAATTTTGATGAAATGTAGTACATTTGATTTTGTAGGTTCTTTTGGTCCTGGAATAACCCATAGGTTACTTTTAACTCATAGAAATGACCACGCAGGTAAAGGCGCGGGCACAGCTAGTTGTCTAATATAACAATGAAAATCTGTTCGGCCATCTATCAATTTATAATCTTTAAATTCCATAGATATAAATATGGATTTATTTCAAGGAAACAAGTAAATAACAAATAAGTAATTTAAACTAACTATATACAACCTTAACTAAACCTAATCTAACAGCCGATACCAGTAGGTAATGTTCCCAAAATGCTGGCTGTTCTGCCACAAAGTACGGCAATACTTAATCTTTGGCCAAAATAAATTCTAGTATTTTGGTCACGTGTTGCTTCGACCAATATGTACATAATGAAAATAACCAAATGCCCATATGTTCATTATGGCAAATTACATAATGTAGAATGTTAAATTTAGAAATTTCGCTCTGTGGCACTCATATAGTAATCATTACAGTATCATACAGTAAGATTTAAATCAATATTTCAGTAACGGTAAGTACAAACATGTACTGTCGCTTCTTGGTTGCTACATAATTCTATTCATTAGCATATTACATCACCATCATCCGAAATACGTCCACTGCTAAACATAGGCCACATCGGTCCACCTGATGGCGGCCATCCTGCGATCCGTGTTGAGTCGCATTGGCATATTTATATCTATGTAACTAACCAGATCCAACATTATATTTGCTCAGAGGCTCAGCTCAGCTACTAACATCAAAGATCATGGTCTCCAAACGACCCAGGAACTAAACAACAGAATAAGTAATAGCACAGAAGTAAACACAATCACAGAAGACAACAGAAAGTAACATAGTGTAGATTGGCAATTTGGTATGTATCCATCAGGTATGTGCTTTGACATTACTTGTAATTTTCCTAGTTTACTTATTACTTCAAGCGGGAATCAACACATTCGTCATTTAATTTTAGTAGGCACATCATCTCATTTGATGGAAAGTGAAAATGTTTAACCCACACCAGCAAACACATCTAATACTCATTTATAAGAAGTACAGACCTCAGGTACATATTTTAACATTACATAGCACCACACCTATTTTAACAACATCATCATCACCAGGCTGTATTCGTCCACGACTAGACATAAGCTACTTTTTGTGAATGCCACTCAGCCCAATCATCGGCTCTCCTTATCCAGTCACTGCCAGCTGCCGCCCACATGACGTCACTCCACCTAGATTGCGGGCGAGGTGGAGTGGTGGGGTGAGTTTAGGCGAACTATGTTTGCCCTAAACTTCTATAGGCAAACAGTCTTTAAAACTTTTGAGTTATGTCTGTTACCTTGGTTTTCTAGAGGAAAATAAATGCATAGAAATCACATAGACAAAGCAGTTTGCATAATTTTTGTTTTGCCTAAGTACTCCCACTTAAACAATGTTGCATACAATAGCTTGGTACAATACACCCCATGCGGGACGTCAGTGCAGGCTTTAACGCCCCTATTTCAAATAAGAATAGCTTGGCAAGGATAATTTACCCAAGGCTTATGTGTATCACCCACACCATAGGCGCTTTGGTGATGATCATGACTATCGCAAGGCAATTAATTTACAAGGCCAGCATTTACAATTTACTCCATCAGTCATCACTTCCCATGAGTAAATTCACAAATACAATAATATTATTAATGCGAAAGTAAGTGTATGTATGTGTGTGTAGCTCAGCGCTGAAAAGGCTGAAAATGTCCTGATATAACACATAAAATACTTTTCATCGTTATCATCATTCACACAGGTAAAAAACCAAGACGTAGTTTGTTTGTATATGTATTTTTTCGAATATTTGTTATAATTTGCCCCTGCAATAGTTTCAATCATAACAATCTTTATTATCCAGTTGCTTACCGCGCGCGCACGTGCATGTATGGGCTCAGTACTGTGCAATGTTAGATATATGATATTATTTCTGGTTTCATCAGATATAGCACAATAATTAGCTTTTGCATTAAAATCATGTTTTTAACAATAATTTATATTCGCAAACAATGCTTTACAATTATATAGGAAATTGCAATAAGGTGCTGATAATGTCATATTGCATTCAGGTTAAAGTTACAAATACTGCACATCCTGTGTAAAAATCGCACATACCATATAGAAGTATGGCTTGTAGGTTGTTAGAATGTTTTATATAGCAGTTGATTGGGTACTTAAAAAGAAATCGTATTTGGAGGAAATAGCTCATAAAATCACTAACAAAAATTGCAATATCACTTCTTTTTTTTTTATAGTCATACTATGTAGGTAATTCAATAAATCTTTAAATATTGCATAACTGCAAGTAGATAAAATAATCATAGTAGTCATGTCAGAGGCCCTCAGGTGGCCTAACACCAGAGGCCAGTACTACCTAATATGTCAGAGGCCCTCGGCTGGCTTCACACCAGAGACCAGCGCTATCTAATATGACAAACAAGTAATAGTAGACAGTTTGACGTTACCATTTGGATCCGTGCCAGCATCGGGGTTTTCTAATAACTGATATTCGGTAGTGCCATCCAGCCCATCCGCCAAAGTCTGCCACGCCTCCTTCGAGTGGCTGTTACTGCTGGTTTGGTGGATGTTATCCAGTTCACCATCTCCCAGACTGATGTCTCTCTCCACTTTAGGCTTTTTCTCGTCACCCTCATGGAAATGACGCCGCCTTCTTTTGTATGGTGTGAACAGCCTAATAGGGCCCATAGCTGTGGAAAAGAAAAATAAATTTGTTTAAATATGATATTACTTAACTGCTGATTTACAATTATATCAATAACTAGCTTTTCCCGCGGCTTTACACGCGTGGTCAAACAAAATTAACATCTTCTGAACAAGGAGAAATACATAAAATATTATAAAAATATCAAATCAATAAAATTTAGGTAAACTAAGTACATATATTTAAATGAAATGATTGAAATCAATCAACCCTGTCTACAAACTCCACATTTATCGACATATGATCATGTATAGCATGACACTAGCTCCACCCTACGTCTTTTCCCGTGTGCAAACTTTGCCTCCCCCTTTCCTTGATATTGTATATAATTTCAAAAAATCCCTCCTTAGTGCACCTCGAGGGTACTATGGAATATTTCCACCAAAAACTTCAAACTCTTGGTCCACTGGCTTAGGCTGTGTCAATCAGACAGTAACAATACTGTTTTATAAGTATAGATTATTACAACTAGCTCCTGCAGGTGGCTTCGCCGGTGTGGCTTGGAATACACTACAATAGGAAGCAATAGGTAGGTAATACTGTTGTGAAATGATTACTTGTGATTCATGAACAAGAACTCTGATATTTACATATGAAATTTTACCCTATCAACAACTGATCCATGTCTGAAACAAGTCCTATGTACTTATGTGTATGTCACATAATATTCGAGAGTTCTTGTTCATGCTCACTGAAATACAGAATACCAATGAATTCATTGTTGGATCACTGTAGTTATTATCTACTACCATGCTTGCGCGCAAAAAAGCCACGACCACGCACATACAGTACATGCGCACTCGTAACAAGGTAGTAGTTGTATACAAATGTGGTTATTGTAATATTCAAGACCTAACAATTTGATGTAATAACCACATTACATCAGATTGTTAGGTCTTGAAAGCATAGTATTGATGTATATGAATTTTGCAAATATTGTGACATTCTTACCTGATTGATCATCACAGCAAGCACCGCAGGTGCAACTTGTAGCATGAGGAGTGAGTATGCCCTCATCAATTAAAGCCTGGATGCTTCTCCCTCCAAATCTTATTGACCGCTTCCAGTCCTTGCTGGAAGCTCTCCCACACAATGCCTCGAACTCACTCGGTGTGTACCACTCCAGGCCATACTTGATGCACTTGCCGCGTCCTCCGGAGCCAAACCGCTGCTTGTGGAGCTCAGCCGAGGTGTTCTTGCAGCGTACGGGTAGCACTGGCATGTTTACCGTCTCGGCCCATGTCCGGGCACTATCACCGCGCGAGCTCGGCGCGGTCAACTTCGGTGAGGCCCCAGCGCGTGCTGCACTTCCATCCGGCGACTGCTGATTCTGTATCACTATATGCGTAGTCTTCAGGTCCTCATTCACACCGCCGCCGGAAATGAATCCGTTGTCCACGCATAGCATGGGCTTGAAGTGCGGCAGCTGGTCCGACGTGATCACATTGAACGTAGTGCCAGTGATCAGCGTGCCCACGGGCAGCGACACTGGCACCGCCGACACCACTCCGTTTGAGTCGCCGGATAGCCGAGCGCCCTTGATTCCGCTCGATATCACAACCCTATTTTCAGCCTGCTCGTGCTCGCCGCCATGATCGGAGCCTGCCGAAAGCTCATCGGCTTCGGATACTTCGGTTATGTCCGGCATAACGACGTTGACCGAACTCCGTCTATTTGCCATCACTCGCTTCCTCCAAAGCCCGCGTCGCGTAAACACCCACTCGACGTTTACCCTATGGTTTGCCTATTTTAACACATCAACGCAAACGTTAATATTAATGGAAACGTAATGGAAATACAACACAATCGACAACCGTCCGCCATAATAAATTCGAAATCTAAAATCTTTTCACAACTAGACAGAGGCGCCAAATTCAAATCACAGTTTTCACGTTTGTATTCTCTTTGACAGATTCAAAATACTTACTTTTTTTTTTCTTCACCGGGTTATCATTAAATTTTAAAAATAATTAAATTAACAAATGCGTTATTAAAGATTATATTACACAGACATATAGATACTACGTAAATAAAGATAAGGTATCGGCACGGATCTTGTACGGTGATTTTTTTCTGCGGAGAATTGGCGTGGCAATCTCCTTCTTAGTTTGTGGTGGCTTGCACAAATTAAAAAGTAATAAGTACAAGGTGGCGTGAAGAGGGTCATGAAATAGCATAGACATTTCTTACTGTCGTTGCGTTCAAAGAGTATATAAATACTACGTAAGAGTTGCGTTGGGGTCATGACATATATGACACACTCATGAGGTTTCTGCGTTGGTACGCGATAAAGATGTTGAATTACGCTTACTGGGCTGGGTACATGCGTTCTCCCCGCTGCCAGGTGGGATTGGTCCTCTGCACGCACGTCACGCGTCAAAACAACGAAAACACTTCCATGCAATTTTATTGGCAACACATTTTGCGAATTTGTTTAATAAAATCGGGTTTGTACCAACGGATCGCACCATCCGTTTGGAGTGTCAAAGGATCGCAGTGAGTCGTGGCAACCGATATTGCGATCCGTTGCCACTCCGAATTCATTAAATATTTTCGCGCTATCCGTTGAGGCTCAAATAAAATAAAAATATTTTCCCATTGGATCGTGATTTGGGTTAGGTTAGGTTATTGCTAGTTTCACGAGATTTTTAGTGTTGCTTTATGATATATACATAGGGTTATGTACACAGAGCTAATAAAATCTACATTTTAAATTAAATATTTAGTTAGAAACATACTTAATGATCCTTATCTGATCACAAACGTACAATGGAGAAAGTGGTGTCGGGAATGGTATCAGTACGTACATTTACAAAATTACTTACCTATTGGAATAAATTGAAACCACAAACAATATCGATTATTATGTCATATATTAAAAGTAAGTAAAATCTTGTTATAATAATTCAGTCATTAATTAAAATCACCATTCCATAAATTTTAATAAAGTTCATAGGGTGTGCTCAAAGCTCCATAAATCTTTTGTTTTAGTTTCCACGTATGTTCCACAAAATAAGCGGTATTGTTTAACTTTCGGCACTCTGTTTATGATAGATAAGTAAGGTAGACTCTCTTGCTAATTTTCTGTATATTTGATAGTCGTAAAACAAAAGAGCATACTAAAATTTTATTTAACAAAGGATGCTGATAAAGCCACTATGTGAAATGACCGTTTCAAGAAGATTTTTACTGAAAAATCTAATTATTTAAATAATGAAAGTCTTCAATATATATTTTGTCACCACGTCATATATTTTTAGTAAAAACCACGGTAATTCAGTAAATATTAGAAACAAAATAGTGAAAAACTTTACAAATCGTTGTTCTACAGTAGAATGAGAAATAATACAAATCAAATTGAAAACTTCTTGTTTGATACTTTTTGACAAAATAATAATAATGCTGGGATAAAAGGATTTAGGAAAAAAGGATTTTTAAACTCACATTTAATTATATTTTTCTCACTACTTCATCCCCATTCACCATGTCCATATTGTCCTTATACATGTATCGAAATAAGTACTTAAAATTCTAGAGTGTCACCTACGCACCACTCTAACACTAACATGCGACTGACTACATAAAAACCAATTTAACGATAATATCAGAGATTTTTTACCTTCTTGCATTGGTTTTTCCACAGAAAGGCATTATCAGCATCCTTTGTTAAATAACATTTAATTATGCGCTTTTGTTTTACGAATACCAATAATAAATTTGCAAATGAGTTTAACTTACTTACCTAACATAAACAGAGTGCCTAAAGTTAAACAATACCACTTTCTTTGTTGAGCATACGTGGAAACTAAAACGAAAGATTCATGGAACTGTGAGCAAGACCTGTTCCCGATACTACATTCTCCATTGTTCAGATACGAATCATCGAAGTATGTACCTAACTAAATGTTTCATTTAATCGGTAGGTTTTATTAGTACTATGTACTCAACCGTAGATATACAACATAAAGCAACACTAAAAATTACGTAAAAATAGCAATATCTAACTTAACCCAAATCGCGATCTGATGGGAAAATATTTTCATTTTATTTGAGTCTCAACGGATAGCACGATCCGATGGGAAAAATATTAGACATAGTGGCCTATTATACTCTTCATTCTTGTGTATAATCTTCCGGAGCGTATGGATGTGGTGTACGGTGCTAAAGCCTTTCCGGAATCCAGCTTGTTCGGGAGGCTGAAAGTCGTCAAACCTACGAGCAAGACTGTTTGTAACTACTCTCGAAAACCGCTTATAGACGTGGCTCAGCAGCGAAATAGGCCTATAATTCTTCAAGAGGGTGTTATCACTTTTCTTAATGAAAAACACCGCTACGCTCCTATGCCACGCCTCTGGCGTAGTAACCTCGAGGATGACGGAGTTAAACAGCTTCAGGTGAGGACGGAATCACTACGGATCTCCTGAAAGCTGGAGGTACTCCCACGCTTAAAGAGCTTCAGTGTTTGCAGTTGAAGGCTGAATCTACAGTGCGATTCCGTATCTTGATTTTAATCAGATTGTCACTTGTTTCAATCATATTCTTAAGTAGTTTCAGAGTTATAGCCCTTTTAAGTTTGACAGCTGTCATTCAAAATAAAGATATCGATGAAATCTTGACAGGTGTTGACGTATGACTTTGAAGTTTGACTTCATTTTGACATCTGTCATCTGTCACTTTAACACCTGTCACATTCACACCTGTCACTTTAAAATGTCTTACTGCCTGGGTACGTTCACTTACTACCAAAGAGTATAGTAATATAGGGGGGACTTACTACATTCGGGACGCACGGATCACCCGCGCGATCACTCGAAATCGTTCACGGTGTCGTCGGGCGTTCGCCTGGGTCACCCGAAAAATTTTAGGGGAGGGGAGGAATAGTATGAAACTGACCCTTGACAGTTTGTCAGTTATCGCGAAAAAAAAACATCCTTATATGATTCATAAATAATATGTCTATGTTTGTTCTTATATGATATTAAAAATCAATGCAATTTTTTTTATTAAAAAATAAAATCTTAGTAGTTTACTAGTTATCAGAGTATTTTGAATCACTTACGCGTCGGTTGAAATATGAAAGAAAAGTGATCGCGCGTCACCTTGAGGTCATTTTTACTTTCAACTTGCGTGGAAGACGTTTTCTTGTCCATGCTCATTGAATTCAACCCAAGTTTGTGTTGCTGTTGTCTCCGGAAAATGCTATGCATAATTGTGTCAGATGCGAGAGGCAATTTGTTTGACTCAAGTCATATACGTAACATTTGTCATACATATACATAGTATATAACTAATTACTGGAATAGAAAACCAAAAAAACTGTCCAGCGTCCGGGTTTTACCCGGACACTTCTTGAGAAACCCCCCGGACGCCCCCCGGACGCCCTTCATACTAGGACAAATCCGGGGAAACCCGGACGGATGGCAGCCCTACACTACACTAATACAATAATATACACAACACTAACTCAAACGGTTTTGTCCTTTTAAGTCGTCTAACGATGTCAGTGTGATCGAAGAGCTGGATTGCCTCTATGTTCACATGATGATGAAGTCTATGGTCGTGAGCTTCTGCATACTTTTGAATTACTTTGTCAACGAACTCTATTTTGAGGTCCCGAGGTGTTTCTTAGGTACCAAGGTGCATTCACAATTTCCCTTAGCACCTTGTTCTGAAAGCGTTGAATAATTAATGTATTGCTCAGTTTGGTGCAGCCCCACAGCTGTATACCATAAGTCCAGACTGGCTTTAGGACTTGCTTGTATAATAATAATTTATTGTGTGTTGACAGCGTGGAGTGTCTTCCAAGCAGCCAATACATTCTAAAGGCGAACAAATAGTATGAAAAGAAAATAAATTAAAATTGTTTCAGTAAAGAGTAGTTTAACATGAGTGCAATGATAACATGGTCCATCCATATAGTTGGTGACGTAAATAAAATGTTATTCAAAACGTATATTTATGAACGTAATAACATATTTTCTCAAAGTCGTGTTTTGCACGTAATATTGGACCGCTGCCTCTTTGACGTTAAAATGATGACATTTAGAAGTGTCATATTGGTCTGTAATTTCTGTTACGTCAAAAAGGCGTGACCATGTGACGTTCTTCATTCATCAGAAAAAAAATATTTAGACGTGTCATATTGGTCTGTAACGTCTGTTACCTCAAAAGGACGTGACCATGTCACGTCTTTTTAGGGTATTTTGGGACGTTTTTTATTCGGCAGAAACATGACATCATTTAGACGAGTCATATTGGTCTGTAACGTCTGTGACGTCAAAAGGAAGTGACCATGTCACGTCTTTTAGGGTAATTTGAGACGTCTCAATTTGTACGAAACATGACAATTGCTATTCAGACATGTCATATTGGTCTGTAACATCTATTACATCAAATGGAGGTGTCCATTTGATGTCTGTTTAGGGTATTTTGAGACGTTTTTCATGAACGAACAGAAACATGACGTTATTAGGACGTATGATATTGGTCTGTAACGCCTGTTAAGTCAAAAGGACGTGACAATTTGACGTCTTTTTAGGGTATTTTGAGACGTTCTTCATTCGTCAGAAACTGTACAGTAGTAAATATATGAATATTTTATAAAGAGTAGTGAAGCATTTATCTAAAATATACAAAACTGAGGGTTTTTATATTTTAGATGATGAGAAAAAATACAAGAGGGACCAAAAATATTTGCTTCAGTAACTCCTCTGAGACACTTTACTGACATGCACGTACTCGTCCGATCCCTTCTAAGCTATAAGTGACCATTATTTAAACGTAATAATGTACCATCATTACACGAAATGTTTTGACGAAATAATAAACAAAAAACATGGCACACAAAAAAACACCAAAAGATTAAAATTTATAACCAATTTAGTGAGAGAGTCACTCAGTGGATTGTAACATAAACGTAAGGATGTGTTCATTTGGGCACCAAAAATAAAATCTACTTAGATCAAAAATATTTTCACTACATAACACAATGGCCACATTCTTATGCCTAATAAATCAATCAGTGTTTATTTTGTTATGCATTTCAGGATTTTCTTTCAATCGTTAACTTTTTTTCTTTATTTTTCCCGATGTTGACAAGGCCATGATTCTCTTCAGCCTTAAAACAAAAATCATTTACAAGAATAATAATTAAAAAAAAATTAGTGGTTACCTATGATAATAATTTATATACACGTTTTTGCAGATACCCTAACAATTCGAGTACTAATTATTTTATTCAAATTGAATCATTGTTTTGGACCGAGCAACAACCATTTTTAAGTATGCTTCTACTAAGTAGATAAATAACCATTTTTGACCAAGTTATGTGCTACTTTCATGTGATTATATTTCACTTAAATAAATACGGTTAGCTGGTTGTGTATGTATAATTAACGGTAAATTATAACTGTATCTACATTTATGCCCTGAAATCATAAACCCACTTACCCAAAGTAGGTTGAAACGTGGCTGTACATGTAACGTGGCTTTAGCCTTCCACTGAGTTACAAATTGTTCGTCTGAGCACAGAATAAATAATAGTACAAGTAAGTAGTGGTCTGAGTTACAAAATTTCTCAAAGGAAAGTAATGGTTTTACTGACAATTGAATAATTATAAAATATTATTAGTTTTGGCAGTCGTTTCAATGCCTAGGTAACATTTTTTTTGTGAAAATGGCATATTATGTACTTAACGAATTAGTTACTGGCGTTTTACGTAAAACATGCAACTTACCACAGAAAACTCTGTCACTCTGTGGATATTACGGCAGGATCTCCAAACGCATCCTCTTAAAAACTGCTGTTTTCTTGAATTACATGTCCTAGATGTATTCGTGTCAATCGGTTTGTGAACGTGTGAAAGTCAAAATCTGCTCGTGTGAGTATCTTGTTTTGTCTCTTCTGCGTTTCGCTTTTTGTATGAGGGTGCGTCATAGACAAATGCATATTACTTCGTACGTATATAGGTATGTAATAATTTTGTAAAGATATTAGATTTAAATGATGCCTGGGTGCCCCACCTGGGTGCTGGGTGCACCGCCTTCAAAAAACTCTTTCTTATCTTATGTTGTATTAATTATGCATTATTATTACGTTGGTAATTTCGAAAAGTGATACTGTTCTGGTCAATTGTAATAATTTTATTCTTTTTAGTGGTTGTTTATAAAATAACATTTTTATTATGAAGTCGTTTTTTTTTTTTGAAAAATATTTTATTTTATGTTTTTTAGTGGCCAAAGCAAACATCAGAAAGAATATAGTTATGCCAAAGAAAATAGTAGACACTCACTCACTTTAGACTCAAAGATTTAGACTTTTGTTGTTGAGTTCCTGTGACTACTTTCCGGCTCCATCATCAGACCCTGGATACGACATAACACCAGAAAACTCATCAAGATAAACCAAATGAGCCCAAACTTGAAGGGGTTCCATCATTTTGTTGTTGAGTTCCTGTGACTACCTTCCGGCTCCATCATCAGACACTGGATACCACATAAAACTAGAGAATTCATCACGACAAACCAAATGAGCCTAAACTTGAAAGGGTTCCATAATTTTAGAGTTGAGTTCCTGTGACTACCTTCCGGCTCCATCATCAGACCCTGGATACCACATAACACCAGATAACTCACCAAGACAAAACAAATGAGCCTAAACTTGAAGGGGTTCCATCATTTTGTTGTTGAGTTCCTGTGACTACCTTCCAGCTCCATCATCAGACCCTTGATACCACATAAAACCAGACATGTTCTTATCAAGACAAACCAAAGCATCTTTGGACGTCCTTAAATTGTTCAATATTACTTGCAATCCAGTCCTAAACATTGCACACACTAACTAACCCAATTTTGATGAAATTTATACAGTACCACACTAGAGGTCTTCTTACTCAAATAAAAACAATCATCAAATTCGATTCCGAAAAAAGATATTAGAGAACAACAACTATAAAACAAATCTAATAAAACTACTGAACCAATTTTGATGAAATTTATATGGAACTACACGGAAAAATTACCCTTTTGAATAAAAAAACAACCATTTAAATCGGCTTAGAAATCTTAGAGATAAACACAAAATAAAGGCAATATGAACATAAAGTCGAATAGATTTACTCAACAAAACTATTTATTCTCGAAAAACTGCTGAACCAATTTTGATACAATTTATATGGGACCACCTGGAGAGTATACCTCTTCAAACAATATTAATTAAAATCGGTCCGCAACTGACGGAGATATCGACAGACACAAATAAAAAAAAAAGTAGAACATAAAACCGTCTCCTTTTGTGAAGTCGCTTAAAAAAGGTGCTTTTTTACTTTTAATAATCTTGCAACTTTAGGTTTTGCTTTAGCAAAGACGCAGGTAAATAAATAAGGGAGACACATAATAAAACAAAATGTATGAATTTACTTACAATATTTATTTTTACTAAATACTAAATAAATACACCTATAAATTGCTGAACAAGATCCTAAAGAACAGGAACAAGGTCCCGGGTGTTCAGAAAGACGGAGGTAGGAGCTCGCTGTGCTTCGATACCTATGGTATCATGAAAACCATACTATTAAATGATATGGCTAAACGTGGATTGCAATATCATTAAACGTTGATGGATCAACGGTATGGTCAGTTTTAAATGACCATTTCATGAAAATATCAATCCTACAATATGGTTACGACATATAGACATCCTCGTATTAATTCGAAGCACACATGTCCAGCAACACGTGGCATTAGAGATGTCAGGCGAGGGAGAGGCGCGGGAAGGCGCGCCCAGGATGTCGATTGTCCCTATACAAGAGGTCAGACATAGGATTCTTACAAAATCAAAGTCGCAATTTTACAATACTAAATACACCTTTTGTTTCCTATTTCTAAAAGAAATAAATATTAATAGATCGTCCTTTGTGACTGGACTTATGAGTTTATGGGTATCTATCTATTCTATACTTATAATAAAACTGTAACGGGTCCAATTCTGTACATTGAAGATATTTTCATTTTTTTATTGGAGGTTACTCTCTATTCGATACTAAAGCCAAAACTGTTTTGTTTTCATTTTTGTCTGTCTGTCTGTCTGTCTGTATCTGTATCACGCCGAAACTAATATATGAATTTAAATGAAACTTGGAATGATTTGAGTTGATGATACGAAGTAGGACATTGGATACTTTACATCCCAAAAATTAAAGGGTTCCCTCATGATATTTGTTGAAAGTTATTTATAAGAACACGTATCACGCTGAAACTACTGGCCAGATTTTGATGCAACTTGACACAGTCATAGTTCATATGATGGGTTAAAATTGAGAATACTTTTTATCCCGAAAAAAAGGTTCCTGTGAGATCCAAAGTTCTATTAATTTTGAAGTAATAAATATCTATACATATAAGAAAGCAATAAGTACGAAAAAGTCTGTACAAAGTTAATAAAAAAAATGGTCTAGGGTACTTAATATAAGCTACCGAAAAAGATTTCTTTAAATTGTATGGCTCACTCTCAAACACCATTCCGATTCAATTACGATCCAAACAGTGCGATTCAGCTAGAAAACCTACCTGCACCTAACTGAACTGTAACGTGGGGGGATGTGGGTGAAGGTTTGGGGAAGTGAGGGGAGGGTAGGAGGAAGAGGACAAATGTGGGCGATGTCGGGGCAGGCGGTGCGAAGTAGAGGAAGACTGGAGGGAAGGGTGGGGGCAGAGTAGGAGAAAGTTGGGTTGAGTTCGCTATATGCTTCGGTCGGTTCGGGGTTGGGTCCGTTTCGGTTGGTTATTGCACATTTCATAAAAAAGTGAAATAAAATCAAACCAGGCAATAGGAGAGGTGATGAAGCAAAAAGTGAAAGACAGATAAAAAGCCACACAGGAAGCTTTTCATAAGAGAAACTGGCTTATTATGTGGCTTAAATATCCTATGTCCAACCTCTTAACCTCTGAACTCCATGTTAGTATAGGGACAAACCACTGTACGACGTCGCCAGACCCAGACATCTTGCCTCGAGACGTCGTCGGCGACGTCGGTCTACATCGCCCGACTTCACTCGACTTATTCTATAGCGACACGTATTGAGGGACATTTTGTCGCCTAGAGAATATGAGGTTTAATCATGTAATCTTGTATAAAAAAATATTTTTGGTTTGTCCATCTTCTGTACGTGCGTGTCTCGATCATCCGATTGAGTTGAAACTTTGTAGTTATTGTTGGCACTTACGTAAAAGTTTCAGAAATAAAAGCACCGGCCAAGTGCGTGTCGGACACGCATAGACAAAATATTTTGACGCATCGTTTATCCGATTGAGTGGATACATTATAGTTGTTGATGGCACTTGTGGGTAAGGTTCTGATATAAATAAAGAAAAACTACAAAAAATATTAAAAATCATTGCGTTGCGATTGCGACGCATGCTGGACATTAGCTAGTATAACATAAAAAACTTAATAAACAGTAAAAGCCAGGGCAGGGGAGTGAAAGTATAAGCACTAGCTTGCACCTCCCTCGCGTACTAGTAGTAGTAATAGCTAGTGTAAATAAAAAACAAATAAACAGGAAAGCCAGGGCAGGGAGGAGAACGTGTAGGAACTAGCTTGCGCCCCCATCCCAGCGCTCATGTCAACAGGCATTGCGATTGCGTCACACCCTAGTATAAAATAATGTATAAAATAGCTAGTATAAAATAAAAACTTAATAAACAATGAAAACCAGGGCAGGGGGTGAACGTGTAAGTACTGCTTGCACCTCCCTCCTAGCGCTCATGACAACAGGGAATGCGATTGCGACGCACCCTAGTATAAAATAAAGTATAAAATAGCTAGTATAAAATAAAAACTTAATAAACAGTGAAAACCAGGGCTGGGGGTGAACGTGTAAGTACTGCTTGCACCTCCCTCCTAGCGCTCATGACAACAGGGAATGCGATTGCGACGCACCCTAGTATAAAATAAAGTATAAAATAGCTAGTATAAAATAAAAACTTAATAAACAGTGAAAGCCAGGGCTGGGGGTGAACGTGTAAGTACTGCTTGCACCTCCCTCCTAGCGCTCATGACAACAGGGAATGCGATTGCGACGCACTCTAGTATAAAATAAAAACTTAATAAACAGTGAAAGCCAGGGCAGGGGGGGTGAACGAGTAGGCACTAGCTTGCACCTCCCTCCCGGCGCTCGTGACAACATAGTATAACATAAAAACTTAATAAACAGTGAAAGCCAGGGCAGGGGGGTGAACGAGTAGGCACTAGCTTGCACCTCCCTCCCGGTGCTCGTGACAACATAGTATAACATAAAAACTTAATAAACAGTGAAAGCCAGGGCGGGGGGGTGAACGAGTAGGCACTAGCTTGCACCTCCCTCCCGGCGCTCGTGACAACATAGTATAACATAAAAACTTAATAAACGGTGAAAGCCAGGGCAGGGGGGTGAACGAGTAGGCACTAGCTTGCACCTCCCTCCCGGCGCTCGTGACAACATAGTATAACATAAAAACTTAATAAACAGTGAAAGCCAGGGCAGCGGGGTGAACGAGTAGGCACTAGCTTGCACCTCCCTCCCGGTGCTCGTGACAACATAGTATAACATAAAAACTTAATAAACAGTGAAAGCCAGGGCAGGGGGGTGAACGAGTAGGCACTAGCTTGCACCTCCCTCCCGGCGCTCGTGACAACATAGTATAACATAAAAACTTAATAAACAGTGAAAGCCAGGGCCGGTGGGTAAACGTGTAACCGGTATCTTGCATCCCGCTCCCGGCACTCATGCCAAAGGCATTGCGTTGCGATGCATGCTTTAGCTTAGAATTACATAAAAACTTCATAAAATGTGAAAGCCAGGAGAGGGAGGTGAAAGTGTAGTGTAGTCCCTTGCACCTGCTTGCGTCGCTCGTGACAACAAGCATTACATTGCGACGCTTGCCGGGCATTAGCTGGTATAACATAAAAACTTCAAAAACTCTGAAAGCCTGGGGAAAGGGGTGAACGTATAGCCCCTTGCATAACCCTCCCGGCGCTCGTGATAACAGGCATTGCGTTGCGACGCATGCTGAGCATTAGCAGGTGTAACATTAAACCTTCATAAATTGTAAAAGCCAAGGGAGAAGGGTGAAAGTATAGGCCCTTGCACCCTCCTTGGTGTCTTCACCAACATCATAACAACTATAATACGGCTCAGCCAACTAACGCTATTCTATTTCACGTTGAGCTAGATCTTAAAATCCTAAAGCAAGCCTTCATCAAAGATCGTACTAAGTTATAGTCTCTTTCTTAGTACTTTATATATTCCGTGCTCTTAATCTTACTAGGGTTACACTCTAGGGCTCTTACTCTTAGACGTAATCATGCCAACGCTGACGACTGAACTCGGCGATATCATCGACGTTAACAACCTTGATTTAGGCGTGTCATTCGTAACATACTGGTAGAGAGGCGGTGTAATCATGCCTTCGCTGACGACTGAACTCGGCGATATCGTCGATGTTGACAACCCTGCTTTAGGCGTGTAATTCGTAACATAATGGTCGTGAGGCAGTGTAATCATGCCATCACTGACGACTGAACTCGGCGAAATCGTCGATGTTGGCAACCCTGCTTTAGGCGTGTCATTCGTAACATAATGGTCGTGAGGCGGTGTAATCATGCCATCGCTGACGATTGAACTCGGCGAAATCGTCGATGCTGGTAACCCTGCTTTAGGCGTGTCATTCGTAACATAATGGTCGTGAGGCGGTGTAATCATGTCAATGCTGACGACTGAACTCTGCGATATCGTTGACGTTGACAACACTGCTTTAGGCGTGTCATTCGTAACATAATGGTCAAAAGGCGGTGTAATCATACCAACGCTGACGACTGAACTTGGCGATATCGTCGATGTTGACAACCCTGCTTTAGGCGTGTAATTCGTAACATAATGGTCGTGAGGCAGTGTAATCATGCCATCGCTGACGACTGAACTCGGCGAAATCGTCAATGTTGGCAACCCTGCTTTAGGCGTGTCATTCGTAATATAATGGTCGTGAGGCGGTGTAATCATGCCAACGCTGACGACTGAACTCGGTGATATCGTTGACGTTGACAACACTGCTTTAGGCGTGTCATTCGTAACATAATGGTCAAAAAGCGGTGTAATCATGCCAACGCTGACGACTGAACTCGACGAAATCGTCGATGTTGATAACCCTGCTTTAGGCGTGTCATTCGTAACATAATGGTCGTGAGGCGGTGTAATCATACCAACGCTGACGACTGAACTTGGCGATATCTTCGTTGTTGACAACCCTGCTTTAGGCGTGTAATTCGTAACATAATGGTCGTGAGGCAGTGTAATCATGCCATCGCTGACGACTGAACTCGGCGAAATCGTCGATGTTGGCAACCCTGCTTTAGGCGTGTCATTCGTAATATAATGGTCAAAAGGCGGTGTAATCATGCCAACGCTGACGACTGAACTCGGCGATATCGTTGACGTTAACAACTCTGCATTAGGCGAGTCATTCGTAAAATAAAGGTTGAGAGGCGGTGTAATCATGCCATCGCTGACGACTGAATTCGGCGATATCGTCGATGTTGAAAACCCTGCTTTAGGCGTGTCATTCGTAACATAATGGTCATGAGGCGGTGTAATCATGCCAATGCTGATGACTGAACTCTGCGATATCGTTGATGTTAACAACTCTGCTTTAGGCGAGTCATTCGTAAAATAAAGGTTGAGAGGCGGTGTAATCATGCCATCGCTGACGACTGAATTCGGCGATATCGTCGATGTTGAAAACCCTGCTTTAGGCGTGTCATTCGTAACATAATGGTCATGAGGCGGTGTAATCATGCCAATGCTGATGACTGAACTCTGCGATATCGTTGACGTTGACAACCCTGCTTTAGGCGTGTAATTCGTAACATAATGGTCGTGAGGCAGTGTAATCATGCCATCGCTGACGACTGAACTCGGCGAAATCGTCGATGTTGGCAACCCTGCTTTAGGCGTGTCTTTCGTAACATAATGGTCGTGAGGCGGTGTAATCATGCCATCGCTGACGACTGAACTCGGCGAAATCGTCGATGTTGGTAACCCTGCTTTAGGCGTGTCATTCGTAACATAATGGTCGTGAGGCGGTGTAATCATGCCAACACTGACGACTGAACTCGGCGATATCGTTGATGTTGACAACACTGCTTTAGGCGTGTCAATCGTAACATAATGGTCGAGAGGCGGTGTAATCATGCCAATGCTGAAGACTGAACTCTGCGATATCGTTGACGTTGACAACACTGCTTTAGGCGTGTCATTCATAACATAATGGTCGAGAGGCGGCGTAATCATGCCATCGCTGACGACTGAACTCTGCGATATCGTCGACGTTGACAACACTGCTTTAGGCGTGTCATTCGTAACATAATGGTTGAGAGGCGGTGTAATCATGCCATCGCTAACGAATGAACTCGGCGATATCATCGACGTTAACAACCTTGATTTAGGCGTGTCATTCGTAACATACTGGTTGAGAGGCGGTGTAATCATGCCTTCGCTGACGACTGAACTCGGCGATATCGTCGATGTTGACAACCCTGCTTTAGGCGTGTCATTCGTAACATAATGGCCGTGAGGCGGTGTAATCATGCCAACGCTGACGACTGAACTCGGCGATATTGTTGATGTTGACAACACTGCTTTAGGTATGTCAATCGTAACATAATGGTCAAGAGGCGGTGTAATCATGCCAATGCTGACGACTGAACTCTGCGATATCGTTGACGTTGACAACACTGCTTTAGGCGTGTCATTCGTAACATAATGGTCAAAAGGCGGTGTAATCATACCAACGCTGACGACTGAACTTGGCGATATCGTCGATGTTGACAACCCTGCTTTAGGCGTGTAATTCGTAACATAATGGTCGTGAGGCAGTGTAATCATGCCATCACTGACGACTGAACTCGGCGAAATCGTCGATGTTGGCAACCCTGCTTTAGGCGTGTCATTCGTAACATAATGGTCGTGAGGCGGTGTAATCATGCCATCGCTGACGACTGAACTAGGCGAAATCGTCGATGTTGGTAACCCTGCTTTATGCGTGTCATTAGTAACATAATGGTCGTGAGGCGGTGTAATCATGCCAATGCTGACGACTGAACTCTGCGATATCGTTGACGTTGAAAACACTGCTTTAGGCGTGTCATTAGTAACATAATGGTCAAAAAGCGGTGTAATCATGCCAACACTGACGACAAAACTCGGCGATATCGTTGACGTTAACAACTCTGCTTTAGGCGAGTCATTCGTAAAATAAAGGTTGAGAGGCGGTGTAATCGTGCCATCGCTGACGACTGAATTCGGCGATATCGTCGATGTTGAAAACCCTGCCTTAGGCGTGTCATTCGTAACATAATGGTCATGAGGCGGTGTAATCATGCCAATGCTGATGACTGAACTCTGCGATATCGTTGACGTTGACAACCCTGCTTTAGGCGTGTAATTCGTAACATAATGTTCAAAAGGCGGTGTTATCATACCAACGCTGACGACTGAACTTGGCGATATCGTCGATGTTGACAACCCTGCTTTAGGCGTGTAATTCGTAACATAATAATGGTTGAGAGGCGGTGTAATCATGCCATCGCTGACGATTGAACTCGGCGATATCGTCGACGTTAACAACCCTGATTTACAGCAGGGGTTAGTATCCAGCGAATTTAGCGTTTTCATGATCGGTGGTAGAGTAGCGAACTGCTCGTCAGTTAAGCCATCTCTATTTCTTTCTTCCAGATGATCTTTCAATATACATAGACGATTGTTTTCTAAACTTTGTTGCTTTAGTTTCGCGTTCATGTATTTGTCTATGAGATCGTGCCGTGCACCCGCAGGATTTTGCTGTTGGCGAAGGTAGGACTGATTCTCCGAGTGCTTTGACTGCTTTACCTGAGAAAGTTGTATGATATTTTGGATCAACTATATATTAGTTTTTACTATTTCGGTTAAACAGGAAAGTACTATAACAAGGATCTCAATGGTATCTATAAAAACAGATATAGATAGGAAGAATTTGTTGTAAGATATCATCCATTTTGCTAACATACCTACCTACTTAAACTGCATATAATTTTAGGTTTTTTTTCTGTCATAATATAGTTTCACTGAAAGAAAGCTAAATTATCAGCGAGTAACACGGGCTACATTTTATTTATCAATAAAAGAGATCCCTACGAAAATTACTCTGATATTTGTTAGTGCAAAACCATTAACATGTTGCGGAATGCGACGGACTAACAATTCATCTCTTCTGGGTAGTTGCTCGATGATCTAGTTAAAGGTGTGAAGATACAGCACGCTTTAATATCACGTTAATAACAATAGAACTAACTACAGGCAAACACACCCACACAGCTGCATACTCACCGTCGTGCTTCATGTGCATCAACAACAGACTTTATTCGCAAACTGTAGCGCGAATGAGATTCACTGCTAACACGTTCTACACAAACGTTGTTTGTGACTCAGGACATTGAACACCAATTGTGAGCGTTGCACCTAATTTATGCGGTCCCTACCCGAGGAGATGGTACCTAGTCAACACACTTTAATTAGATCTATGCTCGGCTCTATTGACAATAAATGAAGTCCACCATTTTGTGATTCAATCAAGTTATCTGAGCTGCTATTATTCGATTTAATTTGACATCAACACGGACCGGCTGCGAATTGGGTGCGCTCTATCTAGTTGTTCATGAGTTCAGCGTCCGATCTAGTATAACATCGTTGTGACTAGGCAAACTTTTTTGGACTGTGTAACTATAGTGAATACGGCTGATCCTAAAAACTATACTATTGAGTATTTTTGAAGGGACTGGCTTTTCGTGTCTTTTTTGTGGCGGTAACCCGGATAACCTAGTCAAATAAGCGAAAAAAGGAGGGTCATCCTCGGAATGTGAGATAATAAGCTGTAAACTTGTGTAAACCTTTTCGTGTCTTTCTTGTGGCGGTAACCCGGATAACCTAGTCAAATAAGCGAAAAAAAGAGGGTCATCCTCGGAATGTGAGATAATAAGCTGGAAACTTGTGTAAACCTTTTCGTGTCTTTCTTGTGGCGGTAACCCGGATAACCTAGTCAAATAAGCGAAAAAAAGAGGGTCATCCTCGGAATGTGAGATAATAAGCTGGAAACTTGTGTAAACCTTTATTTTGGCATTCTAAAAGTTGTCTCAAAAGTCTCATAAAATCAAATGTCTGCGTTTTAAGTTATTCAAGGTTTGACCTTTGAAAACCAGTTTTTTGCAAATATCTCAAAAAGTACAAATCGCAGCGAGATGGTACTGGAACTACAATTGTTCACGGTCCTTAGTCCTTAACGGAACCTAGGACCACCAAAAAAATGACCACCGAGCAAAAAAAGAAAACCGCCATAAGAAATAAGTTCCCTTACTAAAGTTCACATTTGCATAGAAAAACAAATGAATATCAGAAAATTAAATGAATGTCAGAAATGAAATGAATTATATAATATTCTAGTAACAAAAAAAAAGTTTATCATATTGCTAGTAAAGAATAAAATAATTAAAATTCAACATCAACAATATCACTTGATCAAAATTTAAAATGCGAATACCAATACAAAACAAAAACAGGTACAACATTACAAAGAGTTCTTTGAAGTCTGTGCCAAAACGAGCCCATCATATGGTTAGCTTACTTAAAATATGTTGTTTTAAACGGCTTGACGTGCTAATTTAAAATTTAATAACCTATTAAAGTAATTATTATAAATACTTTATCATTTACTTGAGACTAGCTGCTGCGGCTTCGCACGGGTATACCTAGCGGCACGTAAGTCTAGCGGTGAACGAAACGTGGCGGGGATATTGGCACAAAGTTTATTTATTGTGTTAAAATGTTGAATACTTTTTATCCCGAAAACTCGTTCGTTCACCGCTAGACTTACGTGCCACTAGCTATAGCGCTCACACCGCGGCATTTATCTTACTTTTAGCATTTTATACTTAAAAAAACGTGCAGGCAGCTCCCTTATGGTACTCCTGCTCCAATGGCAGAAGCGAAGAATGAATCCAATGAGACACATAGAAGCTCTTGTCGGCGAGGAACGACGTCACGATTCTAATAAGCGTCGTCGTTTTCACCAACTTCGAAATGAGGTCTTCGTGCCACTCTATCAAAGCCTGTCCCTAGCCCTTTATGCCACCTACAAAGACGACATTCCGGTCCTGGACGTAGATCACCGGCTGCTTGGAGAACGGGGAGTCGATCTGGCCCTCTTCGCTGATGATAGCAACTATTTTGTCTCCTCTAGAAATGCATCCATGGCTGCAAGCAGAATACAGCAGGTCCTAGACATTCTGCCTGAATGGCTAGATAAGTGGCGGATGGCCGTCAATGTGGGGAAGACGGCTGCGCTACTAACCGGTAGACAGCGTATTCTGCCTCCTCCACTGCAGTTTCGAGGTCAAGATGTCAAGAGCGAAAGCACGGTCAAGTATCTGGGCGTCATCACCGGACGTTGAAGATGCGCTGGACCACGCCGTACGTCAGGCGAAGGCTACCCGAGCGCTTCTCCGCCCGGTCCTATGCTCGAAGCTGCCACTGAAGACCAAGGTCGGAATATACAAGACGTATATCCGTACCAGGCATACCTACGCTGCACATGGTATTCACTTTGCGCGGAAAGCCAGAGCAGGCGACTTCAAATCGTCTAAAACGTCACCCTGCGAATGTGCACGGGGGCGCGGGCCGATACGTGCGCAATGACGTCATCGCCCGCGACGTTAGAATGGAGTCGGTGGGGGAGTTCGTGGTTTGGTTGGCACTCGGCATGTATGACCGCACTGACAACGGACCATACCCTCATCTGCGAAACATTGCGCCATTCCATGCACGGCCACTGGATGTCAGGTTGCGACGCGCGCTCCCTCGCGAAGTCATCCCTTTGGACGACAGCGAAGAGGGATGAGATGACGCCGAATACCATGTGACCTCACCCAGAGCCACTGAGAAGCCACCTTCATGATGCAGGGAGGACATTCAGCGCTCGAACCGTTCCCCGGGGGATAGTTGCTCCCGGCGTCCAGCCACGGCAAAGGGAAAGATGGCCCAAAGCTGCAACCTACCACGCGATGCACCTAATTAGTTTATAACAGTGTTTCGTTTATTATGATTAATTACTAATTCTCTTATAGATTTGTTACAGAGCGGCATAATCGTTAACGATAAAGGTCATTAAATAAACAAAAAGAAAAAGTAATTGAAGATTTTTGTAAGTTTCCGGCTTATTATCTCACATTCCGAGGTGAAACCGTAATTTGACTGGATTACCGATCTCGGTGATTATTCGTCTGTGGACATCGTCATTCCGCCAACTGTTTATGCCGTCTCGCTCTCATAGATAAATACTGAGAAATTCCTTACTAGGAGTACCCAGTTATTGCTTGTTTAAGCGATTTTAGTCCCAGGTAATTATTTTTATTAGTACCATTTGTCACATTATGAAACGCAGCCCATGTGACAACGCAGAGCAATTCCGCGCAAGATTTTACAATGCAAAATTCTGGGTAGCTCTGTAACAGTCATGAGCAGGCATGACGCTTACACGAACAACCTGCGTCTCTTCACTCAGTTATGTATTAAAAATAGCATCTACTCACTTATCCTAACTTTCCGTTCCTTCAACAAATAACATCGCTCCTTTTCAGCATTCTTCTCCCTCTTTATTTGTTCTTTGGGTTCCATCTCTGTGTCTTTTCTCCGTTCTTTCTCAAATTTTGTTGCGAGTTGTGTCGCATCCAACCCCGAGACCATGCGAAGCGCTATGTCTACACGCGCCATTTCGGATTTTTCTTCTTTCTTGAACTAAAAGATAAATTATTGTCGGTGAGGCAGGAATAATTAGCAGGCTTTATTAGCTTCACATGTACCTGTGTATGTTTTTATGTAACCGAATTCTCGATTTTTACCCACTTTAAATGGTCCGATCTATGGGTCAGATTAATTCAAAATTTTGAATTATTATCAGAGCGCTTCTTTTTAAAATGACATTAATTTTCTCGTTAATCACTTTATTCTTTTATTTAAATTTAATTTTTACGTTTTCGTTCGGTTTAATGGTATTAAAGCGTGTTTTTAAACTGTAATTTATTTTAGAAGGTAATCATTATTATAATCATACTAATATTATTCATGCAAAAGTAAGTTTGTTTGTTTATTACGCTTTTCACGGCTTAACTATTAAACCGAAATCATCATGAAATTTTGCACTCATGTTGTCAGGGGTACAGAAAAGGACATGACATACGAGTAGGATAACCTTTCATCACTATTTATGAAAAACATCAAATTGAAAATAATGAAATTTTTAATTTTGTTTGGGTATTGCCACTTCTATGTCAAAGTGACAGGTGTCAAAGTTTCAGATGTCAAAGTCACAATGACAGGTGTAAAAGTGACAGATGTCATAAATGTCCGTCTATTATTTTCGCATCTGTCCAATCCTTTCTAATGATGTAAGAGATTGCTATTAGCCATAAGACCACCATCGATTCAAAATCCGATGTAGTTGGAATGCAAAGCGGCGCCTACACCACCAGCATCTTTAATGTTTCGAAATATGTGGTTTTAGAGAGCAAATAAGTAGTGTATTACTCACCATACTCTGGTCATCCAGTATCATTTCTCCGTTGGGCGCAAGCTTGATCTGAGGAAGGGGAGCGACCGTGACAGTGGTAGCTTTGTTTGTATCCTTGTTCGCTCCCACCTTTTTTATTGCCATTTTACGTTGTTCCTCTTCTTTATTATTGGCATCTTTATTAATGGCCACGTTGGCGTTTAACTCGTTTTGATTAGGACTGAAAGTTCGAAAACAGATGTCTGTGACAAAAGCGCCCAAAATTATTTGAGAATATCTCTACAGAGTTCTGTTCTACAAAGCAAAAAATGTGGCATTGCTGTAATTTCGCCATCCGCCATTTTGAAAAATATGCGCATTCGTGGCCATTGATCAAACCTTACTAAATCGATAGAGGACTGCAATACAAACAAGAATCCAATATGCCGCCCGTGAAAAAATACAGGCTTTATCCCCGGGGTGAATAGAGTACTTTTAACCTAGATAAATGACCACGCGTGCGAAGCCGCGGGTACAGCTCGTATATCCTATATGTCACAGTGATTAAGACGAATGTTTTTTCCGCTGGTTGAAAATGGATGAGAAGAGAAGACCTGAAGACCGAGTTCATTGCAGTGGCGTGCATTAGAAGAGGCCTGCGTCCAGCAGTGGATAAGTAATAGGTTGAAGATGATGATGATGATGATGATGATGATGACTCTCGTGATTAAGACCAATCCAATGATGCGACATTTATCAAAATCCATCAAGCCGTTTAGCTGTAGGGTGCACCAAAGAAACATACAAACATACATACAACCCAAAAACATAACCATTCACAGTCGAGTAACAACAAAATCGATTTTCGAGTAGATGACATGTAAAATCAGTTGTCCCAGTTTGATATTACTTGGTTAGGTTGCATTTTGATCTCACCTCAAAATAAAAGTTCTGCCATCAGCCTGATGAAGCCCACTGCTGAACAAAGGCCTCCCCCATGATTATGGTGGTAACGGAACGCTAACAAAAAAACCTGTAGTGCTATTACCGATCTTGGGTGCAATCAGATTGTCACTATCACGTGCAAATAATGCAGCGCGTTAGAGTAGAAATTGCTATAAAAATAAGAAAATATGCAACCAAGATCGGTAATATCACTACTGTCCTCCAGACTTCGACCCGCGCATCGCCACGACGCATTCGACAGTATTGAACAGCGGACGCAAACTAAAATTTTACAAATTATAATATTTTAATTGTGATCAGAATCCCTCTAGAGTGAGTTGCCATTATTTATTAACACACTGCCATATATTCTTGTAATTTATCACTCTAAGCTGTTCTGCCTCGCATCATAACAAGCTAACTGCGGTTATTTAAAATCATTGACTCGAATTGCTGAACCTTGAGTACTTGACGCGTTCGTTTAGATATATTATAGATGAAATCAATAAAATTTGGTATTCAATGAATTTAAAAATGAAATTTCCCTGCCATGTGCCGACTCAGAGTTAAATCTCGCACAGGAAAAGGAAATATCCTTCTGACTCTACCGATCCTTCGGAAACACGCCTGTTAGAGAAAAAAGCACCAAGAAATTGTACGGGGAAGTAATGTCCTTCACTTTTGTCAATTCATTATATATTTTTTAATTTCAGAAATTATAGGTAATATAACACGTAAACGAATACAAATTATAAAAGTTTCAATGAGACGACCCACGTAGCACGAAAGTTGTATAAGTGTGAACGAGGAAACTAATATACATCTTCAAGTTTGATTAAAGAATTTTAACACTCTTCGCAAGGTCTAGCTTCTGGTAAATAGAATTTGATTGACTTTATAATTCCTAAAGTTATATAATCCACTACATTAATCTTTTTTGTAGGCATAAGTTTTATTTTATATGTAATACAATCCCCTGTACAGCTTCTTATACAGCTCTAAATATCCATCAAGAGTTTTAGTCTTTTAATTGAATTTATTACGGTAAAAGCTACAGCATTTCTAAAGTCTATTTTAAAGCTTCAAGCTATATAGAAACGTTTTTAAGAGTTTAAACTATTTACGGATGTAGGTCGGTGCTCTTTTAATGCCAGCTGCTTAGAAGCATTATCTCCAATAGTTAGTAGAGATATTAGCTGTACAGTTAGTATTAAGAATAATATAAATATAGCTTATTAAAATTATTCTTAATACTAACAGCTGCAATAAGACCATAAATTATGCCTCAGTCAGCTTTTGACAAACAAACAACTGTTTTGTGTTCAATCAAACACCGTGGAAAAAAACAACAGCGGCAAGCGTTGTTACCTTGTAGTCTAGAGGGTTCCGTATGTTATTTATGAACTCATTTCATTATAATCATTGCCATCACAAATTAGTATAGTACTGTCTCGGCTTACTTAGGAAGAGCCTTTTGAATCGGATTGCAGCTCTTCAAAAAATGTTATAAAATATTTCTGTAGCACATAATTTATAAAAAAAATGTAATTTCAGGACAAAATAAAGAAATGGTCTGTTTAATTCCTATCCATTAGAAAATAAGCAATACTTGATTAAAAAATAAATAGCTACGAAGAAAAACCTAAATGTGATTATTAAATCAAAAGTACCTGCCACGTCAACTTTTTCACATTGTATAAAACAGTAATTAATAATAATAATTTACTATCAAAAATAAAACAAAATACAATATATTCAAAAATCTTTTATTTACTTGTAAGTCCGGCGGAGGATGAATTTTCTTTACATACAAACGTAATACCAAAATTATTTGTAATTGGAGCATATTTCCAGAGTGCTAAGATATTATACGGATTCGGATAGTGTATATAGGTTCTCAACTGAAACCTTGAAATGTAATTTAAGCGAATTGTTTATTTTTCCTGAAAATTAGGAAAATGCAATATGGACTGTGGAAATGTGCTCCAATTACAAATGATTTTGGTATTACGTTTGTATGGAAAATTCAGCCTCCACTGACCCCTTAACAATGGAAGATAGAAAAAATACGTTAACTCCTCGATCCCAGCGCATATGCGATTTTACTCCTACGCTTTGGTAGGTAGGTACTTAATAACCAAATGTTCTACCATGTTATAGTAGTCGAAAACACCAGCTGAACCTTCTTCAACTCTAGGCTCTTCATGATCACAGAAGTCTCTGTCGCAGTTCCAACACATGCTTGCAAGCTCGTCAAATTAGCGATTCCCGCTTTACTTTGCACGGCATAACAGGCAATTTTGTCCGGTGCTTGGAATCAGCCAGTTTAACCAGTTCATAATTGGCAGTTTTTCTAGAATAACGGAGTTGTCCCTTCCACCCCCAACTGCTAGGTATGATGAAAAGCTTTGCAGTTTCTTTCTCTGTCGTAAAAAAGGCATGTTGACACTGAAAATAGTTAATTAGGTACTTATTATCATAATCAACATTAATTAAATATTACAAAATATTAAACTTGCTGGTAGATAAGTTACACCTTACGTATATGTACCTACATAATTCATCAAAATTACGAGATAAATTGGCAAGGCGAATGCAGAGCGACAACACGAGCGAGGTTCGCTTTACGTCGGTAAAGCATTCAGAAAAAAAAACTATGTTTTAAAAATCCTTAAATGAAGTTGTAAAAATGAAAACCTCTAGGCGGATTTCTAAAAAAACGACGACACCTATCTTTAACGGTAATCATAGCTTCGTATTACTATTATTTATTCTGTGTTATAGCTGCCAAAGAAATGTCTATTAAAAATGTATAATTTATTGTGAGTATGTTTCAACCTTGTAAAAAATGGTTTGTAGTACCTATGTGCCTACATCTACTCGGAGTGATTGAAAGTTTTACCTAAGTTTTAGCGATACCCTTATACGTTGGTAATAACAAATATTTCATCGCTATAATGATTTAAGAATTTTAAGTTCTATTGATCATGCTCTAATACAGCCTATTTCTATATAAAGTTATCTATACAGCCATAAAAGTTATTTAAGATATCTCTTCAGCTTTCATCAAGCGAACAGAATTACACAGCACGATTAGAATGTCTTAAGCTATTTATGTAGGCTGACGCCATTTCTTTTTCGTATTCCTAATATTTTAATAAACTGTATTGTGTTTAAAATGCAAATTATAGAATATCAATCAATTTAATTAGATCTGCAGCTTAAGACAAGCAACATAATGTCTTAAACTGGGGATTAGCTAATTAAAATTGAACATACAATTTACACTCCACAACATTTTATAATAAGTTTACAATAAATAGCTCATTTTGCCGGGCGCGTGAAATATTTAACGCAAATATATGTACACTATCACAGTAAACCGATGCTTGCAGTCATATTTTACTATCTAAAGAAAATTAGGTAGATATAAAAATACTTACCCAATAATACTTTCGTTGAAAAAGCTCCAGCCATAACATTGTAAACCATGTTTATTACGTTTTGGGGTATTAAAGTAACCAAATAGTTAAAAAAACATTTGTGAATTCTTTTATTTGACAATCTTAATTACACAAGCTGGGTGAAACTGTACAAAATATGTATTTTATGCCACAATCTGTTTTATCAGCCCTTATGAAGTGTTTAGAATTCCCTTAAACAGCTAATGAACGGTTATTGTACTGCCATTCTAAAACCTAACGCTGCAAAATTTGGGGCCCAAATTGGCATTAGAAGAGCTGGTTAAGCGCTCATAAAACATTCTTACAGCTTTCTTGAACAGTCTTTAGGATTTGCGAGTTCTATTATTCATCCATAAAAAAGCTTATTTTTTGTGCTACTTGGGCCACAATCATCACCCTTAGAAAAATAATATAAATACAACTATTTTGTAAATAATGTTTGATATCCAATGAACATTACGTTTTGCGTTATTTTATGCTTTTTTATAGTATTGGTGGCTAAATAGCTATTGAAAGCAAAGTTTGTGGATTAGCAGAAAATTTAAATAAGTAAATCATGAACAAATGATTCGTAAAATACTATCACTTCACGTTTTGAAGTCCACGCAAGCGTGGATCCAGGAGGGGGGGTCATGGGGGTCATGACCCCTCCCTGGGCATATTTAGTTCCCTGGGCATATAATGGTTTTTTAGTTCCATTTGTAATTTTCGTATGTTTTGTTTTCATGTTTATTTGTTCTACTAATAGAAATATCTTAAAATTTTGAAATAACTTGGAAATAACTCCAAACTTTCACGCTCTCTATACTCGCACCCTTGTTCTGTTATTGCCTGTTAAATGAAGGATATAGCGCATCTTGTTTTCCTTCAGTTTTAACAAACATTTCAAGAAATAACTTAAAATTATCGCGCTAACTACGTTCACGCCTTGTTATTATTGGCTGCATTCATATATCTATCTGCTCAGTGGATCCATAGTATTTTTCATCTTTTGTCATACGCACGACCACAAATAGTTCAACATTTTTGCGCTAGCTTTGCTCGCGCCTTTGTTGTATTACCTATTTTCGCAAGCTGAGGAATTCCATTAATGTCTAACTCTGTCATTACCGAACATTTTCGCGCACGCTACACTAGCGTTTGTTAAATGGTATATTATGTTTCCTCATTCGTATGATATAACGGAAATAGCTCGAAATTTTCGCGCTCGCTACGCTCGCGCTTTCTTAGTCATATATTACAGGCATGTTTCGCAATCCTAGAAGATCGATCATAAACGTTAGTTTTTCACATAACTACATAACACAATAAAAATATACCTAAGTCGCTCGAAATTTTAGGTAAAACTTGTGTTTGTTTAAAAACACAAGGAAAAAATTGATTACAACATACCTGATTTTGAAAATTTATTCAAAGCTAAACTATTCCCGAGTGGCATAGGCTACACGATTGATACTGCGTGGAATAGCTAGTGTTGTATAATCTGGAGGGCTGGATCCGCCCTTGAGTCCACGCGGACAAACATAAGGGCTAAAACAACCACGGCTTTTTTGAAATCCACTCAGACGAATTTGCGGGCAAATATGATTAACTAGGCTTTTTTTAAGTCCGCGCTGACGATATCGATGGCTAAAGCTATTATCACATACATCTTGTGTAATATTCCACCTATATTACCTTCTTTACCGACTGACTGGGCTTCGACATTTCGACTAATAATTGAAAACCTACAGAAAAAACCCATACAACTTGTAATCCTTATATTTATACACTAGCTGTGCCCGCGGCGTTGCTCGCGTGGTAGTTTTTCTGGGATATAAGGATCCTATGAGTTATTCCAGTACCAAAAGTACCAGTACCTACCTACCTGTGTTAACAACCTTCAGTAGCGACCTGACATGGCCTTATTGTACTCTAAAGTTATCATAACTTTGGACCCTTATCCCTTAAAAATCCTTTATTTTTTCGGGATAAAAAGTATTTTAAATTTTAACACATAATATGAACGGGTTTGTACCAACGGATCGCACGATCCGTTTAGAGTGTCAACGGATCGCTGTGAGTCGTGTAAACTGATATAGCGATCCGTTGCCACTCAAAATTTGTTAAATATTTTTCTTGTCGGATCGCGCTATCCGCTGAGACTCAAATAAAATAAAAATATTTTTCTATCGGATCGCGATACGTGTTTTTTTAAATAACTTTCAACCTTTATCCTGCGGGAACCCTTATTTTTTTCGGAATAAAAGGTATTCTTAATATTAATCCATAACATCAGCTGTGATTGTGCCAAGATGCATCAAAATCCGTCCGGTAGTTTCAGCGTGATGCATGTTCAAAGAGACAGACAGACAGAAGCACAAAAAATAAAAAAATAAGCGTTTTGCACTCCATATCGATTTTGAAGTTTATCTCAATTATAATTTTCACAAATAATAAATGTTCAGATTTAGCCCAGTTACAGTTTTATTATAGTATAAATTAATTAATTAATTTTCAAAAAATATTTAATCTACAGCTTTAGCCCAGTTACGGTACAGTTTTATTATGGTATAGAATGGATAGATAGTTTTCAAATAAAACTTGAAGGTTTACTTCAGAAAATTACAGCAGCCATAAAGACATCAAAAAAATGTAAAAATAACGCATAAAATAAGTAAATGCTTATAATTATGGAGCAAAATATTTCATTTTCATTTTTAATACCAGAATAATGCTTCCATAAGGCAGATTTTTCGAAAAAAAAACGAAAAAGGTGCCACTATTTCGAGCACCACTGTTTTTCAGAATTGCAAACTTGGGTACCTATAAACACTCACAGGGGTCCTAACAACTTATAACCCACCCCGAGCTTGGAAGCAAAGGGGGGGGGGGCGTAGGTTCAGCGTGGTACGTGTTCTTTTAAATAATTTTCAACCCATATCCTGCGGGAACCCTTTATTTTTTCGGGATAATAAGTATTCTAAATGTTAATCCATAAAATCAGCTGTGATTGTGCCAAGTTGCATCAAAAACCGTCCGGTAGTTTCAGCCTACAAGGCCGTAGGTAGGGGGGGGGGGGGTTTGGGGGTTCAAACCCCCCGAAACACCTTGCTCGCGCGCAAAAAAGCTACCACGCGTATCAAGGTAGTGGTTATTAAACAACCCACTGTTTTATACACGGAAAGACTGGAAGCTCAATTTAAATTGAATTTTTACTATAGGTAAAAGTGCAGTTATAATTACATATTTTTTTAATGCTATCTGGAAAAGACATGGAAATTCTATTATATTTATTTGTGTTTGGTGATTTTATTATGAGAGAAAGTAATATTAAATATTTACCAAATTATGTTTTAAATTCAAACTAATGTCTATATGAATAACACCAGCCAATAAAACCTTCAAATATTGCAATGTATCTACTTTTTTTTTATATTGTTAGGACGCATGAGCGAGTGAGTTTATATCCAAGTTTGCAACACTGAGCTACTAAACTCTGACACTTGTTTCATTTATTTCGAAAAAACTACTTTAGGGAAGCGTTTTCGGGTAGGTACTTATTTTTACTTGTAGTTTTTGAGGAACTTTCGAGTCGTTCGAGCTAATTAAATGAAATTGAACCTAATCAATTTCTCTTATTTTCTATAAAAAAAAATGCCAGTACTGTTCTTGGAAATGACTTTATAATTAACCACATTTTTTGAAAATATTGCCCTTCTGTGACTGGCTGTATCTCCAATGGACCAAAGTTTAAGTTGAGTTCAAAATTGTAGAAAATTTAGTTTCCTATACAAAGATGTAGATTAAGGATACCCGAAAATCGCTCACTTAATGTTTTTGTTTTGGAAAAAAAACGATACAAGGGGCACAATTTCGAGCAGGTACCACGGGAGTAGCACAAGATATTCAGTATTCCAAACTTGGATACCTACCTATAAACAGTCACAGGGGTCCTAAAAACTTAATAATAATAATAATAAACACTTAAATCTTCGGCGTCAAAACGGCCACCGCTTCATTGCCGTACGGCGCGTGCTTGCGATGTTCGGGCTTAAAAGCCCAAATGGCCCGCGAAAGATTAATAAAGTGTTCATTATTATTGTAAAAAAACCTCTTTGGTGTCAATAGAGACCCAAATTAAAGGACAAATATAAATGATAATATTTTAAAAATAGGCACAATGGGCGGTCTTATTGTTATAAGCGATTTAGTTTTGAACAAGACATAAGTTCAATACTAAAACTCGACTATGGTCGTGCAAGTGTTTCGCCGTAGTCGTTTTTTTTGCTCTTTAAGGCGGGCTCAGTCCCGACGTAATAAAACAACTTTATGCGAACCAAAAAATACTGAGGATAGAAAAGTTAAACTACCTAAACAAATAACCGAACAGAACTTTCAGAAATGGCTTAGTATCCTTGGAAAAAAAACACGAACTCCCACATGAAAATAACTTGTTGCAACACTGTTCTCGTTATTTTCAGCGACACCAACATATTTTCTTTTAATAATTAATTAGCTAACCTATTAAACTAAACAAGTAACCGAACACTTTTTTTAATTGAGTTTTATATATTGAGATATCGATAAAAAAGCACAAAATGAAAAAACTCAAACGCAGCCTCGAAATACCCATAATTTTGTTAAGCGATTTCCAATCTTATCACAATATAGTGCTTGCTCAGTTAAAGGGTTATTACACTACGCGGTATTCAGACAGTCTTAGTACGACTGTCTTAAAATCTAACTAGGCAAGCTCGCTATTACACTGGGCTGAATACCGCATGCTAACTCATTTGCAAAGCGTACGTAGTCGGTGACGGTTGTCGCGCGATGGGAAAACTTTCAAAGCACCAGAAAATCGCCATAGCTCTTGCCGCGTCTATTAATTTAAATACAAAAAAGAAAAGAAAAATATGGGTGAAAGAGTATTTACTTTTGCGAGAAAAATTATCAAATATGCAAATACTGAGTGTTTTGGAACCATGTGACTTAAGAAACTACCTTAGAGTAGGAGTTGCAGAGTTTGAATGTCTATGTAAATTAGTTACTCCATACATTCAAAAAGAAGATACGGTTCTTAGACAAAGTGTCAGTGCTAAACAAAGATTGGTAGTTACTTTAAGATTCCTGGCAACGGGCAACTCCTATCAAGACCTAAGGTTTAGCTCTTTGATATCTCAACCTCTTTTATCGTCAATTATACCAGAAACGTGCCGAGCTATCTACAAATGCTTAAAACATTTGATCAAGGTGAGTAAAAACACTGTATATTATTTTTCAATTTAACATTTATTTTTCAAATCAAGGACATTAATATAAAAGCAATGAGTAAATTAAATAGAAAATTATTTTTTTGTCGGCTTGAATATCAAAAAATCTTTCATTAAATTGGCACTTCCTTCTACTATAGACGGGGAAATAGTAGACCCTGAATCATTATTAATGTATTCTAGAAAATCTTCAGGGTTGTTGTGAAATGAATGTTGTGCTGACTGGATTGCTTGTTGTGGTGATTGAATTATGTGTTGTGGCGATTGGATTGTCTGTTGTGGCGATTGGACTGCTTGTTGTGGAAACTGAATTGTGTGTTGTGGCGATTGGATTATCTGTTGTGGCGACTGAACTTCTTGTTGTGGCGATTGGATTGACTGTTGTGGCAACTGGAATGATTGTTGTGGTGATTGAATTATGTGTTGTGGCGATTGGATTGACTGTTGTGGCAACTGGAATGATTGTTGTGGAAACTGAATTGTGTGTTGTGGAGATTGGATTGTCTGTTGTGGAGACTGGACTTCTTGTTGTGAAAACTGAATTGCGTGTTGTGGCGATTGGTCTAGTTGGCTTTGGTAACGAGGTGATTGTGAATAGTGAGGCGATGGATGATACTGTGTTGTAGATGATGATGAAGGACTCGGTGTGGGTGATGGATAATTGCGAGATGATGGACGTTTGTGTAGATTGTCGGTTGTATGGGGACGGGGAAGAATAACTTGATACTGGTGATTGGATGAAGGGTATCTGATAGTTGTATCTGTTCCATGTATGTCTTATTTCCGATGGTTTGACGAGTAGACAAGAATCTTCAGAGAGTCGTTCAAGTTTAGCATTATAAATTACATCGGATATAATTTTTTGGGTAAATATCAGTTGTGTTCCACTTATATCCTTTAATTGCAAGCCTACAGACTTTCCAAATATTTCCCAGTGTTCTTCTTCTTTATTTGATAACATTACTTCAGCAGATTTCATATTTTTTTCTTGTTTTTGTAGAAGTGTTTCTTTTTTTTCTTTACGCTATGTCCTCTAGAAGTTGAAGCAATCGATCCGATTTGCTGGTTTGGAATGTCTTCGTCAGATGAATTGGAGCCCTACAAATACAGTTAATTTTTTTTTGTTCCAGATACCTGAAAATGAAACAGAGTGGAAAGAAATTGCTGAGGAATTCGAAACAAAATGGAATTTCAGTCACTGTGTTGGATCATGTGATGGGAAGCATATCGCTATAGAAAAACCCCCCGAAAGTGGCTCTTTATTTTACAATTATAAGGGATTCTTCAGTATTGTACTGTTTGCTGTTGTAAATGCTAACTACGAATTCATGTATGTACACACAGGCACCAATGGATCCGTTGCAGATGGAGCAATTTTAAAATGTACAAAATTTCATAAGAAAATGATTAACAATACTTTAAATTTGCCATCTCCATCTCCACTACCAGGCACAAATGAAATTGTACCATACGTGTTTCTGGGGGATAGTGCATTCGCATTGAATAAAAATTTCATGAAACCATTTCCTTTTAAAAATATTAATCGGATGCAAAGGATTTTTAATTATCGATTATCGCGAGCCAGAAGAGTGGTTGAAAATGCCTTTGGCATATTGAGTTCCCGTTTTAGAGTACTGCGTAGACCACTTGATCTAGATCTGGAGAATGTGGATGCTGTAGTGTTGGCATGTTGCGCTCTGCATAACTTTCTTAGGAAACGAGTACCAACTTACATATGTCATTCTAATATTGATTCAGAAAATATAAGACAGGGTACGTTTCGCGAAGGAGATTGGAGACAAACCTCTGCACCCTTAGTTTCATTACAGCGTTCTTCAAATAGGCAGCGTAATGAAGATGGCAATATTGTTCGCAATAAATTCATGGACTATTTCAATTCTGTTGGACATGTTAGTTTCCAAGACCGAATGATTGATGTTGTACCACCATAATATTTGTTATATCTACCATTTTACCTGATTAAATAATGCTTAATAAAAGAAATATACTTTTTACTAGTGGACCCGACAGACATTGTACTGTCCCTCGAACCCATTAGGCGCAGCTGTCTATAAAGTCTATAGGTGAGCGAAGCCGTGGACTTCTGCCCACGGCTTCGCTTACACGTCTATAGTAAACAAATAAAATACAGGCTGTTTCATAATACCCTAAAAATTAAAAAGGGTCAATGTACTGTACCTACTAACAACTTTAACTATCCAACTTCGAAATACGCGAAAAAAAAACATCTGTTCCATACATATCGGGATATTGATCTTGAATTTTGAATATTTCTACGAAACAGCTGTTTTTATTCGCGATTTCGAAGTTGGTATAAAGAATTGAATACAATTTACCTCCTCATCTTCGATGCTCTCTGGTGTTATGCGACATGGTTCACTCCTTGACCCAAGAAAGTTTAACGCGTCGTAATACCATAAAGTTGGTACATACATTTTATCTGTCCCTGCGCCAGTTTGTTTGGAAGCATTTACCTGTAAAAAAACACAATTATGCATTTTGAAGCTTGAAACGATTTAGGCTCAGATCAATTCAAAATGCCCGATTTATAGCTAAGCTAAGGTTCCCAAAGCGTTCGTTATACAGGTGCGTTTTATCGTATGTGTAGGTAGGTACCTGTTTTTATTGGGACGAATAAAACACATAACAAAGGAATTAAGTAGGTACATACCTTAGCCAATTCTTTATTGTAATTGGTGCGCATGTTCATCAACTTCTTTTTTATTGTTTTGACTGTAGCCTTTTCATCGAAGGTTTTATAAATTTCCAACACACCCGGAATCCTTCAGTACGAAGTGGTTGATTGGAACATTCTTTATGACTTTTCAGCCATAAATATGGCATACGCGGTATTCAGCAAGCAAGCGAGTAAGCACGGCCGAACCCATTCGGTCAGTCTAATTAGACAGGCTAACTTGCTAGCTCTTATTACATTAAGCTAAATCTTAGTAAGACTGTCTGAATACCGCGTAGTGTAATAACCCTTTTAGCATGCGCTGTGATATCAGTCCGCGAGCTCTACTCGCTTTGATAGGTCGTGTTACGGACGTTTTGTGTAATTTTTTACTTTTGCAATTTACGTAGTCTTGTTGTATGTTTTATTATTATTTTGAGTGTCTAACAGTGAGTTATAGTTATTTCGACTTATTTGCTCGGTGTGCTAAGTAAAAAATGGTAAATAAAAACAAGAAACCTCAAAAAAGTTTTGCGAGAAAGCGTCGAAAAGTCTCAAAAAATGACGGAATGTTTGGGTAAGTATTTTTTTACTATAAATATATTATTTTGTATTATAGTCATGATTAGGTACCTATATATTTTTTGCTTTTGATAAAACTAAAGTAAATAAAGACTAGATGCAGTGCCAACATTGACAGTAGTCAATGAAAGCTGGCGGGTGCTGTAAACTTGGGCACTGACCAGCGAAACAATGTCCGTGCGCAGTGTCATCCGGCGGGCGACTTGTACGACTAGTCAATTCATTTAAAAAAAAGCAATGTACCTACTTTACATATGTTATTTTCATTTTGCCTTCGTATTTAGTTTGGCTTTTCATATAATGCCTAAAACGCTTAGGGAATGTATATGTTACCGGTAATGTTTATAATCCGGCATTTTAGTAAATGTCTAACATAATGATTATGTTTTGTTAAAAAAATAAAACAGTAAAAATAGCTATTATACATTGAGTTGTGTGCAAACTACTTTGAGGCTAGACAATAATGTAAACAAAACTAAGGTAAATTTTCTGATTTTCCTCTTTTAGATCAAAGAAACGCAAAGTCAGTGTTGCCGATGATGATGTTGGTGAATCTGGTACCTTGGCTGAGTTGACTTCAGTAGCACCGACCAATATGTGAGTGGATACTTTACGTCAGGTACTTTCCGAACGGTGGAAAAAAAGTTAAATGATTTTGATATTGTATTTTGTCTGGAATTGCCTAAACAATTAGGCAATAAATAAAATAAACTTTATAAGAAGTATATACCTACTTATTTAACAATATCTTCAATTTTTTAAATAATATGTGTATATGTGTAAACAATAAAAATATATACTATAGTTATTATGATGTTCAAATAAATCTTGATAATATTTTTTCATCATTTTAGGCCAAGCAGGCTACAGAATCACACTGAATTTGTTCCAGAAGCACCGAATAATATGTGAGTAGACACTTTTTGTATACAGTAATGAATGTGTACGTACCCATTTTGTTATAGTATACAGTTTTATTTTAGCATTGTAATATGTACGAAGCAAAGCGTGGTGAATACTATAGATTTGCTTAGAACTGATAAATATATAATTAATGTGATGTTCAAATATATAATTTGTTTTAATATTTCTTATATTATTTTGGGCGAATAATTTAGTCAATAGACTCACACGGAATTGATTCACTTTTGCTGGATTAGCTCAGCGCACTAATGCTCGTGGTGTTCTATGGGGGAGGCCAATGTTCAACAGTGGACGTGTTCCGGCTGTTGATGTGGTGCGTGCTGCATGATGAGACACTAGTAGCCGTCAAATATTTTTATTGATTGCTCGACTTTTACTCATTGGATTGAGATATAAAGTACACCAGTTTTTAAGTCAAAACGAAAGCTATTCAACAGTGAAAACCACATTGTAATCGGTCCAGTAGCATTTACGTGATGCGTGAACAAACATACATACAGACAGACACGAATTTTTAAAATGTTATATTCTTGTTCAGTAGCTTATTTTATGTACCCATTTCTTTTTTATTTATCTTCTTTATACAGACTTTTTCGTTCATATCGCTTTATTATGAGTAAAGATAGATACTTAGTTAGAATTTAATAGCAGTTTTATTAATTGTTACAGGTTTCCAAGTGATGAAACTTATATTGTTGATCCGAATGTACAAAATGAGGTGATTCATAATATAACTGGGCGAAGAATAGTGGACATTGTATATTTCTTCAATAAATTGAAAGAAATATCTAACCACAATTCATTATTTAATTGTGGTTTTCAATGTGTGCAATTGTTAGGAGAAATAAGAGTAGGATTGATTTCAAAGTACAAATTGAAATGCAACTTGTGAGAGACCATTTTCGACATCGATTCTGAGGACCCAACACATCCTGAAAATGTTGATTTGAATTTGGGAGCTGTCTGAATTTGGGAGGAATAGTATCTTCTGGGATAGCTTACTCTCAATTTGAAGAAATATCTACGTCTATAAATGTGGCTATCTTTTCGGAAAATTGCTACTCCAAAATACAAAGCAAAGTTTTTAATGAGTGAGAAGCTACTGCTGTTGATGAGATGGAAGCTGCTGCAGGACGGGAACGCCAAGCTGCTATAGCTGAAGGAAGAGTCAAAGATGGCATTGCAATCATAGACGTATACGCTGACGGATGTTGGAGCACAAGGTCTAATGGCAACAATTACCGCGCTCTATCTGGAGCTGCTGTAATTATTGGCAGAAAATTTGGTGAAGTTTTATTTATGGCCGTCAAAAATAAGTATTGCCTTATTTGCGCTCGAGCACAAAAAAAAGCCCCGCAAGATCATAAGTCACTCTATAAATGAAGGCGAATTGAAACTGCTTATGATATCCATATACCCGCACATACATACATACATATATACATACATACATACATACATACATACAGACATACATACATACATACATACATACATACATACATACATACATACATACATACATACATACATACATGCATGCATGCATAGACTGTTAAACTCAAAAAAACTCTGGTCCAAAGCTCAACCCCCCCCCCCCTACCGCCTACCGATGCTATAATTGTAATAAAATATATATTATAACATCGTTTAGTTCAAAAAACAGTGTTATAATTATTATTTTCATTACATACGTGCCGTGCGTAATGTATCATTATGCTACCATTTTTGAGTTCTTAATCCGGATTTTACTATATGAGTGTAGATAAAGGTCTCTATAATACTAATTTAAGCAGCGTTAAAAATGCAGAACTTACACAATAGGTTTTTTCTCAGGGTTGCAGTATGTCAAGTCGAACATAGTTAGCACGTCGCGTTGTACGTCTTGTGTACTGCGAAATATCAGAGACTTGCGTCGGCTCACATGTAGGCGATGACTTCTGTACAATTAGAGAAATATATTTTAGAGGTCAGTTCCATGAATTTCAATTCATTTGTGACTGTTAGTCAAGGATAAATGGTACAAAATGAAATGAAAATGATATAGAATTTAACGCTAACGGTCTCAGTCCACAGCTGACTTTCCTAAGTTATGTGCTGTTTACAGTCGCTCCGTATCTCGGAGAGCCCGGTCTCGTAAGCCGAGGCACTCGGGCAGCCTGACAAATTCTGCCAACAGAGGACAGCACTCTGCTTACGACAAGCAGGCAAGGAAGTTGTATACTTATATACATAATTTATGGACTATGAGAAGGCCTTTGACTGGGCGGTTGTGAAGTCTTTGCAGCGTTGTCAAGTGGACTGGCGATACATCGATGTGCTGAGGTTTCTGTATGACGCCGCGACTATGAGTGTCCAAGTACAAAACCAGCAGTCTAAACATATCCAACTGCGCAGGGGAGTGAGACAGGGAGTTGTTATATCCCCAAAACTGTTCACTAATGCCCTGGAAGATATGTCTAAGACTCTGGATTGCAAAGGAATGGGCATTAATATCAATGGCGTACTTACGATTTGCTGATTATATAGTCTGAGTCGATACAAGACTTGCAAAGCATGCTGACCAATCTAGATGATGCTTCCAGATGCATATACCGGTATAGGAATGAACATAGATAAGACCAAGATCATATTTAACAATCTTGTTGACCCGATTGCAGTCCAAGGTTTACCTCTTGAAGTTGTCCGAAAATATGTTTACCTTAGGCAAATATTGCAATTAGGTAGGAACAACTTTGAGAAAGAACCCAACAGAAGAATTCAGCTGGGTTGGGCAGTATTCGGCAAGCTTCGTAAATTCTTCTCGTCGTCCATACCACAGTGCCTGCACACAAAAGTCTTCAATCAGTGCGTCCTACCAGTCATGACCTACGTAACCGAAACGTGGAGACTCACGGTCTAACTAGTCCACAAATTTAAGGTCGCTCAGCGAACTATGCTTGGAGATTATCTAAAGGACAGGATTCGTAATGAAGATATTCGACAGAGAACCAAGGTAACCGACATAGCTATGCATAGGATATGCAAGCTGAAGTGGCAGTGCGGGCTCACATTTCCAGGAGAATCGATAACCGTTGGGTTAGTGGAGTTCTCGAGTGGAGACCACGGGCTATAACCATTGTGTAGACGAGTTCTCAGTGGAGATCACGTTTAGGCAAACGTAGCATAGGACGTTTTGTGGCCAGGTGGAGTGACGACCAGCAAAAAATGGCTGACAAAAACTGAATGCAGATGACCGAGATCAGTGGCGTGCATTAGGAAAGGCCTACGTCCAGCTGACTCCAGCTTAGGCTGTTGTTTATGATGATGATAAAACCGTACCAAAGTCCAAGTTGAACGGGGGTGCAAAAATTTGCACGCGGGCTACACCGCGGGGTGTAACTAGAGGCTATGGAGCATCTCTCCGAAAGAAGCCTGTTCTGCACTTACTTGGAAATTTTCCCGTCTTTCAACGGAGGTCCCATGGCAGCAGGAGATTTTTGACTGACACTCGACTTAACGGAGTCATTTCTCACACGACTTATGTCCCTGAAAAAAATACATATTTATTAGCTTTATCAAGAATCATCTTAGAAAAAAGTAACTTAAGAAGTAACTTAGAAAAATATATATGAAAAATGTGAAGTTCTCGCACACTCGACGCTACGTTCAGGTCTCGTATGCTCGTATTATATATATATATATAAACGTTCCGTGAAAATTGATCTAACTTATGGTGAAAACCGCATTTAAAAGCGTGGCTTAGGAGGAGTTAGCGGCCAAACAGACAGAGAGACAGACAGATAGACAAACGCGGAAAGCGACTTTGTTTTATAATATATTGAAGTGTGAAATGTGACTAGCGACCTGCTCCGACTTATCTCAGAGAAATAAAAATACTAACTTACTCTGTTAGTTCAAAAACATTGCGTCATAACTTCTAACATAGGAAAAAAGTTTATTGCAAAATTGATCTATTGACATGAAGACGATGACTGGGGCTGGGGCTGCTACAATTTTGAACAAAGAGTTATACGAATCGAAAATAAATCATATTTTCACACTGAAATATTGTTGTCATTTTTGTACCTAACTTTGAAACTTGTCAGCTTTATAGTTTTTATTCTGACACGTTAATAAATTGGACCTTGGTCCCTATTGTCACAATATCATAATACAAAAAGAATTTTGTTAATTTGTTCAGTAGTTCCAGAGATCACCCCATACAAACAAACTGTTCCTCTTTACAATATTAGTGTAAATGTGTCAGTAAGCTCTTAGATCAGTAGAAGGCAGTTAGGTAGAACAAACAATCTAGGATACCTGTTAAATTGTGAATGCAAGGTGCTGTACGACGTGTGCGAATCGTACCATGGTCGCGGCTGCTTCGAAGACTCGCCGTGAAAGGCTCTACGTCTCTCGTCTTGCGGCTCACATGCACTGCCCTAGACGAATAAAAAACATATATGGTTAATTCGGCTACGGGTCAGGTTATTAATGGGTAATGAAAGTAAGTAGAAAATGTTGCCTTGCAAAAGGTGGTGTAGTTATGATTTTCACATATGTTGCTTAGGTCTAAGCTCTGAAAAAGATAAAAAAACGAATATTTTTTTTTGCGGCGGTGTTACACCTGTTTCGGGTTTGCCAAGGTCATTAATGCTATTTAGTGTTATACCCATGTTATAACTACGCAAAAATGAGGGTTCATAAAAAGAGTTTCACTAACTTAGATTTCTACAAAGTAACTTCTAATTCCATTAATTAACGAATATAATGTTCTACCCCCGCTATTAAAAAAAGTGAAACGTTAAGTGTTTGTTTGTTCGGGGAGCTTACACGCGATAACGGCTTAAAACATAGAGAAAGCATATGAGTGGTAAAACATAGAGGACAGCATAGGATTCTTTTTATCCCCGAAAATTGTACTTGCGGGCAACGCCGCGAGGCGCAGCTAGTACAATATAAAAGCAAAATGCTACGCACTTATACATGCAATCTTAAAAACTACATAACCTATGAAACTGAAATTAGACAGGTAGGCACAACGTAGGTAGTTTATAGGGAGAAGACTACAACCAAGAAATAATTTTGCGACAGGGACGAATTAAGAGGGTCTAATGGGGATTGAAAGTTTATAAGAAAGTTCTATATTTTTCGCTGTTAGAGGCGTAAAATTTGGTTTTTAGGTTAACAATGTAAAGTAAATAAAAACCGCGATAAGTTTTTTCGACAGGGGTGGATTGAGGTGGTCTAAAGGTGATTGAAAGTTTACCTACACAAACAAAAACACAACGTTTGTGCTAATACTTTGGTATGTCCATTACTACATTTCTAATGAAATCTGGAGATGGGCTAAAAGAAACTATAATATACCGTAACTCCTAAACTATTCTAAACTGCTAAACATACATGCGGGTTAAATCGATAGGCCTGACAGTGTTCTAGATCACCCCCAATTTTGATCCATCAGTATCAAAACTTCCTGTATAGGATGTCCAAAAAACACAGGATGGACAATGCTGGGTGGACACGCTTTCCATACAAAAATCAGATTAGTGATTCCTACTACTACACGCTAGCGAAAATATGAACACACGCAGTTTGTATGTGCTATAGAGCGATAGGGATGGTGAACACAGTGTGGCACAGTCAAGTTAATTATATTGTCAGTCATAGTCAAGTCCGCCATCTTCGGTTTCATCTCATTTTCATAATAAGCACCCGAAGAAAGCTAGAAAACGACACCCATATCATTTTATTAAAATCAAAACATATCCGCCAACTTCAATTTAAAAATGGATGTCACTTTCGTTATAAGCACCCCGAGATACCTTGTAAATTACACCTACATCATTATACTAAAAAAAGCATGTCATCTTGTATTTGAAAATAGATATTTTTAAGCACCCCGAGAAATAAAATAGGCTCATCAAATTAGCAGTGCAAGTCAACGGGGCAATGTCACCAGCATGATTGGGTTTGGTACGCTGCCAACCGGTAGTGGACAAGAACAATTGGACTTCCATAGAATGCGGGTTGTTCCACTGTTTCATGTTTAGTACCAGTACACAGGACCTAGTATATTAGTGTATTATTTATTCTGTGGTACTGGTTGTATTTTGTAGCAGATAATAAACAATTGCTTGTCCCATAGATCTATATGTTGTAATTTCCTATAATATTTTTAAACTCCCAAACTGTAAAATGTGCTACATATTTGCATAATCTCTATGTACTGGTGTACTGATATCACTCGCGTCAAAAACTGCCAAGAACCTGCTTCATAATTTGAAATGTGCTCAGTATTCAAATTAGGCCTCCGGACAACAGTGTGGGGTGTACCTATATTATTGAGACGATTTATGAATCAAATTTGGAAATAATGCGTTAACGACAGCTTCGTAGAGTTAATTTTGTTTTTACGTACGAATTATTTGTATGCAAGTTATGATTTCCTGTGCTTAGCTGTGACACAGCCCCCCCCCCCCCCCCCGTTGCGAAGTGCAACTGCACTTGTTTTTTCTATACCGTGGTATTTAATACTAGTTTTCCCGCCCGCGACTTCGTACGCTCGGACTACAGTTTATCCCGAAAAAAAGCATCCTATGTCCTTCTAGGATATTAGAAACTAATGCAAAAGTATGTACAGCACCAATGCTCTTGATGTTTTTTGACAGACTTGTTATTTCGTTTCCATGGCAAACGTTCCTTGCAGCGAGTAATCAACATTTTTCAGTTTGCCCTTGGAGACTTACAATTTTCCGGGATAAAAAGTATCCTGTTTTATTTCAGGGTATAAGCTTCATCAAATTTCACCAAATTTCATCAAAATCCGTCCAGCAGTTATCACGTGAAAGTTCCCCAAACAAACAAACAAACAGACAACGTTTCACTTTTATGTATTGATTTGGTATGTATAGCCTATGTTACTCGGGGATAATGTAGCTTCCTATTAGTGAAATAATTTTCAGAATTGGATCAGTAGTGTCTGCTCCGGCCGCGAGGTTCGATCGCGTAGTTCGATCAAACGAACCACGAAGATTTTTAGGTCCTTCCGGTTCGATCGACCGAACTACGAGGATTTGTAATTCTGAAGGCTACTGAACATCTCCGCCTTATTACAACAGATTTCAAAAGTTATTTTTTTATTTGAATGGTTGTAACATTAAATTGGTCTCATAAAATTTTGGTGAAGACCTGATGAGGATCTTCGGCGTGATGAGCAGAATATCAGAGGAGATTAGTGGTAACAAACAACTTAGTACAAACTTTACTCTTTATAATATTAGTGTAGGATAAGGAATTTCTTCATAGTTTTTTTATTGACATGTAATTGTCACTATGTTAATTAGAACTAGCAAAGAGTATGGAATCACTACGTGGCAACTAGCACAACATTATTAGTATTTTAACTTACGTCCACAATCTGTTCAAAGAGTCTACTGATTGATAAAACTTACCTGTACATTGTTTCTTCCAATTAGCTCTATTATTGGCACAGGGCGTAGCATCTGTCTTACTATTTTGGCAGACGGTAAGGGTACAATAGGGTCGAAACGTACTTCGGCATTATCTGATAAGATCTCATTCAATAAGTCTATAGGCCTATGTGCATTACCGACAGGCATTAAAGGCTCTATGCCATCCATAATTTCTGAACCTTGCGGTGTGTTGGGGCTGTTATATCCTGAAAACATGGGAAATTCAAAATTAAATTCATAAAAATGTTGTCAGTTTTTGTCAGGTCACCCGAAGGCCTCAGACATGGCGTCGTGACTGCTATTATCAATAACAAGCTTTAATGCTCTCCATAGCACGGAGTGATGGAAATCGGCTTATCTATACCAATAAAACAGTACCGTGTCATACTGACTGACAGACTACGCACAGCCTAAACCGGTGGATCTAGAGATTTGAAATTTGGAGAAAATATTCCTTGAGTGACCTGCAGGTGCACTAAGGAGGGATTTCTTCAAATCCCATTTTAAGGGGGTGAACGGGGTGAAGTTGGCACGCGGGAGAATCCGCGGGGCGCAGCTAGTAAGTTAGAAATGAAATTGGTGCGGAGCCGAGAATCGAGCCCGGTATTGTTGGATAAGGTAGATAAACTTGTGTAGACCCTAGACGCGTTCTCGAGTGAAGAACACGTTTAGGCAAACAGCATAGGACATACAGAGGTGATACAAAAAAGTTAGCCATAACCTATTTCTTTCAAATTTGACATTTGCTTGAGTGAAGGATTGTTCCTAGTCCACTTTTAGGGATAGAGGGATAGCGGGGACGGAGGAAACTACCAAATATCTTTCTACCTCTGTTAAAACGGGTCAAAAATGAGATGGGGTGGTTAACTTTTGGGTTACAATTCATATGGGTCTAAAAATATGCATGCTAGTGTTAAAAAAACACTCCTTTTTGTTCTATTAACTCCCATCCCCCTTAATTTCATACTGGTCAATAATATAAATTTTTCATCTTTTCCAGTAAGTATGTCAGTGTTTCGTGATGCTTCGGGAAGCACACTTTTTATGAGCTATTTTATGGAATAATACATAGGGAATAATAGCTCATAAAAAACTGTATCTGCTAAAGTAGGCTTCTTCGTCAGTTGATGATTAAAATTAGCAAACATTACTAATAAAATGAAACTTTTGTTAAAGCGACGGTTACGTACGGATTTTTTAATGGTTTTAGCAAGACTATTTAATGATTACTCTTTGTACCAATGTTAACCTTAAAGCCGGATCTGCCAGGAAATTCAACTTCATCATGTCATGAATATTTCTAACCAAATGAAATACATTATCATGTAATTAATAAAAAAAAAAACGTTGAGTACCATTCTAAAATATTAAACAAGTAAAACTATTATAAAAGAAAATAAATAATAGTTTAAAAAAACTAAAAAACACGCTTTATACAGAAAACCAAACTAAAAAATAGAAAATAAATTTTAATAGTGTAAATAAGAAAAAAACGATTTATTTAAAAAAAAACGTGGGGTGCATGGGTCAATAGTTATAAATATTTAATTGACAGATATGAGAAGAAGGATTATCATTTCGATAATATCTTAAAAAGCACCCCACGCTTTTTTAAATAAAACATTTTTTCTTATTTACACTATTAAAATTTATTTTCTATTTTTTAATTTGGTTTATTTATAATAGAGTTTTTTTTTCGAATTATTACATTGTCATCTGTCTTTGACAGGTGTGCAAAATTTGAATGAAATCTGACCGTTTAAAGTGGGTCTAAATAGCGTCCAAAGGAGTTGGTTACAAACATACAAACATACAAACAAACATACAAGTGAAGCTAATATAAATCGTATAAAAAGCCGACTTCGAACAAAGTTATTGAATTACGACACAGATTACGAGCTGACCGGGCGGATAGATAGTCACACTAATATTATATAGCCGTAAGTTACTATGTTTGTAGGGGTGTGTGTGTATGTTTGATACTTCTTCACTCCTAAACGGCTGAACGGATTTGGATGGAATTTGGTACGGGGGTAGCTTATAACCTGGATTAACACTTAAGCTACCTTATATCCCGGAAATATATATGGTTCCTGAGGTACGGGGGTTAAACCCGGGGGGTTAATAGTTGCAATTGCAACATTAGACTATAATTTATAATTAGCTTGAATAATCTAAAATTGAAAATTTTGTAAGGTGGAAAAAAATGAAGAAAATTGCTACTGTTAAGTTATAAGAATTATATATTCTTGAAATGGTCTTTTAAATACCTACCTGTGTTTTTATACCTCACTAGATAGGTTTTGGTAATTTCTTGTTCCTTCAGAAATACAATATGGCAGCTGTAAGCCGCCATATTGGTTTTCTAGACACTTCATATTCTCGTGATCAAGACGAATCCAATGATACCTCATTTATCAAAATCCAGCAAGTCGTTTGACTGATTATTTTCCATTTCACTTTCATTCCATTCCAAGTGCCATCCGTTCTGCTAAAGTCAATTTTGATTTTTCTCCTATATTTTTTTATAACATTTCCTCCCTTAAAGATGTTTAAAAAAAAACCCAATGATATTGGCGGAAAATCGCCAAACAAAACTTATTTTTGTGAATAGCTTATTACATTATATGACATAATGTGTTGTAGTTATTATACCATTATAGATAAAACAATAAAGAACCTCGAAAAAAAACTAACCAGTAATAAAAGTATCTAAAAATATACTCACGAACAAAAACATCTTCCCGCCAAAACGGCTCCGCACTTTGTTTACAAGTTTTAATTGTCGAGAGCTTTAATTGTTTTTTACTCAAACAATACTAGTAATGTGGTAATTATTTCGACAACCTTCTTTGGGAAAAGTCGACCTTGCCGCGCTGCTTGAATAGACGCCAGCAAAGTTGTATGGAATTTCATTATTGTCGTGTTTTGCGGCCAGCAATTTCCTTTGAAAATCCATTATTGTCGTATTTTGTCGTAGCACTATTATTTATTCCGTGGGTTCGTTAACCCCGAACGCGAAAAGAGAGGCGTTGTAGCTCCCAGACGAAAGGACCTATTTTGATGGTTTTTTTTCTGTTTGAAAGCTGATGTGATCGTGATTGTTGTTGTTGTTTCTGTTTCTGTTTCTGTTTTGGTTTCGGTTTCGGTTTCTGTTTCTGTTTCTGTTTCTTTTTATGCTTCTGTTTCTGTTTCTGTCGTTGTTGTCGTTGTCGTTGTTGTTTTCGTTGTTGTTGCATTGTTTGAGTAAATTCTTATTATACTAAGCTGGTCTTATTTAAATTCCTCGCATTGTTTGAGTAATGCACTATACAAGCCTTGGTCCGCAATGACTGCCCTGCTGGCCACGCTATGATGGCCTCGAGCTTTGCTTAGTTAAGTTCTCGGCCTTCAAGCTTGGCCATCATTGCAGCCCTTGCTGTCCGCGCTATAAATGCCTCGACATTCGGTCTCGGCCTTCATTCCAGCTTGGCCATCAAGGGCTGCAATGCTGACCGCGCTGTGATGGCCTCGAACTTAGCTTAGCAACGCTCTCGGCCATCATCATCGCTGCCAGCAACGCAGTCAATACAGACCGCGGCAGTAATGTACTATTATTTCATGATTAATATTTTACAGTTAAAAATTGCTCTTCATTGTAGCACTTTTTTAATTTCTATGCAGATATTAGTAGCTCAACATTTTCGCGATCGCTATTGGTACCTATTATAGTTTTTTTCATTATTTTCCAATGAAGTTTCATTTTGTAATTGAAAGAAAAAATGCAAATTTTTCGCGCTCGCTGCGCTCGCGTTTTTTATTACTCATTCCAGTGCATATATATTTTTTGGAATCGGAACTATATTTTATATAAAATTACTCAAATTTCGCGCTCGCTTCGCTCGTTCGTGCCTTTTGTGCTTGTCCATATATTTAATTATATGATTCTGATTATTATCAGATAATTCCAGCATTGATACAAATAGCTCAAAATTTCGCGCTCGCTACGCTCGCGTTTGTTTTGATTTTTCAATGTGGTTCAATACTTATATTTCATTTTCCACACTAAGAGATTAATACATTTCCGATCGCTCCGCTCTCGTCTTTTAATCATTTCGATGTTTATATAGATTTCGAATAAAATAAAATAGGGGGTGGCAAATTCCGGTTCAGCCCCGGGCGGTACCGAAACTCACGCTACGCCACTGTAAAGCTTCATGTGTTCTTGACTACACAGTCAACCTACAACTGTTTACCTACAATTCATACTTTTTCCGTCCTCCTTATAATATCCCCCCCTAGGCCATGGGCAGGCGACACAACAATACATACAACCCAAACACATAACCCTCCTCAGTCGGGTAAAAATAGGTAGTTACATCCAGGAACAGAATCAACCGCGAAAACACAAACTTCCACTAAAACTTCCGAGTCAGAAATTAATAAACGCAAGACTTTAAATTGTTGTAAACACATCCGATATTTAACAAGTTCAACTTTGGACTGAGATAAGAATGACAGCCCGTTTCTCAGGTACGCCTGATTGCTGTGAACCTTTTCATTGTTTTTTCAGGTAGTAATTAAGGTTAGTTTTGTCGTGTTTCGAGATTTTTTATGTGTGTTTTTTTGACCGGTTTTTATGGATTTTTCACCTTTCACCGCCCTGATGTGGCCAGGTGGATTGACGGCCTGGGAAAACCGGCTGGCAGAAACTGGATGAAGAGAGCTGAAGGTCGAGCTCAGTCGCGTGCATTGGCTAACGTACAAGATAGAAAACATAAAAACTATGCGTTCGATCATTTTTCATTAGAGTTGAAACATTGTACAGTTGTTGCTGGCACTTGCGTGAAAGATTTGTTATAAAAAAATAAAGAAAAAATTAAATACAACGTTATTGCAATAGTTATAAAAAAACTAGGCTGGATCTATAGATAAATACTTGCCTTCTAAAATATTATTAGTTTCTTTGATACTGTCATTTACATGATGTTGCTGCTGCGGAGACACAGCAGTTTCTTTATTTTCTGATATTTTACTAATCTCTTTTTCATCTTCTTGTAGTTCCAACAGTCTTTTGCATATAGAAATATGTTTTTCTCGACCAGCATCTACTTCTATAATTATCTTCTTCTTCACAACAGGCGAGTGTCTTCTCAAAGAGCTTGCTCTGGCTTGAGGCGACACGAACTCACTCGATCTCCATGCTGCAGGATTGTTTGTGTCAGTTTTACTGCGCTTTTCTGAGAGCACTGGAGTAGCTGTCTGGACTTTCCAATCCAAAGACACTTCCTCCAGTTCTGAAGTTCGTTCAAGAGCACGTGGTGTTTTTTTATTGACGTTTTCATTATATTCTTTTAACTCTGCTTGCTCTTTCTTTAGTTCTGGATTGTCGGCAATTTTTCTTTTCTGTGGTAATACAGCCACAGCTTTGATTTTAGCTCGTCTTGTCGACATATTTATCAGCACGAAAACTATATAATCACGAATATAATGGAACACGAAAGAAGAGGGTAGACTGAAAAAAGTTAAATAATCCGTGCTTAAACGTGGGTACGAAGAAGCAATTAGATAGTAATATCGCAAACAAACTTTGTTAAACTCATGCACATAATATATAACTTATTTATATAATAGACTACTTATATAAAGGACTTGGATTAAAAACGAAACTCACTACGTACATCCACTGAGACCGTACAACCGCGAAGAAAGTTTGAATTCAAACAGTGCTGCCATGCCAATGCCAATAATAATATCCTAAATTACCCATAAACCTCTGTCAAAATCTTCGAATCCCCGCATTACTCCCCGCATTATCTCTTCATTTCCGCTACGCGAATGCTTGACTGCAAAAGTTTCGAACAGTGTAGGCGTTTTCAAAGAAACTAGTACATTTACGAACCGGAAATCTAAAAAAGATAATCCCTGATTTGCAATATTATTTTTGTAATAATTAGTTAAAAAGGTAGATTAACTATCTTAAATTAATTAAGTGACACCAAAATAATTGTTAAAAATCTATAGAGAATATTGTCTATGTAGGCACGTACGTGATCATGCGCAGTGGCAACAAAAGGGTAAGTATATTATAATTATATCTAATATACCCTCCGGCCGGAGCGCCGCGGAGGAAAACGTAATTCCAAAATCATTTGTAATCGAAGCTTATTTCCCCCATAATATATAATCCGAATTCGCATTGTATATATATAGGTTCCCAACTGTATTTTGTTTTCAAAATTCTTACTCTAAATTAAATGTAACCAAATTATATTGACACGCCCCGGCTTCGAACGGGTAGTGATCACCGTGGAATAGTAGCTTCCAAACGAATGGACTGATTTAAATGCGGTTTTTATGTTTCAAAGCTGGGCGCTTATTCACTATGCCGCATGTAATTCCTTGCCGAAAACGTGTGACGTCAGTACGGCAATTGCCGTACGATTCCACGCAGATATCTTAACGCGGCGCGTAACGTGTCTTATTGGCAATAGAGAATAATGGCCCTGAGGTAATCGAGATAGTTCTTAGCTATAATGATGTAGCTCCCAAACCGAACCGAATTAGAAGTGCTTTTTAATGTCTCAAAGCTGGGGTAAACGAGATGGTTTCTAAGCTATAATGGGGGGAAGGAGGGGGGGAGGGGTGAGGGTGCGAATCATAGCTTCCAAACGAATGGACCGATTTAGCTGCAGTTTTTATATTTGAAAGTTGATGTGATCGAGATGGTTCTTAGCTACAAAAACGGAAGGTTTTTAAAAAAAAAGTGTTTCAAAATCGGTCAATTCGTTTGGGAGCTACGATCCTCACCCTATTTCCCGCGGCCAGGGCCGTCTTTAACCTATTGGAGGCCCTGGGCACATTAGGATAATGGGGCCCCGGATGACCTTAACAGAGTACTAGGCTATTTTGTTAGAATAAGTACACAAAGAAGGTATATAAGCAAAGTTCTACATTTATTTTTATTTCTTTACAGTCTTATTAAATGATAATTAATACAAATTTAGCGCGAGTCACTACCGTAACTAAATCTTGGTGAAAGTGAACACCGCATCGCATTCGGTCCATTCGTTTTCACGTGATGCGCGAACAAACAAACACACAGACAGACAGATTTGCCCGCTTACTCTCGAACACCATTCCGACTCAATCACGATCCCAACAGTGCGATTCAGCTAGAAAATCTAAACTGCGCTGATCGTTACCTTTCCGTGTGGCAACATGTCCGCCATCTTGGTTTAAAAAAATTACATCCTTCCACTACTTCCCAACCTTTCTCCCACTTCCCCCCACCCTTCCCCCTTTCTTCCTACTTGTCCCTTATTTCTTCCCTACCTTCCTCCACTTCCCCTCACTCTTTCCCTACACCTTTTCAATTTCACGCCTTTCTCCCACTCTGCCCCCACCTTTCCCTTCAGTCTTCCCCCACTCCGCACCATCTGCCCTACTTCCCACACCTTGCCCCGACATCGCCCATCGATCGTCCACTTCCCCCTACCCTCCCCTCACTTCCCCCACCTTCCCTCACTTGCCCAAACCTTCTTCCACATCCCACCACGTTGCAGTGCAGTTATGTACATACAGTTAGGTTTTCTACCTGAATCGCACTGTTGGGATCGTGATTGAATCGGAATGATGTTTGAGAGTAAATCAGATGAATTAAGCAATCGTTTGACCACAGTCACACCTGATGGAAAGCGATGATATGGTCGAAGGTGTAGCACGCTTGAATAATAGATATCTATTCACTCTTGACTATTTGTTCGTAACCCATACCCTTGGAGTGTACACCGCGCGCAGGGCGCGGGCGCCGTTTGGCATGCGCGAGCCGTTCATTTGAGGAGTAGTTTATCTACTTATTTAATAGAATAAAAATTTTGCATATCAGCTATTACCATAAAAGGATTTTTGGTTCGGATATTTCCTAGTCTCTTTGAAAAACGTTCTCGCTATTCGAAAATTTTAATTCAACATGGCGGTCACGCGGGTTGAAACGAAAATGAAAAGTTTAAATAAGGCGTTCGTTTTGACTCTAATGGCAAAAAATACATTTATATAACGCTAAATATTATCAACTATATATTCTGTTAATGTTTTCGATCACAGTTCGTTTTGCATACAAAAGACATTGACAGTTAAAAATGTCGTTATCTTAGATTATTTACGCTGCCCTATGTCGATATAAATGTTCTACGAATAGGGTATTTTGTCGATGTTTGGCAATGATCGTCAGTGGCAAAAACGGCAAAAGTGTTGAATTTGGTCAAACTGAAAGGTTTGTTAAAATATGCATTTAGAAACTGCCCAGAACGCTCGTATACTCTCTCTACGGCTCATGCCAATCTGTCTGAAAGAGAAGTTAATAAAAGATAATCTAACCCTGCGTTTGAGATGATGAGATGGCGTTGTGGGCAGTTACGAAATGTACATTTTTAACAAGCCGTTCGCTTTAAACATTTTCTACAATTTTGCTACTTTTTGCGATTTTTGACACTTATGATCCTTCGCAAACCGAATAAAAACGATCCTATATCCTAACGGAATACAGTCACTTTACCTATATTAAATTTAATGTTCATGCCATACAAAAGGTCGAAAACATTTCTGAACGCTAATTTCACCCACAAATATCCAAAGCGAACGGCAAATGTGATCTTAATTAGTGTTTTTATCTTTTAAGCCTATAAACGTAATTCAACCTCTCTGAAATGCTACTCAAGATAGACATTTCTTACGTCACGTCGTTGTTCACAAGTGCTTGACTGACTTTTGGCAGGAAACGAAATCGAGACGGTTGTTTTGTTTTGTATTTTTTCAAACTTGTGTTTCTTCAAGTTATAGACTGTGTAATATTGGTGGAATACTAAACATTATACCCCGTTTACATTCAGCTGCAGTGAGCAGGGAAGTGTTTTTTTTTTTTTTTTAATAATGTACATAAATGTGTATTGCAAGAAAACAGCGCCGATTTCAACGACTGCCATTGCTGAAAGACGAAAGCGATGTGTGGTAGGGCAGAATGTAAGCACACAATTCTCTCGATCCTGCTTACAGCATTATTTAGGGAATTAATTCCGGCAGCGCGCGGAGCGACGGCAGGGGCTGAATTTAAATGAGGCTTTAGGTGTTCGTTAACGTGGCAAATAATACAAACGGGAATAACGTGGCATTTCGTGTGCTCTCCAGAACTATGTAGGAAGTTCAGTGAACCGCTTCACTGATTTGATTTTGACATGAATGAAAAAAGTTGTATGTTTTTTTAACGAAACGACTTTTAATATCCCTTTACTTAACACTGGATGTTGCACTATTCGTGCGGAGCAAAACAATAAAACGAAAGAAAAGTGCCTGACTGTCAAGCTATCTGACATTAACGTATTGATTTTATAAACAATTAACCAACCAAATAGGGAAGACACAATTGTTGGGATGCTTATCTCACTATTGCCCGAAGATTGCGGTACAAAATACAAAAATATTACAGCTTGGCTTGGTTTTTGCATTTAGTTGTATTGTGTTTTATATTGTAATGTTGATATTGCTAGTGTTCAATGAAAAAATATTTGAAACCAACTAGAAAGGTAAGAAAAGCAGTTGTAGCTTGAGTACATATTATAAATAAAACATCGTGTATTTTATCATTTTTCCAGTGTCTAAAAGTACTAAGATCTGCCTAAAGTTGTTTTCTGTTTTGCAGTTGGATTTACCAGAGACGCTTTTTCGCGCACTATGGAGGAGTCGCGGTACAAGAATAAAATTCAAAACATGCACAGCTCTGCCCAACAAATTGCCCTGGATTACATTAGCTCGCCGGTAAGAGCCTAGGTAGTGAAACTTTAAACATAGGCATACAGATAGGTAAAAGGAGCCAGCCATTTTGAACGGTTTTCATTGATTGCACAAAACTGGGTTTGTGACTCTAAAAAAACTACATTGTAACTGAGCTAGTTTGGGTGGTAGATAATTATAATCCATTATTATTAACTTAGTTCTAGCCAGAAGCTACAGTACTATTGAAATGAAACAAATACAAAATCCCTAGTCTTCACTCTGTAAATCACTTTCAAATCCTAAATGCTGCTTCAGGGGTCAAGTTGATGATGTAGTCTCAGTTGTAATATAATTGTTTATTATTTAGTAATTCTTGAAGCAAACTTGGGAAACTCTGTGGTTGCAGAGATTATCAAAGTGCGTTTTGTAAACTCATTCATGGTTTACAAGCATTGTAATTATTAAAATTGCATATAATTCAGCTTGAATTAAATAACTTGTAGATCTCACACTGAACTGTTTCAACAACAACCATAAAGAGTCACAATACAACTATGCATTTATTAACATAAATAAATAAAAAACATTGAATTTACAGATTAACTTGACAGTCATGACGATCAAAATATAACATCTGAAAGTGGCAACCTGATACAGATAGATAAAGTAACATGTTTCTTTTAAATACTTAATCATTTTGTCTACAAATATGTTTTGTGTGTTTGGCTTGTAAGCTTTTGAATTAAAGATTTCCTGCCCTGAGAAAAGTTCTAGGCTTTTAGAAGACTATAGGGGTGAATTTGTGACCTACAGAAAACACACACAATGAATCTGCAGTGGATGTGGATAACACAACAATGTACAGTCTTTAGATCTCTTCTCTAGTTACATAATATTATCTTCTCACCAATATGTTAGCTTCTGTTCCCTAGAACATCCCAATTAGCCCGTTCTCTTTCGACTTTTACCTCATTCTCTCACTCGCCTTTTCACACCTAGTTTTTATCAGAGGCTTTTTGCAGATTGACGCTCAAGCTGGCCACGGAGTGTACTGCACTACTCTTGCCGAATTGTGGTCTGCATTCAAAAACGCATCTACCCCAACTGTTGACAGTTATTCAGGAGCTGAAGTGGCAATGGGGCCAGCCCATTGCCACTTCAGCTTGCTAATTCTATGTCAACTACTTTGGTTCTGTCGGATGAACTCATTTCCCATGTTATCTTTGTGAGTGATTTTAGTTGCATGTTACTGCTTCCATCCTCTATTTGTACCTATTTCTGTTAATTATTTTGTATATCCAATGACTTCTAATTTAGCTTAAAAAAAAGTGCCCTTAACTAAATTGCCTCAAAGCAGGATAGGGTTTGATGAGAAAGAATGTACATGCTGAATTTAATGTACAATGCTTATTAGAAGTGTTTCATACACTATTCATCTCACCGTTCAGTCACCACTCAGGCATCAATATGTGAAATATGTTTTACTGTTTAATTGAAATTAATATCTACTTTTGTTTTGCTACTCATACAGCACTTGTGAAAGTTATATGAACACTTGCACCATTGTTCACAGTCCTGTTTATCCACCCATGTCTGTTCACTTGGATCGCACAGTCGCCGCACGGCTCCCCCTACCACGTGCACCCCTACCCCTCCCCCGTGCGGCTGCAGCATGCGTTCCAGCCACCCCCGAACAACAGCCCCAACATGTTCTATCCGAAGGGTCTCAAGCCGCCACAATTTGTAAGTACTTTTTTATTTGTTAAGCAGACATGTAACATTGTGTATAGATCTTCTAAAATAACAGTTGAATAACCTAAGGCCCCTATACCAAAACAATGCTCGACAAGCGTAGATTTGAGGTTAGATTTCTGTTTAGATTCTTCACTAAAGTCAAGGCAGTCAATATTAATTGAGCATGTGTTGGCTTGGAATATGGGCCTTCAGATTTCCAGGAACTATTTGTAAAAATAAAACATAAGACCTTCTTGAGATCATAAAATTTAAGATAACTCGAGCTCTTAACACTAAATACATCACTTCCTCAGTAATAGAGTGGTTTATAATTAGAACTTAATGCCAAAAGATCAGTAGTATCTACCAGTGTACAATTTTAAAAACAGTTGTTGATAACTGGATACAAACTAAAAAAAAATGTTTACAAAGTGAAAATAAATATGAAGTGACTTTCAGCACAGTGTGATGTAGACACATCACCATTCATGCTGCTTGTCTATAAACAAATTCATATTACAAATATATATAATATTATGTTACGAATATTCTTACAAATAATTATGTTGATTTATATTTTTTTGGAGCCTCATGGCATGTTGTCATAGAATACCTACTCTTCCTAGACTTTTTTTTTTTAAATATTTTATACAAAATAATAAATATGCAGTTAAATAATACTAGAACTAGTCTATCAAGCCGCTTCCAGTGGGCAAAATTTCCAAAATGCTGGCAGCTTTGCCACATTGTATGGCAATGCTTATTCTTTCCGCAAAGTAAAGGCCAGCATTTTGGTCACATCATTTATTTATAAAATAAACTTGTGCTAAATTGTTGTTGTCCAAACTTGAGGTGTGTAAGCTAGCTTGAATCAAGTTAAGATGATATCTAATCTATTAATAACTCAATCCCTTACTTTTAATAATAAAAATTGATAACTTCTGACTCAAAAATTACCACATTCATATAATTTTATATAATTTCACATTTTCAAAATATCCTATTACCGTATACGTAGACGGTTAAAAATAAACTGTAGGAAGAATTTAAAATGTGTAATGCAGTTGTAACGGTAGCTCACATTGGTTAAGAGCAAAATATAATAAGAGTCCTCTAAACTGATCTCCGTCTTTCCAAAGTGTAACAATACCAACAGGCGACCATCTGGAGCTTTTGGGTGTCGAACTCACATCAAACCTGAATTTTGGGTCTTATATTGAATCCAAAGCCAAGGTAGCTGCAAAAACACTTGGTATTTTGTCTAAGGTTAGGTGGTACTTCATACCGGGATAGCTTTTGAATCTTTATCAAGCACAGGTCCGATCTTGTATAGAGTACTGCTGCCACCTCTGGGACGGTTCTGCCAAGTATCAGCAGATTCAATTGAGAGGCGTGCTATCAGGCTCATTGGGGATGACACTCTAGTAAAGAGTAAGCTTCAAAGTCTGGCGCATCGACGTGATGTAGCAAGCCCACCGGTATTCTACAGATTGCACTATGGAGAGTGTGCACAAGAACTGCACAATCTGATTCCCCCATCACCTTTCCTTCACCGTATGACTAGACGATCGGCAAAGCGCCACCCTTTTAAGGTTGAAATACCTCGCACAAGAACGACGCGTTACGCTTCTTCATTTATTATAAGACCTGCAAAGGAGTGGAATGCCCTGCCCTCGTCAGTGTTTCCGGTAAATTATATCCCCGGTGTGTTCAAGTCATGAGTGAATAGTTTTCTACTAGGCAAGTGTGCTACACCTTCGACCGCATCATCGCTTTCCATCAGGTGAGATCGTAGTCAAACAATTGCCTAGTCAGTAAATAAAAAAAAAAAAAACTTTCTTTACCCTGCGGCTTTGCCCGCTTGCTAACTTTACCGTTCACCCATTAGAGATACATTTTCAAAAACTCCCTCCCTGCCTTAATGATCCCCTACATTACCAAAGAAAGCAACCCTGATCATGTCTCTATTACAGCTAGTTAAGGCAATGATTTAGAATTACGCTTACTGTTTCTCTAAGGGTTTAAGCTGTGCGTTGATTGTCAGTCAGTTAGCAAATCAGCGACATGGTGTTTTTTTTTTAAATGTATAATGGAAAGATGTTGCGTAGTGGCATGGATGGCTGCGGTATAAGAATAAGTAATAGAATAAGTAATAAAAATTATTTATTCCTAGGTCTGTGGTTCAATCCCGTGTATAATCCAACTGTTTACAACTATGTTGGAATACCCTGTTGCAGGACAACCGCACATTCGGCAGTCCCCACGCGAGCCCTATTCTGGGGCGTGCGCTCTGCCTCACCTCCAAGGACAGCCCCGTACCGGGCCGCGTGTCCCATCTCAACGAGCGCTTCAACGACTCGCTGTCCTTGCACTCGGATACAGACGCCATGGTGGCCAAAATCGGCGCCATGTTCCCTACTGTCAGCGACACTCATATCAAAATTCTGCTGAAGAAGTAAGTTGCTTGCTTGTACTGTCGCATGCGGGAGTGCTGGCCTCTACTCCTCTAGTGCCAGAATTTGTGAGGCTGCCTGAGGGCCTCTGACATGGCTGAGGACCATAGACAACTATTTGGCACATTACCAGTGTCAAATACGGTGCTCTGATTGGTCCTTGTGATTCACTATTGGTTCACTCATTTTCACTGTCTGATTTGACTATTTTTGGTCAGTTATAATCTACGAATAATAAATAAATTCTAATCAATGGGTTTATTCTTATAATAATAATAAACACTTTATTACACAATATAAAGAACAAATACAAGAATTTATTTTAAAAGTAGGCACAATGGCGGACTTATCGCTAAAAACGGATCTCTTCCAGACAACCTTTGGATGAACAGAAATTACGAATTAAAAAAAAATCATTATATATATGATAAATTCTGCTGTCCTGGTACTTTGAAATACTTATTTTAAAATATAATCACACTATTTAACGTTCATGGGGAGCTATCATCATCATCATCGTCATCATCAGCCCGTGTCAGTCCACTGCTGGACATACGCATTTTCAAAAGTACGCCACTGAGCCAGATCTTCGGCTACTACACTCTCGAGGAGGTATAATAACTTTATTTTTCAATGTCATATCTCCAACTTCTAAAGTGTTTCTGCTCTCCTGGTACATTAAAATCCTTTTTTCAATATAATCACACTATTTAATGTTCGTGGGGAGGTATACTCACTTTAAATAACTTTATTTGTCAATGTAATATCTCCAACTTAAAGACTCTCCTGGTACTTTGTTTTTTTTTTAAATATAATCACTCCATTTAATTTTCATGGGGAGGTAAGTCACTTTTAATTTAATATCTTTATTTTTCAATGTCATATCTCCATCTTCTTAAGTTTTTCTGCTCTCCTGGTACTTTGTTTTTTTTTTAAATATATTCACACTATTTAATGTTCATGGGGAGGTTATACTCACTTTTAATAACTTTATTTGTCAATTTTGTATCTCCAACTTCTTAAGTGCTTATGCTCTCCTGGTACTTATAAATAATTTTTTTCGTTTCTTTTTTTTAAGTCTTAAAGAAAACGATAATATTTTTTTCTCCTATTTCGGGATAAAAAGTAGCATATGTGTTAATCCAGGATATAAGCTATTTTGGTACCAAATTTTATCCAAATTCGTCCAGCCGTTCGAGCGTGAAGGAGCAACAAACACACACACAAACAAACAAATATACAAACTTTCGCATTTATAATATTAGTGTGATATATATATATAGATCAACCTATTCTGAACATACGTAACTTATATGAACTAGGTATATTCTTCGCTTCATCTGCACGCTGCACGTCATTCGTTACCTTACCGCCCGTCGCACTACGACGCCTTACAAGGTTTGATTTAAAATCTGGGGTACTTGGTATCTTAGTCCTTGCACGCACTGCCTTGTGGTGGAAGGTGGTGTGTTTATTCTAGCGTTTATTTAATATTGTATTATATGCGTTTATTTCATCGCAATACGTGCACATTTATGACACTCCGTACTTCACAAAATATGCGTTATAAAAAAAACGCAAGGCAGTGCGCGCTAGCCTTATTCCGATGATTAGATGCCGAACAATCGATAAAAAACTATTTGACGGCTGAACGAATTTTGAAGAAATGTAGTTTAATATTGTACATTGTAGGTACTTTTGGTCCTGGAATAAAACGTGTAGGTTACTTTTAAATGTAATGACCACGCGGGCAAAGCCGCGGGCACAGCTAGTTATAAATATATGTATATATAATATGTGGTGTGGTGGTTGGGTGTGATGCGTAGTGTCCGGCTTTTTATACAAGCTTTGTTCCTGTTTCATTATAAAAGTACAAGTAAGATCGAGGCCAAACTTTAAATATAGATTAGCCTAAGACATATAATTTACCCCATATATATATATAATATAATATATAATATAATATATATATACATATATATATATATATATATATATATATGTATGTATGAATATAAATGTGTTCAAATGTTAAGACAATAATAATCTATCTAATATAATAAAGAAAAATAGGAACGAAATAGTCAGTACAAAAAGATAATTAAAAAAAAAGGTCTAGGGTACTTAAAATTAGCTACTGAACATGAATATAACATTTTTAAAATTATATGTGCATTATATATATATATATATATATATATAAATTAAAATTCATGTCTGACTGTTAGTCCGGTCACGCATCACGTAAAAACTACAAAACCGATGCAGTTTTCATGTTGGGATAGTTTAGGGTTAGACTTAAAAACTGGGGTACTTTGTATCTCAATCCGATGAGTAGAAGCTGAGCAATCGATAATAGTACATTACTGACGCGGTCTGTAATGACTGCGTTGCTGGCAGCGATGATGATGGTCGAGAACTTAACTAAGCAAAGCTCGAGGCCATCATAGCGTGGCCAGCAGGGCAGTCATTGCGGACCAAGGCTTGTATAGTGCTTTACTCAAACAATGCGAGGAATTTAAATAAAACCAGATTAGTATAATAAGAATTTACTCAAATAATGCAACAACAACGAAAACAACAACGACAACGACAAAGACAACAACAACGACCACAACAACAGAAACAGAAACAACAACAACAATCACGATCACGATCATATCAGCTTTCAAACAGAAAAAAAACCATTAAAATCGGTCTATTCGTCTGGGAGCTACAATGCCTCTCTTTTCGCGTTCGGGGTTAACGAACCCACGGAATAAATAATAGTGCTACGACAAAAGACGACAATAATGGATTTTCAAAGGAAATTGCTGGCCGCAAAACACGACAATAATGAAATTCCATACAACTTTGCTGGCGCCTATTCAAGCAGCGCGGCAAGGTCGACTTTGCCCAAAGAAGGTTGTCGAAATAATGACCACATTACTAGTATTGTTTGAATAAAAATATTTTTGACGGCTGAAGGAATTTTGATCAAATGTTGTTATATTGGTATATTAGGTCCTGGAATAGCACATAGAGTACTTTTAACCTAGAAAAATTACCACACGTGCGAAGCCGCGGGCATCAGCTAGTGGTTATATAATTTGAATAATGTTTAAAGAACAAAAATAGGTATTCCCGGCGCAAAACTTAAGAGAGCAATATTTTCAAGCATTCATTCTAATTGTACATATTTTCAGATGTGTCATACGTATCAGATTTTTACGATTATTTTTTCATGAAGACCTAATAATTCCAAATTTCAAATAGTCGATTTAATTTTTAAATTAAATAAAACTAAAATAGAAAAAAAAACACGTTCGATTTCGCGCGTAGGAGCTGAGTCGATTTCATTGCTCACACGTATATATCAGTGTATATCTTTTATTTAGACTTTAGTTAATCCAATCATCAGCCTAGGTTTGTCCACTGCTGGACGTAGGCCTCTCCTAATGTCTCCTAATGTATTTTCGGTTACTTGCAATACTTTTATCGTCATCCACGAATACCCACTGCTGAGACAGACTTTCTCCCAGAGAATGAGAGGATAATGTTTCTCACATGTCTCCGAATCTAATTTTAGATACGATTCGGATGATTGTTTTTAGGAGTCTGTACGTCCGAATGAAAAAAAACCCTTATACTCGTGTCTCTCTTACCCCTTAGAGTCGTGTGTCTGTGCTGTCTGTCTGTCTGACTGTTTCAGACAATGTTCTCTAAATCTACGGGACCTATTAAGTTGTGGTTCATATGAATTTCTGTGACCCAAACACGGACGTGTAACGTAAATTAATTTTGAACTTTTGGAGGGCAAATAAAAAATTATTGACAAACGATTTGCAAACTGTACCGCGTGACATATCAAATGACAGGGCTTGATGTGAGTGTCTCCATTTTTTTTTAAATAATTTCTGATTGAGTGGTTTAAAAGTTATATAAGTTAATAGATGAAGATTGGCCTTTCCCCACATCTCTCTTATCTCCGAAACTAATGAGGCATTTTTTTTGTTGATAATTATACTGAAAATTGTTCTTACTTGTCCTGTACGAAAATCTACAAGAAGGCTATGATCTTAAAATAACATGCTAAATCTCTCAATATTGTAATATATTCACCTTACGGAACCCTCTCCATGCTAGCTCTACTCGCGCTTGTCCTGTTTTATTTTTGAAGGGCATACCTCCAGGGTTCCATTTTAATTTCATGTATTTAACAATTCGTAATTTATGTATAAAAAAATAAATGTATGTTTTTTTAAATATAATATTATTTTTTGTTCCAAAGTCTCCTTCACTGACCGCAAAGTATGTTATATGTCAATTCCTGACCATCCAAAGGTAGGGAACCTTTGGATGGTCAGGAATTGACCAGTAAGAAATTGCTAATAGCGATAAGGCCGCCTATTGGGGGGGCATCCATTAATTACGTGAGGTAATTTTGGCCATTTTTCGAACCCCCCTCTCCCCTTGGTGAGATGTCGTGAGACTTTGCTCGAGCCCCTCTCCCCTACCCCCAATCTCACGTGAGATTATTAATAATGCATATTTTTCATGTAAATAAGTTAGTCTGTGCTTCATTACCTATAAATCGTCTACTGCGCAAGCCAAACCACGTGGAGTGTCAAGTCTCATCTTTCGTGGCGCGTATTGTACGCTGCAGCGCTCGTCGAGTCGTGTGTTTCGCTAGCCGGTGGTGGTTAAACAAGCGAAGGGCTACTATGCTACTTGTGGCGTTCGCACACTTATACAAGGATTTTTTAATAATTAATAAGCCTGAGTAACTGTTAATAAATGTTTTTTTTAAATTCGATCATTTAATAAATATTTATTAACAGTTATTCATATTTAATAAATGAATGAATTGTTTCCGAATAAATGAATTTATTAATAGTCAGTAAATTATTCTGTCAGTATATAATTAAACCGCAATAAATATTATTATGCATGATTTAGTCATATTTTAGTGGAGAAACATTTTTATTTAATTTAATCCAATTTTCTCGCAATTTTACACTGTTTCTTCTGGAAAAATAAATTACGTTATATTTCCCGAGACCACCCTCTCCCTTGATTGGGTGAGGTTTGGCTTGACCCTCCTCCCCCCCTAAACGTCTCACGTAATTAATGGATGCCCCCTTGCACAACGTTGGATTTTATGTATAATTACTATTATTTTGTTTTCTATATTGTGATGTGTTCAATAAAGAGTTATTTTATTGTGTAAATTGTTGTTTATTGTGATTTCCAGATATTTCAACCGCGAGGCAGTAGTTATCAGCGCGCTGCAAGTGGAGAAGCACCCGCTGGTGATGCCCGGGCCGCTCTCCATGTCTCCGGCGGCGGCTCGCCTGTCCAGGAGCGCCGCTGGGGTGTACTCCGCCATGGTGATGGCCAAGGGACTGTCGGCTGCTTCCACGCAAGATTACTACATGCCGTTCACCACAACCCCGCACAGTAAGATTACATTTTTTAAAGTGGCTTATGTTTCTTCGTTCATTTTTAATATGATTTTAAGATTTCCGCAAAGTCAAAGTCAAAGTATTTTATTGTAAATAGGCAAACATAATAGCACTTTTACAAGTCAAAATTAACATCTCCTGAACAAAGAGATATACATAAAATATAATAAAAAGATCAAATCAATCCAAATTTAGATAAACTAAGTATGCTTTGAGTTTGAAAAGGAAATTTCCCTTTCATGTGCCAACAGAGTTAAATCTCACACTGGAAAAGGAAATACCCTTCTGACTCTACCGGTGCTTCGGAAATACGCCCGTTAGAGAAGAGAGCACCAAGAAACTACGGGGATGTATTTTTTCCATATTTGTTCATTCTTTATATTTTTTTCAAATGTCACTATTATAACAAAACATGTAAAGTACAAATATAAAAGGTAAAAGTGACAATGAGATATCCCACAAACATCAAACAATCATACTGAAAAAAATAAGGTAAAAACTTCTAACTCGATAATTATGTTGTATAAAACAACGTGATCTCATGGTATGTTTGAGACATCTCACAAAGTACTTTGAACATTTCATTCACTTAAAGTTAACATCGAAGCTATCACTTATTATTATCATGGAGCTTGGAGACATCAGGCCATGCATTTCTGTCATTAATATAATCATTTACATTGTAATACGCTTTCTTTATGAGATTTACTTTAACAAAAGTTTTAAACCTATGCATTGGTAATTGATCAATGCCGCCAGGTAACTTAACAAAGTAACGCCTAATATCAACTAAGCTTATACTATTAACTGGCGTTTTTATGTTTCTAGTTCATTTCACTCTTATTTTTTAACTCATTTTTTATATAGCTGTGGATTCGCCGAGTGCTTATTTTTCTGTGGTTAAAAGACTTTTGTAATATTCTTGAACCAAAAGTATTAAAAGTAGTATAACATAAATGTCAAAGAAAGATGTGTTACAACTCCATAATCACGTATGAGCGTTTATATGAAAAGTATGACTGGTTAATCTTCTTCTTGGTTAATCTTTCTCTTGATTGAAAGTGGAGGAGTGCTTTGCGCAAATGTACATTCGCGCATAAAATTATTAAGTGTTGTTCTAGCGGACGGGTGAAATTATGACATCCAAATAACCTACATAAAAAAACGAGTTTTAAGTAACTAACTAATTTGTTTGTGGTTTTAAAGTATGAAAAAAGGTTCACCAGGCGGTTCGGGTTTGCGCAAATGAAATAAATTGAACTTTTTAGAATGATTTGTGTATTGATTCAGACAAAATAAATAAATAGATCTTATTTGTAATATTAAATAATGTTAAAATAATAATGAACATCTTCATTATATTTATGGCAGTGGTGTTAATTCTTCCATCAAATCCTCGTTCTAATATAAGGAGATGGTTGAGGATGGACGATGGAAGCTCTCGTAGAAGGCATATTTCATCGTCGTCAGAGATTTCGTAGTCTTCGTCCTCATCTACTATCGTCACTATCCGAGCTGTCATCACTCACACGTATAATTATCTGTTCTGTTACATGTCGATCACGAGGTCACTTTTTGCATTATTCTTCTTCTATACTTTTCACTTTGTTGCATAGCACCTCCCATTCTCGCGCTCTCATTAAATTAACTTTTTCTTTTACAATTTCATTCGCATTATTTATATTCCATTTTACATTTTTACTTCCGACGTTCTGTTTGATAATAAACCAAGCCATCTCGTCGGGGTTGAAGTCTGGGTGGTATGGCGGTCTTAAAATATTGTGATTTTGTTCGACCAACTTTTGTCTATTGAAAATGTTTTGAATTGTTCCTTATTTGCTTTGATTAGTTTGTATAGTTCCATTTTGGTTTCGTATTCTATTCCTTTTTCAGTGAGCCAAAAAAGCGGATATGCAAGATATCCGCCTTTTTTGAGTGTTGATGTAGGCGCGAGGTCGAATTGTTTGTTGTGATATGAAGCGTTGTCGACCACCACGACAGAATATGATGGAATATTAGGCATTAAGGCCAGGCTCCAAGGTTACATTTTCCCACTCCCCTGCCACCTCCCCTACACTCTGCCACCCGCTACCCGCAATAACCACTGAAGTACCTGCGTAACAAGGTTGAATATCGCGAGCGCTGTTTTAACATACAACTTAGCTCGGAAGTAAATGGCGTATGTCTCAAAATTTATTTATTTATTGGCAGGCTAATAATTTAGTTTGGTAAATTTTGTCTTAACAGTAGATAACAAACAATTTTTTTTTTGCTGTGAGATTTATTTTAGTGATAAAACTTAAGTGAAAAAATGAAAATATTACTGAAAATAACGTAATTTTTGATAAGAAAATGGTTCGAATGAAATACTGTTAATCACGTAATTGTTTCATCTATCTATACTTATAATAAAGTAATAAGAACGAAAATATCTGTACAAAGAAGATAATTTAAAAATAAAGATCTAGGTACTTTAAATAAGCTAAGGAACAAGAATATAACATTTTTAAAATTCTTGTCTGTCTATTTGTTTGTCTGTTTATCTGTTTGTCTGTATGTTTGTTCGCGCATCACGTAAAAACTACTTACGTGATGCGCGAACCAACTAATATCTTCCTGTAACTTTCATCTTATTTTCTCAATAATAGAAAGCTCTTTATTCGTCTGGTGAAAGTTGTGGATGCACCTTTTTACTAGACTTTGGTCAAAATTATCAATGTCAGTTACTGCAATCAACTCGGAATTATCTGCTAGTGTTGAAATATTCCTAACCGCTCCATTGATTCTATGCGCTACAGTCACTTTTTTTGATGGCGATGGTGGCCTAACGGTTCTATAGTGCAATTTAGAATCCAACGATACCGGGTTCAAAACCTAGGCTCCGCACCAATGACTTTTCTGAGTTATGTGCGGTTTTCCATCGCTCCGTGCTTCGGAGGGCACGTTAAGCTGTCGGTCCCGGCTGTTATTGATTAATAGCAGTCGCTAAGCCATGTCAGAGGCCCTCGGGCGGCTTGACAAACTCTGACACCAGAGGTCAGCACTACCTCATACGACAAACAAACAAACTTTTTTTGTTTTCATTGATCATCGCAACTAAACGCTACAGTCACATTTTTTGTTTTCATCGATCATCGGATCGTCGATAGCGACGTAAATTTTGCCACTCGATTTTGAACATTATTGACCTCAATAATAATGCAAATCTAAGCGTGTTTATATAATTATTTTGCTTCGAAACCCACAACATAAACACTTGAAATATGTGCCGTACCTATTTAGCTCCATAAATCACCAGTTTGTTTATCTAAGCGCTCAATGAAGTGGTCATAAAAACTGTTTATTTACGCAAAGTCGGCGCGGCCAGATGTGTCGCGTAGACCTTCTTTTTTTTGTGGGTTGACAATCAGATACCTGTGATCTCGGCACGTACCCAATAAATCACCAGTTTGCGGCCAGATGTGTCGCGTCGACCTTCTTTTTTTTGTGGGTTGACCATCAAGTACCTGTAGTCTCAACGCATAAACAATCAATTACCAGATTGCGGTTAGATGTGTCGCGTCGGCCATATTTTTTTTGGGTTATCAGTTTGGTCCTGCGGTCTTCAGCGCGTGGACAACCGAGCGGATAGCAGTGCCTACAGACGTGTTTGTAGCATGTGCTGTTTCCGACATTATTTTAGATTAAAAAAGTTCCGTTGTAATATGTTTTCATTTATTTTTTAGATTCTCCAGACCACCAGTGTTGCTTTTAATGGTTGTTTCCAAGTTTTTGTGCAATGTTATTGTCGCTCCTGCTGTTGCATTTTCTACCAGTTTAAATTTAGCAACGATTTAATTGGTCTCGTTTTTAATGAAACCATTCAAGTCGTAGACCATTTTTCTAGCTTGCCTAGTTAACACTTTTTTTACGGCATCTTTCCCAGTACTAATTCTATACCGACCAGTACCGAACGTATATAAACAACGATATGCGCGAATGTACTTATGGGACTTGAGACGCGAGACGGGGGGAAGGCGACTGCGCGACCAATACAACACCGGCGCCGGGCGCCTCTCCCTTCGCACCTCACTCCTCTTGCCAACTCTTGTCGACTTCGATAATTCAAGGTCAGCGCTATTAAACCGTGCCGGTACCTGTAAGTACCTACATATAATGAGCTACTAAACAAGATAAAATAGTATCATTTTTAAAAGTGATGTTTGTTTCTCGGTTCGCGCATCACGTGAAATTGATTGCGATGCGGTTTTCACTGTTAGATAGTTTACGGTTTGACTTCAAAACTGGTGTGTTTAGTATCTTAATCCTAATAGTGTACAAGGTTTCTTAATCCGATGATTAGAAGCCGAGCAGTCGATGAATCCGATGGCTGAACGGAATTTGGTATTTTGTACTTTACATGTATTTTAGATCCTGGAATAACACATAGGTTACTTTTAACCCAGAGAAATGACCACGCTGGCAAATCCACGGGCACAGCTAGTGCTTTTAAACAGTATTATGCACCAACAAGTCTGTACAAACAAGACAAATAAAAAAATAGGGGTCTTAAAATAAGCTACTGAACAAGATAATATCGTTTTTTAAAATCATGTCTGTATGTTTGTCTGTGGTTGTGATGCGGTTTTCACTATTGGATATTGTAGGTTTAGACTTAACAACTGGTGGCAATCGATATAAAACTATTTGACGGCTGAATAAATTTAGTATTTTGTACATAAGGGTACTTTTCGTCCTGAAATAACACATAGATATCTTTGAACCCAGAGAAAAGATCACGAGGGCACAGCAATAATAACTAAAATTACCGATTTATTTATCTACGCCTTGACTGACAAACCACTCAAAAATATATCAAAATCTCGGGTTATCTCACCCCGATTTGATGAATCGTTTGGATCACTATTTATATTAGAGAATGATAAGATAAAATAGAATAGGGACATAACTTTATCCGTCACATTATTATATTCCTATCAAACAAAAATGTATATTGGAGAAATTTCGAATGAAATTGTTTCTACGAAGAACGTATTATCTAAACAGAGGCGGAAATTATGGAAGAAGTTAAAGTTACTATTTATTTTTGTGGGTAAGTGATCTGTCTCAAATAAAATTAAATAATTAATTTAAATAGAGTGATCTATACATATAATATGACAGTAAGTTACAAAACGTTTGTACATTGATAATAATAAAAATGGTATATGGTACTTCAAGATAAACTAATATACAAAACAACAATTTATTAAATCGAGTCTTTCTGTCTTTTCGCGCATCACGCAAAAACTTCTCGACTAATTGCGATGTGGTATTCACTGTTGGATAGCTTAGGGTTTGGCTCAAAAACTAGTGTGATTAGTATCTTAATCCGATGATTAGAAGACGAGCAATCTATCTAAAACTGAAACTGAAGTTTCTGCTGACAGACGGATTTTGGTATTTTGGACTTTTGGTCCTTGAATAAAACATTTCTCTGGGTTAAAAGTAACCTATGTGTTAGAACTAAAAGTTAGGTACTTTAAAAGTATAATATACTCTAAATATACTACATTTTATCAAAATTGGTTCAGCCGTCTAATAGTTATGGATTGAGATTCAACAGTGAAACCCGCATTTCAATTGGTCCAGTAGTTTTTACGTAATACGCGAACATTCAGACAGACACAATTTTCTATAATAAAAATCAATAGTTCCATATATTATGCAATAGTGCTACATTTCAATGGCCTCGTGATATCATAAGTTTTAAACATTCCCATTCGAACATATTAATTAATTAAACGAGACTATTATTGTTATTGGAAGTGGGGGCGGTAAGGCCTGCACTGACGTCCCGCTTGGGGTGTTTTGTGCAAACGAGGCTAATCGAGCTAAGTTATTATAATATAAGTACGAGTATGCCTCATTGACCTAATACTGGAAACTGAAATACAGGCACTGGAAATTAACAACATTCAATCAGCTAGTTTTGAAAAAAAAAATACTTACTGTCCGCTGGCGCGGCTGCTCTTATTTATAGAATCTTGTTGACTACTGGTTTTTAAGTTGTATGTATGTTTTCTCATCTCCGGGATTTATGAAGTTTTTTTTTTTTTCAAAAGTCTAGTTCAGTGTGGTCTCATATAAATTTCATCAAAATTGGTTAGTACTTTTTTGCAATTTTGTGACTCTTTTTTTTATGTTCCATATCTCCGGAAGTTCTGTGCAGATTTGGATGTTTTTTTTATTTGATAGAGTGCTCCAGTTTGGCCTCACATACATTTTATCAAAATTGGATCAGGTGTTTTCAATGTATTATTTTATATGTATGTTGTTTCTGTATATGTTAATCTCTGGGAATTCTTAACTAAATTGGATAATTCTTTCTAAAATGAACGAAGGAAAACTATGTACAGAGTAGGAAAACTATGTACTGTGTACAGACTGTAGTAAGTATCTTACGGTTTAAGCTATCTCAATACCAAATTTCATCAAGATCTGATTAGCCGTAGACATAGTCTTGAGAAGGTAACAGTCACAGATACCTTCGCTTTTATAAAATTAGTTTGGAAACAAGTTACAAGATATTGTCCCGATGCAGGTTCGCCGTCCCTGTTCCGGCCGCCGTCCGGTGCGTCCAGCTACTACGGGACCACTCTGAAGTCCAGCGATGGGCAGCTCACGAGGCAGCACTCGCCCAAGATGAAGCTCAAGTCAGTTTGTGACGAGGTCCAAACCTCTTTCATAATAATACTCTTTTGATATCTTAATTCTTTCATAATCCATTTCTTTTCATTTTGATAGTTGGCCATTATTCATTCTACATACAAATATCCTGATTCGGACATTGATTGCATTAGCAAAACCGTAATTTTCGAAAGAATATTATAAAATACATAAATAAGTTAATTACAAATGGAGACTTGTAAATATATGTAATAATTCCGTCGTTAGTGTTCGTTTTGTTTGAAGCCACTATTTATGGAAATCACCAAATGCTCCAATAGTTCCTGACCTTTTATGTTGTCCACTGAGGCTTAGTCCCGGGGCTAGTGGAACAAACCCACACCCTGGGACCGCCTCGTGACAAGTCAATCAGTGGATTGTTCTTTATTGGGCAACTGCCTTTATTATAACGACCGGTTGGTTGAGTGGCCAGTGATCCGAATGTCAACGGTAGCGGGTTCGAATCCCTCAAGATGCAATCATTTGTGTGATGAGCACAAATGTTGTTTCCGAATCATGAAAGTAATATTCAAGTTTATGCGTACCTATGGGTACGCATAAACTTGAATATTACTTTCATGATATATATTACACAGGGTATATTCTATAGTTTGGTTATAATAATAATAATAATGATCTAACTAGAATAAAATAAATTGTTTATACTGAACAGCACAAGTAATTTTACTAATAATAGTGCGACAGAGTCTTTCAGTTTTTAATCTGACCAAATTCAAAATTTATATGGACTATATACTAATTATAGGTACCTATTGGACATCTTAAAAAGTAGTTTAGGCTGTTGGCGCCTGAACTAGTCATTAAACTGTATTGCAGACGCCAGAGCCCTCCGTTTTATGGAAATTTTATTTTTGTCTTCTAATTTAGGAAATTTAAAGGTAGGATAGGAAATTACTTATGATTATATGTATACATACTTAGGCACACTTAGATTATAGATCGTATACGTTTTGTAAGACAGTCGGTGGTGAACGTTAGAACGGCGTGAATGAGTAGACATTCCTAAAATATCTATACTTATAATAAAGCAATAAGGACGAAAAAGTCTGTACATTATTTTAAAAAATTTACTAGGGTACATAAAATAAGCTACTCAGCAAGAATATAACATTTTAAAATGTAAAATAGTTACTTTATCCACCGCTAGAGGCGCTGTAGGCGGAAGCCCGACCTGGCCATTATAGGCCAAGGTTAGCACAGGTTAGACCTGGCCTTTGTTTTCGTGTTTATTTTTAGCCTTGAATACCTATCTGTCTCTATAATATCATTAATTCAGGGTTTTCATGATACCAAAGATGTTCAAACATTTGGTATCATGAAAATCCTAAATTAAATCTATACTTATAATAAAGCAATAGGAACAAAAAGTCTGTAGAAAGAAGATAATTAAAAAAGAAATGGTCTAGGGTACATGAAATAAGCAACCAACAAGCATATAACATTTTTAAAATTCATGTCTATCTGTTTGTTTGTCTGTATGTTTGTTCGCGCATCACGTAAAAACTACTGGACCGATTGCGATGCTGTTTTCACTGTTGGATAGCTTAGGGTTTGACTTAAAAACTGGTGTACTTGGTGTCTGAATCCGATGAGTAGAAGCCGAGCAACTTTTTTACGGAAGGAATTGTGATCAAATTTTTTGGTATTGGTATTTTAGGTCTTGGAATAGTACATATGAGTACTTTTAACCTAGAGAAATGGCCACGCGTGCGAAGCCGCAGGTACAGCTAGTACATTAATATACGTTCTACTTCCACCCTGAATTATCTTGAAAAATCTACAACATCTACAATTATATTATAAAGAGGAAAGATTTGTTTGTTTGTAATGGATAAACTCAAAAAATTGACCCTATTTTAAAAATTCTTCGACATAAAGAAAGCTAAGATATCAACGAGTAACACTAGCAGGTTTTTTTTTAAAATTTGAGTTCCCTTCCAAAATTGCAATAATGAAACCTGAGGTATCAAATTTTACAAAAAATCTCGATTACTTTGTATCACAAACCAAAGAGTATATAAATACTACGTAAGATCACAAACTAAGAAGGAGATACGGGTCTTATATGGAACGTTGCCATGGAAACGAAATCACAGAACATCTATTAATCATTGACGTAGGAAATGCTCCATGCTAATAATACACGAAATAGCGTCGAGGGACTATCAATAGAGATGCTCCAAGAATAATAATATTTGTACAAGCGAGATAAACTTATACACCGTTACCTGATAGTAAAAGAGAAGACGATAATATTTTTTGTATGCAGTGTTGGTTGTTTGCCCAAAAGCTCATTCCAGCCAAACAAACCGTTCAAGACATATTGGTCATCGATATTATAGTGATTTGTACTATTTTTACTGCATTTGAACGTTTCTGAGTGCTGATTTTTGTGAAACACTTAAATTTAACCTATTATAAAGGTGAGTTGCATTGTAGGCTGTAAAAGCCGCACGGAACGAAAATATGAAAATATATCCTTTCACACGTAAGTTTTGATTTTCGAGTCCATTATTGAATAGTCTTGCATACATAATTGCTATTAGATTCTCCTTCGCTTTAGGTATAGTAAGATTTAATTGATTTTACACGATATTTTTAATATTTTTCTATTTATAAAGGTTATCTTTTCGTAGTATTATCCTCACAAATTACGTGGCTTGTTTTATTTTGACATTTGTGTCCATCTCGCTCTATTTTGATGTGGTTTGAGTGAGCTGGAACGAGTAAGGACATAAACGACGGAACGACGTAGGGTTAATCTGATTTTAGGGATACCATATATTTTTTATTTTTTTTATCCTCAAATACTGGGTAATTTTAAGTATCTAACGTAATTATTGTTGTTTGTTCTGTGTGATTTTGATGTATAATAAGTATGTGTTTACAAAATAAAAAGTATAGATCACTGATATTGATTATCTAGTTCCCACAGTAAAGGCATTGCTTAGTCTGGGGTTAAATGGCGCTGTTTGTGAAAAATCAGCCAAAATATAAAAAATTACTGAACAAAATGGAATTAAATTGTAAAAAAATAATTATTTTTGTCAATTTTCTAATTTAATTCCCTTAGTTTTTCCAGATTTCCTAAAATTCTGACCATAAGAAAGTTATGGGACAGTGTAACAGGTCGCACTAAATGGCTTCCAACAATTTCCTTATGTATATGTTCAAATTTTTTTTTAATCAAAATCGTTCAGATAAACAGAAAAGAAGAAGTTCTTACGAATCGGTTCTGTACCTACAATTGAGTAAGTTAATTCTATACTGTGTAGTCAGCCCTTCATGATTACACTAGCAGCGCCCCGCGGTTTCCCGATTTCCTACATGAACTGTTTTTTTTTGTTGGGATAAAAAGTAGCCTATGTGTTAATCCAGGACTTACCTTCATACCAAATTTCATTCAAATCCTTTCAGCGTGAAGGAGTATCAAACATACTATAACTCTCTCTCTCTCTCTCTCTCTCTCTCTCTCTCTCTCTCTCTCACACACACACACACACACACACACACACACACAATTTGCAGTTAAATTTTCCTGCTCGCCAGGGTATTTATTGTGGGTACTTTATACCCGTCTTTTTTCAGTATACGCGTAGAGCTTCTCTATATTGATACTCTCTCTACGCGAAATAGTAACCGTAATTCAACCTCCTTGCGTTAAACAAAATAATACTATAGACGAAATGGTACGTGGGTATAAAACCTATAAACATAAACATTTTGTGTAAGAAATTGTTGTTGTTGTATTTGTCCAAATAAAGTACATAGTAATTTTTATCTATCTATATATCTACCCGTGCGAAGCCGGGGCGGGTCGCTAGTATATATATATATATATTTATATATACGAATTTATGCATTGAATTATATTCGTACGAATCTGCCATCAAACATAATGATGTCGAATAGGTGTCCTACTAATTGACAGTTGCGCGATGCAATCGAGCCACTAAAATATTTGTTTGATTTATTACGAGTATCTAAAACAAAACATCTAAACGCGTAGTCGCGTTCAATTAGGACTCGCGACGCCTTCGACACGCAAACACTTAGGATTACAGTTTCAATTGTTGAAAAGGATTTGACTTAAAATTTGGACTACTTTGCATCTTAATGCGACGAGCAGAAGCCGAGCAATCGATAAAAACTATATGATGGCTGAAATAATTTTCATCTAATTTAGTAGATATATTGTTAATTTAGGTCTTGGAATAACACGATAAGTTTAACCCAGAGAAACGACCGCGCTGGTATGATCTAAATTAATTAACTGACATTAATTAAATAAGCAATGTACATTACACATTTTTGTTCTCAGATATCTGAAGAGCATTTTCCCAAAAGTCGACGAGATGATGATCCTGGAGATTCTGTCGAACAACGATAACAACGTCCAGAAAGTGAGCGAGGAGCTCATCAAGCGCGGCTTCGTCAAGAAGGAGCCTAACCTCATCAAGAAGGAAACGCCGCCGCCGCCCCCGACCTCCATACACAAGAAGACCGAACCTGTTGTCAAAACCAAGGAGGAGAAGGCACGCAGTAAGCATTTCCAAAATCTGACATCTTCAATCGTAATGCAAGCTTTCGAGTTGTGAACTACGGATGAGTTTCAGTCAGGGGCCTTTCAGTACGGTCTCAGGATATTGTATAGTACTAACGTAAATAAAGGCCACTCTGCGCCCCGCGCAGTCTGCGTCCCCGCACCCCCTGGTCGTTGCTCAAGGGTCAATGTAAAAGTTTATGTCGCGAGCTGTCAGTCAGTGAAACTAGTGCAAACTTTACACCAGTAAGCTTAATGGAACCTCTAGTGCAAACGCAATAACGTCTTATCCAATACTACACCCCCAAAATCTAATAAACTACCTGTTTGTATGAACCCTCATACTAGCGGTTTGTCTTGGTCGTGGGGGATTTCGTTTTTTCCTTTGGTTACGTCACTACTTATTTACGCACACATTTGGCGGGTGTATTGTACAATAGTCCTCTGTTTATGTGTTATATGGAATGTCCGGGGTGGCGTGGTACGTGTTTGGCACTTTTATCGTATCATCATCATCATCTCAGTCTGTATTCGTCCACTACTGGATATAGGGCTCCTGATGAACGCCACAGAGCCCGATCTTCGGCTCTTCTCATCCAGTTTCTGCCGGCCGCCTTCCTCAGGTCGTCACTCCAACTGGCCGGTGGGCGTCCTACACCACATTTGCCAAGTCGCAGTCTCCTATCAATCGTCTACCCCAGTGGTTGTCCCCACCGAAATTGTGACCAAAAACCCACTGCCACTTCAGTTTACTAATTCTTTGTGCTTTGTTGGATTGTACAGCGTATGGTGTATATATAATTTAAGAACGAAGTTTATTCTTTAATTTATAACAGGCATTTTTGGACTATAGAGCTCTTTCAAGAGCTTAAAGAGACGATTTGAGAACGATTACTTCTTGTATTCAAAAAGCTCTTTCAAAATCATAGAGAGAATACAATATTCACTCTGTATCCAAGTTAAGTACTAGTTCTGTAATATTTGCTTTTACATATTCCAGTACTAGCAAAGTTCAAGCAACAGTTCCCGCTGGTCGCCGAACACGTGATCACCATCGCGCTGGACAGTGTGGACTACAATGATGCACTGACTGAGCAAATCCTCAACTCCGTCGCAGCAGAGGACGACGGACCGCGCCCCCGGCTTTTCGAGGCCAAGGAAATCAAGCGTGTCACCGTCGTCGAGCCGAAGAAAGGGTGAGTCAGCATGACAGCTTCATAGAGAAACACTGTATAGCGATTACTTCTTAAAATATAATTAGCTCTTTCAAGAGCTTATTTAGCGGGAAGTTGGATTATCCAGTTCTGATAACTCTTTCAAGAGCTTTGAGGGATGATTACGTCTTTTGAAGATTACTTCTCCGTCTCCAGTTCTAATAACTCTTAGAGGGAAATTACTTCTTGCGGCAGTTACAGGGAAGATTACTTGTTGTTTTGTAGCTCTATCAAGACCTTATTAAGATGGAAGATTAAACTGCAATTTTTAATAGCCTTTTCAAGAGCTTAGAGAGATAAATACCTCTATTGGTTTGTTCTCGTGTCTTGTATAGCTTTTTCAAGAACTGAGAGGGAAGGCTATTTCTTCAGTTCTAATAGCTTGCTCAAGAGCTTCTAAGGAAGAATCCTTCTTATGTTTTAATAGCTCCTTTAAAAGATCACTTCTTGTGAACTAAAAACTCTTTCAAGAATTTGGGGGAAGGTTTAGTAATAAATCCCCTGCGACGTATTCTCGTATTAAAAAAATAAAATTATACACATGTTGTAATCGCTATTCAGTTTTTTTACTTTCTACAGGTTTCGCCACAATAGTAATGTTACTGCTATTATAGGGCCTCAACAATTTAAAAAAAAGTTCAATATAAAAAAGAACTTTATGATGGCCCCACAATACCAGTAAACGTTGCAACAACATTTGTAAGCAACTGTGAATAAATTCTTGAACAACTATCTACTTAAATTGAATCTTTCTTTTTGTATTGTTCACAATTACATCACACAACTTAAAGTAGAAGAATTATGGTTGTCAACTCAGTCTACACTGTTACTTTGATATTCTTTGATTTGAAAATTCTGACTTCGATATATTTTCAAACATCCGAGTCCCAACGCTTTTTAAGCTTCTCACATACTTTAGTGTTGTGCAAATATCGTTTGACTTGCTTGATCGTTATTATTAATATTAACTAACTTTATCTCGTTCTTCTTTTATTCAAAATACTTAAATAACATACATTAGTTTGTTACATATCTTTCAATACAGTTTATATTTGTACAACACTAACACAAATCGTATCATACATTAACTGAAGTTGCGGGGTCGATGAGACTTATTTTATCCTGAATAAAATTTTGTTTGTTTGTCGTATGAGGTAGCGCTGGCCTCTGGTGCTCAGTTTGTGAGGCCATCCGAGGGACTCTGACAGGCCTTGACGGCTGCTATTAATCGATAAAAGCCGGGACCGACAGCTTATCGTCCCCTCCGAATCACGGTGCTGTGGAAAACCGCACGTATCTTAGAAAAGTCATTGGTGCGGAGGCCAGGTCCGAACCCGGTATCGTTAGGTTTATCTCGTACTAGTAAACCGCTAGGCTACCACGCTGAATAAGATAATAAAACTTTTGCAAAAACATATGCACCTGTTTCGTCTCATTGTTTGCAATCAAACCCTTCAAGCTTTCATGCCTAAACTGAAGTGAAGATTGATATGGAATTATTATTATTTAATTTAAACCTAGTTTATACTGTCTTAATTCATTTGTCAGTAGCTAGTATCTAATGCTGTTTTGTTTTGTTCGAACAGATTATTTGTTGAATGTACGTATTCAATAGTATCTTTTAAAAAACTATAACAAACAATACTGTTGCGTTATACAAAAGATCGCGCATTTAACAATAGTTCGTAGCCATAACTAAATATATAAAGTATATAAATATATGTTTTCTAATTAAGAAAACAATTGCCAGATATACAAACGATTATAATATTAAACAAAAGATCGTTGCATAATACAACATAGCGTTGCATTATTGCACGACTGCCCAAAAAAAAGGTGTATAATGTTTTCAGGGTTCATGTATGTATGTATGTGAGTTTCTTTGTTCCACCATAACTTTTCACATCATCCCGAGTAACATAGGCTAAAAGAAAAGAAAGTTTTGTAGCAAATTTTGAAAAGTGTGTTTTTGTCTTTTACTTGTACAAAATATCGCAGTATTATACAAAAGATACATAAAAACCCATGCATTATAAGAAATACTAAATGATATGTCGGTCTCATCTGCCCCGTATTGTCGCACGATGCGTTGCGTGACACACACATACTATGGTGCGTAGCTCTGGATTCGAGCTGTCGCCGCGCACGCGGAGCCCGCCGGCGCCGGCGGCGCGTCGCCCCAAGCCCTGGGCGAAGCCTCTCAAGTACGTTGTTGTCGAGGCTGCGGGCCGATGCTGGTTCCACGTTTACCTTCCGTACGAGTTGCATTACTTTTTGGGTTAAAAAACTATATAGATCATGCAGGGAACAAGCAAAAATTAAAAATGTATACACCCCAATATATTTTCCAAAGATGATTCATAAATATCACATTAATGTAAAACTTAATTGAATGTATTTTCAGACCTTTTTATTTCGTTGCTCAATATAGTCACCGAATTGGAAGACTTTTGGCACATATTATTTTACAGTTATGATTTTCTGTAAGCTGCTTGAGTAATTATGTATGTCGACAAGACATTGTTTACTATAGAGTCTATGGTAAATTTAACGTTGATGAAATGTTATTCTTGTACAACAATTAAATTGCAAGCTAAAGTGGCAGTGGGCTGGTCACATTTCCCGAACAACGGATAACCGTTGGAGTTGACGAGTTCTCTAGTGGAGACCACACGAAGTGTAGGACGCTTTGTGGCTAGGTGGAGTGACGACCTGCAAAAAGCGGCTGAAAGAAAGTGGATGAGGATAGCTGAAGACGGAACTCAGTGGCGTGCATTACGTCCAGCAGTGGATAAATATAGGCTGATGATGATGATGTACAACAATTAAATCATTCATATAAACACATTTGTCGTCTTTCGATATACGAATCTCGAACGGAAGGTAAACCATTTGAATAACATAGGACCTAGCATCGACCCTTCCTCGACCAACCAATTAGGTAACCAATATTTAAAGAGTACTTTTATGTGAGTGTGAAATAATAATTTGTTAATTTGTACTATGAATTAAACGAATTACTTGTAATTTTGTAAAGCATGGTGTTATTGGACTGTGTATCAAAGGCTTGTGTTGGATCTGTGACGCCTAATGTCTATAATTTTGTTTTGAACTGTGCTTTATTTGAAAGCAAAATATGATACCAAATACAATGCTATTCTAACATTTGGTAATGCATTTCGATCAGACAAACATAAATTTGGTTGTATGTTATTTTTCAAATTGGAATCGTATGGCTTGCGCTTTTAATTTACGGTTAGCATCTGGTTTGTATTACTTAAATGTTTGTGTTTGTGTTACTCTAATGTGTTGTGAAGTATTAATGTACGTTTTTTTTGTATAAAATATGTAGTTTTTATAATATATATTACGAATGACACTCCAAATTGTAGCCTTGTCATTTAATTGTTCAATAAATTGATTGTATTTTTATAATTGTCGATACAAAATAGCACGCACTTTTGTCTAGGTTAGGATTGTTTTCGATAGTGTAGATAGATAGTACCAATACCAATTTATGTATCCAGAGATACTATATATTACATTTATTGATTAGACATCAGATTGATAATTATATAGATGTAGATTACATTCTAAGTTCGATGACTGATACGCTTAGTTGTCATATTCATTACCATTTTATTTTTATTTAGCTATCTCCGTACATTAACAAATAATAACATAATAATATATCTAGTTCACAAAATAAAAATCCTGATTCATCTAGTTTCCCAATCGTATTAAATGCATATAGAATTAGAATATTGTTTTTAGAAGTCACTTATCACTTGTTAATAAAATAAGATGCATGTCTGAGGTACTTTTTAAGCGACTTCAAAAAAGGAGGATGGCCGTTAAGCCGTTTTTATGTATTATACTTCAATAGCTCCGGGATTTCTGTACCTTTTTGAATGTTACTTTTTTAAATTTACAGGATCGTCTCGTATTTTGAAGTCGGTTATTGGTTCAGATAATAATTAATTTACAAGTACTCTTTTCGATGTTTTTCAGATATTATTTACAGGTAAGTAGAATCCCAGTAGAGCCTGTGTGTCTATTTCTTGTAGTTTAGAGGCACATTTACCTATTTCACAATAACTTGTCTATGTTTATAAGTATAGTCTGTGTGTTTTATTGTTAGTTATGGAGGGAACGGGGTTGCTGCTATTGTATAGTATCGGTTAATGTAATTTATTTTCATGACTGACCTAATATGTACGACTTTAAGCCCTTTCTTAGCAACAGAAACTCATTTTAGTTAATTCACGCCGTCATTTACCGGTTCGACCTTACAATAGGATGATGCTCGTATATAGTTATTCTAAGATTTAGTATTTATTGATCTATTGTATAGACAAATTATATCAACCGCTAACTTTTTTACTACACCTCTTGACGTTGAGCAAAAGCAGCAAGCTCGTTCCTCTTCTACGACTAGATTCTCACCTTTTAAATGATATACAAAAATATAATCTACTGGAATGAACTAGTAGGTGCCGGATTCAGGAAGTACGCATGTTGCAGGCCAATCCTGAAAACCAACCCAGCCGCTGAGCCCACGTACAGGTCAACATACAACGCGCCACGCCGTGGCCCCAACCCGCTCCTGCGCCAGGGGCCCCAAGATTCCCTGCTACTGTACGTACAGATCTATTTGTTAATTTCGGGGACCATCAGCTTAAGTTAATAGCAGATTTCCAGTTCAAATAAAAACTTTGTTGACACTTCGGCTCGGAAGTTTCCCTTTTGGCCAGGTCTTCTCAATTAGCATTAAAAGCCTCGCGTTGGGCGTAGTACAACAATTATATAGTATTTGGTCTGACGATCTTGCGTGTCACATCGAGGGTTAATTTAAGTTAAGTCGATTTTCAGGGAGGACTATCTGCCGTGGACCGGGCCAGACCCTGAGCAGCGCTCGGGCGCGTTCGCCCGGACCGAAGGCCCAGCGCCGCGCCCCTGGCCCGCGCCATTCGCGCGCGGCCCTGCTGGCTGCGCTAAAGGCCCGCAGGGTCTCGCCAAGGGCTCCATGTACTACAAGAACAACAAGACGTCTCCTAAAATGTACGTACTTTATTACCCGATAAGATACCAAGCTCAGGGGGCCAACTCGCAAAACCGACTTTCGCCGTGGCATCGCAGTCGTAGCGAAGGGCGCTACGCAAGGGGCTGGCGATCTACGAGTGTTACAATGGTCGTCGATTTTGCAAGTTTGCCTCCTGGTTTCGTAATCACACGTCTTACAAATCGTTACGTGCGTCGACTACGAGACCGGTTCATGTAATCTTTTGAATAGACCAGCTCGACGAAATTATAACTTAGCTGGAATTACCGGCAATCAGTTTCTTAGGACAGCACAAGAACGAAAGGAATGGATTGAAGGTGATGAGGCTTATACTCAACAGTGGGTTAATTAAGGCTGAAGAGAAGGAGAAGAGTATCAATTAATATCGCATTTTGTTCTTTTCCAGTGCCACCTCCTAAACGCTGACGATGATAAACCGTCTACATTCCATTATTATTATTATAATCGATTAGGTTACGGTTATTCTTAAAAGCATGATCTCACAATTAAATTGTCCAAAAGCGTTTCATTTAATGTTGTTTGCTCAAAACAATTTATGCCAATGTAAGTGCAATTTTAATTTTAGGTATACCAATCGAAGCTAATGTGCATATTATTTTAAGGCTATAGGATAAGCGTGCGCGTAAAAACGTCGCCCCATAAAGTTGCTTAAATATATTTTTGACATTGTTTAAATAATGTATCCAGCTGATCAACTAGTTTGTGAAGCGGTTAAATTAGGTATTACTTGGCAAGAATATTATAAAAAAATATGGATTCCACATCCTCAAATTAAAGAGTGAAGCATAGCAATGGCGGCGGGCGTACCTAAGTATGTGTTAGTGGATAGAAGATGGCTAATTGTGATGTTTTGTGGTTAAAACACAATTTCATCATAAATACGGCACTATTGTTTCGTGAGAACTTGACAGATTTAACGCGACTAGCCGGAAGAGGTCTTGCTGCGATGTGGCGGCTGATCGGCATAACATGGAGTAAATGTAAGCGTGAGGCTTGTGCAGACGAACAGATCGGCTTATCTTGAGCGCATCACTCTTCAATTTGGCTGTAGGAATCCTTATTATTTTAAACTCTCTTGTTACTTAGCTCTGAAGATCAATAAAAATGAGCTTACTATGAGCTTATAAGTAGTATTTTTTGCATTATCCATTGTATGCTCTGGAATAAAGTTATGCAACTAAGAAGTAAGCATATTTATGATTCAACTATAATTTTAATATGGCGTTCGCTTACATAACTACTACGTGCAGGATTAAATGTTTTAAATGAGTTTTAAAAATAAAATGGTATCACTATCACTTGAAATAATATGTATATGTCGTGGCGATATCGTACCAATGTTAATTTCATGAAATGCTCGATAATTTTATGAAATGGTTCTATTTCATGCAATAGTTGCAATAGTTCTGTGCTAAAACTGACCATATCGTTAAAACATCAACGTTTAATGATGCTTCAATCCACGTTTGGCCATATCATTAAGTAGAGTTTTCATGATACCAAAGGTGTTCAAGCAGATAGGTTTTCAAGGCTAAAGCACGAAGACGAAGGCAGGAGCTCACTTCGGTTCGCTCCCGCCTTCGCCTTCTAATATATAATGATATATTGGCAATGGCCAAGCGGGCTTTCGCCCACAGCGCCTCTACGGTAACTATTTATAATATATTTAAAATGCAACTATTTTACGATATGATCACTAATGTTTGACCATACCATGAAGTAGCCGACCGTTTATCTGTTCATATCTTCAAACGCTAATCATTAATTCATCCGGTCAAACCATTTCATGATATCACCGATAATTTCATGAAATATAAACTTTTCTTGGTGTGACCAAACATTTCATGAAATGATCTATTCTACAATATCGACACAACATATACATTAGAATAGAAACCGGATTTTTACAATGCAAACTGTTTGATTTGAGTTTCCGATATTTCGGAAAGCTACGCACGAAAACAAAACAAAGTATCTAGTTAGTGCAAAAAATATTGTTCTCTTTCGCGCTACTGTCTGCGTATATCTCTATCCTACTTGTCGTACAATTTTAGACACTAGCCCGGGGTTAAGACAGCTGTACAAGTGGGCCCTAGTGTTGTATCGAGTTCTAGTAACGAGTGAAGTGTAAACAATGATATGCTGTTGCGCGTAATAAACGAGAAAGAGGGGTGGCAATTTTGTCTGCTCGTAAAGACTACCCACCCGCAGTGCAGTTATTTCAGTTTATCCGTGATCATGGCGCTTGCAAATACCGGAAACTAAAACCGAACATTTTCCATGGCAAGTATCTCGTTTCTGTGTGTTTTCATCAAAAAACATTAAACATGTACAAGTTTCGAAACTTGTCATATGAAACAGATCTCACAACTTGTTATGTAAACTTTTTGTTCGCACCGCAGAAAACTGTGTAAATTCATTGACAAGATTCAAGGTTTGTTGTTGGCTGCGTTCGCACTGACTAGAAACTTATTCATTGTAATTTTTTCTAGAGATTTGTTTCGTTTGACGTTCGCTCTGTTCTGTTGCTGATTTATGTCTCGCATCTTGTCATAATCTTGTTTTTTGTGTTACTGAATTGGGTCGGTAAACATATGTCAAAACAAATGTATCAATAAGATTTGTATAGAAACATGTTGGTAACGAAACTTGTTGTGAAACGTTTAGGTATGCTCATGTCAAACAAGTTTCGTTTAAACAAGTTGTAAATGTTTCGTCAGTGCAAACACACAGTTACTGTGTTTACATATCAAGGAATAAAGTTTATTGTAATAAAGAGAATTGTTTCCGCGTTTGTATCGAGGTTAGCCTAGTCATGATTGTAGGATTTCTGAACATGTGTAGATAACATCTAGGTTATAGTGTATTCTTAAAATGCTTTGCCAAATTAAGACATTGGTCTTTATTGAACCAGTTTACGCTGTGTTAGTAAGATATAAAGACAATGCCCGTAAACCATTGTGTTGTGTACTGATCTTCCGAGTTTTTGACGTTCCTCCAGTTGTAAATGTAGTTTTAAATATTTATATTTATTTTATTGCTAGTATGTAAGTCAAGCCTCGTTTTTTCTAGCGAGGCTTTTTAAGTTGATCTCGCTCTGTCTCTTGTAATAAATACGAAAATCTATGTCTCGTGCAGTTTGAACTCATTATTGTTAATATTTGAATAAATGTGCTGTCAGTAGACGGTCAAAAGCCAATACTTATAATCGATTTCACAAAAATTGGCTTTGCTTAGGGTTTTAGATTAAATTCAGTACCATTTCAGGTACCTATCTATAGTTCAAGCTCTTGAACAATAACCTCGTGTTTTATAAATTAATATCTCTTTGTAATGTGCCCCAATACTAGGCATCAAAGTTTAAGGCCACAAGCGTTTGTAAAATGGGTTTATAGTTTATTGACAAAAATATATAATATATGGGCTCAAACATCAATTTGCATTGGTAAGAGTAGGTATTTGCACCGAGAATAAAATAAGAATTTTGCTATGTAACTAAAATATTTACGGTTTTCGAATTTTTCCCTTTACTTGTGCAAGACATTGCTTTTTGCACAATTTCATGATTCTAGGTCAACGGGAAGTACCCTATAGGTTAGGAGTCCCTTGCGAGTGTCAAAAAATGCGGCATAAATGGCCGTATCTTTTGATTGCGTTAATTTTTTGAGGTTTTATTTTATCACAACTCTAAGGGATTGCAGACTTGAGTATTTGATATTAATTTCAATTTGATACCTCCACGTGCTGCTGAGAAAAGGGTCTTCACATACTGACAGACAGACGGACAACGAAGTGATCCTATAATCCTTTTTTTCCGTTTGAGTTACGGAACCCTAAAAGTACATGTGATTGAGTTTTTTACGATTTATAAATTCATTGTTTTTTTCTCTAAAGAAGAGCTACCTACAAGAGTGTGTTCCTATTAAGTATAGCAATGATCTTCACTTTTTCTTTTGTATTGTTGAATTTTGGTATGTTTGAGCCCTTAATTTTTATCGACGAATTGAGGCCTACCTTATGGTTACGACTTTTTTATCAATTGGGTTACAATTGATAAAAAAGAGAATCGTACTCACTTTAGAGGATTGTGTTGTAAACATGATAATTCTAACGTGAACCCGGGCCTAGCTCTAAAATTAGATTCCATAACATATTACGACAGTCTGCGAGTCCATTTTAATAGCAGTATAATTATTATGATAATCCCATACAATAAACAGGCTGAAAATTAAAAAATTAACGGGTTGTTAAATACGTTTTGATCATTCAGTAGTTTCATAAAATTACTGTGTAGGTGTAAATGTTGGTAGCAATTTCTGTAGCTTTCAAATGTTTCAGTAAAATCGGTGTTGTAATAAATGTAATACACTAGCCATAACTATATTCAATGTTTCCGTGATATCTAATTAAAGTTGGCACAGTCAAATATTCAATAGAAGAACATAATTTATGGCATGCGTAAAGGATCACTTCAAAATTATTACAGAAGTAAAAAATGAACGAATAAAAAATGTTGCTTACTTCTGCCAATCTAAGAATGTAGTTTACTAATAACTAATTAGATTAACTAACTACTACTAACTGACCGAGCGAGCGCGAAGCTCGAGCAAAGCGTCTCCATTTCAGCTTGGGCTAAAATTTATAGATCCGATTTCGATGGTTCTTTTTTTTTATTTGAAAGGTAGGTACTTTATGTTGGTCTCATAAAAATTTGGTGAAGATCTGATGAGGATCTTCGGCGTGGTGAGCAGAATAGCTCCTGAAAATGCGGTTCATTGCTCACTTTTAGTTATCTACCTGTGGAATCGGCACCTTGGTTATTAATTTTAGTATTACAATGAGGTAAGTAGATGGCGATACTGTGCACCGCTAGATTATTTGTGCTCGCGAGGTCTACTCTACAGCTCACAGAGCCACTAGTCTTAGATTGGCAGATGTAAGCTGCATATTTTTTCTTCGTTCATTTTAAACTAGCTGATGCCTGCGGCTTCGCACGCTCGATCATTTCTCTAGGTTTAAAGTACTCAATGTGCTATTCCAGGACCTAAAATACCAACATTTGATCAAAATCCCTTCAGAAGACGGTATTTTTTTTATCGATTTCTCGGCTTCTGCTCATCGGATTGAGATACAAAATACACCAGTTCTTAAGTCAACCCCTGAGCTATTCAACAGTGAAAACCGCATCGCAATCTGTCCAGAAGTTTTACGTGGTACGCAAACAAACCTACTGACAAACGGACAGACACGATTTAAAAATAATGATATATTCTTGTTCAGTAGCCTGTTTTAAGTATCCTAGATCAGTTTTTTAAATTATCATCGTTGTACAGTTTTTTTGGTAGGTATTAAGTTACTGCTGTATTATAAGTATATATATAGTTAGAAATGGAAAAGTAACGCTTGAGTCTATCAGCTATAATAAAGTAGTCCTAAATAACTGTCAGATCTCTTCCATAGTGCGCATTTTGTAGAATCAAGTGTTCTCCGTCTACGCCAGTTTTCGTGAGCGTGCATATCGTGGATAAGTTAGTTTAAATAAGGAATTCAGTATGAATTCAGATAAAAATCTGCTGCGTTGTGCTTGCTACTAATGAGAGAATCTAATACTGACTATGCGTCATATTTATTTGATTATCTTACATTTGAGTTGCATTTATTAAAAAAACAATTTATAATTTATTTTTATTATTTTTGTAAACTAAATTGTCCTAAAGGCGCTAATCCTTGAGTTTGGTGTGATAATTTTGTAACTAAGATGTAACCCTGACCGCAATATACCTAATGTAACTATCCATCAACTCTTTTTCTTGTGTATTTTACTAGTAGGTTGTCAAGGTGAGTTCACGTGTGAGGTAGCGCTGGCCTCTTGTGTCAGAGTCTGTCAGACTGTCCGAAGGCCTCTGACATGGCTTACGAATTCTATAAATTAATAACAGCCAGGACCAACAGCTTCACGTGCGCACGAAGCGATGGAGATCCGCACATTACTTAGAAAAGTAATTGATCACTATCGTTCGATTTTACACGCTTAGTGCGCATTCATGGCTCGGCCACCATAACCATAAGCTTAAGTGTGTGTGATTCGTTGGGAATAAATGATCCATAGTGTTTAACTGTGAAACAGCGTAACTTATTTTTCCTGTTGGTTCCCATCGCTTAACACCTATTCATGTAGCAGTACATCTGGGAGCCTCACCTCAGAATATATATAGCCTCACTAACTACACTCACTTGGGTCCAGTCAGTTCTTTCAAAAAGGCGACTTTGTACTAATAATACTTGCGGTCGGGCTTACATAAAAAAATGTATTTTTGACGTAGTGATTTAGGGCACGATGACATATCTTTAGAGGCCCAGTCTCGTTAGTCCAGTCTGATATCTAGTCAATTAGGCTAACTATTTCTAAACGGTAGCTGTAGAGATTCAACATTCGAATATTTTTGTGAAACATGTATGGAACTTGTCGAAATAAAGCTGATTATAGTCAATAGTGTTTTATTTGCATTATGCGGTTGTGGTCCAACTGTTTGTCCAAACAGTGGATACATTGCATCTTACCTTAAAGAGTCCAACCGATTTGTCCATAGTTCACCCATAAACATTGCCATATTAGCAAAAGGTATAAATGTAGCGCGCAGGTGCAACGCGCGCCTGGTAGGAACCAGGTTCTCAGAGCGGGTGCATGTCGCGCTTCGCCTTGATGGTTCGCCGCCGCCCGACTTTCGCCATATAAATATTTCGAGATGCAGCACTACTGTCAGTTAGCTGGCTGGTCGAGGCAGGCGATGCAATACTTTCATAAGTCATCACGGTGCGTGTCGCCAGAAATGTTATTTATGACAATTTTAGTAGGGCATATACTACCTACCCTAATAAATACCTTTTCTTGCCCACTTCCTTAATATCGATTGGGTGATTGTGTGTAAATTTTAAATTTGTCCCGAAATCCACAGGGTGGTTGATAGGAATTTCCAAAATGACCCAAATGGGTTATTTTTGAAATCCCCGCCGTCTCAATATCGATAGAGGTGGTGGGAATTTCGTGTAATAACTTAAGATTTTTTCCAATACCCATACGCTAGGCCAAAGAGTATAATAATATATCGCTAGGCTAGCGCCGACAACATAAACATTAACCCTATTTTTACCGGACTAACAACCAAACTACTGCTACTAAAGGAAAATCAGCTCTAGTGGCAATTTACAAAAGATCACTTTATAAAAAATCGTTTTATTTTTTGGAAAATTATTTTTATTCTCTTTCTTTACATTATGAACCATACGCATCATACACTAAAGGGGCAATGACCCGTCTACCCACTGGTTTCATCCAGTAGGGAAGTGAGGGGAATTGGGGGGGGGGGGGGGTAGGCAAACTTATAAAAAAGTTTAGGAGAGTATGCGAGGGGAAGGTAGGGGAGGGTTGGGGATGTGATGGGAAGGTAGGGGAAAGACTAGGAAAAAGTGAGGGGAGGGTAGGGGAACTTTATGAAAGGTGAGGGGAGGGTGGGGGTAATTGGGGACGCTAGTTTTTGTAATGGGCATAGCACCAAAATCATTTAAAAGGTGTCAGACGATTTTCGACCTTATCGAAATTAGGTAAGACCTTGTTTTTTGACTAAATGAACATAAAATCTGACTCTCTCTTCCTGCCTATGTATCCCATATGGTGATGGGGTCATCCTTCTGGTCCTGGTCCTGGTCCTCAAGGTCTTTCTCTTCCACTTCGCTCTATCCTCGACATCGTCTTCGGATTCCTGACACTCTTTCATGTCCTTTAGCACTACAGCTTTCCAGCTTGTTTTGTGTCTGCCTCTGGGTTTTGGACTGGGAATGGAAAGTTGTAGCGCTAAGTTCCCTACGTATTCAGGCGGCCTCCTTTTCACGTGGCCATACCACCGCAGCTTACTCTCTTGCATCTTGTCGGCGATATCTTGCACGCCCAGGGTTCCTCGCACGTATTCGTTACGAATTTTATTCGCTGCAGCTATTCGGTGCTGAATGTTGCATTCTATGTTCCCAGAATTGTGCATCATACTCCCCAGATACTTATATTGATCGCACAAGGTAACCAATTGTCCATCAATGGGAATCGGACTGTTGTCGCTTAAATCTGGTTCGTAAAAGCACATGAATTGGGTCTTTGCTACACTCAGCACTGTACCACCGGTCTGTAACTGGTATTTCCACGATAAACGTGCCTGCTGTAACTCACCACGGCTCTCTGTGTAGAAGGCTACATCGTCAGCGTATATAAAAGTCCACGCTGCCGAATTCTGCGCCAACTCTGAGTGAATCCAAAACGGAGCAAAATAGGAAGGGACTCAGTACAGAGCCTTGATGTACGCCTTCTGTGACCGTTATTGGTTTTGTCTCATTCACCACCGTCCGAACCATTGATCTTGCACCCTGAATCTGAATCTAATAATACCTCATTTAACAAAATCCATTTAGCCGTTTAGTCTGTAGAACGTGCCAAAGAAACGTAAAAAAAACAAACATACATACATACAACTCAACACATAACCCTTCGCAATCGGGTAATAAATTAAGTTATTTATTTTTCGGATCCCAATAGTGGTTCGTAAAGATTGAACTAAAGAGTCCAATCTTGATATATACTACTATTGGAACTACTACTATTGCTCGTATAGTACTATACTCTTTGGTCCAATCTATTTGTGGTACAATCTATTTGTCTATTTGTGGTTGTACTGGCATCCTACTCGCGCAGAAAACAATCTTTCATTCTCGTATTTTTACGTGAAGATACTTCATGCGCGAAACTCGCTCGTAGCGTTCTTTTCAAAATCACGCTGAGACCCCTGCCTCCCGGCCCCCGCACCGCGTGCGTCAAATCGGCCGTTTACTTCTCGATACACTACTGTCTGTAAAGTACTAATAAATAAAGTGCTTGATCGTAGACTAGTAGTTTCATTACATAGTGGATAGGTCTCATCGAGATGTTCATTTCATATGGTAGCTGTCAAATTGACAAGTGACAGCAGTCAAACTTCCAAACATCAAAAAAATAAAAAAATAAAATCAGTGTTTACAGCTGATGTCAAAAATGACAAGCAATGACAAAAATACAGTTAATGTAAAAAAATACTGCTGCTGATAAAAATGGCAGGCAATAACAAAAATGACAGGAAATTTATATAATAAATTTAAACAATGAGAAATTAAATAATCTTACTTACCCATAGGGCAATTTATTTCCTCTAGTAACTACGAATAGTTTCAGATGAATCCGTGAACTATGTAGTTTTTATATTGCCTGTAATTGTTGACATCGCTGTCAAACTGAGAACCCTCCCTGCCTAGCCCCACGATTCAGAACCTTTCGATAACTCAGTGGCCCAATTACAGAACTTGGCTACAATCGGATTATCACTTTTTTCATAGCAATTTCGACTCTATCGCAAGGCATTAGTGGTTGCGATATTGAGAATTCGATTGAAGCCAAATTATGTGGTCGGGCCGCAGTTGTCGATCGATTAGGTATTATTTATTCTGTGGATTCGGTTTGAAATCATTCAATTCAATACATTTTTCATTCACAATATCGAAACGAATCGATTCGGTTTTTTATCGAAAAGTTCTGAATCGGGGGCTGGTCTCGACTGAATCAAAGGCTTTATCATCATTCACAAACACTAGACATAGTAGCCGATTATACTCTTCGGTCTTCGGTATAATCTGCTGGAGCGTATGGACGTCTACGGTGCTAAAGCCCTTCTGGAATCCAGCTTGTTTGGGAGGCTGAAAGTCGTCGAACCTACGAGCCAGACGATTTGTAACTACTCTCGAAAACAGCTTATAGACGTGGCTCAGCAGCGAAATGGGCCTATAATTCTTCAAGAGGGTGTTATCACTTTTCATGAAGAACAACACCACTACGCTCCTGTGCCATGCCTTTGGCGTAGTACCCTCAAGGATGACCGAGTTGAACAGCCTCTGAAGGACTTAAGTACCGGTTGTTCCACCCGCTTTCAGTTGATCTCTGGCTTTGACAAAACTATTCTGCTTCTTTCGGTCTTCTTTAGACAAAACTCTTGCGAACACCTTGGAGCCCTTGTTTCGCTCTATTGCGTTCATAATACAATTATTATTATAAGAATGCAAATCGTGTCGCATCGAGTTGGAGATCACTTTATTAAGGAAGCTGTAACTCAACATAACCACTGAAGACTGCAGCCTCATCTCGCCTCGTTCTGCCATAAGTTTGAGTGTATGCTCAGATAATTTCTGTGTTCTATTTTTGCGGTGGGTCTTAGGAACTCCGACCAGAACGCGTGAACAATTTCCACCAGCCCATAGTTTAGTTCGTCCACTGTATGGCATTCGGTAAGGATTTGGAAGCGATTTTGGAGTTCCAACTGAAAGCTCTCGGGGTTTTGGATTTGGACAGGACTTGGGCGAAGAGTAGATCTCATCAAACGAGACCTTTTCAGCTTTATGTTGATATTAAATTAGCCTCTTACCATGCGGTGATCACTGCTGGTCTTAACCCTGTTGATCACAGAGACATAATTGAATATATGCCTATTGGTCGTCCAAATTAAATCTATCTCGCTCTTATGACCGCCGGAGTGCAGCCACGTCCATTTCCTGCACGGGTGCTTCTTGAAAAAGGAGTTCATCATAAAGAGTCCCTCCTTCTCCATAAAGTCAGCCAATCGCTTACCCATTTAGTTCCGCTGTCCAAATCCAAAATGCCCTACTCTCAGTTTATCGCCATTCGTCATGCCTAGCCGTGCGTTGCAAGTCCCCCATTACCACTGTGAAGTGTGTTTTCGGGGCATGTTTGGTATCAGAAATATCGTCGTTCATAGCCTCCACTTCATCGTCCGGGCATTTCGAGTAGGGAGCGTACACCTGTATGACCTTCAATAAATACCGCTCGGCAATTATGAGTGTAAGGTATGCTACCCTGCTCGAAACGCTTTCGATCTTTACAATGTTGTTGACGAGGGGCTTGTGAACGAGAAACCCGCTACCGTGTTGTGACTGCTGGTCGCCCCCCCGGTAATAGAGTAAGTTGAAATTGAGGGTCACCGTATCCTCTCTTCGGACTTCTTATAACCCTATAATATCCCAGCGCAACTCACTTACTACTTCTTCCAGCTCTATCAACTTCTCATCGGTCCTCAAGGTGCGTGCGTTGTATGTTGCCAGGTCCAGAGATCGTGGGGGTTGGTAGCTGGATCTCTGCCGGGGATTCTTAACACCCCCTGCTCCGCCGTTACCGTGTCTGCTACCGATGCCAGTAATAACGGAGCCGCCGGGGAGTAGGGGCCGTATTTGCAGTGTGTCTATCATATTTGTGAGGGTTTGCCGTAGTCACCACGCTTGGCAGGCGGATTGGTGACCGCAGTGTTGTACATGAGTACTCGGAGGACGCTGCTGCCCATCTTTCGGTGTGTAATCCCTTAGTCGCCTCTTACAACATCCACGGGAGGATTGGAAGTGGTCTTATTCTAAGCCGAGACCGCCACGGCAAAAAAAAAATTGCATATATTTAATTATATATGGCCAAATGTGGATTAAAATATCATTACACGTTGATGTTTCAACATTAAAACATCATTGGTTTCAACGATATGGTTAGAATCCTTACATCATACCGAGTGACATAGGTTATAATTTTTTTAATAGTGTTGTTTGGCAAGTCGTGAATTTTTGTCTCTTACCTTGATGATTTACTTATTTTCCGACTTCGTTGAAAATATTTGCCATAAATAGACTACATTTAAAAAAAAAGTATGCATTTTTTTTAAAACCTTCCTCTTGAATCAATCTGCCTATCTGACAACAGGAACAAATTTTAGACAGACAGACGCGTTCGGTGACTATCTTTTATAATATTATTATTTGATTATTTATTTCAGATTATCTACGAGTAGGTAGATAGGTAAGTATGGATTCGAACATTTTGAAGTAAAAATATAATATCACAATCACTCGTCGAAAATATAAATGTAAGGGTTACTCTCAACCAAAGCAATATCTTTCTCGAGCTGTTGGAGTTCTTTTTCCATTTTACTCTTCCTCAGGATCTTGGGGATGGTGTCGGTTTGCATCGGCAGTTGAAGGAACGCTTTCTGCATTATCTGCCAGTTGTGCTTTAGATCCTGTGGAATTGACAAATACAATACTGTACCTACACTTACGAATGATATGGTAGTTCTGAAATGCGAAGAAAACTCTTGGTAAATCAGTTCCGGCTTCCGGCAGACGACGATTGGGACAGTAATTTTAAGCCAACGTGCGATACGTGTCACACGACATTTATCCCCTAGTGTATACGAAGCTTTAATGCCGGTGCAAAACGGATGCCTGCGCGTGACGTGAGCGTGTACGCAGCTGTTGTAATGAGCCTACGTGTCGGTCGCATGTGCTTGAACCGCAGGTGGTCTGACATATGCCTTAGTATTTTTTTGTGGATTGTGGCATAGACAGATTAGGATATAAACAGACAATTTTGTTTGTGCACTCCTATAGAAAAATAACCAGAGATAATCAACCAATACTTATTTAAATTGTTGGTGAACATTGTTTTAATCCCCCAGTGGGGATAACCTGGTGGGGATTATGACTATGAACCAAAATGGACACTAAGATTATTATTAGGAGTACTTACATCCAGCAACTTCTGCCTATCTTGTTCACTAATCAACTTGCATAGACTCTCCTTGTTCTCCTCGGCGTATTTGATCTTGTCCAATGCTTTCTGTATCTTTCGGTTCCTCTTGACCAGGTAAGAGGGCATCTGACCGAAGTCAGGTCGGAGACAGTACTCCGGAACTTCGCCTGAGCCCTTAATCTTCTTTATGTGACCATCCCTGGTATCTACTAATCTGGAAATGGAATAGTTCAAACATATATATATAATAGTTCTGCCGCGCCGTTTAAGACGCCGGTTCTCTATCAGACTTCTCGTGACCACAGTCAATGTAACTTGGTCGAAATGAAGAGGTTAGTCAAATCAAAATGATACGTTGATTTTAATCTGTTCACTAACAGTATTTGTCTTCTAAACATGAATTAAACACACGAATGTAGAAAAGTAATTATTTAGACAAGTAGGTAACTATTACGAATTTAAGAACTAACCTTGGCTCTACAGGTTTTCCTTTAACCTTGATGGCTTTTTTTATATTCATGACACGAAAGTTAATCTTCGGCTTTTCTGGCTTCTTTCCTGGCGGTGGACGTTTTGGGACCGGTGGTAAGGTGCCAGAAACGACGCACTTATGGTCAGTTTTTTTGATAGGCGGGGAGATTCCATTACCCTTTTTAAGGAACTGATCTGGAGATTTTAGAGGTGTCTCCGCGTATCCGAAGTTGCGGCGAAGTTGAGGTTTCTTAGTTTCTTTCAATTCTTTTTCTAGTTTTGAATGGTATCTGTTGAAATATATGTAATTATGAGTAGGTATCATTCTTACATCATCAGGAATTTTATGTAGGTCTACTCGTAAGTGTGAGCACAGAAGTCTGCATAGTTTTTGGACTCGTGCATAAATACCATCATCACCAGCTACAAAACTGGTAAGTATCCCACTTTAGAAATTAAACATAGGTTATCTGTTATATGACAATGAGGCAGATTTTGAAGGTTAGTCCTTCGAGTCGATTATTTTGAGCTCGTACGAAAACGTAAAACGTAAAGATATATTCTATAAGTGTAGCACGCGGTCGTTCATGCGCCCAGTGATAGGTAGCTAACAAGTTTTAATTGTTCGAAAATTGCTGAACCTGTTCTATGTGGCATTGTAGTGGACTCTACATTCTTTGAACTAATAATTAGGTTAGGTACTAACAATTTAGTTTTGTGTTATTCGCGAGGTCGCATTTATGTCATTTGTTTGTTTAGGTATTTATTTTTATGATTCGACGGATTTTCATAGGGCATTATTTGCATTGATGTATATGGTTACGATGATTAGGTACTTGGTAGCCCAGTTATAAATTAAGAGTTGAAAATGTAAGCTTGCAAAAGTGTCTATTATGATTACAAGGAAAATAGGACCTATTCAAAAGGACCTAGAGGGTTGGCCATAGTGGATATCTAGTACATTATTATAATTATGGTTTGAGTTTATGGGTCATGTCGGGGTTCAACCTTTAAGACTATTTTTGGCTCCAGAAAAAACGTTTTTAATTAATTATGATAAAAATAGTACCCGATATCTACAGTTTTATCACGATATGAACAACTAAACGCATAATAATTAATTAATTTCAGTTGCCGTTCCGGTTACTTCGTGATAATTATGGTCAAACATTAGTGATATATCGTAAAATCGAAGGCGAGGGCGTAAGCCAGACTTAGCCGTGATAGTTTAGAAAACTTCGTGTTTTTTTAGCCTTGTTAGCCTTTTTTTAACATTGTAAACCATTTTATGAAATAGAATCGTTTCCAGAAATTATTTTTTTATGACTACCTACCAGGAAACGCTTCCTCTAAAAGAGTGGGTTTTTTTAGAGAAAAAAACCGAACTTCTATATAACTCCGGAACAATATACATCTCTTGTGCAGGGTGGGGGAGGGGCTGAGGGGGGACTTCCCTCCCTCCCCCCCTCCTCTACGCCAGTACCGGATATCCATAGTTTTACCGGATGTAAGCTTACTGTGTAGTCCACGCGGGATTCGCTGGCTAAAACCACAGTTCCTTCTACCACAGTTGCTTGGTACCAAAATTACCCTAATGTGCGATATGGTGAGACTATGACAGACCTTGGCGTCTTCGGTGGTTCTGGCGGTGGCTTATCCAAAATCGTGTAAATAACTTCGTCGTGCTGAACTATTTCAACTAAGGACATTCTTAGCTCAAATAATAATAAAATATAAAAATACGGTATAAATTATATCACGAATACTTATCACGATGAAGTTTCGTTTGTTGACCGCCAAAGAGAATAAAACCACTACGTTCTGTTGCCGGGCGATGTAATATGTAAATAAACAAGAGTAGGTAACCATAGAAAGAATGTAACCGTTGTCAAGGCAACTATAACATCATAGAGTAACATAAATATTGTACGTAGAGAGCTAAGAATATTTACGCTGTGTAAATATTATGGTAGAGAGAGTATCACCACGGGTATCACCCTCTACCACTGAATAAATAATAGTACAAGTGCCTCTACAGACATTTCCTTCGCCATTGCCCTCTACTATATTATAACGAAGTATTACCTATGGTATTACAGAGCAAAGAGGTTGATTAACGCTTACTGGCCTATGACACAGAATAAATAGAACAGAAAGTTGCACTACTTTGATCTGAAGAAAGCCGCCGATTTAATAGCCTACAAACGTAGGTACGTATTATTGAAGTGAAACTTCTTATGCAACTTCCAACAAGGTTGCGTTAAACGTTAGTAGTTGAAAGATACTGAAACTAATATACAAAAGAATTATTTCTATAAGAATAGTTTCCGAGAAATACGTGAACAAACATACCTACATACATACATTCACGTAATTTGAATTATTTTTTCAGACACTCTCATAGACTAATAAAATTATATGAATACTAGCTGATGCCCGCGGCTTCGCACGCGTGGGCATTTTTCTAGGATAAAAGTACTCTATGTGCTATTCCAGAACCTAAAATACCGGTATACCAACATTTGATTAAAAAAAACATCAGTCGTCAAAAGTATTTTTATCGATTGCTTGGCTTCTATTCTTCGGATTGAGATACCAGGTATCAGTTTTTAAGTTAAATCCTAAGTTATCCAACACTGAAAACCGCATCGCAATCGATCCAGTAGTTTTTACGTGATGCGCGAAGAAACTAACAAACAAACAGACAAACGTGGTTTTAAAAATGCTATATTCTTGTTCAATAGCTTATTTTAAGTACCTTAGACTTTTTTTTAAATAATCGTCATTGTACAGACTTTTTTGTTCTTATTGCTTTATTATATGTATAGCTTAGGTACCTACTCATTTTCACCTACCTACTTTAACCTACTTTTCATTGAAGTCTGTTAAAATATATCGGCTTAGTGTAACCGGGTCCATGGATCCTTTGTTCCCGATAAAAAAGCATCATACATCATGCTCCGAGGATCCATGAAGCAAAATTGAATAAGAATAAATCTAGTGGTCAAACGCCACATTAAAAAAAACAATGCTTGCAAAACAGCACACCTATAAATAGGTACTTTTTTATCCCTTCATTCATTCTTAGTTAACTGTATAATGTAAGTGTGATAAAACAATTGTTATTATTGTTACGTTTCGCCATTACCAGCGAAAGTTTAAACAAGCGACACGGTAAGCGTCATCGCGAGTGCGCGGTGGCCTCGCATGATTTGTGGCACCGGGCGCAGCGATCTGTAGGTTATTAACTCGCGTAAGTATGTAGAGTGACAGATGCCTGCCTATGAGACAAATATACCTTTATGGTGATAAAGACAGGTAAGTAGCTAGTGCCGTTACTAGGGCGGTGCTAGCGGTGCCCAGGCACAGGGTGCAGAATCCATTTTATTGTCAGAACCGGTTATGATTAGAAAATATTTATAGCAGCTCGCACTGGGCGCATAAAAGGCTAATTACGGCTGCGAGTAGATCACCACCGCACCGCGTGCATTTGTCGTATAGACATTTCTTACTGCCGTTATATGGTAGAATAATTCTATGTGTAGTACCACCTACCAATTAATTTTATGTACACCAGAAACCTTTCTTTTTATAAGCTGGTGACGATTTGGGTTAAGTCACCTTCTCAATAATACAATCCTAGAACAGATTTACTGGCACAGAATCATTGACCCTATTAAACAAATTACCCAATAAGTAATTGTCATTCTTCAGATAAGTATATACTTTATCTTTGTATTTTTTTCGAATTTTGTATTCTTTGGTATATACTTACTTTTCAAAAAACGTAATTGATTTTATTTAAATAGAAAATTTATAGGGCCCTATTTCATAAAACTATAGTAGACTGACAATTGTCAATCGACAAATGTCAATCAAACTACCGAAATGCGTTTCATAAAAACCCGACAATTCATTCAATAAATTGTCAAAATATTACTAAATGTGTTTCATAAAACAATAGTAGTGACCGGCAGTCAACCGACAATTGTCTAACAAATGTCAATAGAAAAACGTTTTATGAAACGGCGGTTGCTTAAAAATTACCATGATTTGTAGAATTGTCGTGACAATTGTGACAGCCGAAGCTTTACCCATCACACTACTATGACTGGCTTTGTGAAATGCAATATGACTGACAATCATCAGTCCTGTCGTGATTGTTTGTTATATGAAACCTTAGACTATTTATACATATATTAGGTATATCGTCTAAGTATGAAACGCAGGTTTGGCGTATTCGACTGACATTTGTAGTTTTATTATGATTTGTCGCTTTATGAAATAGGGCACAGACAATATTTTCGTTTGCTTAAACTTTCCACAACTGTCTCACTCGCACGTGTAAGTTCTTCTTGGGTAAGTCAACTCTATGGCGCGTTCACTTACTACGTTCGAATCATCCGTGCGATTATCGCTCGATCATCAGTGGCCCAATTACAGAACTTGGCTACAATTGGATTATCACTTTTTTCATAGCAATTTCGACTCTATCGCAAGGCATTAGTGGTTGCGATATTGAGAATTCGATTGAAGCCAAGTAATGTAATTGGGCTACCGGAGTTAGTGAACGACTTTGGACGTCCACATAGAACTGCAGCCCGATTCCATAACTTGGCTACAATCGGATTATCACTTTTTTCATAGCAAATTCGACTCTATCGCAAGGCATTAGTGGCTGCGATACTGAGAATTCGATTGAAGCCAAGTTATGGAATCGGGCTGCTGACAACGGTCAAGTGTCAGTTTCATACTATATCTCCCCTCCCCTACTATTTTTCGGATGACCCAGGCGAACGCCCGACGACGCCGTGAACGATTTCGAGTGATCGCGCGGGTGATCCTTGCGTCCTCGAACGTAGTAAGTGAACGCGCCCCTAAACTTCACAGCGCGTGTACAAAACGTCTTGTGTGTGTGTAGTCACTCATTGTGGTTTAAATTGTACTCACAGTGCTGATACTGCAAACACTGCTAACGATCGGCTTTGGGTTTTTTGAAAAAATTCAAAATGTTGTGATGTAGAGTTAGATTTTATTCTCAATCTTGTGTATCTTCGAGTGTTAATGTGTAATATTGGTGGAATATTAACCATTAGGTGTTCGTTAACGTGCACGAGTGTGGACAAAAGAATCAAACGCAGAAATAAATGGCATTTTGTGATTTTTCCAAATCTCCCTCGGAAGTTTCAGTAAATGTCCACCATTTTACTGATTCGTGACTTTGACAATAATTGACTGTGACGTGACATTACTTTAAACTATACACTTGACATTGGCGAAATTGCTAGTAGGCCAGTGCCTCCGCAGAAGCCATCCAATAAAAAAAGAAGAAGAAGAAGAACGATCGGTTTATATTGTTGGTCAGCATATGCACGCTAACAAATTAAACCAACGATTGCATGCTTATGTCATTTGAACCTACTGTTGTTTTGTTTTGTTTTTAGTTTTCTCATTTCTCTCTTAGTTCTGTTTAATTCGTTTGCTTCTGCCAAAAGAATATAATCATTATTATATGTACTGGCAGTCTGGCGGGAGTTCCAACAATATATCAACACAGAATGACATACAAGTTGTATCAATACCTACACATAACGGACATATTCTGAGTAGCGTAAATTCAGTTAAACTACTCGGATTTGAATTGGATCCGGCTTTGACCTGGAAAGGACATGTACACTCTACATGCAACAAAATGGCCAAAGGAATTTATGCCCTGAAACAACTAAGACCAATAGCTTCAGAATGCTATCTCAAAGAAGTGTATTATGCTTATATTCATTCTATTATGTCTTACGGAATTATTTTGTGGGGAAATTCTACAGACAATGAACGCATATTGAAAATGCAAAAACGGGCAATCAGAGTCCTAGTCAAGGCCAAGTTTAGAGAATCCTGCAGAGGTCATTTTGAAAGTCTTGGCATTCTTACATCGGTATCAGTTTATATTTTGGAGGTATTAAAATACGTTCGAACTCAATTAACAAAGAAAACGCCGAAAGTAATTGGCATAAGCCTATATAATAAACTACCAGATGCTGTAAAATCTGCAAAGAGTTACAGAACGTTTTGCTCGAGTGTAAAATGTCTACTTCTGTTTAAAACTATCGTAGTTTTATAAAATAAATAATGAATTGGAGCAGGTATTTGATTGTAACTTTTATTTCTTATATGCATTAATTGACTTATGTACTTTATTGTTATTTTTCTTTACTTTTTATTTCATTTTTATTTTTTGACGATGCCCCTTTACAGCGAACTTATTATTACTATATAATAGACTACACTAAGTATTACGAATTATTATAATTTACTTTATTAAGACTATATTAAACATATAAATATGCGACCAGACACTGCCAAAGTGCTATGCTAAATATAGTGATTATAATACAATAATTGTTAAATTATAGAAATTACTATTTAAAATATGATGTTCAGACGAATCTTTAGATTGTACCATTGATTTTTATAAACTAAATATAACAATGCAATGTATGTTCAATCTAAGATAATAAATGATTCTATCTATTCTATTCTATTCATATGTCAATTGAATTTGACGTTACCGCATACGCTGCTCTACCTCTTTTTTGTGAGCGTTGTGTGCACACCAAAATGACGTCACTCCTGACGTCATGTGTCCGACGTGGAGAATAAATGCGCATTTTAATCCGACTTTGTGCGCGCTGATAGTACACATAGCGCACATTGGTGCAATTTAAACCACAGCAACTATGTAGTGTATGTGTCTACTCTGTCAATTGGTAGTTAGAACGCAGTTTCTGTGTAGAAATCTAGGCAAGTGTCCGGGGTGTGGCAAAGCCGGGAGAAATAGAAACAAAAATATTTTTCACAAACTGGCATGACACTGACAGTGACTTTTCATCACAATTCTTTGTTTTGTTTACATACAAAGATTTTGAAACAGGGGTGTAAAGTGTGTGGTGTGCTTTTTTGCTTATTTCAGAAAATGATTAAGCTTGCGATTATTTGTCTACTAGTTGGTGCCCTCAGCAGCAATGTAAGTAATCCCACCGAGCAATATTATAGATTTTGCAATAGGTACGGTTCCGGTGTTTTCGATACATTCAATCGGTCTATGTTACATGCCATAAATTCCGCAGAAATACGTTATTATTTTGCTGAAAATCAGTCCCGCTTAATGCATTCAAGCAGTCCCTCTCGCTAAAGGGTAGGTACCATTGGTCAGTCAGGCGAAACAGCTTAATAAAAAACTGTTCATAACTGTTGTATCAAACGTGAGCTAATTTCTATTCTATCTTTTCTACTTCACTATAAGCATGACCTTTTTTGCACGTTTTCGCTATGAATATTATGTGTTCTGTGGTTTAACTTTGTTTACAAAATTATTAGGCAAGTTGCTTTTGTGATAATTACCGTCTGTTGATGTATTAAATGCTTTGAAGGTGTTTGTTTCTACATTAAATAAATAGTAGTGTGATTGAGTTTGAAAGTTACCTATGCAATGAGCCATAAAACTTGCGAAATTTGTGGTTTGCGATCTGTTAGAGCGATGGGTCAAAAACAAACATTTATGGATAAATTTCCACTGAATAAAGATAGGTAAGTGGTAAATCTATTCGGTAATCTATTAGGTACAAGAAAATAATGATTTTTCTTTCATAATATTCAACAAAATAGCACTAGTGCGGTGCCGGTGTTATCAATATTTTTTCTAACCTGTTATTTGGTTCCTAATCTTATTCTAACTCCTTCTGCATTCCACGCTATATAATAGTAAACGTAGTAAAAGTATAAATTTAGAATACCTAATGTTGCGTAGCCTAAAACCGCTTAATCTTCTAATTTTCATTAAAAAACTTATTTTCAGGTGCAAAAACTGGATACAAGTGACCGATAAAGAGGACTTGACATACATACTGATCGAAAAGCTGCATGAATTAAATATTTCTGTGGCAAACATTTTCGAAACACCGACTACAATAAGAAAAACCCAATTTAAAAAAAAATGCTACTCCTTAACTGCTATTAATCACGGACCACTGCTAGTTTGTAATATTAAGTAAGGAGTAAGGAAGATTAGACATTATTTTAAGGGAAAAAGACACAAATTGTGTTGTGTACTATATAATGTATTATTTTTGTATGTAATAAAAACCACATGCAAAAAACATATTATTATTATAAGCCCCATATAAATTAAAATAGTCCTACTTAATACATTATTTTTTTCTCAAAATATCGATATCAATAAAAATGTGCTATGTTTGCAGATCCTTTTCTGTTTGTCATGTTGGCTAACATGCTCGTTATAGAGTGTTATTACCTATGGTCATTAGTTTTGTTATGTTGCACTTATTCTCAGCGCACATTTTAAAAATTCACAACATCTGTTCCAGTATATGTCAGTCCCGTCTCTTCTTACATAGTATTTATATACTCTTTGCCATTGGTAAGAACAAAAAACTTTTTGGAACCAATGCTCTATGGTGCAGTGTCAACTTTATTTACAATCACATTTTGAAGCTAGAACTATACCATAATTGAATTAGGCAGTCCTTTGAATATTTTCTTATTTTGGCCCTTCATTTTAATTCCAAATCACATAATTTCCCTTGAGTTATAATGTACGCTATAAACGCATGTATGCACTTTACTCTTTGAAACGGAGATGGTAAGAATATTTTCTCAAAGGCTTTGTTAAATCTCCATGAGGTAGAACAACGAGATATATTAATATGGAGTATGTATTCTGTCTGAATAGGCCTTTCTAACCTGACTGTAACAACTTTACGTTTCATTTTCATAAAAATATTTAGATATCCAAACATCCATTTCCTAGCACCGAACCGGGCCACATGGATCGTGCGCATATCAACCGAACCTTAGGTATCAGTAGCCGTTACAAGTTATGGATTTTAGACGTTTGTTGACCTTCGATGCGATGGCGGCATTTTGTGATCCTTGTTGTGACAACACCACTTGGCAGATGGGGTACGGGTAGGGAATGTGGTATCTCCACTGGTAAGTTTTATTTCATAGTTATTTATCGTAGTACTTTTTAGTAGTATCGGTTCTCTGGAAGAGATCGCTTTAAGCGATAAGACCGCCAATTGTAACATGTTTTTTGTTAGATTAAGTTTATTAATTGTATATTTCTGTATTGTGGTGTTTCAATAAAGAGTTCATCTATCTATCTATCTATCTATCTATCTACTTTATTCCTAACAGTTTCCTAACAGTTAATACTTTTACGACTATCTTTGTTTTCCAATGATAAAGTGTCTACCCTGGCTAATATATCCCCTGCCTCAAAAGAAGCCAGGGTAGACACAACACTTCCAGGGGAGAGAGATATATATATCTCCCCTGGAAGTGTTGTGTCTACCATATATATATATATATATATATATATAACATATATATATATAACATATATATATATATAACATATATATATATATATATCAGATCAGTTTTGCTAAGGTTTTTTATGTGATATAGTACCGTAGTACACTTTTTGTGTATGTTTGAAGTTTCGGTATTTAGGTTTTGTTGACCACAATATTATTTTATTAGGTGATGTAAGGTATATGTATATTGGTGACAAAAATGGAAAAATAATAATATATGTTATTTGAAAATTAGGAAGTATTTCGTGTTCTGGTTATAAATCATATATTACTTAAGATAGATATTATTATAATAGAAGTAATAAAAATCAAATAGTTTCTAGAATATTTCATAATTTTATGTTATAGGTAGACCTAGGTATGTTGGTGATATGGTTTGTTAAATTGGTGATACTAGGTAGGACTTTAGTGATAGTAATGAAAATGCACATAATCGATTTAAAAAACTTAAATAACTATTGAGCCATAGAAGCTCTGTAAGCTGAAAGGTTTTGGGTACTTGTAAGCATAAATTGTATCTGCATTTGAAGATATTCACCACCATTTGCTTACAATGCTGTTTGCAGATGGCAAACAGTTCTCCCGACCTGATGCCTCAGCAAGATCATAGGCATAGACATAGACAATGATATTTCTTTCATCACATGGGACCAGATTATAGAAAACCTACAACCACCTCCAAACTTAAAAATGAAAGGACAGCGGATTTTCTATGCTTTTGATAAAAATATCAATGTGCTCCAATCCAGGCGCTGAAAACACCTATTTTTTACCCCCAAACAAAGAGACCGGTGCTATGTGTTTAGGGTGTGTATCACTGGGTTTGTTTGTGTGTGTGTGTGTGTGTGTGAGAGAGGGTGTGTGTGTGTGTGTATTTGTGTGGTATTGTGTGTGTCTGAGCTCCCAAACGAATGGAACGATTACGAATGCGGTTTTTTTCTGTTTGAAAGCTGATGTGATCGAGATGGTTCTTAGATATATAGGGGTGTAAATGTGTTTTTTTATGTCTGAAAACTGATGTGATCATAAAATAGTAAATGTTTCATAAAACTATAAATCTAACAGCCCTTTGGTGGAAGGGAAAGTGCCTAGAATGCTGGCTGCATTGCCACCCTGTATACCAATACAAACTTTTTGACCTGAATAGGAGCTAGCATTCTAGTCACATGTCGCCAAGATTTTGCCAAGTAGTCTCTGAAAGATGAGACGGCACCAAGGTATCAACGCAAGTAGCATCCTAAACTAAAGACTGTCCATCTTCCAAGGAATTAAAATCATACCATCAGGCCTCTTGCCGTTGTCAGGCCCTTTGGTTTTAAGATTGACGAAACGCACTGACTAAGGCCCGATGGATGACTTTATTCAAACTGGCGTGTCGGGGAATCCGCCCTGCGCTTTTGTTGCAAGATAGTCCGTGGTGGCCAAGCCGATCCACCATTTCACCACAATGTGAGACTTGTCAAAAAACGCCCAGACGCAGAAGAACGGCTAATCGGATTGTCTGGTTGTCGAGTGACTTTCCTATATTTTTTTATGGTAGTGTTGCAACCAAAGATCGGATTCCCAGTGTGAAACTTGCTGTTTCACGCTCTGCAGAGCAAATGGACATATCAAGAAGATTTTTCCATTGTGCTAGATAAGCCCATCCCATTGCTTCAGGGAAGGAGGCGCTTTGCGCAAGGACTAATTTGGACAAGCTATTTTCCAAGTGCCCCTATCCTCAGTCAAAAAACTAATTTCGTAATTTGTAATACAGAATGATAAAATAGCTACGATTAATATTTGTGTACTATAAACTGAGGATAGGAAAGCTGGCAGAGATACACATGAACCTTATTGGTAGAGAGGCTTGGCACCAAGAGCGATCATCGAAAGAAATATTGAAGATAAAGGTGTGCGAATGTCAAACTGTTGTATATGTAAAGTATGAGGTAGGTCTTCGAAAAAAATATCATAAATAATTAAATATATATGTCTATGTAAATAATACACTTATTACGTTAATTATATTACTGAAAACTTATAACGTTTACTGAAAAACGTTGTGGAATAGATCCAAATATTTACAATGTAATACATAAATATTTTCTGTAATGTGATTTATGCACTGCCTTTCACAAGCTCAACGCCTTTGCTCAACGCGTATTAAGTAGGCTTATTCCAACTTTCTCAATTTAGAGTTGCTTGTTTGCTCGAAGGATTTAGAGAATAGACAAAAATAAGGTAGAAGTATAAAGAAAAGAGATTACAAAAATGTAAAACACCTAAAAACACTGTTTATTTATGAGGATACATTACTATAATATTTGGTCTGAGCTGTTTATATTACGCATGTTATCATAAATTTTACTTAGTAAAAAACTTCTTAGTTCTATTGAAGGTTGGCCATCATTAACCCCAGTTCTATAAAAATGGAACGAGTCGTTTTTCCAACGTCTCGTTACTTTTTGACGTTTTTTGTATGGCGTTTGTGCCTGACGGACAGTAAGCGAAAACGGTTGGTTTTATGATATAGGAACCGGCCATAACGCGACACCACAGCTTGAAACAAAGATCAGGTGCATTTGTTGAACCAATGTTGTAGATTTTTAGCCATGACATACTTTTTGTACCAACACTTCTATTTCCCTGGATTATCAACTATAGCGGTTGTACTTTGGACATCATAAAATATTTTTCCAATAAAATAATTAAATCGTCTTCATAATAAAAATGTTATTTTGTAAAAAAATAATAAAATAATTACAATTGAGCCAAATCAGTATCACTTTTTCGAAATTACCAACGTAATAATAATGCATAAATACAACATAAGATACGAAAGAGTTTTTTGAAGGCGGTGCCAAACCCAGGCATCATTATTAATATTGGCAAAGACAATCGAAAGGAAAAAAAGGAAAGGATTCCTTTCGATTGTCTTTGATATTGGTGAGCTTATTCAAAAAGGTAATGTCTTAAACGGCTTGACGTGCTATATAAAATAATAAGTTCTACATAAACTACTATCATTTACTAGATTGCTGTATTTGTGTCAATCGGTTTGTGAACGTGTGCTAGTCAAAATCTGCTCGCATACAAAACACGAAACGCAGAAGAGACTTGTGAGTCTCTTGTGCGTTTCGTGTTTTGTACGAGGGTACGTCATAGACAACAGCATATTACTTGGTACGTAGATAGGTATGTATTAATTTTGTAAAAATATTAGATTTAAATTATGCCTGGGTTTGGCACCGCCTTCAAAAAACTATTTCGTATCTTATGTTATATTTATGCTTTATTATTACGTTGGTAATTTCGAAAAAGTGATACTGTTTTGGCTCAATTGTAATTATTTTATTCTTATTAGTGGTTGTTTACAAAATAACATTTTTATTATGAAGTCGAATTAAGTTTTTTTTTAATTTTTTTTATTTTTTATTTTTAGTAGCCTAAGCAAACATCGGAAATAATATATGCCAAAGAAAATAGTAAACACTCACTTCACTTTAGACTTAAAGCGTTGGTAAATTAAAACCAAGGATGAATAAAACCACTTATATAACAACTTGTTGTTGCGTTCCTGTGACTAACTTCCTGCTCCATCATCAGACCCTGACAACCACATAACACCAGAGAACTCATCAAGAAAAACCAAATGAGCCCAAACTCGAAGTGGTTCCTTCATTTTGTTATTGAGTTCCTGTGACTACCTTCCAGCTCCATCATCCCTGGATACCACATAAAACCAGAGAACTCACCAAGACAAACCAAATGAGCACAAACTCGAAAGGGTTCCATCATTTTGTTGTTGAGTTCCTGTGACAACCTTCCGGCTCCATCATCAGACCCTGTATACCACATAACACCAGAGAACACATCAAGGCAAACCAAATGAGCCCAAACTCGAAGGGGTTACATCATTTTGTTGTTGAGTACCTGTGACTACCTTCCGGCTCCATCATCAGACCCTGAATACCACGGTAAACTAGAGAACTCATCAAGACAAACGGAAATGAGCCCAAACTCGAATGCGTTCCATCATTTTGTTATTGAGTTCCTGTGACTTCCTTCCGCCTCCATCATCAGACCCTGAAGACCACGTAAAACCAGAGAACTCACCAAGACAAACCAAATGAGCCCAAACTCGAAGAGGTTCCATCATTTTCTTGTTGAATTCCTGTGACTACCTTCCGGCTCTATCATCAGACCCTTGATACCACATGTGTGTAGTTACTTTGACTACTATTACTACTACTACTACTACTACTGCTACTGCTACTGCAGCTGCTGCTGCTGCTGCTGCTGCAGTAGCAGTAGCAGTAGTAGTAGTAGTAGTAGTAATAGTAGTCAAAGTAACTACACACATGTGGTATCAAGGGTCTGATGATAGAGCCGGAAGGTAGTCACAGGAACTCAACAAGAAAATGATGGAACCTCTTCGAGTTTGGGCTCATTTGGTTTGTCTTGGTGAGTTCTCTGGTTTTACGTGGTCTTCAGGGTCTGATGATGGAGCCGGAAGGAAGTCACAGGAACTCAATAACAAAATGATGGAACGCATTCGAGTTTGGGCTCATTTCCGTTTGTCTTGATGAGTTCTCTAGTTTACCGTGGTATTCAGGGTCTGATGATGGAGCCGGAAGGTAGTCACAGGTACTCAACAACAAAATGATGTAACCCCTTCGAGTTTGGGCTCATTTGGTTTGCCTTGATGTGTTCTCTGGTGTTATGTGGTATACAGGGTCTGATGATGGAGCCGGAAGGTTGTCACAGGAACTCAACAACAAAATGATGGAACCCTTTCGAGTTTGTGCTCATTTGGTTTGTCTTGGTGAGTTCTCTGGTTTTATGTGGTATCCAGGGATGATGGAGCTGATAGGTAGTCACAGGAACTCAACAACAAAATGATGTAACCCCTTCGAGTTTGGGCTCATTTGGTTTGCCTTGATGTGTTCTCTGGTGTTATGTGGTATACAGGGTCTGATGATGGAGCCGGAAGGTTGTCACAGGAACTCAACAACAAAATGATGGAACCCTTTCGAGTTTGTGCTCATTTGGTTTGTCTTGGTGAGTTCTCTGGTTTTATGTGGTATCCAGGGATGATGGAGCTGATAGGTAGTCACAGGAACTCAACAACAAAATGATGTAACCCCTTCGAGTTTGGGCTCATTTGGTTTGCCTTGATGTGTTCTCTGGTGTTATGTGGTATACAGGGTCTGATGATGGAGCCGGAAGGTTGTCACAGGAACTCAACAACAAAATGATGGAACCCTTTCGAGTTTGTGCTCATTTGGTTTGTCTTGGTGAGTTCTCTGGTTTTATGTGGTATCCAGGGATGATAGAGCTGGAAGGTAGTCACAGGAACTCAATAACAAAATGAAGGAACCACTTCGAGTTTGGGCTCATTTGGTTTTTCTTGATGAGTTCTCTGGTGTTATGTGGTTGTCAGGGTCTGATGATGGAGCAGGAAGTTAGTCACAGGAACGCAACAACAAGTTGTTATATAAGTGGTTTTATTCATCCTTGGTTTTAATTTACCAACGCTTTAAGTCTAAAGTGAGTGAGTGTTTACTATTTTCTTTGGCATATATTATTTCCGATGTTTGCTTAGGCTACTAAAAATAAAAAATTTTTTTTTTCAAAAAAAAACTTAATTCGACTTCATAATAAAAATGTTATTTTGTAAACAACCACTAATAAGAATAAAATAATTACAATTGAGCCAAAACAGTATCACTTTTTCGAAATTACCAACGTAATAATAAAGCATAAATATAACATAAGATACGAAATAGTTTTTTGAAGGCGGTGCCAAACCCAGGCATAATTTAAATCTAATATTTTTACAAAATTAATACATACCTATCTACGTACCAAGTAATATGCTGTTGTCTATGACGTACCCTCGTACAACTACTCGGAAAATTCACCCTTTTGAATAAAAAAACAACCATCTAAATCGGTTTAGAAATCTTAGAGATAAACACAAAATAAAGACAATATAAACATAAAATCGAATTGATTTATTCAACAAAACTATTTATTCTCGTAAAACTTCTGAACCAATTTTGATACAATAAAATCGGTCCGCAATTGACGGAGATATCAATCGACCTAAATAAAAAAAAAGACACAGCCGAACATATTATAACCGTCTCCTTTTGTGAAGTCGATAAAAATAAAAGCTGAATTGTGATATTTTTATGTTACAGGCCGAGTTCTATGACGACAGGCGGTGCAGTTGCATCTGCCCGGGTGTCGAGGAAGTGGGTAACAACAGAATGGGCAAGAGTTATTTCCGAGACAACATCCCACCTTCACAATGGTATCAAGTTTTCTTATAACTGCAACATTCTACAAATACAATAGATGTTTAAATAACCTGTTGATTTTCTGCAAATCACCAAACAAGTCCAAGGAGCGCACTGTGATAATAAGGGCCAAAATGACACATGACGAAAGGCACATGGGTCAACGTGTTTTGACCCATTCGCAACAGTTCCAAAAAAGGAAATGTTTTATATTAATTTTGGTGAAGATTTTTAAACTCCCAACCAAACGTAGTTTCAAAATTCCATTTCAAAGTTTCGTGATCCCGTTGATTCGTACATATACAGGTAAGCAGAATTCTATTGAATCACAAACTCCTGGTTTCTAGAAGCCATGAGTAGTATGAGACAAAGAGGGATTCTTTATCACGAGCTAAATTAATTGTATCGGGATAGCTGAACCAATTTCATCCAAACCCATCTCGTTAACTAAAAATATAAAAATTGCATTGAAATTGATCTATACGGGAAGCTACGATGCCAGACAGACGAAGGCTTCTTCCAGTTCCGTGCTGTTCCATCAAAAACGTGCAAAACGGCAAGTAATAAACAGTTTTCGTGTCAAAACCTTAAATATATTTATTAAGTTATCATTAGAACTGAAAAATATATTTAAAAGAAACAAGTTGTTTGTTTCTCGTATGAGGTAGTGCTGTGCTAGAGTTATTCAGGCCGCCCAAGGGCCGCTGACATGGCTTAACGACTAAAAATTAGTAGGAAACCGCACATCATTTATTTATTGTTTCTCAGGTGAGGTTGAATGACGTCGTGTAAGGGTCCCAGATTTATCTAAAACTAGCTACTCCCCGCGGCTTTGCACGCTTGCAAACTTTTCGACCCCTTTCACCCCCTTAGAGATGTTTTTTTTAAAACCCTCCCTCAAAGGAGGACCTTTAAAGCAAGGTCCACCAGTTTAGGCTGTGCGTTGTCTGTCAGTCAGTAGGTAGGTATGTCACGGTACTGGTATATTTACTGGTTATAAAGATGTAATATTTCCCATCCAAAATTATTGACAACATTATGGTTCAAAACCATAATGTTGTCAATAATTTTGGATGGGATCAAAACCACACATGTATAAATTTTCAATGTGAATTTTCTACATAACATTCTATATCTATACTTATAATAAAGCAATAAGTACGAAAAAGTGTACAAAAAAGAGAATTTAAAAGAAATGGTCTAGGTACATAAAATAAGAGACTGAACAAGAACATAAGATTTTTAAAAATCGTGTCTGTCTGTATGTTTGTTCAGCATCCAGTAAAAACTACTGGATACTGTTCACTGTTGGATAGCTTAGGGCTTGACTTAAAAACTGGTGTACTTGGTACCTCAATCCGATGAGTAAGCCGTGCAATCGATACAAATCTTGACGGCTGAAGGAATTTTGATCAAATGTTGGTGTTTTTGATCTGAGAATAGCACATAGAGTACTTTTAACCTAGAGATATGACAAGTACAGCTAGTAAAACAATAATTACGAAAAAGTCTGTACAAAGAAGATAGTTTAAAAAAAAAAGTCTTACTTAAAATAAGCTAATAAGAATGTAACTTTTTTTTAAATTCTTTTCTGACTGTTTGTTCGCGCATCACTTAAAAATTATTGGACTGAATGCGATGCAGTTTTCACTGTTGAATAGCTTATGGTTTGACTAAAAAACTGGTGTACTTGGTATCTCAGTCCGATGTGTAGGAGCCGATAAATCTATAAAAACTTTTTGACGGCAGAAGGAATATTGATCAAATGTTGGTATATTGGTATTTTAGTCTTGGAATAGTACATAGAGTACCTACTTTTAACCTAGAGAAACTACCACGTGTGCGAAGCCGCGGGTACATGTAGTGTAACATAATGGAATAGTTTTGAGTAATTATTGTTCGCTCTTATCCAGATAAATAATGAGTTAATGTGGAAAAAATACATAAACTCACACACAATTCCATACAGTTTTTACTTGATTCTAAATAATTGCACAGGGTGGAAATATTATGATTTGTTCCTCACCTTCTCTATTAATCCCATTTGTTCTCACCCTCCCCCCCTTGCAAAAACATCCCTCACCTTCTCTCCCCTTCCCTTCCTTCACCCCCTTTCTTTTTAACTGTCCTTCCGCCTTTCTCCCCCTAAACCCCCTCGCCCCTCACCCCACTCTCCATCCTCTCTTCCCCTTAACCCTTTATTAGAAAAAGGGAAAGTGGATATGTATTTTTTTTGCTTGCGGTTTCTAAGCAAATTTTTTGTTCGGGCAGCAACTGCAACGACATGGTCCTGCCGCGTATAGGGCACCACGTTAACGGAAGCATGCTGGCCTTTTGCATGGAGTGCGAGTGCAAATACGAAACGCGAAACACCGCGGTGATAATGGTAAGTCTAGCACTGACGTATAGTCTTCTTTCGAGTCGGTTTTGCAAAGGCTTTACAACTATTGTGCTACTAAGAGTGGTCTACCTGAGGGTGTATTCTCAGCATCCGGTCAATGAGGACGCCCTGCAGTGCGATTCAGCTAACAAAACGCACGTGATCGCTGAGCGATCGTTACCATACCATTACGGTGTGGCCATACTTAGATTAAATAAAAACTGGAGAAATGTGGCGAGATGTGGGTGAAGGTTCGGGAAAGTGAGGGAAGGGTAGGGCGCACCCTTTACCCTACCCATCCTTTCAGTCTTCCCCCACTTCGCACCACCAGACACACTTCCCGCACCCTTCCCCGACATACCCACCACTCGTCCACTTCCCACAACCCTCTCCTCACTTTCCCCCACCTTCCCTTCACCAAATCTTCATCCCCCACATTTCTCCAGTTTTTTATTTTTTATAACTATGGCCACACAGAAAGGTAACGATCCACTGCGATCACGTTGCGGTTTGTTAGCTGAATCGGGCGGCTGGTACTTCACCGTTGAGTCCCTCTTGACGACCTGTAATGATCGTGGCAGAATGCGTTTGGCGCTGACAAGATGTACGGCCTTCTGCCGAAACAGATCCAGTGTTCTCTGCACTCTGCCACTATAGTTTTATTGGTTGATGAGGCAAAGTACGCGCTGTAGTCCGCGAACAGGGACTACAGCGCGCTACTTGATGCCCCTTTACTTCACACACCTGTTCTCTCTTCAGGACTGAGATGTCATTTGTGTACACCCGTACACTGCCGGAGAGAAACAGCTGCCGTGGGGATTATGTGACGTTTTCCACCGCCACATGGAACATTCTGCTCCGCAGAAATTAAACTATGATCGTTGTGAGTGCCTGTATGGCAGTGTTTGTAAATTTGTAAAGGAGCTCCTCGTGCCACACTCGGTCGAACACCTCGATATCTAGGAAGACATCGACGTTGTAGCGGCCCCTGTTGGTTTGTTGATACTTCAGCTAGCGCTAGATGGTGCTTCACTCTTGTGAGCTTAGGGCTAGTACGAATGTCAAACTGGGGTGAGGAGTGAGGTCAGCCTCGCAACAGCAGGCGCTCAAATAGTTTGGTTTGGTTAATAGGCGGGGTAGCAATGTGACGGTCGGTAACTGACAGAGTACCGTCTCTCCGTCCGTTCATCCCCAACTTGGGCAGCACAATCACCTTTCTAGTTTTCCGAAGAAGTGAAAAAAAGCGAAGAAAAAAACGAAGAAGTTTTTTGTGGTGGTTTCGTTAAAGAGACGTGCTAGGGAAACCAGGCTCTTTGGTAAGAGTTGTTTGATCACAATATTTTTGATGATATCTTGTCTTGATGCCTTTCTACTTCCTATTCCACAACAAACGATGTACTGAGGGTGTACATCGTTTGTTGTGGAGTAGGAATTGGTTCTCCAGATCCCGCGTTTTTGTTTGTGTGAGCTTCTCCGATCCCTCAACCAATTCAAACCGATGTAGAGTAAAAAGTAAAAAATATATATTTTTACAACCGGATTCAAACTTAATGGCGGCTGCTGTGAAGGTGGCATGAGACGCTGCGCAAATAATTTAGGTGTGCGCGGCGTTTGAGAGGTGAGGGACTGCACGAAGCCGTGCTGGCAGTGCGCTTCACTCATAGCCGCCCTACCAAATTTCTTAAAGATCGTATCAGCAGTGGTTCGAAACTTGACGTCGGACAAACATACTATACAAACGCGGTTTCAGTCAAGTTGACGACCGGTTGGTCTTGCTAGTGACCCTGGGAACGAAATCAATCGGTCGCGGGTTCGAATCCCGCAAGGGTTTGCTCACAACAAACATTTCTGCTCATCACACAAATGATTGCAATCATTTGTGTGATGAGCAGAAATGTTTCCGAGTCATGGAGTCATTTATGTATGTTTATCCGTTATCTAGTGCCCATATTACAGGGTATCCTAGTTTGGGGCTAGGTAATTGGTATGGAATTGTCCCAAATATATTTATTTATTTATTAGTTAGCTAAGAGAGCTCGCTTCGCTCGCCCAATAATTTTGTTCTATTTGTCCAGGTGGTGATCATATTGCTATGCTGGACAATATCCCTGCTGTTGGTGTACATGGGATGCCTGCACTTAGTACACTGGATTTCCTTTCGACATAGAGAGGCTAACCGGCCTCAAAACATTGAGCAAGGGCCTGAGGAGGTACTTAACCCCATGCATTTATATGAAGCGTGCTTCGTGTCGGACCCAACCTTTTTCGCATGGTACCGCTTTTTTCGTAGCTCTATCTTTTTCTGTCGCTCGGAAACATCGTTTGCTAAAGCGAGAAACAGTGCTGGGCGCACGGGCGCATCAGGAGTACGGTCGCGCGCCATCAGCGCTTTTCGTTTTAGCGAACGACGTTTCTGGGCTACAGAAAGGGATAGAAGGAAATTAATTTGTTTCAGGAACACGTTACCCTTCTTAATTCCCTGGAGTCTGATTCTGATTACTCCGAGTTAGATCCCGAGGGCGGCTAAACATCTTCATCATCACCATCACAAGCATCGCACACATTTCTACCGGACTGAGAAATTCTATGTAAAAAATTGAAGCGCGACGAATAAGTGCGACCTTTATTTTCTACTAGCTTTCCCGCCCGTGACGTAGTCCGCGTGGACTACAGTTTATTTTCTACTAGCTTTCCCGCCCGCGACGTAATCCGCGCGGACTACAGTATATTTTCTACTAGCTTTCCTGCCCGCGACGTAGTCCACGCGGACTACAGTTTATTTTCTACTAGCTTTCCCGCACGCGACGTAGTCCGCGCGGACTACAGTTTATTTTCTATTAGCTTTCCCGCCCGCGACTTAGTCCGCGCGGACTACAGTTTATCGCGAAAAAAAGCATGCTATCTAAGATATTAAAAACCAATGCAAAAGTAGGTCTAATACCAACGTACAGCGAGTAATCAACAATTTCCAGTTTCCCCGTTGAAACTTACGAATTTCCGGGATAAAAAGTATCCTATGTTTTATTCCAAAGTATAAGCTATCTCTATTCAAAATTTCATCAAAATCTGTCCAGCCGTTATCGCGTGAATCCTCCCCAAATAAACAAACAGACAACCTTTCACTTTTATATATTGGTATGGATGTGGATATTATAACCATTGTGTTTGTGTAATAATAATAAGAATAACATCTACCTTATTGACTACTCAATTTGTTAGAAGTTTTCTGTTGTTTTTATAAAAAATACGAGATGAAATGCACTGAGAGAGATGGTGCTAGCCAAGCTACTACTGTGACGAGGTCAAAACCTCTTTCATAATAATACTCTTTTGATCTCTTAATTCTTTCATAATCCATTTCTTTTCATTTTGATAGTTGGTGATTATTCATTCAAAATAAAAATATCCTGTCATTTTTTACATTGATTTTTGGAGCAAAAGAGAAATATGATATAAAATACATAAATAAGTTTATAACCAGTTGAATTACACTTGTAAATATATAAACGATAATACCTACTTATGAGGTTATTTTAATCCGCATCGTCAAAGTACAAAAGTCTGGTCATCTCCTCCTGTTCTTGTGCTTCCAATAGTTCCTGTAATTCTGTGTCACTGAGGTTTGGGTCCTGGGCTAGTGGGAGCAACCCAAACCCTGGGACTGCCCCGTGACACTACCACAAAAGAAATAATAGTACTAACAAGAAATACTAGTACGTACAGAAGGCCGCCACTACAATAAAGTGCAATTCAGCTCGCACGACCTTGATGCGTATCATTTTATATGCTTCTCTTCTTCTAATGCGTAAGTCTATCTCAGTCTATCTCGCGGCAAGCCATGGTTAGTATATTATGGTTGGTTGTTTATTTTACATCGAGTGAGAGACTTACTGTGAGACAGGCCTGCTACTAATTCCTATTGCTCCGTGCTTCGTAGGGCACGTGAGCTCGGCAGCGGTTGCTTTTAAGTAGTGATTACAATGTTTGGTTTCGATTTTACCTACTTGTATTTTTGGACTGAAACTGAATCTGTAGGTATTATATATTGTAAAGGCCAAATTCCACACTTCTCCCTGGCTTTCTTAAACGATGACATATCTTAATTCTAGTCGCATTCAAAACGATGGTTGTATTTTTGAAAAACACAAAGATAATTTTTGTGCAATGTACCTATAGCATTTGTGTAAATGTACTCGTACTTATACTTACTAATGTAAAAGGCAAAGACTGAAGACATAGGCCTAATTAAAAGTTGGAAGATTAGGTACAAGCTCCCTCAGGAGTGGACCGCATACATTATTTGACACAATCGGATTGCATAGCAAGTGTTAGCAGACTCATCCACGCTACAGTCTGCAAATGTCATCTTTGTTTTTAAAGCACACGAAGCACCACTGGGAATTTAACAGTGTGGGTGAGTTTGCTTGTAGTTGTATCTAGCCCAGTTTTTGTTTACGTGATATTAAAGCGTGCCTTATCTTCCCCCTTTAGCTAGATCTATGACTGAAAAGTAGTGCAAAATTGCGTGAGGTTCTAATATAGGCTGATGCGGAAGTTGAGCGTTTACATTTGTTGCTCTGTATTTTGTTAAACTATAATGTTAGTTACATTAGAAATAGTACAGACTGTTTCATACTTGTTTTCTATTCTTGAGTACTTTAACCAAGTAACTTTTTGTATAGTAAACAAATAATATTAAATGACCGACAAATCGGGCAAATATTGTTAACCATTTATATAAGAGTATATGTGATCATAAAGTATAAGCCTGTTTTTTTTTCTTAGTTGTTTATGTTATGCTTAGTAAAGTACTTAGTCTCGGTGTTGTTTTCAAATGCTTAGTTTTAAGAATTTTCCATGTTATAATGACCAAGTTAGATTTAGCTGTATTATTTAGCATCAATGTCACTAAAAATGTTAAAACTGTATACGGTGCGAGAATTCAAAGTCTGAATTTGATAATAAAAATTCATCAGTTTTGTAATGACATTTTGAAAGTTGTAATTTGTATTAAGTATAAGAAAATATATAAAAAAAATTGTATGGATCTAAATAACAAATTGCACTTCGCATTGTTTTAAACTTCCTTTTTTAAAGTTCAGTATAATGTGAGAATCTCTTTTCAGCTATTCTGAGCGTATTGTATTTATTGTTTAGTGGAAAATGTTCAAGGACAATTAAATCACACATTACAGTCATACATTTGGGACAAATATTCGAAATCTTGGTGTAATTATAAAACCTACTTTATGGATTTAATGCATTTACTAATATAAAATCATTTATGATAATGTTGTTTTATTTGGAAATTACATCAACAAACAACTTTCCTTGAAATTCAAGCGCGTGCTCTTGGTTGTGTTGAAGTTGTGTCTTTACTCTTTATATAATACGAACCAAACTTAATGGCGGCTGTGATGATGGCGCGGGGCGCTGCGCAATAGCAAATATTAGGTATGCGCGGGCGTTGGAGGGGTGAGGGGATGCGCGATGCCGCGCTAACGGCGCACTTCACAGCCGATTAAGTTTGGTTCGTACTACGAGTATACTGGTGTGTGCGTGTGCAACGTAGGGTTGGAATAAAAATGCTTAGTTTACATTTGCTGTGGTTTAAATTGCACTTCAGGGGCCTAATTCTCTAATTTTAAGACGGAATTGCCGCCTGCGTGGAATTCGCGTGAAATTGGCGTGAGTGGTCATACAGAATCCAGGCCCTGTGCTGAGACTGCAAATACTGCTAACAGTCGGTTAAAATTGTTGGTCAGCCTAAGCACGCTAACAAATTAAACCGACGTACTTATGTCATTTGAGTCAGCTGTTCTGTGAATCTACCTACTGTTGTTTTGTTTTGTTTTTAGTTTTCTCATTTATCTCTTAGTTCTGTTGAATTCGTTTGCTTCTGCTAAAAGAATATAATCATTATTATATGTACTGGAAGTCTGGCGGGAATTCCAACAACATATCAACACAGAATGACATAATATGTCACATAAAAGAACTACTAGTGTAGGATCAATAGTTTCAAAGTTATAGCCCTTTTAAGTTTGACAGCTGTCATCCAAAACGAAGATATCGATGAAATCTATCACTTCTGTAAAGGAACTACTAGTCCAGGATCAATAGATTCAGAGTTATAGCCCTTTTAAGTTTGACAGCTGTCATCCAAAACGAAGATATAGATGAGATCTATCACCTCTGGGATGCGTTCACTTACTACGCTCGAATCACCCGTGCGAATATTAAAAAGTGAACACGCCCCTGTAAAGAAAATACTAGTCCAGTATCCCTTTCAAATTTGACAGCTGTCATCCAAAACGAAGATATCGATGAGATCTATCACTTCTGTAAATAAACTATTAGTCCAGGATCAATAGATTCAGAGTTATAGCCCTTTTAAGTTTGACAGCTGTCATCCGAAACGAAGATATCAATGAGATCTATCACTTCTGTAAAGAAACTAACTAGTCCAGGGGCCCGTTCACATAAACGTTCGAGGACGCACGGATCACCCGCGCGTACACTCGAAATCGTTCACGGCGTCGTCCGGGCGTTCGCCTGGGTCATCCGAAAAATAGTAGTGGAGGGGAGGAATAGTATGTAACTGACATTTGACAGTTGTCAGTTGTATGTGGACGTCCAAAGTCGTTCACTATCTCCGGATGATCGAGCGATAATCGCACGGATGATTCGAGCGTGTAAGTGAACACAGCCTAGGATCAATAGTTTTAGAGTTATAGCCCTTTTAAGTTTGACAGCTGTCATCCAAAACGATATCGATGAGATCTTGACAGGTATACAGGTCGGTAGGTGACGTATGACATGTCACTGACATCTGTCACCTGTGTTAAGTAGTGAGGGACAATGCCACATGGTTAGTTTTGATATCCACTGGGGGACAAAAGGAATAATTTAGTGTTCCCAACTGGGGTCAACGCTACTTTTTTTCCCATTGTCCCCCAGTGGTGGATAAAAAGTGGGGGACAACGGGAATAAACGCGTAATTCTATCTCAGTCTATCTCGCGACAAGCCACGGATAGAGTAACGCGGGCGTTACAGAAATTAGCGCGCGCAAGTACATCGAGTGAGACAGGCCTGCCTATAGGTAGGTTATACGATACTGCATTAGGATGGTTTCACAGCTCTGCAGATCCACGCCTTCCCCCCTGTAATAAATAGTAAAAGGCTACGTGTAAAATAAAATGTTTTAAATGTGTAAATCAATTTATTGCAATGTTACCGACAACAACATTCTAAAAACTCTTAGTAATAATATACGAGTGAGTTACAGTATAGACAAAAAATACATTCAAAAATGGCAAGATCTCTATTGCTAATTCAATATAGCTTAAAGTAATGCCAAATAAAGGCAAAAAGCGCCGGTCGTTACAGCAATAGACGCGTGCGTCAGTCTTGTTTTCAGACCATACTTTCAACGCAACAATGGAGTTTTTTTATATTACTTATTCACTATTAACAAAATATAAACATGAAATGATATACCTATCTAGTAGTTCCAATACTCGAAAAAAAAACTGAAATGAACTAAGAAAGAAATGAAAAAAAACTAATAATTAATTTATCGCTTGCATTTCGTATGAGGGTAGTGCTGGCTTCTGGTCTGAGTTTAATGGTTAATAATATAATTATATATCATTGATAATGAGAAAAAATAATGAGATATTTCCTTACACGATTTTATTTATGATAACATTTGATACTTATAAGTACACAGACCAAAGCGACGAAAGCGTTTAAGTGATCCTTGTTTTATTATAAATAGCTAAAATGTATTTTAGTAATACTAAATTGAATACTATACAACAAAATAGTTAAAACTGGTTATTTGAATACATAGTCCTTTGGCTACATTTTTAAATGTACATCAGGGCCCTATTTCAAAAAACTATAGTAGACTGACAAGTGTCAATCGACAAATGTCAGTCAAACTACCGAAATGCGTTTCATAAAAACCCGACAATTCATTCAATGAATTGTCAAAATATTACTAAATGTGTTTCATAAAACATTAGTAGTGACCGGCAGTCAACCGACAATAGTCTAACAAATGTCAATAGAAAAACGTTTTATGAAACGGCGGTTGCTCAAAAATTACCACGATTTGTAGAATTGTCGTGACAATTGTGACAGCCGAAGCTTTAACCATCACACTACTATGACTGGCATTGTGAAATGCAATATGACTGACAATCATCAGTCCTGTCGTGATTGTTCGTTATATGAAACGCAGGTTTGGCGTATTTGACTGACATTTGTAGTTTTATTATGATTTGTCGCTTTATGAAATAGGGCACAGGTCCTTAGAAACGGCCTAGATAAGAAATATTCTCAGGTTCGTCAACGAACATCAAACTACTTTTATTGTGATACTTTTTCATTATTGCTTTTTTTTCTTGTAGTCCACGCCAGCAAAATCGCGTGCAAAGGCTAGTAGTAAAGTCATTGGTGCATGGCCGAGGTTGAACCAGCTGCCTTTGTATCGTAAAGCACACATGCTACCACTAAGCCAACTTTCCTCTGATTTAATGCTCGTTAACTTTGACGTCTCTGAGCACGACAGTATAGTTACAATGTTCAAGCGGGTCAATATACAAAGCGTTCGAGTTCTAAGGTTGATAATGTCGCCCAAGGTACTGCTGCGGGTCGTGAAGTTTCCTCGTCGCTTGGTAGACGTCGCGTTCCTTATCCGGATACTTGGTCGGGAGGTTTGGCGAATGAAGATTCACTTTGGCCGCGTACCTGTGACAAAAACATCCACATTGCACTCAAAATTAAGCTGAAATTATCTAGCACGTGTTTTGTTTGCTTGAAAATCTGTATTTTGGCAAAACAACTTACAATACACAAATAGTACATTATATATAGATACAAATATTACTTATAAATATTGACGATGAATTTTTTTCTCTAACCTCTGTTAAATAACCTTTAAGTAGCATTCAAATGTTCGTATTTTTTAAGTATAATGACAGATATTTAATGAATGATAATTTTCGTCTCAGGATACGGCAGTAAGACGATTCATTAGTGGTGAAGTCCCCTACAAAAGTAGTTTTTGCCCAAAAACAATGTTCTATAAATATGCCATTAGAGGTTCAAAAATGTACTCTTACTCGCTTTTAAGGTGCAATCCCATTATGCAAGCCTTGTATGCATGTATGACGTCACATATGCGTACAAGTTGCTTGCATTGGAAACATGTTTACGGAGTGTACAAATTGCAAGCAGGCTTTACTTTGCATACCAGTGGAAATTTTCACAACATTCGAGTGACTTGTACGCACAAGTCGAGTGACTTGTGCGTACAAGTCACTCGCAGTACGCAATTAGAAACGTGCAACTAACGTTTGCGCGTTCAATTTGAGCGTCACTTGAATAAAAATTTACAAGTTCAACTACCTACATACAACTTGTAGCTTGTATGCAGGTTCGTTTAAGTTGCATGCAATTTGCAACTTGCATACAAGTAACTTGCATAATGCAATCGCGCCTTAGAGCCACTTTTAGTATACAGTACAAAACTTAAAGCAGCTGTATATTTTTCTAATTGATTATTTCAGTACTAAAAGAGATTGAAATATTTATATAGGACTAGCTGTGCACGCAGCTTTGCCCGCGTAGTTATTTCTCTGGGTTCTATGTAACCTATTTGTTATTCCGAGATCAAAAGTACGTACAAAGTACCATAAACTACACGTCATTATATATTTTTTTTGCCGTCTTAGTTTTTATATCGATTGCTCGGCTTCTACTTATCAGATTTAAAGTAAATACCTAAGCTAGCCAGCAGTGAATCCCAAATTTACGTGATATGAGAACAGACAGACACCATTAAACGTATTCTTGTTCAGTAGACAGACTTTTTGTTTCTACTTTATTATATGTATATAATTATCAGCCTATATCTGTCCACCGCTGGGCGTAGGCCTCTCCTAATACACGCCACTGAGCTCGGTCTTATGTATATATGGCTCAATCTATCTGGAAAGTTTAGTTCGATCTAACTTGTTGGTGTCCGGAAAAGTTATTTGATGGTTTTTTCCACAACCCCTAAGAGGGCAGTGGGAAGACGTTTTTTTAATCAATTTCGCATAACTTTAATATACGTACCGTATACCCGCTATATCGATTTCATAATGTCCACTGAGCACGTATTCGTTCGTTATCTTCTGACGAACTCCGTTTTCGTCCAAGTTTTCCACGAAGCCGAGGCACACCTGGAACGATACCATTTTCAGTTTCTTTATGTAGACGATTTTGACATGCGATGCATCAATCAACTCTTCACTGTTTATAAAGAGATCCCGGGCACTAAACACAGCTACAAATATTAGGTTTGATGCAATTGTTTTAATCGTCATATATGAGGGTCTGATAATGAATAGTGTAAGACCAAGATCTGTGGCATTGACTAACTTTGAAAACGAAGTTTTGAACACTACAAGATGGTAATAAAATCAGACTGCTTTTTAAATTTTGCTCAAATTTAACTTGCCTTCATATCTTGATTAGTTATAGGTGTGAAACAAGACATGAGTACAAAAACTAAAACCCGGCTACAGTCGTGTAAAAAATAGCCAGACACATTTGCGATGAAGTCGAATCAATTGATACCTCGATTGTCAATATCGGACCAAGTTTTAAGTTTGAACACATAACCCTTCCTTTACTTCGCCGTAGTCGGGTAATAAAGCAAAATGTAATGTTAATTGGTTAGCAAATATTTACTTACAACTCTGTAAATAGTTATATTAACATTATTCGCATCAGTTGGATGATTCTGGAACGTCTCATTGGCACTTATATCATTTGTATTTATTTACACCGTGTATTTATCCATACCAATATATAAATGTGAAACATTGTCTGTTTGTTTGTATGTTTTTTTTTTGTTTGGGGAGCTTTCATGCGATAACGGCTGGACGGATTTAGATGAAATTTGGAATGAAGATAGCTTATACTCTAGAATAAAACATATGATACTTTTTACCCCCGAAATTTGTAAGTTTTTACGGGTAATCTGGAAAATGTTGATAACTCGCTTTAAAAATGGTCGCCATGGAAACGAAATAGCAAGTCTGTCAAAAAACTTCAACAACATTGGTGCTATACCTACTTTTGCATTGGTTTCTAATATCCTAGAAGAACATAGGATGCTTTTTTCGCGATAAACAGTAGTCCGCGCGGACGAAGTCGCGGGCGGGAAAACTAGTTAGGTATAAAAAATAGTATACATAAGACTCTATTCCTGAAGAATCGATTGACACCTCGCTTGTCAAAATCAGACCAATAGGGGCGACGCAGTAGTGGAACATCCACAGACTGTTAAACTCATTACCCTTCCCATGCTTTGCCAAAATCGGGTAAAAATTACGATTAATCGCTAAAGAAGGGAATGACTTGTTGACGTGGAAACGAAATATGAAATAATAACATATCTATCAGGTAGGTACGTGAGTAATAGTGCAGTTGTCTATGGTCAAAAAGCACCACGATCGTTGCTGCCAAAGATTTTGGATTGCGATTACAGACTATTTTTAGAAGATTATTATGCTACTAGTTCGAAAAGTGCGGCGGTGTGAGGCGCTGCCCGTGCGAAGCCGGGGAATTAAAACAATTTATTGCCAAATAACATTTACTTAATTAAACAAAACAAAAATCACAGAATAAGTATCTAATAGTACATTACTGCTGCGGTCTGTAATGACTGCGTTGCTGGCAGCGATGATGATGGCCGAGAGCGTAGCTAAGCAAAGCTCGAGGCCATCACAGCGTGGCCAGCAGGGCAGTCATTGCGGACCAAGGCTTGTAGAGCTTTACTCAAACAATGCAACAACAACGAAAACAACAACGACCACAACAACAGAAAAAGAAACAATAACAGAAACATAAACAGAAACAGAAACAACAACAATCACGATCTCATCAGCTTTCAAAAAGAAAACAACTATCAAAATCGGTCCATTCGTCTGGGAGCTACAACGCCTCTCTTTTCGAGTTCGGTGGTTAACAAAACCACAGAATAAATAATAGTACTAAAAAAACACGACAATAATGGATTTTCAAAGGTAATTGCTGGCCGCAAAACACGACAGTAATGGATTTTCAAAGGTAATTGCTGGCCGCAAAACACGACAGTAATGAAATTCCATACAACTTTGCTGGCGCCTATTCCAGCAGCGCGGCAAGGTCGACTTTGCCTAAAGAAGGTTGTCGTAATAATGACCACATTACAAGCTTGTTTGAGTAAATAAATGAAAGTGCATGTTTGGCAATTGGGTAAGCTCAGCACTGTACTGCGCAGGCTAACTTTAGTTTTAGCGTATCCCATTGCTTGAACCGCAGGCTAAGTTTAGTTTTAGCGTATCCCATTGCTTGAACCGCAGGCTAAGTTTAGTTTTGGCGTATCCCATTGCTTGAACCGCAGGCTAAGTTTAGTTTTAGCGTATCCCATTGCTTGAACTGAGATGTTACTCAAGCACGAACAAAACAAAAAAAATTTGAGCCTGGCATTAGAGGCAGGAGAGGAAATGTGACATATTGTAAGAAAGGGGAAAAAGATTTAATAGGAAAAATAATTTAAAAAAAACACGGCCAATGAGAGTCAGACTCGCGCACCGAGGTTACGTATTACGATTTGTCTACTTTGCGGTTTTCGGATTTTGCCTTTTACTTGTTCGTTATGACATTACTGCTAGCCAACGTTCAACGTGAAGTGCCCCATAGATTTTGATTGCGTTGACTTAGAAACTTGATTCTGTCACAGCTCCAAGGGATTGCAGACCTGAGTATTTGATATTAATTAAAAACTTGATAGGTACCTCCACGCGTTCCTGCGAAGTGTCTTGACAGACAGACAGACGGACAGACGGACAACATAGTGATCCTATAAGGGTTCCTTTTGAGGTACGGAACCTTCGGAACCCGGATATATTATTTTAATAAAAATAAGGGTTATTAAACATTAACAATTACAAAATAAGTGACGTCACAACAGGAGGTTAACAAATCAATGTTTGTGTGGTGTTACTTCTGAATGATCCCAAACGTCGCTCTATGTCGAGTTGATGGTTCTGTCACCTGTTTCTTGAAGGTGAACCCGTAGCTGGTGGTCATGGTCTGGCCGCAGTAGTTCCCGTTGCGGTAGATGTTACTTCTGAATGATCCCAAACGTTGCACTATGTCTAGTTGATGGTTCTCTCACCTGTTTCTTGAAGGTGAACCCGTAGCTGGTGGTCGTGATCTGGCCGCAGTAGTTTCCGTCGCGGTAGATGTTACTTCTGAATGATCCCAAACGTCGCACTATGTCGAGTTGATGGTTCTCTCACCTGTTTCTTGAAGGTGAACCCGTAGCTGGTGGTCGTGATCTGGCCGCAGTAGTTCCCGTCGCGGTAGATGTTACTTCTGAATGTTCCCCAATGTCGCACTATGTCGAGTTGATGGCTCTCTCACCTGTTTCTTGAAAGTGAACCCGTAGCTGGTGGTCGTGGTTTGGCCACAGTAGTTCCCGTCGCGGTAGATGGGCTCCCCGCCCCACGACCAGAGGTCCAGGTCGTAGTCGTGATCAGTCAGCAGCAGTTGCACGTACTGTCGGCAGATGCCCTCTTCGCGCTGTTTCAGCAGAGCGTCGCGCCCGATGAACGGTATGTCTTTCTGTTGGAGAAAACGCTTTGAAGGTGACTGAATAGTCGCTGGGTATATTTAGTAAGAACTTAGGAAACTGCTGAAACACCCGAGTTCGGATACGTTTAGGTGTTCCAAATATCTCGGGAGCGTAATTTTAACCGTCATAATCATCACCATCAACAGCCTGCATTAGTCCACTGCTGGACATAGGCCTCTCCTAATGCGCGCCATTGAGCCCGATCTTCGGCTCTTCTCATGTAATAGCTGCCAGCTACTTTGTGTAAATCGTCACTCCATCAGGGTCCCAATTCTGTTAGCTATTATTGAACCGATATAACGCAAGTCAATTGCATGAAATATTCCGCGAATTTTTCTCTTTTACCACAAAGAGCTAGAGGCATTTTTTTTAGAAATTTTTATAAAAAAATTAAAAATGAATATACAAAATCCAAAAAGCGAAAATTTATTTTAAGTGCTAAAAGATAATTTCGTGCGATCGACTTACGTTATCGCGGTTCTATAGTTAACAGAATCGGGGCCCTGGCCGGAGGGCGTCCTACACTACGTTTGCCTACGTTGGTCTCCACTCAAGAATTTGTCTACCCCACCGGTTATCGGTTCTTCGACTTATGTGACTAGCCCATTGCCACTACAGCTAATTTTCTGAGCTATATCGGTGACTGTCGGATCACCTCGTTCCTGATGCGATCCCTTAGAGAAACCCCGAGCTTATATGTTATAACAATTCCTATCACAATACTATGAAGAGTTTCTACGAGGTTTAAACGCGAAGCAGTTGCTTCATTGACTTATGAGGTAGAGCGGCCAATACTGATGTGCCAGAATTTGTCAGGCCATCCGAAGGCATCTGACATAGCTTAACGACTGCTATTAATCAATAACAGTCGGGACCGACAGCATAGTAGTATGAATAAGGTAGTGGCTACATCTGGTGGCAGTTACACAGGCATGTGACGTGGCTTAACGACTGCTTTAATTATTAGTAACCGCGACCAAGGGCTTAACGTGCCCTCCAAAGCGGAGCGTCGGCAATTTTTTTAGTTTATTTTGTTTTCGGTGCGGATCCAATACCGAACCCGGTGTCATTGAGTTACTAAAAAAACATATTGCCGTTCATGTCTCAGGCGCTGTTCAGTGTACCTCAATGTTCTGGAAATGCAATTGTAAAGTGCAGTGTGGCGCATCCACGTGGCTTGGCGGCTTACCATCAGGAGAGCCACCTGCTCGTCTTATCATTTTTAATCAAACAAACAAGACAAGTTCAAAAATTAAATCCAGACTACAGTCGGGAAAAAAATAACCAATGACACAATTGAAGACAAATCGATTGAAACCTCACTTGTCAAAATAGGACCAAGTTTTTAGTTTGAACACATAACCCTTCCATTGCTTCGTCGTATACGGGTAAAAAAATAGCCTAGAAAGACTAATCTATTGATCCTCGCTTATCAAAATCGGACCAATAGTGGCGACGCTATGGTGGAACATCTAAATACATACATAGATAGACTGTTAAACACAAAAATCACCCTTCCTTTGAGTCGGGTAACCAGGTCACAAACACACAGGTACAGTAAGAAGCACTTACGTCAAACTTGACTCGCCACGTGCGCCCGCACTCCAGGGGTGTGGTCACCGTGTCGATGTCCTGTCCCCAGAACGCGAAGAATTTCTCCACCCTGAGAGCCCTGGAGGCGTAATAGCCCACGTGTCCTATTCCGTACTTCTTGCCCTCAGTCATCAGCCGATTGTACACGTGGAGTGCGAACTGCGAACAAAACAGCCCACTTTAACTAACAAATGATATATCTGTGAGCAGTTCATTTCTACATTTGAAGGGGAAAAAATAAAAAATGCCTATGTCCTTATTTCCTTGTCAAAATTCATCGAGATCAGCTCAGTAACAAACAGAAAGAGTTATTTAGCAACTACTAGTTTTACTACCAACATAAAAAAACAACTGAATCCTAGCGTTAGTTTGGTCCAAATTTAGTTCGGGTCGAGATCCGGAGTTTTGATAAAAAAACGCGGTACAGCGTACTTGTGACAATATTAAAAAGCTTGATATTCGGTGTTATGTGAGGATCCCAATATTTGGGCAGGGGTTAAAGTAAAGCGGGACGCGAGTAACCAATCGCTGCGGTGTTCTAAGGGAAAGCCATCATTTGAAAATTGGTACCACGGGCAGTATTATCTTCGGATCTCTACCGACAACCGATGGTGATGATTATGAAATGTAAAAGACATGTACTCACCTCATTGGGGATGTAGAGTACGTATCCCAACTCTCCCGTGTGCGTGAGGTTCATGGCGCGGACCCCGTTTGCGAGGCCCACGTCTATCTCTTTGAACGTGAAGAAGGGGAAGTTCTTCGGCGAGAGGTCCGTGTCTGTCAGCTCTGACAGGAGGCTCCTGTCAGTCACACAAATATATTTTGAACCCTTACATTGCCCCTCGAGCTGCTGCCGGGGAGTGCGGGGACACAGATTGCGCGGGGCGGAGAGTGGCCATTCTGTACGTTAGCACATACGTATTGTAGTATAGGTTAGGACACTTTTGTTCAGATATCACATCCAAAAAGACAAATAATATTAAGGTAGGTACGCAGGGAGTTCTTTGGTGCAAATACAGGTTTGTGCAAAATAATGGGACGCCAAGATTTCTAATGCTGTTAGTAGCTTTTGTTCTTAACTAAGGATTTTTTTGAAAAAGATTGAAAGAAATTGTGTTTAATAAACGACAGTGAGCCTAAAAACCGTTAAATAATCTAATTATTCTCAAGCAACTCTATTTACTATCAGGGAAGCTTAGCAAAAGAGGAACATTAAAAATTTAAATAATTTACTAGCGACCCGCCCCGGCTTCGCACGGGTAAATATATAAAAAGATAAAATTTGTAGGTACTTTATTTGGACAAATAGAACAACAAGTTTTTGTACAAAATGTTTACCTATGTTTATAGGTATTATACTCACGTACCATTTCTTGTTATTATTATTAACATTATTATTCTGTTTAACGCAAGGAGGTTGAATTACTATTTCGTGTATTATTAGCATAGAGCATTTCTTACGTCAATTCGTTTCCATGGCAACGTCCCATACACAAAAACCCGTATCTCCTTCTTAGTTTGTAATCGTAATGTTTATATACTCTTTGGTTAGTGATACAAAGTAATCGAGATTTTTTTGCAAAATTTAATACCTCGGGTTTCATTATTGCAATTTTTGAAGGCTCTAATTTTTTGATAAATAAAATCCTGCTAGTGTTACTCGCTGATAATTTAGCTTTCTTTATGTGAAATAATTTTTAGAATCGGGTCTGTATTTTTTGAGTTTATCCATTACAAACAAACAATCAAATGTTTCCTCTTTATAATATTAGTGTCGATAGAGTTGGTATAAAATAAAGATTTTAAATTTTCTCATTGTTCATAACGTTAACTTTTTGGCTTGTAATGTGTTAAGCTGGCGACTGACCTGTATCATTCGAAAGTAATGCAGCATGTTTCAATATGAGCATTGTCGAGCCGCTCACGAGCTCCGCGTACATTATTGAATACGCCGTAACGTATCACGGCGTAACGCGAATGTTACATTACTATACAATATTAGGTCATTCGCCAGCTTTATATTATGTTCTTCTTTTCATCCTTTTTAATCCCACTGTTGGGTATAAGCCTTCTCTTCTTGACACCACACCATTCGTTCTTGGCCCATTGAAATTGTTTTCCTGCATCTCTGGCTAAGTCATCACTCTATGGTGAAAAAGGGCAGACACCCTTTTTAATTTGTCTACTTACTGTAAATACTTTCAAGTATGATGACGATAGTGTTGGTACCTGGTGAATGGTCCCATAATGCAGATGGCCGTGTACATCGAGGTAACGTCGGAGAGCGAGACGGCGCCGGTGCGAGGGAGATGCCGCTTCAGCCACGCTTTGCAGCGCGTCTGCTGAATCGTCGGCGCTATCATCATGTAGCTGGAACGGGGAAGTTGAACAATGAGAAGAGAAGAGGCTCGTTAAAGGCCGCGCCTGATCTTGCCGTGCCTGACGAGGCCCGTAGCCGCCTGTCACCTGATCACCGCATTTCATAAACGTCGCCATCAAGTTGTCTTTTTTAATTAGTGTATCACTGTGTCACTGTGTGTGTGTCTGTCTGTGGCATCGCAACTCCCAAACGAATAGACCTATTTTGATGCGTTTTTTTATGTTTGAAAGCTGGGGTAAACGAGATGATTCTTAGCTATATGGGGGGAGGGAGGGGAAAGTTGAGAAAAGGGGGGTGAGAAAGGTATCTTCCAAACGAATGGACCGATTTAGCTGCGATTTTTTATGTTACAAAGCTGAGGTAAAAATGATGGTTCTTAGCTATAATGGAAGGGGGGGGATGGGGTGAAATTGGGGGTAGCTCCCAAACGAATGGACCGATTTTGATGCGGTTTTACTGTTTGAAAACTTATGTGATGAGATGCTTCTGAGCTATTATGGGGTGGCTATTATATTGGTGGGTGGTTGGAGGTTATTATCATTTAATTTGGGCTTGTTTTAAATCAGCGACGGATATTGTTCTGCCATTTAATTTATAACTGCGCGAGAGTGCACTCGACAAACTAAAACAGGGATACTACGTACGAATGAACAAATGAACTCACCGAGTTCCTAAATTATTGTGAATGTGAAAAAGTGCTAATATGTTTAGATACAGATCCTGGTGAGACTTACATTTCATTACGTTTTTATGTTTTTACACGTCTGCGGAGGGTTATGTGTTTAGTTCCTTTGGCGCGTCCTACAGCCTAAGAGGCTTGATAGATTTTGATAAATGGGGTATCATTGGAATTGTCTTAACCCACCCTTCCCATCCAGAATCTCAATTTTTTCATATAATAGGAAAACAATAACTCCGCATGCCTATAGGTACTAGACAGATTCACGAGAGTGACATACGATATATGAAGTGTCAAGAAAATTAATATGGCGGCTTATAGGTATACCAAAACCTATCGAGTTTAATATGTTAGGGTAACGAAAAAGATGAAAATAAAAATAAATTGCTTCAGATTGTTTATTTTGAAATATAAGGTGCAGTCGGTGGCATTATGCATATCAATTCTCCTTTGACGGGATCCTAGAACCTGGCGAGCTACTCCTTATGCCTCCAACTACATCTTATATTTCAAAATCAAGAGTCTAAAGCTTGTTGCCTTTTTGTAGTTTTGATCGAGTCCATGTTTCATTTTTTTAAATATTTTTTTTAACCCCCGAACTCCTAAAGAGTGTTATAAGTTTATGTATCACTACGTATCTCTGTATCCGCGGCATCGTAGCTCCCAAACGACTGTGCCGCTTTTGGTGCGGTATTTTCTGTTTGAAAGCTGATGTTCTTAGCTATAATGGGGGTTGGGATTTGTACAATGTTTTAATTAGTGCAAATAATAACAAATAATAACAATATTATTTGTATTGTTATATTTATTAAATGTGTCACGTACTGGTTCTCGGAGATCCTGGCGAGACTGCAGTCGTTCTCGTACCCGCCGCGCTCGTTCTGCATGCCCGTGTGGATGATGCTGCCCACGGGCACGTCTACGTCGTTGGAGCACAGGAACTGCAGGTAGTCCACCACTTCCCTGCCCACGGACTGCGCAAACCGTTCGAATAAGAGGAGTTATTCCCTTTTTCCCCACCAGCTTTGTTGCACTCGTGGGGAGAATGTGAAAAATAAATAATGTATGGCATTTCTCCCCACTATGAAATATATTATTTGACAATGGGTAATAATGGTAAAAAGTATTATCTGTATCCTCACTACGCAATCCTTAATATATTTTTCAGTGGGGAGAAAGGGAAGTAGCCAAATTCACTGTCAAATTAAGTATTCCATAGTGGGGAGAAAGCCTTTTTTTATTTTCCCTTTCTCCCTCAACAAATCTTACTCAAACAAAGACAAAGCTGGAGGGGAACCCGAATAATGAACCTACTCTCATTTAAATGTACCAAGTTTTTTTTTGTTATGTACTCTGCAATCGTTTGACCACTATCTCACCTGATGGAAAGTGATGATGTGGTCGAAGGTGTAGCACGCTTGCCTAATAGATACCTATTCACTCTTAACTTGCACACCCGGGTTATAATTTACCGGAAACACTGACGAGGGCAACTTATTTCTTATAATACCTATTAATAATTCCTTTGCAGTTCTTATAATAAATGAAAAAGCTTCGTTCATAGTCAACACGCTTGGCAGACGAAGTGGTGACCGCAGTGTTAAAAAATATGTACTCGGAGGACGCTGCTGCCCATCTTCCAGTGTGTATTCCCTTGGTCTCCTCTTACGACATCCACGGGAGGACTGGGAGGGGTCTTATTCTAAGCCGCGACCGCCACGGACGAAAATACTACGTAAGAATGTACAAATTGAAAGCCCATAAAAGAAAAACAACCATTCGAGAGGCAGTACTGGCTTGCATCATTTGATTTACCTTTGTTGTATTATTCGCTTTACCTTTGCATTATTTGCTTTACCTTTGTATTATTCGCTTTACCTTTGCATTATTCGCTTTACCTTTGCATTATTTCTAAGTCGTACCTGTAAATCAATCTTGGTGAAGGAGGAGTAGTCAGCGAGGCCGACCTGTTCTCGGCAGACCCAGTACTCCCTCTGCACGATCTCGAACCAGTGCGGCTTGCCGAAGCACTTCGTATAGGCTACTTTGAACGGACGCGGCTTTTCCGAAGATTGAGCATCTAGCAGAGGAATAAAAGCTCTGTAGTCATAGATCTGTTAAAGAGGGGAAGATATAAAAACTAATTTAAAAATCATCAAACCGACTTCAAATCGTATAAAACTTAAAAGAAATAAGTATAATAAAAAAAAATGGGTAAGCTTTTACTTTTTTTTAAATAAAATTCACTTCTTTTTTTGCGTTGTTACTTTTTACGTTTATCAGTTGTTTTTTTCTTTTTTCCTTATCACTTTTGACGTTTTTAATGGTATTTTTCATCATTTTTCTTTCTTCTGTTTGTGAGCTACCCTGAAAGTTCCAGCCGGATAGCTAATCGAAAAGTGGTCGAAATTTGAATTGCAAGATTACAGGACAGTCAAAATACATATAAACATAAAAGTGCAGTTAAAAAATAGTTTTAAAAAATAATTCAATAAATTTGAGGTCTGTGCCTATACTTACTTTAGTCGGTTTGGATGTAGCACGGTTAGATTTAATTTAAATACATGTTTTTATTATACAGAAATCAACGGTACAAGTATACAAAATTACAGGGGTTACTTTACTAATAGGGCTCTCTACTACAACTATATTAACCGTTAAAGATAACAAGATATCATGTTTATTTATTTCTTTAATTCTGCAGCACAAAAAAAATACATGGAGGGCTTAATGCTAGAAAGCTTGACTTGGAAATCCATCTAGTTTTAGGAACGTAGGTAATATTCCGAAAATTGGCAGCTTCATGGGAAACAAAAGGCATTGAAGTCGGCAATAAGAGATTAGCAAACCTCCGCTTTGCCGACGACATCGCCCTTATTGTAAACCAACGGTCTCGGATTCGAAAGAAATCCTGTACCTTGCGGGAAGGTGCAGTTATTTCTGCGTTAAGCAACAATGTTTTCGAGTCATGGATGTTTAATCGTATCGTAGTAAGTGGCGTGAATAGTACCGAAGAAAGACATAAGTTCAAAAACTAAAACCCGATAAGATGCCGAGCAATCGATAAAAAACTTGACGGGTGAACTAATTTTGAAGAAAAGTAGTATATTGTATTTTATAGGTACTTTTGGTCCAGGAATAAAACGTGTGGGCTACTTTTAAATGAAATGACCACGCGGGCAAAGCCGCGGGTACAGCAAGTTTACCATTTACGTATGGTACATAGGTATATATATATATATATATATATATATATATATTAACATTTATCATTTATGTATGGTACATAGGTATATATATATATATATATCTATTATTTATGTGCATGTATATACTTATCAACTTTATTTATTTACATACCTATTCCAATCTTTTTTTTACAATTTAATTTTTCTATGAAATTAGAAATAAAAATACTATAAATACCTAAAAATCAAGTACCACTTTTACCAAGCTCCACTATACTTTAGACACGCTCATCGCACAAATGTTTGCACCTTGTGAGATTCGAACTCGCGACCGTTGACTTCGCAGTAAGGGTCCATAGGCACTCGGCCAACGTATCGTCTACAAAATGTCATCCCTTACCCGTAGTCTCGAACCAGGTAGGTCTTTCGTAGCCCATGACCTGTCCGAACACGGCGCCGCTGTCCCTCAGAGTCGGGTAGATGGGTGACAGGCGGAGGTTCCGCCCCGTCTCGAACTCGGGAAACGGATACGGAAGCCCGTAGTGAACACCTTGAACATGTTAAATTTTTAGTTCTTTCAAAAACTTTAATTATAGCACTTATACCCGATCTAGCTACAAACAAGAGCACGTGAGGACATCCGGGATCTCGCTATATTCTACGCTACATCATACGTTCTGGATTCTAAAACTGGTAAAACTATAGACCGAGACGGAGGGGAGAGAGGGGGCGGAAGAGGGAAGTCCCCCTCGACCTGGCTAGGAGATGTATAGTTTTTGAGTTATGAACTTTTTAGTAAAAATAGAATTATAAAAAAAATAGTTTTAGGGGACCAAACAGCCGTAAGTTAACTTTGGCGCCAGCCGGCCGCTGCCGCGGCACGCTCGCGCGATGTGTAGTCATGTTCAAACCTAACCTACTACCATTACATATTCTTTGGGACCGTTAATAACATCTTCAATTTACTTTCTGGCGAAAGCAGCGGAAAAAAAAACATTCTAATAATTTTTAATTTTATATACGGCGACCAAACAGCCGATTTTTAATAAAATTAAATATCTCTAAAACTAAGCATCTCCGCGGCTGGGGGAGGGGGGGACACAAGGGGGTAAACCTTCATCCCCCCTCCCCCCGACAACTCCTGCCTCTCGATTCTGTAATCATAAATACGCCCGTATTCCCCCTCACCCCTTTACGCTGGTACCGGACGTCTATAGCCAACCCCTAAAACTTTCTTCTTTCACTTCAATTTCGTGAAGGGCGAAGCGTGGCTCAACAAGATATGGCGAAGTGGACTCACCGAGTTTGGGCGAGGAGAGGCAACATGTCCTACCAGTCATGACCTACGGAGCCAAAACGTGGACACTCACGGTTAAACAAGTCCACAAATTTAAAGTAGCTCAGCGAGCTATGGAGAGAGCTATGCTTGGAGTTTCTGAAGGACAAGATTCGTAATGAAGATATCCGACGGAGAACCAAGGTGAGCGACATAGGTCTTAGGATAAGCAAGCTAAAGTGGCAGTAGGCTAGTCACATTTCCCGTAGAACCGATAACCGTTGGGGTAGACGAGTTTTCGAGTGGAGACCACGTTTAGGCAAACGTAGTGTAGGACGCTCTGTGGCCAGGTGGAGTGACGACCTGCGAAAAGCGGTTGGGAGAGAATGGATGAGGAGAGCTGAAGACCGAGCTCAGTGGTGTGCATTAGGAGAGGCCTACGTCCAGCAGTGGACAAGTATAGGCTGGTGATGATGATGATGAGGCAACATACGGCTAAGGGAGGAAGTTCCAGTCTTAAACCGCTCTGTATTGCCGAAATGACGGACGTGGTCGAATCAATTTTGTCTCTATGTCGTGGTCATACCGTAGAATTGGTAACTTCATGATGTGGTCGATAATCTCATGAAATGGTTCTATTTCATGCAATGGCCCGCTAAAACTGACCATATTGTTGAAACATCAACGTTTAATGATATTTCAATCCATGTTTGGCCATATAATTAAATATGATACCAAAGGTGTTAAAACAGATAGTTTTTCTAGGCTAAAATAAAAAAAACACACACGAAGGCGGGAGCGAAGCGTAGCGAGCGCCGTCTAACTTATCACGGCCAAGTCGGACTTCCGCCTAGCGCCTCTAACGGTGGATAATATAACTATTTTACAATATGGTGTTGTTTGAGCCGTGCGTTTAGCTGTACATGTCGTCAAACGCTAATCATTTAATCATCTGGCCAAACCATTTCATGATGTCACCGATGTTTGTTTGTTTGTCGTATGAGGTAGTGCTGGCCTCTGATAATTTGATGACATATAATTTTTTCATGATGTGGCCTACCATTTCATGAAATGAAAAATTCTACGATATACGACACGTATAATTATGGTTCTTCGGATCTCATATATCTCATTATTATATATATATGGTCGCCTCGGCCAACTCGATAAAGGGGTGCTTACATTTTACTTTGGAACCTGACATACCTACAAGTGAAAAAAAGTAATGTATACCACAAAGGTACTTTAAAAAAAGGCCGAATATATTTATAATTATTTCTTGAAGTATTCACAGCCAATCTATGTTTGTGTAGTTAGGCTCTGTGAATGATTGCGCAGGTACTGATGTGGAAATAAAACAGCATAAAGTAAGAGCGAAATATAATATGCAAAAAACGTAAGCGAGCGAGTGTGGCAGTTATACAATGCTGTCTTCACCTGCAACATTGCGATTGCGCCTGAAAAATAGCAGTTTGCTCAGCGACTAGCAGGCAGATAACTTCCGGGACACATTCTTCCGCTGCGACTACTGTACATTCGCGAAATTTTGTATATTTGTTCAGATATTCATATAGACTTACGTAAATGAATATTACGCATTTTTGACAATGTTACATACGTGATAAGATCCGTAACGAGGAAATCCGTAGAAGAACCAAGGTTATCATAGCTCTCAGAATTTGCAAGTTGAAGTGGCAATGGGCAGGCCATATAGTTTGCAGAACCGACAACCGCTGGGGAATAAAGGTTCTGGAAAGCAAGCAAGCGAAGTGCTCCCTGCACCCCCCACACGATGGCCGGACGACATTGTTGCCATCGCAGGGAGTCGGTGGATGGAGGCGGCACAAGACCGTTCGTCGTGTCGCTCTTTGGGTAGGCCTATGTTCAGCAGTGGACTGCTAAAGGATGAAATGATGATGATGATGACATACGTATACACATCAACTTGAGAACCTCTTTTTTTTAAGCCGGTTATCAACTTCGTAAAATGACAACGCGAACGATGACGACCATCACAAAAAAAACAGTTCCCAAATGATTAGAGAACCAATCGAGCGTCCGAACGAAACTTTGTACTTATGAATCAGACTAGGGTATGTGCCTTAACTTACTAGGTACTTCTTTGACGCGGTCGCGTAAAAACCGCTTGTTGTTGTGAAGGCCTAGGAACCGGTTGATGCCCAGTTCGTACATGTCATACTTCGAATAGCCGTCTATGATTTCGTCAACTGTGGCCTCTGCGACGCCGCCCGCCGCCGATATTCCGACAGTCTTCATGCCGGCTGCCACGTGATAATTCATCATCTGGAACGGTTTTGGAATCAATTTTACCATATCGCAAAACGAACTGGGGCATGTTTTTTTAAACTGAGTGCATTTTTCACTCGCCTCGGCTTCGCACGGGTAGGTAAGGGTTGCTGTAAATATTTCTTTGTACAGAACGACATTGGCAACCCGCGCCAGCCCGTCTTTGCGCTATTACACCACTGAATAATGTAATCGTAGGTACGAAGAATGAGTCAGGAACGACATCCCCGTAGTTTCTTGGTGCTCTCTTCTCTAACGGGCGTAACTCCGAAGCACCGGTAGAGTGAGAAGGGTATTTCCTTTTACTGTGTGAGATAACTCTGTTGGCACATGAAAGGGAAATTTTCTTTTCAAGCTCAAAGCATACTTAGTTTACCTAAATTTGATTGATTTGATCTTTTTATAATATTTTATGTATTTCTCCTTGTTCATGAGATATTAAATTTCACTTGTAAAAGTGCTATTATTTTGTCTATTTACAATAAATTACTTTAACTTTCAAACGACTCGTCAAAAAGGATAGCGTAAAAAGCAAAACTAAACTAAATGAAAAGAAACAAGCACAAATTAAAAATGTATATAACCCCCGACCCCCCATTCCCCATTATAGCTAAGAACCATCTCGATCACATCAGCCTACAAACAGAAAAAACAGCATCAAAATAGGTCCAATCATTTGGTACTCCCCCCCCCCCCCCCACTCTCCTTCCCGCTAAATAACACCTTATCCCTTTGCTTTATTATTGATTACCTCAGCTTTGAAATATAAAAAACTGCAGCTAAATCAGACCATTCGTTTGGAAGCTATGATTCTCATCTCCCCCCTCAACCATATAGCAAGAATCATCTTGATCACATCAGCATACAAACAGAAAAACCGCATCAAAACAGGTCAATTGGTTTGGGAGCTACGATGCCACAGACACAGACACACACACACACACATACACACGCACACGCACGCACACGCACACACACACACACACACACACACGCACACAGAGTGATACACACCCTAAACTTAACACCCGTCTCTTTATTCGGGGGTTAAAAAGAAAAGAAGTGATATTTAATTTGATAAGGATATATACAGATTGGCACAAAGAGCTCTATATATAACTGAGGCAATAATATAATATGTTTTTGTTACTGAAATCGTTTAGCTTTCTGTAACAGGTGTTGCGGTCTTTCTGTAACAGGTGTTGCGGTCTTTTTTGTAGAACTTTTTTAAAAGAACTAGGCTTTCATTTATTTTTCATATAGCTCTAACTAATGGTATATGCAGCGTTTGCAGGGAAAAAAACTACCGGGTCGGCTGTTTTAGCCGACTTTGTTAACAAAAAACTACCGTGTCGGCTGTTTTAGCCGACTTTGTTAACAAAAAACTACCCGGTCGGCTGTTTTAGCCGACTTTGTTAACAAAAAACTACCGTGTCGGCTGTTTTAGCCGACTTTGTTAACAAAAAACTACCGGGTCGGCTGTTTTAGCCGACTTTGTTAACAAAAAATGCCTTAGTTCGACTAAATTTACATAAAACACTTATGAATATTACACTTTAAACCTTGTTCTTGAATCAACGCCTACGTGAAAACCGGAAAAAAACATTTCAGTATTTTCTGTGACGCGTTCGGTGACTTTCTTTTATATTATGTAGTGATTAGAAATTGGAAGGCAGATCTTACTTTTGTCTCAGTTTCAAATCTCAATATAGCATAAGAACGCTCAAAAACGATAACTTTTTTTAGTGTTCCGTACCTCAACAGGAAAAAGGAACCCATATAGGATCACTTCGTTGTCCGTCAGTCTGTCTGTCTGTCAACTCCCTTTTCAAAGGAATGTGTGGGAGGTTTTAAGTTGAAAATAATAACAAATTCTCAGGTCTGCAGTACCTTGGAAATGTGAAAAAACAAACTTCTTAGTCAACGCAATCAAGAGACGGCCGTAGGGAATCAAAACCTACTATACTTTCCCGTTCACCTAGAATTATGAAATTTGGCAAGAAGCAATGTCTTATGGCACAAGGAAAGAAAAAAAATACGTAAACATGTAATTTCAATAAAAATTGTTGGTAAAACTGAACGCGACCTATATTGATGTATAGGGACAACAGTTTTCCAAAGTAAAGTTAGTACGGAACCCTCGGAGCGTGAGTCCGACACATATTTTGTCAAAAAAGCAATAGAGAAAAAAGAGTTTTATTTTTGTGCGTTTTTGTTTACTTTATTATTCTCAGAAATAGACAGATCTATCGGAAAATCGATTACTGGATTACGGTTATCGGTTTTTGTAATGGGGCTTATAAGAGGGGTGCGTAAGGTCGCGGATATTTATCCCTCATCTACTAGTACCTCAGACAGTGGTTGTATCTTTACTGAATTAACTAACTCATAGTTTACGTTAAGTGAATAAAATATTCAAAGTACTTTTTGAGCTGTCTCATGACTACAACATGCCTTGAGATCATTACTTAATTTTTTCCATTTTGATCGTTTGACGATTGTGGGACATCTCATTGACACTTTTATCTTTTTTCTTTTATATTTGTAATTTACATATGTTTTATTATAATTTATGATATATAAAAAATTATAAAACATTAACAAATATGGAAAAATAATAATCCCGTTTTTTTATTCCTTGTTCTTTATCCTTATACTATAAAAAGTTATGCAATGATTAAGTAATGATTAGTAATTCTGCGCAGTACAATTACTAATCATTACTTAATCATTGCATAACTTTTTATAAGTTTATATAAGTAAGGGGGTAAATGTTAATCTTGAATTGTAAAAGTGCTATTATTTTGCCTATTTACAATAAACTCTTTGACTTTGACATAATATTTTCGCACCGCTGTGACGCTGATTGAACGCTTCTCGTTGGCCAGTCCTTATCTTGCTGATATCTTCTTACTTCACCGAAGACTTGCGTGACGATTCGAACGACCGTGACCGTACAAAGAACCGAATTTAGCAGCACTGTCACGCTTACATTCGGAGGTTTGTACGAATCGCGACTGTTCCCGATTATTTTCTCTCTTCGTTTTCATCTCGGGCCTTGTTACTTCCTTCTTCAACATTGTCGCTTTGGGTCAAAGTTGATGTATCTTATAATTTTACTTTTGAAAAATTAGAAGAATCGTCTTTGACTGGATTACAGATGGGCTTACGATACGAAATCATTTTTTTTCCTTTACAATAATTGAATGATATATTTCCGCTAAGTAGGCGTCACGGTAATTATATATAGATAGTAGATTAAAGTCGACTATTTTATGTGAGTTTAAGGGCTGAAGAGGTTGCATTGTCTTGTACCAAATTCCTTTTCCTCGGGACCGCTCATCAAATACTCTTTCTGATGGATCACGGCACATATTTTTGACTAAATATTAACCCCCTTACTTATAAAAAGTTATGCAGTGGTTATGCAATGAGGAAAGGGGGAAAGTCATTATGAAGTGAGTAATGGGAGGTCAATACCGTCACTGCGTACTGTTTGGCTAACAAATCAGCTATATTATCATTGTCAATGATACCTAACGTGAGATGGAATCCATTGTAAAATTATCACATCGGATCGGAAACTGTTCAATTCAATTTCATTTACTATTAATGAGGTTTTAACAGCTTCAAAATTGACCTAGTTTCTATAGACAAGAACCATTAACTATAACACCAGTGTTAATGCTTCAAAATGGAGTGCCACCCTACTGTATATTGTTGCATGAATATATTTACAGGGCCCGCGGAAGTGAGGCGCAGATGGGGCCAAATGCCACCCCCCCCCCCCCTAAAACCAAACGGAGGGTGCCACGCCCCCTCTAATTTTACTGTAAAGGAGGTTTTTCTGTGCTATCCTTCACGGAGCATTAATTTCTTAAATGTAAAAAAAAAATTGCGCTTGTAAAAATTGACAGAAAGAACAGAGAATAAGAATATTTTTATCAAGCTTTTATTAGTAAAAAATAAGTTTATTTTTATGCGTTTTTGTTTACTTTATTATTCTCAGAAATAGATAGATCTATCGAAAAATCGATTACTGGATTATGGTTATCGGTTTATGTAATGAGGCTCATAAGAGGGGTGAGTGAGGTCGCGGATATTTATCCCTCATCTACTAGTACCTCAGACAGTGGTAAATTTACTGAATTAACTAACTCATAGGATACGTTAAGTGAATAAAATATTCAAAGTACTTTGTGAGATGTCTCAAGACTACTACATGAACTACTACTATGTGATCATTACTTCATTTTTCCCATAACAACAATATTTTTATCAAGCCTTTATGTATGTTCGTTTGTAACGGAATTTTTGAACGTGATTTTCGCCCACTTCAGATTGGACTGAAACTTTGCACACTTATCAAGGACCGATGACAATAGAATAATGTGATAAGTTGTCCCATTATGGGGGGAGGAGGGGGGGGGGGGGGGGCGAACTTCTGGTAACCAAAGAAGAGACATCATGGAGGACTTCCGCGGTCCCTGTATGTTTATTGATGCTGTGATGCATCACAGTAAGTGTCAGTAAATAAGTGTCCGGCCCCTTCTGCGCAGCCGTTTGCTGAATGGCATAACAACACAACTTGACGTCATCCGATCTTAAAGGTACATACACTCGCGAGCAATGAAATCGACTCAGCTCCTGCGCGCGCAATCAAAGGTGTATTTTCACCATAATATTATAATTTAATTTAAAAATTAAATCGATTATTTGAAAGCTCTAATCATGAGGCCTTCAGAAAAAATAATCTTAAAATCTGACACTTATTACTGAAAATAAGTACAGTGTGAATTATTGCATGTAAATATTGGTTTCCTCGTTACGGAAGTTTCGTGCAGTGAATGCCTATAAAAACTCCGAAACGGAACGTATTGAATTATTCTTTAATTTAAATTTTAAAAATGTTTTTACTTGTATGGTTTTTCCCATAGCTTGCTTTTAAACTTGTACAAAATCTCGTGTAATATAATTTAATCATATCTCATAAAATACTCAACTGATTTTGACTAAAACTATGTAATTATAAAGATGAGATAGTGAGCTTTCAGTGTCTATAGTTTTTATTGTTTGTTACATATTTTCAGACTTATAAAAACACGATTGCGCGCTTGAGGTCTTGATTTGAATTCATTGCTCGCGAGTGTAGTTATTGTATGCTTATAGTACAAAAAGACTAGAAAACGCAAAAAAAAACAGTGATATTGTAGAAACATGTAAAAGTGTACCAAGAAACGAAAGAGTAGAAACAAGTGAGTGTGTTACCTCGGGAGCTTCGCCGACGATCCACTTGCAGTCTGGCGAGAACGCCTCGAGGCCGTTGCATAGCTTGTGGAGCACGGCCTGCTTGAGGCTGGGCACTCGCTGCAGCAGCTGTTGAAGCAGCACGTGGAAGTGGTCCCAGTCCTCTGCGACGCAGCGCTGCGCCGCCGACTCGACTGCAGCAAACGGACCGACTCTTCATTTAATGCCTACAGCGCGCTCCTTATGTGGCTTTACAATCCGCTATCACATCGCGTGTTGCAAATACGACGGCTGCACTCAAACTGAGCTAGGTATACGGGCCTCGGCTCACGCAATGTATGCCCTTGAAATAGTCGGATCGATTTATTCTACCCCTTTTGCAACAAAAGGTACAATGATCAAAATACTTTTCTACAGCAATGATATTATTTTCGAGTAAGGCGACATGACTTCTGTTTAGTTGCGCACTGTCGCGCGACGAAGCTACAGGCGTACACATCACATTACAGTACCGCAGGTCGGCTCGTCGAACTTAGAACATATATTCATCTCTTTCTGGTTTTCATAGAATCGAATGACTGGCGAGACGAGCAGGACATTCGCTCTACGGCTAGCGACACGACTGCCCATAAGTGCCGTGCCCATGCAGCTCATATTGCGAAGTAACTTTAGACGGAAGCATATATAAACGTATATTTAAGTGCATTTAGTAAGAGACAACGTGTCTTTAGATAAACTGTTATTGTTCCGTACTCACTTTCCTCTTCGTAGACAGGTTTGGCGACAGGTTCGAACCCTCCTGCTAATAAGCAACCGTCTCGCTCTCGCAAGTAGATATGGCCGTCGGGATCTCGAACAACTGGAATAATATACACACGTAAGGGTGCCACCCCATACTTTTTGTTTGAAGGTCATGTTAATGTACACACCTCTAAATAACTCTTTTTAAAGTTATAGTTTAAAGTGTAACTACATATATAGCTACGTTAATGAAATTTCTAGGACAGATTCCCAGGCAGCTAAAGAAGTTATTAAGATATGAAGAACAACAGTAAGCGTAATTCATTATGATTTGGCAGCAGTGTTTCTTGACCATAGACAACTGTAAACTCACCTACTTGACAGACTTGTTGTTATAATTTCGTTTCCATGGTAACGTAATTTACGTTCTTAATTTTTGGTATCTTGGGTTACATTATTACAATTTTCGGAAGGACTTCTAATTATTTGAAAAATAAAATACTGTCCATGTTACTCACTGATAATGTAGCTATCTATAGGCGAAAGAATTTTTAAAATCGGTTCAGTATTTTTTGAGTTTATCCATTACAAACAAACAAATCTTTCCTTTTTATAATATTAGTTTAGATGTAGAAGAATAACTATTAAGGTTACCAAAATATATAGTTATACTTAAATTTTTCTAATACTCTTTTTTCTTTCTTTTTTTATTGTTCTTCTCTTGCCAATAACTGTTGCAGTGCCACCTAGAACTGTGGTTGCAAAATCTTGCGCGTCACTGCACTGCGCTCGTCATCTTGAGACATTGGTTTTTAAGTCTCACTGCCCAGAAATTTCGCTGGAAACATTGCCCTTCAAACCGAAATGTTTGTATACTTTGCGGTTGAATATCTGACTAACCTTTTGTCTCTTAAGACGGGCATTGGTCGTGTTCCACCTGCTCAGTTCACCTGGGTGGACCACGGGCACTTTTTCTTGCCCGTGGTCCATCTCAATTTACTTGGGTAGACCACGGGCACTTTTTATTGTAAATAGAAAACGATGATAAATATATTGGAAATCCAATTAGATATCCTTTGGCCCATGGGGTCCCAGTACAAAACAATTTTTTAAGCAAATTTCTCCCCGCCTTATCGACGTCGCTGATGACAAGAGGGCTAGCTCATTTCTCGCACAGAGAATAGCTATTGCTATTCAACGCGGAAATGCAGCTAGCGTTATTGGAACCATGCCACACGAAGGTTTTTGCTTTTATATATTTCAAATGTAAAATTATATTTATTAAGTATCCAAAAAAAACATACAAACGTATAATAAAGTAGGCGGCAATTAGAATTGATTAGTAAAGAGATTTCCATTGGGGTTGCTTTAGAAAAATAACGTCCATGAAAATCCGATACTATGTTAAGTATTATATAATAAACAAGTTGTAAATATGTACATACATATAGTTTTAAATAATTCAATATGTATTTTTTTGTGAAATTTAAAGTTGACGTTATTAAAGTCAATTTTTTACATTGTTTAATAAAATAACCTTTGTATGTGGACCATGATCCTAGATGTTTTTAAATTCCACTTATTTATCGTTAGGGTGGACTACGGGCAAGAAAAAGAACTGAGCAGGTGGACCACGACCAATGCCCGTGCCGGGGGAGGCTGACCACAATATTATATCTATCTAATCAGCCCTTATCAAACCACTGCTGAGTATAGGCCTCCTCTCGTTCACGCCATTCTTTCCTGTCCTGTGTTAATCTCATCTATTGGCCTCCAGCGTACCTCGCTATGTCATCTGACCATAGGTTTTGGTCATTACCTTCAGTATAATGTTGCAGACTCTATCTCTGCTGCACAGCACGAGACAACCATCTTTTAAAAAAATTCAGATTGCTTTCCGGAGGGACTAAGACAGCAATGGAGAGAAAATAATGGGACCTTTTCCCACCTCATTTATTTCGCTAGGTTGTGCCACTGGAGGGCGAAGGCCTAAAATTATGGATACCTGGTGTCATAGGGTCCAGTCCTTCTATAGGTTTGGTGTGAAGGTAGTAATGCTCGCATGGCAACAACGGGACCTTGACTTGAGGACGAGCCAGCTGACCAACCTACCAAAAACATGAATTTTATTTTTACTGCTTAGGCTAAGGCTGTAGCTAAGGTTGAAATTAAAAAAAAATGACTGCTAACACAACTAAAAACAGGCAAACAAGCTTTAGATTATCGATTCTGAAATATAAGATGCAGTCGGAGACATGAGGCTCGTCAGGTTCTAACTGATCCCGTCAAAAGAGAAATGAAATGAACGATGCCTCCGACTGCATCTTATATTTCAAAATCAAGAATCTAAAGCTTGCTCGCCTGTTTTTAGTTTTGTTCGCAGTCGGGTTTTTGTATATTTTTTTTTACAATAATTTATAAAACTTTATATTTATAAGAATTATATATATTTAGAATGGTATTTTAAAGACTTTCATTTTGATACTTCACTCGATAGGTATGATTTGGTAATTTTTTGTTCCGTCGGAAATACATAAGCAGCCATATCAGTTTTCTTGACAATTCATGTTATCCTTTAGCACTCTCGTAATTAAGACTAATCCAATCCTGATTTATCAAAATCCATCAAGCCGTATAGGCTGTAGGACGCGCCAAAGAAGTTTACAAACAAAAAACATACATTCAACCGAAATAGAACCCTCCGCAGTCGGGTAAAAATAAAATGTTTAGGTATATTTAAAACTAGCTGTGCCCGCGGCTTTGGCCGTGTGGTCAACATTAGTTTTTTTTTTTGCGCGGAACCCTAATTCTTTTTCGTAAACAAAAGTTTCGGCTGTTTCGGAGACTCGCGGGAACAAACAGACGGACACAAAATAAAAAAATGCCTTTTTTGTTATGAGTACCGTGTATATACAACAAAAAAGATGCCTAGAGTAAAAAGCTGTTATTTTGACATTACAAACAGACACTTCAATTTTATTTATTTGTGTGTATGTATATGTATAAAAATAGATGGGCATGTATGAAGCGAGCTAGCCTGCAGCTGAACCGGGCGCGCTCCTCACATAGTTCGGGGACAAAATAAATAATAGTTATGAATTATGGTAAGAAGTGCCAGTTGTAGCTGAATTTAGAAACGACAATGCATGTTATGTTACACGTCTTGAAACTAATCACAAATTAAAACAGAATAAACTTTGGTAAAACACTGCAGAATGCCCTAGCTTCAGTTTTGCTGTCCGACGTTCAAATGACTACCGCGCAGTAGTCTCCATTGCGCGAGTTTTTTAAAAGCTTTTATTTAACCTGCAATGTATGCTTGCAGGTTAAATAAAAGCTTACTGCATCGCTTACTGTTCGTCAGATTTTTACATAAGCGCCACACAAAAAATGACAAAAAGTAACGAGACGTTGGAAAAACGACTCGTTTCATTGTTATAGGATTGGGGCGTTACAGGATTAGCTCCAGTTTCTTGTATTATTTATCTATGCTCCAGATAAAGGAACTCTTCAACGGTGAACAGCACAGACAGGAAATTTTGTATTAGCATTTAATTGTGATATCCCGTTCTAAGTTTCACCTTGACATGGCTACTGCATGAAAGCTATTTGTAATGTTTATTTTAAATTAACTTATTGTTAATTAGCTAAATTGTAGTATGTATATTTAAAATGTGTACCAAGTAATATATTTGTCGTTGTACTTGTGGTGTTGAAAAAAGAGTTAATCTATCTATCTATCTACATTGAGCTCCTTACTCTTTTTACTTCTCTTTACTGTATGGGCAGTAAAGAGAAGTAAAAACAGAAAACCATAACAAAAGAACGTGGATGCATGAGAGGGTGATGTCCAGCAGTGGTTGGACACGGGTTGACATACTTTTTTATTTAATTTAAATTACTTTAAAATATACTGAACCAATTACGATTAATTAAAATATTTAAATAATTTATATGGAACCACTCTGGAAGTCTGTCCTTTTAAGTAAAAAAAGTAATGTTCTAAATCGGTTCTAAAATCAACAACAAGAACATAAACACAATAACTAGCTTAAAAACTACAGCTCAGTTAAAATGTACTTATCAAGACCTTTAATTGGATACCCATATTGTAAAATTCTAAGCGAAATATTACTTTTCGTATTTGAAAATGAAGCCATACTGCCACCATATTAAATGTTCTCAAACCCCATAAGTCTAAATCTGTTGTAAATCTGTAGAGTCATTGCGGACCAAGGCTTGTATAGTGCTTTACTCAAACAATGCGAGGTATTTAAATAAAACCAGCTTAGTATAATAAGAATTTACTCAAACAATGCAACAACAACGAAAACAACAACGACAAAGACAACAACAACGACCACAACAACAGAAAAAGAAACAGTAACAGAAACAGAAATAGAAACAACAACAATCACGATCACATCAGCTTTCAAAAAGAAAAAAAAACATCAAAATCGGTCCATTCGTCTGGGAGCTACAACGCCTCTCTTTTCGCGTTCGGTGGTTAACAAAACCACAGAATAAATAATAGTACTAAAAAAAACACGACAATAATGGATTTTCAAAGGAAATTGCTGGCCGCAAAACACGACAGTAATGAAATTCCATACAACTTTGCTGGCGCCTATTCAAGCAGGGCGGCAAGGTTATCAAAATAATGACCACATTACAAGCTTGTTTGAGTAAAGTACTTTTTTCTTATTCTTTACATTACTAACCAAACTATTGCTACTAAAGGGCTTTCTTTTTTTTATAAATGTTATGTGCTGTTGGTCTATAACTGACCTCTACAGCGTCACCGGACGGTGGGGCGGGCGCAAACGCGCTCCGCCGCAATGCGTGACGCAGAAGGAGCACGCCAAAGTTAAGTTTTGCCACTGAAAAGTTGCTTAAGTTCGGTCAACCGGACTAACAACCGAGCTATTGGATAAATTAAATAAAAACTTTTGAGAACAGACGACACGGGAACCTCCTCTTGTGAAGTCGATTAAAAAGTAGAACACAAGACTGACCTGCCTCGCCCAAAATCCGGCGCAGTTGATGAAGTAGTCGCATCTGATGGCCCCGCGAGTAGTCTCCACGCCACACACCTTCTCGTCCTTGGACAGCACCGCCGTGACAGCGCAGTCCTCCATCACCCCCACCCCTGACAGGAAAAGTTCTTCGTTACCATCATTTGGCTAATAGCTCTACATCAACATCATCGGCGAAAGACGTCCTCTGCAGAACATAGGCCACCACATTGCTCGATGTTTGCATCCATAGTCCGAGACTATCACCAGGTGCCACGCTCTGCTTTCCGGTCCTTATGGTCACCATCCGATAACCTTTCTTGCCCAATGGTTATCAGTTCTACGACCTATGTGGCCTGCCAATAACCACTTAAATTTTCATCATCGCTTTCCGTCAGGCGAGATCGTAGTCAAACGATTAGTCAGTAATTTACAAAAATAAGGCAGCGGCAACTTTTAGTTATTTAGCGTACCTAATGTGCTTGCCATTTTTACCGGGAGACTGAGCTGGGCCAGCACAGGAACATTTTCAGGAAATTCAGGAACTATTTACTGGTTCTGCAAGCCCTGGGAGTGCTCTAGGTACCAGAACTCACCATTATCAACGGCTTCTCTCATTAGTGACATGCAGAACAAGTGTGGGTCGCCCACACCATCCCCTGGGATCCACAGCCCTCCATACACATCTTCGACGTTGAGCATGGGCCATAACTCCTGGCATTTTTTGGGCGTCACCAGCTCGCACGGTATGCCCCAAGATCTGTGGACAGTTAAATTTTTTAAAAAACCTACAAAGTATATTATTGAGTGCCGATGTTTGGCATTTCCTATAATATTGTAGATTTACTGCGCCCCGAGAGTTTAAAAAGTATCCTTTGTTATTCCAGGATCTAAACTATCTACATACCAAATTTCACCAAAATCCGTTCAGCCTATTCAGCTTGAAGACCGGACATACATACACACACACTCACAAATTTTCGCATATATAATATTAGTTAGGATTAGCCGAACTCCCGTGGCTTGTCAGCCTTTTATCTTAGGATAAACAAATGCTATTTATTCAATAAATTTAATAAAAAAACAGTTCGCTCAACACAAAATCAATCAATCTCTTTACATCAATCAATCAAAATCTATCATTCTTGGCATGAGGCGTTCCTCACGGGAGGAGGCTTATTTAGGTTTAAACTATTCCTATTTTTGAGACGGCTTTAAGGTGGAATGTGAAGAAGTGGTCTTAAGAAATTGCAACTGTTTAATTCAGAGATAAAAATACTTCACAACTTTAACGCCTTTATGAGTAGCCCAAAGGAGTGAGATTGCAGGTAGGTATACCAATGCTTTTCGGATATAGAGGCGTGGATCTAACAAAAAAGTTGGTGCATTACGAGTACATCGTCGAACAAAGAGAACAAAAGGGCGCATGCACTAGACCGGAAACGCTACCGGGGTATCGCGCCGATGCGGATTCAGTATCGATCATTACAGCGCTACCGCAAACCGCACCAATCGCTGCTGAAATTGAAGATGGCCACTTTATCCAAACAGCTTTTAAGTGTAGGTAATATGCCAAGCTATTAAACTTTAACTTCCAAAAGGCAAATAATAAAAGCATGAACGAGGGCAACCCAAGGCGCGCAGCCCGTCCATTGATGCGTCCCGATGCACGCACTGTGTCGCAAGCACACAGATGCACTGCAAACAGGGGAGCTGCTCATCTCGGTCATTGCCCGCATTCTGTATGTACCTAGTGGGTTTGAAAACGCAGTACAATGTGAATTGCAGAGTGCTAACTACAGTTAATCGAAATCAATCTGAGTGGATTATGAAAGATAAACTCAAAGAGAATGGAGCCATATGATTAATCAACCTTATCTCTGAGGAATAATATGCCGAGCTGGTCACTTGGCCTTGATTTGGCGTTCTTAGACACCACGATTTTCATACAGTTTTAGCAGTACATAGTTAATGCCGTAAATCAATAAGCGCTGGGCAGGGTTATGAAAATGGTGCTCAAAATTATATGAAAATAACACGAATTATCACAAATCGGAGTTCAGCTACGAGCGTTGCGAGTGACTGATTGGTGAGGATGCAATCGGGACGCGGTACACACTGAACTATGTCAGAGGAAGGAGCTGTTTTATATGCCGGGTCACGCCGCGCGCCGGATTTCGGCTCTTATCGTTTGAACGACGTGTCCAATGCAATATGCAGTCAACAATTTAAAACAGTGGCAAATCGTCTGCTACAATGAAGGATGAGTTCCAAAGTAACTATGTGAAGGCTATCCATAACAAAAAAAGTCACTTACTACGTTAAGGCTGAACGATCGCTTAACGCTAGCCAGTGCGTCCGTCTCGTCATCCTTGTATCTTTACATTCATGATAAATATTTAACAGCGTGCCTGCGTGCACGAAATGCATTTTAACCGGATGACGAGCCATTGCATTGCAGCCTTTTTCCGTTGATGTATTCGCGCATGCGGAACACGGCGAAGCTTTGATTTAACCGTCTATTGATCTCCGATGCTGCATATAGCTATGCACCTGATGGATCTCTCAGATGCTGCAGCTTAAGCGGTCGGTATTGGTCCAAAATGTGAAGATTCGCGCATGAGCCGTGGTCGTGGATCATGTCATGTATTGCGTCAACTTATAATTAATCCCATATTTATTTCCAAAGCTGCATATGTAATGCAATTGGCGTGACGCGTGGCGTATGCGATTTGTCTTGCGGTTGAGATGTATTTGGGCTTGTTCGGGGAAATAGTACCTACACTATTGATATCTGATTAGTTTCCGCGTGACCGCCATTCTGAATTCAAATGTTTCGAGTTTTGACGGCATATTGATGATATCATTTTTACAATTTAGGCGCAATTGTGCCTGCTCGTAGGTCATAATAGTATTTCATGAAAATAGGCCTTGAAGATTTTTCAGAAAATTGTAGCTGCAGGAAAACGTTCTTAAGAAACTGTGCACACCAATTACCCAGCCCCAAACTAGCATACCCTGTACTATGGGTACTAGACAATTGATAAACATACATAGATACGAATTACATCCATGAGGGTTGATAAAAAACATGTTTTTTTTTGTTTCTAGCAAATTTTCGTGTTTTTTACCGTAAACAGTAGTTTTGACTTATCTGCTCTATTCCCTACGGAATGAAGTCGCTTTTCCTATGTGTAATTTAACTATCATCACAAAATAAATAAGAGTATGTTATCTCAACATGCCATGCAAACAACAGCGAAAACATTTGAGAACGCAGATTTCGCCCACAAATGTCCAAACCGAACGGCAAATGTGCTCATTTTTGTTCGCCGGCAGGGTCCCAGGTTTAGGGGATTTTTTCCGCATTTAAGGACAAACATTTTTTTTGCATAATCAATGGGAAACGAATTTTGTAAAAACAATAATACATATTTATATATTTTAATAGGGATTTTTAATTTCTAGTCTCATAACATTATGATTTTAATTAATCGATGAACTTTTATTGAAAAAAGACAAATTTGATTTAAATCAATCAACCCTGACATCCATGACTTGGAAACAAACATTTCTGCTCGTCACACAAATTATTGCACCTAGCGGGATTCGAACCCGCGCGTTGATTTCGCAGTCAGTCACAACCGGTCGTTGTAAGTTTAAGAATGGCCCCAGATAAAGAACGTTTTTTTTAAGCTTATTCTTATAAAACACGTCGCTTTTTGGAAGTATAGGTTCAAATGCGAGCAGTGTCAACCCGAAAGAACATTGAAAATCTTAAAAAAAAACACTTTGTGAATACGTCAAACTGAAAAAAAAAATGTATTCGAAAGATTTTTGAATTCATCCAGATTAATTTCGTAAATGTATGGGTAAAGTTTATAATTCTGACTTTTCTTGTGCTCTAACCTCAGTTGACCCGATAGACGTTTGATCCATTTCGTTAAATAGCCCATTTTCTTGCTGACTGTACTTTTTTCAAAAATATATCCAAAGTGAAGGACAGGCTTTTAGGAACGTTTTCTTGTAGCTACAACGGTTAATATACATGCCCTTAAAGCCCATCTCAAAAACTCATCCTGTTTACATAGTTATTTACATGTCAAACACATCACGAAAAACTACTGGACTTGATGTTTGGTTTTCCCTGTTGGATGTTTCAGCTTAGGATTTGACTTAAAATCTGATGTTTGCATCTCAATCCGATAAGTAGAAGTAATAGAAGCCAAGCAATATATAAAAAACTATTTGACTACAGAATGAATTATGATAAAATTTGGTCCTATTTTGTATTTTATAGGTACGTTTGGTCCTGCAATAATACATAGGATACTTTTATCCCAGAAAAATGTCCACGCAGGCAAAGTCGTGGCGCACAGCCATTATTAACCAACTTCAAAAAAAAGGAGGTTATCAAGTTGATGTGTAGTAATATTGTTGAAAATGCGTAATATTCATATAAATGTTAGTCTATGTGGGTATCTAAACAAATACACCAAGTCTTGTGTATGTGTGTATGTATATTTGGCCACATATTTTTCAGAAAATAAAATTTGCAATAATTATTTTTGTAATAGTTTCAGTATCTTTCAACTAGGGCTTAGTTCAAGTTTCATAAAAATCGGTTCAGTAGTTTAAAGATAGGGACTTATCTGTTTCCAGTAGAGCTTTCTTCTTATCGAACGGAATTAAGCATTTCATTTTCTAAGGCATATTTTAACGTAATAAAGAGTAAGAAATAAAACTAAAATATATTTTTTGGGGTCTTTTGCGTGGTCTACTTAATTTAGTAGTTGGGCTTTGCACAAATCTCAAAATAAATGGTATTATTTCTTTCTTTGAAGTTTTATACTATTTGAAGTAGTTATTTTTTTAGTTTTTAGTTCTCTAAGATAGTATGGTTCTTGGGGTATCATACTAAAAGACCTTACCCTAGACCTAGATTCACAGTAAAGTTGTTTACCTACATTCGGCCCTTAAATACGGAACCCTGATAATACGGTTACGGATTACGGAATATGGCTGGTTTCACACTTAGCCAGTTACAAATAAAAATAATATATTAGTTATTTTACAGCCACAACTCTTGCAAGTTTATTTGCCACCGGTACCTACTTTTCATATAAAAAGAAATAATAAAACTGCATACATACATAGACTGACTCTTCATTCTTCTGTACACTGTCATTCTGTCCCTTGTCCGTGCTAGAAGTAGAGATCCGCACTGCTTCCAGCCTGTGGGACGCCCGCGGGCTTCCAACTCTTGGAGAAGGCGGATCGAGGACTGCGCCAAGAGGACTTGAGCTAGTGTCGGCTTGAATGCGCCTATGAGTCCAGAAGAATGCCAGCGGCTGCCCGCCCCAACTCTATTTCAATTTACAATAAAGAAATATTAGTTACAGTAGTCAGTCGCAGCCAATCTATGTTTGTGAAGTTAGGCTCTGTGAACGATTGCGCAGGTACTTCTGTGGGGACAAAACAGCATAAAGTAAGAGCGAGATAGAATATGCGAAAAACGTAAGCGAGTGAGCGAGGCAGTAATACAATGCTGTCTTCACCTTCAACGAGGGATTCAGGTATTCAGGTATTCAGGTACCAGTTCAGTTGCGCAGCGACTTGCAGACAACTTCCGAAACATACTTCCGCTGCGACTACTGTACCTAGATGGTTATTAGCTATAGTAGGGGGATTGAGGATTGTAGCTCCCATTCGAATGGACCGATTTTGATGCGGTTTTTTATGTTTGAAAGCTGATGTAATCGAGATGCTTCTTAGCTAAAATGGGGGGCGGGGGGTCGGGGTATTTTTTATTTGTGCTTGTTTAGTTTTAGTTTGGTCACAAATTGCAACTCGCAGTAATATGTGAGTACCTCATCTTGTCACATCATTATCAGTTGTCTCAGACTATAATTAAATGAAGTGTACTCTATACTAGCTTCAGTTGTTGTTGCGCCGGTTCGATCAATCCGCCAAGCACCCGTCATGACTTAAGGCATTAGAACGATTTATTCGAAGCTTTATTAAAGGTGGCACGCTCATTATAGCACTACAGCAGTCTTATTGATCAGTTTTATCTTGTTTTAGAAAATGTCTTCGATGGGGGAATTATTTGAAGTGTCAGGAGGTGAAGATGCAGCTGTGATTGCTCGAATAAGAGGCGTTGTGTCCCCATTTATGCCAGAGCACCAGAAGGGCTGGTTAGTCCATGATCAATCGACTGAGACTCTTAGGCAATCCTCCAGACCCTAAGATAATTAACAAGATTCGATACGCTATACCTACAGCGGAAATCTCTCATGCTTTTGGAAAGTCAGAGTTCTCAGAAAGAACTTATCGCAAACTAAAAATGCTATTGATGAGTTGGGCATGCACTAGAGCACTTATTTATGCACCACATGTCATTGCGGTTCGTATTCATGGCGACAATGTGGACCCATTTTTGGATGCTATCTGAAGGTGCTTTTGACAGAACTAACTAATGAAGCATAAACGTAGCGCTAAGGAAGCATGGTGTTGAGTCGACTTTGTTTATGACCCATAAACATGTTAAAGCTTAGGGCGGTTAGAGTCGACCTAGGTGGAACCATTGGAGGTGTCAAGGGGGTGCCCTCAAGGGGGAGTACTGTCACCCCTACTATGGAACATGGTGGTAAATGACCTAATTACAAAGCTGAACAACAGACGCTTTTTCACACTTTGCTAGCGTATCATGTGACATCATGAATAACGCCTTAAAGATCATAGAAACCTGGTGCTTAGACTATGGATTAACTGTGAATCCAACAAAAACACGATTGGTTATGTTTACTAACAAAAGAAACTTAGAACGATACACACTACCCCACCGACACACAGTTAACTTTAAATGATGAGGTAAAGTACCTGGGTATCATCCTAGATAGCAAATTAAACTGGGCTAGACACCTGGAAAATAAAATTATGAAAGCAACCATCTCTTTCTGGCAATTTCGGAAGATGATAGGTAAAACTTGGGGCCTAAGTGCAAAAATAACACTGGTTTATATAATACTTTGATTAGACCTTCTCTAACATATGGTTCACTAGTTTGGTGGCCAAGGACTAAACAGGTCTCTACCATAAATAAACTACAGTCCTTCCAGAGGTTGGCCTGTGTAGCAGTGACTGGCGCCATGAGAACAGCACCCACTGCTGCACTAGAGGCACTGCTGGGTTTGCCACCGTTGCAGTCACACATACAGCAGGAAGCTGCTGCGTCTGCTTATAGACTCAAAGCTCTCAATCTCTGGGATGAAAATAGTCGAACATTCCACACTAACATCATACGGGATTATGCGGAGGGTAACCCGGACATGCTCTCTATTTATGATAGGGTACCAAAGCAACACCTCTTTAATAAACACTATAAGATACAACTACATGAGGAATCAAGTGATAGGTCGAACACTGACGAAGTTAGAATCTACACAGATGGTTCCAAAATGGAAGCTGGGACGGGAGCGGGGACGTTCTCGGACGACTTGAACATCCATATAGCAGCAGCACTGGGTACTCACAACTCTATTTTCCAAGCGGAATGTGTGGGTATAATCCAGGCAGCAACAGCGATACTGCGCAGGAAGGTAACTGACTCTAAAATCAGAATACTCTCTGATAGTGCCGCAGTCCTTAAAGCACTTCAAAGGTACGAACATTCCTTGGGGCTAACTATCCAGTGTCACCATCTTCTGGAGGAGGTCAGTAAAGATAATTACCTTACTCTCCAATGGATAAAGGGACACAGCGGATCCAGAGGCAACGATGCAGCTGATGAACTGGCAAGAATGTTAACTTGAACTTACGGAATGTGTGGGTATAATCCAGGCAGCAACAGCGATACTGCGCAGGAAGGTAACTGACTCTAAAATCAGAATACTCACACAGCGGATCCAGAGGCAACGATGCAGCTGATGAACTGGCAGATGAGGTTCGGGCATGCGCCCTGTAGGGCCAGAGCCAATGATTCCATTGCCTTTCAGTCAAATTCGAGCCTGGATCCGTCAAAGGACATATAAACTACATCAGGACAACTATGGGCAAATATAAAGGATTGTAGAAAGTCTAGGGAGGCGTTCCCGGAATTAAATCCGAGATACTCCTGAAAACTTCTGAACCTTAAACGAGACAGTCTCCGACAAGTGGTAGGAATTGTAACTGGTCATTGTCCTCTTAATAAACACCTTCACAGATTAGATGTCACAGACAGTCCCTTGTGCAGAGGATGCATGGGGGCTGAAGAAACGGCCACGCATGTACTCCTCGAGTGCGAAAGCGTGGCGCCACAAAGGGAACAGTTCCTGGGAACAACTTCCTCCCTGAGGGAGGCCTGCGCCGGAATTCATGAGCTGCTGGCCTTTCTGAGGGACATTGGGTTGGCTGAACTAGCTGTCACCGCCCGTTTCACGCAAAAGGGGCCGATGATCGGCCTAGTTGCGGATAAGAAGCCCAACCACCAAGTAAGTGCTATCAGAAAATGAAGACCCATCTTCTATCGCGCGAAGAAACAGACAAAAAACATAGAAATAAACATACAACTTCCACCCTGACAGAAGCCTGCGCCGGAATCCGTGAGCTGCTGGCCTTCCTGAGGGACATCAGGTTTCATGCAAAAGGGGCTGATGATTGGCCTAGTTGCATAAAAGAATCCCAACCACCACGTACCAAGTATGATACTACTCTGTTTCAAAGTTAACTAACCAATCTAAAGATTTCAATTTATTTTTTTATGAAAAGTTTGCATACTTGGTTAAAATATTTATTTCAAAGTCATCTTGTACTTTGATGCAGTTTATGTGTCTGTCAGTGTAATTTCTGAGTGTATGTCTCTATTTAATATCTTTTTAATTAATATAAATATATATATGTATATATATATATTTATATTAATTTAATAAACAATTTAATACATATATATATATATATATATATATATATATATATATATATATATACATGTTTTCGAAACATATATCTATCTAATCTTTAAAGTTTTGTTTCTTTGTATATTTTAGCTGTTGTTACTAAAAAGGCATAGTGAAAAAGAATTTTAATAATTTTTATTTCATTCTGTACAACCAGTGTCATTTTTAAGTTGGTTTTAGCTGCACATCCTCATAAATCTATTAGGTATTCTAGGTGAGGCTTAACAAGTGAATTGCATATCAGATATTTGACTTTCGGGAGCAGGCAACCCACAAAACTTCTCATTAGTCCCATCAAACTTTGCAGTTTTGATTGTATGTGCTCTAAATGTGGTTTCCGTGCCAATCATCCATGTTTTTTCAAATTTATATTCTGTTAAAAGGAAAGTGTATTCTTCCTGAAATTTGAAGTTTGTATCTGGCTAGGTAGTTCATTAGATGCATTTCTTTACATTAGAAGCTAAAGCTCAAAGCTCCCATGTTCAGTGTTTCTTTGTCAGTACAATCACATGAATATGGCTTCACATTTTATGTAGTTATAAGTACTTATCACAAATGAGGTTAACATATAGGTGACCATTTGTATTTTTAAACATCAGTGAACAAATTCAACACTATAAAAATGGGCCAGATAAATAAATGTATGCAATAAAACAGCCTGCATCATATGGTAATGGGCAGACCAAGCCGTACACATCTCAACAGGTGTGTTAAAGTCTCATTGCAATAGGTAGGTACCTGAATATTGCTAATGTGACCAGCTCAATGGCTAGAAGGGCACAGAAAGACCTGGCCAATGAATTAATAGATAGATAAATTAACACTTTATTGTAAAAAACACAAAAAAAAACTAATTTATGAACGATGGAACCTCTGGTGGATAGCATAAGAAAAAATATAGTTCAAACTGGGATAGAAAGAGACATTTTTCACTAGCCAAAAATTAATTCATTAGAACAAATTCCCACTGTAGATTTGACATTGAAAGCTTGTAATTGCTAGATTTGCTTGGGCTGGTTGATCAATAAAGGGGCACAAAGTAATGTCTGTTTTTAATTAAAACCTTTAATGTAATGTTATGGAACTTCAACCACTGGTCAAAGACATGCTTAGTCTTCAATACAATAAACAAGAACTGTTAATTTGTTAATTCCTTTGATCACAACTTGGAGCAACATTATATGGAAGGTCACTTATATAAGTACATGTAGGTAGGGGGTGGGGGAGGGGGAGAAGTATGGGAACTCCCCGAGGGGAGGGGAAATTCGTCAGAAATGCATAGTTTTATTTATGTTTTTATTTAAAAAGGAAATTTTTATTTTTGTGTGATACTAATAAAAGCTGTAAAATCAGCAATTTTATACATACAGGACACCTGCTATTAGGGGTGGAGGGGAGTGAGTACCTCCCCTGCCCCCTGTAGTTTCGGTTGGAGTTACTGTATATACTGTATAGTACTGTCCCTATTTTTCAGGGAGCTAAGGGTAGGGGAGTAAGAACCAGTACTTCTTCTTCCTTCCTTATTGCCAGGCTTTAAAAAACACTCTAGGAGTGGGACAGACCAATACCATGGCGTGTTGATAAAGTTATATCCGAATTCAAGTTCGTTGTAAGACCACACTTACTTTTAAATTACATGGTGTGAAATGTCGTCTTTTTCAATACAATGCCATCAATAATTCTACAATTATTATCTCCGAAACTATTCATATCCGATGGTTGAAATTTAAGCTAATAGTTTTCGTAAATTAGTAGAAACCTACAATAAAAATTACAACATCATAAGTTAACGTACAGATATAAGTGAATAGCCAGTTATACCAATGTAATATAATGCCATGATCAAGACGTTGACCTTTACACATTATTGATTCGCTGCAAATGCAAGGCAAACACGTGGAATCCAAGGCAAATTAGAATTATTATAGGAGAATTATTTATAGGTAAACTCACTTTTCTTTTTCGACGAGCACTGTTTTGCCTCCCCAACCCCGACGGGCCAGGTGATACGCCACAGCGGCGCCCATCACGCCGCCGCCACATATCACAACATTAGCATCTGTAGGTAACTCCTTCAGACAGTTCTCCAGCTTATCCTCATGATCCAGGGCATCTAATCTATTAGAAAAATCACGACAATTGGCCGATGCACATTTTAGCGCTCTAAACCTCTGCGCTCCACGGAAACTCCTAGCTAGCATTATGATTATATAATTCCTAAATTAAGTAAAAGGTTAACATGATAAATTAATTGTTTTAGGTAAAAATCTAAATTTATTACAGTCTTCTCTCTTCTCTTTTTTTTTTATTCGATGGCTTCTGCGGAGGCACTGGCCTACTAGCAATTTCGCCAATGTCAAGTGTATTTTATAGTTTAAAGTAATGTCACGTCACTGTCAATTATTGTCAAAGTCACGAATCAGTAAAATGCTGGACATTGGCTGGGGGTTTTTTGAAAAAAATCAAAATGTTGTGATGTAGAGTTAGATTTTATTCTCAATCTTGTGTATCTTCGAGTGTTAATGTGTAATATTGGTGGAATATTAACCATTAGGTGTTCGTTAACGTGCACGAGTGCGGGCAAAAGAATCAAACGCAGAAATAAATGGCACCAATGGCAAATGGTGAAAAATAACTGTTAAAAACGCTAAATTTGATCACAATTGGCAATCGCTTTGGCCATTTGTGGGTAAAATTAGCGTTCTGAACGTTTCTATTACTGTTCGTTTTGCATGTTTCGATGACATGTTGACATTAGAAAATCGACTTTATTCCGTCGAAGATAGGGTCGTTTTTCATTCAGTTTGGAAAGGAACACCGGTAGTGTCAAAAGTTGTAAAAATGTCAAAATTGTTGAAAATGTTCAAAGAAAACGGCTTGTTAAAAATGTACATTACGAAACTGCCCACAACCCCATCTCATCATCTCGAACGCAGGGATTGATATTGGCAGATGTTTGATCATGATTGTGACACGGTTGTACGTGTGGTCGTAGATGGAGGGTACACACCAAGAGAACGAGAGCGAGCGAAGGCAAACGATTCGTCGACTAGTACCACACGCTCGCTCGGTTACGTTGTAGTGTCCACACCAAGGAAGTTATATGTACTTACGTACAACTGGAAGGATAACTCCAAAGAAAAAGCGGGGTATCGAATACTTGACCTTGAAAACGACTTAAAAATAAAAAAGACAAGGAAGTTTAGTAATAGCCAAGAAGCTTTTAATTATATACTATAACACTGGAGATTATAGAGCAAAAAATGCCTTGAAGCAAAAACATATGACCTTGAATGACGTCACGTATGTTTTCTGTCTCTTTAATTAGAGTGACCACGTTGGATCTTAAGTTTAGGATACATATGTATGGTTTACGAAATTTTATGAAAAACTAGTTGCACCCGCGGTTTCGCCTACGCCATAGATAGACCATGGTACTCAGGGATAATGTAGCTTTCTATTAGTAAAATAATTTTCAAAATCGGTTCAGTAGGTAGTTTCAGAGATCCGCGGGCTGACCGCAGATACAAATTGTAATAGTAATTGCACTCTAACTCACACAATTTGTCATTTTTCCCATACTAGAAATGTCAAATTGAGTACAATTGAGTGCGATTACCATTACAGTTAGTACCTTGGTCACCCCACAGTACAGATAAATTAAAACATAGGATGCAGTAGCACGTGCACATCAACAGGCAGGCAGCCACTCCTGAACTACTGGCCTCCCCCCCTAGAACGACATTACGGCAGCTACCACACCGAACGACAATCCGCCACCACATACGATACGAATATATTATTTAAAATGTATCCCATTATGGGATACGATAAAAAAGATCAATAAAAATGAAAAACAGCAATATGGTAAATCAGTTTTTCACTAACATAATGTTTATTGTATTTAATTCGAAGAATACATTTGTCTAAGTCATTAGAAAAACAGAACAGCATACTTAATAAACTAAAACAAGATTTGAACTTAAAGTTAGATTCATTAACGTGAAAATAAGATAGTTTAGTATAATCTTTGCCTTTTTTTCTAATATCCTAGAAGTTATTAGTGTGTTTTAAGTACGATGAGCACTATTTAAAAGATTTCCTGGTCTTTCTGGGTAATAGTCGTCTGGTTTAATATGTTGGCTGCATATTTTGCCCGATAAATAAATTTTACCCTCTTTTGGTATGGTTGATAACCAAGTATGTATTTCTTCTTTCGGCATCTTTCGGGAAGCTGAAATATAAAATATATTTAGTATTTCAGCTCATAGAACTTGACTGGATTAGAATGGAACCCTGGGTCCGGGTTACAATAATTACAGATTAAGCACAATCATAATATATAATGGCGGGTAAGGATGATCTAGTAAGTGCTACAAGAATATATTAATGACTTTTGAATACTTATATGCATAGTATAGTACAGTAGTCGCAGCCAATGTATATGTTTGTGAAGTTAGGCTGTGTGACGATTGCGCAGTTACTGATGTGGGGATAAAATAGCATAAAGTAAAAGCGAGATAGAATATGCGAAAAACGTAAGCGAGTGAGCGAGGCAGTTGAACAATGCTGTCTTCGCCTTCAACATTGGGATTGCGCCTGAAAAATAATACTTTGCGTAGCCACTAGCAAATAACTTCCGAGACACATACTTTCGCTGCGCCTACTATACCATATCCTTCCTTACAAAATCTCAAAGCAGTTTTAATGGTCACCCTACATAAATTAAACTGTTTATTTATATTTGATGAATATGGTTCGAACAAGGAAGTTCTACGTACTTACGTACAACCGTAAGTACATATAACTTCCTTGGGTTCGAAGAACATGGTATGGTACAGAATAAAATATGTATATAATTAATCTATAGACACATCACACTAAAATTTATAATTAATAATAATAAGATTCTAACGTAATAACGTATGAATATGGTTCATCATCGTCATCATGTCAGCCTTTAGAAGTCCACTGCTGAATACAGGCCTCCCACAAAGAGCACCATGACGAGCGATCTTGTGCCACCTCCATCCACCGACTTCCTGCGACGGCTACAATGTCGTCGGTCCATCGTGTGGGGGTCTCCCCACACTTCACTTGCTTGTTCGTGGTCGCCATTCGAGAAACTTTATTCCCCAGCGGTTGTCGGCTCTGCGAACTATATGGCCTGCCCATTTCCACTTCAACTTGCAAACTCTGAGAGCTATGTCGGTAACCTTCGTTCTTCTACGGATTTCCTCATTTCTGATTCTATCATGTAGTGAAACACAGAGCATAGCTCTCTCCATTGCACGCTGCGCAACTCTGAGCTTTTGTATGAGACCAATAGTTAGCGACCACGTCTCAGTGCCGTATGACATCACTGGCAACACGCACTGATTATAAACTTTCGTCTTGAGGCTCTGCGGTATCTGCAACTAGAAGATATGGCATAATTTCCCGAACGCTGCCCATCCGAGTTGGATTCGTCGGTTGACCTCTTTGTCGAAGTTGGATCTACCCAGTTGGATCGTCTGAGCTAAGTAGACATAGTGATCAACAGCTTCGATAATATCGTTCCCGACATAAACCAGCATGGGTACGACATGGGCATTTGACATGATGTTCGTCTTGCCCATGTTCGTTTTAAGACCCACCTGTTGGGAAACAATATTGAGGTCACCGAGCATTGTGCTTAGGTCGAGATCCGACGGCAGAAACGAGTGTTTGATGTCGAAAACGCATCACAGAACTCAAGTGTAGGTGGGCAGGACACTGGGCTAGGCAAAGAGATAATAGGTGGACAAAAGCGGTAACGGAATGGTAGCCTAGAGGACATACTAGATAGTTGGTAGACCACCAGCGCGACAGGGAGATGACATCGTCCGAAATGTAGGCAAAACGTGGCGTAGGTTCACTCAGGTCAGGACCGGTATGAGAGGCGCAATGAAGAAGAGGCCTATGTGCAGCAGTGAATTGATAGGACTGATGATGATGATGATGATGATGAACTAAATATTCAGACATACCACAACTTTCGCCATTTTGGAGTTTTCAAACAAAAATGCTAGGTATATTGCTACACTCGATTGCAGTGAAGACGAATCGATTGATATCTTGTTCGTCATTCGTCATACGTTGTCATCATCGACCCCTGGCAAAATACTTCTCATTTCTAATAATTGATTATTAGAGCAAAAATTATTCATTTATGTTTCCTTAGACCCTTAGAGCATAAAATTATTAATTGGAACAATTTTACCATTTTATCTAACCTACAGTTGCCTCGAAGAAATCGCTGTTGTGAAATGTGCGGTTTTTTTATGCAACAATTAATTATATTGTGCCACGATATAGAACATTGGTTCTCGTCCGGCCCATCTTCACACAATTTCATGTAAATCAGGTCAGTAAATAGTTCGAAAGTTATCAAAGTCAGCGAATTTTATTGTAAACTAGCTGTAAAATAGCTGTAATAGTAAAAGGCCACGCGGCTTCGCACGCGTGGCCTTTTACTATTCCAAGACTTATATATACTCTTCGGTCTTCTGTATAATCTGCCGGAGCGTATGGATGTGGTCTACGGTGCTAAAGTCTTTCCGGAATCCAGCTTGTTCGGGAGGCTGAAAGTCGTCAAACCTATGAGCGAGACGGTTTGTAACTACTCTTGAAAACAGCTTATAGACGTGGCTCAGCAGCGAAATGGGCATATAATTCTTCAAGAGGGTTTTATCACCTTTCTTAAAGAACAAAATCACTACGCTCCTGTGCCACGCCTCTGGCATAGTACCCTCGAGGATGACGAAGTTAAACAGCATCTGAAGGACTTTAAGTACCGGTGTACAGTAGCTCTGTCGTTATTCCGTCCTCCCGTGGTGCCTTGTTGCTCTTAAGCTGTTTGAGAGCCATTCTGATCTCGTATAGGCTGACGTCCGGAATATCTTTGGTATAATGTCGGTTCAAACGGGCTCTTGCATCGCTAGTCGTGCTAGGAAGACTACGCGATGAGGTGTATAATTGTCCATAGAACTTCTCGAGCTCACTCAAAATCTCTGGCTTCGACGAAACGATGCTGCCACGGTCTGTTTTCAGCTTCGTCAACAGGCTATGCCCAATAGATAGATCTCTTGCGAACACTTTGGAGCCCTTGTTGCGCTTTATTGCGATCTTAATACAAGTAGTATTATAGGAACGCAAATCGTGTCGCATTGACTTGGAGATCTGTTTATGAGGCAAGCTGTAACTCGATATACCCACTGAAGACTGCAGCCTCATCTCGCCTCGTTCTGCCATAAGTTTGAGTGTACGCTCAGAGAGTTTCTGTGTTCTTTTTTTGCGGGGGGTCTTAAAGAACTCCGACCTGACCGCATGAACAATTTCCACCAGCCCGTTGTTTAGTTCGTCCACTGTATCGCATTCGATAAGGATTTGGAAGCGATTTTTGGAGCTCCAACTGAAAGCTCTCGGGGTTTTGGATTTGGGCAGGACTTGGGCGAAGAGTAGATCTCATCAAACGAGACCTCTCCAGCTTTACGTTGATATTTAATGAGCCTTTTACCATGCGGTGATCACTGCCGGTCTTAACCCTGTTGATCACAGAGACATCATTGAATGTATGCTTATTGGTCGTCAAAATGAAATCTATCTCGTATCTTCGCCGGGGTGCAGCCACGTTTATTTCCTAGACGGGCGCTTCTTGAAAAAAGAATTCATCATAAAGAGTCCCTCCTTCTCCATGAAGGCGGCCAATCGCTGACCCCTTTGGTTCCGCTGTCCAAATCCAAACTGTCCCACTCTCAGTTCATCGCCACTCCTCATGCCCAGCCGTGCGTTGAAGTCCCCCATCACCATTGTGAAGTGTGTTTTCGGGGCATGTATGGCATTAGAAATGTCGTCGTACATAGCCTCCACTTCATTGTCCGGGCGTTTTGAGTGTGGGGCGTACACCTGTATGACCTTTAACGAATACCGTTCGGTAATATATAGTATAAGGTATGCCACCCTGCTCGAAACGCTTTCGATCTTCACAATGTTGTTGACGAGGGACTTGTGGACTGGAAACCCGATACCGTGTTGGGACTGCCGGTCGCCCTCCCGGTAATAGAGTAAGTTGCCGGAATTGAGGGTCATCGTATCCTCTCCCTCTCTTCGGACTTCTGATAATCCTATAAAACTCCAGCGCAACTTACTTACTACTTCTTCCAGCTCTATCAACTTCTACTCGGTCCTCAAGGTGCGTGCGTTATAAGTTGCCAGGTCCAGAGATCGTGGGGGTTGGTAGCTGGTCCTCTGCCGGGGATTCTTAGCACCCCTGCCCCGCCGTTACCATGGCTGCTACCGGTGCCACGAATAACGGAGCCGCCGGGGACTGGGGGCCGTCTTTGTGGTGTGTCTATCATATTGGGGGGGTTTGCCATAGTCACCACGCTTGCCAGGTGGATTGGTGACCGCAGTGTAGCAAATATGTGCTCGGAGGATGCTGCTGCCCCTCTTACGGTGTGTAATCCCTTAATCGCCTCTTACGACATCCACGGGAGGATTGGGAGGGAGCCTTATTCTAAGCCGCCGCCACCGCCACGGAATACGGTTAATAGCGTAAAATACAATCACCTGTGAAACTTAATGTTAGAATTTAGTTTCTAAACACTTCTGCAATTTTGCACAATACAATACATTGTTAAAATCGAGAATTTATCAAGAATATGCTTTTTTTTTTTTTTTTTTTTTTTTTTATTTTGTGGCTTCTGCGGAGGCACTAGCCTACTAGCAATTTCGCCAATGTCAAGTTTAATAGTTTATATTAATGTCACGTCACAGTCATTAATTGTCAAGTCAAAGTCACGAATCAGTAAAATGGTGGACATTTACTAAAACTTCCGTAGGAGATTTCACAAAATGCCATTTATATCTGCGTTTGATTCTTTTGCCTACACTCGTGCACGTTAACGAACATCTAATGGTTAATATTCCACCAATATTACACATCAATACTCGGAGAAACACAAGATTGAGAATAAAATCAAACTTTACAACGCAACATTTTGAATTTTTGCAAAAAACCCCCTACGCTTTTATTTATTCTTATAATAATTATTTATAAACATTGGAAGCGATAGAAATTCTTTGACAGTTCGGCTTAATTCAGTGTTGCTATAAATATCACAATGGCAGCTACCAACAATCAGGAGTGCGTCTAAGTAAACAAGTAGGTAAATAGTAAATTTTCGACAGATATAATTAATACGAGTGAGATTTCACTGAACGGTTTCATATATTTAGATTTTATATCAATTTTAGCTGTCAAATTCAATTGTCAGCTTATTATTTAGCTGCTAACTCAACTCTCAACCAAAGAGAATATAAATGCTCTCAACGTGTTTCTAAAGTTAAATACTCGCACAGAGTAAAAATAACCTATTTAAGTAGTAGTACTGTGTTACAAATTACAACACAATAGTATTCTCCTTGTTTACGAACAAAATAACCATCAACACATTAAATCGATTATATAAAATTATCAACTGCTGTCAATCTGACAGCAGACGAAACTTAAGTGACCTCAAAAAGTCACTAATTTAGATTCTTGTCAGGTGAAGACTACCAGCGGACACCCAAAAATGGTTCAAATTTATATATATGGTTGGTTTAATTTTTCACCTCGCGGTGCCTCTGAACGGGGTATTTGACGTTTGTTTAGTATAATTTATATATTGGACTAACTTTCGCCCGCGACTTCGTACGCGCAGAATACAGTTTATCAGGAAAAAAGCATCCTATGTTCTTCTAGGATATTGAAAATCAATGAAAACGTATAGCAACACTCATGATGCTTTATGAAAAACTTGTTATTTTTAAGTTTCCATGACAACCGTTCCTTACAGCGACTAATCTACATTTCCTAGGGCTTACCGTTTTCCGGGATAAATAGTACCCTTGATTGAGATGGTTCTATCTATATAGAGGCGGGGGGGGGGGGGGGGGATGAGTTATGACCGTAGCTCTCAAACGGATGGAACGATTTTTATGATTGAAAACTGATGTGATCGCGACTTCGCTATAATGGGGGTGGTAAGTCGGGGGTTATATAAAAATTTTAAATGAGCACATTTTGTTTTCGGTGAGACCACTTTTTTATAGAAGAGATATCGTTCCAGTTGCACGTATAGTAAGTAGGCGCAGCCAATCTATATGTTTGTGAAGTTAGGCTCTGTGAACAATTGCGCAGGTACTGCTGTGGGAATAAAACAGCATCAAGTAAGAGCGAGATAGAATATGCGAAAAACGCAAGCGAGTGAGCGAGGCAGTTATACAATGCTGTCTTCACCTTCAACATTGGGAGTGCGCATGAAAAATAGCAGTTTGCGCAGCGACTAGTAGATAACTTCCGAGACACATACTTCCGCTGAGACTACTGTGAGTACATATAATTTCCTTGGTCCACACTAAGTGATCGCGGCGACAGTCGGCGAACCACGGCGAAGCAGGGTGTCCAGATTGGGAGTTTTTTTCCCCATTTTAGGGAAAAATATATGTTTGGGGAATCTTTGTGGAAATAAAAAGACAAAATCAGTATGACATAGATCTAGTGAAAGGTCTTGCGGCACGTTTTAATACCAAATAAACAAAAGCTGGACTAGATACTAATACAGGCAAACACAGCTACATTGCGACTATCGTGATTCGTGTTCATCAGATATAGACATAAGCAGACTCTAGCGTGAATGAGATAACAATACTTGACCCTACTGAAACGTTCTACACAAACGCCACTCCAATTGTGACTTTTTCGCATCGCACCTAATTTATGTGGTCCAAGCGCGAGGAACTGGGGTTTTTTTTAAGCTGTCATCAATCATTTTAATATTATGTAGTGTTGCGCGTTCTTGCTAGGGCAGTAATGGTGTTTTATTTCAATGTAAATGTTAATGAATAGATCGTTAAATGGGTCATTATTAATATAAAATAAAATAAAATCTTTTGTTTCTCTTTTATTTACATAGTGTCTTGTTTATCACTATTAAGTACCTGGACATCCTTAAAAAGGAGAAAACTAATTATTATAATACGGATGTGACATCCAAGGCCGTGGGGCTTTTGCCCCCCCCCCCCCTCCCCAAAAGCTACCACGCGCATACTGCAAGTGCGCAGTATGTGTGCTCACTCGTGTTTTTTTCTGTTTGATGTAGGGCTTTTAGCAGGTAATACCTGAAAATAATAATACTAGAAAAGTGAATTCTTCAATTTAATTCTTACTTATCTATTCTTATACTTCTATTAAAACACTCATAACTGCATTGTTGCCCAATTTAATGGTGCCTAAAAAAGTGGTACTTACCAAAACTATTTGTTTGACAGTTTTTACGTAGTATCTTTTACTACTACTACCTAGTCTGTGGCCAGAACCACGACCATTATTATTAAATTTATTCTGTGCCACGTAAGCTGTTATAGGATTGTATTACTGAGAAGGTGACTTAGCCCCTGGTGCACATACGATTGGTAGATGGGGTTAGAAACTGGTCACTACAACATAGAATAACTATACCACATGTACCTACCTAACTGCTATAAGTATATACCTGCTGCACACAAAGTGCGGTGGTCAGGCACCATATCTACTAACTACCACTTTGTTTACCGAGTAACCGGTCTATTATATTTTAGTAACTTTTCTTTTACGCTAGTAAGCGTTATTCAACCTCTTTGCTTTTTGTTGCCTTCAAAGACAATTTAAAGAACTTGAAAAAGTTGCTTTGACCAAAGAGTATATAAATACTTGGCCTTGACAACGGTTACACTGTAGCTATGGTTACTCTTGATTATTTACTACAGCGTAGTGAATAGATTATCTTTGATAATTACAAATTACTCTTACGTAGTATTTATATAATCTTTGCAAATTACATGACAAGACTTCAACTAAGAACAAGGCAAAACAATAATTATTCCGTAATTATTTTAATAGAGTTCTAATCAAAGCCATAGATATACACTACTGTATCTCCTATTTAGTTTGTGATACACTATAAAAGCGGTCAGCACACGAAACTTTACCGTGATAAGTATTCGTGATATAATTTATACCATATTTTTATATTTTACTTATTATTATTTGAGCTAAGATGTCCTTAGTTGAAATAGTTCAGCACGACGAAGTTATTTACACGATTTTGGATAAACCACCGCCTGAACCACCGAAGACGCCAAGGTCTGTCATAGTCTTTCACCATATCGCACAATAGGGTTTTTTGGTAACAAAGCAAGGCCTAAAAGGTACCAGTTTTAGCTATTTAATCTCGCGTTGGCTACACAGTAACCCTAATTCTTTTGATTAGGTCCTAAGTTCCTTGTAGTTAGGTAGGTAATCATAACAGACGCTTTAACGGCTTACATTTTCGGCTTTAATTTAAAACTGGGCTACCAAATAATGCCATATACATATGCCTAGTACTTCTATGGCCATATGAAAATCCGTAGAATCTTTATAAAATTGAGTACTTACTAACAAACAAATGAAACAAATGCGATCCCCCGAATAACATATAACTGCAAGTTAGTATACTTATTAGTTAGTTCAACGAATGTACGAGTCCACTACAATATCTCATTGAACTGGTCCAGCGAATATTAAAATTTGAATATCGTATTAACTATCTATCACTGGGTGGATGAACGACCACGTGCTGCACTTAAAGAAGATATCTACGAGCTCAAAATAATCGGCTCGAAGGACCAACCTTCAAAATCTGTCTCTTTGTCACAGACAAAACTGATAAGCACCCAAGTTTAATTTTTAAACGTGGGATACTTCTCATATATTTTTTTTGGTGATGATAGTATTCATGCACGAGTCCAAAAACTATGCAGACTTCTGTGCTCACTATTAAGTACAAGTAGCCCTACTTAAAAGTTCTGATGATAAAAATGATACTCATATATATTTTTCAACAGATACCATTCAAAACTAGAAAAAGAATTGAATGAAACTAAGAAACCTCAACTTCGCCGCACCTTCGGATACGCGGAGACACCTCTAAAGTCTCCAGATCAGTTCCTTAAAAAGGGTAATGGTATTTCCCAGCCGATAAAAAAAACTGACCATAAGTGCGTCGTTTCTGACACCTTACCACCGGTCCCAAAACGTCCACCCCCCGGAAAGAATCCAGAAAAGCCGAAGATTAACTTTCGTGTCATGAATATAAAAAAAGCCATCAAGGTTAAAGGAAAACCTGTAGAGCCAAGGTTAGTTCTTAACATCATAAGTAGGTATGTTTAATTCATGCTTAGAAGACAAGTACTGTTAGTGAACAGATTACAATCAAAATATCATTTTGATTTGACTAACCTCTATCTAAATTTCTATCAAGTTGCATTGACTCACGAGAAGACTCTGGGTTCCTTGCTTGACTAAGGAACCCACAGCTAGGAACCCTAAAAAGCTTTTTGATACTTCACGCTAAGCTGGATGTTTGAACAATTCCATTTCCAGATTAGTAGATACCAGGGATGGTCACATAAAGAAGATCAAGGGCTCAGGCGAAGTTCCGGAGTACTGTCTCCGACCAGACTTCGGTCAGATGCCCTCTTACCTGGTCAAGAGGAACTGGAAGATACAGAAAGCATTGGACAAGATCAAATACGCAGAGGAGAACAAGGAGAGTCTATGCAAGTTGATTAGTGAACAAGATAGGCAGAAGTTGCTGGATGTAAGTATTCCTAATAATAATCTCAGTGTCCATTTTGGTTCACTGTCATAATCCCCACCAGCCCCCCAATTCAGAACCTTTCGATAACGAACCGAATCGATTCGATTCGATATTGTGAATGAAACATGTATTGAAATGAACGATTTCAAACCGAATCCACAGAATAAATAATACCTAATCAATCGACAACTGTGGCCCAATTCCATAACTTGGCTACAATCGGATTATCACTTTTTTCATAGCAAATTCGACTCTATCGCAAGGCATTAGTGGCTGCGATACTGAGAATTCGATTGAAGCCAAGTTATGGAATCGGGCTGCTGAGTTATCGAAAGGTTCTCAATCGGGGGGCAGGTTATCCCAACGGGGAGGGTGGGAGGTTAAAACAATTTTCAAAAAAGATTTCCCATTTTCCCCACCAACAACATAAATATTGGTTTGTTTTCTCTGGTTGTAATTCTATAGGTGTGCCGAGATCAAATTGACTGTTTAAACCATAATCTTCTTCTTGCATGCATTTGCATGCTTTGACATAATGTCAATGCATGCCACAATCCACTCGAAAAAAACTAAGGAATATGTCAAACCGCCTGCGGTTAAAGGCTTCAGCCTACGTTTCGGTAGCGAAACGTAGGCTCATTACAACAGCTGCGTGCACGCTCACGTCACGCGCAGGCATCCGTTTTGAACCCTCGTATTCACTAGGGGATAAAAGTGGCGTGACCCATAACCCTCGCACGTCGGCTTAAAAGTACTGCCCCAAACGTCGTCCGCCGGAAGCTGGAACTGACTTACCAGGAGTTTTCTTCGCATTTCAGAACTATCATATCATTCGTAAATTTAGGTATACAGTATTGTATTTGTCACTTCCATAGGACATGAAGCACAACTGGCAGATAATGCAGAAAGCGTTCCTGCAACTGCCGATGCAAACCGACACCATCCCCAAGATCCTGAGGAAGAGTAAAATGGAACAAGAACTCCAACAGCTCGAGAAAGATATCGCTTTGATCGAGAGTAACCCTTACATTTATATTTTCGACGAGTGATTGCAATATTATATTTTTACCCCAAAATGTACAATTCCATACTTACCTACGTACTACTCGTAGATAATCACCACATAATCTATACTTATAATAAAGCAATAAGAACGAAAAAGTCTGTAGTATGAAGATAATAAAAAAAAATGGTCTAGGTTAATATAATACGCTAGGGTACTCGAAATAAGCTACTGAACAAGAATATAACATATTTCTTAATCGTGTCGGTCTGTTTGTTTGTTAGTTTGTCTGTATGTTTGTTCGCGCATCACGTAAAAGCTACTGCACCGATTGAAATGCATTTTTCATTTTTGGATAGCTTAAGGTTTGACTTAAAAACTGGTGTACTTGGTCAATCAATCCGATAAGTAGAAACCGAACAATCGATAAAAACTTTTTACTCTTTGATGGCTGAAGGAATTTTGATGAAATGTTGTAAGTATTTTAGGTCTTGGAATAGAACATAGAGTATTTTTAACCTAGAGAAATGACCACGCGTGCGAAGCAGCGGTTACAGGTAGTAATATTATAAAATAAAGTCACTGAACGCGCTGTCGTCTGTCCGCAAATATCTCAAAAAATATTTAATCCATTTTGTTACGGTTTTCACATAAGCGTAGCGTAGGAAGGTTTTAAAGTACTATAAGCGTAGAATTACATATCGAAAGTAAATATGTATGTATATGATTAAAATGCTTCCTTTTTAGATGTAGTTGATGTGGGGCGAATTTTTTCAAAGAAGTCGGAAAAAAGTAAAATCAGTCGTCCCGGTAGCGATTTTTTGGTATAGCAATGATTGATTGATTTCCCGGTAGCGTACGCTGCGTATACCATAATTGACATATTAATGTAATCGTATGAAGGGATTGTTCTGATCAAAAAGTACTACAAAAAAGTCCGCGACACCCGCCTTACTTTAAAAAAGTTAATAAAGCCGCCTTACTTATAAAGTTAGGACACTAACGTACCTACGCCCCCTTTAAGGCACCCTTAGATTACATTAGTAGATTAGGGTGAATACAGATTAGAGATATGTAGCAAGTTATCAAGTGCACTCCCAATTTCTTTCTTAAAAGCTGTGTATTCTCATGATAATATTAATTTTGAATATTTTTTTAGGGTTTGAAAATGTCCTTTTTAACACGTAGCGCACCCCTGGTAGGTTAGGGTGCGGAATAGCCTAAAGGCATCGACTATTTCCACATATGCCAAAAAATAAGCAAAAATAGGTGAGGGGCGACGGAATCTATCCCCCCCCCCCCTCCGTCATACGGGGGGCTCTACCAATCTCTCCATCCCTCTCTTAGCGGACCCTTCATTCCACTCACACATCCTAATAAAAGAAGTTTTATATGCATGGTAAGCAAACAAATCTCACCTGCTGGTAAGTGATGATGCAGCTGAAGATGGAGCATACTTGCCAAGAAGATACCATACCTATTCACTGTGGGGAACATAGGTGGTCGGAAAATACGCCTTTATATCACTAGTACCATTGGACAGTACCATTAATGGTACTAGTGACACAACTTTGTATCGCTAGTAGTACCATTGTACAATGTTTCTTGGTTTGTTAGGAAAGAGTAGGGTCTATCTATGACACAATCATGGTATTTAGGAAATAGTTAATATCCCAGCAATTTGACCACAAGTTTTATTTTTCCTGTTGGACATATCAGTTAGACTATCAAGTTTTACCACGAGGAAGAACCCAGGTCTTCTCGACTGCAGATTGGTCCTTAAGTGGTCTTTAACTCAAAGTTGTCCTTAAGACAGCAAACAGACAGCATGGAAGGACAGTGTGTGGCAGGTTTCTGGATCTTTTATGAGCAAATTAATGACATCAACTACCATGTTTCTTCTTCTTTTTTTTTGGATGGCTTCTGCGGAGGCACTGACCTACTAGCAATTTCGCCAATGTCAAGTGTATTATATTTTAAAGTAATGTCACGTCACAGTCAATTATTGTCAAAGTCACGAATCAGTAAAATGGTGGACATTTACTGAAACTTCCGAGGGAGATTTGAAAAAATCACAAAATGCCATTTATTTCTGCGTTTGATTCTTTTGCCCGCACTCGTGCACGTTGACGAACACCTAATGGTTAATATTCCACCAATATTACACATTAACACTCGAAGATACACAAGATTGAGAATAAAATCTAACTCTACATCACAACATTTTGAATGTTTTCAAAAAACCCCCCCTACCCTGTTTCATAATCTTAGAAATTTTGTGTAAACAAAGAAATGTCACGATAAGTCACTGACAAAGTGACATGCCAGTTGCCCAAAACATTTTTCGGTTTGGAAAAATAATTTTGTTTTGTTTGTCTTTGCTCTCGCACAACAATAAAACCTTTTTTTTACTCAAACAAGCTTGTAATGTGGTCATTATTTCGACAACCTTCTTTGGGCAAAGTCGACCTTGCCGCGCTGCTTGAATAGGCGCCAGCAAAGTTGTATGGAATTTCATTACTGTCGTTTTTTTGAGTACTATTATTTATTTTGTGGTTTTGTTAACCAACGAACGCGAAAAGAGAGGCGTCGTAGTTCCCAAACGTATGGACCGATATTGATGGGTTTTTTTTTCTGTTGATAGCTGATGTAATCGAGATGGTTCTTAGCTATTATTTATGTTGTTTTAGTATTAATTGTTTTTTGTTGTTTTTGTTATTGTTATTTATTTTAGTTGTTGTTATTGTTATTTATTTTAGTTGTTGTTATTGTTATTTATTTTAGTAGTTGTTATTGTTGTTTATTTTAGTTGTTGTTATTGTTATGTTGTAGTATGTTCTTTTTTAATTGTTGTTCTTCTTTTTTTCTTGTTTTTCTTGTTGTTTTTGTTGTTTTTGTTGTTGTTGTTCTTGTTGTTTTTGCTGTTCTTGTTGTTTTTGTTGTTTTTAATGCTATTGCTGTTTTTGTTGTTGTTCTGGTTGTTCTTGTTGTTTTTGACGTTGTTGTTTTGGTTTTTGTTGTTGTTTTAGTGGGTTATTTTTTTTTATTTGTTTGCTATTTTTATTTAAATACCTCGCATTGTTTGAGTAAAGCACTATACAAGCCTTGGTACGCAATGACTGCCCTGCTGGCCACGCTATGATGGCCTCGAGCGTTGCTTAGTTAAGTTCTCGGCTTTCAAGCTTGGCCATCATTGCAACCCTTGCTGTCCGCGCTATAAAGGCCTCGACCTTCGGTCTCGGCCTTCATTCCAGCTTGGCCATCAAGGGCTGCAATGCTGACCGCGCTGTGATGGCCTCGAACTTAGCTTAGCTACGCTCTCGGCCATCATCATCGCTGCCAGCAACGCAGTCATTACAGACCGCGGCAGTAATGTACTATTATTAAAACAATTATGACTGCCGTGCGTAGACGCGAGTATGTACTGTAACTGCCGTGCCGTAATGAATTGTCTATACCAATTCTATAGATAGATATCCTGGGCCCGACCATATAACTTAGCTTCAATCGAATTCTCAATATCGCAACCACTAATGTCTTGCGTAAGAGTCGAAATTGCTACGAAAAAAGTGATAATCCGATTGTAACCAAGTTCTATAATTGGGCCAATGTCAACCGATAAAAACTAAGGATTCTAGAGATTTCATGTGTGTTTTACAGCACACATCAACATCGGTTCAGGCTTTGTCTACGGTTGAGGCGTTTAAAAGTTATGGTGGATTAAACAAACTCTCCCACATAGATACAGACATACCTACATGAACTCTAAAACATAACACTCCATTTTTTGGGTTGTCATTTTAATTGTGGTCAATCTTGTTCTATTATGCTATGCCTTTAGGAGTTGCAACGTTACTGATTAACAAACAATCATTCAAACTTTTGCTTACTATATATTTGTTGGATTTACAGGAGATTTTTTAAATTCCAAAATTCTAAAAGATAGTTTTAGGAAGGCGTAAATAAAACATTAAAATATTACTTAATTTTTATAAATTGACGGGACACCTTATAAATAATTCTTTTAATTCTGAAAAGCTGTCCGATTCATAGCCCGATTCGTTGACATCCATACCAATATATATCAAAGTGAAACGTCTGTTTGTTTGTTTGGGGAGCTTTCACGCGATAACGGTTGGACGGATTTTGATGAAATTTGAAATGGAGATAGCTTATACCCTGGAATAAAACATGGGATACTTGTTATCCCGGAAAATTGAAAATGTCCACGGGAAAACTGGAAAATTTTGATTACTCGCTGTAAGGAACGGTTGCTATGGAAACGAAATAACAAGTCTGTCAAAAAACTTCAAGAGCGTTGGAGCTATACCTACTTTTGCATTGGATTTAATATCCTAGAAGAACATAGGATGCTTATTTTCGCGATAAACTGTAGCCCGCGCGGACGACGCGCGACGTCGCGGGCGGGGAAGCTAATTTATGATAAATCTATCGCTAACATCATCAATTATGGTGTCATGTTCCGTTATGTGGTTGAGTTGGCACATTTCATCTTCCACTTTTATTGTGTGGCTAATACAGTCAGCCCATTTCTGCAGTGTCACCTCTCTCAAACCTTCTCCTAACATTTTTTTTACCTCATTCATCTTAAATGTCTTGTTATTTCGTGAAACATAGCCCTTAATCTGAGCCCACACTAGCACAATCGGGTTGTGTTCAATGGTAAGGGGCAGTCGCTGAACGACACCATACTGGGCGGCCAACTCATCCACCACGTATTTACTAACTTGTGACTTGTGTACTTTAACAATTTGTAATAATTGGCGTTTTATCACATTATTTTGATCAAAAGTTGTTTTTCTCGCTTAGCCATTCTTGGATATGGGTATTTTTCCAGACGGTAGTAGTGCTAGGGATCCGCTCCACTTTACGGCTGTGGTACGGGGCGTTATCCATCACCAAAACAGAATCTTGCTTCAACTTTGGCAGGATCTCCTGTAACCATTCTTCAAAGCACTCCGAGTTCATGTCTTGGTGATCATCTCTGCAATATTTGTTTTGGACTGGAACACAAGCAGACCACCTTAAACGAAAAATCTTCTTGGCTGCCTATACCTATGGCTTATTAATAGTCGTCTGCCCTTGCCTGTTGGAGCTTTCAGGCCGTCCAGGAATAAAATTTATTTTAGAATAGAATAGAATATATTTTAATTGCTCCAAATGTGAGTTAATATAAATTGATGTTTTACAGTGAAAAGACCTGACACATTTCGCCAATTAAATGCCATGCAAAAATTGTAAATTAATTAAATTTAAGGCTCAACAAATATAAACGAGGCTTTTATTGGTAAAAAATAAAAGAAAACACCTGAATTTAAAACATAGATCATGTTTAATCAAGCTCAAGTTTTGTAAAACGTAGCCAAGTGACGGGGAGTAAGGTATCAAATTCACAAATATAGAAAAACAATCCCTGATTGGAATCCCTGCAGTGATCCCAGTTTAAGAAACATAATTGCACGAAAAAGATTGTCTCAGTCTAAATTTGTTTAGAATTACTATCACGCAAAAGTAAAAGCTTAGAAAACAGTTCAATAATTCAAGAATATCAGATTTTGGATTACAAACTTTGCAAAAATTTGAAGCATGTAGTACCTGTCACGGTAGCCAAACTTGCTAAAGGCATGTGCCGCACAGAGGCACGGAATGGTGCGGGTTCGAACCCCGACCGTGTTTCACATTTTTTATTTAGAAAATTATTAGAAACGAGTATGTTCTCGCTAAGCAGGCGTTACTGCTAAAATAATATAAACATTTAATATCATATTATTCTTCCAAAATAAATAAAACATTTCTATCTCAAATTATGGATTGCACGATTTTAAGACGTTTTTTTTGCACTTATATCCCCTTTGATTGCTTAAAATATCTAAGATTTTGAAAAAGGGTATAAATATTAATAAAAATATTTAATTCACAACTTATTTTAATCAAACCACAACCCTGGAAAAAAATAACAATGACAAAACATCCAAGGTACTACCAGTTTCAAAACCATTTGGTTTTCATCAAAAAAATACAGAAACGGGGTGACCATAAACTATGCCCCGCCTTTTATTGTTTTATTACAAGTACACTGACAGCAATGTTAACATCTGGTCATTCCAGGTGCCACAAACATAGATCTAATAAAACGGGTACAGATACGGTACGCTTTAATACCACGTAAACAAAATCTGGACTATTTACAACTACAGGCAAACACATCCACACAGCCACATTCCCACCGTCGTGCTTCATGTGATAAAATACAACAAAAATAAAGAGGCATACGTAGACTGTAGCGTGAATGAGTGTCACTGCTAACACGTGTTACAAAAACGCCACTCCGATATGACTAAGGCCAAAGAAGGCCAATTGTGTAAGTTGCACTTAATTTATAAGGTCTACGCCCGATGAGCTGATACCATATCTTCCTACTTTTTACTAGATCTATGGCCACGAAGCACATCTTTCAAACCTTATGTAATTGTGTACCAAACATACTGTTGGTTTATTTTTGTGCGCAAAAGAATTTTGGGCGGGACTAGCGACTGGTCACTGCACACTAAATGCACCCATATGGTGATAAGTCCTACCTTGGGCTAATTTGTACATACTAATACATATTGAAGTTGTTAAGTACAAAATAATACACATTGTAGGTACAATAACATAATATGAGATTCAATAAAAATCTGTACATAAATATTTTCTGAAAATTATTTGACTTCATTTACATATGGAGGCCAAAACAGTTTTTTTATTTATTTTTTGTCGGTCTTTCTTTTGTGTGAGGAACACGTTGTCTACATAGTGCCTAAGCTATGTTTACCCTTAACCTGGCGACTGTGAGTTAGTACAATACACAGTAGTTATATTATATTTAAGAAAATCACTACAGAAAAAGAATGCGTGCGAAGCCGTGGGCAAAAGCTATATTCTATTACTAAAAAGCTAGTTTGTTGTAACATTGTTGTTTTATATAAATACTAGCTGATGCCCGCGGCTTCGCACGCGTGGTTATTTCTCATGGTTAAAAGTACTCTATGTGCTATTCCAGCACCTAAAATAACAATATACCAACATTTGATAAATATTACTTCAGCCGTCAAAATTATTTTTATAGATTGCTCCGCTTCTACTCATCGGATTGAGATACTAAGTACCCCAGTTTTTAAGTCAAACCCTAAGCTATCCAACAGTGAAAACCACAGCACAATCAGTCCAGTAGTTTTTACTTAATGCGCGAACATACAGACAAACAAACAAACAAATACTTGTTCAATTACTTATTTTAAGTACCCTAGACCATTTTTTCTTAAAATATTTTGGATGGTAACATCATAAATCAAATCAATTTGAATATGTAAATAAGTACTATGTCAATACAAGTACCTTTCTTAATTCAGACTTGGCATAGTAGTACTATATTCTCATCCAGTTTCTGCCGGCCGCCTTTCGTTATCACTCCACATTATTGGTTTCAAAATATAATTGTCATTACATTATTGGTTTCAAAATATAATTGTCATTACATTATTGGTTTCAAAATATAATTGTCATTACATTATTGGTTTCAAAATATAATTGTCATTACATTATTCGTTACAAAATATAATTTAAATTTTGAAATGTCATTGTTGAGTTTAATTTTAAAATGTCCATCGTGTCCATTGCGAGCAAGAGATAAATAGTGAGGGGTCTTTGCACGAAATTCTTCCTTTATCGCAGCCATGCTTTAATAGCAATAACTGGAAATTTTCAAGATTGCTTCACTTGCTCTTTTACATTAAATTAGTTTAATAGATTCATCTATTTTAATTATGGAATTAAGTTTAATTTTCTTCAAAGTTCTGATACAAATAGCTCAACATTTTTGTGTTGAGTTTGGGTCTCCTTTGGCCCTCTTACATTTGGGGGCGTTAGACAAGGAGATGGATTTGTGCACGATTAATTTATAATACCACATAGCTTGCTTCATATGCTACCCCTCCAATCCTTTGAGAAGCTATCGGGACTTTGGGGGAAAGGCATTCTAGTTTATGAATGAGTTCAACTCAACCACTGTTAAAGATATCATAGTTTTCACACAAAACACAATAGATTAAAATAATTATAAGTGTTGTGATTGCATAGTACAAAACCAGCAGGAATTAAATTGCAATTCCTCTAAAGTAATCATAGCGATTACGTCTCTTATCCTGTAACTGTCCGATTTTAGATGCAGCATCACTGTCGCGGCAGACACCACAGAAACTTCTTGAAATTATATGGAACGGACTGCGGTAAAACATGGCGGGATCTTTTAGAGTTTTATTCTTTTTGTGACAGCGAATATGCAAGAATACTTCCAGTATCATGAGAATTGAGCAGAGTAGTGCCGGGCAGAACATCAGAGTGGGAAGTAACAGCATACGGTGACTGATGGGATTCGACCCAGCAATTATATTGGCCTTCAATGACTGAAATTTCTTAGTTTTACTAAAATATCCATGCCGCGGAAACTTTGGACTAGAATTTTTCTGAAGGTTGCCACAGGAGTCTGCTGTATTTCTATCGACGAATAAACGAGGAGAACGATATTCTATGGAAGGCTCGCCCGTTTCACCATTGACTTCGTATGTAATAACTTCTCCTGTCTCGTCATCGCAGCTAAATCGCATTATTTGCGTCATGTCTTCCTGTAAAATCCGAAATAATTAACATTTATGTTAATTCAAAAATCATTTCGATAAATTTTCTTACAATGTCATACTACTACTACTACGGCTACTCACCGAAGCGTTATTTTTCTTTGTTATTATACTTGGTCAAATAATATGATAGGTAACTATTTATTAAATTCACACAAAATATTTACAAAATTTGGAAAATACTAACATTTTTCTATCAAAGAGAATACAATTTTCTAAAGGCAATGACAAATAGGGACACGAAAAAAATATCGATACTTTGTGGTATCAAGTACTTTTCTTATCGATACCGATACTTTTGTACTCGATACTTTGAATTCGATAATTTTACTCAATGAGTACTTTTGGACAGGTATCGTATCGAATAAATCTCTTATTAAATTATATATATATATATATATTTAATAATATATATATACACAAGAATAATACATATAAATATTTGTATACATTATAAAATTATTTTCTTTACTGAGACGATTTATTACTACTAATACTAGGAGTGTATTATCAGCAGTGAACCTGGGCCCTATTTCATAAAACTATAGTACACTGACAAATGTCAATCGAACCGACAAATATCAGTCAAACTATCGAAATGTCGTACATTTTTGTTATATGAAACGCAGGTATTAGACTGAGATTTGTAGGTAGGAAAACGAAACATAACAAGTTCTTCATCATAGTCTAAAAATAAGCATGAAATAAGCCATTACTTATCTGCACAGGTTTCACCACTTTCCGTAGACCCTGTGAAATAATGGGAAGATTTGAAAGTTGTTTCCCGAAATTATACAAGTCGGCACGAGAACATTTATCAATTCGTGCGACTTCAGTCCCGTCAAAACCATTATTTTCTAAGGCAAGAAATACCATAACAAAAACCCGATACTGGTGGTTATCGCCAAAACGGCTCAATAAACTTCTATTTTTAAACGATTTTACAGAGGAGGAATGGGAACTTTAATTATGTGTGCCTAAGTAAAGTAATAATTTAATTTAAAAAACTATAAACTTTTTGATTTGTGAATTTACAGTTGTTTTTTTATGATTATCTTATAATTTACCCATATTTATCGACCATTTGTTTATTCTATTGAAGCTAAACTGACGTCACTGACTGAAATTGACGTCATGACGTTTAGTAGTGTGCGCGTTAGGCCCTAAGTAATGTATCGATACTGCATAGTATCAATATTTTTGTTTCGATACTTTTACGGGTACGATACTTTTTTTTTTGATACTACTCATGAGTACTCAGTATCGATACTTTTGCTTCGATATGGTGTCCATAGTGGCAAATATTGTCATATTGATATTTCTACCTAAGTCATGTCTAGGGCGTTCTGTTTGTCTCAAGTGTTATAAAGCACAGTTAAAATTTGTCTTTTCGAGACTGCCCAAAACGTCTTCATGACAATACGAACGTAGCTAAAGATTGGTAAAATGTTTATATAATAGGAACCAATCTTTATGGCGGCTGTGAAGCGCGCTGCAAGTGTGACTTCGCGCTGGTACAGTAAGGTTCGCAATTATTAGAGTTTTTTTTTTACTACCTACTTGTAGAACATGCTAATAATAAAAAAACACTTAATTACACCCGAATTATGAAACAAATATACCAGAATTAAATTTAAAATAGGCAAAACAAGTGGTCTTTACGCTGAAAGCAATCTCTTCCAGACAACCTTTGGATGGACAGAAAATACGAATTAAAAAAGGACGGTGGTGCAAAACAATACAATAAATCATGCAAAATAAAAATGAATATACCTATATACATATATAATAAACTACATAAACCATACTTACTCACATGTCACATGCAAATAATGTTATGATTGAAAAAAATATGTGTTAAGTACATACAAAAAATGGAATGATAAAAAAATATATACCCTTAGCTACGTTTCTAGTAGCTAAATTAGCGTTGACACGTAACGCGTTAACCTATTCATTATTTTTTAACCAATCATGAAATTATGTTAACATACGCCAACACAATAATATTAATATCGGAATATATACTGATGTCGTGTTGGTGGATTGTATTGGTTGGTAACAAACAACTTTAATCCTCAGTCCAAACTCAAGGCTGGTGGTTTCCATCCTGCCGAGCAGGTCCCCCATGTTGTTGATGCTTGTTTGTAAACAAGGTGGTATCCTCCACATATCGCAAATTCGAGATTTTGAGACCTCCTATCGCAATGCCGTCCGTCCAGTTGTTGGTTGTTGGATTATATTAAGGTTCACGGGCGATGACTTGAGTTTGATACTCAGCACGCGATCGCTAATCGGTTCATATCCCAATACAGAGTTTCTCTGATGTTTGGAAGGAGGAATGCAACCCCATTGTTGCTACTGCTGTGATTCCCGGAGAAGTACACGGCGTGACTCTCGGTGAGAAAATGACCATTGCTTCTCCAGTGGGTTTCGCTGAGGCCACAGACTTTGAGATCGCAACGGGTAAACTCACTCTCCAAGATTTCTAGTTTCCCAGGTTGAAGCAACCAGCGAACATTCCAAGTACCTATCTTTTGGTTATGTATCATCTTCACGGATATATCAGTAGCAGGGCGGTCGCACTCCGCAACAAGTACAAATACATTCGAAGGCGCAATATTCGGGTCCGTTCAGTCGAGTGTCAAGCGTGCGCTCGATGAGTCGCGCGCCTTGTACTTAGCGATAAAGTACCTACTTACGTAAAGTTATTGACAAATTTTATTCGTGTTTTAATTATGAGTACCAAGAAGCAACCTAGAAGGTATTGCATAGCATTCGGCTGTTTGAATAGCGATAGAAATGACGACTTTCACTCATTATAAAGCAAAGAATTCAGACACCTTTTTTCATCAAAGTGCAATTCCTATAGAATATAATCATAATCAACCAATGACACTTATACGTAGGTAGGTGTCTCACTAAACTTATCGGCGTTCTGAAAACGGGGTAGGTAGGTTGTAAAAATGAGGTAGTAGGTCTATTCTGATAAGAATGTCATTGTATGTAATATAACTATTTGAATTTATAAGAATAAGTAATAGCATAATACATTATTACTTATTTATTCTGTTACAATATCTAAGTCATAACATATCACAGAATAAATAGTAGTACAAGTACCTAGTCATATCTTAATACAACGCTACCGAGCGAAAAAGGGACAGAGCGATTCTGAAACGGTTAGTGCAATGGAAGTTCTCGCGCGTTGTGATACGGTGCATTCTAGCCTGCACGCGATGGTAAATATAATTAAAAGATCGCAGCGCTGTGCGAGTTAAATTGCACTTTATAGCGTTGTTGCGAGAGTCGCTATTTATTTAAATGACTTTACTGTTATCCTTCTGTACTTGTACTATTATTTATTCTGTGCCAGTAGTCTTTTTTCCATGCCATGCCTGCAGGTCGACTGCGGATGAGCGATCGTTATGGTTTTATTTACGTTTACGTTCACCATTGACGATCACTATCGAATAAAAATTGGTACCGCGGTGAGTAATCGTATTGTAATGGTTTATTGAACGAATGAATAGTTTTAAATCGTCTGCAGGGTGACCGCCGATATGTAAAGTAAACGTAAACGTTTTCATGTTGTCATTTTAAAGCCATAAACCTCTATATTAGTGCTGACTTTCGGCGGGAAACGTAATCGAAACGGATGTTTTGCTTTGTTTTATTTATCAAACTGCAGGGCGTCAGGAGACAGCGGATACCAAGTATTTATATACTCTTTGGCGGATACTTACGTAGTATTTATATACTCTTTGGCGGATACGCAAAGTAAACGTAAAAGTTTTCTATTTGACATTTTATAACCACAAACTTATAAACTCCTTACCACAAACCATTAGACGATTAAACCATTAGTAAGGCCATAACCAATAAGTCTAATGACCGGTTCCTATATCTTAAAACGAATCGTTTTCGCTTACTGTCCGTAGGCTTTTGACATAAACGCCATATAAAAAACGTCAAAAAGTAACTAGACGTTGGAAAAACGACTCGTTTCATTTTTATAGGAATGGGGGATTAGTCTATAACACCTACTTTCGGCGAAAACGAAATCGAAACGGGTGTTTTGCTTTGTATTATTTTTTAAACTTGTGTTTCTTCGGGTGATTGTGTAATATTGGTGGAATATTAACCATAACGTATTCGGTAACGTGCACTAGTGTAGGTAAATTATACAAGCGTGCCATTTCGTGTTCTTTCCGGAACTGCCTAGGAAGTTTCAGTAAAGCTCCACCAGTTTACTGAATCGTGACATGACTAGACTTTTGACTATCTGACTGACTGAGACTAGACATTTTGAATATCTGTTGGAAAAAACATACAATTTGCTATATCTCTTAGATCTCTTTACTTGGCACTGGCTAAATGCACTTGTCGTGCAGAGCCAAATAATAAATTTATTAATAATTTAGTACCGCCAAACTGATGCCGGTAGCAGTTAGGGAATTATTTTCTCGAACAACCCTTGAAATAAACCCTTGCTCAGTCTATAATTGGCCCTATAATGTTCTTTCGGCATTTACAATAGGTTGTTGAGGTCGCGTAAGACATACACGCCTCTTTTTATGAGCTGCTTTCTGACGCTCCTCCCCTGCAGCCCCAAGCAAATAGACTCTTGCCGCCACTTACGTAGCTAGATGAACTAAAATTGATTTACCGATCACTTTTCATTTTAGGTAGTAGATACTAATACTACTAGGTACTTTATTTAATAACTGGTTCTAGGTTTAGACTTTACATAATCTAAAACCAATAAAAGTGTCTAAAATGAAAACATTGACTTCGAATATACATAAATCACAATCAATGTGTTTATTCAAAGTATTAACTTGATAGTATGTAGCCTAGAAGGTTGCTCACTAGTCACCGTTTTCAACAATCACCATTACGATCGTTTTCAAAGCCGCGAAAGCGTTCGCGGTACCCTTTTTTTGTTACAACTGTCATTTCGTAGGAAATCATTCGTTCAATAGTTTTCTACCAAAAGGTTTTTCGTAATCGTTTGTTAATGGTAAACGCGACAGTTTGGCGGTACTAAAATAATGGTTTATTGTTTTAAAATGTCAAATTGAAAACGTTTACGTTAAGTTTGCGTATCCGCGGTCGCCCTTCTGCTGGTCAACTTTCTTAGTTTTACCTTTCATAAGTTTCATGACAACTTTCTAGGGAAAAATAGTGCAGTGGTTTCCCCTTGCCTTCGGCACCAAACATTTAAGACGTTATTTAGACGCCTGGCCGCTGAAGCCTCTTCCAGACGGTTGCCCAACTGGGTGTGTGGTTATACCGCCATGACCAGGTCGCAAACTGATATTTTACATGCGCCTCCGTCCACTTGGCTCCCCTAACATGTATTTCCTGGGGGTTTCATTTGGATTATTTGTCCACTTGGATCCCCTGGGAGATTAAATTGGATTTTTTGTCCACATGGATCCCCTGGGGGATTCATTTGGATCTTTTGTCCACATGGATCCCCGGCGACGGACTCGTGGTCACACAGTTTTGTCACTTCTGGTGTGACCACGAGGAATTATTTTTACTCCTGGTCCCACTGCTTGTTGGGACAACTAGTAAGCTACAAAATATAAGACTCGTAGTCACACCGTATGCAAAACCAAAAGGCCAATTACTTATCAACATAATTATAGGCAACAATTAATTAGTTTGTGTCAAAGTGACCGTTTGGGGAAAAGTGAGCAGAGAGTGAGAGGAAGAGGGAGTGCAGGAAGTGAGGGGTGAGTAGGGGATGGGGAGGGAAGAGTGGGAGGTGTGTGGGAGGGAGGGTAGGGGCTGAGGGAATAAATGGTAGGGAGTGGGGAATTTCAAATTTATTGACATGAGCTAAGTACCTTGCTTTTTTAACGTATTATGTGACCCTTTTAGGGCTTAGCAAAACAAAGACGTGCTTTGTTTTTTCCTGCCCCTCCACTCTGACCAGCTAGTTTTGCAGAATGGAACCCGATGAAGCATTTTTTCCAATCAAATGGACTGGTTGGTTAAATACTTAATTTGGTATAATTTTATTCTTAGCGAATCATCTAGACTCTAATTACCAACTCGTTGTGTAGAATGGAATCGATTTTTCAATCAAACCAACTGGTTGGTTTGATACTTATTTTCGATTAAAATTTTATAGCAAATTCCTTAAAATAGTTATTTTATTATTCATGAAAACTTTTTAATAAAAAATAGATCCTTTAGTACTAACCAAATAGTTGAATCGTTATGAAAGAAAATTAGTTACGATAATATTCCTATCAAATCAACTATGTACAAATTAATAAGGAAAAAATGATTGTTATAAAAACCTATCGAACTAAATAATACCTAGTATTGTTACGACCAGTCCCCATTAATAATTTTCCCACTTTTTCCTACGCTAGCTCCCGCCTCTTCACTCTGCCACCCGCTACCCGCAACCATAAATACCCTGCAACAAGCACTGAGGTGTCTGCGTAACAAGGTTGAATATTGCGAGCGCGTTTTAATTTTAACACACAATTTAGTTCGGAACCACAGAATAATAATTCGTATTTACGTGACGTAAGTCTCAATTTTTTTTTATTGGCAGGCTAATAATTTAGTTAGGTAAATTTTGACTTGTCTTGATTCGATAGTAAACTATATTTTCTTGCTGTGAGATTTATTTTAGAGATAAAACTTAAGTCGTTGAGTAGAAAAATGAAAATATTACCTACTGTAAATAACGTAATTTTTGATAAGAAAATGTATCGAACGAAATTTAGTTAATGATGTTTTTTTTAGTCTTGATCACGAACAGATAAAGATTTCAAAAACATACATGTTAATTATAACATTTATCAGGTTTGTGGTTGACCCAGCAAATTTATGGAAAAACCATTAAAAAGAAACCTAGTCTTAAAAAGAAAATAACTTGATCTATTTTAGTTTTTTTCAAGTAGGTATTCTTTTGCGGATTTTTGCAGCAGAGTTAGAAATACTAAGCTACGGGCGCTGGTGTTTCTCGGTCATCGCAACCGGACTGCACTTTTCAGACTAGACAATATTGGCATATTGTCTACGTATAATTTAACTAATGCTGCTGCTGTCGTCTAGGCCACTGTCAAGGAGCTTTTATGATCTAAGATCGACCTACCCCCATCTGTTATTGGATTTATGCCCAATTGTAACCAAGCCAGCTACCCTTACTTAAGCTGCACCCTAACACGCCTGGGTGGTGTTGGAAGTCGACGATTGAGGAATTGGAAAATTGGTACAACTCCGTCAATAAAACGCTTCAAATAGGTACCTAAATAGTTTACTTTAAATATTGACACTAGATCAACGAGAGTTACAGGTTACAGTAGTACCTACACGGTCACTGTTTGCTGTGTGACCACCGCAGTTGCGCAACTAGGTAGCTCAGAATAACGCGAGACATTGCCATGGCTACGGCAATCTTGCCTTGGCAAATTGATCAATACTTTAACCTTATGATTGAAATAGTAAGTCTTAAAAGAAAAAAAAGGAATGTAAAAAAAACAATGAAATAAAGGAAAAATTGTTTTGAAATATGATAAAGCTAACATTTAATTTTATGCTTTATCAGTTTCAATCAATAAATACCACACGTGACGAAACTAAAGTTTACAAATGGACAATTAAACGCAACCTTTAGTTCAAGCAGTATCAATGCTAGAAAATGATGGCAACATTTGGCACAAATGCAGTGCTGACACAGCGGTACAACTACCAAGTACATCGAGAATAGACATACAATGATACAAAAAGTTTGTCTGAAACATCGAGAGAAATTGTTTATGTACAGTAGTCGCAGCGGAAGTATGCGTCTCGGAAGTTATCTGCTTAGTCGCTGCGCAAACTGCTATTTTTCAGGCGCAATCCCAATGTTGAAGGTGAAGGCAGCATTGTATAACTGCCTCGCTCACTCGCTCAAGTTTTTCGCATATTCTATCTCGCTCTTACTTTATGCCGTTTTATCCCCACAGCAGTACCTGCTCAATCGTTCACAGAGCCTAACTTCACATACATATAGATTGTCTGCGACTACTGTAAACTTGTGTGCACTATAAACGTCATTTGTTTCTTAATCAATCTTAACAACTATATCCGAACCAACACTGTCTAGGCACTTCTATCGATTTGTTTATCCTCAGACAGAATGAATGAGTATGTTTTTTTATCATTACTGAAGAATCTTTTCGATTTTTAACATACGATTTACATCGCGGGATAATTGAAAAGACTACTTCATATTAATCATAATTTACGGACGTAAAGTTGTAGAAACGAAGAATACATGTATATTGTAAATAAATGTACCTATTTTGTATGTGAATCGCAACATTTACTGCACAAGTGTTTGAAGTAAAAGTTTATTCAGAAATAACATTTTTCTTTATAATAAAGATTCAGTGTAGGTAAAGTTTACAAGAGTTTCTGATATTTCCTATTACTATTAAACTAAATAAGACAATTTAACAGATTTTCTGTTATAATGACACATAAATAGCCAATGTGAAACTTAACAACATGCTTTACCTTATAACGCATACTTACGGTGTATTTGTAAGACTTCATATATTTGAAAATCGACATAATAATACTTAATTTTGACGTTATAAACATCAAAAATAGTATTATAATAATGATGTAACATCATATACTTGGAAATCGACACGATAATACTTACTTTTAACGTTACAAAACATCAAAAATAGTATTATAACATGGTGTGTTTGTAACATCATAAAGTACACCATATAGTTGAAAATCGCCTCGATAATACTTGATTTTAACGTTACACACATCAAAAATAGTATTATATTATAGTGTATTTGTAACATCATATAGCTGAAAATAGACAATAATACCTACTTACTTTTAACGTTATAACATTCAAAAATAGTAATACAATATGGTGTATTTGTAACATCATATAGTTGAAAAAGTACTCTATAATACTTAATTTTAACGTTATTAACATCAAAAATAGTTTCTATCTACCTGTCAGCTACCACATTAGGGTAGTTTCACAGCTCTGCGGACGGTTCGGTGCCGAACTTCCGGCCGCCATACAGACGCATCACATGGCAATGACCAATTTACCACAGACTAAAGAGTTACGAGGATTTTCTATTATTTTGGTGTGATTTAGATGATTCAAGGTATAATTAAATGTGGTTAATAGGAACTCTGTGGATGCTTGGGCCAAGTAAAGATAATTTTAGAAATGACGCTGAAATCCTGAACTTTTTAGTCTATGGTCAATCGTACACCGCCATGTGATGCGTGTTGATGTGTAACGCTCCGCAGTGCGGACGTTCCGGCAGGGCTGTGAAACCATCCTTACCGGGTTGTGCGGATCATTGAGATGTTATTGTACCTAGATTAGGAAGTTACCGAGTAGGTTGTGTACGATCCGCGCCAGTAATCGATAATCTGTAATCGATCTGGACATGGCGTGTATTCTATGACCATGCGATGTTATGGATATCCATATCAGTACTGTTTTTTTTTTCTATCGAAAAATAATCGTAGTAGTGTTTTTAATGCTATCTAAGTTGATGAGGCAGACATGATGTTGCTTGCAATATATTTACTGCAGGTGCAAATTATACAATCTAATAAAGTTCAATGGATATCTATTGACAGTATTTGCTTATTAACAGTTTTTGATGGGTTTTTTTACATCGAAGTGGATACATAGAACTTAACATCAACCCAGACACGTAACCCTAGCTCAGCTACTTACTTACTTGTTCACTTGAAATGTTCAGAAATGCAAATAAGGAACATTACAAAAGGAACAGAGACGCATAATGAGGTTTTAATGCCGTACTCGGAGATGACAAAAGCGCTAATTTGAATTCTATAGACATTCCATAGAAAAGGAAGGTTTTATTTCTAGTTTAAATTTAATTGTTGTCTCTGGGTACGACAGTTAACCAAAGTTTTAAAATTTTCAGAAAATTTCAAATATACTTAATGAAGAGACGCTTAATACAGTTTTACCTACTGCCGTAATCGGAGACATCAAAAAACGCTGATTTGAAATCTTTTGACATTCTTTAGAAAATTAACTATAAACTAGGTTTTAATGCTAGTTTAAATTTAATTGTTGTCTCTAGGTACGGCAGATAATTTCAGTTAGCCAATTGTAAATATATTTCCTAACGGCTTAACAGAACCATGACTATAAAATTGTTGGTAGTACGATAGCAGATTTAATACGAGAGTTAGTGTAAGACATATTTAAAGATCCGTACTGTGAAATGAAAACCGATAATAATTAATAATTTTAGAAACGGAAAACTGCCAGAATAACACAGTCAAAAATGTAACCTTCTGTAGATAAATATATTTATAAACACGTCACCGTTTAATTAATTTTATTGTTCACTGCGAATTGGTCATATAAACACTTAATTGTTCACTTGATGTCTATAGTTTTAGCGCAATACGTAGCCAACACCGATGTACAGACAGCGATCGACTTAAGTTGAGCATAACCGTAAACATTTAGCTACGCACATTTAAGAGCCCGGCGGAGCACGCGTTGCCCATGCAAACGTAATCCCAAAATCATTTGTAACTGCACCATATTTCCACCATAGCCACTAATCAGTGATTACACCACAAAAAAAACGATACCGAGTTCTCGCGACAGCTATGTCTCAACTGAGTCGATCGGCAGCCTCACTAAGGGACACATTTATCGATGCTTCTGTCTAATGCTACAGCCTCTGCGTTTGCAAAGGCACTTGCGCTTCTCGTACCGCTAGATTCTCTCTTGTATGAACGGGTGTGTGAGGCAGTGGTTGACGGACGCCCGCTTGGAAGGGTCCAGCATCAGCATCCTCTCGAGAAGGTCCTTGAGCTGGGTGATCTTCTTAGCCTCTGGAGCCGGGAGGCGGTGGTGCGGCGGAGCCAGCTCCGTTTGCAGGTCTCGCGACGGCTTTATGCTCGATATTATCACAATTTTTTCCTGTAAATACGAGTAACTATAAGTAAAATCCGTGTCAAACCGCAGATGAGGTCGTCTAATTTGAAATTGGTCGTAAAAGATAAGTATGGATGCACATAACTAAGAAAAGTAATTGGTGCGGAGCCTAGGACGAACCCGGTACCGTTGCACTACTTCAGTTAGTTCACCGTTAGGCTACCATCGTTCTTGTGTCATCGGTGTTGCTTAACCGTGACTATTGTTTTTTAATAACAGACTAGGCAAGCATTTGAATACAATCTCACCTGATGGATAGCGATGATGTGGTTGAAGGAGTAGCACTCTTGCCTAGTAGATACCTATCCACTCTAGACTTGCACGCACCTGGGTTACAATTTACCGGAAACACTGACGAGGGCTTTCAGCATTAACTTCATCATCATATCTATCCACTGCTGGACGTAGGCCTCTCCTAATGCACGCCATAGAGCTCGGTATTCAGCTCTCCTCATCCATTTTCTTTCGGCCGCTTTTCGCAGATCGTCACTCCAACTGACCACAGGGCATCCTACTCTACGTTTGCCTCGAGAACTCGTCTACTCCAACGGTTATCGATTCTAAGGGAAATGTGACCAGCTCACTACTACTTTAGCTTGCTTATCCTATGAGCTATCGGTCACCTCGGTTCTCCGTCGGATATCTTCATTACGAATCTTATTCTTCAGAGAAATTCCAAGCATAGCTCTCTCTATAGCTCGTTGAGCGACCTTGAACCTTGGTTCCAAACCTTTGCAGTTCTTATAATGAATGAAGAAGCGTATCGCTACGTTGTTATGGGTAGTATTTCTACCATAATTATAATAAGGTGTTAGTCGCAGCGGAAGTTTGTGGCTCGGAAGTTGTCTGCAAGTCGTTGCGCAAACTGATATTTTACATGCGCCTCCGTCCACTTGGCTCCCCTAACATGTATTTCCTGGGGGATTCATTTGGATTATTTGTCCACTTGGATCCCCTGGGAGATTAAATTGGATTTTTTGTCCACATGGATCCCATGGGGGATTCATTTGGATCTTTTGTCCACATGGATCCCCGGCGACGGACTCATGGTCACACAGTTTTGTCACTTCTGGTGTGACCACGAGGAATTATTTTTACTCCTGGTCCCACTGCTTGGTGGGACAACTAGTAAGCTACAAAATATAAGACTCGTAGTCACACCGTATGCAAAACCAAAAGGCCAATTACTTATCAACATAATTATAGGCAACAATTAATTAGTTTGTGTCAAAGTGACAGTTTGGGGAAAAGTGAGCAGAGAGTGGGAGGAAGAGGGAGTGCAGGAAGTGAGGGGTGAGTAGGGGATGGGGAGGGAAGAGTAGGAGGTGTGTGGGGAGGGAGGGTAGGGGCTGAGAGAATAAATGATAGGGAGTGGGGAATTTCAAACTTATTGACATGAGCTAAGTACCTTGCTTTTTTAACGTATTTTGACTAAATGATCGGTTTTATTCCTGTAATCCCCACATTAGTGAATGACAGCTGTCATCTAAAACGAAGATATCGATGAGATCTATCACTTCTGTAAAGAAACTACAAGTCGATAATCAATAGTTTCAGTGTCATAGCCCTTTTAAATTTGACAACTGCCATCCAAACGAAGATATCGATGAGATCTATCACTTCTGTAAAGAAACTACAAGTCGATAATCAATAGTTTCAGAGTCATAGCCCTTTTAAGTTTGACAACTGCCATCCAAACGAAGATATCGATGAGATCTATCACTTCTGTAAAGAAAATACTAGTCTAGGATCAATAGTTTCCGAGTTATAGCCCTTTTAAGTTTGACAGCTGTCATCCAAAATGTAGATATCGACGACTTACGTGACATTGGCGGAATTGTGGAATGGCAACTCCACAAATGCCATAAAACAAGAAGTGAAGTGAGATCTTGACAGGTGTTGACATATGACTTTGAAGTTTGACATGTCACTTTGACACCTGTCACTTTGACATCCGTCACTTTGACACCTATCACTAAGGTAGGGAGGGACAACGCCAAATGGTTAGTTTCGATATCCACTACTGGGGGACGAAGGGAATAGACGAGCCAGGTTATATTCTAAACTAGGACCATGAAGGAGCCCTCTGTTTTTTTTATTTTATTATGTGTTTTATATATGTCCCAGACCAAATAAATCCCCCAGGGGATCTTACAATGGTTGTTCTTGGCCAGGGGATCCGTGTGGACAAATAATCCAAATGAATCCCCCAGGTAATCAATGTTAGGGGAGCCAAGTGGACGGAGGCGTTTTATCCTCAAAGAAGTACCTGCTCAATCGTTCACAGAGCCTAACTTCACAAACACAAAGATCCGCTGCGACTACTACACAATAATCGCATTTAACATCATTAATGTAAAGTATATTCACAAGACAATATGTGCACGGCCAATTAACTGAACCAATAAATAAGTATAATTAAAATAAAAATTAAAACTTTTGCGACATGTTTTTTTATAACGACCTGTTTTAAACATTATTTTTCGAAAAAAAAAACAATTTTTTGTGCCATTTTCACCTTTGTATATCTTTTTTGCCTTTTCACATTTTATTTACAAAATTTAAAAAAAATTGCTACCCTGAAAATTTCAGCCGGATAGCTAATAGGGAAGTGCTTAAAATTTGAATGCAAGATTCCATGACAGACAAAATACATAGATACATACATAGATACATACAAGTGAAGTTAAATAAAAGCTTTATAATAAAATTATAAACTCACCCTTTCGGTGATCCTGTCCAGTTCATGATACATGAAATTACAATTAGCATCAAAATGCTGCTCCTTAAAGTGTCCCTTCTTTATCATCTTATTAGGTATCTTGCCCTTCAAATCCATGAAGTACTTCAACATTTCATTGTTTGACTTGCCGCTGAACATGATTTTTCCGGTGGACAGCTCGTATATGGTGCATGCTGTGGACCACATGTCAATGCCGTGCTCGTAGGGGACCCCCAGGATGATCTCCGGCGCTCGGTAGAACCGGGACACTAGGTAGGGTGTGATGTCATTGTCCGACACGTGAGATGCGGACCCGAAGTCACAAAGTTTCAGCATCAGCTTGCTTTCGTTCACTAAGATGTTATCTGGTTTTATGTCTGGAAGAATGAAAGGACGTGTTCATTAGTTCACCTCTACGAATGTTGATTTAGCTGAAGTTAGACGGTTCATTGTTTTAACAGCCTTCTAAAACAAAAACAATTTAAATAATATATAAGCCCGAACCCGCCCCCCATTATAGCTAACAAGCTTCTCGATCACATCAGCTTACAAACATAAAAAACCGCATCAAAATCGGTATCCATTCGTTTGTAAGCTAGGATTCTCACCCCCTCCCCCCCCCACCTTTCTCAACGCCCCCCACTATATAGCTAAGAACCATCTCGATCACATCAGTTTTCAAACATAAAAAACCTTGGAAGCTACGATTCTCACCACCCTCCTTTCTCCCACTATAGCTAAGAACCATCTCGATCACATCAGCTTTCAAACTGCAAAAATACGCATCAAAATCGGTCCATTCGTTTGGGAGCTACGATGCCACAGACAAACACACACATACACAGTGACACAGTGATACACACCCTAAACTTATATCACCCGTGTCTTTGTTCGGGGGTTAAATAAAAAAGTAGGTTCTATAGATAGCTACATTATCAGCGAGTAACATGGGCATTATTTTATTTTTCATAAAATTAGAGATCCCTACGAAAATTGCAACAATGTATCCCAAGGTACCAAAAATAAAGAACGGAATTACGTTGCCATGGAAACGAAATAATAACAAGTCTGTCATGTAGGTGAGTAATAATGCAGTGTCTATGGTCAAACACTTTGCTGCCAATGATTTTTAATTACGCTTACTGTCGTTTTTTTATAGAACTTACGACGGGTATATGAAAATCCACAACAATATATAAAAGTGAAACGTTGTCTGTTTGTTTGTTTTGCATTTGCTGAGCGGCAAGTCTTCAAAGTGGACATGTTTATAGCTGCTGGTACTATTCATTTAATTATACAATCATTTTGTCAATTTAGTTGAACGAAATATATGAAAAAAATGGAAGAAGAGAAGACCGTTTGATCTAGTGGCTGGAAACCCTACTACGAAATCAAACGGTCGTGGGTTCGAATCCCGCAAGGTGCAATCATTAGTGTGATGAGCAGAAATGATTGGTTCTGAGTCATGGTATGTAATATTCGTATCCTAGTTTGGGGCTCGGTAATTGGTGTGAATTGTCCCGAATATATCCATACCAATATATAAAAGTGAAACGTTGTCTGTTTGTTTGTTTGTTTGGGGAGCTTTCACGCGATAACCGCTGGACGGATTTCGATGAAATAGAATAAAACATAGAATACCTTTTATCCCGGAAAATTCCACGAATTCCGTGGAAGTTTCCACGGGAAAACTAGAACATGTTGAATACTCGCTGTAAGGAACGGTTGCCATGGAAACGAAATAACAAGTTCGTCAAAAATCATCAAGAGCGTTAGTGCCACAGATTAAGTCAACAAGCCTCGGAGGCCATAACCAAGAAGTCTACTTTTGCATTAATTTTAATATCCTAGAAGAACGTAAGTAGGATGCTTTTTTCGCGATAAACTGTAGTCCGCGTGGACGAAGTCGCGGGCGGGTAAGAAAGTCCAAATACAAAAGTGAAACGTTGACTGTTTGTTTGTTTGTGGAGCTTTCATGCGATAACAGCTGGACGGATTTTGATGAAATTTAGAATGGAGACAGCTTATACCCTTGCATAAAACACTTTTTATCCCGGAAAATTGAAAGTTTCCGCGGGAAAACTGGAAAATGTTGATTACTCACTGTAAGGAACGGCTGCCATCACAGAATGGTATGTGGTTGCCATGGAAACGAAATAACAAGTCTGTCAAAAAACATCAAGAGCATTTACTTTTTTTGAGATAAACAGTAGTCTGCGCGTACGAAGTATAGTTATAATAAGATGGCTGTGTATGATCACTCATCGTTTTTTTCAGTCATTTGCGTCCTACTGCTTGGCAAAGGCCTCCCTTTCTTCATCGTAATATAACAGAGTAAATATGTAAATAACAATAATTCTCTTTATTTGTACACGATTCTGACCGTGTTTTAATTGACTAATTTGAACAAAAAACTGTTATTGTAACTTAACTAGAATAGGTAATGATGAGTTCCATAAACATGTATTACATTATTTTATCTACACTCATATCGTAAAATCTGGATTATGAACTCAAATATGGTGGCATAATGATATACATTACACACGGCACGTCACTAATAAGAAAAAAAATATAACACTGTTTTTTGAACTAAACGATGTCATAATATATTTTTTTTGCCATTAAAGCACTATTAAGGCCCCGCACCTAAGAGGGTTTTCGTCATTTATTATCAATGGCGCCGCGTGTTAGACCGTATGCGCGCGAATTCGCTGTGCACTGGATTTTGGCGCCATAATTTACTTTACATTAGTACCTAACCAATTTTATGTGATGTATTAAGTTGATCAAATGTTTTATCCTGATTAAAAATGTGACAAGGATGGGTTAAACATGTGAAAACATCTTTGGATTTTTGAAAAAATAATATTCCTAGGCAGGAATCGAACACGTTGATTTTGGAAAAAAGCACACATTGTATTATTACACCATTCGATAGTGTCGCTAATAAGGATTGAATTCTGGGAAGAAATGACATACGGTAAACTTAAGGAAAGAGCTCATTTTTAACGAAAATAGTTAAACCATAACTGATTAATTGTTCAAAATGATGACCGTTGTTTTCAATACATAGCTGGATTCGACATCTCAAGGATTGTACTGCATTCAGTATTAAAATATTATTGATTCCGCTTAGAATATTTTCCAAAGTTCGTTTCAAGTCATCAATTGCATTATACGTTTCTTGTACATTTAGTTTTTTACATACCACCAGAGAAAATAATCTAAGGGGGTAAGATCCGGTGACCTCGCTGGCCACGGCACAGGACCATAAATTGCGATAAAATGTTCACCAAACTGCTGAATCAACATCTCTTTTACTATACGACTATTAATACAAAACAGTACGCAAACAGTTAGTAATAATCAACGAAACGTGGAACAAAATCTAAATTATTGGCGCCAATTTACTCTACGTTCTAATTTTAATTGTTTACATTTTTTTCTTTTACTGTAGCCTTTAACCGCGAAGACATAATAAAAAATTAAAATTAGTACATAATGTTGTGAAGATGATCGCGCTGCGGGTCTGTGTTGAGAAAAATATTGAGCATCATTTCGGACAAGGAACAGGTAATGCAGGTATGAATTAAAACAGTACTTTAAAATATGAAATATGAATCAGTTTATTAAAATACAACATTTTCCTTAAGTTTGCCATATGTCATTTCTTCCCAGAATTCAATCCTTATTAGCGAAACTATCAAATGGTGTAATAATATAGTGTGTGCTTTTTTTTTCAAAATCAACGTGTTCGGTTCCTGCCTAGGAATATTGTTTTTTCAAAAATCCAAAGATGCAGTTTTAGTTTTCATCAAAATCGAGCCCGAGTCTCCTTTTGAGTACTTTTCACTATTCCTCATAGTTTCTGATTTAGCCATACACGCCCACTTGAAAAATTCAGCCTGTATATTAGCATTGGATTTATATTAGATTGGTTTAGCACAGATATATATTAGCATTGGATTTATATTAGATTGGTTTAGCACAGATATATATTAGCATTGGATTTATATTAGATTGGTTTAGCACAGATATATATTAGCATTGGATTTATATTAGATTGGTTTAGCACAGATATATATTATCATTGGATTTATATTAGATTGGTTTAGCACAGATATATATTAGCATTGGATTTATATTAGATTGGTTTAGCACAGATATATATTAGCATTGGATTTATATTAGATTGGTTTAGCACAGATATATATTATCATTGGATTTATATTAGATTGGTTTAGCACAGATATATATTAGCACTGGATTTATATTAGATTGGTTTAGCACAGATATAAATTTAAAAAAAAACTTTCTTTTGTGTTTCATAGGTTTTGAAGTAGTTTTTAATTTTTTAAGTTACTTTTTATTAATGCTTCACCGAAGATGCATCTATCTCAATCTTATAATTAAACATGACATTTTATCGTTCATCACAGACGTGACGTACCTTCAAGATGAAGCATCGGTCTTGCAACGTACATCATTTCATCATCATATGCATTTATTCGTTGCTAATTTCAGTGCCTAAACCTTTGTAATTTTTTAGGTGGTGAGATCCGGGTTTTAATCGGCTTCTTTTACGGTTAGAGATCGCTCTGAGCGATAAGACCGCTTTATTTTTAGATATAATTTCCCGTTGCACTTGTGGTTTCTAATATAGAGTTAATCTATCTGTCTATCTATCTATCATTAAACGACAAGTGAAGGGAGAATACTACAAGATGATATTGAGGATAAATAACTTATATATTCCAAGACACTGTTCACTCTACCATAACCTGTTCACCATTCAAAGATGAGTCACTCTTGATGAATCGTTTGTATTACACATTTCCCGTTTTAAGTATAAACATACAATACAGTTCACTGCTTATTATTCACCGACATTCAGTAAAAGTGAATCACTAGGTCCTATGAGATGGAAGATCAGATTTTGATGAACTTTTTTCCTTCAGTATAATGACAGATTCCGGGATGCTACTTTTGACGACATACAAATAGGGATACGACGGAATTTAGGGCATTCCGTTCAGTTCAATAGCAAGAGAACATTAACCATTATTATAAATAATGTACTTTATCGGCAGTTAAATTGCATTGTTGCATTGCAGAAATAATGATCATAGCCAAGCATATCAAACAAAAAAACAGCATTGAAATCGGTTCGTCCATTTGGGAACAACGATGCCACACACAAACAAATACTTCAAACAGGGGACAAAATTATAAGGAAGAATGTAATATACCTGCATGTAATATACCAGTCTTCTTCAAATGCTTGAGCGCTAACAGCATCTGCTGCGTGTAACTTCTCACAGCCTTGATATGGATCCCACTGTTCTTGCCATACTTCTTGAGCACCTCACGCAGGTTCATCGAGAGAGGTTCCATCACCATGCAAAGGTGACGCTTGTGGAAGAAGTGCCTGTAGAGGCGCAGGCAGTGGAACTTGTCCTCGGTATCGGCGTCATTCAATCGCTTCAGGATCTCCAATTCACGCAGACCAGTTTTGTGCCTGGAAGTTAATTTCTAGTAGAGGAACTTTCTACGAAAAGCTCAAAGTAAATGGTGAAGATACCAATCATAATTATGTAGTCGACTTAGGTTACCATCTACCGCAGGAATTAAACCAGAATCTACACTATTCCAAGTGTTGGTCAAAAATGTCAAAAAAACATGAAAAACATAGCAAGTCTAAAAAACATAATCTATCCATACTTATAATAAAGCAGTAAGTACCAAAAAAGTCTGTACAATGAAGTGTCTGTATGTCTGTTTGTTTGTTTGGGAATCCCGTAAGAACTACCGAAACGATTGCAATGCGGTTGTCACTGATGGATCGCTTAGGGTTAAATTTAAAAACTGGTGTACTTGGTATCTCAATTAGATGAGTAGAATTCGAGCAATCGATAAAAAACCATTTGACGGCTGATCGAAATTTGGTAAAGTGTTGTTGTACTTTTGGTCCTGGAATAACACATAGTATACTTTTATAAAACATTAAATTAAATTCACATTACACACTCGTCATCAGATAAAATGATCAGGATCCGCGCGCGCACGCGCATGTATGCGCTCAGTATTGCGCAATGTTAGATATTGCGCCACCCGATGATCATGTACCTATGACAAATCTAATAAGTCCAAACTCGAAGGATTTACTAGTAGCCAAAGAGCTCCGTTACTGGAAGGTTCCAGCTCCATCCATCATCAGACCAGCTTGATGTACCATCACTAGAAGACCCCCAGTATGTGAGCATAGTTACATGATCTCATTGTTCCTGATGATCTTGACGGCGACGTCATGGTTGCCGCGCGCCTGGTCCCGAGCCCGCACCACGTTACTGAAGACGCCCTGACCAGTGTATCCGTATACTTGATACCGATTGTCCAGGATCTCCCCGATGCGCACTCTGTACAATAAACGTAAAGGGGTCATTCAGAAATTCAGTCACAGATAATGAGGTAAAAAAAGAGTTTCAAGGCGTGAAAAGAGCGTTACGGTCATTGCACATATAGTAATCATTGGCATAATAATAATGCTCGCAATTAGCGATTAACCCCCATATGCGCTTTGGAGATGGGGCCACTTTGCGAGTCAGTTCAGTCACTGCCTTTCGTTGATCTCGTGTACGAATACATTTGAAGACAGTTCAGTGAGTGTCTTCAAATGTACGCGCGTTCGTTTTAGTATTTTGCGTGCGTGTATGTTTTGTACTTCAAACGGATGAGGAGTAGGGGGACAACATGTACAAACTTTCAAATTACTATTTTTTTGTAATGAAATTAATGAATTTTAGCATTTTACGTACGTAAAGCTATAAATGTAAAATAGTAAAAATTAAAATGTATTTCTTGTTATTATAAAACAAAATAAGAAGCACACAGTAATGAGACAAAAATATATATTTATGGGGCAAAGGGGGTAAACCCAGCATATGCTGCGTTCACATTCTCAGGTACACGCCGCGCTGTTTTTCAGCTACCCCACTGCTCGGACTACATTCTTAGTCGAGGAAGTAAATGTGATTAGGTATATAGATCAGCGAAACTAAATAACTAAAATCGTTTCTTATATGGTAAAAGATATATAAAATCAATACAATTATTAGTAGGTACAATACAATCATTATAGTATCTGTATCGGATATTCTTTGGATATGCTAAACAGAGAAATATAAAATAGGAAAGTACCAAAAAACAAAATGCGAAATGTACGTGATTTCTTAGTTTGGTACATGTTCAGCGTTTTAGTCGCTGACTGTACGACTCAAAATTTCCGTGACGTCACTTAAAGATTATCTTTTTAATGCAGTGTCAAATGTTTTACAATGACAATGCAGTATACTAATTCTCATTTCATTTACATTAAAAGATATGGTTTTAATAAAAATTAGGTCTTCTCAAGTCGACATTGCAAAATGTGTGACGTCACAGCAGGGGAGAAGGAGTTACATGATAACTTGTGCTAAGAAAGGAGAGGGCTCACATAACTATGTGTTTTTATGACAATTTGTGTATAATCCCTAGTTTAAAATCACATTTTATTAGCAATTCATTCTACTTGCAAACGCCCACTCATAGGTAAAATCGTCTAAATCGCTTTGTCGGATATTGAAAATCGATTAATATTGCTTATTATATGAACAAATGTTTAAACTTACCTGTAATATCCTTCAGCATCGTCCCAGTTGTCTGTAAGAGATGGATTCTCCAACGCGTGCCGCCGAGTCGGCCTGCCACCTCCCGTGACCGGGGTCTGAAATAACAAATATCAAGATTTTAAGCCCACTGTTTACTTTAGTTGCTGACTACAACCCAGTAAACACCCCAGTTGAAAACCCAGACTCGACATTTAACGCTAACGAGCATGAACATGTAAATTCCTCGCAGTGCGGCGCGGCGCGACACCCCAAAAACAAAGATTTTGAATTACGCTTCCCTCTCTGCTACACATAGTATTTGTATACTCTTTGTATTGTGCGCTACGCCCAACCAAACCACGCCGATTTCGCCCACACGTACGTAAGCAAAAGGTAAGCAACGACGTAAGAAATGTCTTACATAATTTACTTATAGCATCATCTTTAAGGCCTGTTGAGTGAAATAAAGTCTCCCATCGCTGACATTTGCAACGAAAGCCTTTTTCAAATTTTTTATCAATACTAGTTTGGTACAACCATAGTCAATTTAAATGTAGAATGAATGTACAGTAACCGGCGATAAATAATGCACATCGGTCTTTGGAAAGAGACTCGGCTAATTTCGGCTTCATAGAGCGTTGTCACACTCTACCTGTGTGACGTTTGTCAGTTATATTCTTTGTTTGTCATACGTTATCAAGGAAGTTATATGTACTTACGTACAACTGGAAAACTGGAACGATATCTCTCATACACAAAAGTGGTCCCACCAAAAACGTAATTTAAAAAGAAAATGCGAGATAAAGAAGTATACGTTATATCGGAAGTCTCTTTCTCTCTCGTACAAAGTTTCAAACTTTTCGCACAGACTAAAATAAACTTGCAAAATAATCATCGCAAAGACAACTGTACCAAAGAGTTCGGGGCATGCCACGTGCACCCACTGGCTTCACCCACTGGTGGGTTCAAAGTTATAGCCATTTTAAGTTTGACAGCTGTCATCCACAACGAAGATATCGATTAAATGTTGTCAGGTGTTGAAGTATGACTTTGAAGTTTGACATGTCACTTTGACATCTGTCTCTTTAAAATGTCTTACTACCTAATTATCTTATTTGTCTTATTTTTCCTCGTATATGTCGATTATTTCTTCATTAGTTTCCAACTCTAGTGCAGTGGGTGGAGGGGTAAATGCGAATTACCCGTGCACCAGTGGGTGAAGCCAGTGTGTGCACGGGGCAAGCCCCAGGAGTTCACCTACTTAATATATTTACATAGTACATCCTCTTTGGTGTCTGATGAGATTTTTAATACTACGAGGGCTGTTTGATAAGTTCTTTTAAAAACTATTTATAAAACCTTTATTCTGGTAAATGGCATTAACACTGGCAGGCACAATCTTTCAAAGTCAGTTTAACCATTGTTTAACTGTGATCACCCGTAAATTTTCAACAACTATGGAAAAATCTGAATTTCATGCCGTTATAAAACTTTTTTTTTATGAAGGGTTGCAGTAAAGAAGCCACAATAAAAACTGAACTTGATTCTGTTCGTGGCACTAACGCACCAACGTTGCAGACTGTTTATAACTAGATAAATGATTTTAAACGTGGTCAGTCAAGCACATCTAATGCTCCACGCTCTGGTCGCCCAATCGAAGTCACTACTGAAGATGTTGAAGAAGTCCATAATATTGTACTCGACGACAGCCGAGTGAAGGTGCGTGAAATAGCTGAGAACACAGGCATCTCCACTGAGCGAGTACATAAAATCCTGCATTAAGATTTGGGTATGACAAAGCTGTCTGCACGATGGGTGCCACGTTTGTTGACAATCAAGACAATGCCCCAGTGCACACGTCAGCTATTGCAATGGTCAAAATCCACGAGTTGGGCTTCGAGCTGGTTCCGCATGCTCCGTATTCGCCGGACCTAGTTCCGTGCGATTATTACCTATTCCCAAATCTGAAATGATGGCTTGGGGGGCAACATTTTTTGACAAATGAGGACTGCATCGCAGGTGTAAACGGCTATTTTGAAGACCTCGACAAAACGTATTTTTTGGTGGGGATAAAAAAATTGGAAACTCGCTGGAACAAGTGTTTGGCCCTCAAAGGAGACTATGTTGAGAAATAAATGTAAATTGTTTAAAAAAATATATTTTTTTACTTTTTAAAAAGACTTATCAAACAGCCCTCGTATCCTGGAAATTAAAGAAGTTCTTGTCCTGTTTGTCTCATGAAATATTTGCTGTCATCTGAGATTGGCACTATTAATAATAGAGATGCGCCGAATATTCGTTAATTATTCGTATTCGGCCTATTCGGCATGGTTTTATATGTTCGGTTGATGTGCCGAATATTAACCGAATAATAATCTTATGTAATTATAAGGCCTGCCTACAGCTTGTATTGACTTTAAAATATTTAGCATACCTACATATCAAATATTAACCAATTAATTAATATTAAAGTACGAGCCGAAATAATACGACTTAGTCATTTTTATTTGGAAAATAAAACCAACTAGTAATATCAGACAAACATGACATTATTTAACATTGATGTCAATTTTCATAGTGACAATTAGAATAATAGTTAATGATGTCTTCATTAAATCTCAGAAAACATAATCAAATAGAAAATAAATATCAATCAAATTGTAATTAATTATGCAAAATTGTTTTTATTAACTCCTTCCCAGTAGCGTTTTGTTTTTGACAAGGGCGCAGGAGGTCGTACTTTGATCCCAGATTACGAAGTTTGTGGCTTAGTTTCGAACGATTGATTGGTACTCTAATCATACGAAAAACACTTATTTTTGACGAAAATGTAATGAAATGATGATGCCCTTCTTAAAAAGATATCGTTTTTAAAATGCTTAGCCGGCCGGGCGCCACGCGGACCTGTACTGTACAAACGTGTTTAGTGCGGCAAAGCGCTCCTAAATGGAACCGAATAGTTCAGCCGAACATTCGGTTCGGTAACGCTGAACCGAACAATGTTCGTTATTCGGTTCGGTTTAGAAATCCATTTTTGGCGCATCTCTAATAAATAAGAAAGAAACAACAAGGCTACTGCTAAACCTCCTTTCCTTTTTTTATTTTAAATCGTTTTCAAGGTCAAATAATCGATACCCCGCTTTTTCTTTGAAGAGATCGTTCCAGTTGTACGTAAGTACATAGAACTTCCTTGGTCGTTATACAGGTGCAATAGAGTCAAAGACTACAGTATATTCTAGAATAGAGTACGGTCGCATTTAGCTGAAAATATATAATATAGAGTTGTTTAAACTCCCCAACATTAAATCTATTCATTTACAAAATAATACATAATTGTTTGTTCATCACATCTATTCGAAAAACACTGATTAGTTCCTCGAAAAGAAGGTGCAAAGTAGGTATTATCTGTTCAAGACTTTCAGAGAGGGCAGTAATTACTTTTGATTATGGAACGTGCATTTTTTTTGTTGGCGATCGATCGGTTCCGTGACGCGAGCGCTCGTGGCTCGTCGGTTCTTTCCGCCTCAGCTCGGCCATATTCAAGTTATAAGCCATTACATATATTTTTTATGTGCAAAATGTAAACACTCCAGTTGGAATGGAACTCCGCTACTAACGATCGGGAGTCGAACGATGTTCCGTCAAGCCTTGCAGACTTATGGTATTAGGCCGAAAATTGAGTACAGATCTGATGAAGGGTTGTTGATTCACAGTTGACCACTGAGCTCATTTTTTTAATTCATTGAGTGCCGTGGCTCGCTTTGTGTATTAAAAAAATATGTAAATGTACAGAGAAGAGGAAAAAATGAAAAGCGCGCGAATTTCGATATCATCGTCACGGATACAAGGAATATTGTCAGTACAAACACTAAATAATTTCACGAAAATGCAAGTGTATGTAAAGTATTATACTACCTACTTACACCTGAAATTACTAAGCAAAAAATATGATACAAAATCTATGACCAAATAATCCCTGGAAAAATATTTGAAAGCTTAATGTAACAATTTTATCGAGTGGGAAAATGCAAAAGATGTGAAGTCATTTTCGGAAACCTGTACCTATTTTCAAGAATTAACCAAACGTAAGCAATCTTCATAAGTGTTAGTAATTACCTAGTTTATTTTAAGTTGTTTTTTTTTATATCCTTTTAAATAACTAATATGAGTTGTAAAGTATCTAAAGCGCCTTTTATTTATTTTTCTCATAGAGAAAATAAAAGAAAAAGAGAGTGAAAACTAGAGTGTTTTTTATTCAGTCTTATCTTTTATTTTGTTTTTTTATCATTGTCATCGTTTTGTGACCTACCCTGAAAGTTTCAGCCGGAAATCGGGAAGTGCTCGAAATTTGAATTGCAAGATTCCAGGACAGAAAGAAATACTTAGATAGATACATCATACCAGTGAAGTTAAATAAAAGCTTTTAAAATTAGCTGGGATCGTCAGGTTGGCTAGCCCAACATAGCTTATATAGTTAATTTAGCTCCCTTAGCTTTGAAGTTCGCGATGTCACCGAAATATGAAAATATGCCGCAGCTACGTGAGCTAAGCCAAATTAACTCAGCTCACGGTATATAATGTAAGCTTTCGACACAAATAAACCTAACCATTTCTACTGCAATATCTGTTATGCGCATGGAGCAGGCATCGATATACTGCTGTACTTGCCCGCCATCAGTTGCCAGCGCCGCGCTGTGTGTCAAAGCCTTCGATGAAAGAACCAAATATAGATCAAGCACTTAATACTTACTATTATTCAAAATTCGACCACGCGACTATTTGTGGTGTGCGTGTTGCGTGGTACATGTGTGTAGTCGATTAGTTATGTGTGCTGCCCCGGCTCAAAACTATGGATAAAGGCTTTTTACTTTTTATGATGATTAAGTTTAGTAACCTACTTGCCAATTAAAGAAACCGTCTCCACTACATGCGCAGTTTTTAAATTGCGCGGAGTTTTGGTGGAACACGAATCGGGCGAACTTAGTGAATCCTTATTTGTTTCTTTCATCGAAGGTCAAAGCCTTGCAAATACTTACATCGATCGTTTCAGGGTTATCTTGATCTGCAAACATATCCCACTCGCTAGGTTTCTTGAGGTACTTGGAATCGTCTCCTTTGATATCTAGCTTTGTACTGAGCTGTGTGTCCGAATCTTTAGTCCCGCCTTCTGAGCCTTTAGAAGCGTGTGCCCTAGCGTCCAGCTTATCCGACCTGCTGTTGGACGGGCCAGGCTCGGGCGCTGTCCTGGCCCTCGGTTCTGCCGGCGGCCCGACGTCGTCGGTCTCCACACTGTCATTCTCATCAACGTTGGTGGAGGGCGACGGTGTGACTGCGGCTTTATGTGCATCATTTTGCGTAGAGTTGTTCGCGTGCCCGCCGAGACGCTAAAATAAACATTATAGGTAAATCAAAGAAGTGTAGCCACTGTCGTAAACAGGCCAGTCAGAGCTTTTAATACGAGCGGAGAACTTCGTATGCGCGATTCAGAACTCCATACAGAGCTGACAGTCCATACAAAACGTCATAAAATGCATAAAACGGAATACACTTACTGGTTTTAGAAGTTACATCGGGTATATAAATGCTACAAGTAATAAAATGCCGCGGTGTGAGCGCTACCTGTGCGAATCAGGGGCGAGTCACTAGTCGACTATAAAACCACAGTTTTCGTGTAGCTAAATAAATGTAGGTTCTTTCATCCAAAACAAAATGATTAGTTTAAAAGTTTGTTACTTACACATTAAAGATCTAGTTATGGGTGTGAAATTGATTGATTAGTTCAGTTTTAAACGGATATAGTTATCTACTCTGTATAATTATGCAAAAGATATAGCGTGTAGGAAGGGTCACCTTAACGAGTTGTTCACGTTGCTTCCGGCGGCGCTCGATGATCTGCTCCTCATTTTCCTCATCGTCTGAGTTGATGGAGATGTTCAACTCCTCGTCGCTGGAGCTGGGCACCAGCTGCGGCGCCTCCGGTGTCTGAAACACAACACACCGTCAACGCAAAACGAACCAGTAAGCCTCTGCAGCAGTCGTCTGCTGGACGAAGGCTCTCCGTTAGACCTTTTTATTATTATAGCAGCACCCTGTGCGCATGAGTGACTGCCATGCTTAATTCAACTGTTTCGAGCAGTGTAGGCGTTTTTCAAATAAACTAGTTAGAACACACAAAGCGCCACCCTTTTATCGTTGAAATACCTCGCACAAAAACGAAGCTTCTTCATTTATTATAAGAACTGCAAAGGAGTGGAATGCCCTGCCCTCGTCAGTGTTCCGGTAAAATATAACCCAGTTGTGTTCAAGTCAAGAGTGAATAGGTATCTACTAGGCAAGCGTGCTACACCTTTGACCGCATTATCTCTTTCCATCAGGTGAGATCGTGTTCAAACGATTGCTTAATAAGTAATAAAAAAAATATAAAAAAATATGAACCGGAAATCTGTTTAAGGTAATCGCTGATTTGCAATATTTTCTACAGTAATTATTTAAATAAACTACCTTTATTTAAATAACTATCTTATTATTTGTGTTACACCACAATAATTGACAAAAGTTTACTATTTAAGCGCGTGCGTGATCATGAGGAAAAGAAAAGATTTAGTGAAATTAAGGTAATATAAGGTAGTTGAATAGTTTCTCTATTTACTACAAAAACTATTGCAAATTAGCGATTACCTAAACCGATTTTCTGTTTGTAAATGTAATAGTATCTTTGATAAGCGCCTACACTTGTTCGAAAATATTAATACAGGTCACGCGAAATCAAATTGGAAAAGTAAAGGTCTCTCGCACGCCACTGGCTACGATCGTGATTCTCCTTTTTAGCTGCTGCCTGCGATGATCGTTGCAGTACCCAAAGGCGACCAAGATTAACCATATTCATACAGAATAATAGCAAAGTTTTGTGTTTTTTCGATGGTTTACGTACCTAGTCCAAGAGTAAATATATCATATACAAAAGTACCAATTAACATTTTTGTATTTGTTTTGATTAACAAAATCTGTGCTCAGAATAAGTGACGTCAGATTTTTTAATAGTTTTTTAAAAATTGAGTATTTACCTTGCGTTCGCGACTATAGGAGCGCGTGTGGCCATCCCGCGAGCGGTCCCTGTAGCGATCGCGGGACCGCCTGTCGCGGTCAGGGAACCGACGGTCGCGCCGCGCTGCGGACCTGTCACGCTGCTGCCGCAAGGGACGCGCATCGCGATCTCGCCTTCGCATCTCGTCTGACCTACGATCACGGTCCCGCAACTCTGTGGACCTTCGCCCGCGGTCCCGCAACTCCACGGATCTACGCTCTCGCTCTCTTATCTCCGCGGATCTACGCTCTCGCTCTTTCATCTCCACGGACCTGCGCTCACGTTCCCGCTCTCTCTCACGAATTTCTCTGTCGCGAACTCGCGCCCTTTCTCGCTCACGTTCGCGTTCGCGTTCACGCTCGTCTGCTTTCCGCCGTTCTCTTTCCATGTCTTTCCTATTCTCCCTTCTGATGATTTCCCGCAAATCTTCTTCGTGCCGCTTCGGTTTGTGCCTTTCCTTCTCCGAGTTATCCAAGCTGGCCCGCTTCAGGCTCCGTGCCGCTTTGTCCTTCTTAGACCGTTTGTGCGACGACCTCGTATCGTCGTCTACACAAATGATGCTGCCCGATCCATCCCTGGCGCGCTCGCTGTCATTGTCACTCCCATCGGAGTTATAAGCAACAAGCCGAGCCTGCAGAAGTTCCTTCTGTTTCATTAAATCTTCAAGATTAAGATCGTCTTCTACCAGATTTAGTTCGGGACTCGCACAATCATCTTGGTAGTTCTCAGTCTCCGTAGTCGATGAAATGATTTCCAGCACGTCATCTTTTAGTTCATTTCGACTGCTCTTGCTGTGAGACCTTGACGATACAGCGTTGCCGTTTTTAGCTTTGGTGTGGTTATTTACTGTATCGACGGGCGGCGATTCGCGGGAATCTTTGCGTTGCTTGCATTGCTTAGATTTTCTAATCAGCTCCTCGACGTCTGAAAGAGAAGTTTCACTCTCTGATTTGGGGCTTTTGTGCTTCTCTTTCTTTGTCTTTTTTTTCTTCTTGTGCGTTTTGTGGTCTTCCGCCGCCGCCCGCTTGCGCTTTTTATGTTTCTTCGACTTTTTCTTCTTTCTTTCCTCTTCGTAGCTCTCGCTGTTTGATGATAAATTGGAATCTTCTTTTCTGTAAATAAAAAAAATAGCATGTGTACTTACAGGTGTTTTACTCGGCGTTTCCTGTGTTCCGTCCTTTTCCTTCACAACATATTGAAAAGCACTGCAACACCAAAATGATGAATTTCTCCATGGCCGTGGAACTCATCTGCTCAACCAGCTAGTCTCAATGTTACCTTTTTTTTAGATTATTTACAATTTCAATAGATATATTTATAATACGTGTTTTTCTTGAATTGTCCATTGTTGTAAGGAAATAACCAGAGCTACGGTTCAGTAATTGGGAGGCATATAGGTACCTATTTTATTGTTTTATCTAACAAAATTATAGTTGTTTGGACTTCACAAATCTGAAAAATAATGATGTCCAGACGACAGGCACTCATTGCGACGTTGACTTTGACTTAACGCATAATTGTCTAAAAAGTTTGTAATAGGTATCGTAGTACAATATAGGCACTTCAAAGGAGTTGGTATTATAGTTTATAGGTACCTATACTTTGGCTTGGGTCTTTAAATATTTACATATGTTTACAACGCATACTGCACAAGGATGAATCATGAAATTGATTCTTTGATTCATTATTAGACAATCTCAGGTAACAATCTGCAAGTCACAAAGGTTAAGAAGGGCAGGCCAACGAGAGAATGGATGACATCAGAGCAGTCAAAACCATCTATGAGTGGACTCCGCAACATAGTAGTAGGCTAAGAGAACAACTCAGAAATCGCTGGAATGATGAGTGGAGGAAGATCTTAGGAGAATGGGCAAACAAACATCTTGGAGACAGGAGGCGAGAGACAGAGCGAAATGAAAAAAAAACAACGTTAGGGGGCCAAGACCTACAAAGGATTGTAGCGCCGGAGGAAGTAAGAAGTGAGAACACTTTTATTTATAGGAATGAAAAGTTTTTATTTTCTATACTTTACTATGTTTCAAGTAGCATTTTGTGCCTATCTATTAAGTCTTAGAAATAAAAAGCTCTGAAGATTATACAGATGATCGTATATACTATTCTGAGTGAACGAGCACTCTCGTTCAAATCGTGTTCGTAAACTTCGAAAACAAGGTTTTGATACAATCGGACTCAAGCACGAAGACAGATGCAATAATATATATTGCTTTAGATTGGAATTTGACCTGAATCTGCACTACTTTATCTACCTAAACCGTATAATATTATTTATTGTAAGTATGAGGGTGAGTTTATGTAATAAATTATCCACATTATAATGAGCCTCTACAAAAGTATCTAATTATTTATAATACATTTTATTATGAAGTATGTACTTTTTGAAGAGTAAACATCTAATGACGCGGTACGGGGGTAACGCCGACTCTTGGCACGGCGACGCGACGCCGCCCGTGGGCTCTTTCCGCCTCAGCTCGGCCATATTCGATGTTTACACATCTGTCAGGTGACCCGCGACGACGACTCATTTTTTATATATTTTGTCAGAAAATAACTTATTAGATGATGATGATGATATTTGTGAGCCTCGCAAATTAATTTAAAAAAAAACTTTTATTTATTTTTAATTTGTATGCATGTATCTATATATTTCTGTGTGTCCTGGAATCTTGCAATTCAAATTTCGAGCTTTTTCTGATTAGCTATCTGTCTGAAACTTTCAGGGTAGCTCATAAACCGATGACAAAGCAATAACAAGAATAATAAATAAAAAAGAAGCCTTTACGGTTTTTTTAATGCAAGTCACTTCTTTTTTTTCTTTGTAACTATAAAGTTATTTTTTTTACTTTTTACTCTTAACCCTTTTAAGATTTTAGCTTTCTTTTTTTATTGGTTTATGAGCTATCCTGAAAGTTTCAGCCGCATAGCTAATCGGGAACGGTCAAAATTTTAATTGCAAGATTCCAGGACGGATAGAAATACATACAAGTGAATTTAAAGAAATCGAGGGGAAAAACACCATTCATTAATGCTTATTAAGTCTTATGGCCACTGGCTATGAGAAATGGGCTATACTTGCCATTTCGCAAACACTCTATCTTAAATATAAAATTTTGGACAGATATAAAATAAGAAAACGAAATACTTACACTTTGCCCATTTTTGATGTGAGTTAGTCGACAGTGTTAAGTTACTTGCAGCTTAATCTGTAAAAGAAATGAGTTACGATTATTAGAAAATCCACACGACATTCATTTTTTTAATTGTTATCTGCCTGGTCTGAATAGGTTAGTCGAGGTCAAAGGTAGACGTCAATGGCCCGTCCCAGTTCGCCCGCGTGGTTCCCACTCTCAGGTTAGGTTTGCCCCGTTTTCTCCACTCCATCCGAAGATACTGTATTTGATTTCGTCTCGTCGTACATTTATTTATGTAGATCTTCTAGACAATACACTCCTTTCTGACATATTGAGTTACTTCCTAGAATGTACCATTTCTTATTATAAGTACTTATTGATCAAAGGCCATTTGCATCAATAATAGATGAATTGGTGTGGATTGACTTTCTGCGTGTTTGACTTTCTGCGTGTTTGACGTACTGCGTGTTTAACTTTCTGCGTGTTTGACTTTCTGCGTGTTTGACTTTCTGCGTGTTTGACGTACTGCGTGTTTGACGTACTGCGTGTTTGACTTTCTGCGTGTTTGACTTTCTGCGTGTTTGTCTTTCTGCGTGTTTGACTTTCTGCGTGTTTGTCTTTCTGCGTGTTTGACTTTCTGCGTGTTTGACTTTCTGCGTGTTTGACTTTCTGCGTGTTTGACTTTCTGCGTGTTTGACTTTCTGCGTATAATCCGATTAAAGCAGCATTAGGAGTTAAACTGCAGTTCTTCTGGTAGCTTAATAGATGAGTATGTAAGTTACTATTTTTTCTATACAAGCTTTACCCGCGGCTTTGCTCGCGTGGTCATTTCTCTGGGTTAAAAGTAACCTATGTGTTATTACAGTATCCAAAGTACCTATAATATCTACCTACATTTTATTATCTACTTTTACTTTTCTTCTTTTCTTTTTCCTTTTCTTAATTATTTGTATCAACTTTTTGTGTGTTGAATAAATATATTTTCTTTCCTCTAAATTCATTAATCAAAATTCGTTCAGCCGTCAAATAGTTTTTATCGATTGCTCGGCCTGTACCTGTTGGATTGGGATACAAAGTAAACCATATTTTAAATCATAACCTAAGTTATCCAACAGTGAAAACCGCATTTCAAACGGCCATGTAGGCTTTCCGTGATTCGCGAACATACAGTTACAGTCACTGTTTAATTCACATCTGTGTTTAGAAGTAATAATAATTATTAAGGCAATTAGTAGATATTGTAGCCCTACAAAAGGTGGAGTAGAAAATGTTTTGATTTCCTTTGTTTATGTCATTATGAAAAATCCAAATTTATGACCTCGTGGGTACGGTGTGTTCGCTGCCTTTACAGTTGACTTTATGACAAAAGTGTTTATTAGATGTAAAAAGAAGACACAATTTCTAACATTATTTGTGCACATATTTATTATAGGTAAAAACATAACAAAACGCGGAAATATATAACTATTATTCAACTCTTACAGAGTGAACTCTAATTTGACCTTGCTAAAAACTCATTCTTCGACCTTTTTAGGCGGGACAATGACTTCATAAAGCGTTTTGTCATTCAGGGTAATGTGGAAGGCATAAGACCGCGTCACTCAAGTGATGAAACGACCAGCTCAAATTGAGCTTTGGGTGTCCTCTTGCATTATTGTACCAGGTTGACCACAAATAGAGAGAGGTGGTGAGACAGCGTGGGGCGAGCTACATCAGCCCAGACAATAAATACTTCATGATGACCACGACCGCTTTTCAAGAGCAAAACGACTAAAAAGATCAAAATCACGCGCTGGGAAAGAAGCCAAAACTATTATTTTTTCATTTTTGTCTTTCTGTCTGTCTGCCTGTATCTTGACCGCGTATCACGCCAAAACTACTGAATAAATTCAAATAAAACTTGGTATGATTTGAGTTTATACTACGAGGTAGGATATTGGATACTTTTCATGCAGAAAAATTAAAGGATCCCCGCAGGAAAGGGGATGAAAGTTATTTAAGAGAACACATATCACGCTGAATCTTCTGGACACATTCTGATGCAACTTGGCACAGTCATAGTTAAACTAACGGGTTAAAATTGAGGATACTTTTTATCCCGAAAAAATAAAGGGTTCCGGCGGGTATAAAGTATATTAATTTTGAAGTAATATATATTATATAAAAAGAGTAATATATATTAGTAAAAAATTAGTTAAAAAAAATAGGTTACATAAAATAAGCAACTGAACAAGTTTTTTTTTTTTTTTAAATCTTATGACTTTTTGACTGTAGGTTTGTTGAAACTGTGGGAAGATTAGGTTATAGCTCCTCAGGTTTTGGTGCATATAATTAGGTACTATCATAATTAGGTAGTCACAATCATTCTGGCGTTTGTGTAACAAAAGTCGGCAGTGACAATGAGTCTCACTCGCGCTACAGTCTGCTTATGTCTATCTTTTTTTAGATGAACTTGAAGCATGACATTGGTGTGTTTGCTTTTTGTTGTTTCTAGTCCAGTTGTTTGTTTCCGAGATATTATAGCGTGCCGTATCTTCCCCTTAAACTTGATCTATGCTATTACCACATAAATTTATCGGCAAGTGACACTGTACAAGTTGCCCTTCAAAAATTTACAGAATGTGAATCGTTCCATATATTGACATGGAGATTTTAACATACAATTATTAACTGTTTAACATTATGTAGATGGATTTCACACTATGAATTAATATTAACCTTCTAGTCTAAACTATGCTGATATAAGTTCCCCTTGTGGCATCCAATCCACAGATCAGAATAGTCTAAAATGTATAAATAATAGATCTAATTTATTTTTTATAAGGATTATATTTATAGACAGTCCCATTTTGTTTTGCAGGCAGTTTTTTTCTGGTGACTTCATCAATTATTTCATTCTTGTGCTTTTTTATTGTGTTCCTGTGTCCAATGAACTATGTATCCTGAGTGCTATTCTATATCAGTAAGACCATACATTCAACTAATTTCAGTCAAATCTATACAGAACAATTAGCTTCTGTGTTATACCTAATTTTTCAAAATGGAACATCCTACCAGCGCCCTTGTTTCCCGATAACAAATATCAGGAAGTCTGTCAATAGTGAATAGGTATCTCTAAGCAAGCATGTTCCACTGTAGACCGTATCATAACTTTTCAACACGTGAGTCTTGCCAGTCCAGTAATTCCAGTATACAGTACTAAAAAATGAAAATTTAAAAATCTGATGATAACATCAAGAATGGCACGGAATTTCGCCAGTCTGGATGAATGAAGTTAGCCTGCTATTGGCTGAGAACATTTAAATACTTGGCTTCACCAATCTCACAGATAAAAGATTTGCCATTTGCATATAGCTACTACGGTAACGGTTCCGTGGAGGGTGGGGAGCTAGAAAGGTGAATTTTAAACAGAAACGGAATATGGAATTTGACAACACTAGAGTACTTCCCAACGGATCTCGATATCAGAATTACTAATTAACTGATATCGCTCGGCGTTCAACTAATATTCATTCGATTTGCAACGGATCTCGAGATCCGATGGGAACAAAATCTAATATTCATTTGAGTTGCAACGGATCTCGAGATTCGATGGGAATGCCGAGCGATATCAGTTAATTAGAAATTCTGATATCGAGATCCATTGGGAAGTACTCTAAAAATACAATCCAAAAACCCCCCGTAGTGGGGAGGCGGTGAGACCCTGGAGGCAACGTTTGCTGCCGACACGAATCGCGAACTGCAGCCTGGACGGTCGTTAACCCTAAGGGTAAAAAAGGAGCAAGGAATGTGGGGAGACAGCCAGTGGCTGGAACCTCAAGTGCCAGTGCTCCGAACTTTGAGAGCACTAACGCCCCAGTAAGGTTAACCAAAAAACAAAAATTCAAAATCATACAAAAACTGAAAAGGGAGCGCTTGGCATCGGGCTCGGGAGGTGTGAAGCCACTGGCTGAAGTCACCAGACCAAATAACCCGGGACCAAGAGCTTACTTTAAGCGACGCAAACAAACGAGGGACAGCAGGGTTCCCGTAACCAAGCCGTATGCCCCGCCAGCTTTTACTAAGGATTCGTCCGAGGTGACTGCTGGGTCTGATGGTAGTGTCGTCAAGGATAAGGGTACCCAGAAACGAAGCAAGGATCTTGGATCCAAACCAAACGCCCCGCCAGCGAGTACTGTGGACTTGTCCTTGGTAGCTGCTGGGTCTGGTGGTCGTAGAGGAGAGGAAATGAGATCTAAGCGTGGATCGAAACACGGAAACCGTTTCATCCGTCAGAAGCGAGCTGCCATTGCGGTCTCTAAGTCAGCGCAAGCCCATAGCTCGCACTGAGACTTGCAAACATACGCGGTTGGACGATTCGGCCTCGCCAAGAGGCGACCATAAGAAAGCAAGGTTGGATACTTCCCATCGCGCCCAGACTAGCTATGCAGATACTGTTCAGAACAAGCTCTGAGTAGCAGTGTCTAGGGCTGATAGTATCCAACTTACCGAAGAACAGGTCACCTTAGTGAAGAAGTTCCTGCAGCAGAAGATCCTGGAGGGTATCTAAAACCAGCTGGGTCTCTCCCCCAACTTCGAAGGACCATCATTTCTGATGGAGTTCTAAAATTGTGGTGTGAGGATGAAGCTTCACTAAGGTAGCTTGTAAAAACCATTGACAGCATACCATCAAACACCTGCCGAAAACCGAAAAGGTAAAAAAAAACACAATGATGTATACAAAAACACTCTTAGAAAATCTCTTTAAAATTAAAACTTATTTACGTTTTTTTTTTAAACTTATTTAATGTTTTAGCTAATCTATCAACATAACAATTTAAGTAGATATGTGTACCTTTAGTTTAATATGTTGACACGCTAATAATCGAAGATTTTTATCGATAAGAGCAACACTCGATTTTATAGGAATTTTAATACAAAACCACTCGACGCCTTATAAATTAACTGCCCGCCTTATAAATTAATTGCCACCCAGTGGACCATACGGACGGTTTAAAACATTGTCACTGAGTGGCGCTACACCGCTGGGAGGTATAACACGGTGATTAGGCCATCATTAACATACGGTTTACTAGTTTGGTGGCCAAGGACTAAACAAGTATATACCATAAATAAACTACTATAATTCCAGAGGTTGGCCTGTGTAGCGGTGACTGGTTGCATGAGAATAGCACCCAATGCTGCACTAGAGGCACTACTGGGTTTGCCACCATTGCAGTTGCACATCCAGTAGGACGCTGCTGCGTCTGCCTACAGACTCAAAGCACTCAATCTCTGGGATCAACATAGTCGAGCATTCCACACTACTATCATACGGGATTATGCTGTAGGTAACCCAAACATACTCTCTATTTATGATAGTGTTCCAAAACAACACCTTTTTACTAAACACTATATGATACAGCTACATGAGGAACCAAGTGACAGGTCGAACACTCACGAAGTTACAATCTACACAGATGGTTCCAAAATGGAAGCAGGAACGGGAGCGGGTACATTCTCTTAGACTAGAACATGCATATAGCAGCAGCACTGGGTACCCACAACTCTATTTTCCAAGCAGAATGTGTGGGTGTAATCCAGGCAGCAACGGCGATACTGCGCAGGAAGGTAACTGACTCTAAAATCAGAATACTCTCCGACAGTGCTGCAGTCTTAAAAGCACTTCAAAGGTATGAACACTCCTTGGGGCTAACTATCCAGTACTCTTCTGGAGGAGGTCAGTAAACATAATTACCTTACTCTCGAATGGATAAAGGGATACAGTGGATCCAGAGGGAACGATGCAGCTGATGAACTGGCAATGAGAGGTTCAGGCATGCACCCTGTAGGGCCAGAGCCAATGATTCCATTTCCTTTCAGTCAAACTCGAGCCTGGATCCGTCATAGGACAATTCAAATACATCAAGACTATGGGCAAGTATAAAGGATTGTAGACAGTCAGGAGTCAGGAGGTTTTCCCAGAGTTAAATCCAAGATATTACCGAAAACTTCTGAACCTTTAAAGGGACAGTCTCCGAGTATAACTGACTTTAATATCAGAATACTCTCAGACAGTGCTGCAGTTCTCCAAGCTCTTCAATGGAACATACACTTCTCAGGGCTAATTAAACAGTGCCATAATCTACTGGAGGAGGTTAGTATAAACAACCGTGTCACTCCAATGGATAAAGGGGCACAGCAGATCTAGGGGTAACAATGCGGCTGATGAACTGGCGAGGCTTGGACTTGCGCACGGTAGGTCCGGAGCCGATGATCCTTTTGCCTTTCAGCTAAATGTGAGCATGGACCCGTCAGAGAACAAACAACCTGCATCAAAACTACTAGTATTAAGGATTGCAGGTAGGCGAGGGAGGCATTCCCAGAGTTATATCCAAGATTCTCCCTTAAACTCTTAAACCTTAATAGGGATAAGCTCCGAAAAATCGTCGGAATAATTACCAGTCATTGTGCCTTTAATAATAACCTATTTACCATAGGCATTACAGACAGCCCCCTGTGCAGAGGATGCATGGAGGCTGATGAAACGGCCACGCACATGCTCTTGGAGTGCAGTATTGTGGCGAATCAGAGAGTGCATTTCCTGGGAGCTCCGGGAACCCTACAGGAAGCCTGCACTGGAATACAGGAGCTGCTGGCCTTCCTGAAGGGCATTGGGTGGCTGCACTGACTAGCAGCACGCAAAAAGGGCCGACATACGACCTAATTGCGGAAAAGTGACCATGCATCAAGTATCCGTCAAAGGACAAACAAACTACATCAAGAACTATGGGCAAGTATAAAGGATTGTAGACAGTCAAGGGAGGTTTTCCAAGTGGTGGGAATTGTAACTGGTCATCTATTGATGGATGGATCCATGTAATAATTTCATTATAATGTGTCACTAGGTATTCTTACAAACTCTAATGTAACTTAGCAACAACTAGGGACCCACCCCAGTTCCGCACTGGCAGCTAAAATCATTAAAAACATAGTCATAACTTTGAAACTACTTGTCAAAAAGTATGATGCAAAAAGCAAAATTGATCTATGTGAAATAAAGACGCCTAGTGTAATATTTATTTCAATAAGGATTAATATCATTTACCACAAAGAGCTCTAGAAAACTGAGTCATAAATGGTAGATAGGAAAACAAGAACATAAAACAAACCATTTTATCCAAGACATTTATCTGGCCGAACCGAAGGCAAGGGTAGATATTGTATGTTTGTCATATAAGGTAGTACTGGTCGCTGGTGTCAGAGTTTGTCAGGCCACCTGCGGGCCTCTGACATGCTTAACAACTGCTATTAATCAATAATAGCTGGGATCAACAACTTATAATGTCCTCTGAAGCACAGGGTGATGGAAAACCGCACATAACTTAGAAAAATGATTGGTGAGGAGCCTAGGACCGAACCCGGTATTGTTGGATTCTATGTTGCACTATTGATCAGTAAGGCTACCATCACTCTCAGGTTAGATATTGAGGTTTATGACAAAATGCCTTGATTTAAGGTGCAACGTTTCAGAGCGCTAAAATCAAATTTTCTTGCGTTTTTGGTCAATTACAGCTCTATTACTCATCGTGGGTGAAAACTTATTATGAACAATAAATAGGTTGTATAAAGAAATTACACCAACCAAAAATCAATGTGAAAGGTAGTTTAAGTACATTTGTAAATAAACCAAAAACCAAGATGTATATTGACATTTGTAGCTAAACCAATATTATCTAGGTGATCACTCTAACCGTAATTTCTTGATACAACCTATTTATTGCAGTAAAATAAGTTTTCATGAACTCACAATGAGGGGAAATGAAACAATGATAATTTTAAATACAGCTTAGAAAAGGCCCTGGTCTTTTCTTTCCTGCCCCTTTTTATTAACTTTCTTACTAACTTATGAAACATTAGGCTCGGTCAGAGACAGAGAAGAGAAATAGAGAAGAACACTTTTGTGCGCTAGAGCATAAAATGCATTTTTATGTCGCCTACTTTTTTCATGAGTAATTTCAAAGTTTTTATTTGTTCTGTTTTATCATCTGCAATCAGTAGCACTTTCAGCAGATCTGTTGAGGGTGGATTGACATGTACGAGTATCTCTCCCAGTCTCCGAATCTCCTCTTGACACTGTTCCCTATTCAGGGGAAAGAACTCTCTCTATTTGTGTCCTAGCAAGGGTTGGTCAGTTGGACAGCCAAGGTATTTGGGTGCCTCCTTAGTCGGTCTTGGTAAGTAGTAGTGACATTTCTGATATCTCCCTTTATTCCCTCAATTTGAAAGATAAGTTTTTTTTGATGATTTGATTGATACACCATAGAGTAAATTTGAGTTTATTCTATGGTGTAATGCAAAGATTAACAATTAACATCTAAAAATGCTGTTTTTGATTTATTACACTAATTTTAGCATGTACCAATGGAATGATATTCCATAGTGATCCATAGTTAAAACATGTTCAAGAGATGGTTGGTTTTTGTGTTACTCATTGTATATCCAATGATTTAAGGCAAAGGAGTGTGTGAGACATTCTATTGCTATTAAATTTGCTCATCGGAGGAAACAAATGGTGCTAACCCTTTCCCAAAGTTAGCTTGGGAACTGCCCAAAATACCTGTTCTGTATACATATCAAAAATTTCTGATAGACTTTTAGTGCTAATTATTGAATCCAATTCAATAATCTATAAATAAAATACATTTACTACTATATTCGTAAATACTGGATAGATATTATTTATACATGATGTTAATAACTTAAGGTTTATACATAGGTATTGGAATGAAAAGCTAAGCAGCTAGGTACAGAATATAATATTATATCATGTGTGTGTGCGTGTCACATATAGCCAGTAGCATGGACACTTCATTCATACATGCGAACAAAGCTTGTTTACATGACTCCTCAGGATTCATAAATACATGCTAATACTTGATAATACATATTATCATCAGATCCAGTAATCTTCGGGGCAGGTGGATAGGATTAGAGGACTTTCTTTTCAAAGATCAAAGGATCTTCTCTAACCTTGTTGCATACCTCTTTGTCTAAATTAAGTTATCAATCTTTATAAGGCTCTTTCGCATGTAAAATTACATTATTGTGATTAATATGCCAATTTTTTTTTTTTTACCGAATTAAAAACTTTGTACTGTCAACATAGATGAAGCGTGCGTCTAGGCTCAAAACCATGCACTTGCAGTGACGTGTATTAATAATATTGATGTGCAACTCACTGGTCCGAGATGTACTCGTGGAAACACATTAAACACAAAATCGTAGCGGTACGCGGCGATGGCAAAACGTAATAATATTTTCACACAATTTACGAATTATTGGGAACGCCTTGACGATTGTCAATACCTACCTCAAAATGCACACAATATTTTATAAGCTAAGTTGTATTTATTTTCATAATTGCTGCTATAAAACTAACTAAGGGAACATATATTTTACACTTGAAATGAACGGGTGTAGCTAAAATTCAACAGAATAATTCCAAAAATTAGGAAAAATAAACGTGACATTACCCATCATCAGTCTTTTTTGCTTTCCACCATAGACGGCATAAAATGCATAAATAGACTATAAGAAGCATAGACCACAGAACACTATACTCATAGAGTAAAGTAATCTATACTCATAACTCCTAGCCCCTAGCCATAAGCGTAATTCAAATTTCTTTTCTCCTAGCCACAGAACACATAATAACACCCCTAGCGGCGTAGAACGAGCCTGCGTTTGAGATGATGAGATGGCGTTGTGGGCAGTTTCGTCAAGCCATCTTCTTTAAACTTTTTCAACAATTTTCTTTTTTGCAACTTTTGTCACTACCGATCCTTTCTAAACTGAATGAAGAACGACCCTATCTTTAACGAAATAAAGTCGATTTTCCTATGTCAATATGTCATCGAAACTTGCAAAACGAACGGTGATCGAAAACGTTCAGAACGCTAATTTCGCCCGCAAATGGCCAAAGGGAACGCCAATTGTTACAAAACGAAAGGCCCCAGCACTGCGATTACGTAATGTTGATCATGACGGTTTCAAGCCGTGAAATTCAATAATGCTTTGCGATAGAGCCGATTTTGCTATGAAAAAAGTGACAATCTGATTGAAGCCAAGTTCTGTAATTGGGCCACAGTTTATGTAAGGGATAGCAGACATTTCCTTCGCCATTGGGGATAGCATTAGTTTATGACGTAGCGTACAGAGTTGCTAGGAGAGATATTTATCCATATTAATGGGTAAAAAGCAACTATCACCAGCTTTAGTTTGATAACCAATGTGACCTGACATAGTAAAAACAAGTACAAACATTGCCATCCTTCACCTTATTATGTAAATAAAATGACTTTAATAATCTTAGTTAGCGAAGGGCGTTTAAAAAAAATATTGCATCCGTCCGACACCATAGTCGGCCTCTAACTAGGTCATGCAAAATCGAATGGTTTTCGATTCCGAAACTTGAGACTTAACTCCCGATACTGGACACCTAATTCTGGAACTATCTTCTTAATGATTTTTGATTTCTAGGAAAAGAAAGATTTCTACGAATCAAACAAGGCTTTTAATCAATATAAGAATGCCACGGACAATGTGTGGATTTTCTTCTTTTCATGAAAACGTACCTTCCAGTTTAATCGAAAAAATACAAGTCAAAACAAAACTAAAGTTTGTAGATAGATTGAACTGGGCCATAATAATATCTAGCTAGGATTGCAGCGTTTTATTTTATCGCAACAAGAAAATGTAACAAAATGGGTGTTTTTTTTAGTTCAGGTTTTTATATCCATAGTCAATTTAATGTGACGTCACATAGCTTAAAAGCAGCGGACAATGAAGAAGCTTCCATAAATACCTCATTTGTCAAATTATGATAAGTAGTTTAGAAATTATGACGGAACAGCTGAACATAGATAGATAGATAGATAGATGAACTCTCTATTGAAACACCACAATACAGAAATATACAATTAATAAACTTAATCTAACAAAAAACATGTTACAATTGGCGGTCTTATCGCTTAAAGCGATCTCTTCCAGACAACCGTGCATGGAGAGGATTATAACATAAATAAATTACGAACGGTGGTTTTTCTTACAACAACAACATAACTATATCTACTTTAATAGAAATGACAAATAAATACCAAAACATAACAACCATACAGATATATACATATAAATATACACATCATACATACATTATATATATAATATATATAAATATACCCATACATACATACATACCCACATACATGCTGGTTTAAATCATAACCCTACTTTTTGATTTGCCGTAGTCGGATAAAATAAAATAATATACCGAAGAAGCTACAACCTCATCAATTGGGTGGTGTGGGATATAATTGTAAATAATGAAAATATAAATGACTAGCTTAAAAGCTAACAAAATACGCCTGCCCTGCCAAAAATGAGCTTTTGCCAATAAATTATGTATTGTTGGAATGTGCTTATCAAGGCCTTCAATTTGATACCCATATTGTAAAATAAGAACAAAAACTATTTTTTTCGAATTTGAAAATTGAACCAAACTTCCGCCACATTGAATGTTTTAAAGAATATATATAGCCCCTGTTACTCGGGAGATGTAAGGATTTTAACGATACCCCATATTTCTAAATCTGTTCTAGCATTTAATAGTAGATTGTATTACTAGGGAGCAAAATTATTTTTTGCCAGCGAGGGCGCTGTTTTGAATCCAGAGCGGAGTGAAGGATCCTTTAGTATAATCCTGAACGTAGCGAGGGATTCAAAGTACGTCGCCCGAGCCAAAAAAATATTTTGCGCCCGAGTGATACACTTTCCTTTTCATCACCCACTATGAGAAAATAAAAAGCACCTCATATTTTATTGTAATATTATTATTTAACAAAACATAGAGTAACAACTAAATTGAAATTAAATAGTATATAAGCTTTGAAGGAATTTTTAAAATGATATGTCAGGTGTCAAAGTAGCAGGTGTCAAAGTGACATCCTAGGGATGCAAAAAGGAGGTTTTTTTTTATGTCTTTTCTAATGTGGTGGGAGTGGCAAAGATTGACCGCGATTGTGTGTGTGTGTTGTTGCTTCTTCACGCTCGAACAGTTGTTCGGATTTGGATGAAATTTGATACCAGGATAGCTTAAGTTAGAGATACAAAATTGACAAGTAAAGTTATTAGATTATACCTCCCCATCAACATTAAATGGTGTGATTATATATAAAAAAGTATGCACTATGACGCTGCGTTTATAATAGAATGTTTTTAATAGAAATACTAATATAAATAAACACTATTAGTTTATCAAGACTTTTTCTTTAATTGATAACGTCTTGCAGTTGGCAATGCATTTTTATTCAGCAGAGCTTGTGTGCGTTAAAATAAACAAAGTAGATAAATGAGATTATATTATTATTTCTCTTAAAAAAAGTGTTTTCATTCAAAATTAATGATTCCTTGATTATCCAAGAAGGTTACTTAGGAAGGTTTTATTGAAATTCCAGCCTTATGGGAGTGACTCCCATTTGCAATTACTAAACAAGGCGCAGGGGTAATCACTACAAGTTTAAGGATTAAATTTGGAAAATACATGCTCCTCACATGGTAAATTGTTATGTGCCGTGTTCACGTGTTAGGAAACCGTCAGACCTATTCGTGTAACTCCTCACAAGACGGAAAATATTTGTTTATCATAACAAACTTCAATATAAAGAATATATACCACCAAAACTCTTTTAAATTATGTGACATGATTGTAACGCTAACTGTAGTATTTTTAAATAGGATGGGGGAGAACATTGCACGCGGGCAAAGCCGCGGGGCGCAGCTAGTAGTATATAAAACAACTAAAAACTTATATTTATATTTGAGACAGATTCGCAACAACCTTTAATCCTAATAAAACTATAAAAATAAATTTTCATTTATTTTTATAGTTTTATTAGGATTAGAGGTTGTTGTAGATTTTATATTCTGCGTGTTTGAAATAATGTCCGAATCTGGCTCATTTTTAGCCAAGGTTTAAAATAAATTAAGGTTGCAATTTAATGTCTTCCACGATGGGTTCACATGTTTTCGCCTTGTTCTCAATGGAATCTTCTATACAAGCGCGGATCCAGGGGGGGACCCCCCCCCCTGGGCCTTTGTCAGTATTTTTAGTGGCATTTTTTTATTATATATGTTTTGTTATTATGTTTATTTTGTATATTGATAGAAATAACTGAAAATTTCCGCGCTCGCTGCGCTCGCGCTTTTGATGGTCTGTTTTCGTGATGTGCAATTTCAAATTATGTTTTTGTTTTACACTATAGAAATGCTTCGGAGGGCACGTTAAGTTGTCGTTACCAGCTGTTATTGATTAATGGCTGTCGTTAAGCCATGTCAGAGGCCCTCTGTCAGCCTAACAAATTCTAACACAGAGGCCAGCACTACCTCATATGACAAACAAAAACTATAGAAATAGCCAAAAACTTTCGCGCTCGCTTCCGTCACGCTCATAACCTTGCCAGGAGCTTCATCCGTTAATTATATTAAATATTCTTCTAGAGAAAACAATTACAACCACAAACAAACACAAATTACAATTTTAGACCACGCTTCGGTCGCGCCTCTGTTTTTTATTCAAAATTCTACATTTTTCGTGCTCTCTTCGCTCGCGCTTCTTTGAATTTATACCAGATAGGTACGTAAATTGGTTAATTTCGTATGATTTAGAATTATTCAATTTCTTCACTGAAAGAAATATCGCCAACAGTATGCACGCTGCGTTTAGTGTTTTGTTCTTATCAATGCATACTTATTTGAATATTATTAGGAGTTATGTTTTAGAACTCTTCAACTAACAGATGTATTCAAAAATTTCGCATTTTCGCGCTTTCTTCACTTGCTTATGACCCCACATTTTCTTTTCCATTATGTTGTTGTGATTTGGTATAATGTTAAAAAAAACATAAATAGCTAAAGCGTATTTTTATCATTTCAATGCATAACTTTATGTGATTTAGAATTATGTTTCAATTGCGTTGTTAAAATTGTGTACATAAACAAGTCATAATTTTTGATTTTGACTTGTTTATGTACACAATTGCATTTTTAGATTATTGATATTTGCTTGTTTTTATGATTTGGAAAAATATTTATCTTCTACAGCTACTACTACAAAGGATATAGCTTGAAATTTCCGCGCTTGCTCCGCTTTCACTTATTTTAGTTGTCACATATAATATCTTTGTTTGTTTATTTTTTTCATTCACTTCATTGTCAGATATAACTCAATATTCGAACAATCTCTACTCACGTAAGTTTAAATCATGTCAGTGCATATTTTTACATGTTTCGGAATTATATATTTTAATTTAATAGAGTATTAACAAAGATAAATCAAAAAATTTGCGCTCGCTACGCTCACGCTTTAGATATTAAATACATACTCTGTACGTATCGGAGTTTACTGACAGACAACTCAAATTTTTCCCGCTCTTTGCTCTTACGCTTATTTTGTCCTGACATGTTATGATATAATTATCTCTATAGATAAATGGAACTGCCTTTGGGCATAGGCTACGCGAGTGAAACCGCAGGGAACATCTTGTATAATTTTCCCCATCCAGCCTGATCTAAGTGTGTGACCCCCCCCCCCCTGACTCGAAGGCTGGATCCGGCCTTGCTTCTATATACCCCTCTACTACAGCACTCGACTTCCATCCTCCATGTCGTGTGTACATGTCCTATTTCACTGTGTTTACGTCTTTTTGATAACACTATTTTCATCTATTGTGCCCTATTATCATGAAAAATGGATCTACCCAGGAAACTTAAGACTTACCTATACCACAGAATAAATAATAGTACAAGTACTTATACTCAAAAATACAGAACTGAGTGGGAGAGTTTGTATGAATTGAAAGGGTGGTAATGATTAGTTTCATATAACTAGTATATTTATATACTTTGGCTACTTCTAGGTACTTTTTAGGGTAAAATAATGTGGTGATCAGGCAAGTTATTGCAAATGACTTGGCTACATAGATGATGGTTCAGTTGGCAACACTGCCCCTACGTTTGGGTTGTACATACTAATGTCTCCTCAATTATTATTTTTCAAATTATTAATTTTTACTAAAAATTAATATTTTTTACAATGAATGACAAAATACCTACCCATAGAAATAGAATTAGTATCACTACATACATAATCCGTGTATAGAATTTAACATAGCAAACCAGCAAATTAGTGATCAGGTAAGATATTTTTACATAATTATCTATTAAAGTATAGGTTATGTTATGAAACTATGTACATATTTCGTAAATTCTCCAGTCTCCTCCTTCTAGATTTGGTAGATATATATTTTAGTAAATCCAGCCTCAGATTCTAATACTGTATGCCTCCCCATTCTTACAGACATTAGGCCTGTCTTTTTCCTGTTTTGATTACAACCAAAAAATCGTCAGTTTGTGGTTTTGGGTACATCGTAGAGAGAGTATCGGCTCAACTTTCCAATATATGTAAGTTGTAGAAGGGTTAGGAAGGGTGGGAGGGGGGGGGGGGGGGGGGTTGGGGGGCTCCCCCATGGAAGGGGGGATGGTGATAACAAATAAAAAAAACAAGGTTATGTTTCGAAAAAAATGTAGGGAATTGACACTGGGAGGGGTGGGGCAGGTTGGAAAAGGATAAAAATTTGTCTTTGGTATGGGCTCTCGCCAGAACTCTCGCGATGTCGCCCCTGAGCATTGCTTCGCCCACTCGACCTACGCTCCGCTACGGATGTCGCCGGCTCGCTATGCTCGCCACCCCCCCTTCGCTCTTTTTGCAACCAGCCTTTTGCAACCAGAAATATCACTCTTAGTTTGAGAGAATACAAATAGTGTAGGCTCGCCAGTTCTCGACCAATTAGTGGAGTTGTCAAGATCGGGAAGCAAAAAATAAATGTTTGGTAACAACTATGAACTTAAAAAAATATATACTGTACTTCTACAATACTCTATTTCAATTTCATGTCAAGTATTTGCGCATCAAGTTAAATTTTATTTTATAATTAGTAAAAAAAGCTCAAAATGCAAATTTTACCACTTTCCGACCAGAAAATCCAGATTTCGCCCATCTTCGACCTAGTTTTCGACCACTTACTCAAATGAGGGATTGTGAAGAAAACAATGTATCAGGGAAGAAGGTAATAAAAAATAAATAGTTATATTATTATTATTTATTATTGTAATGACAGAAAATATAATCATATAAATCAATTAGTATAATAGCAGTATTTGCTTCAAAAATCGTATAATGCTAAGCTTTCCATTTTTGTCATTATAAGGAGATTTATTTTCTGTTTATCTATATATTTATTATTTTTATTAATCACAGAGTTATTACCTAATATGTAATGAGATTCATAATAATTCAGTTCAGTCTTCATTTAACAAAAAATACAAGTAAAAGAGTTATTCAGTTAACACTTAGTCTTATGACTATTTTCTATATTATTTTTATATATATATACTTCTTATTTTATAATAATCAGTCTTGATAACAAATGTTATTTATCGCACAGTTACAAAAAATAATAACAATCTCAATAAAATTATAACAATCATAAATTATTAGCTGACAAGTAAAAAGTTAATAATATAAGAGCATAATGATAACATAAATTATGTATTTGTTTTGACATTCATGAAATCTTATAATGAAAGTAATGATTACAAGCTAAAAAATATTAAAATAACTAACTCAGCATATATTTATTTACAAAAATAGCATGTAATTTTAATTATGTTTGGTGAGTTACTGTGCAAACCATTCATTATTTGTTACATTTAAATTAACAAAACAAAAATACTGCTTATAACAATAATATTTGACATCTTAAATAAACATTTGGAACCTTTAATCACAAAAGTTACATTTGAAAGGTTGGTCTTTAATATTCAAATACGCCAGTCCAGCAAATTTTGTGCATTTCAGATGATACCATCTGATACATTCATCACATCCTACATTTTTTTCGTCATCATCTTCTACGTCAGAAATTAAAATATCATCACATATTCCACACTTTATTTTATTCTCAACAGGTATGTTTTCTTTGGCAGATTCAATATTTAGTACGTCTGTATCCTGTGTACTTTTAGCGGTATTTGTCTTCTTTTTCCTCTTCTGTCTGTTTTTATTCATTTTCTGACTTTCTTTTGATGTTTTTTTTTTATTTGTTTGTTTTTCCATCCGTTCTAATTTTGTAATTTCGTTCTAAATGTGTAAGGTTGAAATGGAGTAATTTTCTTCAATTTCTTTATTTAACACGTCATTATCTTTGTTATGAATTTCTGTTATTTCATCATAATTAATATTAGTTATTACATTACCTGTAACAGGTGCTGGAGGTTGTGGCGTTTGGGTCGATGGCATTTTTTGGAGGAGGATGTATTTCAGCGGAAACTGTTTCTATTACCAAATGAGGCTCAGAGGTGTTGCCATCCGCATTTTGTTCTTTATCTTGGCTTATGAATGAGGAGATTGTGATTTATTTTCTCGCATCCAAATCGCACTCAATAGTCCTTGTATTGTTTTGGCCAGTATTATGTTCTGAATTTGATAAATCTATTAATGAACTTCCATTGTTTTCAGATTCGGTCTCCATTGAAATTTCAATTACATTTTCTTCTTCCACCGGTAGTGATTTTATCAAGATATTTATTTCTCTCATAATAGTACGTGTATTGATTTTTTTCTCTTTAAGTATCGATTTCAAATGTTTCAAGACTTTTTTTGTACTTGCAATATCAGAATAGTTTATATTATTTTTGTTTGATGGGCGGTTTTCAGTTGAATTTAACTTTTCCAGTGTATTCCGTACGCATTTGGTATAATCAGGACTGTTAGGATCAAATGGATACAGCCCACAGCGTTTAAATCCGTTTTTGATGTTATCAGACTTGCTCGCCTGTTTTATTGTATCGCTGAGTAACGTACAAGAAGTTAGTTTTGGTTACTGCAGAATTAAGATTTTCTACTTTGGATAGAAAATTTCGAACTATATTCTTCCAGCATGACTTTAATGGTGCAAAAACACTCACATCTGCCGGCTGCAATATGTGTGTAGTATTTTGAGGAAGCGCATACAATAAAATTTGCATTTCTTCACATAAAGTGCTGAGCATCAATGACATATGAGACTTATGACCGTCCACTAGTAGAAGCACTGGTTTTTTTTATCTTGTTTTGTTCAATCCAGTTGTTAAAATCATTGGTAATATATTCGAAGAAAACATCTCCTCTCATCCAACCCGTTTCTGATTTACCTAGGCACCACTCTGGTAGCATACTATTCACCACAGCCTTCGGTGGTCTGATATATGGAAACACGATGCAGGGTGGGCACACATCCCCATTTGCATTGAATGTCAATAACACTGTTATGTTTTCTTTCTCATTACCTTGTTTAATTTGGTACAGATTCCGGTATCCTCTTGGGCCTAAAACTTTTCCTGTCTTTGGACAAAGGGCAAAACCACTTTCGTCTCCATTGAAAATTCTTTCTGAATCATTCAAAATCTCTTTTTGTCCAATAGTCTCCAAAAATTCTTCAAGCTCTTTAAACCATAATCTTATGGATTCCTCTGTGACATGAGCTCGGGCTTTGTTAATTCCTTCTGCATTTTTGAGCGAAATCTCATTATTCCTTACTAAAAATTTTTGAAACCATTTTTCACCTGGACAATCATCTTTAAAGCTATTTTTTATCTCACCGTCTCGAATAATTTTTTGAATAGTATCTAAAAGCTCCTGCTTTTTCACTGGAAATCCACATTTTGAAATATTTATTAGCCATTCTACTATCTTTTTTCACCTTCTTTTCCCAATACTGGATCTGGTCCGGGTTTCTTGATATCATCTGTAGTGCGTCCACTGATTCTGTCCAATACTGGGGTTTTTGGAATATTATATTCTCTACAAATTTGTCTCACTGGCTTCTTATTCTCACGAATTTCAGCCAGAGCATTTTTCAAATCGTCTTCAGAGTATGGAGCAGTTTTTTTTCTTTTCTTTTTAGGCTCTGAAGAACTCATCTAAAAATGAAAACAAAATATTACAGCCAGTACTCGTGCAATTCTTTTCCATTTATTTATTTATTTATATATATATATGTGCAAAGAAGTTTTTTTTTTTAAATTAAATAAAATTAAATTAGACATAGTTAAAACTGGGTTTGTTCGAAAAAAGTTCAGGTGCAGTCAATTTTCTACCTCAAATTATTTTTTGTTTTAATATTTGAATATTCTAAAACACGAAGAAATGAATTAAATTAGAAACAAGAATTAATTTAATAATGGTAAACAATATTTTTAGTAATTTTAAGCTTTTCATAACAAAAATAGACGGTAGGAAACAGGCGCGTTCTCCGCAGCTCGATCAGTTTTCGACCCCGAATGATTTTCGGAATCCGTAGTTAATTAATTCCATAAAAAAAACGTGGACGAGAAATGGCCATTAAAATGTGTGCGGCAATAGGGTTTATATTCTTCAGCAGGATTTCGGTATTTTTCATACATTATAATATACCAGACACAAACCTCTCGGACATGGCGGAGACAGTTTTCGACCACCTAGTCGAGAACTGGATGTACGAAGAAAATGGTAGTACAGTTCTATTCCACTTCATTTTGCTAGTATAATAGTGAAATTTAAAGTAAATAAATCGTTTACCGTATATTAGGGCTTATATGTAAGGCCTAAAAACAACCCTAAAATTACACTAAGTTAGTTAAAAACTCACCATGAAAGTCGCGACTCGTTACTATTACACTAAGTTAGTTAAAAACTCACCATGAAAGTCGCGACTCGTTACTATTACACTAAGTTAGTTAAAAACTCACCATGAAAGTCGCGACTCGTTACTATTACACTAAGTTAGTTAAAAACTCACCATGAAAGTCGCGACTCGTTACTATTACACTAAGTTAGTTAAAAACTCACCATGAAAGTCGCGACTCGTTACTATTACACTAAGTTAGTTAAAAACTCACCATGAAAGTCGCGACTCGTTACTATTACACTAAGTTAGTTAAAAACTCACCATGAAAGTCGCGACTCGTTACTATTACACTAAGTTAGTTAAAAACTCACCATGAAAGTCGCTACTCGTTACTATTACACTAAGTTAGTTAAAAACTCACCATGAAAGTCGCGACTCGTTACTATTACACTAAGTTAGTTAAAAACTCACCATGAAAGTCGCGACTCGTTACTATTACACTAAGTTAGTTAAAAACTCACCATGAAAGTCGCGACTCGTTACTATAACACTAAGTTAGTTAAAAACTCACCATAAAAGTCGCGACTCGTTACTATTACACTAAGTTAGTTAAAAACTCACCATGAAAGTTGCGACTCGTTACTATAACACTAAGTTACTTAAAAACTCACCATGAAAGTCGCGACTCGTTACCATTACACTAAGTTAGTTAAAAACTCACCATGAAAGTCGCGACTCGTTACTATTACACTAAGTTAGTTAAAAACTCACCATGAAAGTTGCGACTCGTTACTATAACACTAAGTTACTTAAAAACTCACCATGAAAGTCGCGACTCGTTACCATTACACTAAGTTAGTTAAAAACTCACCATGAAAGTCGCGACTCGTTACTATAACACTAAGTTACTTAAAAACTCACCATGAAAGTCGCGACTCGTTACCATTACACTAAGTTAGTTAAAAACTCACCATAAAAGTCGCGACTCGTTACTATTACACTAAGTTAGTTAAAAACTCACCATGAAAGTTGCGACTCGTTACTATAACACTAAGTTACTTAAAAACTCACCATGAAAGTCGCGACTCGTTACTATTACACTAAGTTAGTTAAAAACTCACCATGAAAGTCGCGACTCGTTACTATTTTTCTCGTAATATTTGACGCGTCTACACTTGTTCGTTGCAAACCACAGACTGATTTGTCTTTTTTCGATGTCTCGCCCGTACAAGTGTGGAGTGTTTGTGTGTGTGTGTATTGCTAAAACATTTAGGTTGCTAAACAAACACATATTTTCAATGTGTGTGTGTGTCAGTCATTATATTTTTTGTCCTTGTTTAATATTGAAGCGTCAAATGATCGAGGTTGGGCACTGGTCGACGAACAGGCGAATATACCCTACTACCTTAATAATTTTCAGATTAAATTATAATATATTTATAATCTGTAGTTTTGAGAAATATATAGAAACGCGGGGCAGGATTTGAGAGTGGGGGATGGGGGAGGAGAGGGATGCCCCCTGGGTACCCTTCCCCCCCGCAGGCGACGCTTAGTTTATGAGATATTTCAGTTTTATGTTAATAAAAAATCGGATGTTTAGTCGCCAATGGCGACCAAACAGCCGTAACAGTTTGTAAAAAAAGTAAGTTACTTCGGAGCTCGCCGGCCGCTGCCGCGGCACGTTTGAGTTTTATTTTAATTATATTTTCCCTTGGCTGACCATATTGGAGGCTTCATCTTGTTCACAAACCAGAAAGCATCACAGTCTCCTTTGTTCCAGAATGTTTACACCTGAACATATCTCCCGCGTGAGACGGCTTTACAAGCTCATTCTGCGAGTGCACCGCGGACTGCCACCGGAGCTTCGCATCATGGGCAATAATTATACCCGTGATGAGTTCAAGCGTCACAAAGACTGCAAGCCTGAGGAAGCACACACCTTCCTGAACGAATGGACTGTATGTATCTGAATATTACAATATCCCTGGAATATTTCCTTTTTGTATATAAGCTGTACAATTCCTGTTAACCAGAAATGTAAAATGTATCCGGAAAATTTAAATAAAAACTTATTTATTTTAATTTTTGTTACCATTACAATGTTCATTTTTTTCATGCTGTGCGGTCTGAAATATTTTGAACCTATTTAAAAAATAACGAATTTTGCAATGTTCATCTAATTAATGTTTTATTTTGTTTAAGATTTACTTATATTAAAACAAAACCCTCCTTTGGCTGGTAAAAATGCAAGTTCTCTTTGATTTGAAAGCTTTATAGACTGGGCCAGTAAATTTATGATTGATGTCAAAGTTCCAAAAACCAACTAAGTATATGAAGCTAAACGCGAATTTAAAATGCTCTTATTCATGTCAAAGTGCTCATTCAATGCAAACGTTAAATGAATGACCATTTTAAAAGCTTTCACTTGTATGTATGTATTTCTGTCTGTCCTGGAATCTCGAAATCGAATTTCGAGTACTTCGCGATCCGGCTGAAACTTTCAGGGTAGCCATAGATAAATCATAGAAAGATGATTTATCTATGGGGTAGCTCACAAACTGTTGAAAAAGCAGTAAAAAAAGGTAAAATGGAACACTAAAAAAAAAAACTCGTAAAAGCTTATTTTTTAATTTTATTTTTTAATTTCTTCTTATTTTATTACGGTGCGGGTACGAGTCCCGTCCGTAATCCAAAAAAAAAACTAGAATATTTATAAGGTATGGTTTCGCTGCGTTTCTCCAAAATAATAAAACAGTAAATTACTTAATAGTAATAATGAATAATTAACTAATGCACCGCAGAATAGTAATAGTTGAACTGACAATTCATTTAGAAAATGAATAACCTGCTGCAACGTAACATTGTTGCTAAATTAATACTTCGCCATAAGACATTTCCTCTGCTACGTATGTAAGTTGTTGTGCAATACACTCAGTGTAGAACACCCTATTTGAATATTTTGTTTATGCTGATTATGCTATTTGCATGTTGATGTGCCTGTACCCGTTACAAAAAATAACCGAATGTGATCGTTTTCATTTTGCGAATCTACCACTTCGGTATCTCTTGTACTCAAACTCATAGACCCTATAACTGTTGCTGATGAAAGATTCTTGATTGCGACCACGATCCGGAAGATAAGCGCAGGATCGTTCCACTCGAGATGCAACCTGGTGAGAGTCCCGGGGAGCTGCTGTATTGGTGTGTGGAGAAGGCCTATTGTCAGCTGTGGATGTCTTCGATGATTAGTTTAGTTTGTGCCAGCAGGTTAGGTTACCGTTGTCGCCTAAATATACCTTATAGATATGATTGTTCTACCATTGCGATGGTCTATGTACTACTTTAGTCGATATTTCTTCTAAATACAAATGCTCCCAACAACCTAAAATGTATTGCATTGTGTATGCATAGTTACTTTGTTTTTCCTGATTAAGCTTTTTGCATGTTCGTGTGCCCGTAACAAAATACAAATAAATTGCGAAGGTAATTTGTTAATTTTATTTAGACAGCATTATTTTTTTAATGTAAAAAGTGGAGCAAAAATAATCACCCTATGTTGTTTTGTTGTACTTTTTGTTAGGAATGTAAGATTTAGGTTTTACTTGTGGATTATGCTTATTTAATGTATTAGTTCTTTTCCATAAAGTCGAGAAAATGATATCGGTTAAGTGGCCGCCGGCAGCCATCGCTCGTTTTATGCCATTTTCCATCACTTGTGTTAGAACTTCCGGCGATAGGTTCTGGCATTCCAGTCGGATTTTCTCTTGCTACACAAACCCGGGATTACGCCACAAAAAAAAGTCTGGAGTGGTCCAATCGGGTGATCTGGCCGGCCAGTGCAAATTGCCAAAGCGAGAAATTAGACGACGCGTTTTTCCGTTCCGTTCCGTTTATTCCGTGTTTGTATAGCGCTCCATTCCATGGCCTATTGACGTGTATTCTGCATCTGTTTTCTTCAAAAACAGATAAAAAAACTGCAAAAGTAAAAAAAATTTTTTTTTAATTTTGTCATTTGCCGCCATTTGCAAAAGTGATAGCGTCTTATAATAGGGAGATTACATTTACGTCACCGTATATGTGAATTCATAACTTATTTATTAGCAGTTCAGTCGTTAATCTGGTGGTAAGCGCCACGCTTTAGCTGAGCGCTCAGACGTGGTCATGCTCGTCGTTTGTACATGGCTAAATCTTTCGGTTTGATTTCGAGCGATGAATTTTTAGCATATCTACTACTATGAAATATATGATAGGTACATGTAGATTTCATTGATGGCAACTAGTTAACGTTGTCTCCCAGGATTACGCCATCAATCTGGCGAAACAGCTGAAGCCGCTCCAGCAGGCTAAGAGGAAGGTGGTGGGCAAGCCGCTCGACCCCGACATGCTCAACTACATGAGTGACGAACAGCTAGTCCAGCTGTACGAGCTACACCTCGCCGCTAAAGAAGCAGAACTCATCGACGGCAACCCTCCTTCACAGACGAAGGACCACAAATAAACCTAGCGTCGTAAACTAGGCTCTCGGCCAACCGCCGACAAATTTCATTTTCCTTTAATATCAATCAAACTATGTAGTCTCCCGTATATTAATATCTGCAGCTTCTTTCTCTCTTGTATCCTAAGGTAATTATTAAAAACGCATATTAATGTAGCATTAAGCACACGTACTATTTATAGCAGTTAACACGCTAATTGCGAGCATTAATAAATAAAATAATTAGATAACTTGTAAATGAAGACCGTGATGAAATTCATAGGAAGATGACATTTGCTACCTCAATCATTAGAGAGCACACAGCAGTCGAGGCGAGTTTGACCGTGTCCATTCTGAGCGATGAACAGGGTGAAAATATTAGCCGCGCTCTCTGAAGTAAGACGCTGATGTGCTTAGAAATGTTCTTTCATACGAGCGGTTTGGTTGTTGGCTTTGTTATAGTCTGTACGTACATACAGTAGTGCGCCGCTTGCCGCTTCAGTATTTTTGCTTTGCCGGCTATACCGCTGTTATGTATATGGGCGGTGTTGGTCTTATTTATAAATAAGTAACGCAGTTTAGGTAAACATCAAGAGAAAATGGGTTGTACTTAGTGTATAGCTTAAGATCCTTGGGACGACTTCTTTTTTGTAGATTTTGGGAGAAAATCAATGTGGTATTGACGTAAAAGCCCTGATAAGTATGCTAAGGTTCAGTAGGAAGTCCGATATGAGTAATTATTTATGGCTTTTTTGGCTTCATGATATTTTAGTCTTGGCTAAATATATCATAAATCTTGTCTCTCCAGATCGCACGCTATCTCATTTAAAGAGGGCTAAAAGCTGATATCATTATACACAAAAGCATGGGAAGGAGGTGCAAGGAGGTGCCTTGCTTGCCCATTTTTTAACATAAAATGTTGAAAGTGGGCTACCGAAATATAAAAGAAAAGAGACGCTGATAGTTGCTTAAGTTCTATGTAAGTAGCTATAGTACAATTTCGCCGTGTTTTTAGTGTTTTATAATGGGTATGACGTCTCTATTGGTAAAATCTCATTGCACCTGGTCATCCTGCTGGATAACGAACAAGGCTCTGGCGACCGACAGCGGTGTAACCATTTCAAAACAAGCGTAGCCTAATGACGCAGACCGGTGACGGGGATGAAGCTACGCCCTGCGATCGCCAACCCGCATGCCCAGCGTGGTGATTATGGGCAAAACACCCAATATGAACGACACAACAATAAAATGGCCTTCAGTTCCCTGCAAGTCCTGACCACGGTGGCGGTCGCGAAAATGGCAGGGCAGGGGGTGCGAAGAATCCACGGGCTACCATATGCCACGCAAAACAAAAACAACCGACCCTGGCTACGTACAACGGACGAACGATTAGGCTTGACGATCACATGGCGCAACTCGAGACGAAACTCACGAAGATGAGGTGGCGTATTCTGTGGTTAAGTAAAGTCTGAAGAGAGATAGGGAGGACACAATAACTCTGAAGTCAGGCCACGTAATCTACTTCCGAGAGGTCGACCAGCAGTTTCAGGGAGGCGTGGGGTTTCTCGATAACAATATCCTCATTGATAACGTTGTAGAAGTAACCAGTGTGTCGGCCAGGGTAGCGTACCTGGTTCTTAAGCTGACCGAAAGGTAAAGCCTTAAGGTCGTACAAGTCTACGCACCGACCTCGGCACACTCGGATAATGAGGTAGAAGATATGTTTGATGACATACCTTCAGCCATACACAACACCTCAAAGGCCCACTACAACGTTATCATGACCTGAATACGAAACGATTGATACATCGCTTGTCAAAATAGTAGTGACGCTATGGTGGAACATCCACATACAAACGTACATACATGACTGTTATCGACCTTGTTTCGCCGTAGTCGGGTAAAAAGAGGGGTAATTTTTGATGAATTTATTCTACAAAATGCAGCCCCAGAGGAAGTGGACTTGTAAAAGCCCCAACACGGTGACTAAAACTGAGATTGACTTCGTCATGACGGCCGAAAAGCACATATTCAGGGATGTCTCAGTGGATCAGGTTTAATACCGATAGCGATCACTGACGTGTCAGAGGCTCCTTAATATCGACCACAAGAAGATACCGTCTGGTGGAGTCTGCGGTCCGACCCAACCTGCTCCAAGCCGCTGTTGGATCAGAACAGTTCCAACTTAAGTTGGAAAATCGATTCGCTGCCTGGAAGCCACAAATGACGTGAATGAAGAGCTCCAAAAAGTTGTGGGAATCCTAAGGGAAGATACTAAGTTCCAAAATTTTGTCAGGTGCAACGTAAAAAAAGGCATGTTAAATAATAGTACATTACTGCCGCGGTCTGTAATGACTGCGTTGCTGGTAGCGATAATGATGGTCGAGAGCGTGGCTAAGTTAAGTTCGAGGCCATCACAGCGCGGTCAGCATTGCAGCCCTTGATGACCAATCAGGAATGAAGGCCGAGACCGAAGGTCGTGGCCTTTATAGCGCGGACAGCAAGGGCTGCAATGATGGCCAAGCTTAAAGGCCGACAACTTAACTAAGCAAAGCTCGAGGCCATCATAGCGTGGCCAGCAGGGCAGTCATTGCGGACCAAGGCTTGTATAGTGCTTTACTCAAACAATGCGAGGAATTTAAATAAAACCAGCTTAGTATAATAAGAATTTACTCAAACAATGCAACAACAACGAAAATAACAGAACAGAAACAGAAACAACAACAACAACAACAATCACGATCACTTTCAAGCAGAAAAAAAACCCATCAAAATCGTTCCATTCGTCTGGGAGCTACAACGCCTCTCTATTCGCGTTCGAGGTTAACGAACCCACGGAATAAATAATAGTGCTACGACAAAAGACGACAATAATGGATTTTCAAAGGAAATTGCTGGCCGCAAAACACGACAATAATGAAATTCCATACAACTTTGCTGGCGCCTATTCAAGCAGCGCGGCAAGGTCGACTTTGCCCAAAGAAGGTTGTCGAAATAATTACCACATTACTAGTATTGTTTGAGTAAAAGCTTTTATGAGATACGTTAGTTATGAAGAAATACAAAGAAAATATATTTTATCACTTTTTAGAGCTGATAAATTGAACCGCAAGAAAACGACTGTAGCTGTCGTGGCGACCGTATGATGTTATTATTGCTCAAAGATGTACAAAAACGCAGCCACACAGGAACGAAACCACAGCGAATTTGCAAGTACTCGAAGGCACGAAGTCTAAAATCTCGGATGAGGCTCTTAAGCTTATGGACAAACGACGGGAGCAACAGCAAGACACACCGTCAGAAAAGGGAGGTCAATTAGAAGATCAGTAAGCTGGTGGACCTCCGATGCTCAAATATACGCCGAATAGAAAAGGCGTTTGAGCAAAATCAGGGGTCAAAAGCTAAAGCTCAAGAACAATAAAGGCACAAAGGTCGTCTCTAAGCCGGTGTTCCTTTCCGAGATCGAAGACTTCTATCGCCGATTGTACGACTCGCATGCTTTTAGATACGAACCCAGCACAGTGGATTCCCGTGCAATACTGACCCGCCACTACACTGACGATTTTCCCAACGCGACGTTAGCTTAGACAAGATTGAGATGGCGCTCAAACAACTTAAGAATGGAATGGCCCCCGGTGAGGACGGAATAACTTCGGAGCACTTAAAAGGAGGAAGCAAGCCCGTACTTTGAGAGCTTTAGGGGTTATGTAGCACTGTCCTTAACAGTGAGAGAACTCTATAGGCGTGGAGCAGCAGGAGTATTTCACTCCTGCGCCACATCTATAAGTTGTTTTCGAGGGTCATCTCGTCTTGCAAGAAGACTTTCAGTCGAACGAATTCCAGCCTCCTGAACAGGCCGGGTTACGCGGTGGGTTTAGCACCATAGACCACATACACACAGTGAGGCAGGTTATACAAAAGTCTGAGGAGTATAACCAGCCTCTGTGTCTTGCTTTTGTAGACTATGAGAAGGCATTTGACTCCGTTGAAACCTAGGCGGTTCTGGAGTCGTTGCAGCCTTGTCAAGTGGACTAGCTACATCTAAGTGCTGAGGTTTCTGTAAGACTATGCGACTATGAGTGTGCGAGTACAAAACCAGAAGTCTTGACATATCGGACTGCGCAGGGGAGTGAGACAAGGGGACGTTATATCCCCGAAACTGTTCACTACTTCCTTGGAAGATATGCTTAAGATGCTGAATTGGAAAGGAATGGGCATTAATATTAATAATGACGAGAACATCTCACACTTACGATTTTCCGATGATATCGTCCTAATGGCGGACTCGCTGCAAGACTTACAAGGTATGCTGACCAACCTAGTTGATGCTTCTCGACGCATCGGTCTTGTTATGAACATAGATAAGACTAAGATCATGTTCAACGATCTTATTGACTTGGAACCGATTGCAGTCAATGGTGTACTCCTGGAAGTCGTCCAATTGGGCAAATATTGCAGTTAGGTAATAACAACTTTGAGAAGGAAGGCAACAAAAGAATTCAGCTGGGTTGGGCAGCATTCTGCAAGCTTCGTCAAGTCTTTGTGCCGTCCATACCACAGTGCCTGTAGAAAAAAAGACTTCAATCAGTGCATCCTACCAGTCATGCCCTACGGAGCCAAAACGTGGACATTCACGGTCAGACTAGTCGACAAATTTGAGTTCGCTCAGCGAGCTAGAGAGAGCTACGCTTGGAGTTTATCTGGAGGATAAGATACGTAATGAAGTGATCCGACAGAGAACCAATGTAACCAACATAGCTCTAAGGATAAGCAAACTAAAGTGGCAGTGGGCTGGTTACATTTCCCGAAGAACTGATAACTGTTGGGGTAGACGAGTTCTCGAATGGAGAACCATGTTTAGGCAAACGTAATGTAGGATAGGACGCCCTGTGGCCTGGTGGAGTGACAACCTGCGAAATGCGGCTGGCAGAAAATGGACGAGGGGAGCTGAAGATCGAGCTCAGTGGCGTACATTAAGGGAAGCCTACGACCATCAGTGGACAAGTATATGCTGATGATGATGATGATGAACTTGAAATCTAACCAACCTCAGCGCCTCAAGTCACTAAGCAAGCTGGAAACACGCGTAGCAGCGCGTTTTTTTCGGTACTAATATAATTTCGATGATGTAAAGGTTACGTAACGGTTAAATAAAGATATAAAAAAAACAATAAAAAAAAATATCTTTATTTTATAACGGTAGCGTAACCCTAAATCTTAACCGCTTTAGGTCTACCTTTAAAACAAAGCGCTATACCTAGCGGCACGAAGTCTAGTGCCAAGATCCCCGCCACGTTTCGTTCACCGCTAGACTTACGTGCCGCTAGCTATACCAATACCAGTAGCGTAACCTTATACCTAAACCGCTAACAAGCCCTGGTGGCACCCGATTCAAACATTTTTCTTTTAATTCATAGTACAACCTTGTTAGTGTAATAGAAAAAAAACCAAGGATTAGGAATGTACCTCGCAAATATAATATGATTTGAAATATTGTATAATTTAAATTTAATTTGCAGTTTTACGTCGAGCGAGCGCGAGCACTCGAAGTTGATTTACCAAAGTTGTCATAAAGCGACATTACAAAACAACATGCACGTACAGACCGTTACTAAAAGTTTCGCTCGCTTTCGCTCGCTCGGCGGCCTGTAGACATTAGTTTCAGAATGTACAATAAATTCAGTGAGTTTCATTCGGAATTTTGAATTCAGAAAATTCAAAATTCCGAACTCGTAGATTGTCCTCTGTTTACGCGAGTGGGGATTTAATGCCGCATTTTTAGGGTTCCGTATCTCAAAAGGAAAAAAGGAAACCTTATAGGATCACTTCGTTGTCCTTCAGTCTGTCTGTAAAGACCCTTTTTCTAAGCAACGCGTGAAGGCTAAGTTATCAAATTGAAATTAATATCATAAATTCAGGTCTGCAATTAAACCTCTAAAAAAAAAAACCCTCTAAAAAAAAAAAGAAAAAAAATAACCTGACCCCCCATTCCTATAAAAATGAAACGAATCGTTTTTCCAACGTCTTTTTCCTTTTTATTTTTTTTGTATGGCGATTATGTCAAAAACTGACGGACAGTAAGTGCGAAAACGGTTCGTTTTAAGATATAGGAACCGGCCATTAGTCAACGCAAACAAAAGATACGGCCGTTTATTTTGACACTCGAAAGGGAATAAAAACATATAGGGTACTTCCCTTTGACCTAGTATCATGAAGTTTGGCAAGAAGCAATGGTTTTTGCTTTTAGTACAAATAAAGGGAAAAACCCGAAAACCGTAAATTTGTAAGAACAAAAAACCTTTTTTATTGTGCCTTTGGTAGTCTGCCCGCGACCTATGTCGATGTATGGGGACAACAGTTTCCAATAGCAAAGTTAAGTTTGTACGGAACCCTCGGTGCGCGACTCCGACTCACACTTGTCCGTTTTTTTGGATATTTACCATGCTCGTTGTACAAAATTGTAGATTAAAGGCGGCATCTTCAGCGTTACGTTTAATTTTTGCTCTATTCTCGGGACATCTGTTCTCATCGTGTGATAGATGTAGTATCGCCTTCAAGGGCAAGTACCCACGGCTTAACCGTTGAAAGGTTAGGTAATTAATTAAGCACCCAAGATACAAGATCAGGGCCTAACTCTTGAATAGGTACATAAGTACTTAAGTAAACTGTAATATATATATGTACATATGCATAATATGATGTAATATATATAACTAGCTGTGCCCGCGGCTTTGCCCGCGTGGTTATTTTTCTGGGATATAAGGACCCTGCGATACTCCAGAACCAAAAGTACCAAAATCATCAAACTTCGTTCTGACGTCACATGTTTTTTTATCGATTGCTCGAATTCTACTCATTAGATTGAGATACCAAGTAAACCAGTTTTTAAGTCAAATCCTAAGCTATACAACAGTGAAAACCGCATCGCTAACAGTCCAGAACTTTGTACGTGATACGCGAACAAATATTCAGACAGACAGACACGATTTAAAAAAAATGATATATTCTAGTTCGTTCTAGTAGCTTATTTAAAGTACCCTATACAATTTTTTTTAAATATCTTCTTTGTACATATTTTTTGTACATACTGCTTTATTATAAGTATAGATTATATTACAAGTGGAGCCATATTTATTACTAATATTAACATATAGACCATTATATTTTGGTGCCAAAATGTGATTTTGGACCAAACGGTCCATTTTAGAAAAGTCCATTGAAGTTGCTGTTAGATTTTTAAGGATCTATTTATTTTACAAATCTGGTGTAAAAAGTATTTATCGATAATTATATCAACCAATCAATAATTATATTTTAGTTGTACCTATAATTTCGAGTCCCATAGACGATTATCAATACACTATAAATTTCATATATGAGCTTATTATATACTTAAATTATTTATTTTAATACTTAGTTTAGTCATAATTAAAGAAAAACTATTTTTATGGATGTGTTTGCAAAACGTCTTTTATCAAGAATTTTCACTCGTAGGTATACATATTATATCGTCTATTTCTTATGCACTATACAAGTTATACTCAAGTAACTCAATCTTAAAATTCTGAATGTTTACATGACCCCACATATCGGTAGGTCTTTTCAATAGAAATTTAAAAATCTAAATTTTAAATTATCTCTACAAAAAAGCTGAAAATTGCGACGTCTATTGTTAGATTCGTTAATGAAATCGATAAAAATATGTAATTAACTTTGTTTTTTTTAATTCTGTCCGCTCATGACCAAAATACTGCCATATATTTAGCTCGCTATGCAGCATTTTGGGCATGTTGCCGGACATAAACGATCGCTTGAACTACCCTTTTTTTTGTCTGCTGGTAGTTTAAGCGATCATTTATTTTAGTTTTTATTAGTTTAGTGACATTTCGTTTGAATTCTTAGTTTGAGTCTATTATATTTTGTGAAAATCTACTAGCTTATGTAAATAAATGTATTGTACTATTTTAAGTAATTTATTCAATACTTTAACTACTAGACTTTAGGAATAGGAACTGATGTAGGTATTTAATAATTGCTGTTTTTTGTAACTGGTCGACCAAAAGAGACCCTATTAGATCCTTCTCAAATAAAATTCAGACTTTCATAGAAATCGTTATAGTCGTTTAAGAAAACTGCGTATGTTAAAAGTCATAAAAAACAATAATTCTTTTAATAGTATAGAATAAACAATTAAAATACACCAACGAAATCTATTAATAAATGTACTTCTATGTAATAAATATACATATTGTTCAGTAAATTATACCAACAATAGGTGTGTTCGGAAATTTCAGCCAAACATTTTGTTTTGTCATAAACATTGAGTCAATAAAAAATATTAAGGTGGATGGTCCATGACATGAGTTTCACTAGATGGCGCTAAATGACAATATGTGCATAATTATATTTTGTTTGGCTTTTAATTACACTCAGATCCGATTAAAATCTTTATTGGCGGCTATATTACAGTGTAATGATTATATTTAATCATAAGTTTCAATTGTAATTCTAGGATTTTAACCGTATTCGTTCCTTATAAAATTGGGTTTAGATCTTGAGTCGTGTTGAACCCAAATTTTTAGGGAACGAATACGGTTAAAATATTAGTTTGACAATGAAAACTATAGATCAAACATTAACATCGTATAGTGTTTTAACCGCGAATAAAGTTTTAAATCTAACCTGACTGCAATTTAATGCCTAAATAAATAAATGAAGCTAATATTGCATTAGCGCCATCTAGTGAAACTCATGTCATGGACCATCCACCTTAAGGACACAGGTGGGCCAATAGTATCGCTGCCATCAAACAACAAGATAGTAGCAATAATTGGCCCTCTCTCTGATTTACAAAGCGGCCACCTTCATTTTTTTAACACATAACTCATAGCTCAAAAATCCAGATTATAGTCGCAATCAAAAATAGTCAGCATAGATTAATGTAATGATTATGAAAATAAAAATAAATGGTATGATTTTAAACGGTCTTAAAAAAAAGAAGGATCCGACGCGTAGGTAGTTTTTTTATGTATGTTCACCGCTTTCTCCTACATTTTTAAGGCGTTGTGGATGATTCTGTTTTTATTTGAAAGGGTAGATTTTTGGGGTGTTGCCTTATAAACTTCATGAAAATTGGTTTAGTAGTTTTTTTTGTAATTCTTTACAGAATTATTTTACACTAGTTTTTCCCGTGACTACGTCCGCGCGGACTACAGTTTATCGAGATAAAAAGTATCCTTCCCCAGGGCTTAAACTATCTCTACATCAAATTTCATCAAGATCGGTTAAGCAATTTAATCGTGAAAAGGTAACAAACAGACAAACAGAATTACTTTCACTGTTATAATATTTATTAGGATTAGGATTAATTAATGCGACAATTGTTCTTTACCTAATTTTATTGCTTGATTTATTTATAATAATGTATGTGTTTTTTCTTTGTTCAAGAGATGTTAAGTTTTGACGTGTAAATTGTTATTATTTTTCCTATTTACAATAAATATTTTGACTTTGTCCGTTATTTTGAAGAATGATTGAATCGTCTAGATAATGTTATCGTAATTATACTTAAACTAGTGGCTCAATGCCCTGCTACGGCGGTAGCCAAAAACCGGTTCAAGCGCGCGTGCGCGCACGTACTGCAAAACCTCATAGAAAAATGTCTACATAATTACCAACTCGGTGGATTTTTAACATCTAGCTATTCTTTTATTTACAAAACAATTCATAAAAACACTACAACTATTTATGAGTACTACGAGTACATACTTACATTCATTTAAAGCGAGATCTTTAACAAACATCATGTCTTTATGTTTCTAAACAGATTATTTCATCTGTTTTATTGAGCCAGATTGAATATACTTAATATATGGATATAACATAACAGTAACTCTCAGAGTTGAATAGCGTTAACATTAAATGCGCGTTTTAGACATGTAAGATCAAACGTATTTACATTATAAGGTAATATAATGAACAGTTGGACGGACAGTCCTATCTACGCTTACTGGAAATGAGTATTATTATCGTATTTTTGAATGTAAAACCAGGATGACCTTTTCATATAAATGGCACGTCGACTGAAGGAACAATTTTATATGATAAACAGAATTTATAATATATTTTTGAATGCAAATCGTGGACAACTCACAGGTTAGATTTGAACCGATTTAAGGTTTTAGCAACTGCCAACGTGCCATTGTTGCCGATATAACTGGGTATAGCATAACAAGAATTCTTATCTTTCTGGAAAGTATCCATGTGTATTAAATAAACCTACAAGACGCATTCACAACTTAGAACTAATTCAACAACTTCTCATTTATCTTCACGGCGTCGCATTAGCAAACCAAAGACGGTAAAACTGAGGGATACTTCAAGATAGACGAGGTTCTTGGTTTCTAAGGTTGTACATATGTACGTAGTGCGGTTACTGTACAAGCACAGCCAGCGGTGAATGTACATTAAATTATAATGAAACTAGTTTAGGTAGTGTAAGCGCCCAGCGAGACAATAGAAATGTCCGGGGTTTAAATCCGGAGCTTCCGAAACTGTAACATAATGTCGTACCGCCGACATGTAGTGAACTAGGGTTAGGGCTTTGTCTTTATTGTTTTCCTTGTCAACACATGAACGCGCTGTGCAGCCACTGGAAAGATAAAAGAAAGTACATTTATTATTTTTTCTGTAATTTACAGATATGCTTCGCAATATTTTGTAAAAAAAAACAGCTTAATTTAAGTGCTACTGTGCCATTTCTAGAATACAAAATGAATCGTGGAGATTGGCAATAATAAATTAAGTTGAAGTTACTACTTGCATAATATGCATAAAAACCTATAAATGAGAATGGAAGACCAAAATCGCGAGACTATGTCCTCGCAGTATTAATGCTGAACTGGCTCATTCTGGGTACATAATATCTATTCATGTTTATCTAGTTAAGTACATAGACCTACTTGTACCTACTTATTTTATTTTTAAGTTACATGTATGTTGATTGTGCACAATAAACGTTTTTTCTTTCTTCTTTCTTTATGTTTACACAAGGAGTACATGGTGTAGTGCCAGTTCAGAGTGCACCAAAGCAAAGTTAAATATTGCGGTCTTCTTCGTATTTAAAAGGCTTGAAAGCGACAGCAATAATTTTAGAGACGTTTAATTAAATTTTATGTTAGCTGGTGCACCGGGAATCGGCATCGCCGTAGAGGGCACCGATATTAAACTAAAAAGTATTAATAACAATTGATGCCGAAAACATTTTAACCTCTAGTGCCCCAACTCTGGCTACACTTGATCTAAGTTTAGTTACGCTCGTAACTAAACGTGCCCTCTTAAGTATCAGTTAGCAATTTAATAACAATTGATGCCGAAAACATTTTAACCTCTAGTGCCCCAACTCTGGCTACACTTGACCTAAGTTTAGTTACGCTCGTAACTAAACGTGCCCTCTTAAAGTATTAGTTAGCAATTTAATAACAATTGATGCCGAAAACATTTTAACCTCTAGTGCCCCAACTCTGGCTACACTTGACCTAAGTTTAGTTACGCTCGTAACTAAACGTGCCCTCTTCGACGATGCCGATTCCCGGTGCACCAAAACAAGTTTTTTATGATCTTTTTTATTGCGCTCGTAACTAAACTTAGGTCAAGTGTTGCCAGCGTTGGGCACTAGAGGTTAAATTGTTTTTTAAATTGCTAACTAATACTTTTTAGTTTTATTTCGGTGCCCTCGATATATTTCACAAAAGATCATGAGAAACTTGTTTTGAACATTCATTTGAAATTATTATTTTTTACTTTTTTTGCTGCCCCTGGCCTGGATAATATTTTAATTTCAACATTAAGAAAATCAGTATGTATCCAGTTTACCTCAAAACATCGACTAGAGAACGATTGAGTATAGGTTTGCAAGATCCACACGATAAAAAAAAACTGTCCTAATTAATCTGCGCAAGTGCAAGAAGTATCTTTACCAACTTCTTCTTTGCTAAGTACTCTATTAGTATAAAGTTATAAGTATTATTTATTTATAATACAATTCTCAATCACTTTTTACCATAATTTGCAAAAAACAGGAAACTGTACATAAGTAGAAGAGTAGTATGGCCAGTCGATGATTGTAAAAAAAGCCAATAGTTTTATATAATTATATAAGGATTTTAAATCAAGTAATCGTGTAGACTGTAGCTCTAGCTACGTTATTAAATACATATTTATTATAAATCATAATCATTTATTTACTAAAGCCAATTTACACGTCTTAAATACTAAAGAAGATTACCTACAGCGCGTTATTGTTGTCACTTGGTAAACATTATCAAAGATATAACAACAATATTATTAGCACACCCAATACGTGCGATTATCGAATTAAATGAATATTAATCAAATTTTAGCAATAATTTGAAACTTTAGTAGTCTGAAAATACCGTTATCATAAGAGAACGCTTATGTCATAATAGACGCTGTGCTATATGTACTTTGTATTGTTTTGTAGCAGCTGTTTAGCTAGTATTTTATTGTAAATAAATGGACGTTCGCACAATACGTTGTTTTATTTTAAATAGGCAAAAAAGTACTTTCTCAAAACACTAAGCAAAACTATATAATAATTTTGTAATGGAAAGATTTGGATCACGGTCGAGATTCGAACTAGCATACTGTGCCTCAGCGCGGCACATGCCTCTACCAATTCGGCTACCATGACCTATGCATCGCAATCGAATCTCGTCCGTGATCCAAATCTTTCCATTACAAAATTATTATATTATGTTTAAGCTAAGCAGGAGTCAACTGCAATAAAAAATATATTCAAACAACTTGTTCCTTGCCATCATAATGCGATTTAAATAAGTGCATAGGATGGCAATCGTTTCAGAATCGTGTAATAGTTTCTCTTTGTAATAGTAATTGCCTTTCGACGGAACCGTGGTTTTGAACACATTAGATTTGATAACTGATATTCAAAAGCGTTAAACACAATGCTTACAAACATGAATTGTTTCCGATTTCAAGGTGATTCTGAACACGAATACACCGCTGGGCCTCAATGAAGGCGGGTCGGTAAAAAGAAACTCAGTAACTTCCAAAATATTGAAACTAGCTTTATGAAATACTGTATTATAGTCAATATTATAGTGCTCAAATAAAAGTCGTATAAGTTTAAGATTATGAATTAATTTTGAATAAAAGTAGGTTAATAAAAAATTACACGAATTTGCTAAAATATCAAATATGCAATATTTACTCATTTTACTATTTTTTATTGCCACCACAAGCTGTTAATACAGCTGTTATACGGCTTGGCATGCTTTCCACCAAATTTCTGAGCCGATGCCAAGCTAAAATTTTAAAAAATCGTCTTTTTTATTTGTGGTTTTTAATACAATAACCAAAAAGAAATAAAAAGGTTTTACATCTACGTATATTTGTTATAAAATAAATTTGAATTTAGTTTTAATTATACAATTAAAAAAAGTTAATTTAAAAGCTAACGCATATTTTAGAACTGACGCGCTTTCTTTGCTGCCCAGTGTTGGGTATCGAATACTAATTACAATATATACTAACCTCTGTTAAATTCACTTGTATCGTGTTAGAATGCAGGCCCTCGTTAGAGTAGAATACCTCTGTAAAATAAATAAAATTTAAATTAAGCCAAAAGTATGTACCTAGTAACTATCCCTAGCAGAGATAAAAATACCTAAGCCTAGCGTAGTAGATACTTCATCAGCTAAGCTATATAGTAATGCTATTCATTTTCGTATATACTTGTATAGTAGGTCAGTCAAATATGTGTAAGCCAAAAACAAGGGTCAGCCTTGGAATGAGAGGTAATAAGCTGGAACCTTGTATAAACCTAGATTTTGGTATTCTAAAAGTCGTCTCAAAAGTCTCATAAAATCTAGTCTGCGTCTTAATTTATTCAAGGTCAAAGGTCGCAAAAATCATTGTTTGCAATTTGCAACTATTTCGGTTTCTATGGCTTCAGTGATGTTGACATTTATTACAAAACTAACTGTGCCCGCGGCTACGCACGCGTGGTCATTTCTCCAGCTTAAAAGTACTCTATGTGCTATTCCAAGACATAAAATACCAATATACTGTGACGATGTCAAACCTCTTTCATCATAATCATACCTTTTTGATAGTTTGTCTATATTAATTCTAAATTCAAATAACCTGTCATTCCCACATTGTCATTTGATTAGCAAAAACTGTTTTTTTTTTACGAAATAATATGTTATAAAATATGTACCTAAATAAGTTTATTACATTTGGAGTCCTTTAAATATATATGATAGTACTTTCGTTCGTGGTTGTTTTGATCCGTATTGTTGAAGCACCAAAAGGCTGTGATAATAACAATACTAGAGCCCCAAGAGTGTACCCCTCTTACCAAATATATTAAATTGGGAGAAGACTGAATAGTGAAGTCGTTGTTTATGAACATCTCCGAGTGCTCCTAATTGTTCCCGTTCTTTTATGTTGTCCACTGAGGTATGTTCCCTGGGCTAGTGGAGCAAACCCTAGGACCGCCTCGTGACAATACATACACATTTATACGTAAACATTTGATCAAAATGTCTTCAACCGTCAGAAAGATTATTATTTATTGCTTGGCTTCTAGTCATTGGATTGAGGTAACAATTATACCAGTTTTTCAGTTAATCCTAATCTATTCAACAGTGAAAACCGCATCGCAATCGGTCCAGTAGATATTACGTGATGTGCGAACAAACAAACATACAGTCAGATAGACATGTTTTAAATAAATGTTATATTCTTGTTCAGTAGCTTATTTTAAGTATCCTAGACCACTTTTTTATCTTCTTTGTACAGACTTTTTCGTACTTATTGCTTTATTATAAGTATAGATATGTATTACTTCAAAATTAACATAACTTTGAACCCCTATCCCGCAGGAACCCCTTATTTTTTTGGGATTAAATGTATCCTTAATTTCAACCTATCATACAAACTATGACAATGTCAAGTTGCATCAAAATTCGTGCAGTAGTTACAGCGTGTTTTTTTTTAAACGTGTTATTTTAAATAACTTTGAACTAATATCCAGCGGGAACCCTTTAATGTTTCAGGATAAAGAGTATCCAATATTCCTACCTCGTAGTATGAACTCAAATCATACCAAGCTTCAGTGAATTCATTCAGTAGTTACGGCGTGATGCGCGGCCAAGATACAGACAGACAGACAAAAATGAAAAATAATACACATTTTGCTTCAGTATCGAATACAGAAAAGACTCATTTTTTTTACAATATGTCTCCATTGTACAGAATTGGACCTTTTACAGTTTTATTATAAGTATAGATTGTCCATAGAGCATAAAATTTGCATCAAATTTTGTTCCAAAATTTTTTCACGCTTTTACGTAGCCGTTTTTAAAACAGAGCGCGGAGAACGCGCAGCGCTCAGTCATACATACTGCTATGCATACTGTGTTCACGGTTGACCTTGCGTTTCAGTTGACCCATAGCAGGGCGGTCGCACTCCGCAACAAGTACAAATAAATTCAAGGACCCAATATTCGGGTCCGTTCAGTCGAGTGTCAAGCGTGCGCTCAATGAGTCGCGCGCCTTGTACTTAGCGATAGAGCACCTACTTAGGTAAAGTTATTGACAAACTTTATTCGTGTTTTAATTATGAGTACCAAGAAGAAAGCTAGAAAGTACTGCATAGCATTCGGCTGTTTGAATAGTGATAGAAATGACGAATTGTCATTCTTTTCGCTTCCAAAGGATATTGAAAGGTAATAAATTGTAATACCTATAATAGGTCCTAGTTATGTAGTTAGATATTCATATTTTTTTATTACGTAGGTTCCTATAGTTTTATGTTATTTCATTTGTGTTCCATACCGAAGCTACGCATGTTTAAGGTTTTTCCGCGCAGAAATAAAGTCGTTTATTAAATCGATCAACGTAATTTTATAATTTATTATAGTAGGTATTGTTGATCGGAAAATGAATTACTGTGCTGACTTAGTAAGTAGCCTACAACTAATTAGGAATTTACCTATCATGCAAAAAATCAAACGAGTGATATAGTCTGAGAGCTGACGTAAAATTATTATGAAGTGCTTAAGCTATTCTTGTTTACTAGGTAGATAACTACTACTTATTTTTTTGCAGCAAACCTCAAAATTTCTTTACAGTGCTTAACCTGCTTTAAGCTGGATTTTCAATTGTTGACCATACTCGACTTCTAGTGATTATAATAGAAAGTATTACTAGTAGTACTGGTGATCATAATAATGCTATTTTAAGTTCATAAAAATGTCGAAGTAAATTCATACTGTCGGTTCTTGGGCTAACTATATATGGACGCCAAGAAATGTCCTTTTGTCCTCAATTATCGTTTTCAAGGATGTTCGATAATTATTATACAATTTGCGATTTCTTGTATATTTTCAGGCGCAGTGGTTAGCGTTACTTGATAGAGAAGATTTATTAATCAAAGAGAATTTGAAACCCCACAGTTATTCAGTATGCTCGGAACATTTTAAAGATTCATCGCTAAAAAAGGGCCTTAAAATGGGTTCAGTTCCAATTAAAGTTAACGTTTCGACTGATCAATCGCAAGAAAACTCATTTAACACAGACGCACAGACCAGCGCACAAAGCAAACCTAAAATCAAAATTATATCCAATGCACAACTTCAAAAAGCATATACTGCCTCAGCCGAAATTCAGACAGAATCTATAGAACAATCAGAAAAGGAAACACAGACATCTAAATTCTTGTCAGCTCAAACTCCTCGGAAACGTAGACTTTCATAAGAATTACGGAGTTCTCAACATAAATGCAGGCGTTTAGATCGTGAAATAACAAAAATACAAAAGGAATTAGAAGGCAAGAATACAGCCATTACAAGCGAGCATCCTGATGACGAAGTCAGTAAAAGATTCCATAAGTTGATTGAGTGGCAGAACAAATTAGAAAGCAGATTTAAAGGCAATCGATACGAATTAGAATACAAAGTTTTTGCACTACATTTTTACTATGCAAGTCCCCATGCTTACAGATTATTACAAACAATTTTAAAACTACCAAATAAAGCTACTATTAATAGATTTAAAATTGATATTCCACTAAAATTTGATGATCGAGTAATCAAAAGTTTGGAATTTAAAATTAAATCTATCCCTGATGCCGCGAAATACTGCACAATTTGTGTGGATGAGATGACCCTTAAAAGAAACTTGTATTACAATACAAAAACAGATGAAGTGATTGGTTTTCACAATATTAATGGAAAAATATCACCAGAAATTGCTAGTAATGCTTATACCATAATGCTTCAAGGTATCCACATAAAATGGAAACAACCGATTGCTTACGCTTTGCTAGCATCTGCAAAGCATTATGGCGAGCTTGATTTATGGTTGGAGGAAGTAATTTCCAAACTTATTGCAATAGGAATTAAAGTAAAAGCTATTACTTCTGATCAAGGATCGAACTTCGACAAATTCGCAAAAGATATAAAAAATGTAACAGTAGATAAACTTTACTTCATATATGATGATCAAAAGATCTTTTATATATTCGACGTCCCTCATTTAATCAAGTTCATTCGCAATAATCTAATCACCAGTGACTTTCATTATGATGACAAAAAATATGCTGGAAATTCATAAAATAACTTTATGGCCACCAAAAAGACAGAAATTTAAGGCTTATCCCTAAAATAACTGAAGCTCACATAGATCCTAATAACTTCAAAAAAATGCGAGTGAAATACGCAGTGCAAATATTTAGTCGCACAGTTTCTGCTGCTGTTCATACCTACATAGACTTGGGAATTATTTCCGAAGAGGCCAGGCCGACAGCCAATTTTGTGGAATCCATGAATAACTTATTTGACGTTTTAAATTCTAGCAGAATAAATTGTAAAAACAAGTATCAAAGTGCCTTCAGAAAATGTGATTATCAAAAGAAAGTACTCGATGATGCCTTAGAAATATTTTCCAAAATGAAGGCCATTAACAAAAAACAGGAAAAAATAATACGCCTCACATGAAATCATTCATAAATACACAGATATCAATACAATTTATTCAAATGCTTTATGAAGATTTAAAAAAAGAAGGATTCAAATATATATTCACTCGCAGATTGAATCAAGACAGCTTGGTTTTTTTTTTTTGGTTCATTTAGGCAGCAAAGCGGTTCTTGCACAGAGCCAAACCAATTCAATTTCAAAGAGCTTTTTCAAAGCTATTCGTATGTAACATGCTGAAAAGTTCACCAAACGCTAACTGCGAGACGGATATTTATGACATTTTGCGCCAATCCGAGGATGTTATGAAAACGTTTAATTTGTTTACCCCTCCATCGGCAGAAATATCAGTTGTGTGCTTAAATGGTGAAACTGATCACACTGAGCACATCCATATGGATGTGCCTGAAGAAAATGCCCTAACTTATGTTTCAGGATACTTACTTTTCAAGTGTATGGGTAACAACAAATGCCATAACATTGATCTCGATTCCAGATTTGGGAGAAACGAACTTGTTCACAAAATATAAAGCCTACAACAAAAAATCTGGATTCTATGGCTCACTGAAAATGCCGCCTAAAGAATTTATCCAGTACATCCAAAATTAAGAAGACGTCTTCACAAAAACATTTGAAAAGGTAATACAAGAGAAACCAGGTACAAAACTTTACGAACTGCTGCAAGCTGTATTTCCAGAGACACCGTGTGCCTGTTTTCCTTTAAATTACCTTTTAAAATTGTTCATTCGGTTACGCATATACGCCACTCTAAAATTCAATAATCGAAAATTTAAAGACGGGAAAAAGGATATCAAAAAATATATAAAAGTTAAACATTTGTAAGTAATAATGATAAAAATATCCTGTACCTAATCCTATTATCTATTTTGTGCTATTAATATAATATACACATACTTTATTATTTATTGTTCATTTATTATTATTTCATAGACATTCAATCTGGATACAATAATTGTTTTTCAATCTAACACTAGGTAAGTACCTACTTACATTTATTTTTCATTGCCAAAATCGCTCCTCTGCTCCCGAACTATAATAGCCGCGCGTCGCGTTGCTACACGTCGTACGGTCACAATCACCGCGCGCCCACATTCGGCAAGTCGTGGCAAGTCTTCATGCACCAGTGATGGATGACAGGTCTCGTATAATACCTACCTACTTTTAATACCTTTTATTACGTAGGTATTTAGGATTTCAGACAGGCACCTTTATTCATCAAAGTGCAATACCTATAGGATATAATCATAATCAACCAACGACACGTAGGAAGGTATCTCACTAAACTTATCGGCGTTCTGAAAACGGGATAGGTAGGTAGTAAAAATGTCGCCGGTCTATTCTGATAAGAATGTCATTGTAAGTAATAGAACTATTTTAATTTTTAATAATAAGTAATAACATAATACATTATTACTTATTTATTCTGTTACAATATCTAAGTCATAACATATCACAGAATAATTAGTAGTATAAGTACCTAGTCATATCTTAATATAACCCTACCGAGCGAAAAAGGGACAGAGCGATTCTGAAACGGTTAGAGCAATGGAAGTTCTCGCGCGTTGTGATACGGTGCATTCTAGCCTGCACGCGGTGGGCGAGTGACTTCTAGGTAAATATAATTGAAAGCTCGCAGCGCCGTGCGAGTTAAATTGCACTTTATAGCGTTGTAGCGAGAGTCGCTATTTATTTAAATGACTTTACTCAGTTAGCCTTCTGTACTTGTACTATTATTTATTCTGTGCCCATAGGAACCGAGATAATTCCAAAATAATATTTTTGTTTTCTTTAACCTTGAATAACTTAAGACGCAGACGAGATTTTATGATACTTTTGAGTCAGCTTTTAGAATGCCAAAATAAAGGTTTATACAAGTTTCCAGCTTTTTATCTCACATTCCGAGGTTAAACCCTAATATGACTGAAGTATAGATAGGTACACTCGCGAGCAATGAAATAGACTCCGCTCCTAAGCGCGCAATCAGAAGTTATTTTTCTACGTTATTATTATTTAATTTAAATTTAAATCGATTATTTGCAATAATTTCATCAGGTCTCCATGAAAAAATAATCTTTAGATATTAATGTATGAAAACATTGCTGTCCTAGTTTCGCGCCGCGAATGCCTATAAATCATTATTAGAACTCAAGTTAAATGATTTATCTTTAATGGGTTTCCCATAGCTTGCTTTCAAATATGTACAAAATCTCGTATAATTTAATTTATTATAACTCAAAAATACTCAACTTATGTTCACAAAAATTATGTCATTGTATAGGCGGTAAGCTTTTAGTGTATATTTTTCATTTTTTGTGACGTATTTTCAGAATAATAAAAACACGATTGCTCTTGACTTGAGGTCTTGAGTCGATTTCATTGCTTTCATTGAGAATTTCATCAAAATTTGACTTTTGAGCATAAACCTGAAGTTTCCAGTTCACAAAGAGTGATCAGAGCTTGATATCTTTGGAACGACAGCACAGATTAAACAAAGAAACAAAGTGAACTCTTTTTCTGCTGAAAACACATAGGTTACCTACCGTTGTTTTAGGATGCGCGATGCCAGTGCGACATAATACCAGCAAGTTTTTAGAGGTGATCGATTTTAACCCAATGACGTCATCGTCAGCACCTGGCTGGAGCTAGACTCGCTTTTTAAGGTCAGCAGTGGAAGTGTTAAGAACCTTCGCGCCCTGAAATGTTTGCTTGCTTACGTATGAGGTAGTGCTGGCCGCTGATGTCAGTGTTTTTCAGGCTCTGACATGGCTTAACGAATGCTATTTATCAATAACAGCCGGGACCGACAGCTTAACGTGCCCTCCAAAGTATGGAGCGATAGAAAACCGCACATAATTAAAAAAGTCATTAGTGCGGAGCATAGGACAGAAACCTAGCTTTGGAATTAAAAAAAACGCATTGTAATCAGTATATTTGGGATGCTACAGAGAGACGGATAAAGGCTTCAAAGTCAACCCATAAGCATAGCAAAGGTCGAAATAAAAATTGTTTCGACCGTTTTCGACCACAATTTTTATTTCTATCGTTGCTACGTACCTACCTTAAGGTACGTTCGTACCTTAGTACGTAGTATATGCAGCTATACGTTAATAGAAACTCACCAAAGGCTCTATGTAAATGCAGAACCGCTGAGACGTAGTCGCCGAACCTCAGCATTCCATCCTTCCTCATGTACCTAAGCACTAGCAGGGTCATCACTCGCTCTGGCACCACGAAGCCTACATCTCTGAGTGCATCCCTGAGTCTCTCCGCGCGAAGCACCCCCATCTTCTCCCGAGCATGCCGCTTGAACAGAAGTTGCCAGTGCTTCAGACTGCACATCAGGTCTTTGAAGTCTGAGAGCGATATTCGGCCGGTGCCTTTCTTCTGTTGCAGATTGTTAAGGAGAATTAGTGGTGGATTAAAAGTAAACTATGTGTTATTTCAGGACCATACAGTAGTAGCAGCCAATCTATGTTTGTGAAGATAGGCTCGGCTCTGTGAACGATAGCGCAGGTACTGTTGTGGGGATAAAACAGCATAAAGTAAGAGCGAGATAGAATATGCAAAAAACGTAAGCGAGTGAGCGAGGCAGTTATACAATGCTGTCTTCACCTTCAGCACAGGGATTGCGCCTGAAAAATAGCAGTTTGCGCAGCGACTAGCAGACAACTTCCGAGACACATACTTCCGCTGCGACTACTTTGTACCTATAATTAAGTACATTAATATACCTACGACACATCATCAAAATTCCTTCAGCCGTAAAATAGCTTCTTATCGATTGTTCGGCTATTCTACCTACCTACTAATTTTCAACGTGCACCAGATTATAAACCAAATCAAAACCTTACCTATCGATCACAGCAAACCACTTTTGAATCGGTCCAGTAGTATTTACAAGATACGTGAACATACAGATAGACAGACAAACACCATATAAAAAATGTTATATTCTAGTAGATACAGTAGCTTATTTTAAGTCCCCTAGACCATATTTTTAACCACCGACGAAAGAGAGGGGTGTTATAAGTTTAGCGTGTGTATGCATGTATCCGTGTGTCTGTCTGTGGAATCGTAGCTGCTAAACGATAAGACCGATTTTGATGTTTTTTTCGTTTGAAACCTATGACCGAGTTGGTTATTAGTTATAATGAGAGGATGGATCGTAGCTCACAAATGAATGGACCAATTTTGATGTATCACACTCGATTTTGATGGTTCACATGATGATGTATTATGAAGGGGATCGAAACTCCCAAACGAATGGACAAATTGTTTTTTTTTATTATTATTTGTGCATAATAAATGAGGTTGGAGTATGAGATTTTAAAAAGGATACATCTAAAGACAGAACGATCTGCCGACAGGTATCTATCGACGCGCAGCTCTTAATGTAATCATTGGGCAGGCACGCATCAAGTAGCTCTTGAAGTTCGAAGATATTAATCGTCCTGTGTTCATCAGCTAGCTGCAAAAACAAGGCTTCGTACTGGGCGAAGCTGTTGGTATCTGCGCCCGGGGGCGCCCTGAGCAGGGCGGCCTTCGTCATCTGCGGGGGGTCGTCGAGCACTTTCATCTTGTTAGGCTTGTTGGAGAATATTCTAAGTGTGAAGTTCGCCTCTTCTCGTGGCTCGAACGTCGTAGGCATTATAAGATACGCTCCTGCTTCCAATTCGCATCTGGAAATATCGGAAACATGAAGAAATACCTGACTGGAGCCGTAGCTGATATAGAAATGCCAATGCGAATACCTTATTTTATAAGGTATTCGCATTGGCATTTCTATATTGAGATGTTCTGGTTGATATTAAATTGTTTGTGTCGAAAACAAATTGTTCTGAGAGTTATTGTGATGCCAATTCTCTCCAGGGATTGGACACAGTCGCGTTAGCCGATATTATAATTCAACTGTGTTAGGATTACAGATATAGGTAGCTTATAGATTTTAATATTCATGTTTCGCTCGAGCACACAGCCACTAGCATGAATAACCATAGTATGTATATTAGCACAGCATAATCGCTTTAGCACAGAAATCGCCTTGGTGACACAGCCGATATCGATTAATATAACAAATAGGTTAATAAAGCATTATAATCCTGACAGCATATGCAGATTATCATTTAAAACAATTCCATAGACACTGCCTTAAACAATAAAACAACTTATTCATGAAACTGAGACGAGCGTGTGAACAATGTTACTCGTCCTATCTTTGGCATACGCGGCACTTCACTGCGCTCGTCATGAAGACATTCGTTTTTAGTCTCAGACCCCTCGAGCAGGGGACTAAACATCCCAAGCTGGAACACAGTAATGCTTGCCACTACTGCATGAATATCAAGAAAAAGAGTAGTTCCTCAGGCGGGCTCCTGCAGAAGAAACCAGGTCTACCAATACAGATTTACCTAGAGACTTATAAGCTTGGTAGGTATGCTCGTCCATAACAATTTGTAGTCCCACATAAGATCTTTGGATCGCAAACTCCTGCACAACAACGCGCTACAGGCCAGGCTCCATTAATAATACATTTTCCCACGTTAGCTCCGCCTCTACACTCTACCACCAAGCACTGAACACGCACAACACATACACTGAAACACAAGCACTGAAGTGCCTGCGTGATAAGGTTGAATATCGCGAGCGCTGTTTGAACACACAATTTAGCTCGGAACTAAATGAACATAAGTCTCAAAAGTTATTTATTTTGTTGGCAGGCTAATAATTTAGTTAAATTTATTAAAATTTTGTCTTGACAGTGGATAATAAATTATAAAGTTAAACTACCTAATTTAGTTTATATATACCTAACTTATCTTGTTTACCTAACTTTTTATGTGTAACTAGCTGATGCCCGCGGCTTCGCACGCATGGTCATTTCTGTAGGTTAAAAGTCACAAGTCAGAAGTCAAGTTGTTACTGTGTCACAACTCAAAAAAAAAAACGTTGTTGGATAGGTGGCAATATGTAGTTGTTTTTTAAATAATCTGCAGGTTAAGTTACAAAGTGTTTTTTGAATAAAATAAGTATGTGTTATTCCAGGACCTTAAATACCAATATACCAACATATGATCAAAATTCCTTCAGTCGTTAAATATTTTTTTATCGATTGCTCGTCTTCAACTCTTCGGGTTGAGATATAAAGTACCCCAGTCAAAACGTAAGCTATCCAACAAAGAAAACCGCATCGCGATCGGTCCAGTAGTTTTTACGTGATGCGCGAACATACAGACAGACAAACAGACAAACACGAATTTTGAAAATGTTATATTCTTGTTCAGTAGCTTATTTTTTGTACCCTAGACCATTTCTTTTCTAGACTTTTTCGTTCCTATTGCTTTATTATAAGTATAGATAATATCTATTTAGGTGCAATAAATTATTATCCATCTACCTATCTATCTATGTTTTCTTGCTGTGAGATTTATTTTAGAGATAAAACTTAAGCCGTTGAGTAGAAAAATGAAAATATTACTGAAAATAAGGTCATTAAATATAAGAAAATATATCGAATTAAATTCTGTTAATTACGTTTTTGCCTTGATCACGGAGAGATAAAGATCTCAAAAACTTATATGTTAAGTTTCATATTTATCAGGTTTATGGTTGACTCAGCATAATTATGGAAAAAAACCCTGAAATATTGGAGCCTGGTCTTAAGCCTCATAAGCCCAGCAAATATTCTAGAAATCCCCTGAAGAGTTTTTCATCTTTCCCGTACCTGTGACTGACTTGCCGGCTGTTTGTATATTGCGAGTTGATAGTGCTCTTTGTACTCCTGAAGAACATTGGCGAGGCAGTCTCAGCAAGGGTCTTTGGGGTCTTGTATATGCTGAAGCCGATGACCTTGGGCTCCATGATGCTGTGTTGGTTTAGGGAAACAATCACTGTGTCGCGCTCGTTCAGGACTATCTGCACTTGTGGATTCATGTGGAAGAAGTCTGGAAGTATAAAGTATTTTTTTGATTTGATAATATTCTATGTGTTTTGGACCAAACCCAGAATCCTTTGACGGTGGATGTTCCTAAGCGTTACAATACCTATGTACTCACTAACGTGGTTCCTACAGCCACCCGCCGAGACGCCTCGCTTCCAGCCGCTTTGGTACATCCTCATCTGCCACTTGGCTCGCTGCAGCAGCGAGGTCTCCGCCTTGATCGAAAAAGAAAGACTCAAAAATATGTTTATTGTGCACAGATACATTACTCATTGAACATTTTAAAGGTGTTATGTACATAATAATTCGAATAACAAAACAACACGATTTACTTTCAATAACTGCTGAACCAATCTTGATGGGAGAGTATTTTCATAACGGCTTGAGGCGCGATGCCGTAGTGTGGCGAAGGATTGAGTGACGACAAGCCATTCTTTTAAGAACTCTATGTTTGCAGCCTATGCCTACCTAGGCGTGAAGCTCACACATTGAGCTGTGCACTTACTCAGAGTTGCACAGAGAGCCATTGAAAGATCCAAGGTCCTAAAATTCGGGACGTTCGCAATCACTATTATGAGACTTATATGAGCTGGGCAGGACACAAAGGAGTAAAGCGGCGACGGAGTGGTAGCCTAGACAGGGGAGGCGAAGAGTCACAACCGATAAAGATCGCAGATCCGAACTACACAGGATCGAGGCGAATGACATGATAAAAGAGAGGCTGATTATGATGACATGATGATGATGATGACGATGATTACTGCAGTATTTAATGTAGGTACCTTGCTGGTCTCCGCGTCCAGGTGGACCATTTCTACGCGGGGGAACAGCCGCTGGAAATCGCTGAACAACACCCAGAAACCTTTCACGGAGGAGATCAGGCGATCTCGGTCTCGGGGAGGTATTGTAATCCAACTGGAATGTGAAGAAAGTGTTCAAGTATGATTATGATTTTGGCAGTAATAACTGCTTAGCAAAAACCCTATCTTATCTTAGGAACAATTTAGATTTGAACCCGCATCCATTTTAACAAAGGATTTTCAAAATTATTATAAATGAAATATAAATTACTGTAGACTAATTAACTAACACAAACTGAAGAAATTAACAAAAAATAAAACAATACATAATTTTTCCACGAGACCTCTGACAGTCGGTATATAAATCCACAGGCCGCCATTTTGGACCGGCAAATCGGTTGTCGATACAGGAGGTCTTGTGGAAAGACGACCAGACAAATGCATAGGCGGTCATATTGGACAGAAAAATCAGTTATCGGTCATCACGGAGAAACAGCCGAGTTATCCTTTCTATAAGTCCTAATCCCCGTAGAGTTTCTTCTCTTTCTCCTTGTGCACGAGATGTTAATTTTGACTTGTAAAGTTGTTAGTTTTGTTGTTAGTGATATTATTTTACCTATTTACGATAATTTCTTTGACTTTGACTTTATAAGACATTATGGAAATTAGGCCCACATAGGTCTTATGCTATAATACTCACGCGGTATTGTCCAGAACAACGTGTGTCACTCCGATGTCTCCTTTACCAAGAGGCCTCCGTAGTCTCACTAAGTGGACTGGTCCTTCTTGTGTTTCTACCTAGAAATATTGCGTAATCTCTTAGTTAAAAAGACATAAACCCGACTACGGTCGGGTATAAAATACCGTATGGCACTCTTGCGATGAAGACGAATCGATTGATACCTCGCTTGTCAAAATCGGACCAAGTTTTTAATTTGAACACATACGCCTTCCTTTGCCTTGCCGTAGTCGGGTAAAACAATAGCCTGTGACACTATATACCGGAAGACGAATCGATTGCCACCTCGCTTGTCAAAATCGGACCAATAGTCATCGTCATAAACATCGTCATATATACATACATAGACTGTTAACTTCATCACCCTTGCTTCGCGGTAGTCGGTTAAAAATGGCATAACGCCAAGAGTATTCAGCCAGTAGCTTTATAAAACTTCAGCAGACCCCTTGACACCCTATAATGATAGTAGCCCATATCATGAATAAGCGAGTGAAATCTACGGTTATTAGGATAGCTTGGATACACTTACCTGTTTGATCTCGCATATCCTGTAGTTCATTTCCAATTCCAAAGCCTTTTGTCTGTCTTCATTTTCCTGAAAACAAGCAAAACAGAAAAATGTATAATTATAACTCCCGACCGTTTGGGAGCTATGATCCTCACCCCTATTACCCCCTTTATTATAGCTAAGAACCATCTCGTTTACCTCAGCTTTGAAACATTGAAAACCGCAGCTAAATCAGTCCATTCGTTTTCTCACCACCGTTTTCTTATCTTATGGGGAGGGCCCCATACTGATAAGAACCATCTCGATCACATCAGTTTTCAAACATAAAAAAGACATCACAATTGGTCCATTCGTTTGAAAGCTACGATTCTCACGATACACAATAGCTCTATCATTTCAACGTTCAGCAAAATTTAGTTTCGGTTTCGGTCTGCTCCAAAACCAAACAAAAAAACCGCATCAAAATCGGTCCATTCGTTTGGAAGCGATGCCTCAGACAGACACAGACAGTGAGTGATACATACACACCCTAAACTTATAACACCCATCTCTTTTCGAGTTCGGGGGTTAAAAATGAGCCCAAACTGTTTAAAGCTACTGTACTTTAGATCCGCGCCGTCTGGAGGACTTACTGCAGGGAAGTAGTGCGCAGTGACTATGCTGGTGGTTTCCAGCAAGCTCTTCAGTGCGAGGGCATCGGGAAGGTCTGGCATGGGGAGCATCTCAGTGATGCCACCAGTGAGGTCGGCCAGGCCGTCCACTAGACTGCCGTACTTTAGGGCCTCGTAGGAACCGTGTAGTCTGCAATAAGAGCAAATAAACTTGGTGTCAGTTAAGCATTTTAATTGGGTACTCCACCTTGTAATTTGTCTGCAGCATCGTTCTGAGTTGACAGTTTGTAATAACTCTAATGAAAGGAATTTAAAAGTTTAAATTTAGAACGGTATTTTTAGCCCCCGAACGCGAAAGTAGGATGTTATAAGTTTAGGGTGTGTATTTGCGTGTGTATGTGCATCGTAGATCCCAAACGAATTGACCGATTTATATGCGGTTTTCTCTGTTTAAAAGCTGAAGTGATCGAGATGGTTCTGAACTATAAAGTGTCGGGGATTATGAACATTTTTAATTTATGCTTGTATATAAACATTTTGTTTTCAACTTGTATTTCAATAAAAACTCCCGTGATCCAATATTCGATGTGAATGTTTTAAGACAATTTTAAATTGAATAACATGAGTCAAATTAATAGGAATTTACCAAGCCTTTTACCAGCCCTAATCAAAGGCCAAGCCTAAGCGTTAGCGGTGTGCAACTATACAATCCAATAGAGAACGTAGACGTGCTATCACATTCTCAAAATGCTTACGACGACGCCATAGAGAGAATATGAAAGAAGAGCCTGCCTGTGCACCTACTTCGCATACGCTTTCTCCAATAACGCCGGCCAGAGCTGTTCCGAGGAGCTGGTCTGCAAGAAGGCGAGCTTGCCGTTGACCGTGGGCAGCCGGTCGTCCACGAGCACCTCCATCCACTGCCCGCACCACCACAGGCGAAACCTGCAACCAATTACAGTAGGTACAGTTACCATTTATATATTATTATTGTCTAACCTACTACATACAAGTGATGTACAAAATGCAAAATACATGGTGCAAAATAAACATCAAATGGATTAACTAAGTACCTAACTAAAAAAAAAACGAATAATCAATTTTTGATAAAATTTGCAAAACACAAAGAAAGTATATCCTTCCAAAAAAAACATGCAGTCGCTCAAAGTAACTCCTCCTATTGTGAAGTCGATTAAAAATACCTATTACGTTATTATTACTTGGCTAGTTTTCAAAAGAAACATACAGTACATACATTGGATATTGAAGAACTCTTTGAAGTCGTACAATGATATGTTTTCGACCAAGCATCTTGCTCCAACTTCTCGAAGCATATAAAGAACGTGTCTAATTAGGATTTTCAATCACCTTCGAACTATCATCACTTAACTTCAGGCTAGACTGTGGAAGGTAGTAAAAATAAATAAAAAAACGTCTTTACGCGACTTCAAAAAATGAGGAGATTCTATGTTCGACTTGTTTTTTAAATGTATTTTCACGGATTTGTCCGTCTGAATATTTTTTTTTTTTATATCGGTAAACCTCCATGTAGGTTCCGTAAAAATGGTATCAAAATTGGATCAGTAGTATTTTTTTGTCATTAGTTAATCCATCTGAAGACGATTTTATTACCATGGTATTTTATTGAGCACTTGTGTTTGTGCATTACCACTTGTGTTTGTGTTACTTTACCTCACATTTCCAGGTACAATGAACCTATATGGATGTTTTTTTAGGTAAGTAAAGTATTCTTAATAAATTTAATGAAAAAAGGTTTAGTAGTCAATTGAGCAAATCCATTAAAAACTGCTTTATGATTCAAAATATTTAGGATTGTTTTATCTTATGTTTGCAGACGTCAAACGTAGTGTACTGACAATAATTACAGTGCCACCCAGAACTATGGATTACAAAATCTTCCGCATATGACTTTAGACTCATATGCCCAGTGATTTCGAAGAAAGTAGGGTACTTACCTAAAAACCCCTGCATACGCTGTATCCATCCGCTGGTCAGCCGGCACCACCCTGTAGAACAGGCCCTTGCAAAGGTACAGCACCCCTAGACATGACACCAGCCATTTATCTCCTGAAACGAAATAAACCGAATTTTATGACAAGGCGAGCTTTTTTATAACAATTGCAAAATCTTGCAAGGACTGAAATGTTCATTCATATCTTGTCTATACTTATAATAAAGCAATAAGTACGAAAAAGACAACAAAAAAGATTTGTTTGTTTGTCTGTGTTTGTTCACGCGTCACGTAAAAACTAGTGGACGGATTGCGATGCGGTTTTCACTGTTGGATAGCTTAAGGTCTGATTTAAAAGCTACTTGGTATCCTATTCCCATGATTAGATGCTGAAAAAGCGATAAAGAACTATTTGACGGCTGAACAAATTTGAAGAAAAGTATTATATTGTACTTTATAGGTTCTTTTGGTCCTGGAATAACACGCGTGGGCTACTTTTAAATGAAATGACCACGCGGGCAAAGCCATCGGCACAGCTAGTACTTACAAATACGTCTCATGCTCCCATGGTAACATATCTGCTAAACACAACCATTTTTCATTCCTTTCTGCGCAGTTACGGTCGGTATCCAGTATATAAAAAATCCCAGAACCGATTAAAATTGTTAATATCAGAACCCCTTTGGTTTTGCTAGCCCGTGCATGGAAAACAGGCCAACCTAGCTAGATGGTGGCGTTGTAACATCCACTATTAGAAATACCGGTCTTTTTCTATCGACCATGCATCCTGCTCCGAGGCCGCGGCATGGCAAGCCATCACTGTTTATATCAGCTTTGCATAAAGCTCCGCGTCTTCAGGACTAAACTCCACAAACAGGTTGTCTCAAGAAAAATGAATAAATGAAAAGGAGAGGTTGGGGACCCCAAAGCATTCCGGGATCACCCGTATGTATGTTCCGGGATTTTTGTTATTTTCGGAGGTAATAATTTTTGAATTTTATGCACGAATCTCCAGATTTTATCGCATTGTGAGTTATTTTCACCAAACTAAAATAGTAAATTTGTTGTTTTTTCTGTATATTGGTAGTTAATGTTTGCATACTACGGACAAGATAGATATTTGGCAAAAATATGGGTCTTTCCCATTATTTTGTTGCTGGAGAAGCCTGGTAAGAGTCTTGCGAAGTTTTTGAAATAGACTAGTTGACAAAATCTTACCTAGTTTTCCCGGTACGACATCGAATGTTTCGCTCTTGTCCAAAACGAATGTAGGGTTTTGGAAAATATCCTGAAACAATAACAACAATATAAAGCTAATATCCGATTTAATTGGAATCATCAGTATTCAAGTCAGAAGTCTTCAGTCAGTGCCTCCTACCTGTTATGACATACAGACTCGGTGCCGAGACTTGCATGGATAATCAAAGTACGACTAGTCCGCCAATTACAGTGGCTTAGCTTTTACTAAAAGGGCTATGCTCGGAATTTCCCTGTAGGATTGCATCCGGAACAAAAGTGATCCAACAGAGATCCAAGATATACATCACCACCTCCACTATACACCTATTACACCTATATACACCTATTTTTGACCACTGCTGGACGTAGGCCTCTCCTAATGCACGCCACTGAGCGCGGTCTTCAACTCTCCTCATCCTTTTTCTTCCAGACACCTTTCGCAGGTCGTCACTACACCTGGCCACAGGGCGTCCTACGTTTGCCTAAACGTGGTCTTCACTCGAAAACTCGTCTACCCCATCGGTTCTCGATTCATTGGAAATGTGACCTGCTCACTGCCACTTGACATTGTTTATCCTTAGAGCTATGTTGGTTACCTTGGTTCTCCGTCGGATAACTTCATTAGCCATATGATTAGCAAATAATAAATAGGTGATATCTGCTGATGGATCGTTGAATAATCATTGTGGTAGACGAGTTCTTCAATAGAAACAGAAACAAAATAGACTTTACGCGAAATTAGTTTACCTTTAGTTCTGGTTCTCATTTTATCTCACACCCGTAGGATGAGATGGGGTGGTGTTATCCACACCAATATATAAAAGTGAAACATTGTCTGTTTGTTTGTTTGTTTGGGGAGCTTTCACTCGATAATGGATGGACGGATTTTGATGAAATTTGGAATGGAGATAGCTTATACCCTGGAATAAAACATAAGATACTTTTTATACCGGTAATATAGATAGTAATAATATAGATAATAGTCAATAAAATGGTAAGTTTCCACGGGAAAACTGGAAAATGTTGATTACTCGCTGTATGGAACGGTTGCCATGGAAAGTAAATAATAACAAGTCTGTCAAGAAGCGTCAAGAGTGTTGATGCTATACTTTTGCATTGGTTTTTTAATATCCTAGAAGAACATAGGAAGCATCATTCGCGATAAACTAGTCCGCGCGGATATTCTGTTGCGCGGACGAAGTTGCGGATGTAAGCTAGTTATTAATAATCGTACTAATGGTTATAGAGTTTCACTATAGAATTTGGTTGTAACAACGATTCGGAAAAAGAAGACTAGTAAGGCAGAGAAAGAAACCTATATTGCCATTAAAATCTCATGAATTCAATATTCGCACTAGCGATTCTTGCATGGTGAATTTATACAAAACGGTCAGCGAAAAAGTAAGTTTAGTGAAATTCAAATGTAAAACTATTTCACAAAATAAACTATCAGTCGAGCTTTATCATCGCATACATGGGACCACGGGATCGTAGACATCTACTCTTTAGGTCCTAGTTTACACTGGCTTTAAAGTTTTATGGGACAAGAATGTCGATATAAAAGAAGACTGCCTAGTAGGCAGCAGGTGGGCAGTGGCCTTGCAAGCTTGATATCGACACCCACGACATGTACTCTTATTTATTCTGTGCTTGCGGTATCGGTTTACCGCACGGATTACGGAAACCTAACACAACACTACTTGTGTGATCCTGTCACAGTCACTTGTAATTTTCGCTTTATTGGCATAGACAAAAGGCATAGACAACTGCACATTTCTCCGTACTCCGTCATTAGCCGGATGTTTCTGCGAAACTTTTAATGACGTCATTTTCTGTCTGAGTTGTATATGTCTGTAGAATGTAGATTTAGCTAGGGTCTCACATGACTCGTCTAGTAACATAACCAGTATAGTAACTATAACTTCTGGCTTTTAACTCAAAACCAACGAAAATTAGTCAAAAATGATTTTTTATGTATACAAAGCCATTTCCGAATATTTGAACGATTTAGATCTACTCGTATATGTATCTATCTAATATCCATACCACTATATAAAAGTGAAACGTTGTCTGTTTGTTTAGGGAGCTTTCTTTCACTGGACGGATTTTGATGACATATGGAATGGAGATAGCTAGAATAAAACATAGGTTACTTTTTATCCCGGAAAATTGCAAGTTTTCACGCGAAAACTGGGAAATGTTGATTACCCGTTGTAAGGAACGGTTGCCATAGAAACGAAATAACAAGTCTGTCAAAAAACTTCAAGAGCATTGGTTATATACCTACTTTTGCATTGGTTTTTAATATCGTAGAAGAACATAGGATGTTTTTTTCGAGATAAAAAGTAGTCCACGCGGACGAAGTCGCGGGCGGGAAAGCTAGAATATACATAAGACCTATAGAATGTAACCTACACATTTTACACAGTAAAAAATAAATTATATTCTATTCTATACCAAATTTAATGAAGCTCAGATTAACGGGCTCAAAGTTGTCGTATAGTTTACGTACATTCATACGCCGACTCGCCAACTTGATTTGGAGATCGCGCTTTGCTTTTTACAATGAGCCTGAAATCCGTTCAGATGTTTCGTAGAACAACTAACCTACTTCGTTCACATAGTCCCTGGAGGTCGCGTCCTACAAATGTTTTACAACTGCCATAGTACGAGTACTTGTACATTTAAGATGATGCTGCAAGGCTGCAACTTACAATGAAACCAGTCAGCCAGAGAAGGCAGGAGGCTGCCCACGCTTGTTGTAACAACAGCTTATCTCAATAACTTAAGCACTTTTTTGTATAAAGTATTGAGTGTAAAAGTGCTTTTTACACGACTGCCCAAAAAAAGGAGTATGTTTTCAGCATTCATGTAGGGTGAGGGTGGCACGAATGAACCACCTAAATTTTTAAGTCATTTTATGTTGTCCCAATCGATCAATGTGCTAAGTTTTATACTTTAAAGTTGAGGTTGTTTATTTGGCTTTTAAACTGCTTTCATGATTTTAACATAAACCAGACAGCCAGAGTAGCTTTGTGTAAAAAGAGATATTTAAAAAAAACATAATTTGGTTCATTGTGTACATCCTGTGCTATACAGTGAACCTGTGGGGTAGTATACAGTTAACCATAGGGTATGCAGTGAACCACACTTAATATTTGAATTAGAAATGATTAAGCTACGGAAATTGGCAGCAAAAACTATGGTTAAATTTAAATCTTTATTTCCGTAAAGGACTATGCCAGATCTCCAAAGTGACTTAGGCTCGATGTAAAATTATTGCGGACACAACTGAATAGTATTTTTATTTTTAAAGCATTATGTTTAAAGCTTTTGTGTGTTATTCGTTTTTTCTGGGAACTTTTCAAAAATATGATATGAGGAAATAAAGTTAACTTTTGTGGTTATGTGACTTTCGTTACATTATGACACGGTCTATGGTAAAAGGAATAATATAGCCAAGATAATTATTGAAATCTAATATAAAACTGATATATTATGTAGGTACCTACACTTTACGATCATGTTTAATATCATTTATAAAGTATTATTACCGACCTATACCTGCTATAGTAGTAGGCACTTAGGTATTCAATCTGGGAATCGAACCCTAGGCCTTCTCCGCTCTTGTCATGAGCTTGGTACTTAAACCACAAAAAAAAATAACGAAATTAACGAACAACTAATTAACGTTTAAGCAGAATAAACAAAATACGAATGCGTTTATTGTTGTTTATTTCTAATATCCTAAAATAATATACTGAAATGATTCCTATTAGAATAAACTAAGATGGCCTGTAGTTTTTTTTATTGATTTTGTTTATCGATTTATTAATAGTTTATTTGCTCTAATTACAAGTTATGGTGTCAACACTATAATTCGTAATTAGTATCAATTCACACCAATTTCCGGTCATTTCTATTCATTTTATTCTTATTTTTTCATAACTGTTTCCGAAAGTTAATATTTTACTAAGAATTAATTACATTAATTTATATGGTCAATAATGTGGATAGATTTCGTGTCCGCAGCATTTAACATTTAAAAGTCTTGCACAGCTATTTCCGGTCATTTCTATTCATATTAATTGTTTTTATTTTAATAACAGTTCCAGAATGTTATTGTTTTAATAAGAATGAATTAAATTATTTTAAATAGTCAATAATGTAGATAGATTTCGTGTCCACGGCATTTAACATTTAAAAGTCTTGGAAGCCGAAAGCTGGCATCCTCCTTTAACAAGAATCAGTTAGAATTACAAAACAATCTCAAATTATTAAATTTTTACCAGCCTCTTAGTTTGTTGTATTCACTTATAACTATTATAAGTATTAGGTATTAAAATAATCAACATCCTAATTAAATCTGAATTAAATCTAAATTTATAATACTAAAACAGCTTCAAAACAGCTAGGTATGTTATAATTCTTTTTAACTGTCTTTCTCATTTTATAATTCTCTAATAGGTAAATATCATTTCAAAATAAAAATTACACAACCCACTTTTTATACATAATCAGCCTTTTATGTTGCATTAAATTCGTCTTTCCAAGAAAAAAAAAGTTAGATATAAGGTAAAATGTATGAAATTCTACAACACAACACTATCAATAATTAAGACATTTATATTATAAATCTGCTAAATTATGAGATCACATAAAGAATGAGATTAATCTGAAGAAACATTTCTGGATACAACACTTGGTCAAATAATATGGAACATAATATTGTTTAAATATACGTAAATTCAATAATGACATGTCAAAATCAAATTTAAGGGTAGCTTGTTGTCGACTAGTACCTTCCACTTTAGGTGCAGGCAAAATATATTTTATATCCTGCCTGAAAACTCCTGCTGTATCAGGAATTATTGAGTCCACAAATTTTTGGTGAGTTTTGCTCTTTAGTTTGAGATATGATACATAATAATCACAACCATCATCTTCTAGCTTCTCTAAAATTTCGGCTACGTAGTAGACATTTATATTTTTAGATTTGAAGAGGATAATTACATAATCCTTTAGCTGAGGCTCTTGCATCAGAGGAGAAAACTCGTCATTTAAAATTATTTCTTCCCCTTCTGGATCACTCAAAAAACATTCTCCTCCCGAAGATAATCCACTTGGCTGGAATGTTTCGTGCTCCTCATCAGATGAGTCAAAAATCACAGTCATCTGAACACTGTTTTTTTTTCTTTTATTTTCATTAAATAAATCTTGTTTGGCTCTTTTGAGATCTTTTTTCTTATTTCCCTTATCTCTTTTACTTTTTTTTGCTGCAGCTATAGCGTCTTTTTCGGGCGTGTCTGTCGCGATGAGACTTCGTCCTGCTTTTCTTACTTGACGCTTTTGTCGAGGCTGAGCTTTTAATGGAGGTCTAAAAATGTTTGGCGAAATGAAGTTTTGTTGAGCGATAGAAGTACTTGGTTGCATTTGCTTTCCGATCACATGAACTTCTGTTGAAACAGTAGATGGTAGTATGTCCTCTTGAGGTTGTTGTACGTGATTTTCAATTGCAGAGACTGCTGGTACATCAATAGAAACAGGTGGGTTTTCTTGAGATTCATCAAATGCATTGTCAACCAAAAGAGATGGTGAGCCACGCATTTCATTTTGCCCTACACTATCTTCGATATCTTCCGCGTCTGTTTCGACTCCATCATCCTCTATGGCTGGTACTGGTTACTGTTACTGAGCTAGGTAAAAAATCTATTTCAGAAAACAATGTGTCATCAAATGGGTAAATTCGTAATTAATACGTAATAAATTGCACGTGCTGGCAACGTCGCATTTTGGAATTATGGAGGTGGCTCGTTGTGTACACATGGCTCATTGTCGCCACCCTTACCCTATGTTTGTATGTATGTGAGTTTCTTTATTTCACCATAACTTTTAAATGCCTGAACAGATTTAGATGAATTTGTCTAATAATGTGTATCGTTAGAATCCTTTCATCCCCCCAAATCGGGGTTTTTTTTTGTTGAAAAAAACAATATGGCTGCATATAAAAAGCCGAAAAAAATAATTCTTCCAATTTTACAATATGGGTATCAAATTGAAGGCACATCCAACATAATTTATTGGCATAAGTTCTTTTTTGGCAGGGCAGGAGCGTTTTTTAGCTTTTAAGCTAGTTAATATTACTACTCAGCTAAAAAGGTATATATTAAATTAAACAAATGAAGTAAGATTATAGTATCTTTGCCATTTGTGGTGAAATAATAAATACCAATCGATTTAATTTCGTCCGCCCAAAAGCATCGCGAGAGCGTGCCTTTTCTCACAAAATAAATTGGCTATTCTGATCGGAACATTAAAAATACAATTAAGTTTAAGTCATTGCCCGATATAGCCACGGTAAAGTCCACAAACAATAATTAGCTTCTGCCTAAACAAGCAGTGGAGTCGAATTGAATCGTTTCTGGTTTCCAAAAACAACCTCCGTCAAAGTAAGGTCATTAACTCAAGGCTCACGTTATGTAAGAAATCAACGCTACGGCAAAAAAAAAGTGTAAGCAGGCGGTGTTTTTTTTATATGTATGGAATGTAATGTTGCAAGTGTGCATTATTGTTATCAAGAATGTGTACTTACTAATGTTGTTGTTAGTGTAGTTACCTACTAATGTGGTAGGTATTGCTGGTCTCTGGTGTCAGAGTTTGTCAGGCCGCCCTACGGCCTCTGACATGGCTTAACGACTGCTAAGCCATTTCAGAGGAACCATCATCATCATCAGCCTGTATTTATCCACTGCTGGTGCAAGATCTCTCCTAATGCACGTCACTGAGCTCGGACTCGGACAGGCCGTTCTACACTACGTTTGACTAATCGTGGTCTCCACTCGAGAACTCGTCTACCCCAACGGTTATCAGTTCTTCGGGAAATGTGACCAGCCCACTGCTACTTTAGCTAGCTTATACATAGAGCTTTGTCGATTACCTTGGATCTCTATCGGGTCGCATCATTCCGAAGTCCTCCAGGGAACTCCAAGCATAGCTGTCACTATAGCTCTCTGAGCGACCATACATTTGTGGACTTTTATGAACGTGTCCACGTTTCGGCTCCGCAGACACAGATTAAATAATATGCCGTGGATTATGTCCTGTAGGACGCACTGCTTGAAGACTTGTCTTCAGGCATTGTGGTATGGAAGACGAGAAGAGAGACAAAATGAACCATTGTCTGCTATCAATATAACCCGCCGTGCACTCCGAAGCGCGGAGCGATGGAAATCCACACATACCTAACTTAGAAAAGTCACTGATAAATGAATGATTATCCCTAATGATTCCCTAATTAAAGACAACAAAATAACCCGCATCAATCATATACCGACAGATACCCAATGAAGAACAAGGTACAGTTTAATCACATAAATTACGAAGCTTCAAGCAGCACTAACGTATATACGCCCGCTGCAGTACAACCACAAAATACTAAGTGGTACAACTACGACATGGAATAACTAATGGTACAAGTACCTACCTACTTATACTACAGCCTCTCACGTACGCTGCCTCGTTGGTAAGCTCGCCACGCTAGTCACTGTGTCCGCAGTCGAAGCCCGGGTTCGCAATTACGCGGTCGAATTATGCCTGCTTTCAAGAGCAGGGCAATGACAGAACAGAAGGACAGAACAGCGGGCGTAAAATTACGGAGAGTACAGGCATAGTGTATTTGAATCATAAACAAGTTGGTGATAACCTTAAAATAAACGTTTTTCTTAGCCATTATATGTGTAATAACACGTACGCCTTATAGCTTTATAAAAAAACCCGATGCCCTAACTCTTTGAATGCTTTTGGAGACAGAGGGCAATAAATATGTTTCGTTCATTGTATTTCTCCGCGGTGACCAAGTATGGTGATTTGTCCGAAAGGAGAAAGTAACAGGGCAAAGGTGGATAAACTTTACGAACCTGCCCAAGTGCGATTTGAGTTTCACGCACTCAGAATTCCGCACGTTAAGACTTTGTTGCAAACGTGTTATGGTTATTTAATATTTCTGGAAAGTGATATTTTGATAAAACATTTTTTTTCTGTGCTACACCAGCCAATAGTCAACACAAATGTATATATTTTTCAAGATATTCCCTTAACTGCATTGCCTACAATTTTCTTATTACAAGTCTCTTTGTTTTTTACATAATTTATAGATCTAAGTATTATTTAAATAAAATGTATATGTTTGAAAGTATTGAAAAAACAACTGTGATAGAGAGAACCTATCTAACTTATCATGGGTGGTTATATACAGGGTTCCGTTTTTTCTTTACGAAATAATTACGGTACCTTAAAATTTCGGAGCACGCCTTTGGTCGCACGTACTGACGCGGGCGGCCTAGATACGCTTATGTTTATTTTTAACCTCGACGCGTAAAAGTGAAAACAATTGAAGTAAGATGTTTTGATGGAACATCATTGCTATACCACTGAGAAAGAACATTTCTGCCAATGTCAAGGTTATTTATTTTCTACACAATGGAAATCGGTCATCATTGAAGTACTGAGGGTCATTTTGAGGGTTTATTGTTCGCTCGCGTCCGTAGGATTCAGCCCTCGATGTCCTACACGTGACCCTCGGGTGGTGCCAAAAGAGCAACCGAATCACCTGGTGGTAGGCTTCGGCTTTTTATATTACCACCCTCTGGACAAAGTCTTGATGCCAAACGATTTGTCGTGTTCCATCATGATGTTCAGGGAAGCCGTCCGGATGAGTTGTAGGATGCAGTTGTGTTGGAAGGGTGGACCGTGATCGGAATCATGGTGTTTCTGCGTCGGATGCCTTGCTTTGGAGGGTAGCGGGATCCGAAGCACGGTGTTCTCTGCTGGCCGACCGCAAGTTGTAGGGGGCCCAAGTAGTAGTTTAGCCAGCTACGAAAGGCTGCTCCGCCGCTTGTGAAAAATCCTGAAATGATCCATTGGGCCGGCTGGCGACCGGATGTGAGGAACTGATGAATTATTTCAGGGGGGTTCGGGCGTCCCCGCGGTCTCCACGCAAGTTCTTCAATGGCATAGTTATGCCTTGACTTCCGTGGGTTAGCCATTCCGACATCTCGTTTGCTATTACTCGTCCAACCTATTCACAAAAACATATCATGGAAAAGTCCAAAGAAGATATAAGTTAAAACGGCAGATGCACGTCCTCACACTTAAAGTGGATCTTGCGAATATTCGCGGGATTCACTCCAATCTCCAACCGGTCCATTATCATCTGGAGACCTCTAAGCCCCACTTGTTCTTCTTGTTGGAGACGCAGATAGGATGTCCAGCTGATACGGCGTACTTGGATTACCCAGGCTATATCTTGGAGCATCTATTTATCCCAAATGCCGGCGTTTGTGTATACGCCCGTGATGACATTTGCTGTCTGCATCTCCGAAATCTTGAGCACCCTAACTTCTCGGTGAGTTGAGTGCTGGTGGACACGGGCATAGAGAAAATTATGTATGCTTGTGTGTACCACTCACACAACGGAGATCGGGGGACGACTTTATTGGTAGACTATCTAGGTGAGGCGGCAAGTGTGGCCCAACAGCGTTACCCGTCTGCTCAATTAGTGTTTTTGGGGGATTTTAACGCCCACCACAAGGAGTGGCTTGTCCCATACCAAAAAACCGACCACGCTGGTAGAGAGACGCGGAAGCTTGCTCTGGCGTTAGATCTCTCTCAGCTTGTGCAGGAGCCGACACGGGTACCTGACCGTGACGGTGACACTGCCAACTGTCTTGACCTGTTGATGACGACTGAAGTAGACCGATACTCCGTATCAGTATCCCCACCTCTTGGTACTGGTCACTGCCTGGTTAAGTCCGTCTCAGTGTATTCCCCACCTGATCCTAGCCTTAGCCTTTTTTTATTTTCCAATAGGCGCGTGTGGACAACTCAGCAGATTGGGACGAGATGCGGCAATTCCTTGCATCGTACCCTTGGCGGCAAACATGTTTCATCTCCCAGGACCCGTCGACTTGTGCGTCTGCTGTTACAGAGGTAATATGTCAGGCAATGGAATATTTCATTCCATTCAGTGACAAGACTCTTTCCAGCAAAGCTCAGCCTTGGTTTGGATCCAGCTGTGGTCATGCTGTGGCTCTAAAGCGTGCGGCATATCTAGACTGGGCTGATGCTCGAAAGCGCAAGTCTTCTGATATTCGGGCTAAGAAGAGAAAATTTAACGTTGCCGCTAAGACCTGCAAGAAGATACTTAGGAAGGCCCATTTTGATCACGTAAGTCGAATTGGGGTTAAACTGGCTTCATACCCCGCGGGTAGCAAAGCTTTTTGGTCCCTGGCCAAGTCTGTCGAAGTAAACTTCTGCCGCCCCTTACATCTCATTGCTGAAACCTGATGGATCACTAGCTCACACTGCTGGAGACAAAGCGAATTTATTTGCTTCTCTTTTTGCAGAAGCCTCGCATCTAGATGCTTCTGGCAAGACACCTTCCTGCCTTCCTCATTGCAGGGTTTTTATGCCCGAAATTCGCATTCGCCAGAAGGAGGTTCTCAGAACGCTTCGAGCTCTAGATGTGAACAAGGCCAGTGGTCCTGATGGTATTCCAGCGATTGTGTTGAAAAACTGTGCGCCCGAATTGTCTCCCATCTTAACGCGTTTGTACCGCCTCTCTCTTCATTCAGGTAAAGTTGCGAAGAGCTGGAAGCTTGCCAATGTACAACCAGTACCAAAAAAGGGTAGTCGTGCTGATCCGGCCAATTATCGTCCCATCTCGATTACCTCCTTACTCTGTAAGTGTATGGAGCGTGTCATAAACATTAGGCTCTTGGCATACCTTGAAGACAATGATCTTCTCAGTGACCGGCAATACGGATTTCGCCAAACCGGTCTACTGGGGATCTTCTCGCGTATGCCACTCACGTACGGAGCGAAGCCATAGGGATGCATGGTGAGGCGCTTGCCGTCTCCCTTGACATATCGAAGGCATTTGATCGGGTCTGGCACGATGGCCTTTTAAACAAGCTTCCCTCATATGGTTTACCTGTTGGCTTATGCAATTGGATAGTTGATTTCTTGAGGGAACGATCTATTCGAGTAGTCTTAGAGGGCTGCTCGCCTGATCAAATGGCTATCAATGCCGGTGTACCTCAGGGATCGGTTCTCTCGGCTACACTGTTTTTACTGCATATTAATGACCTTTTGAAGCCCGGTACCTTTGGGTGTGCTAATGACAGTACTGTAGTTGAGAGATACACTTCCAATGCTCAAGCCAGCTGTGACGCTGTCCAGTTTCAGAGAGAGGCTATGGTAGACCGTTTAAATTTAGCCTTAGAAGCCGTGTCTGATTGGGGCTATGCTAACCTGGTTAAGTTTAATGCTACTAAAACGCAGGCGTGTTTGTTTTCTGCTAAAAAGAGTCCTCTAAACCGATCTCCGTCTTTCCAAAGTGTAACAATACCAATGGTGTAGGCGACCATTTGGAGCTTTTGGGTGTCGAACTCACATCAAACCTGAATTTTGGGTCTTATATTGAATCCAAAGCCAAGGTAGCTGCAAAAAAACTTGGTATTTTGTCTAAAGTTAGGCGGTACTTCACACCGGGACAGCTTTTGAATCTTTATGTTCTTCTTCTAATCTTCTAATCTTATGAGATCTTGTATGGAGTACTGCTGCCACCTCTGGGACGGTTCTGCCAAGTATCAGCTCGAGTCTTTGGATTCAATTGAGAGACGTGCTATCAGGCTCATTGGGGACGACACTCTGGTAAAGAGTAAGCTTCAAAGTCTGGCGCATCGACGTGAGGTAGCAAGCCTGGCGGTATTCTATAGATTGCACTATGGAGAGTGTGCTCAAGAACTGCACAACCTGATTCCCCCATCACCATACGACCAGACGATCAGCAAAGCGCCACCCTTTCATGGTTGAAATACCTCGCACAAAAACTAAGCGTTACGCTTCTTCATTTATTATAAGAACTGCAAAGGAGTGGAATGCCCTGCCCTCGTCAGTGTTTCCGGTAAATTATAACCCCGGTGTGTAAAATGATAATTGTTTATGTTAAAACTACAACACAGTCCGGTCACAGCATCCTTAAGTTAATCATTGTTTAAAAAGTCAAACCAACACATTAATTATTATTTTGACAAAGAAAACTATTTAATATTTAGCTTAAAGGCTGTAAATATAGGTATTTGTAGGTTAAATATAGGCCGGTTGATGTATGTTAAAACTTGATTATTGTATCATCAGTTTATTTCTTGTGCAATAAAGAGTTATCTATCTATGTAGTAAAAATCAAACCAAAAAAATCTTCTATTCCTACTACCCGACATCGCAGTATCGCAATAAACGTAGTATCGTCGTTCAAATCGTTGGGTGTGCACCAACGATGATGCACAAGCTACCGAAGAAACGGACGGTCTTATAAAAGTTAATAGTCGGCGAGGTCTCTGCAATATCAAGCTTGTAATTGAGTACCTTAGCTCTTCTCCAAACGAAGTGGAAGGGCGGTGTCTGATAGTAGAAGACGGAGGTCTGCGTTGCTGGGAAGTCAGGGTCTTCCCATAGCTCGGACTTCTCCAGGCACGATGCCTTGATACGCTCGTAGTCTGTCATCCTGCAAAAAATAGGTACTATTGAGCCTCCAGCACGCAGAACGCGGGTGCGGTTAGCGGGACCGGGCAGAGTCAACGGTGATTGGCATCGCGGCTATTATCCGCTCATGTGTACCGCGCACACATTTCATTGATTAATACATTCATTCAAGTTGTTTACAACATGTGACGGACTGAATATTTAGAATGTGAAATATGGGTAAACAGCCTACAATTGAAGGTCAGGCAGTACGTAGTGAGATGCGCCAACATCAGGCTTGCCTACCAGCCACTGCCCGCTTCTTTACTCTGTAAACTTATCTAAAAGTCATAGGGCTGATGATTGAACCCGGTATCGTTGGATCGGAAGACTCAAATAATACACATACAATTACCTAAAGTAATAATAGTGACGGAAGGGTTAGGTTACTTGTCAAGATCAAGACCAGGGTAATTTAGATACATTTATTACCAATTTATGGTATTGCTAATAAGTGCGTCATTTCAACATAACACATAGGTAGCAGTGTTCACCTTGTGCTTATCATTCTTCACGTAACATTGTCGACCTCTTTGTAAAACCCACGAACATGTTACGCTAGCCTAAAGACGGATACAAAGCATGAGTAACATCTCCGAAGAGAATTTTGTAACGCGCACTGACATCACGGCATTAGCGAGATGAAAAGCGATGATGCAACAATCGCCCCGGCTATCGATCTGCGCCCACGCCTGATACCTGGGGTCATCCGGACTCTCGCTTTCAATCGCATATAACAAGTTTTTAGGCGCCTACATCATCAAAGTGAAGTTAGATACACTTGTTTACCCGACTGAGCGGAGGGGATGGTATATTGCTTATCAGCCTATGTATGTTTGTTCTTTGTAGCACTATATGGGCGAAACACGTGGGACGATTTTGATGATTCTTGTGTCAATCGATTTGTCTTAATCTTGCGAGTAGTACTAAAGACATGACAGTAATCAAAATTCAATATGGCGACAACCAGACGCCATAAAGTGAAAAATAAAAAATGAAAGTTGACGAACTATGTTAAGTGGAGTATCATTGAATATGAAAATCATCATTATCTTACCATTTTTCATTTTGAATGACCATTTAGGTTAGGGTCTTTAGCGTTTTAAAGGTTCGCTGTCGGGTTTTTTCATTGTACGTAAATTTTCTAGTGTAACGCGTTTGATCACTTTGACAGCGATCTTACACCTGTATGATCTGTATTGATGTTATGTTATGGCGCTGTTGATGACAGCACAAGCGTGCATGGAAGTAACCTGCTCATTAGTGACATGAAAGTTATAATTAACGAGAATAGAATCCGGCAAGGAGTTCCACTACTCAAGATAAAGTGAATACCTATCCTTTATGATACCAGCTAATATAGGTAGTGTAAAATGATAAAAAAATACTTTACTTCTTCATGGTAATAATAGGGCAACATGAAAACTTAGTGAAAAATATGAGAATTATCGAATTATTGTAATATGAAGCTTAAATAAAGTTGTCAACTTAAAGACTGCATTACTTATAAAATGATAATAAATGTCAATTAGTACTGCGCAGTACAATATTGTAATGCGCAGTATTACTAATCATTGCATAACTAAAGTTATGCAATGATAGGTACTAAATTATAGTACCACTTCTGAAGAATTAAAAGTAGAAGAGATTTTTAAAATCTATCGGTCAGCGTCCATTTACACAACTTTGCAGGAGAGAATAAATAACTCTAACCACACACCGTGCTCAAAAGATACACGGAGCCACACATCAATCAAGCAAGGACAGAAGAATAAAATAATGGATTAAAAACATACTTTCCTAATTAAAATCTTAATACTTATTAAATAAACTAGCTGATGCCCGCGGCTTCGCCCGCGTTGTCATTTCTCTAGGTTAAAAGAACTCTATGTGCTATTCCAGGAACTAAAATACCAATGTACCAACATTTGATTAAAATTCCTTCAGCCGTCAAAAATATTTTTATTGATTGCTCGGCTTCTACTCTTTTTCTGCTGTCGGATTGAAATACCAAGCAGCCCAGTTTTTAAGTCAAACTCTCTGCTATCCAACAGTGAAACTTTGTTGCAATTGGTTCAGTATTTTTTACGTGATGCGCAGACAAACATACAAACTAACAAGACAGACACGATTTAAAAAAAAAACTGTTCTTGTCCAGTAGCATATTTTAAGTACCCAAGACCATTTTTTTTTATTTCGTTGTACAGACTATATCGTTCCTATTGCTTTATTATAAGTATAAATAGATTAAAAAAACTAAATATCAGGTTAATTCACATCATTTACATAGCCCCAAACTAGGATACCCTATACTATGGGATAAACATACACAGATACAAATATAAAATCCATGACTCGGTAACAAACATTTCTCCTCACACAAATGATTTCACCTTGTGGGATTCGAACCCGCGACCATTAGTTGACTTAGAAGTCAGGGTCACTAACCACTCGGCCAATCTGTCGGTGGTATTGAGCCCATACACTCGTCGAAAAAATAATTCATGGAGAGAAGTAGAGAAGCCCTCTAAAGCCATTCACATTCAAATGTGTTCGCCATTCACAGTTTTGCAACTCTACATTTTTTCATTCAAAAATGTAGAGTTCTAAAATTCGCCTCTAAGCTGTCTACGTCACAATAACGTGAAAGTGCAGTGAAAAAAGAAATCACATCGAAATCAGGTACGATTACTTATTTAAAATGCGTTTTCCATTGTAGAGTGGAACAATCGACCAATTTCCATCGTAAGAGAAAATCGCGATTATGTCTGTGAATTGTGGCTTACGGCGGCGCCATACCGATGTTTTTGTAGGTTGAGCAATGCCTGGAATGATTAATGTGTGATAGGAAACTCAGAAGCGAAGTTGTGAGAGAAAATAGATTAAAGAGGATTATCTTACTGGTTTATTTGTTTTTAAATGACGAGATTGAGGTTAAACTTTCGTGGGTCACTTCCAATCTCATTACGTCGGAATTGAAGGCAAAATCAGATGACCCATACATTTTCTGGACGGTCACACTCTAAAGGCAATGGAACCGTTTATCGAACCGACGTTCAACAGTGGAAGCTCAATTTAAAACCACAAAGCTAAAATCTTTGGACAGACAATACTAACTTTACTTAAAATGTGATTTTAAACTAGAAAGAATCTGTTTTGATCTACTAAAACTTTTTAACATATCAAGGACGGTGAAAGTGTCTTTCAACCCCACGTGATCAGCCAGTACATTTGCATTATTCCATACTAACTTTATTTTATTATTTTTACATACCAACGTATAATTTACAATATTGATCCATATCGTATATACAATTACTATTTAAGGTATAACTTGGTAGAGAATGACGGAACTTGTTGCTTGATTACCCACACCACAAAAAATATCGCTTGTTTAAATTATACGTCAAAATGTTTTTGAGATAGCTATTTTTAAATTGACGTTAAACTATCGTAAAGTTAAGATAAGAAGTTGAATTTAGAATGCAGCGCCGTTGCCTGCTCACAAGTCATTAGCACGCGAGTAGAAAAATTAAAACATAAAAATAGCTTACAAATCAGACAAATTAAATAACAGGATTAAAACACACTGAAAAAACACATTAACATTATTTCTTCGATCGTCAGATCGAAGAAATAATGTTAATGTGTTTTTTTTTTCCACGATCACGATATTTTCATTTTTCTATGAAAAGACATCAACGCGCTCGGTAAAAGCTTTGTTCTCAGCACTTTTTATGTGTGTCTTTGCGTCACAATATTAGTGACATCATCAAACATCTATTTGTCTATACTTATAGTAAAGCAGTAAGTACGAAAAAGTCTGTACAAAGAAGATAATTAAAAAAAAAGTTCTATTGTTCTATGGTACTTAAAATAAGCTACTGAACAAGAATATATCATTTTTTTAAATCATGTCTTTCTGTTTGTCTGTATGTTTGTTTGTTCACGCATCACATAAAAACTACTAGACCGATGGCAATGCGGTTTTCCCTATTGGATAATTTAGGGTTTGACTTAAAAACTTGGGTACTTGGTATCTCAATCCGATGAGTAGAAGCCGAGTAATCGATAAAAACTTTTTGATGGCTTCTGCGGCGGCAATGCCAACAAGTTCGACAATGTCAAGTTTTATAAGATTTTGTTTAGATACTAGCTTACCCGCCCGCGACTTCGTACGCGCGGACTACTGTTTATCGCGAAAAAGCATCCTTTTTTCTTCTAGGGTATTAAAAACCAATGCAGAAGTAGGTATAGCACTAATGCTCTTGATGTTTTTTGTCAGACTTGTTATTTCGTTTCCATGGCAACCACAGACCATTCTGTGATGGCAACCGTCCCTTACAGTGATTAATCAACATTTTTCAGCTTTCCCGTAGAAACTTTCAATTTTCCGGGATAAAAAGTATCCTATGTTTTATTCCAGGGTATAAGCTATCTCCATTCTAAATTTCATCGATACCTGTCCAGCTGTTATCGCGTGAAAGCTTCCCAAACAAACAGACAACGTTTCACTTTTATATATTGGTATGGATAATAAGTCGCATTGTCACATCACAGTCAATTGTCAAAGTCATCGTTCAGTAAAATGGTGGTCGTTTTATTGAAAATTCCAAGGAAGCTTTGGAAAAAACACAAAATGATTTTATTTTTGAGTTTGATTCTGTTGCCCAGACTCTTGCACCTAATGGTTAATATTCCACCAATAATACACACTATCTGCGCCCCGCGGTTTCACCCGCGTGGATTATGATGATGGATGATAATGATGATGAAAAGTATGTATTCTATGTTTTCTATGTGTTAATCCAGGATATAATCTATTCTGGTACCGAATTTCATCCAAATCTGTTTAGTCGTTTGAGCGTGAAAGGGTAACAAACACACACAAACGCACTTCTAAAGATGATGGCGCTAATCGGTTTTTATGAATTTTATGACGTTTTGTATGGACTGTCAGTTTTAATGTATGGAGTTCTGCATCGCGCATACTATGTTTTCCACTCGATAAGAAGTATTCATTTTTAAAACTCTAAGCTCCGTTACGACAGTGGCTACACTTCTAAGATTTATAATATAATAATAAAATATATTCAATTCAATTCAATAATAAATAATATAATAATAATAAATATAATATAAAATAAAAAAATACACATATGTCTATTTGAGAACCTCCTCTTTCTGATGTAGGTGAATCGCAAAGAGGAGGTAACTTTTTTGATAAAAATGAACTACTGTGTTTTGTTATTATGACAGAATATTACTAAGTACAACATAAAACTCCGCCTTATAGGGGCCGTCCATTAATCACGTGATGTTTTTTTAGCATTTTTAACCCCCCCCCTTCCCCCTTTGTGAAACGTGGTGAGGTTTAAGACTAAACCCACCCCCCAAATCAAGTGTATTTTTAGTACCTACAAAGAAACTTATTTTTTTAGAATATTATCTTTAAATACAGGTATAAAGCACTGTGCTTTGTTAAGATCAACGTCGGTTTCATTACTCGGCGTCGGCGCACTCATTCACATTTTCGCGCACTACGCAGAGAATCTCTCTCGATCTACCGATCGATCATCGTGTGAGGATGCGTGAAGGACGAACATTGTGCATCTCTAGACTATTATTGCTCGGATTAGGTTGCTTGTGACATGAATTTACATGTTCCTTAACTTTCTTCTTTGTACAGAAGTACAATCCACTCCACTGACACGTCCTTTCCAAAAGTTGCTTACGATCCTTCTGCAGGCTAGGGCAATACAGGTCATAAAGCAATTTGTTAAAGCCCTCATGCGTTGGGGTAATGGCCATCGATAATCATATTATTCCATACTTCTGCGAGAACTTCTCCAGGCTTCTGAAAGTTTATTTTTTCAAGATTATTTTATTAGATGATAAGATATTTTGTTCTCCCTTATTCATCCAAATGGGTTCCATAAGAATCATGCGGAAGTATGAGTCCAGATAATTCCCGGCTTAAAGGCGCTATTCTTCTCTCGATGCGCTTGAACGCGCTTTTGGCAGGTGCATTCGTAAAGATGAATATTGCATCTAGATCATGCTCGACAAAGTGGTGTATGGCATGGGAAATAACCTTAATATCTCGGGAAATCTCGGGTTTTCGTCGGGTCCTCCATCAGATGAAATTAAAACAACTGGTTTCAGGCGTCCTTCTTCATCCCGCATAATTTCCTTGAAATTGTTGAGAGTAGCAAGCTATGAAAGTCCACAGCATGAGCAAAAGCTGTCAAAGAGGAATGTTGGCACTTCTAATCGCCACGTATGTTGGCCCTTAGTACGTAATTGCTTCAGCACGGCCCATATCATTTCCTTTTATGATGCACCCAGCATATACACTAAGGACCAATTTGTTCTTCGTAGCAATCACCCAATCACGATCAGGCAATGAGACACGATATTCGACATGCATCAGGAGAGGAGCTTGTTTATTTACCGCTGTCAAGCCAATAGGTGGGTACCTAACGCTAAGCACGTCAAGCAACATTTTTGGTCGCCACAATAAGATCCTTGGAAACGCTGGCATCTATTCTCGGGCCAAACCAAGTGTTTTTTCTGTCGCAAGATGATAAAGCCCGGGTGGGCTTTGCCAGCTTTTCCAAGTATCTTATTGTGGCGACCAAAAATGTTGATTGACGTGAGGCTTATGGTGATCTGCCTCAGGGCGACTCAATATGACAGGCACAGTGACTACATGTCTTTTACCCTCCAAGGTGGTATAATTTCTAGAGAGCAAGCGAAGGTACGTGCCACTCTTGAAATTTGAAATGCGTGCTCCTTCATGGAGGTCAGTAAGTGTTCGCCAACTGCGAACAATTTCTGAGCGACGTCGTTTCTCCGCAGAAGCACCAAACATAGCCAAACCAACAATAGTTTTTAGCAGTTGCAGTTGTAGCTATCCCAGGCGTGGGCGACCTGGGGCAGACCGCACCATAATAAATACACGTGATATCTTACTACACCCCCCTCTCCCTTGTGATATTTCGTGATTTTTGCCAAACCCCCTCCCCCCCCTTTCGAGCCTCACGTGATTAATGGACGGACCCCTAGGAGATCCGCCGGAGAACAAAGGTAACCGACATAGCTCAAAGAATTGGCAAGCTCAACTCGCAGAGCCGTTGGGGTAAACGAGCTCTAGATTGAAGACGGTGTTTAGGCAAACGTAGTGTAGGGCGCCCGCTGACTAGGTGGAGTGACGGCTTGCGAGCGGCGGCTGGCAGCGACTGGATTCACAAGGAGAGGCCTACGTCAGCAGTAGACGAATACAGACTGATGACGATGAAAAAAAATACACATAATGTTGATTTGAGAACCTCCTCTTTCTGATGTAGGTGAATAACAGCAATACAACTTTTTTATATTAGCATTCAAGGGTGTGTTCTAATTATGTCAAAATATTACTAAGCACAACCTTTTATTTATTCTGTGGCACAACATAAAACTGTTAGACAACCTGAAAGGCCTTACAGACTTATACGAGTACACTGGACTTCAAAACTTCTACCAACCACAATATTAAGATTAAGAGCGGCTAACTCGTTATACTTCTCATACAAACGCTCGTACGTGATCATGGCGTTGTAACCCATCTTTCTTTGAAATTTATGAACTAACTTGAACTTTGAAATTTTATCTTCAGCGAACTGTGTCTAGGTTTCTACAAAAGCAAAAAATAAAAATTTGGAGAAACAAATTCAGTATAAGCCTCCAAAAATCTGCTTCTTCGCACGAATTTTACCTTAACCTTAACCGTTCATAATGTACTCATAAATTGTAAAAGTAAAGAAAAAATCTTCGTAGAAACCTTGCATATGTAATGGAGATTCTAAATTGAAACCATTTATTTCACAAACTTATAAGGATTACTCAAAATGCGTACTTCCTGGAACAAGTTTTATGAAATTTCCACACACTATTTTTCGTTCAATGTTGTTATTATTGTTATAACGCGGAAGTTTCCGAATGCCAACCGAGCGTTCAGACGCTATCTCTCTTATTTTCATATTGTCTCTTTTTCATCGGATTGAGATACCAAGTACACCAGTTTTTAAATCAAAACTTAAGCTATCCAACAGTGAAAATTGTACCACAATCGGTACAGTAGTTTTAACGTGCACTTAGTACCACATTTTTTGAATTAATAGCTTTAATATTACATTGTATGGCTCCTACATATCGGATTGAGATACCAAGTACAGCCGTTTTTTGTCAAAACTTAAGCTATCCAACAGTGAAAATCGCATCGCAATCGGTGCTGCGCGAAGAGACTATACCTATTAGACCTATTTTTTGGTGTTTATATTTTTTTAAGTTATAAACGTTACTAATGGTATAATAAACTACAATTTTAAAGAAAGGTGATGAAATTTGCTATAAAACGTTTTTTATTAAAAACCTCTGACTTCTATAGTTTAGGAAAAATTGCATTTTTATAAATGTGGTACTGTTTTAGTGAGAAGTGTAGTTATAGCCCAAGTAGTAGCCCACTCAGCGTACCAAAAATGCTGGCGGCGGTGCTGGCAACATTGCTCCAGTTGTTGTGTAATGCGATCAAGTTAAATATTGCGGAGTATATATAAACTAGTTTCTACGCATTCTAAAATAATCTCGCGGCGGAACGTAAACGTAGCACGATTCAGCAATAACTCAATGCCAATGTCAAATAGAAAGGGGTATAAAACTAAAAACTAAGGTACATCACAACATTTTGAAATTTTTCCTAATCAAAGGAAAAAATTCAAAATGTTGTGATGTAGAGTTAGATTTTATTCTCAATCTTGTGTATCTTCGAGTGTTAATGTGTAATATTGGTGGAATATTAACCATTAGGTGTTCGTTAACGTGCACGAGTGCGGGCAAAAGAATCAAACGCAGAAATAAATGGCATCTTGTGATTTTTCCAAATCTCCCTCGGAAGTTTCAGTAAATGTCCACCATTTTACTGATTCGTGACTTTGACAATAATTGACTGTGACGTGACATTACTTTAAACTATACACTTGACATTGGCGAAATTGCTAGTAGGCCAATGCCTCCGCAGAAGCCATCCAATAAAAAAAAGGAGAAGAACTAAGGTTTTTTTGTGTAAGTCCATAATGTTGTGTACTAGCGTTTGATTTTATTCTCAATTTTGTGATTCTTCGAGTGTAAATTACACTATATATATATTATATATATATATATAATATAATAATAATAATATATGTATTATATACATATATATAATATGATATTTTAATCGGATTTTAGTTTTTCAACTTGTTATATGTCATGTTATAAACGCCTTGCGAGCTTGCGTTTAATTGATAGATTCAGGCGTTACTTTGCGGAAATCCATATTTAAAATGAACAAAATAAAAATATGTAGCTTACTTCCGCCAAAACTGTAAGTCAGACAAATGATAAATGGTAAAATTAACACAAGTAAAACCCCACGCTAAACAAAACCCAACCCCAGATTGAACCTTTTAAAAAAAAAAAATATATATATATATATATATATATACAAATAATATATATAAATATATACATACACAATAAAAAACCCCCAAGCTAAACAAACCCTACCCAAATACAAGTATCGAAACACTTATATATTCATATACATATAATATAAAAAAACACAATAAAAAACATATACCTCAATCCAAATACCAAACGTCTGACATCAATACGACACGTGTTTCGCCTCTGCACGAGGCATCTTCGGGTGATGTTGACTCGTCGAATGCTGGACTGAGAGACCAGCATTGCCGAGGTGATCACCATCATCCACAAACGAAAAACGTCCACTGCTGATCATATGCCCCCCCCGCTCCCTCCAGAATCCCACAACGTTACTTATAAGAAACAAATGTTGCTCTCCTAATCACATCTTTGAAGGTGACAGAGAGAGTTTGTACGACCGTGAGAGCGGTACTCCCTCGTGCCAGCGGTGGCCAAGGGGCGTCAGCGGTAACTGACTTCAAAAAAAAGTAGATACTTAAGTTGATGTGTATGTATGTAATATTGTTGAAAATGAGTTATATTCATATATGTTAAGTCATAAGTCATAAGCATTTATTCATACCGTAGGTACACATGGAACACTTGGTCATGTCAAACATTTCAATTTAAATAATTTAAGAGTACATAGTATAGTAACAAAAAAAATGTGCGGCTGTACAGAGGCGTTGTCAAACAATAATAAAAATGATAATAAATGACAATATGCATACAAGTTGTTGGTTATCAGCTGTAAAGAGGCTTTGTCAGAAATTACAAACTAACAAAAAGCAGCTGTAAAAGAGCCTTGTCATGGTTCACAAATAGTGTTAGCAGCTTTACAGGGCTTTGTCAAATACCTACCTAAGTTTGCACAGAGCTAGACGAACACCAAGCATATTTGTCATCAATGTAATTTTTATAATTATAATATGCCTTTTCCATTAAACTGTCCTTAACATGTTTTTTAAACTGAGTCTCTTTTAATTCCAATATCTCTTTCGGTATTTTATTATAGAATCGAATTGAATTACCTAAGAAAGATTTGCTACTCTTCTTAAGTCTAAAAGAAGGGAACAATAACTTATTTTTGTTGCGAGTATTAAAGTTATGAATCTCGCTTCTTTTAGTAAACATATTTATGTTTTTACGAGTGTACATTATATTCTCGTAAATATATAGGGAATGGATAGTCATTATATTTATTTTCTGAAACATTTCTCTGAGTGAAGTTCGCGGACTCAGATCATAAATTGCTCGAACTGCTCGTTTTTGCAATACAAAAACCACGTTTATATCTGCCGCTGCCCCCCACAGTAGGACACCATAAGACATTATACTGTGAAAGTAGGCATAGTAGACCAACCTCGCAGTGCTAACGTCTGTAAGTCTTCTTACCTCACGAATCGCGTGGACTGCAGAACTTAGTTTGCCACCTAGTTTTTTTATATGAGGTCCCCATTGCAGTCTACCGTCCAAAGTTAACCCCAGAAACAAAGTTGAATCCACTAATTCAAGCTTCTTGTCCATGAGTCTAAGATCACTATCTACTAGAGCTACATTGGGCATCGTAAATTTGACACATTTTGTCTTGGTAGGATTTAATACCATATTATTAGCGGAGAACCAGTCACTGACTTTTAACAAAACCTCGTTTACAGAACCCCAATCGCTATTACATCTTTTTACTTTAAATAAGAGAGAGGTGTCATCTGCAAATAGCACAATTTCTGTATTTGTTTGTGAGTGCAAGAGAAACGGCAAGTCGTTCACATATACTAAAAATAGGAACGGTCCCAAAATAGAACCCTGAGGTACCCCCATTGTGACAGTAGATCCAGATGAACTGACATTGCCAATATTGACACGCTGTTCCCTGTTTGATAGGTACGACTTCATAAGATTTATCGCTTTTCCACTAAGACCATAGTACTTAAGTTTGGAAATCAGGGTGCTGTGGTCAACACAGTCAAAGGCCTTGCTGAGATCACAGAAGACTCCGATTGCGTCACATGACTCTTCCCATGCATCCAGAATGTAACTAAATAGTTTTGAACCAGCATCGATAGTAGAACGTCCTTTTGTGAACCCGAACTGCTGTTCGTGTAAAATATTACTAGTGTTAAAGAATGCCAGTAATTGGTTCAAAATTAACTTTTCAAATACTTTGCTGATCGATGGCAAAACTGAAATAGGCCGATAGTTACACGGATCTTCCTTACATCCGGACTTAAAAATAGGAATTATTTTACTGTGCTTCATCATACTAGGAAACAGACCTTTATCTATACATGAATTAAAAAGTTCTGCTAAGTAAGGAGCAATTGTCACAATAATACTCTCCAATACTTTAACTGAAAGGCCCCATAAATCTTCAGTTTTTTTAATTTTAAGTGACCTGAATGTTTTAATAATAGTTGTTGATGTTACTGAGTGGAATGCAAAAGAAGTAGACGGTTGCTTAGCGTAATTTTTTAAAATAGATTCTGCTGTTATGGACGAAGCATTTAAATTACTCGTCAACTTTATTGGAATATTACTAAAATATGTTTCGAAGGCGTTAGCAACTTCCAGTTTGTTGCTAACTACCTTATTGTCAATAATCAAGGTGCAGGGATTCTCAATTACTTTACCCTTGCCGGTCTCTTTTTTAATTATATTCCAGGTAGTTTTAACTTTATTGTCAGACTTTAAAATTTTATCCCTAATAAAAAGAGACTTTGCCGTCCTGCATACTTTTTTAAATATTTTAGAGTATTGTTTAGCATATTGTAAAATTGCACTATCAGGAAAATTATTTTTTTGCTCATAGATTTGGTACAGTTTATCCCTGCTTATAAGAATTCCACGAGTAGCCCATTCTGCAAATTTGAAGTTACGACTAGTTTTAATTTCTGTAGGCTTAAATATATTTGTAAATTCCGAATGAATCAACCTAAGCAAATCATCAAATGCTTTATCTGGGTCTTCAAAGCCTTTAACCAGATTATCTATGTTATCCTCGATTGCACAGTGAAAATTCTCAGTGCGTTTTTGAGTTATTGGTCTATAAGTAATTTTATGTTCAGCTTCCTTAGTGTTACCAATGAAGTTAACAGACTGGCCCCTGTGATCTGATCGAAGATTATCTATGAGAGTTTTGTCATTATGCTCGAAATCGAGGAAAAGTTGTTAGTCTATATGAGTATCTGAACAAATATAACAAATTTCGCGAATGTATGTATGTATGTGTGTATGTTTGTCCACATTTTTCCCGGAAACTACAAATCCGATTGCAATAATTCTTGTTTATTTACTTTCAGTTTCTTTCAACTTAGGGAATAGTTTAAGTTTTATCAAAATCGGTTCAGGAGCTTAAGAGATTTCGACTAGACTATTAACTGTTTCCAGTATGGCTTTCTTTTTAGCGAACGGAATTAATTAAGTACTTCATTTTCTTAAAGCCTACTTTAACAAAAGTAAAATGTGATAAATAAAATCTAATGAAAAATTTATTAAACCGACTTTAAATCGTATAAAACTTACAAGAAGGTTTTTTATTGTGCTCTGTGCCAGGATAAAAAAAAAACTTTTATGTTTTATATGATTTGAAGTAGGTTTAATATTTTTTAAGTTAGTTTTTATTTGTTTACGGAACCCTATAAGAGTTATTCGGCAGAACGGCCGTTGCTTGTAGCATCCGAGACGGTTTATGCAACAGTGAACGATGAAGTCGTACACGCCATGTACAGTTGTGTTTAATTGAGTGTATACTCGTAGCACGTGGTGAACATGAGGCGCATTGTTCCACTTGGTCGTATACCATTATTTAGTTTTTGCAAGGTTTATTTAGCTTTAATATGTTTGTTATGTTGGCGGTTAGTTTATCTTGCTTTAAAGTATAGTTCAGGGGATTTAATTACTAGAAAATATGTGCTTGTTATAGGATACATTTATATTACACTTCGAGCGAACAACCACATCCGCAAGATAATAGTTGGCTCTTACATAGTTACTATCACAACTCTGTAACATAATAAGTCTTAAAACAGCTTTAATAAATACGCATCAATTTCGTGTAAAATCAGAATTTTTCGACTATGATCTACGCAAGAAATATTTTGTACAAATACTTATGCTCAAAATAGTCGATCCTAAAATAATGCCCGTTGTAAAGTTCGTTAAAAGTATAGGTAATCGAGGTCACAATCTAAACCTACCGTAAAGTATCGGTACTGAATCGGTTAATGTCGTAATCGTGTAATTTTTCTAGACTCTGGCCATTTTGTTCATTATCGGCCGGCCAGTTATGAACGTTCTAAATGATGTAAGACACGGTCGCCCAGTGCCGGTCGCGTAATGATAATATTCGGGGAATAGAGTAGTGCACTATTGACTTTATTCTATAGGCAATATAAACGGCTGACGGCTGGTTGGTCTAGTGGCTAGTAACCCTAGGAACGAAATCAAACGGTCGCGGGTTCGAATTCTGCAAGGGGCAATCATTTAGACATTGACATAGACATATCTTTATTGTGACAAAAAACAATAACAAACAGGGAAATAAAATTATATAAAAGACTAAAAATAGGTACTACCTACAATAACGTTTTTTTGCCACAAGCCAGCCCCAACTCAGCATAATGCTGGTTGCAAAACAACCAGCGCTGGTCTTCCATTGGGAACGACAGGTGACGTCACGCACGGAATACACTACAAAGTTGTACAACATTTATCTATGCACACATATTTTATGACGATTTATACGAATCAGTGATCGGAAATCAGTAATTATATGCTGGCAACACTATCCTAAAACAACACAAATAAGCCAATCCATCTATTTGACAAAGCATCCAACTCCGTTAAATTCTCTTTTTCAACACGCTTAAATATAACAGGTGAATTTAAAACTCAAAAACTGAATTTTGAGGTTAAGTACAAAGACTTAACAATGTTGATGAGCAGAAATGTTTGTTTCCGAGTCATGGATGTTGATATTCGTATTTATGTATGTTTATCCGTTATCTAGTGCCCATATTACAGGGTATCCTAGTGTGGGGCTAGGTAATTGGTGAATGGAATTATCACGAATAAAAAAAAAAAATTGCAACTTCCTTGCACTGGCATATTTGCCTACACGTAATATATCACATACCTATCAGCTCTGACTGATACACATCCCCATCTCCCCTTACCCCCTTACAATTTCTCAATTTTGGAAAATAAACCTCGAGTAGCCCTTAGATTTCTATAGGGGTCTTCGATTAAAATGGGAAATACTGCTCAATTTATTATTTACCTCAGTTTCTCAAATTTTCTCGAAGACCCCTTAGAGTTTGACCTAAATTGTTCTCTATGCGATTTCTAGAAAATCTGCTAAAACAGGCGAACAAAAATGCATGGTGGTTACCTTGCATTTTTGTTCGAATGATACATCGAGGTATCCCTAAATAAGTATATATAGGGATACCTCGATGTATCATTTGAGCAAAAATGTAAGGTACATTTACATATCGAGGTATCCCTAGATAAGTATATATAAGGATACTTCGATGTATTATTATTCGAGCAAATATGTAAGGTACATTTACACATCGAAGTATGCATTTTTGTTTGCCTGAATACAGATATCCCTAGATATACTTATGCAGATACCACATCAATCTACTACAATAATGTACACACTTTAATTAAGTATCTTCATTCTAGTGATCGCAAAAAGGTTTTTATTGTTTCTACTAGCTGTACCCGCGGCTTCGCACGCGTGGTGTTTTCTTTAGGTTCAAAGTATCATAATGTGCTATTCCAGGACCAATACACCAACATTTGATCAAAATTTCTTTAGCCGTCAAAAATACTTTTATCAATTGCTCGGCTTCTAACTCACAAGATTGAGATACCAATTACACCAAACCCTAAGCTATCTAAAAATGAAGCCGCATTGCAATCGGTCCAATAGTTTTTACGTGATGCGCGAACAAACAAACATACAGACAAACAGACAGAGCGACACGATAAAAAAAAAACATGTTCAATATACTTTTTAAGCACCCAAGAGCATTTTTTTTATTTACGGTCTTTTTACAGTCTTTTCCCTACTTATTGCTTTATTATAAGTATAGATATATGACTGAGTCAATTTGCATCAAAAAATTCGTCTAGTAGTTTCAGCGTGATACGTGTTCTTTTTAATAATTTTCAAACCCTTGCGGAAACGGATGAAATGTATCCATCATCCTACCTCGTAGTATAAACTCAAATTTACACAAAAATAATTGATGTGGAATTGTCCCGAATATAAAAAAATAATAAAAAAAACATACCAAGTTTTATTTCAATTCATTCAGTAGTTTCTGTGTGATGCGCGGTCAAGATACGGACAAACAGACAGACAGACAAAAATAAAAGATATCTAATATAGAGAATCATCCAAAAAATATTATTTATTACTTAAATATTAACATAACTTTGGACCCATATCCCGCTTTAATTTTTCGGGATAAAACGTGTCCTCAATTTTAACCCATCATATAAATTAAGACAGTGCCAAGTTGCATCAAAACCCATTAGTTTCAGCGTGGTACGTGTACTTTTAAATAAATTTCAACCCCTATCCTGCGAGAACCCATTAATTTTTCGGGATGTAAAGTATCCTATGTCCCACCTCGTTGTATGAACTCAAATCATACCAAGTTTTATTTTAATTCATCCAGTAGTTCCGGTGGCGTGATGCGCGTCCAAGATACAGACAGACAGACATACAGACAAAAATGGAAAACATACAGTTTAGGCTTCAGTATCGAACACAAAGAAAACTCCAAAAAAAAAACCCAATATTTTTAATGTACAGAATTTGGACCTGTCCTACCTCGAAGTATGAACTCAAATCATACGAAATTTCATTTGAATTCAGTGAGTATTTTCGGCATGATGCGCTCCCAAGGTACAGACAGACAGACGGACGGACAGACAGACACAAACAAATATTACAAAAATACAGGTTTGGCTTTAGAATTGAATAAAGAACGGCCTCAAAAAAAATTTACAAAATAGCTTCAATTTACAGAATTTGGGATATTATCCCGCCGGAAACTCTTTATTTTTTCGGGATAAAAATTATCCTCAATTTTCACCCATTATATAAACTATGACTGTGCCAAGTTGCAACAAAATCCGTCCAGTAGTTTCAGCGTGATACGTGTTCTTTTAAATAACTTTCAACGCCTATCCTGCGGGAACCATTTAATTTTTCGGGATTAATAGTATCCTATGTCTTACCTCGTAGTATGAACTCGAATCACACCAAGCTTCATTTAAATTCATTCAGTAGTTTCGGCGTGATGCCTATCCAAGATACAAACAGACAGACAGACATACAGACAGACAAAAATGAAAAATAAAAACAGTTTTGGCTTCAGTATCGAACATAGTCACTTGCAATATTTAAAAAGCTAGTTAAGAGTTTTTATCTCTCTCAGTCATTGTAACTAGGATCTCCTTAAATTTTAGAGGTATCTATATATATATCTATATGTGTTGGATTCTATATATATTATTATTATTTTTATTATTATTTTTATTTATTTAATTTTATTATCGTATGTGTATTTGTATTTAATGGCATATATGTATATGTTTATTTATTTTTATTAATTATTTCATAATTATTATTATTTCTATATATATATATATGTGTATATATTTGTTTTAATTGTTTACACCGCCATCCTCTCTCACTCCATTATTTCTTTCCATCCAAAGGTTGACTGGAAGAGATCGCTTTTAGCGATAAGCCCGCCTATTATACTTTAGTTATAAGATTGTTTCTATTTGCTGTAATTTTATTTTTTTAAACTTTTGTACAATAAAGTATTATCTATCTATCTATCTATCTATCTATAGAGTACCCTCCAAAAGAATTTTTTAAAATATCTTTATTGTAGAGAATTGGACCCGTTACAGTTTTATTATAAGTATAGATAAAGAAAATGAATAGTTAGCAATACAATACAATAAAAAGATAATAACTTCAACCATTTAGGTACAATATGCTGTTTACTGAATGCGTTGGAATTATAATATTATGTGCCACACGTCGAGTCTTGCCAGCCTTATAATTTAAACATTAAAACAGCAATTCTAAGAAATGCAAGGTCTCGCAACGGAAAAGCGATTTTAAAAGTAAAACTTATTTAACTAACGTGTATAATTTTACGCACCTCAATTACTCGAGCATTAGAGAGTAGGCTTTTATTTTAATGTAGTACTCGTTTCTCTAGACGACGTCGTCTGACAGCGTACGGACTGGGTAAGAATGGTGTCGGTCGACCCAGTTGTTCAACTCTCCATTATACTGTGGAGTTATCGAGATTAGCGCGTGGCCTAGAGAGGACAAGACAGCGGCTCATTACTGTATTATAAGCTTTCATTTAACTTCATGTTATATGTTAAGTAACTATAACAATAGACCACTTATCTAGACCTAAGTTGACTCGTACACAAACGAGTACAGTTGATCAATCAATGTTAGGGGAGCCAAGTGGACGGAGGCGATCATTCAACATATTTATACATGTGACCAGAAGCAGTCAGGAGTCACAGGTTTTTTTAATGTACCTATTTTAATAAAACTTATTTATAGAGAACTTAGTGACGAGACGAGTCGTTAGTGGTAGGTAAATGCTATAACAACTCAGTGCCTCCTAGAACTTCGGAATGCAAAATAACCATTTTTATTACCACGATTTAATTCAGTCACTTTCTTGTCTGTCTGTCCGTCTGTAGTTCCGGGTGGAATTATGCAACTCAAAGAGAACTTCTCGATTAGCTATCCGGCTGAAACTTTCAGGGTATCTCACAAACCGATGAAAATGCATTCAAAAAATATATTAAATAAACGTGTTTTTAGATTAGTTTTTTAATCTTTATTTGCTGCTTGTTACGATCAAGGAAGTTATATGTAGTTACGTACAACTGGAATGATCTCTTCAAAGAAAATGCGGGGTATCGATTATTTGACCTTGAAAACGATTTAAAAATAAACAAATAATTTTCCAAAAAAAAACGACTTCATAATAAAAATGCTATTTTGTAAACAACCACTAAAAAGAATAAAATAATTACAATTGAGTCAGAACAGTATCACTTTTTCAAAACTACCAACGTAATAATAAGGCATAAATACAACATAAGATAAGAAAGAGTTTTTTGAAGGCGGTGCCAAACCCAGGCATCATCTAAATCTAATATCTTTACAAAATTATATGCATATAAGAATTTGTGGAAACGACTTGGCATATCTCGCCGACTATAACACTACTAACTATAAATAAATTAGGGGCCATAGTTATATTTAAACGGGACTTAATCGCGCTGAAAACTTAAATTAGGGGCCTTTAGCTATTACAACTTTTATACTCAAAGGCCCCCGGAATGGTGCGAAAATTGAGGGCCGTTGAAAATCCTCATCTCCAATCCATACCAATATATAAAAGTGAAACGTTGTCTGTTTGTTTGTTGGTTTGTTTGTTTGTTTGGGGCGCTTTCATGGGATAACAGCAGGACCGATTTTAATGAAATTTTGTATGAAGATGCTATATACCATAGAGAAAAACATAGGATACTTTTTATCCCGGAAAAGGGTCCATGCGTGCTGGGCGCAGCTAGTAAACTAAACTCGTGTGTGTACCTATCTTTTGTGCCATGCATTTTCTTATGTCGGTTCGATTTGACGGTGTGAAACCAGACTTGTTTAAACATTCTTGATTATTAAAACTATTACATAATTTATTGAGATATTGGGGCCATGTGTATCGGGAGCTCATCAAATGTAGTGGGCTAGAACATTTGGGCAGCTCAAATGTTCTAGCCCACTACGAAAGCCCAATGTTTTTTTTTAGAGAATTATTATAATATTCCCATAAAAGATTGCAGAGGATAAAGCTACGACAATGCTTCAAATATATCGTGTAAGTAAACTAGTCTACAAGCAAGAATCAAGGAGAAATATGAATTTGGCTCTTTTGTACTATGTGCGGGACATTCACTAAACTTGGTACGGGTGGGTCCATGCTGCTGGATGTGTATCAGAGGCAACAAAGTTTTTTGAAATGGTTCATAAAGTGTATGACTTTTTTCGGGCTCTACCCATCGATGGATATATTGAAAGAATATTTCGGTTCAAAAAAAGTTGTTAAAAGTCTTTTACAAACTAGATAGCCCGAGCTGATTACTGCATCACTACTGCGCTTTGTATGAAGGTCATAAAGAAATTATGGAAACTTTGATGTCCATCGAGAAACCAGAGGCGAAGCAACGGCTTCGCATTTTTCTGGGCAGACTAACGAGTCTGCCCAGAAAAATGGGAAACCTAGAATTTGTTATAATTACTAACGGAAATTAGGAGCTCTATATTGGAAAGAGTAGTCAATACAAGTAACTATCTTCAGAAAGAAACAATAAACTGGATGTTGCAACTAATCTGTTTATGTACTTGGTGATTTTATTATTAGCCTCAGAGATAAATTTTATGACTTCGAATAGTCCGCCAAAGAAAGACACCCGGAATGTTATTACAAGGACCTATCTCAAAGAACAAGACCTACATCTTGTTCTTTGAGATAGGTCAAAAAACACACACATTCGGAAACTTTCAGAACGGAGCTTCTAAAAGCTTACGTCAGACTTAATTTGATAGCTCTGTCTGTCCAACTGAATGGAAGAGAGAAATTCAAAGTAGAAACCTTTCTTCCCATAATTGATTCCCTGGGCGTTCATCTACAACAGCGATTAAGTTCTTATAAGAGCATTAATCAACGTTTTGTTTTTTTTTTCGCTGGAAAACTCTGAATTCCGAAAAGTTGAGACATAAAGTTTGCAAAGAATTTTTTGAAATCTATTATGGAGACGTTAACGAGAAAGAGTTGGAAATGGAATGTCTACATTTAACAGAATACTTACTTGAAAATTGTTGAAAGTGAAAATAAAAATAATAATAAAGTTTATTTACCAAAAGAACAACAATTATACACATGGAAGCAAAAAGTAAAAATTTAACAATTTGGTACATATAAAAATAAAAATAAAGGTTCCAAAAAATATATAACAACGGCTTCACACTAGGGTCTAGGCCCGTATCGTGGAAACTGAAAAAATATATCCCTTAATAATTATATCACATAATCGTTTGAGGTTTGAGGCATCCTAAAGATTTCCAATTAACGCATGCAAGGGAGTACCTATATATGTTTATGTGTGTGTGTGGCTGAGAGGGTGTATTTGTGTGTGTGTGAGAGGGTGTGAATTAGCGTGTGTTGTTTTATGTTGATTGCTCACAAATAAATTATATTTTCAGAATCATTATATGACTGTGTTAGTAGCCATTTTTTGTCAATTTTACAGGCTTTAGTGGTACTATCATTCTTAATATCACATAGGTACCTTAAGTATTTTGTTGTTAAATGACTCTACAATGACACCATGCAGTACCACTAATGACTCTATCCAAACAGAATATAATCACTACGTTTTAAGATGCGGGACCTCCCTACTAGCCAATGAAAGCAATTTGGCAGAAATTTATTATTAATGCATCCAAAATTACTAACATTAAAGGTCAGACGTTAGCCTATCTTGACAATGCTACCAACCTAACGGATAGAGTAGTGCTTTCTTGCACATATTCTTGGTTTTATCGATATCGATAAAACATGCATGCCCTCGTCAAGGTTTCATATTAATGAAAGACGGTTCCAATAAGCACAACGTTGTTTTCTCACAATGCAACAAAGTTGGGCTTATTGGATACCCATTGCAACAGGTAACTGTGGAGCCATGTAATAAAAAACGTAGAAATAAAACACTTTTGAACAACGGAACATTGTATTTATAATACTTTTTTACAAAGTAAATACGAAAATGAATTTTGCAAGCATAGGTAAGCTTACCTACAGTGCTTCACTCTGAATTGAGATGTTGCGATGTACCTACTCTACCTTTATCTCACGCACTCACACTCATAAGTGTATGTTACGACTGGTCTCTATAGGAATGTATGCTAGATCCTCATTTTCTGTATCTGGAAATAAACATGTTGATTAATGTTATGGAAATAAGTTATAGGCAGCCTGACCTAGACTACGATAGCTTTATCGATAGTTAATAGTTCTTTGACCTTGCGCATCCCTAGTGTTAAAACAATATGAAAATACAAAATGAAAATCATCTAAATTATCATTTATGGTCACGTTGATGGTGGCACTAAGTAATATCATATTAATGCTTACCGAGGCTGATCAATAGGAAATTATGCCATAAATTTCCTTTTTGTTCTGGTTTTCGCGATTGGCGCGAACTCCACATAAAACACACCTGATGTAGCTTTCTCAAGTTGGTGGCATTTTAAAATTATCATTTTAAACTGGTTTAATACTATAAACTGATGATTCTTCAAAGAAAACACAAAACGGTACGTTATTAACAATAATATGAATAAAATTATAAATTCGCAGAACACTAAACTTTGGATTTTCCTTGTCTTGACAAATTTCAATGGACCATAGAGTATATAGTAATAGTGTGACTACGAGTCTTATATTTTGTAGCTTACTCGTTGTCACACCAAGCAGTGTGACCACGAGTAAAAATAATTCCTCGTGGTCACACTAGTGTGACAAAACGGTGTGACCACGAGTCCGTCGCCAATATTATCATGTTTGGACTCTATAGTTCGTTCTTTTTGGTCCTTTCATTGGGATCTGAAAAACAAATGAACTTCACTGTTCTGCCAAAGACCATACATTTGAGAAAAATTAGAGAATTTATTTGTGGTTGCGCCGGACTGACTCTATCTACCATATGTTTAAATATACCTATTTTTTATACACATAACATGGAATAGTCATGTGCATTACACACTTCAAAATAAACACTTCAGAAACAAAATGTTACACACAAGGAGGTTTTTAACTGACTTAAAAAAGGAGGTTCTCAAGTTGATGTCGTGTATGTATGTGTGTGTAATATTATTTAAATCTATATGGGTGTTTAAGCTCCATACCAATATATAAAAGTAGAACGTTGTCTGTTTGTTTGGGGAGCTTTCACGCGATAACGGCTGGACGGATTTTGATGAAATTTAGAATGGGGATAGCTTATACCCAGGAATAAAACATAGGATACTTTATATCCCGGAAAATTGTGTGTTTCTACAGGAAAACTGGAAAATGTTGATTACTCACTGTAAAGAACGGTTGTCATCACAGAATGGTCTGTGGTTGCCATGGAAACGAAATAACAAGTCTGTCAAAAAACATCAAGAGCATTGGTGATATACCTGCTTTTGCATTGGTTTTTAATATCCTAGAAGAACATAAGATGCATTTTTCGGATAAAAAGTTGTCAGCGCGTACGAAGTGCGGGCGGCAAAACTAGTATGTACTAAAGTTCATGTATGTATGTATGTAGGTATGTGATATTGTCAAAAAAACCTTATATTAATATATACATATCTTTATATCTTTAAGAGTATCAGAACAAATATACCAAATTTCACGAATGTATGTATGTTTGTCCACGTATTTATCGCAAAATACAAGTCTGTTCACAATAATTATTGTTGTAATAGTTTCAGTATCTTTCAAGATATGGAATATTAACTGTTTCCAGTATGTTTTTTTTCTTAGCGAACAGATAAGTACTTAATTTTCTTAGGACTACTTTAACGAAACTAAAAAGCAAGAAATAAAAAATGTACGAAACCTAATTCAAATACGTATAAAACTTTAGAGAAGAAATAATTTAAAAAATTGAGGTCTGTGCTAGGCAAGTGCCTTTTTACTTTTGTCGGTTGCGCAAAGACCTCAAAAAATATGAATTACCTGTTTATTTCTTTTAAGTTTTATACCATTTGAAGTCCATACTTTTTTAAATATTGGTATTAACATAAAGATATTTTTTTATAGTGTATATGTTTATGAAAGTCTTGACTATGTGTATAGCAATATAATGATTTTACACGACAGCCATTTGGACGAAGGCCTTTATACGCGCTATGATAGGTCTCCGGTAGGTCTCCGCTAAGCATAAAATACATTGAACAATCGTTTAATTAACTCGATATATCAGACTTCATTTTGGCAATTCGCGTTTTTGGCTTTATGCGCGCTTGGTATTTTGAGTAAGTATTATTACATTAAGTCAAAACTACAAATCTTTTTTTTTTTGGTAACTTGCGTTTTTGGCATTATGCGCATTTGTTATTGTGCGTAAGTATTATTTCACTAACGCAAGACGCCAAAATCTTTTGATTTTGGCATTTTGCGTTTTTCACTCGAATTGCGCACGTTTTTGTACACCGCAGCAATCGCTTTCTAAATATAAAGCTGTAGCACCCTAAGAACCCCAGCTTCACTATATAACGTGTCTGTCGGGAACCTGAAGGGCTTCCCCAACATTACATCACTGCCCGCTGAGCAAGTTCTAGTTCAATTATGCCCGTTTTTGATGCGCCACCCCATGCTAGGTTACAGTATGATAAAATCGATTGGCAAAGTGACATATAACACACATACACATGATGGTGTATTACATACACCACCACAGGGGTTTTTGTGTCACAGGAATATTTAAGGGCTTTCATAACATAAATCAGTTTCCGGACACGACCTGTCAATTTTTTGATGTGATGCTTAAACGTTAGAGTCCCGTCCATGCACACCAAGGTATCGGATTTGATCAACCTGTTCAATATAGTCACAATTGCATGGGACCTTAGAAGAACATCCAGCAATTATACCACAAGAGTGAGTTTTGATACACAGGTTGCTCAAAGGCTTAGAATGAGCGGTTTTTAGAAGGTAACAAATTTAGTTTTTTTTAGTGTTGAGGGTTAAAAGATTCCGATCCAGCCATGTCGCGACCTGCCTTTGCTAATTGGATAACTTAATGCCATGACTTATCCCGGAAAATTAGTACTGTATCATCTGCATAGCGGATAATGTCTGCCCGGGGATAGATAGGCCTAGAACGTCATTGATATAGATAGCAAAGAGCGTAGGTCCAAGAATACTGCTCTGGGGACCCCGTAAAATACCGAAGACTCATCACTAATTTTTGACCCCAGCCTAACACATTGCCTACAGGTTGGAACCACTCAAACGCAATATCTCGAATTCCTAGCTTCCAGCTTTTTCATCAGAATTAGAATCGACACAGTGTCAAAAGCCCTAGCAAGGTCAAGGAATACCCCAACACAGCGCAGGTTTTGGTCCACGGCTGCAGAGACTGTATTTGTAAGTAAAACTGTAGCGTCTTCAGAAGATTTGCCACGCCTAAAGCCCAATTGTCTCTCCGATAAATACAATTTGTCTTCAAGATAGTCAACCAGTCTAATATTGACAACCTTCCCCAGCAATTTTGAAAAAACACTCAGTAAAGATGTAATTATTGAGGCAATCCTTAGCACCGTCCTTGTGTACCACTACCGCAAGTTTCCAGCTATCAGGAAAACACCCACTGTTTAGGCTAAGATTGCAAATGAAGGAACTAATAGCATATTGGAAATATAATTATCATGTTTTGAAAGAATACAAAATTGAAGACACATTTCCAAATGTAGAAATAGCATTGAGAATGTTTTTAAGCATGATGGTAGCTAACTGCAGTGGAAAATACTCCTCCAAATTGAAAAGTTTTTATTTATTAAGAAGTACTTACAATGCTTCAAGAGAGATTAACAAGTTTGTCGCTGAAGTACATAGAATGTGATATGAACAAAATATAGATTTTGAAGAAGTGATTAATGATTTTACCCATCTCAAATCTAGAAGGGTACCCCTTCAATCAACATAAATTATAGTCTGTGCAAAAAATCTGATACTTTATACGTGAGAGAATAGTTATTTGTTAAGCAAAGCTGCAAAGTGTTTTTTGGTGCGAGTACTTGTATTGAAACCTGAGCAAGCGAAGGATTCTAGGATTGAATCACGAGCGAATGGTTTAAAATATAGAATCCTGAGCGTAGCGAGGGTTTCAAAAGTACGAGATGCAGAATAACTTTGCAGCCGTGCGAAACACACAACTATTCACCTCACTACAGCGAGGAAAATGCTAGGTACAAGAAAAACATCTTAAATAACATTTTAAATTAGTGTTTAAAAAAATAATAAAAAGTGGGCCATCGTGGGATTGCTTGGCAGATGAATAAACATAATAGAGAAGAGTCGAAAAGAATCCAATAGAATAGAATCGAAACGAGTCAAATAGAGTAGAATAGGATTTAAAAGAATCAAATAGAAACAAATATAAATTTAAAAATAATTAATATAATAATTATAATAATAATAATAAAAATAATTTTAATATTTTGTATTCTCTATTCGTTTCTAAGTCAATTAGAAACGAATAGAGTCGATTAGAGTCGAGTAGAACCGAGTAAAGTCGAATAGATTAGATTGAGTCGAATAGAGTCGAAATGAGACGAATAGAGTCGAGTAGAATCGAATAGCGTCGAGTAGAGTTGAGTAGAGTAGAATAGAGACGATTAGGATTGAAAAGAGACGAATAGAGTCGAGTTGACTTAAGTAGAGTCGAGTATAGTCGAGTAGAGTCGAATCGAATCGGATAATAATATAAAAGATTTAAATAAGTATTACAGTATTTCCAGTGGATTGCTGGTATAGAAAATTATTGAATAGAGAGGTTCAAATTTTAGAAAATCTTTCGACGCTAGCCGGTAAAATGCACTTTTCGAATGACAAAGAGAATCTTTCCGAGCTTGTGAGGTGAAAATAGACTTCCGAGCGTAGCTTCCGAGCCAAAGTGAACTTCCTTTTCACGCATTTTCTTTTTAAATTACATTTCCGGTGAGACCACTTTTGTAGAGAGATATCATTCCAGTTGTACGTAAATACATAGAACTTCCTTGGTTACGATATTACCTCTGTATGAAAGATATTTGTCTATTTAACCCCCGAATAAAGAGACGGGTGTTATAAGTTTAGGGTGTGTATCACTGTGTGTGTGGGTATGTGTGTGTGTGTGTATGGAAGGGTGTGTGCATATGTGTGTTGTGTGTGTCTGTGGCATTATCGTAGCTCACAAACGAATTGTGTTTGTAAGCTGATGTGATCGAGATAGTTCTTAGCTATATGGGGGAGGGGAGAGGTGAGAAAAGAGGGGTGAGAATTGTAGCTTCCAAACGAATACACTGATTTAGATGCGGTTTTTTTATGTTTGAAAGCTAAGGTAAAGGAGCTGGATCTTAGCTGTATGACAGCGGAGGGGGGAGCTGAGAAAAAGGGGGTGCGAATCGTAGCTTCCAAACGACTGGACCGATAGGGTGTGGCAACGCTCTAGGAAGCCGAAATTAGCCGAGTCTCTTTCCAAAGACCAATGTGCATTATTTATCGCCGGGTACTGTAAGAGCACACAGTATATACATATATAGTCCTACTATATGTACTGTGCTATTACGTCCATTCTAGGGATGCGTGGTAGAGAGAGAGAGAGAGAGAGAATAATGCATGCAACTTAATGTAGAAACAAGCACACATAAAAAAAAAATATAACCTCCACCCCCCATTGTAGCTAAGAAGTGTCTCGATCACATCAGTTTTCAAACGTTAAATCCGAATCAAAATGTGTCCATTCCACACCCCCATCCCCATTATAGCGAAGAATCATCTCGTTTACCTCAGCTTTTAAACCACAGCTAAATCGGTCCATTCGTTCGAAAGCTACGATTCGCTTAATTTAATTACAACGATTACATTTAATTCTGGCTAAATGTTACGCTAGAGTTAAATCATAAGCATAGGAATAAATGGAAAACTCAACCGACGTTAAACAGCACACTAATTGATTTATTGCTCAGTCGTACATAGAGTGCAACACATTAGAGCCCGACAGGCTTCCATCATAAGAATACAAGGACTCCATACTACTATTGCCAATATGAAAATGGCTATGTCGCTTAACTGTCTCCATACATTGAGCAAGCTCAGAAAATGCGGATAAAACCATGGACACATGTAGTATAAAGAAATGCATGGCTTTTTTCTCAAGGTAGCCATATAAAGGCTGCAATGAACTAAAGGCTCACGATCAGAGGAACATCGACCTGCACAGTGATCTCGAGCTTCCCTCGATAGTTCAATATATGAAAAATGCCTCTCGCCGCTACTTTGACGCGGCACTTCATCACCCCAACCCTCTAGTAGTTCAGGCCTCTGACTACACGACAGACGCGACAACAGACGCACGGCCCCTTCGTAGACGCCCTAGAGACATCTTGAGCGATCCGGACGATGAAATCGCTGCCGCAGTGCAGGCAGCGATTGATTCGCCCACTCCGTCATCTTCACCATCTTTCAACACAATTAGACACAGACACCGACCTCGCCGGATGCGAGGTCGAAGGTCCCGTAATTAATTTCGACTTTATTCGCCTTCGAGTTTCTTGCCGATTCTTCTCGAAGGTGTATTCCGAATCGGTGGTCAGTTATGCAATTCATTTAAAGGGCTCCAGCCATTTCATGAGGGCCCTCTCGATCACTACCTAACAGTAGAGATCGAGGGGTGTTTAGTTCGATACTCCCCAAGTAATCAATGGCAACTGTCCAAGCCGAGGTTCGTACCCCCTGGGTGCCCTTGAGCAAGTGGCCAAAAACTTAACTTTGGCGTGCGCCTTCTGCGTCACGCATTGCGGCGGAGCGCTTTTGCGCCCGCCCCACCGTCCGGTGACGCTGTAGAGGTCTCACGTTTTCGGATTTTCTTCTTCTTCTTTTTAAGTTGCAGTCTCTTTTTAGGGTCCTTATCAGGCATATGAGGCATATAGCTTGTCGCAGGAGAGTCTTCCATCTTTTCCTTTATCATTTTAAAACGTTTCATTGCAGTTACTCTCATTTTAATCTGTTTTAAAGTAGAGATGACGCCGGTATTATTGATATTACGCATGCACGAGGTATATGCTTGTTTTGGATTATTTGCTAAAGTTTTCAACCTCTGGTAGGAATGTATTGGATCGATAGCTGGTCTGTAGCTAGAGCGTGCAACGTCTTTCATAGTAGTACATCCTAACTTCGCAATGTCAATTAAAGATTCCGATAATAGAATCGAGTCACTGGTATTTTTATATCTTTGAGCTTGCTTCATCAGTTTCTTTTCATTTTTAATTCGTTCTCTTTGTCTGATTTTGTCTTCTTTCTTGTGAATTTTTCGACGCTGCTTTACACATTTAGTATAGGCAGCCCGCACTTTCTTTGCATTCTCAGTCATCTTCCTTAGTGTTTTTTTCTGGGTCAACTCCTTTTTTTGTTTTTTGTATACTCTCAGTATACTCTTTTGGTGCACTGCATATTAGATTATTTTTAGTACCAGAATATTTAGAAGCATTTCTAATGTTTTCTTTTAATTTATGTCCATATGCCTTATTCGATGTATTCTTACCATTTTTGTAAATTACGTGACTTAAATTTGTATCACTAATCGTAACAATGGAGTGTTTAACCGGGTTTGGTGGCAATTTTTGATATATATTATCTATATTTAATTCAGGTGTTATATATACAAAGTTTTGCAATCTATTTTGGCCAATTTTACCAGGCTTTGTTACTGGTGTTCTTTGTTTTATAGCTTCTACCTTTAGTGGTTTTAAGAAATTTCGTGGACCAATCAGTGGTCCGTGGTCAGTTCTTAAATGTTTTTTGTTGAATGTGATGCCCACAATTCCAACTTTTTTCTTTGTTTTTTTCGTCTGCTGCATCTTCCGGCTTAAAAAGTTTTTTATCTTTTACACATTTCTGATAAGAACAAACGTTGCATTTGAATTTTTTGTGGGCATGAGAATCGGTCGTTTTCTTATAATTGTTTTGTTTTATGTCTTTGCCAGCTTGGCTTATCTTGCACTCAATATCAACACCACCAACCATTACTACTGTAGTTGTTTGCCCTATATTGTAGTAATTTTTGCGGAACGTTGGCAAGCAAGAATAATAATCACGGCTAATTAAAGATTTTGCTTTTGGCGATGTTTGTTCTAAATCAGTAGTCAAACATTTATATTTGTTAGCTACGACATTTTGGATCACATTATTATCTAAGTCATAATATTTTAGAACTTTTCTATTTTTCACCTTCTGTGATTTTGTGAAATTTTGTGTGGAATATTTTTCGTTCAGTTTAGTGCCTACAGTTTTATTACTTTTTTCTTTGATTCTTTTTTTTGGCACATCTGACATAAGTGGTCTACTTTGTGTGCTTTTACTTCTCATATATTTGTTTATGGTACAATTTTCATTGCATTTGTATTGTGTGTGGGCATGACTATCTGTTTTTTTCTTTATATTTTTTTGTAATAAATCTCCAGCAGTGCAATTAGGTATTTTAGGTCTGTTTACTCTGGTGTATCTTGTTGTAGTCCTGATATTTTGTACAGCATTCTTCTGAACGTCATAACTTTTCAGCTTCTCTACTTTTGTGTAATTTGGCAGCGAACAATTTCTTAGTAAATGTTTTGCGTTATTTTTAGAGTCTATAGTTTTAAATTTTCTTTCTTTGTTATTTTCATCTGGTGCATCTCCCGACATAAGATGTCTTCTTTGGTTTATATTAGTATGTTTAGGTATTTCTATTTTCAGTCCATATTGTTTAGCTCTATCATTTTGAATCGCATATTTGTTAACATCACCACTTTTCACCTTGTGTGGTTTTGTGCAATCTGGTGTGAAACTATTACTTTGTAAATATTTTTTGTTAAGTTTAGTGCCAACAGTTTTAGTTTTACTTTCTTTGATTTTTTCCTCGTGTTCTTCTCCTGATACAGGAAGATAGTTTGGTATTATTTTATTTCTTATATATTTCGAACTAGGTAAAGTTTTATGCGAGCTAGTTTGAATATCTATATATTTTCTATATTTTTTCTGTATATATAACATTGGCAAACGAGTATGAAAATTACGTCTTAATAAAGGTTGTTTTTTTGGTGAGGTTTTTTCTATATCAGTAGTTAAAAATGCATGCTTGTTGATTACCCCATTTTGAATTGCAATTTTGCCAACGTCATATATTTTAACTTTTTTATTTTTCACCTTCTGTGACTTTGTGTAATTTTGTGTGGAACGATTTCTTTGTAAATATTTTTCGTTGAGATTAGTGCCTACAGTTTTATTTTCTCTTTCATTGATTATTTCATTTGGGCCATCTCCTGTCACTAGAAGTGGAATATATTTGTTTTTTATAGATGTTTTATAAGAACTAGTGTTACTGCGTTTGCTTTTTATGTGGCCGTGAGAATCTGCACTTTTGGTCTTTCTTTTTAATTTTGTATCACCAGACATATTTTTGCTATCTTGGCTAATTTCGCAGTCAACATCACCACCAATCATTCCCAACGCCATTTTCTGCCATTTATTTCGATCATGAATTGCAGAAATATTTTTGGACATATTATCACCACACATCTTAACCATGGTGTATTCATCTGGTATTTCAGGTTTCTCTTCCCTGGCTCTTTGGTATCTATTTGAATGTTTAGGTATTTCAATTTTAACTCCATATTGTTCAGATCTGTCATTTTGAATCGCATTCTTGTTAACATCATCGCTTTTCACTCTCCGTGCTTTTGGGTAATTATGTGGAGAAACATATGTTAGTAAATATTTTTCGTTGAGTTTAGTGCCAATAGTTTTAGTTTTACTCTCTTTGTTTTATTCATCTCGCACATCTAATATAGAAAGATAGTTTGGTATTCTTTTGTTTCTTATATATTTTGAACTAGGTAAAGTTTTGTGCGAGCGAGTTTGAATATCAATTTTTTTCCTATCTTTTTTCTGTCTACACAACATCGGCAAACATATATATAAAATACGTCTTAATAAAGATTGTTTTTTTGGTAAGGTTTTTTCTAGATCAGTAGTTAAAAATGCATGCTTTTCTTTTACATAATTTTGAATTGCACTTTTGCCAACGTCATATATTTGAACTTTTTTATTTATTACCTTCTGTGGTTTTGTCCATTTTTGTGTGGAACTATTTCTTTGTAAATATTTTTCGTTGTGATTAGTGCCTGCATTTTTTTTTCTGTCATTTGGCGCATCTCCTGTTCCTAGAAGTCGATTTGGAATATATTTGTTTTTTATAGATCTTTTATAAGAACCAGTTTCACAACGCTTGCTTTTTATGTGGTCGTGCGAATCTGTTCTTACATTATTATTATTTTTTAGTTTTGTATCGCCAGACATATTTTTACTACCTTGGCTAATTTCGCAGTCAACATCACTTCCATCAATCATTACTACCGCCGTTTTCTTCCGTATATTTCGATCGTAAATGTCAGAAATGTTTTTAGTCAACTTATAACTAGGACTACTTATCTTAACCATGGTGTATTCGTCTGGTATTTCAGGTTTGTCTTCCCTGGTTCTTTGGTTTCTATTTGTATGTTTAGGTATTTCCATTTTTAGTCCATATTTATTAGCTCTGTCTGTTTGAATCGGATTCTGGTTAACATCACCACTTCTCACTTTCTTTGCTTTTGGGTAATTTTGAGGAAAAACTTTTGTTAGTAAATATTTTTCGTTAAGTTTAGTGCCAACAGCTTTAGTTTTACTCTCTTTGAATTTTTCATCCGGGGCATCTCTTGATATATGAAGATAGTTTGGTATTATTTTATTTCTTATATATTTCGAATTAGGTAAAGTGTTGTGCGAGCTAGTTTGAATATTTATATATTTTCTGTCTATTTCCTGTCTACACAACATCGGCAAACAAATATAAAAAATACGTCTTAATAAAGATTGTTTTTTTGGTGAGGTTTTTTCTTGATCAGTAGTTAAAAATGCATGCTTGTTGATAACATAATTTTGAATTGCACTTTTGCCAACGTCATTTATTTGAACTTTTTTATTTTTCACCTTCTGTGGTTTTGTGTAATTTTGTGTTGAACTATTTCTTTGAAAATATTTTTCGTTGTGATTAGTGCCTACAGTTTTATTATGTTTTACTTTGATTTTGTTATCTGGCACATCACCTGAGATAAAACGTCGACTTGGTATACTTTTGTTTTTCATACGTTTTTTAAAAGAACAAGATTTGTTGTTCCTGAATTGTATTTGTGTTTGTGTATCTTTATTATTCTTAGTTTTTTCTTAGTTTTGAATCTCCACTAGTTATACTACCCAATATTTCTGGGCTGTTTTCTCTGTTGTTTATTTTTTCATAAATTTTCTGTTTATGTGCCTTTGTGTAATATTCCGGAGAACTATACATTTTTAAATATTTTTTGTTACGTTTCGTGCCTTGAGTTTTATTTTTGCTTTCTTGGACTTTTTCTGTTTCTGTTTTACTTTTAATCTGCTTTGTGTCTGTATGAGTATATTTGTTACCTATCTTTGCTAGATCTTTAAAAGTAGAAACTGTAACCTTTATAGCCGCGTCATTTTCAACTGCTTTTTTTCTTCTGTTCCTTTCGACGATCTGTGATACTCCGTAGTTATGATGAGACTTGTTTTTAAAAAAAAAAACATTTGTACTATTATCAACTATTTTACTTCCTTTTTTTAAACATTTACATGGTTTGTTGCCCACTTGACACTGAACACAATTTCGAGTTTTATTAAAAGGTGTAATTGCTAGAATTGTATCCACTCTCCCAACTGTAATAACATGTTTTCTGTTATTGTTATTTTCTGCTCGTGTGCCCTCTGTTCTTAATTTACAACTATCAGACGGGTTTATGGCCTTATGTATATTTGTACTGCGTATTTTAACTCCTGCTTTTTCCCGTTTAGGTTTTCCTTTGTATTCAAGCAGTTTTATTTTGGATTTCTGTCTATGGCGAGAGAAAAAACGCCGTTTTAACATTGGTCCGACTACAGATGCTTGGTGTTGTTTTTTAAATACACTTACTTGTGATTCACTATTATGAATATTGTTTTGAGTACACGTAACAATCTTATCTTTTTTTTAAATAGTTTTTTCTTCTGTAATTTCTTGAATTTCTTCATTGTCAGCATGTTTATAAAATTCCACATTACAACTAAAATTAGATTTAATGCTTACTATTTGCTTGACATTATCAACCTGTTTATCACTTTTAGAGAATACCATGTCATCTTCTCTCAGAGGGATTCTTCTGGGTGCTTTTTCATTACATTCAAAATTTTTGCTTCTAGTAGGCTTATCAACGTTAACAGTCACACTTGAGGTGGAAGTATACCATGATGCCGTTTCAGTACCAAACTCTTTAGTGTGGCGTTTCTTTTTTCCTCTTTTTATTATTTCTAAGCACTCGTATGGATCACGTTCATATGGATCTAGATTACTTTTATGTACAGTTTTATTCTTATCTGTGTTTTTTCCTATAGTAGTTTTAATCACGTTCAAGGGAGTTTTTAATTCGGTCGCTTTTCTTTTTTTTTGTAATCTCAACGTGCAAACGCATTTCTTATACTTAGATATAATACTAGGTCTTTTGTTATTCGCTACGATGATCAGTTGTGGTGCTCTATCTCGGTGTCCTACTCTGTAGTGTCGAGTACTTTTGGTTCTTAATTGTTTTTCTTTGCATGTTGTTTCAACAGATCTGACGCTGTACCTCCTTCTTTTATATAAATTATTAGTAGCAATGCTACTTGTAGTTCCTTCGTAGGTGTGAACAGAATCTTTTGAAAACTCAACGTTCAAACTAGAATTAGAACCTGCTTGATTCTGAGTTCTAGATATTTTAGCATGTTTTATTCCATGTTGTTCTAGTGCGGGCTTTGGCTCTGATATATGACTATTCTGGTTTATTGACTTGAAAGCAGGATAAAAAAAAACTGTCTGGCTGCACAAAAATCTTTGGTCTGTGAAAGTCGTTACAGAAGATTTTCTTATTAAACGCTTCATGCTTCGTTTTCGACACTTATTACTATCACTTTGTCCCTGTGCACACACTCCGGGCTCGCACTCGTATGGCTTAAGTTTGTACCTTTTTTTCTGTTTCTGTTGTGTCAGTAGTAAGTAATTTGCATAAGAAGAAGATTTGACATATGGATTAAATTCCATTAAATGGGTACGGTTTAGTTTAACATTTGATGTTAAAATATTATTCATAACATGATGTAACGACAGCTTTTGTTTTTTGAAACTTTGTGTAGTAGATGACAGCAAACTCAAAGAATTATCATTTTTAAACTCTAGTACTTTTTCTGCATTATATTTAGTTTCTTTATGTACATTAGATTCATCAGCTTCGCCAATGAAAACTGTTCTAGATGTTAAACTTAAAGATGAATGTGAAATGCGAGTCGAATTATGTGTCTTCTTATAAGCAGAATGATTTATGTTACGTTGTCTTGTTATTTTCTTGCATTTAATTGGATTCCATTCGTAGGGAAGCAACCTAGATATGGGTGGAGTTTTAATTCCCAATTTTATAGTTTCCAAACTTTTTGCGTCGTTATTAATTGTACTGAGTAAATACTTTTTGTCCAAATTTGTGTTTGTTATTTTGGATTTTAATTTCAGAGTACTGAACAAGTGCTCTAGGTCATAATACCTACATCGACTAGTACTTGATGATGAAATGATAGCTTTGTGCCTTATTCCGTTTTGAGCTGCCACAGTTTTTTTATCCATACGGCACGCTCTGTATCTTTTACCCCGAGTTTTATTTAGGGATGGTTTACTTCTATAACATTTAAAATTAAAACTGAAAGGTGACCTTAATTTGAATAGCTCCTTTTCTATCTTTGATGGACTTATAAGTAATATCTCTTTCGATGGAAGTAATTTATCTATGTTTATAGACGGTCGCTGTATCTTTAATAGACGTCGTTCTGTAGGTTGTTGTTTAATGGTGTCTAGAAGAGCACGTTTTTCAAAAGTTTTTGGTCGATATTGCATAGCCAATTGAGAAGATTTAGATTGTAAACTTGACATACGAGTAGATAATGAATTTTTATTGGTTACCACACGAGATACAGCACTTTTGCGTGCGTGTGCTTTGTATTTTTCACCTTTTTAGATATTTTTGCATCGCTCGTCAGATAATATATTATTCATTTTATCTTCTGATGGAATTTCTTGCTTTTTGGCTTGATCGGTATCAACAAAAGGGATTAAGGGAACTTCAAGAGAAAGATTTAAATCATAAGTATTATTGAAAAGTTCTACTAGCTCAGCCTTTTCCAAATTATGTCGATATGTTGTTCTTGCTTTATGGATAAATTCATTTAAACTCCCACTTTTTGTTTCTAAAGCTTCACTTTTACTATCAGTGCAGTTTTCATTTTCCTGTGACTTATTTACACCAGCTAGTTTTCTTTTGGTCACCATAACATTTGCTGGAGATTTTCTAACTCCTTCCCCCATACCAGACTCCATAATATGATAAGCTTGTCTTAATTTCCATCTTTTGCTCACCTGATTTTGATGGGAAACTTCTACAAAAGGTACACGCTGCTGTGTTGTTAATATTGTACATGATTTTTTTGGTAGAGGTTTTTGCAACCCTATAGACTTCAGAATACATGAACATGGATCAGATTGTATGCTTTTAGCTTTATTTTGTACACGTTTTTTATTGCGATGAATAGCTATATATTTTTTATGTTCGGATGGTTCATCTTTCTGATACAAATTTAATCGTGAATCAGTATGTGCCTGGTCAGTAAAATTTCCTAATATTTTATATTCCTGATACATGCTTGGGTTCGGACCAGTATGTGTCTGGCTGGTACAATTTCCTGATATTTCATATTCCTTATACATGCCTGGTCTTGAAATAGTTTGTGGCTGACTAGTGTAATTTACTGGTGTTTCATATTCCTGATAAGTACTTGCTCGCGGAGCAGTATGTGAATGCCTAATGTGACATCGTAAAATTTCAATTTCTTTATTCATATTAATTGATTGTAAGCCAGTATTTGACTGCTTAAATCGATGATCTGCTTCATATTTTCTATGTCCCGAGACTTCATGTTCCTGATACATACTTGATCGTAAATCAATATGTGCATCTCTATGTCGCATTTTTGCAGCATTATGCCCCTGTCGTATCTTGGATTCACAAGAGCGGCTACAACATTCACTTAATCGTGCTTCTCCTACCTCTCCATTGTTACTGCTCTTTTTCCATTCGTAACCTTGACTTCTGCGTTTTACTGGATTTGACTCAGCACTCATGTTGGTGTCGGAGTGAAGTTGTTTTATAAAGTCACCATGAACAGTTCTGGTCTTAGCTAAGTCACTTAGCAACTTTTGTTGTCGTGTGGGTACATGCTTGCCCAAGTAGAGTCTATCTATAGTCTAGCCATGTCTATCAGATACATTTACTGACTCACTGTTATAATGACTATAAGTGCAAGAGCAACTTTGGCTCGTATCTTCGGTTGATGGCTTCATTGTGTTGTCTTCTACGTAGGTACCTAGATAACGTGATTGTTATTCAAGACGAAAAATAACTATCGATATAAATTTCTTCTTAAAATAACGTGAATGCACATAATTATTGCAACAATTATTTCACATGACTTGCCACATGACGTTTACCTGAAAATTCGATCAATATTAGCCTAATTGGAGCTTGCGTAAAGTAGTATGGTGTAGAAAAAACATTTAGAAACCCTGTCTTTAATAGGATCAATGTTTAGAAATGAATAATTATACGACGAATTTTACATCAGAGAAAAGCAAGAGATTCCCTGGAAAGTCACCTTAATTTTTAAACTTTGTACCCTAGATAAATGAAGGCGCCAAAGCACTCCAAACTTATCAGGATTATTTTAGATGAGAAGTAACTCTAGCTAATACTACAGTAGGGGTTCTTCCCAAAATACAGTGAACATACCAGACAATACAACATAAAAATATACATTTATAGGCCGGGAGGCAGCTGTAAGAGGCTGTTACTAAACATTTTTATTTCCCACTTGCCCGGCAGAATAATAAACAATAAATAAACAAACACATTGATTTCTGTTACATCCACGATTTCTGTGAAATAACTTTTACTTAAGCTGTCATCACAAACTATATAGGCTGTCATAAAACCACAGAGTCATAAAACGTACGGATTACAAGGTTCGAGGTGGCAAGACCACATAAATAGTTTTAATTACGCTTTCTTACTTATTGGTAAGCGTAATAAAACCTATTGAATGAAGTAACACGTATTCTCTTTGGTATTTATTAACTTACTCCAAAAGGAGGTGGTTCTTAATTCGATGATGCTACTACATAGACCTAGAAATGCTACTATATAAATACCTCATCTTACTTAGTATTTGTATACTCTTTGCTACCTCATACCGCAGAAAACCCATAAAGTTCCGTTTATTGGCAACGACACTACCAGCCGCACTACCAGTAGCACTATCAGTAGGCTTGTTAGTGTCGTTTATTGGCAACGACACTACCAAGCCCATTTTGAATAAAATTGTACAGACAACACACAAAACAACAAGACTATGATATATTATAACTATTCAATAGATTAGTTCGCCGAGTATTTTTTGAATAAGTTATATCTTTTGGGCAACAAAGAAGCAAACAGACCATATAATAAAAAGGCATAATATGTTACAAAAAAAAAACAAAAAGGCATAATGTGTAAATGTTATTGTTATTTGTTTATTTAAGTGGTAAGATAGGTAGTAAGTGCCAGTGCTATTATTATTTTGATCCCAATTTTGAACATTCTGACAGTTACAAAAATGAAACATTTTCCCCTGTAAAGTTTTTGGTGCAGTCTTCAAATAGTTTATTTAGATTTGGTGTTGTAATAATATTTCAAGACTAGCTCTTTTTTTTGGCATTGAATTTCACCAAGTTCGGTTCAGCCTGAAGAAGTAACAAATTGACGTAACAGTCACAGGTGTTAGTGTGATGTGTTTTTGTTTTCTCCTTGATCATGAGATTTTTGTACACCTGTTTTTCTGTTCATTTAAAAACTACTGTCATTTCAAGACCTGATAAATTGAAGTTAACCCTTTAGGAACGCTCAAAAATCATTAATGTATTGTAATATCAGGAACGGTTATAACTTTAATTATGTTCATTGAAAACTAAATTGAAAACTAACTAGTGTTAGCTCTAATTTAGTAAGTGTATTTTATATACCTCGAAACATTAATTTTAATCTTTGATATAGAGTACATCGCCCTTTCTTTATATTAGGTAGATATTGTGAGTCGCACCATCTCAAAACGCTAGCAACCAATTTTAAGACTAAAGCTTCTCTGAGTACTTAACCTATCTCATCTCTATGTTTGAGCAATCTAAAATAACAAAATAAAATAATTAATAAAAATCGCATTTCAATCCGCTTACTTAACAAAAACAGTAGCAATCAAACACGGTCGACATGTAAAAGTAGCCTTTGGCAAACCGGTCCGGCAACTTTACCTACCTAAGCAGATAATCGCATGAGCATAACATAAAGTAATGTAGAATTTAATTACTATTGTGACATAATTTAACTTACCTTGTTTTAAAATAAAAACATGATCCGTTATGCACAAAAACAAATAATGCTGTATTCGAGAAGCACTCACGCGCACGGAGTCGGGTCGCGACGGTGACTGTCCCTCCCTCCCGCGACGCGGACACCTTTCGAGTCAGCCCCCCTCTCTTCCATCGGGCTGAACATGAGCAAGCGATAAGCGGAGCGATCAATCGGGTAAGCTTGTACGGTGATTATTTATAGCCTGACCAATAAAATAACATGAATTCTGCATTAAATTACATTCAGAATAGACAATTAGAAATTAGTTCCAAATATTTCCGCAACATGGCAATGTTTTTATGTATTGTTAGGCTTTTCATAACTTCCTTCTAATATAAAGCTGCGTCTACACATTGCGAAGTAGTTTATGATGTGCAGATGCTATGCAAAAGAAGTGAAACCGACTCCAATTTTTGTTGCTAGTTTTTAAAATAATTATGAAACAAACTGCACAAGGGAAAAATAAGAAACCGCCCCGATATTGGCCGGCCGATCCTATTTCTCATATGCACTAAACACTTCACAACGCTAATGAAAAGCATGCAATCATGGCCTAATTTCAAGCACATTATATGAGTTGCAAGCGCGTGTGGTAGATTCGTTAAAATTTTTGGGCTCATTTGCTTAGGCGTGTTTTCGATTTGATCGCTCGCTTGTGGCGCTGTGCCACCTGTCTTTTCAACGATCACGATCTCTTGAGCTGACTGCGTTTCCAGCCCACGGGCCCTGCACTTTCTAGACACTTCAAATATACTAATAAAATACTTAGGGTCAGGCATAGATCTGATCAATATCTGGTGAGACCTTCCTTTTCCCGCGTATCTATCAAAACTTTCAACCAGGTTCATATTTTTTCTTACGCAAGTACGACCATGTGTCTCAAGATTGTGTTATGCTCAAGTGGCTCCCAATTCGCCTTCGTCAGAATACTCATATCTTTTCTCTTCTCTACAATATACTGTTCAATCCCACCTGTCCAAGAAATCTTCAGGAACGATTTGAATTCCTACATTGCCCAAATCCCCGCTTCCTACGGTCATCAAAAAATTTCCTTCTAAAGTTTCCTCTGCACAGAAGCTCCTATTATGATAAGTGTTTCGCTGTACAAGCAGTACGTCTGCGGAGATCAGATTAAGAATTTTTACCTCTCGTCATTGTAATTTTCAATTTTGGCTGAAACTATCAATACCGCATGTGTAATATATGATACGTACCATACAATATTTATTAGTTTATTATAATGTTTGTATGTTTAGTACTATTTGCTATTTACATAATATTTATTAGTATTATCTTAACATTATTTTTTTGTTTAAAATTATTTTTTGTTTTATTTGTTTGTTATCTTTATCTAGTATTTTACTAAACGTTTCCTAGCCTACCAACCTTCTATTATATAGTAATGTGTCTCAATGTAATCTACGGTTACCTGGAAGTGATCGCTGCTTAGCGATAAGGCCGCTGATTGTACTACTTTTTAAGTTAATTTTGGTGCAATAAAGTGTTATCTATGTGTCTATCTACCTTCTAGGTAGCTAACTCCGAGCTACAGTAACTCTTGATGCAAGATTCATCACAAGCCTATAATTCTACGTAGGCCTCTTCTAATGCTCGCCACTGATCTCGGTCTTAAGCTCTCAGTTATTGATTAGTTTGGAGTTATTATGTGAACCTGGGAACTATTTTGATAACCTTAGTTTCAAACTTTTCATAGGTTCGACCACTAGCCATTATTGGTAGCTGTTACCAAAAAAAACGACACGTTTATGTTGACACTGATATTATATTCTCGAAACAGTTTTTGGTCAGCAGTTAGACATTGTTACCACGCTACGACTAAAACTAGGGACGACCCGACACAGGCAGCTTGTGGTTTCAAAGTTACGTCGTCGTGTGGTTACATTGTTCCCAGTCCGCAACTATTTATCACACAATTCATTCGTTCATTCACTAATTTCCTTTAGTGGCAATAGCCAACGACAGTAAGAAATGTCTATATCTGCCTTTCTGGATGCTGAAAACTCGTTCGAACTTGACATTGATAAATTAAACCAAAGTACTAAAAAAATAACAGGCCTAACACATCGTGAATATGTCGCCGGCAGATAGCTTAATCCAACGTTCAATTATCTGCCTAGCCTGTAATCTAAACGGTGCCGTTCAGTTAACTGCCTGAATGATATTCAGCCATTCAATCAAACAGCTAGGAAAATGGCTTGGATCGATAACGTTTAACCACTTGACTAGCCTTTGGCGCCGTTCAACTAGCTGCCTGAATGATATTCAGCCATTCAAACAAATTTCTACATATTCGTCTGTTTGCAAACTATGTTTGATTGTATTGCGTCTAAAAAACTAGGTAGGCTAGTTAGGTTGAACATGAACCTGTTTATAAACATTTGTCTGCTTGCAAACTACAGCTAGAAATTTGATAGAATTGCGTCTTTTTTTGTGCCATGGTCTCCCTATTATATGAATGGCCTAAGCAATCAGCCAGCCAGTTCATTAAATGTTGTTTATGACGCTATGGCTGAATATCATTCCGGCAGTTAATTGAACAGAGCCGTATAGTTAACAGGCTAGCCTTTTAATTGAACGGCGGAATAAGCTATCTGCCTACAACAAAATATGAGCATCAAAATAAGTATTCATGTTTCGTTATAACCATGTTCAAATACTTACTGGAAAAATTAATTCATCGTGTAATTTGATCAAATGTGTTAAATTATACCTAAGAGCCACCAAAATCGTAATTTAAGCAATATAGTACCAATATATATAGGTAGATATTTTTTATTGATTTTGTGTAGGACTTACCTTTATTTTTACGGGACTAGGCAGCTTTATTTTGAATGTATTCCACATTTTAATAGTGACGTGAAGTCATTTAGCAAGAGTAAACCTTAAAATTAGAATACGGTGTTTTTTTTTAAATTTTAATTGTTAAACTTGTCCCAACTTGTTACAAAGTTACTCGGCTACGTCGACATGTGTCGACTCGCAAATAGAAGTAATGTACCGAAACAAAGTTACCGATTGTACAAAATGGTTTCACATAGTTTTTTGTTTACAGTTGTTTTAAGTTTCGGTATAACGGCGAGCCGCATGTAACAAAATGTCTTTTAGTATAATGTTGAACAAAGTAATTCGAAAAAAATGGCGATGAAGAAATGAGAATGGTGTACCTTCTGAGAACTGGAAAAAATTTAACTGTAAACTAAAATTACAAGGCATAGCCACTTTTCCCAGAGTCAGTAAATAAGTCAGTAAGTAGTCAAGTAAATCTACGTCACATTCGTCGGCTATTGCTGCAAAACTAGTACTCGACATTTCACGTTCATGACATAATATTATAATTAAGGCCCTACACTACTTACCTTGTTTATTCTACTAACATTGTTCTGTTCCGGTGAATTGCAATCATCCACCATCTTCTTTTTCTACTTTTTTAATTTACTTTATGTGATATATGCGCATGTATATATCACATAAAGTAAATTAATAATTAACATTATCCATGATGCATAGCGTGCGGGCGCCGCGCAGCGCCCGGCGACTGAGCACCTCGCGAAGTTGCACGAGTTTATAGTCATGCACTTCGGACTTCGGTCAATTTCGACCAGAACTTCGTCGAAGCAACTTCGCGAGAAGTGTAGCTCGAAGCGTCCCTTATATAAATACGCAAGAGTGCACATTGAAACGGCAGCTGCCATTCGAACATTATCCTTGACGCATAGCGTGCGGGCGCGGCGCAGCGCCGCGCGATTGAGCACCTCGCAAAGTTGCACGAGTGTATAGTCATGCACTTCGGACTTCGGTCAATTTCGACCAGAACTTCGTCGAAGCAACTTCGCGAGAAGTGTAGCTCGAAGGTCCCCTATATAAATACGCAAGAGTGCACATTGCAACGGCAACTGCCATTCGAACCTTATCCATGACGCATAGCGTGCAGGCGCCGCGCAGCGCCGGGCGATTGAGCACCTCGCGAAGTTGCACGAGTGTACAGTCACCCACTTCGGACTTCGGACAATTTGACCTGTACATCGTCGAAGCATCTTCGCGAGTAGTGTAGTGCAGGTTTTAGGATAAGTGTCAAGCTGGTGGTCCTTGGCACCTCACTTCAATACCTGACAGTTTGGCACTACGCTCTTCGACACCAGGCACCAATACCGCATTGTTTTCTTGATTGTTAATCGTTAAAGACTAGACGGTTCATTTGGTAAATGGCCTGGGAAATAATCAAGTATAAACATAATTCATTTCCTGAACTCAAAAGAGAGGGGTATTATAAGCTTAGGGTGTGTCAGGGTGTGTTTGTATTATGTAGTTTTTTTTAGTTTTGGAGTCCGTTTTTTGGTTCAAAGTGATATTCGGTTATGTATTATTAGAAGAATGTAGCCATTTTGATATGTCAAATTTTGAAACCATGGCAACGTGTAGATAGTACTTAAGAACCAGGTAACTATAATTGATTCTGTGCCAGTAACTTACCCTTTCACTAAGGTATGGAAAATGCAACAAGGTATGGAGCAAGGTGTTAACGCCAGGGTGATATTTCAATTTGAAGTAGTATAAAAATTGTTTTGATTTTGTTTATTTTATAGTCTATTCTACGCGTAAAATATTTGACATTTATATACTACTACACATATTTCAAAGACTATAATAACATTGAAGTAGGTAAGTACACATTGTTAGATATTTTTGATTCATAAATAATGTTTATTAAATGCTGAAATTAAATCTCATCAACATTTTTCAGGCACGAGCCCGTAAAAAAATTAGAAATTTGGTATTTTTCTGACTAGAATCAAAGAAGTGCGCAATAGGAGGGAAAATATGACTAACATCTGCACGATAAGTAAGAGGTGCCATTGATAATTTATACATAGTCATTTGAGTTGCAAGTTAAACATAGTATGTCTGCATATCATGATTCATCTCCGGCAGTTCGTGGTCCTTTTGCGGGAGCTTCACTTCTCGGACTCCCAGAATCTTGGCAGCGTTCTGAAATCGAGGAATCGGCGGGTCGAAGACGTACATCTGAAATAAATAAGTTAATTCAGAAGCCATGTAATGATGAAAATTAGAACGGACTATCACAATTAAATGCGTTTACGACATTTCGTGTCTATGCTGTTAACCATTGAGGAGTTCCTTAATCAGGAGCCAACCCAGAGAGCAGCAACCACGTCATGGTAAAACTTCAAACTGGCTAGCATAATATAATGCGTACACAAAATTTCGTGTCTGTGCTGTTAACCGTTGAAGAGTTCCCTAGTCAGGAGCCAACCCGGAGAGAAGCAATCATGTCATGGTAAAACTTCTAACGGGCTAGCATAATATAATGCGTACACATAATTTCGTGTCTATGCTGTTAATCGTTAAAGAGTTCCTTTATCTGGAGCTATTCCTGGATGTCGATTCAGGTCGTGTTTACCATAAAAATGCATTATCATCGAAACTATACCAACTTGGAAAAATTCAACTCCGTAGGATAAGAGGAAGTGGTTCTAATTCAGCTTGCAAAATTTGACATAAACAAACAGACAAACAAGTTAAATCAAAGCTTTTAAAAAGAACTTAAATGATGTACGACGAAGCATACAAGCGGGTCATTTTCGGTTCGGTTTTCAGGTCATACCGCATAGTCATCATCACTAACATTAGGTAGCTTGCTTGTCGTACGAGGTAGTGCTGGCCTCTGGTGTCAGAGTTTGTCAGGCCGCCCGAGGGCCTCTGATATGGCTTAACGTTGCTATCAATTAATAACAGCCGGGACTGACAGCTTAACGTTCCTTTATAGCACGGAGCTGTGGAAATCCGGACATGACATAGAAAATTAATTGGAGCCGAGGACCGAACCCGGTATTATTGGACTAATATCCGTTAAGACAGTTAGACGTATAAGTCTATTCTAATTTTATAGAATAAAAAAATACAGCTTTAGATGAAAGTGCCAAAGTATCGTTGGAAAGTGCCGAGAAAATTATGTAACAATATACAGGACCTCCAGTTGGAATGTAATCGTCGTGAAGACCAAGATTCGTAATAACGCGTATCTGAAACAGGTGATTAATTTTGATGTCGTCAACTCGGACAATCAAACATCAGCATCTGACTTGGGAAAGAAAAAATAATATTTTTTGGTGTCATTGAGTCGAATACTAAATGCGATTTTATGACGTTTCGACATGGGAACAAATCAATGTTGAACACCCCTAGCGAGACGTAGAGATACATGTCTCGCTTGGGGATCATCCGTCAGTGCAGGCCTTTCTGCCCCATTTCCATTAATCAAGCAGGTCCGACATTGATGGAAAAGGACTAGAATAGTTTCAAATTTTTTGGGTGGTGATTTTTATGAAAAGTACATCGATCTATTATTACTACATATACGTAGTAATAATAGATTGATGATGTGACGATAGTGATAGTAGTGTGTGTGTACACAGCACTACTGTGTTCCGTTCAAGTGCAGCCGTCCGGCCGCACTTCACCACAGTACATATTATTATATAGTCCGTAAGGTACTAGTTCTCTCGCCCGCGACTTCATCCGCGCGGACTACTGTTTATCGCGTAAAAAACATCCTATTTTCTTCTGGGATATTAAAAACCAATGCAAAGTAGGAATAGCAACGACGTCCTTGATACAAACACGTAGTGATTATATTCTCTTTGACACAAACTAAATATTTCTTGATGTTTATTGACAGACTTGTTATTTCGTTTCCATGGCAACCACAGACCATTCTGTGACGGCAACCGTTCCTTACAGTGAGCAATCAACATTTTCCAGATTTCCCGCAGAAACTTTCAATGTTCCGGGATAAAAGTATCCTGTTTTGATCTACGGTATAAGCTGTCTCCATTCTAAATTTCATCTAAATCCGTCTAGCCGTTACTGCGCGAAAGCTCCCCAAACAAACAGACAACGTTTCACTTTTATATATTAGTATGGATGGTATGGATGGTATGGATGTACTGTGACTTCACTCAGTTGCTGGCTATGCTAGCTCTTGAGCGTCAGTCTTGTTTGCGGCGCTCTCGACGTATTAGTCATGACAAAACAACATCTTAGCATCTTAGCATCTAGCGCTGCGCTTATTTGGCGCTAGCACTTGTGTTGTAAACCTGAGTGAGCGAAGGATTCTAGGATTGAACCATGAGCGAAGCGAGTCAAATATAGAATCCGGAGCATAGCGAGGGTTTCAAAAGTACGAGATGCAGAATAACTTTGTAGCCGTGCGAAACACACAACTTTTCACCTCACTACAGCGAGGAAAATGCTAGGTACAAGAAAAATTGCTTAAATTATATATTAAATCAGTGTTTATAAAAATAATAAAATATGAGACGCTTCGGGATTCCTGGCAGATGTGTAAACATAATAGAATAGAGTCAAACAGGATCAAATAGAATAGAATCGAAAAGAGTAGAACAGAGTTGAATAGGGTTGAAAAGAGTCAAATTGAAACGAATAGAGTCGATTATAGTCAATTAGAGCCGAGTAGAGTCAAGTAGAGTCTAGTAGAGTCAAATAGAGTTGAACATAGTCTAGTAGAGTCGAATAGAGTCGATTAGAGTAGAATTGAGACGCATAGAATTGAGATTCGAGTCGAGTAGAGTCGAGTAGTGTCAAATAGTAGAGTCGAATAGGAATCGAGTAGAGATGAAAAGCGGCGAGTTGAATCTAATCGGATAATAATATAATATAAATAAGTATTAAAGTATGTTCAGTGGAGAGTCGGTATAAAAAAATATTGAATAGAAAGGTTCCAATTTTACAAATGCTTTCCTCGCTAGCGGGTAAAATGCACTTTTGCACTCAAATTTGACATTTGATTGTGTGACAAACATAATCTTTCCGAGCTTGTTAGGTGAACAATAATAGAAAAGCGCTACCTTGAACACCGCTGTGCTAACCACAACCACCTCACCTGCAGACGGAAAAACTGCGAAGTCCTTTGGTGCGAATGTAGATCGTAATGAAATGTACTTACGTTCTCGTTTGTTGGCACGGTGAATGTGATATGGGGACAACGTGGCTCCTCCTGTGTTAAAGGATTGAATTCCGGCTCCCTGTGGAACGACCCTGTAAACGCAAAGATCGATAATCTCTTTTGAACTTGACGTAACATCAACACCAAAGCTGGGCTCAGGGATTTTCTTTCAAACATACTACTTTACCATTTATGATATTAATAAGGTAATATAATTAGTAACTATACCATAATATACATCCCCAAGTTCGAAGCTTCCTGATTGGTAATAGTATTTCTCAGTCACTGCTGTATAGTAAATATTCTTAAAGCTATACCAACCAGCCTACTAAATAAACAATGCCCCAATGTATACCTCTTATTTATTATACGCTTTATATTAGTTTCACTTGTATGTTTGTATGTATGTTTGTAACCGACTCCTTTGGACGCTATTTTGACCCTTTTTAAACGGTCAGATTTCATTCAAATTTTGCACCACTGTCAAAGACCGATGACAAAGCAATAATTCGAAAAAAAAAGTAGAAAATAAATAATAGTTTAAAAAACTAAAAAACACGCTTTATATAGAAAACCAAACTGAAAAATAGAAAATAAATTTTAATAGTGTAAATAAGAAAAAAAAAGAAAAGCGTGGGGTGCTTTTTAAGATATTATCGAAATGATAATCCTTCTTCTCATATATGTCAATGAAATATTTATAACTATTGACCCAAGCACCCCACGATTTTATTGAAATAAAACTTTTTTTTCTTATTTACACTATTAAAATTTATTTTCTATTTTTAGTTTGGTTTTCTATATAAAACGTGTTTTTTAGTTTTTTTTAAACTTTTATTTTTTTGTTTTAGTACATCAAACATAATAAATAGCTTTGATATCATCAACATCCTTATTTAGAAATTTATTTTATGTTTGCAAGTTTTATGATTTGATTATTGTGGGACATCTCATTGTCACTTTTCTCTTTTATATTTATAATTTAAATTTGCTTTATTATAATTTATGACATTTGAAAATATTATAAATACTTAATTAACAAATATGGAAAAAATGTCATCCCCGTAGAGTTCTTGCTGCTCTCTTCTTTAACGGGTGTATTTCCGAAGCACTGGTAGAGTCAGAAGGGTATTTCCTTTTCCTGTGAGAGATTTAACTCTGACGTCACATGAAAGGGAAATTTCATTTTCAAACTCAAAGCATACTTAGTTAAATTTTATTGATTTTATCTGTCTAAAATAAAATGGTTTATGTTAATTAAAAGCGCGTGAATTACGATATCATCATCACGGAAACAAGGAATGTTGAGAGTGCAAAAACTAAATAATTTCATGAAAATGCAAGTATAGCGAATATATTACACTACCTACTTTCACCTGAAAATACTACGCAATAAATGTGATACCTAATCTATTACCAACTAAATCCCTGGAAAGAAATTTGACAGCTTATAGGTAACAATTTTATCGAGTGGGAAAATGCAAAAGAAGCGAAGTTTTTTTCGGAAACCTATACCTATTTTCAATTACTCGAATGTAAGCAACCTTTACACGTTGGCGGCCAGTACCAATAATGACATTCAAATCGAGATCTACACACAATTAAGAACACAATATTGGAAGAGACTGTTTGAAGGACGTATAAATTAAAGAAGTCCAAGTGTTTATTTTTTATATATTAGTAATTGCCTATTTTTTTTTATTCTATTTAATACCCTATTTAATAATTTAAATAACTAATATGAGTTGTAAAGTATCTAAAAGCGCCTTTTATTTATTTTTATCCCATCTATTCGAAAAGGACGACTTGGTTCGCCTTTAAGTGCACCCAAAGGTGGTGTTTTCTATAAGAAACTTATAGCTGGCAGCAATGAGTTTTTAATCATCTTTATAAGTGCGCCGCAATTATCTTTGCCGCGCAATTTTTGAATTTGGAACATATTAGTGTTCAGTGCCAAAGAAATCGAATGCAAATATTGTTTGAATAAAGACTGGGTGGTACGACGGCACAAAGAAAAAAAAACGAATTAAAAACGCGCGAACTACAGCCCGCGTTTTCGTCAATTTTCAAGATTTTTATCACCATTGTTAGAAATTCATGGTTTTGTTTTGAAAAATGAGTTCTTCAAGTGACAGTGAAAGTATAGAATAAACTCCTGAAAGTATTAGAAAAACTGACGCAAAAAATGTGATGGATAATATATTACCTACCTGCAAAATTCCGGAATAAATATATGAAAGCCTATGGTAATTTTATTGAATGGAGAAATACAAGAGGCACCAAGAATTTTCCAGAATCTGTGTTTTGGGCCTACTTCCAGTACTTAGCCAAAACTAAACAACCTTCCACTCTTTGGAGTACACTCAATGCTAAAATCAACAGTCAGTTCTAATAACGACGTAAAACTGGACACATATTCTAAATTAATAGCGTATCTGAAGAGGATGTATGATGGATTTAAACCTAAAAACGCCGAAGTGTTCTCAGTCAAAAACGTGGAGACTTTCCTTAATGAGGCACCCGACATGTCTAAAGACAAGTGACAAGTCTTTCTTGCCGTACAAGTAAGTAGCTATGTATATAGTTGATTAGTAAAGTATAACCAAAGTGTTTTAAAATGCGCATTTTATTGTAACCTGTTTTGTTCGATAGATACTTGTCTTATTCACATTCGGTTTTGTTACAGGTGGCTTTAATTTTCGAAGTACATGGAGCTTGTCGTGGCAATGAACTTTTAAAAATAACTGTTGATGATGTCGAAAATCACTCGGATGATTTACTGTTAGTAAAGCTGACAGACAGATAAAACAAAAATTGACCGATCCTTCGTAATCCGAGGAGAATACAAAACTATTGTATAGAAATACCTGGACCTGCGTCCTGCTGATATGAAGGACAATCGGTTTTTCATCCGTTATCAAAATGGCAAGTGCTTCAAACAAGTTACGGGAAAAAATTAAATTTCTAACATGCCACAAGAAATTGCTACTTATTTGAAGTTACCAGATATCAAGCTGTATACAGGACATTGTTTTCGTCCGTACTTCTGCTACCCTTTTGGTAGATTCTGGAGCGGACTTAACTGTTCTTAAGCGATATGGAGGATGGAAGTCGAGTGCTGTAGCAGAGGGGTATATAGAAGATTATATTGAGAACAAGGCGAAAATATGTGAACGCATCGTGAAAAACATTAAATTGCAACCTTCAGTTAATCCATCCATGCCACTGTCACCGCGCCCATCTACATCCAAGCAACGAGATTCACCGTCACATTTTCCTCAAAATGAGCCAGATTCGGAAATTATTTCAAACACGCAGAATATAAAATCTACAACAATCTCTAATCCTAATAAAACTTAACAATAAATTTTCATGATTGCAAAAATGTCTCAAATGTAAATATAAGTTTTTAGTTGTTTTATTATTAGATACTATTTAATTGTTACTCTATGTTTTATTAAATAATAATATTACAATAAAATATGAGGCGCCGTTTATTTTCTCATAGTGGGTGATGAAAAGTAGAGTGTATCACTCGAGCGCAAAATATATTTTTGGCTTGGGCGACGTACATTGAATCCCTCGCTACGTTCAGGATTCTACTACAGAATCCCTTGCTACGATCGGGATTCTACTCTAGAATCCTTCATTCCAATCTGGATTCAGAATAACGCCCTCGCCGGCCAAAATATAATTTTGCTCCCTAGTTATAAAAATCTACTATAATACATAGTTATGATTATGTGGATAGTGGAGTTGAATGCCATTGTTTGTGGTCTACAAACAATGGCATTCTACCCACGGTGAATACTAACCATCAGAGCGCGTTGTGACCGTTTGCGGTTCATCTTCCCCTTCGGTGTCATATTTGGTTGAAGGATTGATACCAAGCTTGGCTTCCAAGCACTTGATGCATTTAGCTACGATAGCGACTCCAATAAGAAAAGCTGCTGTAGTGCCGAAGCCCAAATATATAGCAGCCAGTTGTTTATTCTTCTCCTGCTCTTCTAAACTCGAAAAAATAGACGAAATATAATCAAAATATAAGATTATGTAACAAATCAATGCAATTAACAGTACAGTATACAAAAACCATTAAAAAAAATATGACTTTATGTCGTATAAAATTTAAAAGAAAAAAAGATTGAGGTCTGTGCTACGCCCAATCCGTCTCAAGTAAGTAAGTGGGAATGTATCAGGCACAGACATCAAAAAAATAATTCTTTCTTTTAAGTTTTATACGAAATGAAGTCTTTTTTTTAAATAAGTGTCTATTTCTTACTTTTTAGTTTCGTTAAAGTAGGCCTAAGAAAACGAAATACCTACTTAATATTCAGTTCGCTAAGAAAAAAAACATACAGGAAACAGTTAACTGTCCATAACTTTTAACTACTCGACCGGTTTTGATCAAACTTAAACTATTCCCTAAGTTGAAAGATACAGAAACTTTTACAAAAACAATTGTTGCAAACAGACTTGTATTTTGTGAGAAATACGTGGACAAACATACATACATACATTCGTGAAATTTGGTATATTTGTTCAGACATTCATTAAAGAATATTGAAAGGATAGGACTCCGTTTAATAAGTCCTATATTTTTAATAATCAAAATTAGATCAGTAGTTTTTCATAAATTAATTTAATTTTAGTAAATTCATTTGGTTTTGTGTTTCATCATCATCATCATCATCATGTCAGACTTTAGAAGTCCACTACTGAACATAGGCCTCCCCTAAAGTGCGCCAAAACAGAGCGCCAGAGCGTCGGGTTCTGTGTTTTTATTGCCTCAAATCTCCAGGATTTGTAAAACCGATTTTGGACGATTTTTGTTGTATTCAAAAGGGTAGGCTTCCAGTGTAGTCCCGTATAAACGACCTTCATTTAATAAAGCGGTGGGGCTGTGACGGGGCGCCCGGCCGTTTGTCGTTAAACGTATAAGCCACGTACAAATCGCGAGTTATACCTAATTAAAGATCACAAAAACATTCATTTTGCTGGTTCTGAGTGGGACACCCGCGGCTTTCCCCGCGGGGTTATTTCTCTGGGATAAAAATAACCTATGTGTTATTTTAGGACCAAAAGTACCAATCAAGTACAAAATACCTATTTAACTCAGCGGTCTTATAGTTTTTTTTTGGTATATTCTTGTTCAGTAGCTTAATCCAAGTATACCACTATTTTTTATTATCTTCTGTAAACAGGAATAACAGTCGACCGACACACATTGCTATTGAAGGAACCAACGCTTTGTATTGGGGCAAGTGCCATTAAAAATACTACCGCTATATATAGTAATCATCATCATCTGGAAGTAGTCCACTGCTGAACATAGAAATCCATAGAACGTCACACCGGGTGGTTGCTACCTGTGTGCTGTGTTCAACTCGCATCTTCAGTCCACCTCGAATGCGAGCTGTCCTACACTACTTTGTTCAAATAACATTCATTTTCTCACCATCTGGTGATACTGTCGTAGCCACTGCTGTTGAAGGTATCAAATGGAGTAGCTTGGAGTCGCTGCGGCCACGGCTGTTGCTGGCGTAGAGGATGGCGGTCAGGTTCGGTTCGAGACCCTGAGGCAAGGCGAAGTGGCCGAAGTCGTCCGTGGTGTTTGACACGGTGTTTCCGTTCCAGCTCTTCAGCTCTAAGTGGATCGTCTGTGGCCGCCCGCCGTCCCAGCCTATAGGTACCGTAGAAGAGTATTTATGCTCATGCGCAGTTTTATTTTAGGTTGTATTTGCGAATACAATAAAGTAAACTCACTAGTGTTAAGAGAACCTAACCCTGGTGACACTGGGATCAACGCTCAAACTGTGGCAAGAGCGTCATGTACCACTCAGACTTTTTTACTTCTGCAGAAAACCTTCCATCTGGCCAAGAACTCCTATAGGCAGTATGGAAACCACTTAACCGGCTACGAACACAAGTGGGCTGCTGCCAGAATAATATGTGCAAGTGTGCATGTGTGAGTGGGGATCCTACACAAACGATGCGACATCTGGTATTACTCTTCGTGCACCTACACCTGTACTCCTAAAGGCTTAATGGAGGCCACGGACAGTGCGGTAAATGCGGCCAGCTTCTGAGCCAAAAATATATAATTTTTATTTTTTTTAGTGCCAAGAGTTTGAAAACCCGTTACGAAACGGAGAAGAAAAGTATAATAATTGTTTTCTGCTTTTACTTACTCTTCTTGCAAGTGATCTTGATGTTGAAGATGTTAGCCTCAATCAACTGGCAGTCGGGCGCTTGCGGCGGCCCCCCGGCGACTATCGAGTAGACGCAAGGTCGCTTCTGCTCTCCCAGGGAGTTGGTAGCGCGGCACAGCAGCTCACCCTCGTCTTTCTCTTGTGGCTTCCACGTCAATGTAGACGAATACCGGTGGTCATAGCCGCGCACCTTCTACAGAAAGTACGAAGAAGTGCAAACACAATGATGCGGTTACAAATGAGCTATCATATTTATTCCAAATAGGATAAACTCAACATTAAAGAAAGAGGATAAATTGGACCTGTGAACTCTAGAATACCGTTCCATCGCTCTACCATTAGAACTATTCGTGGTCCTACCGCGTAGCCGAATTTTTTCTTTCCAATAACGTTGTGGAAAGAAGGCAGCTGTTGAATTAGTGGTTGCTACGAGATTTGTTTCCGCAACGGCTCCACGCGATTTTCACCCACTCATCCATAAAACACGCTGCATGCGTAAATTCATCATGATCAAATTCGTTCTTAAGTGGTGCAGATTGGCCCCGACCAGCGTTTTGGCACACGTCGCGGGGCGAGACATGCATAATAATATTTTCAAACCACCTATTCAACAATGTCCAATTAAATTTTACGCAATCTCTACGTAAAGCAAGGCATTATATCCCAAGGGATATAAAGTTTTATGAAAATTCCAAAGGCCAACTTGACTGGTAGTATCAGTGGCAAAAAAATAATTACCCGTGGTTCTACCAGTAGGACCACGGGTAAGTCACGATATAATGTAATGAGAATATGGTAGCTACGTAAAAAAACGTTTGAAAACTCTTAGCATAGATACGGGCATTGAAAAGAGAGTTTATTCTAAAATCGAAGAGTCCAACTCATCAAGAAAAATAATAACGAATAAAGAATGTGAAACAAAAGACGGTGTTTGGTGTTATTGAAACAGTTCCGTACACTTAGTTTGTGAGTTCCGTATTTTATCATTTTCAAGATGACACAAAAATATCATCGACATTTAATTTATTTAACTTTTTACTAAATAAATGATAATCATAATCATTTATTTGGTAAAACCAACCAGTTTACACGTCATACATAATACAATAATATTAAAAGTAATGCATGTTATTTACTTTCATGTAAAAAATCAGCCAGAAATTATATTGAATATTCATTACAAGTACTTATAATATTAAAGTGATGAAAACAAAATCTTCTTCTTTTTCGTAATACAATAAAAAGTTTCTAAAACAATTCTTAAAAAATGCTTTATGTATGTAGCCCTGGGCTTATATTGCCTCGCAGAATGTATGAAAAGTAGAGTATTCACCTCGAGGATAAAGTCTGTCTTCGTTTTGAGCGGCATGAACACTCGCTTCACTCAGGACTCTACAAAACATACATACATATCTAAATAACATAAATACTAGATTGCCTCGTTACGCCCAGGGTCCAATATGCCGCCCGTGACGTAAGACACTGCTTTATACCCTTGGGATTTTCATATAGCTAAACCTTCATTTCCCCGTGCCAAGAAGGGAAAGGTCGCTAGATAAGGTAATACAGGCAATGGGCCGCTTAAAAAATGGTATGCTAGGTACTTAAGAAACTTACCAAACTTAAATACTTAGTACCTAGAACGAAGTTAATCATTTCCATGTGTTTAGTCAAGGTGGAAACGTGAACATTACAAGTTGCATGGAGGCGAGTTATATTTTTCTAAACGTGCATTAATTGTTATCGTTATTAGAGTTCGACACGTTATGCTGATCGAACATCGACCTACATGTAGAGGTGCCTTTTAGGCGAGATTTAGGAACAAAGTTCATTATGGAACTGTCCGAAACACGCATTGCCACAGGCACTGGACGCAATTAATTTTGAGCGACAATCGCTTTAATATCTTTGGCGACCACTGGTAGAGTTGCGCCTCGTAGCTATTTCGTGCTCGCAGTTGAAACTGTTTTGAATTGATACCAAATTATAATGCGTGGTCTCGGGCAGCTTTGTGTTTCGAAACACAGAACCTGTGTAGGAAACAAGGGTATTTTAGAGATGTTACGGTTATCCATATATGAAACTACCATATACTACGACTCCTGCCGTGTCGTGCGTCTATCCTTCGAATTATTTTGCTATACCTTCTTTTTTTTTGTGAGAATCCAATAAGTGGGTTATGTATGTATGGTAGTGAGGTGGGGATTAATTATTTGTTATATTTAAGGGTTTGTGCATGCACTCATAGTCTAGAAACTGATTCTATGACTCAGACTGAAGGTTTATTGTTGTTTTTGTTCTATAATTTTTAAGTTTTTGGTTTGAACGAATACCTACTTTGTATAAATTTGTGTGATGTTTTATATTGGTTTGTTTGTTTATTAATTGTAATTAAATGTTAAATGTAACTATTATAGTCAAAATGTGAACCTTGTTTACTATTATAATCCAGTAAGAAATCGTAGTAGCCGTAACACAGGGAATCCTAGCACGGCTACTACCGAAACACCTAAGATGCTTGAGACATGAATGATGTAACAAATAGACATGTGTGATTCTTAGGTTAAGGAAACAATGACTGTCATTCTTTTTGAAAATAAATATCTTATCTTATCTTATCTTATCTTATCTTATCTTATCTTATATATAAAGTACCTGTTCAAATCAAACTCATGTCTAAGTATAACCAAAGATAAATTATTATAACCGATATAAAAGTTTCGGATACTTATCACACTGATGTGCTATTTAAGTTGTAGTTACTTACTGACAAAACTAATGATTCAATGCCAGTTATAACTTTAGGTGTGTAACTGTTTGTGTGTCTGCCTGTTGCATCATAGCTCCCAAATAAATGGATCGATTATGATGCGATTTTTTCTGTTTGAAAGCTGATGCGGTCGAGTTGGTCTCCTTTATAGCTAATAACCATCTCGATGGGGGTTATATAAATTTTGAATTTGTGCTTGTTATTTGTTAGGTACATTTCTGTACCAAAGTTCACCAAATCACATACGAGTACAGGTTGTTGAAAGTTTTTAGCCAAAGTTTTTTAATTATTTTTTTCTGCCTTTATAACAAATCGAAAGGTAACCCACATGTACCTAATGTATCTACCTGGAAAAAACATTGTTGCATGTTTAAATGTTCTGAAAGCCTGTATTTTAAACAACAATAAATAAAAAATTCCCATCGACTTATTATTTTTGGTTTTACTAAAAACTTCCGAAAAAGCCCACATAATTATTATTATCCGAAATTATCCCATAGATTTATCAGATTAAAATAAAATATCGATATCTATACTAAGGAAAAATCTAATTTTTGTATGAATGCAAATATAAACTAACATATTCGATATTTTTTTAATTATCCCTATCCGTATCTGAACGTCCATAGCATCCCTAGAAATGAAACTCCTAATACATACTCGGAACACACCCGTGACTTGACAGTTGATATGTCGCAAATCAGATGTAAGGGATATCGGCCAGGCACGCAGTAAATTAATCGAAGAGCCCTAGATTACCTGCACAAATTAGCTGTCTAGAACACGAAGTAGCTTATTACGGAACTGATGTTTTTCTTTGATCAAAAAGTCGTTAATTAACTTTTTAGTTAAGGTATTCCGAGCGTTATGTTATTGCCTAGGTACATAAACAAACTAGGTAAAATATTCAAACAACAGTGAAATTTTGAACTTAATTTTGTTAAGCTGCACTTATTTCTAACTTACCTGGACGCTGGTATAAAGGATCTTGGTGTCAGCGAAGGTCCAGCTGAACTGCAGCGGCGTCGGATAGGCGTCCACTGTGCAGGTTACAGACTCTGGCTGGTCATTCACGTAGCCAATTACCACCTCGTGGTTGATCAGACAAGTCGGTCGGACTGAAAATACACGCAAGGATAAAACCTGGGACCCGATAGGTCAAAACTAATTTTAGCTATGGTTTTAGCTAATTATCCCATGTGTTATTCCAGGGTATAAGCGTTCTCCAAACCAAATTTCATCAAAATCCGTTCAGCCGTTTGAGAGTGAAATGATGATGATGAAAAGTATCCTATGTGTTATTCATGGTATAAGCTATCTCCGTTCCATCAAAATCCATTCAGCTGTTAGAGAGTCAAGTATGATGATGATGAATTCGAGTTATTCCTGGGTACAAGCTATCTCCATTCCAAATTTCATCAAAATCCGTTCAGCCGTTTCAGAGTAAAGTATGATGATGATGAAAAGAATCTTATGTGTTATTCCAGGGTGCAAGCTATCTCCATTCCAAATTTTATCAAAATCCGTTCAGCCGTTTTAGAGTGAAGTATGATGACGATGATGACGATGATATAAAAGGATTTTATGTGTTATTCCAGGGTATGGGCTATCACCATTTCACGTTAAAACTCCCGGAACAAACAAACAAACAAACAAACAAACAAACAAACAAACAGACAACGTTTTACTTTTATATATTGGTTTGGATTTCTACATAGGTACCAGTCGTAAATTCTAAAAAAACGCCAGTAAGTGTAATTCAAAATCATTGGCAGCCAGTGTTTTTGATCATAGACAACTGCATTATTGCTCACATACTTGACAGACATGTTATTATTTCGTTTGGCAAAGTCATTCCATTCTGTTTTTTTGATAACTTGAGTTACATTATTGCAATTTTCTTTAATTTTTGGACATATTATTCTTCCTATCTTACTGATAATGTAGCTTTCTATAAATGAAAGATTTTTTAAAATCAGTTCATTGTTATTGAGTTTATCCAATACAAACAAAGAAACATACAAACAATCAAATCGTTCCTAAGCTCTTTATAATATTAGTGTAGATAAGTTATTTTTTTCTAACCCTACGAGAATAACCTTTTTTGGGGGGTCACAAAGCGGTTAAAAATATCAAATAAGACGATCAGGTTAAGTGGTGTTACAATCAGGGTGCCACATTCATAATATGATTGGGCTATGTGTGTGTATTTCAATAGAGAAATTTTACGGAGAGAGCGAGGAGTTTAATAAACGAAGCCCGAGGAAAAATATTTTTGCCGCAAAGTGATACACTCTACTTTTCATTTCCCTTTATGGGAGAAAATAAATATTATGATGCACCTTTATAATATTAAATGGTATTAGAATGTTATTATTTGACAAAAGAATACCTAGGAAAGTAACAACTAAACATCCATCCCAATATATAAAAGTGAAACGTTGTCTGTTTGTTTAATAATATAGGATGCTTTTTTTTTTGCGATAAACAGTAGTCCGCGCGGACAAAGTCAAGGGTGGGAAAGTTAGTTTATATTTATATTTGAAACATCAATGTTGTTATGTTTGTAAGTCTAGACAAATATTAATAAAAAAATAATACATAATACAACCAAATGCTTATAACACAAGCACAAATAAAAAAAATATTATCCCGTGGCCCCCTACCGCCATTATAGCTAAGAAACATCTCGATTACATCAGCTTTAAAAAAAAGGCGTCACAATCGGTCCATTGGTTTGGGAGCTACGATGCCACAGACATTACGGATACAGTGATACATACAGTAAGTACTACATACATACAACCCAACCAACACAAAATAGTTTCAAAATGGTTTTAGAGCCAATCTGATTATGCCCAAAGGTGCTAAGACGTAAGTGTTAGAGCGTGCTCTGGAGGTCTAATGCAGCAGCTCTAGAACCATTTTGGGCACAATTTTATATAGCCTTTAGTTACATTACAACTGCACAAGGGTAGTAAAATGGTGCCTCAAGAGCTGCAACGGATGATTAACGCCACACTAACGCTTTTATAAAGCTACTTTTGTGAACGAGTGAATGAAAATGAATGAATGTATTGTATGTCAAAATGGTAAAGTGTAATTAATATTGTAATCGGCCATCATTAAAATATTATTGTTAAGTAAATAATTCATATATGCCCTAAGATTTTGTTAAACCCGAGCGGATAAAAACGCTTTCATGTTTACTGGGTATATTTATGGTGTGTTTCCAGTAATTTTTAAGCGCTTTCGAAACAACATCAAAATTGAAGAAATATTGACTTTTTCAAATAAAATGATTTAGTATTTTTATGAAGTATCGACAGTTTATTATCTGCAATTGGTCGTTTGTATATTGACAAAAAAAGGTTAATTTCACTGAAATACATCATTGTAATATCTGAATATTGCAAGTAAATAGTCAATTTTCTTGAAAAATGGCGGATTGAATAAGTCTGTACAACAGTGCAAATAATCTCTATTGTATTACTCAAGGTAGCCCTTGTTCCATTTTAAAGACCTCAAGTAGATCTTTAGTTACATTGATTGTCTTTTTGGAACTTGAGTCTTTATTAGAGTATATTATTACCCCTATTATGGAACTTCTAGTAGAACAAGAGTGGTTATTCGAACTTTTATGCAACTGCTATATATGGCCTACAATTAACTCTCTTATGCAGTTGAGCGGCGTATAACAGTAACAAGAGAAACCCTCATAAAACTTTCAGTGACAAATGCTCTTCATAACACTCTATCAAAGGTGTAAGTGGTAAATTGGTTCTAGAATAAACTATTATAAAGACAAGGGTGGTATTTGATTCCGATACTGCCACTTTTGGTACATTTTGTACCTACAGCCGTTCGCGGAAGCAGTTATGCAACTTGAAACTACTTTCTGTACTCTAATGCCGCTATTATATATCTTAAAGTTACAAAATAGGCTGCAATTTCTACTAGTGTGTTGGTTGGGAATGATACACACCCTACACTTTTAACACTCGCTCTCTTTTGCAGTTCGGGGGCTAATAAAACATGTAATAATTGGTACTGACTGTTAATTTCAGCATGAGTGCGTATGTACTCAAATAGTAGAAAGCAGATTTGGCTAATTGTTGAAAATAAGCCAATAATATGGTTCTTTATTCTTTTTAAATACAATAAAACTTGTTTATTTCTTTGAGTGACGAGACGGTTAATAAGAAAATGCGAAAAAGAAAAATTACGTATGTCGTGATAAATTTAAGGCCTCCCTTATTTATCCTCTCTCCTTGTCCTTATTTATATCTAGCTGCACCCGCGGCTTCGCATGGTCGTTTCTCTAGGTTAAAAGTACTATTCGAAGACTCAAAACAACAATATACCAACATTTGATCAAAATTCCATCAGCCACAAAAAAGTTTTTATCGATTGCTCGGCTTCTACTCATCGGATTGAGATATAAAGTACCCCAGTTTTCAAGTCAAACATAAGCTATCCAACAGTGAATCCGCATCGCAATCGGTCCAGTAGTTTTTACTTGATGCACGAACAAACATACAGACAGACACGATTTTTTAAATGTTATATTCTTGTGCAGTAGCTTATTTTCTGTACCCTAGACCATTTCTTTTTTAATTATCTTCTGTGTACAGACTTTTTCGTACCTAATGCTTTATTATAAGTATAGATAGAAGATACTTACAGCCTATATTGAGGACAACCTTGTCCTCGAAGATCTCTTTAGGCAGGTGCGAGTTGTGCGCTCGACAAGTGAGTACATGCTTGTCGTCTCGAAGAGACGGCGCCAGTGTGAGGGACGATACAGTGAAGTTGCCCTCATGCAGTTCCTAAACAAACAATGTAGTGTGAGTGGCGGTACAGTGAAGTTGCCCTCATGCAGTTCCTAAGCAAACAATGCAGTGTGACAAGCGATGCAGTGAAGTTGGACTGATACAGTTCCTAAACAATTAATGCAGTGTTAGTGACGATACAGTGAAGTTGCATCACTGTATCGTCACTAACACTGCATTATTTTCTATTACTCATGCATCTCCTAAACAAACAATGCAAACAATGCAATAATACAGTAAAGTTTCCCTCATGCAGTTCATAAACAAACAATGCAGTTTGAGTTACAATACAGAAAAGTTGCCCTCATGCAGTTCCTAAACAAACAATGCAGTGTGAGTGACGATACAGTGAAGATGCCGTCATGCAGTTCCTAAACAAACAATGCAGTATGAGTGACGATACAGTGAAGATGCCGTCATGCACTTCCTACACAAACAGTGCAGTGTGAGTGACGATACATTGAAGATGCCTTCATGCACTTCCTACACAAACAATGCAGTGTGAGTGACGATACAGTGAAGATGCCTTCATGCACTTCCTACACAAACAACGCAGTGTGAGTGACGATACAGTGAAGATGCCTTCATGCACTTCCTACACAAACAGTGCAGTGTGAGTGACGATACAGTGAAGATGCCTTCATGCACTTCCTACACAAACAGTGCAGTGTGAGTGACGATACAGTGAAGATGCCTTCATGCACTTCCTACACAAACAGTGCAGTGTGAGTGACGATACAGTGAAGATGCCTTCATGCACTTCCTACACAAACAGTGCAGTGTGAGTGACGATACAGTGAAGATGCCTTTATGCACTTCCTACACAAACAGTGCAGTGTGAGTGACGATACAGTGAAGATACCTTCATGCACTTCCTACACAAACAGTGCAGTGTGAGTGACGATACAGTGAAGATAGTTTGTGAGTGCGACCTTGAATAGGCTAATCACGGCCACAGAATAAATAATAGTACAAGTACAGAAGGATAACTGAGTAAAGTAATTTAAATACATAGCAACTCTCGCTACAACGCAATAAAGTGCAATTTAACTCGCACAGCGCTGCGACCTTTCAATTATATTTACCTAGAAGGCGCTCACCCATTGCGTGCAGGCTAAAATGTACTGTATCACAACGCGCGAGAGCTTCCTTTGCTCTAATCGTTTCAGAATCGCTTTGTCACTTTTACGCTCGGTAGGGTTGTATCAAGAATATCAAGATATGACTAGGTACTTGCACTAGTAATTATTCTGTGATATAATATGACTTAGATATTGTAACTGAATAAACAATTATGAAAAAATGTATTATTTTATTACTTATTGTTATAATTGTTGATAGTTCTACAACTACATATAATGACATTCTTATCAGAATAGACCTAAGTACCTCATTATTTGATTATATTAAAATAGGTTACACTTTGATGAATAAAAGTTTCCTGTCTGACTTCGATGCTCAATAATGATTGAAAAAGAAATGGCTACCTACGTAATAAATTGTCAATATGTAGGTATTTTACGAGATTTGTCAGACCAAATGCTATGCAGTACATTCTAAGTTTCTTCTTGGTACTCACAATTAAGAAAAGAATAAAATTTGACAAAAACTACGTAAGTAGGTACTTTATCGTAAGCACACGGCGCGCGACTCATCGAGCGCACGCTTGACACTCTACTGAATGAACCGCAATATTACGGCCTCGAAGTTTAGGTATAATATTTGTACTTGTTGCGGAGTGCGACCGCCCTGTCACGGCGCAGTCGTTGCGTTCCCCGCGACCCGTGCTTTCCTCCATAATTTGTGAACTCGAATCCGTACAATAATTCAATGATGTGGAATCTGTAGGGGGTAATCTGTGGGCGGTGCTAACTCAGTATTTTTTTAATCCTGCTTGATTTTACCATACAAACACAGACATATTACAATATTTATGTACTTCTTATATCAATGCGTACTACGTTTGTAAAAGCAAATCAGGGCCACGACCACGAACTTGGCTTCAATCAGATTGTCAATATCGCTATCACTAATGCCTTGCGATAGATTTGAAATTGCTATGAAGAAAGTGATAATCCGATTGTAACCAAGTTAAGTGCATACGGCCACTGTGGCCCAATTACAGAACTTGGCTTCAATCAGATTGTCACTTTTTTCATAGCAAAATCGACTCTATCGCAAAGCATTATTGAATTTCGCGGCTTGAAACCGTCATGATCAACATTACGTAATCGCAGTGCTGAGCATGATTAAAAATTCGTTACCACACCAAATGGCCGATTGTCTATCCTGTCCTGCTACCACAGAGAGACGGCATAACTAATACACAGATAGTATGATACAAATATAACGAAATAGAATAGTTATTCTGCCTTCTGTAGTAGTAGCACAGTATATATATTAGTCTTTACAGAGACTAATATATGTACTGTGGTAGTAGGCAGTGGTAATACTACTTCACTTCAACCGCAGGCGGCTCTGTGGCCCAATTACAGAACTTGGCTACAATCGGATAATCACTTTTTTCATAGCAATTTCGACTCTATCGCAAGGCATTAGTGGTTGCGATATTGAGAATTCGATTGAAGCCAAGTTATGTAATTGGGCCACTGTTTACGTTGCCATCAGAAATGACTTAACGACTATCAACAACATAGAGCAACGCGGACTTCAGCCGTGGCGGAAGTCCGCGTTGCTCTATGATCAACAAAGCATAGTGGCGATAACGCTGGTTGACACCAAAGTGGTTACAATCTTATTAATACAGCCTTAAGGGGTCGGCGGACGGTGAATTTCCCATACAAACGTAATACCAAAATAATTTATAATTGGAGCATATTTCCACAGTGTTATGATATTAATCGGATTCGGATAGTTTATCTAGGTTTATCTAGGTTCCCAACAATATTTTGTTTTCAAAATACTTACTTGAAACGAAGTATAAACGAAATTCCATTTTGCATATAAATAATGAACATGCAATATTTGCTTAGGTATATTTCGTTTCAGATAAGTATTTTAAAAACAAAACATTGTTGGGAACCTAGATAAACACTATCCAAATCCGAATATTATCATAACACTGTGGAAATATGCTCCATTACAAATTATTTTGGTATTGCGTTTGTATGGAAAATTCACCCTCCGCCGGACACTTAAGAAGTCTTGTCGGGTGCCAGATTTCGGCTTACCTTATGGACGCTGGGCCTGAGCATCACATTCCCAAGGTGCCACGTGATCGTCGGCGGTGGCACGCACCCAACAACCACGCAGTCCACAACCCGCGGCAGGCCCGCTTCAAAGTCCAGGTTGTTGTTCAGACGAATCTCCACAGTAATAGGTGGTACTGTGAATGTATGACGTAGCTCTAAGGATAAGCAAACTAAAGTGGCAGTGCGCTGGTCACACTTCCCGAAGAACCGATAACCGGTGGGGTAGACGAGTTCTCGAGTGGAGACCACTTAAGTGAGAAACTTAGTGTAGGACGCCTTGTGGCCAGGTGGAATGACGACCTGCGAAAAGCGTCTGGCAAGCTAGATGAAGAGAGAAGATCGAGCTCAGTGGCGTGCATTAAGAGAAGCCTGTGAGTTGGCCGCGTGGCTAGTGACCTTGACCGTGAAATCAACCAATGGTCGTGGGTTCGAATCCCACTAGGTACAATCATTTCTGTGATGAGTATAAATGTTGGTTTCCGATGGATGTTCTAAGTACTATAGGGTGGTAGTGGTGGGTATCTGATTATCACACAGTTAGCTATACTTTACAAATCAATGGTACACCCGCGGTCCTGACATCTGGATGGCGGGTGTCATCATCATCATCAGCAGCCTTCTTATTCGTCTGCCATGGGCGAAACGGGCTAAGCTGCTGGACGTAAGCCACTCCTGGTGAACGCCACTGAGCCTGATCTTCGGCTCTCCTCATGGCTGGTGCACTTTCTTTTAATAGTAACTCCAAATTTAAAGAGATACGTTAATATTCATTGCAGGTACCATGGGGTATCCCTCTGAATTCGTATTTGACCTGCTGCATTTTGACTTAAAAAGTTGTGGGTAAATCCGCAGTCCTGACACTCACTAATATTCGTATCTATGTTGGTTTATCAGTAACTAGCTTTCGCCCGCAACTTCGTAAGCGCGGACAAAAGTTTACTGCGAAAAAAAGCATCGTAAATTCTTCTAGGATATTAAAAACCAATGCAAAAGTATAGCACCAACGCTCTTGATGTTTTTTGTCCGATTTTGTATCATTTCGTTTCCTTGGTAACCGTTTCTTAAAGCGAGTAATCAACATATTTCGGATTTCCCGTGGAAGCTTACCATTTTCCGGGATAAAAAGTATCTAATGTTTTTATTCCAGGAAATCCAGGGTATAAGCTATCTCCATTTCATAAAAATTCGTCCAGCTGTTATCGCGTGAAAGCGAACAAACAAATAGATAACGTTTCACTTTTATATATTGGTGTGGATTGTCTAGTACCCATAGTACAAGGTATCCTAGTTCGGGGCTAGGTAAATGTCCCGAATATATTTCTATTTTATTTATTTTATAAAATTTGCAACACTTGCAAGTGAATTGTTGATATAAGTAATTCAAAAATAATCGAAATGTTTTTAAACGAAAACCACAGGCAGCTCTGTTAAAGTCATGTATCAATATGATACATGACTTTCAAGAAAAGCAAAAAATCAAACGTATTGAAATTACATCCATACCAATATATAAAAGCGCAACGTTGTCTGTTTGTTTGTTTGTTTGGGGAGCTTTCACGCGATAACGGCTGGACGGATTTTGATGAAATTTGGAATGGAGATAGCATATACCCTAGAATAAAACAAGATACTTATTATCCCGGAAAATTAAAAGTTTCCACGGGATAACTGGAAAATGCTGATTTCTCGCTGTAAGGGACGGTTACCATGGAAACGAAATAACAAGTATGTCATAAAACTTCAAGAGCATTGGTACTATACCTACTTTTGCTTTGGTTTTTAATATCCTAGAAGAACATAGGATCCTTTTTTTCGCGATAAGCAGTAGTCTGCGTGGACGAAGTCGCGGGCGGGAAAGCTAGACATTTTATATATATCATGTCATTTCAATATTAAATCATGATTCACCTCTAATATTTAATACTATGCTACTACTTTTAACGCTTCTAATTTTCCTTCGGTGTATACCTGCATGTATTTTTTGAACGAAATAAACTGTATTATTATTATTTCATACAAGATGCAGGAAGAAGATATAATTATATCAAATAGGTATTTTTACAAAAATGATAAGCATTGAAACAAGAACCATTTTTCAACATTCTTGACTGACTGGGACTCGACATAGTGTACATTTTTTGATACATCATACGTCTTGATATATTATCATGGTTATCTCTTTACTTGACACTGGCTAAATTCACTAGTCGTGCGGAGCCAAACAATAAAAAAATAAAAAGCTATGTCCTTCGTTGAATTTAATTTGACAATTAATTTATGTGGTTTTATGTTGTTTCACAATGGTTCAAAGTGTTTAAGTTCAATTTTGCATTGTTTCCTAAAGCAGAGAGAGAACAGTGTTGAATTTTGTATTGTTTAAAATTTATTGTTTCCAGCAGATTAACCAAAGTTGAGCTATACCTGTTGTTTGCAACTGATTTTCACAAAGTAGGGTGAACATATTAGGTTGATTTTTGTATTATTTAGAGTAAGGTCACCACGATTAAAATTGTTTTCTGTATTCATCGTTATGTACTCCTGTCCTTGGAAAGCTGCAGACACTTTTCAATGCTTTCATCCACAGTGGAAGAGCTCCTGAGGGGTTGGACAGGTGTGTGGCGGTTTAATTCTTCATGAAAGGGGATAAAACCTTGCTCAAGAACTGAACCCATCTTACTTCTGAACCACGTCTACAAGTTGTTCTCAAGGGTCATCACCACCATCTTGCGCGTAGACTTGATAAATACCAGTCGTCCAGCAAGCCGGATTTCGTGAAGGATATGGTAAACCACACACATACAGTGCGCCAGATTATACAGAAGTTGGAAGAGAGTAATCGTCCACTGTGTCTAGCTTCTGTGGACTACGAGAAGGCCTTTGACTCCATCGAGACCTGGTCTGTTCTGGACTCTTTGCAGCGATGTTAAGTAGTCTGGCGATATATGAAAGAGCTGAGATGTCTGTATGACGCTCACCTCACGACGTCCGTTCAAGTCCAGGACCGGCAAACCGAAACTATCCAAATGCTGTATTCTTGTCTTTTCTGTAAGACAAGAATTTAATATCCCCGTAACTTTTTACAAACTCTGATTATGTTCGGTGAGCAAGTGTTTTCATATTGCAGGGGAAGTCTAGATTACTTTACAGTTTTCAAAATAATTTTCATAATTTTACATGTAACGGTTATAAATATTGTTACGCCGGACGATTCTTAGAAAAACTGTTAGGAGCCGCGGTGGGATGACGCAATGCCTACATCTACAGGAATCTTCTGGAACACACCAGTGAAGCTTAGGTAACTACATAAGTTTCCTGAGCGCACGGTAGGTATATACCTACGGGCGCGGCAACATCAAAGACGCCGCCGGCCTTAGGTACCTACGGTGCAGCGCGGCGTGGCAACTTGAAAGGCGCCACTGAGCTTGAAAGTTCAAATAGCTACCGACTACTGCTATTTCATACGAGTAAATACGAGTACCTTATGGAAACTTCCGTCGCGGTATAAATAGGGCGCGCATCGGCTACCTGACACAGTTTTGACTTGGCATTCGGAATGAAACGATCATAGTGATTCGATGTGAGTATTCAGTGATAATTGATTAGTGTGTACCGTCGAGTTAAAAAGTGTTTCGAGTGTTACTTGTGGGTTTAATTTCTTTTTGTAGTTTTTCGAATAAACTTTTTAATTTTTGGTGTCATTGGCGTACATTAATTTTATCCGAACCCCAGCTCGTAACAATTTGGTGTCAAAATGCCGGCTACACCAAAGCAGGAGACAGACCGCATGAGAACGAGAAGCCAACGAGAGAGGGAGGTGGACGAAAGACGGTTTGGTTCGCCATTACAATCGCCTGATGGTGGTGACAATCAACCAACCACGGAGTTGGACGCCGCTGCGGCCGCCGGACCATCCACTGGTCCATCTGCAGATTCTCCGTCTTCTGTAGCCACGTCTTCATTTGACCTTTCGGGCTTAATGGCATTGCTCCAAGAGAAGGCTCACAAACAGGAGGAGCAGGCACATGGACAGGAGGAGCAGGCTCGTCGGCTGGAAGAGCAGTTGCTGCGTGACAAAGAGAAGCAGATTCGCCGACAGGAGGAGCAGACTCGCTGATAGGAGGAGCACGCTTGTCGGCTGGAAGAGCAGTTGCTTCGTGAAAAAGAGAAGCAGACTCGCCGACAAGAGGAGCAAACTCGTCGGCTAGAGGAGCAGTTGACTCGTGACAGAGAGGATCAGGCTCGCCGACAGGAAGAACAGACTGACTTGATAAAAGACCTGCATGCAACTTTTGGGAAAGAACAACGATGTAAAGGACACATCTTCATGAGAAACGCTTCTCCGATACTGACACCCAGATTGCAGACATGAAAAAAGCTTTGGGTGTCCTGAAATCTGGAAGCAGAATGTCAGCCCGTTGTTACTGCGTCTTCGGCGCGAGGTTTCAAAGTGCCGCCGTTTGATGGAAGCTCTTCGTGGTCGGCTTATAAGATCCAATTTGAGGCTGTTGTTGAGGCAAATGGATGGATTAAAGCTCAGGCCATGACTGCTCTCAAACTAGGCCTTCATGGCCAGGCCGTGACTATACTGGAGGCCGTCGGGAAGGACATTACCTACGAACAACTGCTCGAAGCGCTGGAATCTCGCTACGGGGACGCACACCTGGAGCGCGTGTTTTGTGCTCAGTTAAAGGACAGGGCTCAGCGGAATAGTGAGAACCTACAACACTGGGCTCTCGAAATTGAAAAGCTGGTTCGAAAGGCTTACCAGTCATCACCTGCGCTCATCAACGGGAATTTGGTCCAAACATTTGTCGATGTGATTCGCGACCTGGAAGTGAGGGCTGCTGTGAGACTTGGGCATCATGTATCCCTTAAGAATGCCTTGGCCATCATGAATCCCTTAAGGATGCCTTGGCCATCATGAATCCCTTAAGGATGCCTTGGCCCATAGTTTGGAGATGGAGGCCGTACGACAAGAACCTGGAGGTCACCACATCAGGGAAGTTGTGGCATCAACTTCCCGTGAAACTTGTCCTAAGTTTAGTCCCATATGCTACGAGTGTGGAGAGAGGGGCCACCTGAGATTAAGGTTCCCGAAACGATTTGTTGGTAGGGAAGATCAGCTTCAGCAAGTTCGGGTGGTCAGCAACGATACCGAACAGACCCAGGGAAACGAATAATCGCCAGGACCGCGGGGCGGGTGCTGACTGGTCTTGAAAAAGCCCCCAGAATTTCAATCTCGCAAGCTCACGATGGGAACAGCCTAATCATCAAGGGTGAAGTCAACGGGATACCATGTAAACTGACTTTAGACACGGGTGCTTCTCGAACCGTGTTCAGTTCCAGGCTAAGAAATATTGTTTTTGGGGACTTCTTCGGGAACTGCAAGCCAATTAGACTACTAACAGCTACTGGTCAGCACATACCCGTCCAAGGCGAAAGGCAGGTGGAGATAAAACTTGGTAAAAGGATTTTCCGACATAAAGTCACCGTGGCCGACATAGTCGATGATTGCATTCTTGGCTTGGATTTCATGAGAGAACATCATCGTGAGATCGACGTGAAGCAAGGAATTTTGAAATGCGGCAGCGAGGAGATCTTTATGGAAGGAGGAACATCGGGAAAGATCTACTGCCTTAAAAAAATAGTCCTTGCACCCAGGTCTGAAACCGTCGTTTCAGTAAGTCTGCCACGGGATTCTAAGCAAAACCATCGATGCGTACTACTAGAAAAATTGGAAAACGATCAACCTTGGGTGGTGGCTCGGACTTTGGTGAGGGCAACCAACACTTCAGCAGTGCGCGTATTGAACCCAACAAATGAAGAACATCGTAATTAACAACATGAGGGTCGTTGATGGGTACCTGCGAGGAAATAGATTGGATGCGACAGTGCCAAGATTCATCCAGTGGCATTAAACATAATGTCGGATTTCATGTGTCAAAACTATTAGAAGATTGTCGAAAGGATCTTTCCAAAGAGGAAGTTGCGAAGGCTGAGAATATGTTACTTTGGTACGCGGACATCTTTTCCTCAAACGATGCTGATATTGGGAAGACGGGATTAGTTCGACACAAGATAAACACTGGGAACGAGTTACCGATCCGTCAAGGACCAAGGAGGCTGCCAATTGCACGAGAAAATGAGGTAGAAACCAAGATTGACAAGATGGTGAAGGATGGCATAATATAACCTTCATCCAGTCCATGGTGCGCTCCTGTGGTGCTGGTCAAAAAGAAGGATGGCAGTTTACGTTTCTGTGTGGATTATCGTCGGCTCAACGATATTACCAAGAAGGACAGTTATCCCCTACCAAGGATCGACGACACTCTTGATACGCTGACGGGGATGGTTTCAACGCTGGACCTGAAGAGTGGCTGCTGGCAAGTGGAGATAGACCCAAAGGACAAAGAGAAAACATTGTTTTCTACGGGGAAGGGTCTATGGCAATTTAATGTAATGCCATTTGGATTGTGCAATGCTCCTGCAACTTTTGAAAGGTTGATGGCGCTGGTACTCACTGGGTTGATAGGAGATGCCTGTTTCGTTTATTTGTATGACATTATCATCGTGGGGCGCTCGTTTGAAGGACCCCTTCAAAACCTGGAACGTGTGTTGACAAAAATTCAGGCTGCTAATCTGAAGTTGAGTTCGAAAAAGTGCTAATTTTTCCTACGGCAAGTAAACTTTTTAGGACACGTGGTTTCACAAGAAGAGGTGCAAACTAACCCAGAAAAGATCATTGTAGTCAAGGAGTGGCCAGTTCCAAAAGACAAGACAGAAGTCAGAGCATTTTTGGACTTGTGCTCTTATTACCGACTGTTTGTGAAGAACTTCGTTGATGTTGCTAAGCCTTTGCACAAACTCACTGAGGAAAAGCGGTCCTTCTGTTGGGATGAGAGCTGTGACACTGCTTTCCAAGAATTGAAGAAGCGTCTGTGCGATACACCTATTCTTGGCTATCCTGACACCGAGAATGGATTCATCGTAGATACAGATGCGAGTAACACTGGTATTGGTGGTGTGTTGTCTCAACGAAAAGGAGACCGGGAAGTTGTGATTACTTACTTCTGCAAAACCTTGTCCAAACCGGAACGTAACTACTGAGTCACGAGAAGAGAGATACTCGCTGTGGTCAGATCACTGCAGCATTTTAATAAATATCTGCTGGGACGCAAATTTCATCTGCGAACCGATCATGCTGCATTGAAATAGCTGCTCCAGTTCAAAAACCCTGAAGAACAAGTGGCAAGATGGATTGAATAGCTGCAAGAGATTGACTTCGAAACTGAGCTTCGCAGTGGCAGATCTCACGGCAACGCGAACGCCTTGTCAAGGAAACCTTGCCCGGAGAATTACAAGCATTGTGTGAGGCAAGAAGCCAAGAAGCGGTACCTGTCAGAATGCTGAGAACGGACCTTAGCGATAAGTAGAAGAAAGCCTTGCAGCTTGCACAACAAGAGGATGCTGACATCAAGCATATTGTTGAGTGGGTTAAAGCCTGTGCATCTAAACCTAAATTGAGTGATGTTGCGAGAATGAGCACAGCAACAATAACTTACTGGGCATAATGGGACAGTTTGGCCGTTGGAACAACCAATTATCACCCACAATATGATGGAATGGTAGAACGATTCAACCAGAACTTAGAGAGATATCTGGTAAAGGTGGTGGAAACCAGGCAAAGGGATTGGGACAAGCACATCCAGCCGTTTCTTTTGTCATTCCGAACTGCAATTCACGAGAGTACAACAGTTACTCCTGCCTTTGGGAATTTCGGAAGAGAATTGCGGTTGCCTGCAGACCTGATAACTGGCACCCCGCCAGATTCTCCTCGGAGCGTTACAGATGACGCAAATTACTTGGTAAGATGGATGAAGTTTATCAATAAGTCAGAGAATTGAGACACAAATGTCTGAAAGGATGATGACCTGATATTACCGGAAATTGAATAATCTGAGATTTGAGGAAGGTTCACTTGTTTAGTTTCATAATCCAGTACGCAGCAAAGGAAAGTCTCCGAAATTGCATGCAAAATGGGACGAACCATACCAAGTTGTGACCAAAATCAATAACGTCACGTACCGGATTCGAAAGGGACAGAGAAATGCTCCTAAAATTGTTCATGTTGATCGACTGGCCCAATATTACGGGACTAACTCTGCTCGGGACGAGCATGTCTTAGGAGGGGGCAGTGTTACGCCGGACGATTCTTAGAAAAACAGTCAGGATCCGCGGTCAGATGACGCAATACCTACATCTACAGGAACCTTCTGGAACACACCAGTGGAGCGTAGGTGCCTACAGAAATTTCCTGAGCGCGTGGTAGGTATAAGTATATACCTATGGGCGCGGCAACATCAAAGCCGCCGCCGGCCTTAGGTAACTACGGTGCGACGCGGCAACTTCAAAGGCGCCGCTGTCCTTAAAAGTTCAATTACCTACCGACTACTGCTAGTACATACTCGTACGAGTACATACGAGTACCTGGAAACTTCCGTCGCGTTATAAATAGGGCGCGTATCGGCTACCTGACACAGTTTTGACTTGGCATTCGGAAAGAAACGATCATAGTTATTCGAAGCGAGTATTCAGTGATAATTGGTTAGTCTGTACAGTCGAGTTAAAGAGTGTTTGAGTGTTACTTGTCTGTTTAATTTCAGTTTGTGGTTTTTCGAATAAAGGTTTTAATTTTTGATGTTATTGGCGTACATTAATTTTATCCGAACCCCAGCACGTAACAATATCAATACATAATTAACTTTGAATTTTTAGACCTGTTGACTCTAACTAAAGATTCAACTATGTACACCAAATGAAAATAAGTGTACAACTGGATCATTTTCTTTCGTCATCATCATCAGCCTGTGTTTGTCCACTGCTGGACATAGGCCTCTCCCAAAAAGATTCAACTATGTACACCAAATGAAAATAAGTGTACAACTGGATCATTTTCTTTCGTCATCATCATCAGCCTGTGTTTGTCCACTGCTGGACATAGGCCCCTTCCAATGAACGCCACAGAGTCCGACCTTCGGCTCTTCTGATCCAGTTTCTGTCAGCCACCTTTCGCAGGTCTTCACTCCACCTGGCCTACACTACGTTTGCCAAGGCGCGGTCTCCACTCTAGGACACGTTTACCTTAGCGGTTGCCCGTAAATCGAGAAATATAGCCAGCCCATTACCATTTCAGCTTGCTAATCCTTTGAGCTTTGACTCTTTTTGAGTGACATTGGTTCTCTGGCGGATAACCTCGTTTCGAATTTTATTTATCCTTCAGAGAAACCCCGAGCGACTTTAAATTTGTGGACAAGTCCCACTTTTAGTGTCCACGTCGCGGCCCCGTATGTAAAGTGGTAGGACGCACGAATTAAAGACTTTCATCTTCAGGCACTGTGTAATGGACAACGAGAAGACCTGATGAAGTTTTCCGAATGCCAGCCCAACTGAATTCTTCTGTTGGCTTCCCTATCAAAGTTGTTTATGCCCAATTGCAAAGTCTGTCCGAGGTAGCTATAATCCTTAACAACTTCGAGGGGTCCACCATTGATAACTACAGAGCTCGGGGTAATAAGATCGTTAAACATGATCTTGGTCTTGTCTAAGATCATCCCGAGACCGATTTGTCGAGAAGCATCAGCCAGGCCGTTTAGCATTCGCTCAAGGTCTTCTAACAATTCCGCCATAAGGACTATGTCATCTGCAAATTTTTAATTATGCCCTTCTCTTTCCAGTCCAGTGTCTTGAGCATATCTTCCAAGGCGTTTGTGAACAGTTTTGGGGATATGACATTCCTCTGTATCACTCCCCTGCGCAACTGGATATGTTTAGACTGCTGGTTCTGTACTTGAATACTCTTACTAGCGGCGTCATACAGACATCTCAGCATTTCAATATACCGCCAGTCCACTTGGCATCGCTGCAGTGACTCCAAAAAAGCCCAAGTCTCAACGGAATCAAAGGCCTTTTCATAGCCCACAAAAGCAAGACATATTTGGACTAGTGGCTGATTATATTTGGACTTCTGTATAATCTGCCTCAATGTGTGTATGTGGTCTACTGTACCAAATCCTCACGAAACCTGGCCTGCGGTCTGCTCTGGTGGCTCAGGATTGAGATGGGGCTGTAGTTTTTCAGGAGGGTTTTATCACCCTTTTTGTAAAATAAAACTACAATACCCCTGTTCCACGCCTTTGGAGTTCTCCTAGTATTCCGAGCAGAGTTAAATAACTTCTGAAGCTCCTGAAGTACTGGTTTACCTCCTGCCTTCAAGAGCTCCGAAGTGAGTCTGTCCTCACCTGGAGCTTTTCCATTTTTAAGCTGTCTGAGCGCCATCCTAATTTCATCTAGGCAGATTTCTGGCTGGTCTTCCGTGTAATGGCGAGTAAGATGGCTTGTGTATTCTCTGCAATAGGGCCGGGCTGTGAAGCATGCAACTCGTACAATCAACCATAGAAGTTTTCTATCTCAGCTAAGATCTGCGACTTTGAAGTTACGGTTTGGCCACTAGAACTCCTAAGCTTTGCCAGATACGAGCGCTTCAACTGCTAGGCGAACGCTTTTGACCCCCAATTTTGCTCAATCTCCTTTTCGATTTGGCGTGAGTTGGAGCATCGGAGGTCACATCGCACCAGATTACTAATTTTACAATTGTGCGCTCGCTTTTCTGACGGCGTGGCTTGCGTAACGTTCCGTCTTATAGAGAACATAAGCTGGAGAGGCTCAGCCGGGAGCTTGGACTTCGTGCCTGTACGTTGCAGCTGGCAAAAATTCACACCCTCTTCCCTCAGGACTCCCACCTTCAACTATGTACGTCCTCTGTGGTTTCCAAAACAGTGAATCGATTTTGTAGGTGGAGCTGAGACTGCTCTGCCCCCCGATTCAGAACCCTTTGATAACTCAGTTGTCAATCGATATGGTATTATTTATTCTCTGGATTCGGTTTGAAATCGTTCAATTCATTACATTTTTCAATCACAATATCGTATCGAATCGATTCGGTTCGCTATCGAAAGGTTCTGAATCGGGGGGCTGATCCCACAACGGTGTGAAGCAGGTTAGAACGGAGCGTTGACTACCTACATCATTCGACATCTTTCCAGCTTGTAGTTGATATTCAGAGATTCTCGGACAAGTCATTTTCTTTCATTTTAAGCTTTTTTTATTTGCTAAGTATTCCTGGCGTTACCATATAATATAAAAAATAAAGCGTCTTCAAATAGTAAAAACATAAAAGAATGTTATAATTCAAAAAAACTGAGGTCTGAGCCCAATACGATAAAGTAAGTAGTAAGTACCTCTTACATTTTGAATTATTTCTTTCTTTTAAGTTTTTACAGTTTGAAGACAGTCATGCAATTTTCACTGGTATCTCAATGCGATGAGTAGGAGCCAAGCAATTTAATAAAAAAACTAATTATAAAGTGTGGTACTAAGTTTTGATTTAAAATGCTGGACCGATTGCGATGCGAATTTCACTGTTGGATAGCTGAGGTTTTGATTTAAAAACTGGTGTACTTGGTATCTCAATCCGATGAGTAGGCGCCAAGCAATTTAACAAAAACTATTAATTTTCAAATGTGGTACTAAGTTTTGAAGGCCATTGTATATTATGAATATTACTCATATTCAACAACATTAGGTACATACATACACATCAACTTGATAACCTCCTTTTCTGAAGTCGGTTAAAAAAACTACAACTTCGAAATGATGACCTTAATTGAAGTTGATTATAATTGAAACAAATGAATCAACGGAACATGAATTACAATAATAAAACTAGAAACAAAATTGCAGATCTTGGAACTTGCAAACGCTGTATCCATAACTTGCATTGTAATATGACCTAAGAACCTGGTGCTGAGTAACGTAAAGTTATTACTCAGATTAATATTATGGCAGTCAACTTCTGCAGGGCGTTTATTCGCTATGCCAAACGCAATTCCTTGCAGAATTCAGAAAAGGTGTGACCACCAACAAAAACCACACTTCAATCTCTAGACTACTATTTACTTGCTCTTATACCATTCTTATATCATCCTATAAGCCTGGATTTGGGCACCAATTATAAGCGTTTTTCATTTAATTTCGTTCTGTTCTAATATCAGTCTCATTGAATGTTGTTTTCACTTAAAGTAATCTTGCCAAAACTAACTTGAACCGTCTCAGGTAATACCTATCGTAAAAGATTAAAACTAATGAAAAAAAAAATTGTAAGTATCGAGGTATCTAAGGATTATATTTGTAATAACGTGCTGTTTTCAACAACGTGCTTCGGACGGCATGTTAAGCTGTGGGTCCCGATTGTTATTGATTAATAGCAGTCGTTAAGCCATGTCAGAGGCCCTCGGGCGGCTTGACAAACTCTGACATCAGAGGCACTACCTCATTCGACAAACAAATAACAACATCAACAAGTGTTTCATTTTATAATGCTTTTCTGTATTGGAAAATTTGATTTACTGTAAATAAGACCCTATTTTACGCTTCACACCTCATTGGGCCTCATCGAATTATAGTATTTCGTATTCTCATTTAATTATTTTATTTGTTAATTTGTATTGAATGTGTGAGTATTGCATTTCTCATGCTCACTGTACGGTCGGTCACTGACTACTGTAAGGTCATTAAGAGGTAACTCCATGTTGGAATAAATTATAAATTAGCGAAATATTGTTCTGCAAAAACTTACTTTTACAATTGTATTCATAAAACCGATTTTAGATCAAACTTTCTTAAATCAGACTCACCTTTTCTATTGTAAGTATGATGATTTAATATTACTCTAATATCTTGTCTATCCACTGCTGTTGATCTTATAATAGTTTTGAATAACATCAAAAACGTAGATGCTTACAGTGCTGCAATAGCATTTAGCAAATTTATACTATAATAAAACTATAACTGGGCTAAATCTGTACATTACATATTTTTTGAAAATTTTAATTGAGATAAACTTCAAAATCTATATGGAGTGCAAAAAAATATACCTCCATACAACGCTATCGTAACACAGATTTCTGTCAACAAATCTGTGTTACAACTACTGAAGATTCTTAACACAGGTATGTAGGTACCTATATTGGTACTTTTGGTACTGGAATAACTCATAGGATCCTTATATCCCAGAAAAACAACCACGCGAGCAACGCCGCGGGCACAGCTGGTCTTTAATAAAATTAAACGAGCTAAGAAAATCTTGATATGAGAGCAAATTATCCCAAGTGTAATAAGTCTTAGTAAACGCTATTTTAGGAGAATGTGGCTTACAACAGCGCTGCAAAATAAGCTTATATGCATAATTGCGACAAGGTATTAAGAAAAAACGTATTTGAGCCTGTACCGGCTTGTCAGAGACTAATAAAGGAGCGTAGCAATGACGAAAACAGATTATGAGACCGCTATAAGCTTATAACTCTTATAAAGTGAGAAATGTGAGACTGTTTAGCTAGTTGTACGTCATTATGATAAAACAGGAACAGTTCAACGAAGATATCGTAACGCAACGTGTTACTTGTCAGCATGGTCACAGGAAATAAGGGCCCTGGTTTTGCTACTGTAATCTGATTTACTTACAATTCATCTTGACTATCACGCTGGTGGACAAAGGGTCAGTGACGTCAGCGTTTTGGGCAAGACACTCGTAGTGGGCGTTCAGCTCATCTCGTGATGCGTTGGTGATCTGCACCGTGGTCCGGAGCACCCCATTCTGGACAGAGTCTGCGCGCGCCACTGATGCGCCGTTTCGCTCCCACCAGACTAATGTTTCTGGAGTATCTGTTTAGAAGTCGATATGTTAGCACCATCATTTTCTTCTACAATGATATTCCGCAACACTAACTTAGCTTATCAACAAACTAGCTGCGCTTGCGGTTTTGCTGATGATGATGAACAAAAGTATCCTATTTGTTCACGGAATTGAAAAATCAAGTGGAAGTGCAACGTGTGCGGGTGACCTGTGCCACAGTCATGTACAGGAAATCATAACTTGCATACAAATGTTTCGTAGGTAAAATAAAACTTACTCTATGAAGCAGTCGACGCATTATTTTCACATTTGATTCAGTAGTTTAAATCGTCTCAATAATACACACCCAATGACAAAAAGTGTTTGTTAGTACGAGTAGTGCAGAACATGAGTTTTATTTGGTTTAGTTTGGCGACAGCGGTTCCAATGTACGTGGTGTAGAGTACCACTTCCACTTGTTTCTTCTATTCCGTGTATTTGTTATTCCAGGGCCTTAGTATGTACAGTATACCATACACTAAAATCAGTTCAGCTGTTTCAGCGTAGCAAAAATTTGTACATTCACACAAATTTATTTCGTTTATAAGCCCAGCGGGTTCACCAACGTGTACAGCGATAAAAAATATTTTTTTTCCTTTACCACCCTGTATTGTCGATAACAAAACGAAAATAATACAAATCTATCGAGACATTTTCGAGTTTTTGGCAACTGATTTTTATATAATCGATAGATGTTTAGAACAATTCACTCCAATTACCTAGTCCAAAATTAGGATACCCTTGAGAAACATATATAATATTATCCATGATTAGGAAACTTACATTAAATTTAGTGCTCATCCCACAAATGTTTGCTCCTTGCGGGATTCGAATGCGAGACCATTAACTATGCAGTCAGGGTCACTAGTGAACCAGCCAACCGGTCGTCCAATATTAGTAGGATTATGCTTTCCTACAAAACCCGTCGTCTGTTATGCCTCCATCATAGACATAACAAAGAAAAATCCCCAAGTTCCCTCCCTTTGAAATGAAGATTGATTTGAAATGGAGATCTTCATTTATGTCTACAATATCCTATGAACTTCTAGTTTTGATACTAGTAAGTACTAGTTGCCTTTCACCGTAGAATGAGCGTAGATTTCGACAATTTTTATTACAGAATATACTGATTAATCATATTTGAATAACCATCAATACGATTTATACAATTCAGTTTTTAAGGACATCGATTTTAATCGATGTTCCTAAAACTGTATTGCATATCTCGAAATTCAATTATCAATTTGTATTTATATAATGTTTTATTACCTCACTGGATAGCTTGATCTTCAAAACGTAAGTAGTAACTGCAACTCGAAGGTCTTAACAGCTATGACATATAACATTACACTTAGATAATACAGCTAAAACACTACTAGGTATACATTATGAATTTCGTTTTTTCTTTTCTCGTACATTTATATGTTTTAAATACTTCAATTTATTTGATATAACAATAATATCATTAGCAGTAGTTGAACTAAAAACCTTGTAAATAATTAGGTGCGGAAAGTACACATACAGAGTTCATTATACATAATAATAACTTATAACAAAAATACAGTAACGGCAATTTGGCCGACATAGCTTGTAAAGAATTGAATGTAGTTAGATTTTTGAGGCTTAAATATGATGACTACTATTCATTATGATTATTTTAAGAAGGTACTTTTATATAAAGAAGTATTTAAATCTAGAATTTAATAATAAATTAAGAAAGTAAATATATGATTTAAATATACATTTATATGTAATACATAAGTATAATATAAAAAAGCTTTTACGATCTTATTATTTTCAATGAATGTTACATTTTATGTTCATTAGTTTTCACTATTTTTTCCCAAAAATAAAATACTTTTTTTAATCGGTTTTTATTTTTTTACGTTTTTAAGTGCTTTGTTTTGTTGTTTTATTTCTATTTCAATGTTTTTTTTTTTAATTCATTTTTTTTTGTTTGTGAGCTACCCATAGATACATCAATACATAGATACATAGATACACAGATACATAGATACATACAAGTGCAGTTAAGCGTTTAAAATAATAATAATAAAAGAGATTTAAAATGAATGAACTAAATGCTCTTCTTCCGGTTCTTCGTCGCAGCTGAATCCATCCAAAGCCATGGTGACCGATTGCTCTTCCTCCGTCCCTGGGCGACCAGGCGTACACTCCGGGCAAGTATGTTCCTCATTACCTTCTTCCGAGTCGTAGAAATAAGTCACGAAGCAATAAACGATGATCCCGACTATACATAAGGTTTTATAGGCGATGAATAACCCGTAGAAAAAACCATATTTGAAGCTGAATATACCTGAAATATTTCCAAAATAGATATAGTTAAGTACTTAATTTTTCTCCAACGGGCGGAGGTGTCCAGTCAAGTTCAGCAGCAACGTAATGACGATGACGTCAAATGCTTTATATATATATATATATTTTATCATAGAGTTTAAAATTTTACCATGTCTGTCTGTATCTCAGCTATTTTGTTCAGACACTGTTAACACTACAAAATTGTTTGGCATATGTATAACTAGTATTCCCGCACGCGACTTCGTACGCGCAGACTACTGTTTATCGCGAAAAATTGCATCCTATTTTCTTTTAGGATATTCAAAACCAATGCAAAAGTTGGTGCTCCAATGCTCTTGATATTTTTTTGACAGACTTGTTATTTCTTTTCCATGGCAACATGATTGTGTCTGTCATCACAGACCTTTCTGTGATGACAGACACAATCATCAGACAGTAAGTAATCAACATTTTCCAGTTTTCCCGTGGATACTTACAATTTTCCAGGACTTAAAGTACGTTTTATTCCAGGCTATAAGCTATCTCCATTCTAAATTTCATCAAAATCCGTCCAGCCGTTATCGCGTGAAAGCTCCCCAAACAAATAAACAAACAAACAGACAACGTTTCACTTTTATATATTGGTATGGATTATAATTAGCCGCAACATACCAATTAAGGTGAGTCAACTTTTGTGAAGGTGTAAAATATTTTTTGTACCCCATCGAGGGGGGTCTCGTGGATTAAGTATTTTACAATTGTTACGATGTTTCTTTGACATTGTTTTTATTTGGTTCAGTTTATGAAATATTTGGCTTCAAATTGAACTTGTTGCATGCCCTTTGCTACATGCTAGTATACCGCTCGGCTACCACCGCTCTTACTTGACAGTTGTATCTATCTATTTCTTCTATGTATACTTATAATAAAGCAATAGACACGAAAAAGTAAGTAAAAAACGAAGATAATTAAAAATGAAATGGTCTAGGGTACATAAAATAAGCTACTGAACAAGAATTTAACATTTTAAAAATTCGTGTCTGTCTGTTTGTCTGTTTGTATGTCTGTATGTTTATTCGCGCATCACGTAAAAACTACTGGACCGATTGCGATGCGGTTTTCACTGTTGGATAGCTTATGTTTTGACTTAGAAACTGGGGTACTTTAAATCTCAATCCGATGAGTAGAAGCCGAGCAATCGATAAATATATTTTCGACGGCGGAATTTTGATCAAATGTTGGTATATTGGTATTTTAGGTCCTGGAATAGCAAAATGAGTAATTTTAACCTCCAGAAATGACCACGCATGCGAAGCCACGGGCATCAGCTAGTATAAAATAAAGCAATAAGAACGAAAAAGCCTGTACAAAGAAGATAATTAAAAAAATATTGTCTTAGCTACTGAACACGAATATAACATTTACAAAATTCGTGTCTGTCTGTTTGTCTGTTTGTATGTCTGTATGTTTATTCGCGCATCACGTAAAAACTACTGGACCGATTGCGATGCGGTTTTCACTGTTGGATAGCTTATGTTTTGACTTAGAAACTGGGGTACTTTAAATCTCAATCCGATGAGTAGAAGCCGAGCAATCGATAAATATATTTTCGACGGCGGAATTTTGATCAAATGTTGGTATTTTGGTATTTTAGGTCCTGGAATAGCAAAATGAGTAATTTTAACCTCCAGAAATGACCACGCATGCGAAGCCACGGGCATCAGCTAGTATATAATAAAGCAATAAGAACGAAAAAGCCTGTACAAAGAAGATAATTAAAAAAATATTGTCTTAGCTACTGAACACGAATATAACATTTACAAAATTCGTGTCTGTCTGTTTGTTAGTTTGTCTGTGTGTATGTTCACGCATTACGTAAAAACTATTGGACCGATTGCGATGCAGTTTTCACTGTTGGATAGCTTCGGGTTAGACTTAAAAACTGGGGTACGTGGTATCTCTATCCGATGAGTAGAAGCAGAGGAATCCATAAAAACTTTTTGACGGCTGAAGGAATTTTGATCAAATGTTGTATGAGTATTTTAGGTCTTGGAATAGTACATAGAGTACCTTTAAACTTAGAGAAATGACCACGCGTGCAAAACAGCGGGTACAGCTAGTCCATGTATAAAGAAGATTATTTCATAAGCAAGAGCTAAAGAAGTGACGGCTGTTGGGTTATAATATGCGTAGAAACGGTAACCGGCGGAGAAAATAATTTAATAGTGGAAAATATTAAAATACTAAATAGACAAAGTAAAGATCGCTCACCAGTGAATCTCCACAAGGCAGTCATTGGATAATGTATGAAGTGGGGCATTTAATAAAGCTTATAACCTCTAATCCGAAGCCTCATATAAGCTTTACATTCAGAATAGTCCACAAATTAGGCGATTGTTGAATCAAAATAAAATGAATCGATTTAAAAGCTGAATAAAATCATGTAAAGTAGGCGTAGCAACATAATTTTGAAACTTTGATATATTAGGCCCTTCACTAATTTAATTACACACACACACGCACACACACACACAGGTAACACACACTACACTATGTAAGAATACAAGCACTGCACAATTAAATAGTATGGGATCTGTAATGTTAGAATTCGTAGTATACCTACTATTTTCAATCCCCTTTCTTAATTTAAAACAATAACTTGGTTATCAAAATATTAACATAGAGTATGATTACATACATACGGCCTGCCCTCCACTGCCGCCGCCGCCACCAAATCCTTTTTGCACCACTTATTTTAGCAATTTTTAAGTTTTAATTATTACTTTTATTAAAAAAAAAAAGCGATTCGATATTTTTTATCTATTTAAATGTATAGATATATGCATTTGACGTCATACTGTTGCCGAATTCAAGTTACATTTATAATTTATAAAAAAATACACATGCACATTTAATTTTGTAGCTCGACAAAAATTTACAAAACTTCTGACATATTTTTCTAGTATTTCGTCGCTTTAACATTATCACAAAAGTAAAAGAAAACTTCGTGTTACCAAACATATTGGCAGATATCGGAGCAGTGATTTTCAATAGAAGCTTTGCTTGCAGCGTGGCAGCTATACTCGCAGCGGATGCAGCAGACAAGTTCCGTGCAGCGCTTGCAGTAGACTGAGTTACGCAGTCCCGACCTAGCATCTAGGACTTACCTACTTACTATCCCGCCCGATACCTATAGGTATTGACCTACTACCTATAGGCATAGAATAACTGTATTTATATAGGCACATTTTTACATACAAAATTAAATCATACATAAATCATATTCATGTAACAAATTATTTAATGTCAACCTGTACATTGTAAATTAGAAAAATAATAATCAAATAAAATGAAATAAGACTATAGAAGATATACCATTATCCATTTAGAAATCCAGTTATTTTTAGTTACTTTTTTACAGATAGAGGGTTCTTCCGTGATAGGGGTCCAAATTTTTGTTAATATTGAAGAAATAAAAAAAAAATTGGGGGTTACTCTATGTTCTATACTGAAGCCAAAACTGTTATTTTTTTCATTTTTGTTTGTCTGTCTGTCAGTCTGTATCTTGACCGCACAACACGCCAAAAGTACTTAATGAATTCAACTGAAACTTGGAATGATTTGAGTTCATGCTACGTAGTAGGACATTCGATACTTTTCATCCCGAAAATTAATGAGTTCCCGCAGGATATTGGTTGAAAGTTATTTATAAGAACACGTATTGCGCTGAAACTACTAAACGGATTTTGATGCAACTTAGCACAGTCATAGATTTTATGATATGTTAATATTGTGGATAATTTTATCCCGAAAAAAACATGGATTCCTGCGGGATAGGGGTCCAAAGATATGTTTGAAGTAATCAATAATATTTTTGGAGGGTACTCTTTATTCGATACTGAAACACAAACTGTTTTATTTTTTCATTTTTGTCCGTCTGTCTGTCTGTATATTCACCGCGCATTTCGCCGAAACTACTGAAGGAATTCAACTGAAACTTGGTATGATTGGAGTTCATACTACGAGGTAGAACATTGGATACTTTTTATGCCGATTTTTTTTTTAATTTTTTTTCAAAGAATCACTCTGAAACACAGTCATAGTTAAGGAGGATACATTTTATCCCGAAAAAAAAATAGATTCGTGCGAGATCAAAAGTTCTATTAATTTTGAAGTAATACATATAATAAAGCAATTAGTATGAAAAAGTCTGTACAAAGAAAATAATAAAAAAAATGTCTGGTACTTATTCTAGGCTACTGAACAGGTTTTTTTTTATAAATCATATGTCTTACTCACGAGCACGATTCCGATTCAATCACGATCCAAACAGTGCGATTTAGTTAGAAAACCTAACTGCACTGCAACGTGGGGGGATGTAGGGGTAGGTTTGGGTAAGTGAGGGGGAGTGAGGGGAGGGTAGGGGGAAGTAGGCGAATGGTGGGGGATGTCGGGGAAGGGATTTCGCAGAGACTTGTCAAATACTTGATTGGTCAAATCCTATACAAGTCAAAAACTTAATTTGTCAAATTATAAACCGATCAAATCCCAAAATAGTCAAATACTAGATTCATCAAATTCATAAATCTTCAAATCCTTAGCTCGTCAAATTAGCTATTAGTCAATCACGATTTTGTACAGGCAAGAATAAAATAAAAATAAAAGTTTTTTTTTTTGGTTAGTCCAAACTGTTCTACTATTTGTTCTACTTAGGTTCTACTATAGAACAGATTGGACAAAAATAAACAAATCTGTGCTATTGAAATTAAAATTTGTTCTACCGAGTAGGTAGTAAGACATTTAGTGACAGATGTCAAAGTGACCGGTGTTAATGTGACAGATTACAAAGTTACAGTTTGGAGAAAGGTGAGCAGAGGTGGGGAGTGGGGGGAAAGTGGGAGTGAAGTAAGAGAGTGGAGGGAGGAGTGAGGGGAGGAGAAGGGAAGTCAAGAGAGGGATGTGTGGGGAGGGAAGAGTATGGGGGGAAGGGGAGTGGGTGAAGCGAGGGGAGTGGAGGAAGTGAGGAGGGAGTAGGGGAGAAGGAAATGGTTACATTGAAGCTTATATGCATTTAGCTATAGGTTATTCTGTCTTTGAAACTTACGAATGCAGGTTGTGTCCGATTGTACAATGACTTGACGAATCACGTATTTAACTAATTGAGGTTTTGTTGAATAACTGATGTGACGAATTAAGTGTTTTGACGAATTGCGTAATTGACGAATTAAGCTCTTGACTTGTGTAGCGTTTGACCAACCAAGTATTTGACAAGTCTCTGCGAATCCGGGGCAGGGTGCGGGAAGTGGGGCAGGTGGTGGGAAGTGGGGGAAAACTGCAGGGAAGGGTGGAGGCAGAGTGGGATAGAGGGGTGAAATTGAAAAGGGGTAGGGGAAGTGGGGAAAGAGTGAGGGGAAGTGGAGGAAGGGAGGAAATTAATACGGGAAAGGTACGAAGAAAGGGGAAGTTGGATAAAGGTTGGAAAGTTGGGGAAGGATGTAATATTTTTAAACCACGGTGGCGGATATGTTGCGTCACCGAAAGGTTGGCAACATTTCTCCATGTTGGCAATACATGTCAATCAATAAAAATCTTATTGATGGCTGAAGTAATATTGATCAAATGTTGGTATATTGGTATTTTAGGTCTGGGAATAGCACATCGAGTACTTTTAACCTAGAGAAATGACCATGCGTGCGAAGCCGCTGGTACAGCAAGTAAATAATATTTTTTGAGGGTACTCTATATTTGATAATGAATCCAAAATTAAAAGTAACGTATCACGCTGAAACTACTGGACGAATTTTGATGCAACTTGACACAGTCATTCATGGTATGTATGATGGGTTAAAATTATGGATACATTATATCCCGAAAAAGTAAAGGGTTCATGTGGAATAGGGGTCCAAAGTATGTTAATTTTGAAGTAATAAATATCTATATTTATAATTAATCAATAAGTACTATAAAGTCTGTACAAAGAAGAAAAAATAAAATATTTAAAATAAATTACTGAACAAGAATATAACATTTATTTAAAACATGTATTTCTGTAAAAACTACTAGACGTATTGCGATGCGGTTTTCACTGTTGGGTTTACCTTAAAAACTGGTATAAGGGGTATCTCAATCCAATGACTAAAAGCCAAGCATTATATAAAATCTTCTTGACGGCTAAATAAATTTTGATTAAATGTTGGTATATTGGTATTTTTGGTCTTGGAATAGCACTTTTAACCTAGTGAAATAACCACGCGTGCGAAGCCGCGGGCATAGCTAGTATTACTTATATATCTTCGAGCATATACTCGTATATGCTCGAAGTTATATATTAATAGAAACTTGAGAAAGACTAAAAAGAGGGAATAAAAAAATACCACCTGTGCACTCGTGCAAGCAGGCGACGATTGAAATGTACAAAAAGAAAAGAAAAAAGTTACTTATCTTCTAATGAACTAAGTTGTATTAATATGTAATAATAATATAGAGACGGATTATATAACCCGACTCTAAAAAATAATAAAAAAATTGAACAATATGTTATGCGTAAAAATGTATCCGATTAAGTCGGAGAAAAACAGGCGGAACAAACATAAAAAATTGGTATAGGTTACATGTATATTAAAAACTTTGATGGTTGCTAAGGTTGCCCACTAACATTAGTGTTATCATTAGAAAAGGGATATTTACCATGTATGTTTATTTCGAGTTCTCGATTATTTCGGCACCCCTTAATACATGTATGGTAAATGTCCCGTTTGTAGTTATATTAATGAACATATATTATATTATAGGTATTTTTAATTGCCTAAAAATGGCTCTTATGGCTGATCTTATTCATACAGAAATCCATACCCATATATAGAAGTGACACGTTGTCTGTTTGTTTGTTTGGGGAGCTTTCACGCAATAACGGTAGGACGGATTTTGATGAAATTTAGAATAGAGATAGCTTATACCCAGGAATAAAACACGGGATACTTTTTATCCCGGAAAACTGTAAGTTTCCACGGGAAAACTGGAAAATGTGGATTATTCACAGTAAGGAACAGTTGCCATCACAGAATGAAAACATGGAAACGAAATAACAAGTCTGTCAAAACATATCGCCATTGAGGCATACCTCACGTAGTATTTACAGTCTCTTTGGTATACCTCAATGACTTTTGCATTGGTTATTAGTACCCTAGAAGAAAATTACATGTTTTTTTTATACATGTACCCGGCGATAAATAGACTAGTAGTTTCTTTACAGAAGTGATAGATCTCATCGATATCTACATTTTGGATGACAGCTGTCAAAATTAAAAGGGCTATAACTCTGAAACTAACGATCTTAGATTTGTAGTTTCTTTACACAAGTGATAGATCTCATCGATATCTTCGTTTTGGATGATAGCTGTCAAATTTAAAAGGGCTATAACTCTGAAACTAGTGATCCTAGACTAATAGTGTCTTTACAGAAGTGATAGATCTCATCAATATCTTCATTTTGGATGACAGCTGTCAAACTTTAAATGGCTATAACTTTGAAACTAACGATCCTAGACTATTAATTTCCAGGAGTGATAGATCTCATTAACATCTTCATTTTAAATAACAGCTATCAAACTTAAAATGGCTATTACTTTGAAACTAACGATCCTGGACTAGTAGTTTATTTACAGAAGTGATAGATCTCAACAATATCTTCGTTTTGGATGACAGTTGTCAATCTTAAAAGGGCTATAACTCTGAAACTAGTGATCCTAGACTAGTAGTTTGTTTACAAATGTGATAGATCTCATCGATGTCATCGTTTTGGATGACAGCTGTCAAACTTAAAATGGCTATAACTTTGAAACTAACGATCCTAGACTATTAGTTTATTTCCAGAAGTGATAGATCTCATAAATGTTCGTTTTGGATGACAGCTGTCAAACTTGAAAGGGCTATAACTCTGAAGCTAGTGAGCCTAGACTAGTAGTTTCTTTACAGAAGTGATAGATCTCATCGATATCTTCGTTTTGGATGACAGCTGTCAAACTTTAAAGCGCTATACCTCTGAAACTATTGATTCTGGAGTAGTATTTTCATTACAAAAAGGTTAGATCACATCAAGATCTTCATTTCATGACATTTTGTCATATCTGACATCAGCTGTAAATACTAGATGTTTTCAGGTTTGATAGCTTTCACCTGTCAATTTGACAACTGTCATCCAAAAAGATGATATCGATGAGATCTATCACTTCTGTCAAGAAACTACTAGTCTAGGATCACTAGTTTCAGAGTTATAGCCCATTTAAGTTTGACAGCTGTCATCCAAAATGAAGATGTCAATGAGATCTATCACTTCTGGAAAGAACCTAATAGTCTAGGATCACTAGTTTCAGAGTTATAGCCCCTTTAAGTTTGAGAGATGTCATCCAAAATGCAGATCTCAATGAGATCTATCACTTCTGGAAAGAAACTAATAGTCTAAGATCACTAGTTTCAGAGTTATATCCCTTTTAAGTTTGACAGCTTTCATCCAAAATGAAGATGGCAATGAGATCTATCACTTCTGTAATGACTACTAGTCTAGGATCGTTAGTTTCAGATTTATAGCCCTTTTAAGTTTGACAGCTGGTTTTCCCAGGACTGAGGTGGACCACGGGCAAGAAAAAGTGCTCGTGGTTCACCCAGGTGAACTGAGCAGGTGGACCACGACAAATGCCCGTTATTTTTCGCGATAAACAGTAGTTCTCGCGTACGAAGTGGCGGGCGGGAAAAATAGTATTACAAAATTATAACCTATCTACATAAATACATGTACCCGGCGATAAATAATGCACATCGGCCTTTGGAAAGAGACAATTGGCTGTTTACGACGACCGTCTATCAAGCACCGTATTTATTAAGTGTCATTTCTAGGCAAAGAAGTTATATTTACTTACTTACAACGTTATATTTACTTACTTACAACGTTATACTTACTTACGTACAACTGGAACGATATCTTCAAAGAAAAAGTGGGGTATCGATTATTTGACCTTGAAAACGATTTAAAAATTAAAAATAAAAGGACGTGAGTGGAAGCCCTTGTTGTCTCTTTCTTATTTATAGTGCCAATCTCAGAAGACAGCAAATACTTCGAAAAACAAACAGGACAAGAACTTCTTTAATTTCCAGTTTAGTATATATAATCTCATCAGATACCAAAGATGATGTACTATGTTAATGTATTAAATATGTGACCTCTTTAGTACAGTTGTCTTTGTGATGATTATTTCGCAAGTTCATTTTAGTCTGTGCGAAAACTCTGAAACTTTGTACGAGAGAGAAAGAGACTTCCGATCCTCCGTATACTTACTTTTCTCGGATTTTCTTTTTAAATAACATTTTCGGTGAGACCACTTTTTTATATGAGAGATGTCGTTCCAGTTGTACGTGAGTACATGTATATAACTTCCTTGTTTCTCATTTCATATAAAATAAATACTGCAATTTATTGTCTTTACGTCAAATCTATGACATGTAAACTTCAAATATCTATAGAGAGCTGTTGCAACTACTAGAAAAAGGATAGTAGAGTAGATTGTATTTCTAGGGAGCAAAATAATATTTTGCCGGTGAAGGCGCTATTTTAAATCCAGAGCAACGTGAAGGATTCTTAACTGAACGTAGCAAAGAATTCAATATACTTCGCCCGAAGAATTCAATATACTTCGCCCGAGGAAAAATAATTTTGAGTCCAAGTGATACACTCTACTTTTCATCCACCTCTATGAGAAAAATAAATAAAAAGCGCATTTAGATACTTTACAATTCATATTAGTTATTTAAAAGGATATTAAATAGACTAAAAATAAACTAGGTAATTACTAACACTTAACTAAAAATTTATATTCACTTTGTACTTCTTTGATTTAACGTCTTTCAGACAGTCCCTTCAGATATTGTGTTCTAAATTTTGTGTTGATCACGTTTTGAAAGTCATTACTGGTACTGGCCACCAACGTGTGAAGGTTGCTTACATTTGATTAATTTTTGAAAATAGGTATAGGTTTCCGAAAAAGACTTCGCTTCTTTTGCATTTTCGCACTCGATAAAATTGTTACCTATAAGCTTTCAAATATTTTTCCAGTGATTTAGTTAGTCATAGATTCTATATCACATTTATTGCGTAGTATTTTCAGGTGTGAGTAGGTAGTATAATACTTACGCTACACTTGCATTTTTGTGAAATTATTTAGTTTTTGCACTGTCAGTATTCCTTGTTTCCGTGACGATAATATCGAAATTCACGCGCTTTTTATTTTTTCTCAGTACATTTACATGCTTTTTTTTAAATACAGACAGCGCGCCTCGTGACCATGTGAAAAAAAATATGAGTTCATTGGTCAACTGTAAATCAGCAACCCATCATCTGATCTATACAAAACGTTTGGCCTAATGTAGTCTGCATGGATCGACGGAACATCGTTCGACTCCAAATCTTTAGTAGCGGAGTTCGATTCCCAACAGGAGTGTTTACATTTTTCACATAAAAAAATATATGTGATGGCTTATAACTTGAATATGGCTAAACTGAGGCGGAAAGAGCCGACGAGCCAAGAGCAATCACGGAACCGATCGATAGCTAACATAAAGGACTTTGCCAGATCTCCAGTGTGACTTAGACTCGATGCAAAATTATCGCGTACACAACTGAACAGTATTTTTATTTTAAAGCATTATGTTAAAAGCATTTGTGTATTATTTGTTGTGGTTATGTGACTTTCAGTAGGTTATGACACGGTTTATGGTCAAGGGTATAATATAGCCAAGATAATTATTGAAATCTAATATTAAACTGATATATTATGTAGACCTACACTTTACGATCATGTTTAATATCATTTATAAAGTATTATTACCTACCTATACCTGCTATTAGTAGTAGGCACTTAGGTACTCAATCTGAGAATCGAACCCTGAGCCCTCTCGGCTCTTGTCATGAGCTTGGTACCTAAACCACTGAAACGTTTATACAACAAATAATGATTTAATGTCTAAGCAGGATAAAAAAATACGTATGCGTTTATTGTTTTTTATTTCTAATATCATAAAATAATATACTGAAATGATTTCTATTAGAATAAACTAAGATAGCCTGTAGTTTTTTTAAATCGATTTTGCTTATTGATTTATTAATATATTAATTGCACTAATTACGAGTTATAGTGTCAACACTATGATTCGTAATTAGTATCAATTCACAGCAATTTCCGGTAATTTTTTTATTTTTTTTAATAATCTTTCCCTAAAGTTACTGTTTTAATAAGAATTAATCACATTATTTTATATGGTCAATAATGTAGATAGATTTCGTGTCCGCAGCATTTAACTTTTAAAAGTCTTGCATAGCTATTTCCGGTCATTTATATTCATATTAATTGTTATTATTTTATTAACAGTTCCAGAATGTTATTGTTTTAATAAGAATGAATTAATTTATTTTATATAGTTATTTTATTAGTAATGTGGATAGATTTCGTGTCCGCGTCATTTAACATTTAAAAGTCTTGGAAGCCGAAAGCTGGCATCCTCCTTTCACGTTTTAAATTCAAAACTCACTACTGCCCTCTCTAAAAGTCTTGAACAGACTACTTTGCTCCCTCTTTTTGACGAACTAATCAGCGTTTATCAAATAGATGGGATGAAAAAACAATTACGTAATATTTTATAGATGAATAGTTTTAATTTTGGAGGGTTTATACAGCTCTATATTATATATTTTCAAAAAATTCAAAATATATACGTAAATGCGACCGTACTCTATTGCACCTATAACGACTACAGTATATAACGACTGACAAACAAAGAATATAACTGACAAACGTCACATAGGTAGGGTATGACAACGCTCTACGAAGCCACGACAAAGCCGAAATTAGCAGTCTCTTTCCAAAGACCGATGTGCATTATTTATCGCCGGGTAATGTACTTCTATACATATAATAAAGCATTAAGTAACAAAAAGTCTCTACATTGAAGATAATAAAAAATGGCCTAGGGTACTTAAAAAAAGCTATACTGTTGTTTTTTAATTTTCTCTTTCTGTTTGTCTGTTCGCGCATCACGTTAAAACTATTAGATGCGATTTTCACTGGTGTACTTGGTATCTTAATCCGATGATTAGAAGACGAGCAATCGATAAAAGTCGATCTGACGGCTGATCGAAATTCGATATTATGTACTTATTAAAGGTCCGTGGGCAAAGCTAGATTATAATAGACTTTTGTTTGGGTGATCACCGATCGAAGCCAAGCAATTATTGGTTAAAACTATTTGACGGCTAAACGAATATTGATCTAATTTGGTTTAGTGGTATTTTAGGTCCTGGAATAACACATAGGATTCTTTCAACCCAGAGAAATGAACACGCAGGCAAAGCCGCGGGCGCAACTAGTTTATAATGTAATATGACTGTGCCAAGTTGCATCAAAATCCGTACCAGTAGTTTCAGCGTGATGCGTGTTCTGTTAACCACGTGGGAATCGTTTTGCTTTTCGGAACATAAAATATTCTTAATGTTAATCCATAATATAGGACATAATATATATATATATATATATAGTTATTGCATGCCATAATATATACCACCTAAGTGGGAAATGATCGAAAAGCTGAGAATATACAAATTACATAATTCTCCTGTTCGTCACGTTTATTATTATTTATAATTCTATTAATGATAATAATATACCTTATTATGGTTATAAGGATGGTTTCCTTACGCGTCTTTAGGGATAGTCCCTTTTTGCTTTGCAGGAATATGTACATTGAGACATAATCGCGGCGCGCCCGTCACGGTAACAGTCTCTCTACTTAAAAAAACTTTTGTATGATACGAGTATAAATCATGGTTGTGCCAAATTTGATCAAAATCCGTCCGGAAGTTTCAACGTGATGCGTGTTCAAAGTTGATTGTCTCTCTATCTATCTGTATAGAGAGACAGTCTGACTAGTCAAACCAAACCAGATCAAGATTCGTTTAGCCGTCAAATAGTTAAACTGTCTCTGTCTATCTGTATAGAGAGACAATTAAAAAAAGATTTTTCCCTCTTCTTCGGCCTATATAAACAAGTACCGTGACATCGGTACTGATGTTTACCTCAGATAACATTTACAAAAAATATTTCATATAGATTTGGCCCAGATACAGTTTTATTATGTACTTGTAGTAAAAAAGTAGTTTTACATGATGCGAAGTATTCAATTACTTATGTTAGCTTAGTGAAAAATACTAAGTTTGCAACGGAAAAATACAAATATGGAATAACTCAGATAATATAAAACATCGCGGAACATACAAGTGGATTATTCAGTGCTCTATCCTGATAGTTGCCCTTCACATCGCTATTCATGATCACGTATTCGTCCTATTTGCCCAAACACGACGATGTGATGGTGCCACCACACTTCGTTATGTGTTATTTGTTATTGGCGTTATACGGCCGCATACGATGAATTGGGGAGGGCTAGTAACTCTATTTCGCTTATAATACTAGATTTGCCTACTAGATTTCACGCCCGCGTTTTCCGCGGACTACAGTTTATCGCGAAAAAAAGCATCCTATGTTCTTCTAGGATATTAAAAACCAAAGCAAAAGTAGGTATAGCATCAATGCTCTTGAAGTTTTTTGACAGACTTGTTATTTCGTTTCCATGGCAACCATTCCTTACAGCGAGTAATCAACATTTTCCAGTTTTCCCGTGAAAACTTACAATTATCCAGTATAAAAAGTATATGTTTTATTCTAGGGTATAAGTTATATCAATTCCAAATTTCGTCAAAATCCGTCCAGCCGTTTTTGCGTGAAAGCTCCCCAAACAAACAAACAGACAACGTTTCACTTTTATATATTGGTATGGATTTTTCACGAACAAGACGAATACGCAAATACACGAACACAAGTATCCGCCGGGTTGTCGGTTTTTAGTTACATATCAAAGGATTGCGAATATACCGAACAAGTTCGTTTACCGTCCACACATGGCTTGCTCAGTATAGAGTGCGGTGCGCGACAGCGACGGAAGTTGTTTAGTTTTTTGTTCAGCGCTGATGCTTTTCGATGGGTACTTAGTACGACTTTTGTGAATGTTTAACATCCTCCAGCGTTTTTTCTTCCATAGTTTTTTAACGACTTTTTTTTTACGTTCGCATAACAGGTAATGGTAATTAACTCAAAGGAAATAATAAGACGCTGCTGCCGTCAACACGTGGAAGTCTTTGCATTCAGAAAAAAAAACGTGAATGTTCGGCATACTTATTTGCTACTAGCTGTCCCGTCCACGACTTCATCCGCGCGGACTACTGTTTATCGTTAAAAAACCACCCTATGTTCTTCTAGGATGTTAAAAATCAATGCAAAAGTAGGTATAGTACCAATGCTCTTGAAGTTTTTTGACAGACTTTTTATTTCGTTTCCATGGAAACCGTTCCTTACAGCAAGTAATGAACATTTTCTAGTTTTCCTATTAAAACTTACAATTTTTCGGGTTTAAAAGTATCCTTTGTTTTATTCCAGGGTATAAGCTATCTCCATTCAAAATTTCATCAAAATCCATCCAGCCGTTATCGCGTGAAAGCTCCCCAAATAAACAAACAAACAGACAACGTTTCACTTTTATATATTGGTATGGATGGATTAACGATGTGTGGACGGTGTGTTCGTGTTATTCGAACATAGATGTTCGAATAACACGAACACACCGAAGCCGAATAAAGACGCGAATACCCGTGAATACCAAATAGCGATGTAAAGTGCCTACATGAGACCTCGCTTATAAGTACTTCTTGGGACACCTGTACATACGAAACATTCTTAATACCTACATGTTTATAGGGCACTAGATAGATAGATAACTCTTTATTGCTTAACATCTAATAGTAAATCGTACATTTCACATAGTATAACCTAAAATATAGTAATAGCGGTATCACAATCTTAAGCTGTGTGTTTGTCTCTTATAGACAATCTTTGGGTGAACTAAAACAGATTGAAAATTAGTGCGACAACAACTAGAAAAACTAGATGTGATCTTTGGCACCCCTTTTCACTTCAGAATGCGGTTTTTTTTAAATCCTTTCTTATTGCTCTCCTGCACTATCAAAGTAAGCTACCTCTAAAATTTCACGTGTATTCTATCCTATCTGGTTCAGGCTCTGCGTCGATTGACAGTCAGTCAGCGACACGACAGTTTTATATAATTGGAAAAAGTTAGTACTTTATACTCTGACGTAAATTTTATATTTCTGACCTCATTATTTATTATTACGTAGGGAACATTCACATTCACACAGTATAAGTTATTTAGGAAGAACGTTCTTAGTAATTCTAAGGAATTCTTCTAAAAGTGAGTTTGAACGCAGCAAGGAACACATTTATTTAACGGCGCGCACGGTCGCTCGGCAACAGTCCCGTCTGCCGCGCGCAACGTCACTTCAACCACAGCTTCAACGCACTTTTCACCTCACAGGCACAATGCGATATATTCAATGACAGGTGGCCTATATTTCCTAAGAGCTCTCTTTTGTACTGTGAGCAAGTTAATATGTAATAGATATACATGACATGTGCTTTTACCTAGCCCTTTAGGTGTTGTTTACTCTCTGTTATTCTTTGTTTTGTTTAATTTTACCGTTTTTATTTGTTTAGTTTTTAAGCCTTTAATGATTATTTTGTCAAAGACTGCCCTATTTTATATTTGAAAGCGGAGGTAAACGAGATGGTTCTTAGTTATAATGGGAGGAGGGGGGGGTGTGGGTGTGAGAGATGATCGAAGCTCCCAAACGAATGCACCGATTTTGATGCGGTTTTTTTGTTTAAAAGCTGATGTGATCCGAGATGGTTCTTAGATATATGGAGAGGGGGAGGGGGGAGGCGGGAGGTGAAAATCGTAGCTTCAAATAGACCGAATTAGCTGTGATAGCTGGGGTAAACGTGATGGTTCATAGCTATAAAGGGGGGAGGAAGGGGCGGTGCGAATCGTAACTTTCTAACAAATGGACCGACTTTGCTGCGGTTTTTTATATTTGAAAAATGAGTTAATCGAGATGGTTCTTAGCTATAATGTGGAGAATGGGCGTGTTGATTGTAGTCCCCAAACAAATAGACAGATTTTGATGAGGTTTTTTTATGTTTAAAAACTAATGTGATCGAGATGGATCTTAGGTATATGGGGGGAGGGGAGGGGAGGGGGAGTTGAGAAATGGGGGGGGGGGAGTGAGAATCGTATCTTTCAAATGAATGGACCAATTAAGCTGCGGTTTTTTGAAGTTTCAAAGCTGCGATAAACAAGATTGTTCTTAGCTATAATGGGGAGGAGGGAATTGGAGGGGGGTGGGAAAGGGGGTGACGACCAAAGCTCCTAAACGGATGGAACGATTTATATGTTTGAAAACTGATGTGATTGTGATCGATCGAGATGCTTCTTAGCTAAAAAGGGGGGTTATATAAATTTATAATTTGTACTTGTTTTAAAAGTTTTTTTATACATATTTTTTTTACATATAGGTATGTCATTGTAACGCATTGGATGATTCTGTAATGTTACATTTTTGTATAAATAAACAAATAAATAAATTAGCTTGCCCTGTTTGTTTTTTGTATGTTTATTTGTTTGTTTGGATGAAATCTAGTAATTGATTTTTTACCCCCTTTTTGTTGACCGATTGATTTGAAATTTGGTACACGCCTTTAGTTTAACAATACAATTATGTATATTCATTATTATTGTAAATCCAAGATGGCCGCCGCCACAAAATAGCGGATTACATATATTTTTTAAACTCTTCTGTATAGGTATCAAATGAAAGGGCTTAACTAGTAGAATACAGTACACCATAAAAAATCCAAATTCAAGATGGCCGCCACCACAAAATGGCGGTTCACTTATTTTTGCCAATCCTCTCAATATGGGTATCAAATGAAACAGCTTAAATATTAGAATACAGCACACTGTGGAAATTCTAAATTCAAGATGGCTGCCACCACAAGATGGTGGATTACTTTTTTAGTTTTCAATTCCCTCAATATGGGAATCAAATGAAAGGGCTTGACAAGTAGAACACAGTACACTCAAATAACTAAATGAAAAACCAAAAACTATAAAATAAAATTAATAATAATACAAGTTTAAGTTAAACGGTTTTATATCGAATCGTAGCGTAACCTGAGTAATAGAAATTCGACTCGCCCCACGATTTTATTTAGTTTTTTCGTTTTTAGTACAAAAGAAACCATTTAACTTAAAAAAAAGGTGTTTTATTTAAATTATTGGTTTCATCAGTTTCCGTGTCCACGTCGTGCTGTACTCCGTACCGCTGCCAGTGCGTTACTGCTTTTGACCTGCGACCAGCTCGGTCTCCACAATTTGTCTTGTGAGAGAAGCGCAGTACGAATTCCCACCACTCCGGCTTTAATGATATCATCAGTTGGACTTTTAAAACCGCCAATTGTGCGGCTATTTTGGAAGCAAGTGGTCTGATGCGAGACGATGACCTGACTCCATGGAAAACGTGGCAGTCTTTGATATGGGACGCTACTTGCGCAGACACCCTTGCACTATCTCATCTTCCAAGAACTCAAAATAGGGCTGGTGCGGCGTCGGAATCAGCGGAGAGCCTCAAAAGGCGCCAATATAGTAAACTTGACAGTGGTTACATATTTGAATCTTTTGGAGTCGAGACGCTGGGACCGTGGGGGCTAAGTTCATTTAATTTATACTCCCAGACAAGTCTGGCCGAAGCATCACGTGACCAAAATGATGGCCTTTTATTTGTTTTGGACAAATAATTAGCATTGTCATACAGCAGTGTTTTGGGAACGTTAACTACGGTAGCGGCTTGTTAGATTAGGGTTTGTTTAGATTGTATTTAGTCACTTTATTTTAAATTACTTATATGTTAATTATTTGATTCCTTTAAATTAAATTTTAATTATAGGCTTGGAATAATCTTTTATTTATATACGCATCGCAGATCGGGTTCGTCTTCTTGCAGTTTCTATGTGGGAATCCGGGCTTTGGTTGCAAACCATCCCTTCTTTTAATACTGGTGATCTTTTAGAGCAGTCTGCTTTCCATCTTGCTATTAGCTTACGTTTGGGTGCAAGGTGCTGAGGTGCCCATCGCTGTCAGTGTGCTGAATTTGATCAGGTCGGTCGTAACTTTTAAATTCCTGAACAGATTTAGACGTATGGGGTATCGTTAGAAACTTTACATCCTCCCTAGTAACATAGGCTATATTATGATTTTCAAATTCAATATGGCGGCCGTATGGCTCCATTTTTTAATTGTTTTTTTAATCCTTTTTTACAATATGGGTATCAAATTGAAGGCACATTTCAACAGTATATAATTTAATGGCAAAAGCTCTTTTTAAGAAGGGCAAGCGTGTTTTTTTTAGCTTTTAAGCTAGTTATTGCAGATGTGCTTGTTGAATTCCCCGTCACGCCAGCCTTAAGATATCATTCGCCGGGATTTTACCACCGCCAACGCTGGTCACCACGGTCCCGATGTCTCAACACCAAATATAGTAATTTACTATATTTATATTTTTTCAGTATTAAAGGATGACTAAGCGAGGATGGATGAACGTGTGCGAACCTCTTCACACAGTAACGCGCCGCAGTGTTCGAAATAGTGGATGTGTTACGTTATGTTACAGTAGTGGTACCTAACAGGTAGGTACAAAATAAAATGTACGTTTACAACCGCAACTGGTTTAGTGATTATTAAAACTGTGAAGGCCATAACCACCTGTAATAGGACGTAAACCTTCCTCGATAGTACGAGTTTTCAGGGACCCCCTCTTGTGTAGATATCTGTTATTCTGTGATACGGTTTACTTATTCCTACAACAACATTAGGCATAGATCGTTTCTTCGTAGAAGTAGATTTAAAAGATTCTTCATCGTCCGGAACCTAGAGACAGCTCCAGGCTCCGGACGATGAAGAACCTCTTGGAATAAGCGACCATTGAGACAGCTCAATGATCGCTTATTCCAGTTCATCAATTCCATCATGCTTACAATAACTACCTTTGTCAGATCACTTGGGACGACATGGTCCACTTTCTTCTTTCCTGTTTCGTCCATTTCATAAGGCGTCCGTTTTCCTGTTTCGTCTATTTCTCATATAGTCCATTCCTATCTTGTGCACGTTACATGTAGTACACTTTGATAGTAATCTTCAGTTCGTGTGGTGGCAAGTTGTATCTACGTAGCATTCTTTCAACTTCTTATCAAGCTAGGTTTTGTTTTGTAGAATTCAGACGATTTTGGAAGTAAACGAGTTAGGAAGTTGACGACGTCGGAAATTATTGTAGACGAGATATGAAGTGGACAACATAGGGAAAATATATATTCTGAATATAGGGAAAATATAATTTCGGTGTTGTCGTTCAGAGTGGTTCACACGAATATAGACTGCAGCACGATGTATTATAGTGTGATTTTCAAAGGACTGAGCAGATGGCGCTGCACGGCAAACATCGGCTACGTAGTAAAAAAATATTTTAAATGTATTTATTGAATAATCCAAGTTAATTGCCACTTAATAGTGATCGTGGTTCTGTGATACTCAAGTGATATCGTTTTAAGCTAAAACGGACCAGTGAAACTCATTTAGACATAACTCCAAAAACCTAGAAGTGTATGAACTAAATACCGAACAGAATACTATTAGAAGTGCATAATAACGTTCCTTATAACTAGACTAACTAAACAGTTAAAAAATTATTAAATTCGGTCCAGTGAAATAGTGGTTTTAACTAAAAATACCCAAAAAAGTTTCGGTTAACTCAACTCGTCACTATTCAAACGTAATTGAACTTTGGACTCTGACCTAGTTCGAATCTGGTCAGAGGTGAAATCGCAATTTTGACTTTATGCACATTTTTTTTCTCCACAATTTAGTTTTGGTGTTATTTAGTTTCCAATAATTGACTTATATGCTTATAATAGAAAAAAACAAGAATACAAAATTTGAGTGTAATTCGCAAAACGTCATCTTTGAAAACAAAAAACATTTGTGTTAAGAGTAAGAGGGATTTACCGAGACGAGTTTTTTTTTGTTGTTCGGATTGTCACCATAAATACCACATAGATTGTGCTAATGTATCATTGACACGATTTAGAATTATGGAGAGACGCGACAAATGGATGTGCACTAATTGCATTACAAAGCCCAAAATAAGTATTGTGCCGACGAAACCCAAACTTATACCAACGGTTTCTACACCGTCAAAGCAAATATATCCTGCGCCGTCAAAATTCACGCCCATACCAACGGTTGCTACACCTTCAGATGATATTCAAGAGCCTCAGAATGAGAACGTCACTGTGAAAAAGGGGGTTCAGCTTCATAGATGCAAATCGATCAGCGATTTACCTGCTGCAGATTCACATTCTACTCTAGTGGACATGAGCTCCATTAGCTTACCTGAAAATTGCTCAAACACTAGCGAGACGGAGAATAAAAAGGAAATTGAAGAATTAAAACTAAAACTTATTATAGCTACTGAAGAAATAGATAGATTAAATATGGAAAATACGAATTTAAAAAAAGTAATAAAAAGCCGTGACAACACAATAAAAAATTTAAAATGTATAGGGTCTAGCGAAAGCAGTACGAGAAAATCGTCTACCCCAAACAAGCAAAAACTAGCTTCTTGTCAGTTTGAGAATAAAACGGCGCCCGTATCACCAATGAATGATACACTAAAAATGACAACCAGGGTACCTGAGACTATAACAGCCACGGCAATCTGTGAAGCTCCGGTACAACCATTTCAGGAAGACACTGATGATTTAAATACATCAATAAAGTCGGAAACTGAAATAAAAAAGATGACCATTTTCATCGTGGGAGATTAACAGGCTTCAGGACTTTCTGAACTCATTATCAATGAGCGAAAGTCAAGGATGTGGAACGATGTGTATGAGGTGACAGCTGTCGTTAAGCCGGGTGCCCGATGCTCAGAAGCATTAAGCTATTGCAAAGATCTTAACGTCACTCTTAATGGAAACGATAGAGTTGTACTAATTATTGGTTCGAATGACAAAAATCCGTTTAAATTATTGAACGATCGCATTGCCTTAAATCTACTAAAAAACAAGAAGGTATATGTTTTAAGCGTCAGAAAAATCCGTTTCTTACAGGAGAGTACGTTGAATAACCACATTGCGGCTCTTGTTGGGACTTATAAAAATTGTAATTTGTTAAAATAAATGCAGATACAAATCATAACCAATCATTTTTTTTTTGCTGTGAGTAGAGCTATTAATTTAAAAGTACACTGCGAAGATATAAATAATGACTTAAAAGATCAAGCGCGAAACAAAATTAATGCAAACACTAAGAACAACCCTGGTGGGAAAAAGGGTACAATTCCTTTTTATTTTGATTCGAAATCAAACCACGAAAGTTCAAATAAAGAAGCAGGGCCCGGAAGGTCTTCAAACCTTCATTGTCCTAAGCCTCAAAGAAACAATAGGAATTAGTTTTTTCGTGAATAATTCAAGCCATAATTTTACATTACTACACCAGAACATTTCTGGAGCTATTAATAAAGCAGAATATATAGAAGTAGCTTTAGAAGAGTTATAACAAAAAGAAAATTTTAATGTAAACGTAATATGTCTGAGTGAAACATTTATAAAGAAAGGTAATGAATCCCTACTAAAAATACATAAGTTTAATTTAGCTTCTTCTTATTCCCGGAGCGGTAAAAGAGGAGGTACTTGTATATTAATTAAAAATGAACTTCAATACAAAGAAATTACATATATTAAGTCTTTAGCGACAAATTTGGTGTTTGAAGCTTGCGGAATAGAAATACTAGCACATAATCTGATAATAATTTGTATTTATAGGGTTCCTAAATATGAGGTGGAGATTTTTCTGAAACGACTGGAAGATTTATTGAAATATTTGGCGTATAAATATAAAAACAAAAAAGTAATTCTGTGCGGAGATTGGAATATTGATTTACTCAAAATAAATAACACGAGTAAAGGGCTATTAACTGTACTTAAAAATTATAATTATGATTTTCTAATCAAGGTTCCAACGAGAAACCTTGCGTGCATTGATCAAATTGCAACCAATATTTAAAAAAACGTACTTTCAGGTATCCATTATTTGGCATTATCGGATCATGAAACTGCACAAAGAGTTACCATTGAATTAAAAACGAAAATGGCTTGTCCCGAGTAACTAGAGGATAAAAGAAACTTCTCCAGTGAAAATATCAACAAGTTTTGTGAATGTATTACTTCCATTAAATTTTCTGAAGTATATGAACAAATAACAGTTAACGAAGCATTTGATGCATTTCACAATACGCTTTTAATGTTTTTTGGTCTTTGTTTTCCGGTAATCAGAATGAAAGTAAAACGTAAAAATATCTATAAATGTAAACGGATTTCAAAAGGAATAAAAAAACATGTATACATAAAAGATTACACTATTTAAAATATATCCATTATAAAGATAACAAAAAATCTAACGTCCAAACGTACAAATCATATAGTAAATTACTTCAAAAATGTATAAAGAAATTACAAATACAGAACACTAAATATATAAATCATAACAAAAACAAAGGAAAAGCCGTTTGGAACGTCATACGCAACAACATAGAAAATGATAACGTACAATCTAATGGAATTGAGGCAATTAAAATTGATAATATGACGTTTAATGATTCAAATAAAATATGCAATATGTTTAATAATTATTTCATCAATGTGAACAAATGACAATAACTTAACGTCACAATCTAGAAATTTATACAATTCTTCAAAAAATAATCCAATTCATTCAATATTTTTAAATCCAACTGATGAATCAGAAATATTAAATATAATTAAATCACTAAATAATACTAATTCGGTTGGTTATGATAATATTAATACTAAAAGTATACAAAATTGTGCTCACTTGTGTCAACATCTTTGTCATATTATCAATTTGTCGTTTGCTGAAGGTTCATTTCCCGATAAGTTGAAGATTTCTATCGTAAAACCTCTGCACAAAAAAGGTGAAAAAGATGACATGAACAATTACAGACCGGTAAACAAAAACTAAAAGTCTGGTTATTGGACAAATGTTTCTATAGTGTAAAGGATTATTTACATACTAAATTATGATTAATAATGAAAAATCCCTATGTATTTAAAATTGACATATTATCAAAGTTTATATATATTTTTTGTTCATTAAAACTTTGACATATTTTACGATTACTATTATGATGACTTAACTTCCATTATTATTGCAACTATTTGACGTTGTGATGAGAATAATTGATTGATATATAACTTTTATTTGTGTAAATTGTGTAACTAACATAAATGTAAGAATTACAATAACATAGTTATAATATATTATAACATTCATGCTAGACATGTAATTATTGCACACCTCTGTTGAGGTAGATTGTACGGGACTCATAGCACTGTAACAACTATCAATTTACCTACATCTATGGCAATAAATGAATTTGAATTTGAAAGACGCTATCAAGAAGGAACCAATTAAATAAAGGAGTGTCGAGTGCGTGAGCAGGTAGGTACTTAAGTGATTTCTTTAGAAACTTGTTCAGGGAGCTTAGGGAGTGAATATACTAAAAGTCCTGTTGTCTAGGAGTTGAGCCGGAGTGAGGAGGGGGGCACAAACTTCCCACTTTTGGGTTTTTCACTTACTTATATCTCTATTTTATATTTTTTTAATTTGTGCTTGTTAATAAGATAAGCCGGGAGTACATCCACGCGGTGAAGGTGGTAACAGTATGAGATGAGAGAAACAAGAAGTTATTTTTTTGGTATTATGGAGATGAACTGACTTTTGTTGGTAGGATTGTACAAAAAAACTTATTGTTTCTCTCATACTGTTATAGCCTTCACCGCGTAGGTGTAGTCTCAGCGTATGGTATGTTATTAACAAGCACAAATTACAAAGTAATATAATCCCCGACCACCACCATTATTGCTAAGAAGAATCTCGATCACATCAGCTTTCAAACATTAAAAACCGCATCAAAATAGGTCCATTCGTTTGGGAGCTGCGATCCCCCCCTCTCCTCCACCCCCCCTCTCCTCCGCCCCTCTCCTCCACCCCACCCCCCCTCTCCTCCACCCCCTCTCCCCCTCTCCTCCAAACCCCTCACCCCCCCACCCCCTTATTGGTAAAAACCATCTACTCGTTTACCTCAGCTTTCAAACATAAAAATGAAAATCGGTCCCTTCGTTTGGTAGCTACTTATAGCACCTCTCTCTTTGGAGTTCGTGGGTTAATTCATTAGTTGAGTTGTTGGTCACATCGGGATTACATCACATTGAATAACTTTTATTTACACTTTTCCAAAGCGTGTAGCGCAAAAACGGTTGAGTTGCGGAAAAGTGTATAGAATAAGAGTTGTAAAATAATTTATGAACGTTTAGTTAGTCAAAGAAACCTTTTCCCTACAACGCACCTTTTTATTTGAGATATAAGGGAAAAACCCAAAGTGGAAACTTTGTACCCCCCTCCCCACTCTGACTCACCACCTGGACGTCTGGACTTTTAGTAAGTTCACTTCCTTAGCACCCTCAATAAGTTTCTGAAGGAATCGCTTAGGTATCTGCTCACGCACTATACTCCCTCGTATGGGCCATTTGTTGATCGAACTACTTAGCGAGTCTGAGCTTGGTGAGAGCTCAGTGTAGTGTGTCATCCTATGGTACGACATCTGGCACGGTGAGAGTGGTCACTTACCATCTTCCACATCACAGATGAGTGTCACGTCCGAGCCCAACGTCAGCTGGAGCACTCCCCTAGATACGTCGTAGCCATTCACGTTGGAAATCCTCGGCGACCCGGGTGGATCTGAGTGAAAACGGTAGCATTATAGCAAGAGTATAGCCGTGGAAGGTGGAGGAAGGAAGGTAGGCAGGAACTTCACAACTTTTACAACATTTTACATCAAATTTTCAGACGCCCGCAAGAAGAAATGCAACTATAAGTCAGGAATCTTTATACATACAAAGCGTTGTGCATCTTCACAATTGAAACAATACAACTTAATCTGTGTGTGTCTATGTGAAAGGTGAATAGAATATAGGTGAGCTTGCGTTTGCTAAATCTTCGGCCGCATTGTCACTTCCCATCGGGTATGATTGCGGTCAAATGTTTACATACTCGTTAAAAACGGTGCAACTGGACACATTCTCATCTAGGCGGATTCGCAGCTGGACGTATTATCAAGTTGATAGATGTTATAACTAACTAGCTAATGCCCAGCATGCGTCGAAATGGCTCTTTTATTAGTTTAAGATATTTTTACCTTCTTTCTGTTTTTTTGTATAAATAAACTTTTACTCGTTTCAAAGTTTCAACTCAATGGGATGAATAATGCGCGAACGCATAGATTATATTTTTCTATGCATGCCTGAGACGCACTTGGCGCGCTTGCCTGTCTTTTTTGTGTAATTTAATTTTACTACGACGCAACTGCCGACAGAAAATTAATGTACAAAGTTTCAACTCAATCGGATTTACGATACTCGCACGATACAACGAACAAATATTCATTTTAATACTAATTTTAATTCCTTACGACCTACTTAATCAGTTACCGCAATAAAACACCCTTTCACTTTTAAAGGGAAATAAAATGGATTCGGTTCTCTAGTCGTGTATGAGTTTTTTAAGACTATTGAATGCATTTTATTTTCTAAAGTCAACGATATGTTTCTATGGAAACTATTGGAGATACAAATGCGTGTTGTAAGCAATAGGCGTGGGCGTTATATAGCATACTCGTAGCTTGTTGTCCCAACGTTTTCAGTGAGCGACAACGCAAACGTTACGGGCGACGTCCACAACGATCTATTTCTTAAAACGTCTATTTCCTAGTTTGCTAAACAGGGCCATTATTCTCTATGAACAGTCACACGCGTAACGCGTCTCGCTGTGGAATCGTTCGGAAAAGTACGGCAATCCTCGAACATGCACAAACAAATCCACGCAGATATCTTAACGCGGCGCGTTACGTGGCCGAGTGGCAATAGAGAATAAGGTCCCTATTGTAATTAAACTGGCGTTACGAGTAGCGGTCGCACGTTTTGGCAACATCGAGTGAAGCTACGCTGTTTCCGAACGGATGGCGGGGAAACTTCAACGAACATTGACGAAGATTCCCGAGTCCGAGCATTTTGGCGGGAGAGAGACGACGAACGAGGCAAAAAGGCAGTGTTGCTCGAGCAGTGGTGGCCAACGGACGTGTCTGGCTGACCTACACGATCGGTTTAAAGTTTAAAAGTTTAGAGTGAATTGTTTTGAGTTAAACTAATGAAGTGGTTTTAGTTGTGGGATTAAATCGTGAAGAAAATTATACGGAATATTAAGTGTTTAAATATTTTATTTCGACTACCCTTCGTCTAATTAGAGTTTACACACGAGATACAAGCAATCTGACAATGCCGCCAAAATAACGAACAAATCAAGTGAAATGGAATGAGTTGAATTTGACGTCTAAAAATGGAACCATCGCGGCTGCGAAAGAGAGATTATATAATTCTCTTTGGAGCATACTTTCGATGTGCTTTTGTTTTGTGCATTTTAATGATTTTTGACATACCTACTACCGATGATACTTTTTACGTTATAAGGAAAAAAAAACAAAAAAGTTAAAAGAAAAAAATGAGCCGTCGCGGGACGCCTGGCAGATGTGTAAACATTTTGTTTGCTTCATCATCGTTTTGTCTAGTCTTAAGTCCGGTCTTAGTCTACTCTTAGTATTAGTCTAGTCTCATTCTAGTCTTAGTTTAGTCTTAGTCTCTTAGTTTAGTCATCGTCTACTAATACGCCTGCATACCTAATAATTTGAACTGCTTTTAACTACTATTTAACTACTACCTACTTTATTAATAATCCAGTCTAAGCCAGAAAAAGTATGAAGAAATGTTCATTTTATTAATCGACTTCACAAAAGAAGACGGTTATTGTCGGCTGTATGTATGTTTATTTTTTATAAACGCATTCATTCGCCATGAACATAGCAATTCAAAAACATACACGTTATTGTAATTAGATGCTTGTTAAGAACGTAAACCTCTATCATATCTAAAAACTTTTATCGTAAAACGGACATGTTTATAATCGACTTCACAAAAGGAGCTGTAGGTATCTCCATGTGGTCCCATATAAATTGTATCAAAATTGGTTCAGCAGTTTTTCGAGAATAAATAGTTTTGTTAAGTAAATCCATTCGATTTTGTGTTTATATTGCCTTTATTTTGTGTTTATATCTCTATGATTTCTAAACAGATTTATATAGTTGTTTTTTTATTCAAAAGGGTGGACTTTCCGAGTAGTCCCATATAAACTTCATCAAAATTGGTTCAGTGGTTTTATTAGAAAATCAATTTGTTTTATAGTTTTTGTTCTCTAATATCTTGGAATTTCAGAACCGACTTAGATGATTGTTTTTACTTGAGTAAGATGACCTTTAGTGTGGTACTGTATAAATTTCATCAAAATTGGTTTAGTAGCTTTAAACAAGCTCTAATTTAATTCACTGTGTTATAATGTTTAGGACTGCATTTCAAGTCAATTTTGAACAATTTAAGGACATCCATAGATCCTGAAGGTTTGCACATGAGTGTAGTTCTGATGATAATTAAAAACTACAGTAGCAGTAGTAGTAGTAGTAGTAGTAGTAGCAGTAGCAGCAGCAGCAGCAGCAGCAGCAGCAGCAGCAGCAGCAGCAGCAGCAGCAGCAGCAGCAGCAGCAGCAGCAGCAGCAGCAGCAGCAGCAGCAGCAGCAGCAGCAGCAGCAGCAGCAGCAGCAGCAGCAGCAGCAGCAGCAGCAGCAGCAGCAGCAGCAGCAGCAGCAGCAGCAGCAGCAGCAGCAGCAGCAGCAGCAGCAGCAGCAGTAGCAGTAGCAGTAGTAGTACTACTACTACTGCTACTGCTACTGCTAGTAGTACTAGCAGTAGCAGTAGCAGTAGCAGTAGCAGTAGTAGTAGCAGTAGTAGTAGCAGTAGTAGTAGCAGTAGTAGTAGCAGTAGTAGTAGCAGTAGTAGTAGCAGTAGTAGTAGTAGTAGTAGTAGTAGTAGTAGTAGTAGTAGTAGTAGTAGTAGTAGTCAAAGAAACTACACAATCGGATGATGGAATCCCTTCGAGTTTAGGCTCATTTGGTTTGTCTTGATGAGATCATATCTGGTTTTATGTGGTATCCAGGGTCTGATGATGGAGCCGGAAGGAAATCACAGGAAATCAACAACAAAGTGATAGGACCCCCTTCGTGTTTGGGCTCATTTGGTTTGTGTTGATGAATTCTCTGATGTTATGTGGTATTTAGGGTCTGACGATGGAGCCGGAAGGTAGTCACAGGAACTCAACACCAAAATGATGGAACCCTTTCGAATTAAGGCTCATTTGGTTTGTCTTGGTGAGTTCTCTGGTTTTATGTGGTATCCAGGGATGATGGAGCCGGAAGGTAGTCACAGGAACTCAACACCAAAATGATGGAACCCTTTCGAATTAAGGCTCATTTGGTTTGTCTTGGTGAGTTCTCTGGTTTTATGTGGTATCCAGGGATGATGGAGCCGGAAGGTAGTCACAGGAACTCAACACCAAAATGATGGAACCCTTTCGAATTAAGGCTCATTTGGTTTGTCTTGGTGAGTTCTCTGGTTTTATGTGGTATCCAGGGATGATGGAGCCGGAAGGTAGTCACAGGAACTCAACACCAAAATGATGGAACCCTTTCGAATTAAGGCTCATTTGGTTTGTCTTGGTGAGTTCTCTGGTTTTATGTGGTATCCAGGGATGATGGAGCCGGAAGGTAGTCACAGGAACTCAACACCAAAATGATGGAACCCTTTCGAATTAAGGCTCATTTGGTTTGTCTTGGTGAGTTCTCTGGTTTTATGTGGTATCCAGGGATGATGGAGCCGGAAGGTAGTCACAGGAACTCAACACCAAAATGATGGAACCCTTTCGAATTAAGGCTCATTTGGTTTGTCTTGGTGAGTTCTCTGGTTTTATGTGGTATCCAGGGATGATGGAGCCGGAAGGTAGTCACAGGAACTCAACACCAAAATGATGGAACCCTTTCGAATTAAGGCTCATTTGGTTTGTCTTGGTGAGTTCTCTGGTTTTATGTGGTATCCAGGGATGATGGAGCCGGAAGGTAGTCACAGGAACTCAACACCAAAATGATGGAACCCTTTCGAATTAAGGCTCATTTGGTTTGTCTTGGTGAGTTCTCTGGTTTTATGTGGTATCCAGGGATGATGGAGCCGGAAGGTAGTCACAGGAACTCAACACCAAAATGATGGAACCCTTTCGAATTAAGGCTCATTTGGTTTGTCTTGGTGAGTTCTCTGGTTTTATGTGGTATCCAGGGATGATGGAGCCGGAAGGTAGTCACAGGAACTCAACACCAAAATGATGGAAAACGATCAAAACTAATTCACTTGTTATATATGTAGGTTTTATTCATACTTGGTTTTAATTTACCAACGCTTTGAGTCTAAAGTGAGTAAAATGTCTACTATTTTCTTTGGCAAATATTCTTTCCGATGTTTGCTTAAGCCACTAAAAAAAAAAAAAAAAACTTCATAATAAAAATGTTATTTTGTAAACAACCACTAAAAATAATAAAATAATTACAATTGAGCCAGAACAGTATCACTTTTTCGAAATTACCAACGTAATAATAATACGTAGATACAACATAAGATAAGAAAGAGTCACCTTTTTCGTTATGTTTAAAATCAAACAAACTAATTATGTAATTACACACTCTTTATTTTTTCAAACATACCTAGTCAATATCAATGTAGATACTTAAACAATTTTCACCGTTGTAGACAAAATCTTTCATACATTTACAGTTAAAAAAAATTAGTTAAAATAAGAAATATAAATGTGTTTTCTATAAATCTGAAAAACACATTTTACTCTAATCTGCTCCTACAAATTAGTTCTGTAATCACAGATTATTTGTATAATTTTTTTACGGAATAAACACTTATAAGCGTTACATCAAAATATGTACTATACTAGTTTTCTTTATTTTTTCTACATACCTAATCAATATCAACGTAGGTACTTAAACAATTTTCACCATTGTAGACATAAATCTCTCACACATTTAAAATATTAAAACAAATCTCGCAATAATTAGAATATAACAGAAAATCACATCTTACATTCATCCTTTTACAAATAAGTTCTTTAGTCACAGATAATTTGTACAATATTATTGAATATTTATACCTATATGAATTTCGACAAATATATAGTGGTATCACAGCATCAATTATTTACAATAATTATTAAGGCACTGAGACGTGATCGCTAACTATTGGTCTCATACACAAGCTCAAAGTCACGCAGCGTGCAATGGAGAGAGCTATGCTAGGTGTTATACTACGTGGTAGAATCCGAAACGAGGAAATCCGTAGAAGAACCAATGATACTGATATAGCTCTCAGAGTTTGCAAGTTGAAGTGGCAAATGGCAAGCAATCATATAGTTCGAAGAACCGAAAACCACTGGGGAATAAAGGTTATCAAATGGCGACCACGAACAAGCAAGCGAAGTGTAGAGAGACCCCCCACACGATGGACCGGCGACATTGTAGCCATCGCAGGAAGTCGGTGGATGGAGGTGGCACAATATAGTTCGTCATGGCGCGCTTTGGGGGAGGCCTATATTCAGCAGTGGACTTTTACAGGCTGACATGGTGATGATGAAGATTACATATTTGTCTGACTATATGATGTCTGTCAAAATTACTAACCTAAAATATGAAATTTAAAGAAATGACATAGTACAATGCAGAAACAATAAATCAACGATGTTTAGCAATGCCCAATCGTTGTCACCGTTAATGAACTCCATTAAGACTTCCTGTATGTATTAATCATGATCAGTGCTCTCTTGCGATCGCTGTTATACCTTTCCCGATATCTGTAAAAAGAGTGGCGCGAACATTGTAAAACGATGCATCTTCTGACAGCGCAGTGAGTAGTTGTATTGGGCTGTGTTTCTTTTTCAAAATCCGTTTTTTGATTTTGCCATTCCATGATTCAACCAGGTTATTTGTACGGAGTTGCTGACCAAATTTCATATAATGAGGTGTTGAATTTTGACAGACAGTTTACAATTAGACAAATATTCAATATTTATTGTAATACAGTGATTTACCTCGTATTAAAACTTTTTTTTACAATAATTTGACATAATTTATTTATAAAAAAAAACAATAATTTGGTATAATTAATCTGTGATTATGGAACATATTTAATTTTGTAGGAAGATTAGAGTGACAACAATGTGACATTCTGTGTGTTTTAATTATTGTAAATGTATGAGAGATTGTATGTCTACAACGGTGAAAATGTTTATAGTACATTGATATCGATAAGTTATGTTTGAAAAGATAAAAACTTTGTAATTAGTGTAGCAAAAATGTCCTTCCGGCACGCAAACGGGACGCAAAGGGGATTTCTGGACAAAATGTACAAAAATCCCCTTTGAAAAAATATTTCATATCTATCTATACTTATAATAAAACTGTAAGGGGTCCAATTCTGTACATTGAAGATATTTAGTTTATTTTTTGGATGTTCCTCTAGATTCGTTACTGAAGCCAAAACTGTATTTTTTTCATTTTTGTCTGTCTGTCTGTCTGTCTGTCTGTATCTTGGCTAGGTTTCACGCCGAAACTACTGAATGAATTTAAATGAAACTTGGTATGATTTGAGTTCATACTACGAGGTAGGACATAGGCTACTTTTCCGAAAAATTAAAGGGTTCCCGCAGGATTGCGGTTAAAAGTTATTTCAAAAAACACTTACCACTCTGAAACTACTGGACGGATTTTGATGCAACTTGTTGCAGTCATAGTTTATATGATGAGTTAAAATTGGGGATACTTTTTATCCCGAAAAAATAACGAGTTCCTGCGGGATAATGCCCCGAATTCTGTAAATTAAAGATATTTTGTATTTTTTTATGGGGGCCGTTCTATATTCAATACTAAAGCCAAAACTGTATTTTTTAATTTTTGTCTTTCTGTCTATCTGTTCGTCTGTCTGTCTGTACCTTGGCAGCGCACCACGCCGAAAATACTTAATGAATTCAAATGAAATTTGGTATGATTTGAGTTCATACTTCGAGGTAGGACATTGGATACTTTTCATCCCGAAAAATTAAAGAGTTCCTGGAGGATAGGGGTGGAAAATTATTTAAAAGAACAATTAGCACGCTGAACGTATTGGACGGATGTTGATGCAACTTGGCACAGACATAGTTTATGTGATAGGTGAAAATTATGGATACATTTACTCCCGAAAAAATAAAAGGTTCCTGTGGGATATGGGTCCAAATTCTGTACATAAGATATAGTGTTTTATTTTTTTGGAAATTACTCTATATTCGATTATGAAGCCTAAACTGTATGTTTATTCATTTTTATCTGTATGTCTGTCAGTCTGTATCTTAGCCGCGCATCACGCTGCCGGAACTACTGCATGAATTCAAAATAAACTTGGTATGATTTGAGTTCGTACTAAGAGGTAGGACATAGGATACTTTACATATCGAAAAATTTATGGGTTATTATTTAAGGGTTGAAACGTAATGAGTAATGGACGGGTTTTGTTGCAACTTGGCACCGTCTTAATTTATATGAAGGGTTAAAATTGAGGACACGTTTTATCCCGAAAAATTGAAGAGCTTCTGCGGGATATGGGTCCAAAGTTATGTTAATATTTAAGTAATAATAAATATTTTTTGCATGGTTCTCTTTATTCGATACTGAAGCCAAACTGTTTTACTTTTTAATTTTGTCTGTCTGTTTGTCCGTATCTTGACCGCGCATCCCACCCAAACTACTAAATAAATACAAATGAAAAAAATGCTCTTGGATGCTTAAAAGAGGTATTAAACAATTATTTTTTTGTTAATCGTGTCTTTCTTTCTGTTTGTCTGTATGTTTGTTTGTTCACGCATCACGTAAAAACTACTGGACCGATTGCATTGCGGTTTTTATTGTTAGATAGCTTAGGTTCGATTTAAATCTGGTGTAATTGGTATCTCAATCCGGTGAGTAAGAAGCCGAGTAATTGATACAGTATTTTTGACGGCTGAAGAAATTTTGTTCAAAATGTTGGTAAATTGGTCCTGGAATAGCACATTATGGTACTTTGACCTAAAGAAAAGAAAACGCGTGCGAAGCCGCGGGTACAGCTAGTTAATAATAAATGATTAAGGGGATTTCCGGACTTTTTGTTCAATAATCTCCTTTCAGCATGCAAAGAAGACGCGAAGGGGATTTCTGCACAAAAAATTCTAAAATCCTCTTCGCAGAGGATAGTCGAAGGGGATTTATGCAATAAGCAAAATATTAGCCTATGTTCCTATTGCGATGAATGTTAAATAAGTATAATATAAAAAAAACATAAATAAGTATAATTTAAATAATTACATTTAATAGAAAAAGCTTTTACCGAGCATCCGCCACCGAAAAGCTTAACCGCTCCAACTGTACTCATAATCGCATGAAAAGCAGGATGGATGAAACCTGGTAGACTTACCAACTATTCTAAGTTCAATAAGGAAGTCAACAGCAGGCGAGGCTTGGTAATGGATTCGACAACGGTAAAATCCGCCGTGGTGGTTTCCTACGTGCTCCAGTTTAACAGATGTTGGATCAGGACAGAAGTTCCCCTCACAACGGCCGTCGAGTACTTGGTCCAGGGTCGGGATAGGCGAGCTGCGAATTTATACATTCTTTATAGCCCCTCAACTCACATCCAAAGCATGTTCTATGTTATTTAAAATATCAATACCGGCTATGACTGACGTGTATATTGTCGACAACATCGACCTAGGTTTCGAGCGTATCTGACGGTGTTTCAGTACGTGCACCGAGCGTCCCCGTTCCCAGTCGCCGCCGCCGCACCGCATCTCACGGGCTCTTGCAGCGGGCCGCAGCCAGCAGTGCACGTCGGGAGCGGCGTGAACTGAATAAGAGCGTCGGATACGCTCGAAACCTAGGTCGATGTTTTCGACTATATACACGTGAGTCATAGCCGGTATTGATATTTTAAATTATGTATCAGGTTCACGAAAACCACCACTAAAATGTTCTATGTTTATAAAAGGTGTAATTGAATGGGATTCCGTATCTTTAGGTATACGGAGAAACTATCTTTTGCACCATTAGGTATTTATTCCTGAAAACGCTATTCTAATTGTTTGCCCAAAATACAAACTAAGACTGTGCCAAGTTGCTTAAAAATCCACTCGGTAGTCAACGATGCATGTTCAAGACGACAGACAATCGACAAAGTTAAAACAAATCCTTTTTTGGCCTCCAGATTTATAATCTTTTGCTTTTTTCTATGTTTTGTGTTCAGATTTGGCTCAGTTGCTGTTTTACTGTAGTGAAATGGAGAGGAAAAGATCCAGGAAGTCGAGTCTAAGAGATGGTCCGATCATAGAGCAGCTGGATACCAAAATTACTGAGACCCTTCAATGAGTCATCAAATGAAGTAAATTTTTTTTCGAAAAATTCTTGGTCAGAATCATCCCGAAAAACTATTGAAGGGGTGCACGGCCGTCATCGATGAGGTGGTGTATGGTAATGGACTGCGCCAAGGAAATTCGGGGAAGCGCTTCACGGCTATTTCAGACCCCTATTTGTCACTGGGAGACATTATTTTTTAATGGAAATATATAAAAAAACTATTGACATACCCGTCGTCCTTAGGAAATCGGTACAAGAAATCGGTGTCCTTCATCCAAAGTACATAAGCTTTTGGACCGTCTAAAAAAACTCTGCCTTGTCCACATGGAAGTACCGCATCGCGCCCTTTAACTGCGCGCAAGACCACTTGTTCTATGGAAATAAAATACATTATTTGTGTTCAAACTATTTTAAAATCGCCCCCTGCCCGTGTCGTCCACCTACATACTGGCCCACAAAACTTAGTACCACAATTTAATGTCTGTCTGTTCGCGCATCACTTTATAACTACTAGCCCGATTTGCGATGCGATTTTCACTGCAATTTAATACAAAATATAATTCAATTAATTTTAAAAGTTTGGTAAGTACCAAATTTTGAATAAAAGTATTGGATCGATTGCGATGCGATTTTAACTGTTGGATAACTTAGGTTTTGACTTAAAACAGGTGAACTTGGTATCTCAATCCGATGAGTAAGAGCCAAGCAATTTAACAAAAACTCTATTAATTTTAAAAGTATGGTACTAAGATTTGAAGGCTAATGTAGTTCACGTGGCAATACCAGTGGCATATTATGTATAATTTACACAGAAGCGGTGTCGTGGTGGTGGCGCTCCATATTTTTTTTCGAGGGATAACCTCACCACTATTGTTGTAAAAAGTACTTGAGAGAGACCTTTAAGGCAAATGATTGATAATGAATATGTGTGCCATCGACGTGTCACATTCTAGACTGCATCATCGCTAATCAGGACTATCCACTTTTTTTAAAAGATGGCGTTTTGCCGCCACCGTGGTGGGTGCACCACCGCAGTTGCCTGACCAGCCCACATGGAGTTTTTATTTTATTAGGTACGTACCACAATCGTAGATCGACCGGACCGTTTTAAAGCAGCACAGACAAATCCAAACAATCGGATATACAAGAAACTTCATGGTGGAAACTGCAAAAAAAACATTACCTAAGTTAGGGGCCAAGACGACTGTGCAAAATTCGAAATTTGACTTTTTGTGCTCAATACCACAGCTTAACTAATAGTATCTTAAAACTGTATGTACACTAAAGCAATGAATGTTACTCGACTTTAATAAAATTTTGTTAACGTTTGGGACACTTCATTTTTTAATATAATCGATCGCACGGTCACCAAGATCGCGAAAACCTATTTTTTCCAACAAAAGAAAAGGAGGGGAGGGTAACGAAAAAAATCGTTTTATCGCATAACAATTGTCTCGATACACGAATATTTGGAAAAAAATACGTATATACGTGGACGGGGCCTCGTGTTATCTTTATAATTATAATTTTAGTTCGTAATATGACGAAATGTTTTAAAAATGCAATCCGTGGCAGCGTGAGGGATGTTTGTCCTACAGTAACTTTTGAAAAATTGATAGATAGCTACATGAAATTTGTTGTGTAATGAATTTATTATTATCTGAATCGGTTCGGGGTTGTTTGATATCAGGATTCAGGAGCTCAAAGAGGGGTTAAAAAAACAAAATTTGGTATTAAATTAGGCATAATATTTATTACACGGCTGTGGCTGTATTTGTACATTTCAAAACATTTTTTTGTTTATTTATTCTTAGAACAATATGCAAACAGACTTAATCCTTCCTGACTGGTGCTTACGAGTATCATTGTTAAGAACATTTAATATTGCGTAAGTGCTGGACTCGAGGGAAGCTAGAAAAGAATGGTATCTTATTTAGTAGACTTTCTAATAATCTAAATATATAAAACAAAGTCGGGTTTGGTGTTTGTTCAAACACTTATAACTCGAGAACCGCTGGACGGATTTGGATGAAATTTGGTACCAGGATAGCTTATATCCTGGATTAACACATAAGTTACTTTAGATGCCGAAATAGGTATTTTTCCGTTTCCTTTCAGATTTGAAAAACTAAATTAAAAATTAGAAGAATTTCTAAGTACCAGGAGAACAGAAACACTTAAGAAATTGGAGATACAAAATTGACAAATAAACTTATTCAAAGTGAGTTCGTTCCCCATGAACATTAAATGGTGTGATTATATTTTAAAAAAAGTATTTCAAAGTACCAGGAGAGAAGAAACAATTAAGAAGTTGGAGATATGACATTGAAAAAAAAGTTATTAAAAGTGAGTATACCTCCTCGAGAGTGTAATAGCCGAAGATCGGGCTCGGTGGCGTGCTACGGAAGAGGCCTGTGTCCAGCAGTGTACTGACACGGGCTGGTTATGATGATGATGATGTTACCTCCCCATGAACATTAAATAGTGTAAATACTTATATTAAAAAAAGTATTTCCAAGTACCAGGAAAGCAGAAACACTTAAGAAGTTGGAGATATAATATCTATCTATATTAATTACTATCTGTACCCGCGGTTTCACACGCGTGGTCTTTTCTTTAGGTTAAAAGTACCATAATGTGCTATTCCAGGACCAATCAACAGACCAGGACATTTGATCAAAATAACTTTAGCCGTCAAAAATACTTTTATCAATTGCTCGGCTTCTAACTCACCAGATTGAGATACCAATTACACCAAACCCTAACCTATCTAAAAATGAAGCCGCATTGCAATCGGTCCAATAGTTTTTACGTGATGCGCGAACAAACAAACATACAGACAAATGGACAGAGCGACACGATAAAAAATATTTTATATTCGTGTTCAATACCCTTTTTTAAGCACCCAAGAGCATTTTTTTATGTATCTTCTTTTTACCGCCTTTTTCGTACCTCTTGCTTAATTATAAGTATAGACATAAGACTGTGTCAATTTATATAAAAAACCGTCTAGTAGTTTCAGCGTGATACGTGTTCTTTGTAATAACTTTCAATCCCTATATTGCAGAAACCCTTTAATTTTTCGGGATGAAAAGTATCCAAAGTCCTACCTCGTAGTATGAACACAAATCATACCAAGTTTCATTTGAATTTATTCAGTAGTTTCTGTGCAATGCGCGGTCAAGATACGGATAAACAGACAGACAGACATACAAAAGTAAAACAGTTTTGGCTTCAGTATCGAATATAGAGAACCATCCAAAAAATATTATTTATTACTTCAATATTAATATAACTTTGGACCCATATCCCACAGAAGCTCTTCAATATTTGGGGATAATACGTGTCCTCAATTTTAACCCTTCATATAAATTAAGATGGTGCCAAGTTGCAACAAAATCCATCCAGCAGTTTCAGCGTGATACGTGTTCTTTAAAATAACTTTCAACGCCTATCCTGCGGGAACCCTTTAATTTTTCGGGATTAAAAGTATTCTATGTTCTACCTCGTAGTATGAACTCAAATCATACCAAGTTTCATTTAAATTCATTCAGTAGTTTCGGCCTAGGCAAGATACAGAGAGACAGACAGAAAGACAGACAAAAATGAAGAAAAATACAATTTTGGCTTCAGTATCGAATATAGAGTACCCTCCAAAAGGAAATTTCAAAATATCTTTAATGTACAGAATTCGGACCCATATACCGCAGGAACCCTTTATTTTTTCGGGAGAACAAGTATCCATAATTTTTTCACCCATCTTATAAACTATGTTTGTGCAAGTTGCATCAACTTCCGTCCAATAGTTTCAACTTGCTACGTGTTCTTTTAAATAATTTTCCACCCCTATCTTGCAGGAACCCTTCAATTTTTCGGGACGATACGTATCCTCAATTTTAACCCATCATAATTATAACTTAAGACGGTTGTGACGAGGTCCAAACCTCTTTCATAATAATACTCATTTGATCTCTTAATTCTTTCATAATCCATTTCTTTTCATTTTTGATATTTGGTCATCATTGATTGATTCTAAATACAAATAACCTGTCATCCGAATATTGATTTTTGGAAAAACCGAAATAATATTATAAAATTCATTAATAAGTTTATAACAACTTGAATTACTCTTTTAAATATATATATGATAATACCTACATAAGAGATTATTTTCATCCGTATTGTATCAACACGAAATTGTCCAAGTGCACCCTATTGTTCCTGTTCCTGTAATTCTGTTGTCCACTCAGGTTTGGGTCCTGGGCTAGCGAGACAAGCCCAAACCCTGGGACCGCCTCGTGACACGGTGCCTAGTTGCATCAAAACCCATCCATTAGTTTCAGCTTGGTACGTGTTCTTTTATATAATTTTCAAACCCTATCCTGCGAGAACCCATAAATTTTTCAGGAAGTAAAGTGTCCTATGTCCTACCTCGTAGTATGAAATCAAATCATACCAAATTTCATTTGAATTCATCTAGTAGTTCCGGCGGCATGATGCGCGGCCAATTTACAGACAGACAGACATCAATACAAATGAAAAACATGCAGTTTAGTGTTTATTATCGAATATAGAGCTACCTCCAAAAAAATATCACACTATCTTTAATGTACAGAATTTGGACCCATATCCCGGAGGAACCCTTTATTTTTCTGGATAAAAAGTATCCTTAATTTTCATCTTATAAACTATGTCTGTGCCAAGTTGCATCAACATCCGGCCAATAGTTTTAGCGTGCTACGTGTTCTTTTAAATAATTTTCCACCCCTATCCTGCAGGAACTCTTTAATTTTTCGGGATAAAAAGTATCCAGTGTCCTACCTCGAAGTATGAACTCAAATCATACCAAATTTCATTTGAATACAGTGAGTATTTTCGGCGTGATGCGCTGCTAAGGTACAGACAGACAGACATTTCAAAATGTCTTCAATGTACAGAATTGGACCCGTTAAAGTTTTATTATATGTATAGTTTTTTTTTGTGTTCGTAATTGTACAGATTATTACTTAAATAAAAGCTTGTAATGAACAAATAAACCAATTTTGATGAAATGTATACAGCACCAAACGGTAGGTTTATTATTTCAAGTAATAACCAGCTTAAAAGCAAAAAAACACGCCTGTCCTGCCAAAAAAGAACTAACGCGAATACATTATATATTGATGGAATGTGCTTAACAAGGCCTTCAACTTGTACTCATATTGAACATTTTAAGAAAATAGTAATTTTTCGCATTTGAAAATGGACCAGTAAAAAAAGGGAAAATCAAAGGCAAACATATTGTTTTTTTATAAAAACATGTAGCCTATGTTACTGGGGGGGATTTAAGGATTCTAACGATACCCCATACGTCTAAATCTGTTCAGGCATTTAAAAGTTATGGTGGAATAAAAAAAAATCACATACGTACATACATATATCCTATATATACATGAATCCTAAAAACATTACACTCCTTTTTTTGGGCAGTCATGTAAAAAATTGATGAAAGTTATGAAACTACACTGAAAGTCTTCCCTTTTTAAATCATACCGCTTCAGATATCCTGCATCCTTATCTTTGTACTAAAAACTACAGAATCAATTTAGATTAAAAAAATGAGACCTAATTAGTCACACCCTTTCAAACAAAATAAGAATCATCCAAATTAGTTTAGAGGTTTTAGAGATAACAAACATACAAAAAATAAATAAGTAGATGCAGACGAATTGAGAACCTCCTCCTTTTAGAATAGGATAACAAGACATAAGTTCAAAACTAAAATCCAAATAAGGTTGGGTAAATACTAGACTATGACACTCTTGTGATGAAGACAAATCGATTGATTGATTGATTATGGATTATAATTGACGATATTAAGTCTCTCCTCGCTTGTCAAGATTTTAGTTTGAACACATAGAACTTCCTTTGTTTCACCGTAGTCAGGAAAAATAATTGCCTATGATACCATAAATGAAGACCAAAACTATTGATATCTTGCTGGTCAAAATCAGAAAAAGTTTTAACTTTGAACACATAACCATTCTTTTGCTTCACCGTATTCGGGTAAAATAAAGTTTGAGACTCTCTATACTAGAAGACGAATCGATTGAAACCTCGTTTGTCAAAATCGCACACATAGGGGTGACGCTATAGTGGAACATCCACATACCCACATAATTACATACATACATACATAGACTGTTAAACTGCTGCTTTGCCGTACTCGGGTAAGAATAGACATTACCTACGCCATTTTAAAATCTGGATAAAGTAGACATATATTTAAATTAGTTTGCACAATACTAATGCTCAAAATCATACATCCTAAACAAGACATTAACATCGTTTTCATGAGGCACGTTGTTATCGATTTAAAATATTCTAACATGCAAGTCACCTAAACTACAATTATTTGAGATTATAAAAATATACAAAAATAAATAAGGTAGAGCTTTCGTTATTCGGTCAGAGCGAGAGGCAAGTACTATGATAGAGCGAGAGGATCGCGAAAAAATTGACACGGACCACACGTCTGAACGCTTCGACTGCTGAGTTGTCACTGAGAAATGTTGTCGGTGATTTTTGTATAAAAATGCCTTATTTATGGACTGTAATCATTATTTTTCATTAACTTCTGTAAACATACTATTCATGTAATTCAGTCACTCAATACCTGATATTTATGAAATTTAATTGATTACCTAAATACGCGGACTTAATATCAACATAAAATCAGTTTAAAAACTGTGAAAATTGACCATATTGATGCTTCAAAGTTAAGAAAAATCTAAAGTTTAGTAAAAATCTACTCAGCGCATACCTAACGTTTGATTTACTTATAAAGAACTATCCAAATGAACGTAAAAAAACTCAGCTTTAGTATATATTACGTATGATTACATGCAGTAAATATATTTGATGTAATTACATTACTTTCTTAGAAAAATGATCATAATTAAGCATGTAAAATTGTCGATATTCAACTTTGACCCGGACCTAAGCCTTAATATTATCATGATAAGTCTCCTTGTTTATGATAAGCTTTTGGCTTATAAAAATTTGGCATAGAAGCTTATGTTGCAAAATTATAAAAAATGCTTCGATTGATCCTCAAAAGAAAAATGTTTGGTTAGTAATCTTTGGATCTATTAGGCATCAAAATTACATTTCAAGGTCCTTGAATGATAAATAGGCACCTAAATGTATATAACTGTAACCTTATGCTCTTATCAGATCAAAATTATTAATAATCACAATATGCCTGATTGACTCCAGCTTATCAAACGACACAACAATCCACGCGCGCTGATAAAATCAGCACTTACATTTTACTAACTAACAAAACAAACGCGCGGGGAAGTGCACGTAGCTTGTAACTACTATCGTGTTTAAGTAACGTGTGTCCGTTTGCCGTGAAATAAAAAAGATTCAAGTAAAATAATGGAAAATACCGAGAGCTATTACGAGAAGTGCAGCACGAAGCGGAGGCCGCGAGTGCTGGTAAGTGATCGGTCAATAAACGGATATCAAATCGAGGACGGCGTGACACAGATGGCTGATTCGTGTTGCTGAATAAGTACTCGTAATTTACAACCCCGTAAAGCGCGTCACAGACGACTAAGATACTATAATATTTTATCTTAAGATAAAATATCACTCGCCATACAATTTATATGAACCATTACAAACGGCGATGATAATATATATTTGCATCTTACAGTATCTTAAGATATATGGATTTTTTTAAAAGATGTCATGTTAAGATACTAAAATATATATCGTAAAAGATACAAAATATATCGTAATATGCCCTACAGGTTGCTCTGTTTTGTATTCGTGACGGTTTTTCAACCCCTGAACCAAGAGACATAAGTTGTTATAAGTTTAGGGTGTGTATCACTGTGTGTGAGTGTGTGTGTGTGTGTGTGTGTGTGTGTGTGTGTCTGTTTGTGGTGGTGTGTGTGGCATCATAGCACCCAAAAGAATGGACCAACTTTGATGCGGTTTTTTCTGTTGGAAAGCTGATATGATCGAGATGGTTCTTAAATATATATATGGGGAGAGAGAGGGAGAGGAAGGAGGTGAGAAAGAAAAGGAGGGTGAAAATCGTAGCTTCCAAACAAATGGACGCATTTAGCTGTGTTTTTTATGTTTGAAAGCTGGGGTAAACAAGGTGATTCATAGCTATAATTGGGGGATGGGGGGGGGGGCATATGAATCGTAGCTTTCAAACGAATAGACCAATTTTGTTTCACTATATCTTCCTTAATCAAATTATGAATTTCGAGAAAAGTTTCCTTCGATTCTTAAAATAACTTTGTTTTTTTTTTGTAGAAAGTTGCATATCTTCCTACAAAAAAAAAACAAAGTTTAAATTCACAAATATTAAATTCACCGCGGTTTTTTCTAAATTTAATGTGATTTTGTATTCAAATTGATCACCTTTTACAGTGCGCTAATGCAAATTGCATATCAAATTCGAAATCAGAATCGTCGTCTGATGAGCTATCTAATAAATCTAATAGTGAAACCGTACTGCTCATATTTTATCATTCTGTATATAGAAATCAATGAAGAAATACGTGTGGCACCTACTCGTAGGACGGTCTGTGAGCGAATAAATAATTTCAATATATTATCGTATCTTAACCGTGTGTGATACCATAAAATGCTATAATATTTTATGTGTAGATATCTTAACATCAAATATTATAGTACCTTAATCGTCTGTGAAGCCCTTAATGGTAAGTCTGCTCATCGAAACTCAAACCCAAAAAGTATTTATTGGAAGTAAGTAGACAGCATAATAATAATTACGTTTACAAGTTAAAAACTTAAAGTCTCTATCTATCTATCTATCTATTTACTCAGCTCTTATTCACCCACTGTTGGATACAGGTCTCGTCTCTTTCACGCCATTTGTTCCGGTCCTGTGCAAGTCTCATCCAGTCTATTCCTGCGTGCCTAACAATGTCGTCTGACCATCTGGTGGTCTGGCCCGAGAACGCTGCACTTCTCTAGGCCACCACTCAGATATCGCCTTAGTCCACCTTTGATTATCAAAGGTGGATAATTATTACAATCCATAAATAATGCATTTTTATACAAAAATCACCGACAAAAGGAGATGGTCAGAAGTGGTACTTTATTCCGAGAAAATTCGAGCAGCTATAATATATACCTCTTTTAAAAGCTTGTTACCGGGCTACATAAATATATTTAATTTATATTTTATTGAACCTCCATTTCATAAAAAAGAGAAAATATTTTCCTACATATAAAGTTGTACAAAACTTTATATGTAGGATCATATCATATTTTCCATTCTAAAGAGTTAGTGCGTTTTTCGTGCACTGGGAATAAAATAAAACAGATATCTATATTTTATATGTTTTGCTATTTTAATTATTATATGTGTGAATATAAATAATAATAGAATAACAAAACGTTCTTAACACAATGTCATCAAAAACGAACTCGTGTGAAGCCAGTAGAAAAAATAATTAAAGTCCTGTCATCTATCATCCATCAGCTGTCAGTTCCAGATCTACATACATTGTGCCGTGTTGAATGTCACTGTCGTCAGACTCGTCAGTAGTGTCAAATCAGAGTTGCCAGAGGTAAAGTACCTAGTGTGGCAAGTTTATTCTTTCTACCAAACGAAAAACAAAAATCAAATAAAAAAATGGAGGCATTTTCTTTTCGTTTTCTAATCATTATTAGTATAATATTCACAAATATCTAATATATTGTTTAGAATTTTAAATTATTTTAGTACCAGTTTTCATACATTTTCCGAACATCTCTTTTCTCACTGATAAATTCTCAATTACCGCTCAGCAGTCGAAGTCTGTGTCAATTTTTTCGCGTTCCTCTCACTCTGACATAGTACACGCCTTTCGCTCTGACCGAATAACGAAAGTTGCTCTACTTAATTTGTTTTTGTATATTTTTATAATCTCAAATAGTTGTAGTTTAGGCGACTTGCATGTTAGAATATTTTAAATCGATAACAACGTGTCTCATGAAAACGATGTTAATCTCATGTTTAGGATGTATGATTTTGAGCATTAATATTTTGCAAACTAATTTAAATATATGTCTACTTTATCCAGATTTTAAAATGGCGTAGGTAATGTCTATACTTACCCTCTACAGTAACTTATGAAAAATTGATAGATAACTACATGAAATTTGTTTTGTAATAAGTGATAATAATAAATCTTTTTTGATTTGTAATATGCATTATCTGAATCCGTTCGGGGTTGTTGGATATCAGAATTCAGGAGCTCAAAGTGGGGTTAGAAAACAAAATTCGGTATTAAATTAGGTATAATATTTATGACACGGCTGTATTTGTACATTTCAATACAATTTTTTGTTTATTTATTTATATAACAATATGCATCTAGACTTAATCCTTCCGGACCGGTGTTTACGAGTTTAATTGTTACGAATAATTCATATCACGTAAGTGCTGGGCTCGAGGGAAGCTAGAAAAGAATGGTATCTTATTTTACACTTTCTAAAAATTTATAATAATTAATAAAGTACCTAAAAACACTACAAATTGTAAACTGCATTGGTTATTATGTTTTCAATTGATGTGTTGAGTTACTTATAAGCTACAACTTGAAAAAAAACGAAACAATAACTATCCTGTCAAAGACTATCTAACATGTAGGTATATTTTAAGACTAGCTGTTTTTCCCGCAGCTTTGCCAGCGTGATCACTTTAATGGATTAAGTATGTAAGTAATTTAGCTCCTTTTAAGTCCCCTACACTCTACGAATAAAGAAGTACTGCAATGTAATTCAACCTCAAAAATGGTACCTCGCCAATATATACCGCGGTATATATTGACCTTGATTCGACGACCCGCGTGTCAGCGGGCGGCGTTAACCGACATTGACTCGATCAATTGTGTGCGATTATTTTGAGCACCAAATCGCCGAACCAATGCAAATAGACGTGAAAAGAGTGTGAGTGTTTCGTTGTATTGCTGTTAGTTGGTAAGCGTAAGTGGGTCCACTTTTGAAGCGATAGCTGACGTTAATTTTCCTTCTATAATTCTTTACTCGTAGCCTATACCATTATTTTTAAATAATCTTCATTGTGCAAGCTTCACGAAATAATGTTTGAGCTCCATGCAACTACATCCAACTAACCAAGTCCTTAAAACTAATTAACATCAAATATTTTAAGCCCAGCCCGAGTTTTTATAAAAAAACGTTTCATTTTCCACAGGATCGCGAATCAAGATTACCATTACGTGATCGTATTAGTTTGCGTGATCATATGGTCACAATTTTCAAGTTCATATTAAGGACTACTCATCAGCACCTAAGCCAGTGCTCGCAGGGGTTCCTCAAGGCTCGATCTTAGGACAATACTTATTTTTGCTTTATTTGAACGACATACCCATTCAAACTCAAACAAACTTGGCCTGTTTTGCGGATGATACAGTGTCTTTTACATCTTCCTCAGATATTGATCTAGAAATCAATCGCCTACAATTCTCCATTGATCACGTCACGTCCTATTTCCATACGTGAAAATTAAAGATTAATGCTTCCAAAACGGAGGCAATTCTTTTCAGAAGGCGTGCTTTGCCTTCTCGAACCCTGTCAATTGATAGTTTTGCTATACCCTGGAGCAGATCCGTGAAGTACAATACTGGACAATAAACTTAACTGGACAGAAAACACCTCAAAGCTCCGACTTAAAGGTACTAAGGTTTTAATTGCTCTGAATCCAATTTTAAATAGACGCTCTTACCTCAGCAGCCGTACTAAACTACGTATTTACTGCACTATAGTCCGACCTGCTATTACATATGCAGGCCCTGTACGGAGCAGCATTTGTCAAACTAATTTTAACAAACTCCAAGTCATTCAAAATAAAGCTCTCAAATATGCCTATAATACCCCCTTTTGTACCAACCTTCAAAAACTGCATCACAAAGTAGGACTACCAAACATTTACGAGTACATTTATAAATTATCAAAGAAATTTTATGTCTATAATAGACGTAAAACTAAAAATAAGTTACCGACTAACATTTGTAAAACACGTAAGAAAAATCTCCCGTATATCGATATCAATCATTACAATCAATACAAGTTACCCCATCACCTATTCCTTAACTGCGTTGAATAGGTACAGTTGCCCGCGCACAGTGGGTGCGCCCGCTCACCTACCGCGCGCGCCATACCCGCCCGTATTATCCTGGGATATGAAGTGCAGATATTGCGCGCGCGACATCGGGTTGACTGCGCGCGCTTGTGCGAGAGATAGTATACAAGTCACGTTCCTGTTGCTACCTGCCTACTGACTTGCGTTTCTCGCATGCACATCTATTTTATATTCTACCGCTGATGGATAATTGTATACAAATTTAACTTAGAAATATAATGTTATTACTAAAACTTACATAATTGTATCGTTTGTACCGATAGTGTTAGCTAAGCACATTTAAATAATGACGTTTAGGTACTTATTGGTCAAAATCATGTTTTAAGTTTTATATAAGACTGTGAGCTTGTAAAAAAATATATGTTTGTACTACTAGGATAAGAACTTACACTAGTAGTGTACAAATTGTATGAATTTGATATTTAAATAAAGATATTTGAAAATTGAAATTGAATTGAATTGATCATATGGTGATATATAAACTTATTTATTATTGATTTCGTGATTTTTTCTTATTGTACTACAATTTCAACGAATGTTTTTAGCAGTTCATACGGCAAACACGAGTCACCCAATCTCACCTGATTCCAGTAATATAAACATTTACACACCGTGGACATCGGCAAGTGAGGTTAAAGGGAGGGGAATGTTAGTATAAAAGCCCTGGCAACACCTGCGGAGGTTGTCATTCCACTACTCGCCTTGAAGAGGCAACACATATCTATAAAGTGCTAATAAGTTAATAAGTCAATAGTGAACTTTAATAATTTGTAAAAAGTGAAATTAAAATAGTTTATTTTTTAACTATACGTTTTGCGTTATTTTGACTGGCGCCCAACGTGGGGCCCAGCTAAGTAATTTTCAAGAAGTTCCAGAGTCTTCGAGCTCACCTCCTGGCTCGCTTCAAAAATTACGTGACTGTTAAGTCTTTAAAACTGGGCAACTCCGCAAACAAATTCGTCGGAATAACTACACGGAAAAGGAATTAATAAGGAAGGATATACTATGCTGCGACGTGTCTTCATCTGGAGCCAGCTGTAAGTACCCAGTAGCATTCATCCTGCCTCAAAATTCCTCTCCTACATTCACCTAAATTTGTGTATAACCTTAGATCTAGGCCTAAGAGTAGTAGTGGAATGAACGGCCCTCCTCCTGAGAACAATAGCGAGGGTTCACCAAGCTACGTGCCTACAGCACCTAGTGAATACACACACATACATAAAACGAGCATGGACCCGACTAAATTAATAGGATTCGTACCATCTTATAATGGTGATCCTTTTACTATTTACAATTATTTAAATAGTGCTAAGCAGTGGCTGCAAGTTGTAGGAGGTAGCACTCCTCAAAATGTAATGTTACTTCTAGGTAAGTTAGATGGTAAGGCCGCTTTAATAGTATCTATGATAGACCACGGTTTCAACTGGGACATCATACAGAATTCTTTGAAAGTTGAGTGTGGGGATAACAGAGAGTTCAATACTCTGTTAGTAGAGCTCTCCAATGTAAAGAAAAAAACAAATTACAAAGAATAAATTTTTGAATTAAAACAAAAATTATTTTTTATAAAAAACAAGCTAAACGACAAATATCAAAGTAATAAACAGTTAGTCGATGAGGTGATGGAACCGTACATTAATACTGCGCAAAACACATTGAGAAATTCTTTGCCGTACCATGACCAAATTTACGTAAGCAACTGTAGTTTTAATGATTATGTTCAGAGAATATTGCAATTGGAAGCAGAGGGAAGGTTCGATAATATCAGACAAAAATTCTCAAATATTTTGCCACCACCACGAGTTTTGAATCAAACATACCAACCACAAAATTCACGTCATATAACTCCTATGCAAGGCCAGACACATTCGTATCCACCAACACAAAGGTCCATTATGCAGCGAATGAACAATACGCCAAATAATGGACCAATTTGATGTACAAAAATGATAGATTATAGAAAATTAGACGAAAAAACGAAGTCCGATAAATTTCCACTGCCTAATATAGAAGAATTATTTTATAAATTACAAGGAAACACTTACTTTACGACGTTAGATTTAACCTCAAGCCATTATAAGATTATGATGGATAATGACTCTATAGAAAAGACTGCATTCAGTACTTCTGACGGACATTATGAATTTCTCAGAATGCCGTTTTGATTGAAGAATGCCCCGGCAACATTCCAACGCATGATGAATAACGTGTTGAAACAAGAGATATCAGGAAACATTTGCCTCGCTTACCTTGATGATATCATTGTCTATTCAAAGACAAAGCAAGATCATATTAATCGATTACAACAGGTGTTTGAAGCGTTACGGCGAGAGAACCTGAAGCTCAATAAAAATAAGTGTGTATTCATGACAGAGGAAATTGAATTCTTAGGGCACGTTTTGAATAAAGATGGATTAAAACCAAATCAAAAAAAGATAGAAGCAATTCAAAAGTTTCCCATACCAAAAACTTTGAAGGAAATTAGAGCCTTTCTTGGTTTGATAGGATACTATCGGAAGTTTGTTCCTAATTTGAGTAAAATTATTAAACCTTTAACTGAGACTACAAAAAAGGATGCTACGATAAATATACATAATAAAAAATATATCGAAGCGATTCAAACCTGTAAACACTTATTGACGAATGCACCAATACTAGCGTTCCCTGACTTTGATAAAACTTTTGTGATTACAACAGATGCATCCGATATAGCTTTAGGAGCTGTCTTAAGTCAAGATAATCATCCGATAGCCTATGCATCCAGAACTTTAAGTAGCACTGAACAAAAGTATAATACAACTGAAAAAGAATTATTAGGAATACTTTGGGCAGTTACTCAATTTAGACCTTATATCTATGGAAGGAAGTTTACTTTGAGAACGGACCATAAGGCATTGATATGGTTAGCCAAGCTTAAGGAACCAAATCAAAGGTTAACTAGATGGAAATTAAAGTTACAAGACTATGATTATTCTATAGAACACGTTAGAGGTAAAGATAATTATGTAGCTGACGCCTTGAGTAGAATTGAAATTTACCACACGGATGGGGACTCAATGGAAGTCAACGCAACTCACTCCAACTCTACTGGTCGTACTCATCAGGTTGATTCTGACAAAAGTAGGACTTTATCCGTAAATTCGGAATCCCAAGAAACTATACACTCTAATCAGCAAAATAGTGACGAAGGTATACCAATAATGCATGCTTATCCACCAAAAAGGTTAAGGCGTGTTATTTTTGAGTTGGCATCTTTTGAAAGAGCAGTACAAGAAAATGGGATTTGGTATTTTTATATTCCACATGGAAAAGAGGAAGAAATCATTAAACGATTTATGTTAGAGTATTTGCCTCATGAAAAATATGCTTTCATAATTCCAAATGATGACCTATATAACAAAGTAACAGAAACCTAAAGAAAATATTTTGATCAAACTAAATTTAAACCAGTAAGGTATACTAAATCGCTTATTGAAATAAATAATAAAGAAGAACCATTACAATTAATAAAATATTACCATTTACAAGATAATAGGCACGCTGGTATAGAGAGTGTATATAAACAATTAAAAGAAAAATATTATTGGGAGAACATGAAGAAACAAATAAAAAAATACATCCTTTTATGCGAACCATGTAAGAAAGAAAAATATAATAGACATCCTCATGTTACTTTGTCTTCAGAAACAGAAACACCACATGAACCAATGGATATATGGCATATAGATTTTATGTCTTTAGAAAAGGAATGGTACTTAACTATTATTGATAAATTTTCTAAATACGCTATAATAAAACCTGCGGAGAAAAGTAAAGTTTATGATGTGTTAGGTGAAATATTTGCGATTATAAGATCACCTAATAAAATAATTCATGATGGAGAACAGTCGTTTTGTAGTGAAGTAATTAAAGAGTTGTTACAAACTTATAACGTCACTAATCATACTACCTCACCGCAACATCATAAATCAAACTCTGATGTAGAAAGGTTACATAGCACAATTCAAGAATTATATAGATTACAAAGAGATTCAGAATTAAATAAAGATCAAAAGATTTATTTTATTACTCATTCCTATAACAACACTACTCACAGTGCAATAAATATGTCTCCTTTTGAAGTTCATTTTGGACGAAAACCCAAACTACGTAGTTTTGACAATTTGAGAGTAGCAATTCAACATTATATTTCTCAACAAAAAGAATTTGTTAGTCAGTTAAATCAGGACGTTCATAATTTATTAAAAGAAAATAAAAAGAAACGAAATGATAGGATTAATAAAAATATAAGACTACCAAAGCCGTTCAAAGTCGGAAGTGTAGTATATTTAAAGAATAGTAGAGCAGAAAGGCATAAAACTAATCCAAGGTTTTTAGGTCCTTATACAATTATTAGTTGTGAACCAAATAATACATACAAATTAAGCAATGGAAGAGTTTATCACATAGAATAACTTTATGTTCCAGAATCATCATCATCCTCGGGTACAAACTCAGACCATTAGGGTCAGATGAGCACGTTATCTTGGTAGAAATTAAACCTACTCGTATTGTCGCAGGAAGGTGGTCTATTATACATAAGTTAGATATTAAGCCTATATTAGATGGTAAAAATCATTTAATCGATATTATTAATAACAAAGTAATACCCCAACCTATAATCGATGATGTAAAATCTATTTATGACAGAGTAAATATAATATTGGATCATTTAACTGAAATATTTAATCATTTGAATGTAAAAAGTAGATTAAAAAGAGGTTTAATATATGGATTAGGGTCTATTATAAAGTCTATTACAGGAAATCTAGATCAAGATGATTTGTCATGTATTCAAAAATATTTAGAGACTGTAAGGGTAGCTAATAATAAACAAATATCTGTAACTGATGAGACATTAGAAGAATATAATAAACAAATTAAAAAGATAACAGAAATCCAGAAAATATTTGATAACCAATTTGTACAGAAATATAACAGCGAGGCGCAACAAAAAATTGCCTTCAATATTTTATTACAAGCGCAAACTTTGCAAGATATAGCTGAAAGATTAGCAACAGCAATTACTTTTGCGGAACATCACATGTATCATTACAGTATAATTAAGTCTCATATTTTAGAGGATACGTTAAATAAAATATCAAAAAATGTAATCATATCAGATAATGTCAACAATATAGAGCCGTTTATTAACGTTAATAGTAAAATTATAGATAAAATTGTATATTTTATAATAGAAATTCCTTTGGTTAAGCCCCAGGTTTATAATACTAAGAAAATTGTACCCATTGTCCAAAAATCCCTAACCTGTACCTATCCTGTAATGCGAAAGGTTATGTTGGCCTACACTGAACTTGAAATTTACGAAGTTGAAGATTTCACGGAACTACATGAACAATTTATATGCAAGGGAAGTATTCTACAAAGAGATATTTGCGAAACAGATTTTATTTTAAAGAAAGACTCTAACAGGTGCAATACGGTGCCAATAAAATGTCCAGAAGAAGAACTCCAAGAATTAACCTCAAATACAATCTACATATATTTTAATAAAACTACAGAAGTTACAGTTCAATGCGAAAAGCTGGAAGATACAATGTGGATAAAAGGACCACACATACTTAACGGTGAAAGTTAGCATAGCTGGTGTAAAAAGATTTCAGACTGAGGAATCTAACGATAAAGTGATAATTACCAAACTGGAATTAAACAAACAGGATGATCTACCAGAAATGGAATAAACATATGATACAAGTAAAATAACAGCGAAGTTAAAACAAATACAACAAATAGAAAAATTACAAATTCAAGGAACACATAATTTAATACAATATGGATGGATAACTTTAATAACTTTGCTAATAATGGGATACGTCCTTATTATATTTTGTAGATCCAAGGATCAACCTAGAACTTCAAAATTGGAAAGGGAGAGTCACCCGACCCCACCTGATTCCAGTAATATAAACATTTACACACCGTGGACATCGGAAAGTGAGGTTAAAGGGAGGGGAATGTTAGTATAAAAGCCCTGGCAACACCTGCGGAGGTTGACATTCCACTACTCGCCTTGAAGAGGCAACACATTAAGTTAATAAGTCAATAGTGAACTTTAATAATTTGTAAAAAGTGAAATTAAAATAGTTTTTTTTAAACTATACGTTTTGCGTTATTTTGATTCACGCATTATACAACTCCGTAACTTTTCATATTTCTCAGTTTAATTTTAATTTAGTTTTTCTCGTACATGAATAGTATTACTTATTCCGTTTAGAATCCATACGTCTAGATTTTCAGCCGATAAAGTTTTTCAGTGCCTCCAGAGTACCTCAAACGATTGCCTTGTCAGTAATAAAATATCATTTGCTAGATTGCTGTATTTGTGTCAATTGGCTTGTTGAAGTGTGAAAGTCAAATTCCGTTCGTTCGACTGTAGTTTCTTGTTTTGTCTCTACTGCATTTCATGTTTTGTATGAGAGTGCGTGGATAGGTACATAATATATTGTAGGTATTAGTTGTTATAAATATATTAGACTAAAATGATGGCTTGCTTTAGTACCGACTTCAAAAAACTCTTTCTTATCTGATGCTATATTTTTGTGTTGTTATATTGATGTAAAGGCCCTTCTGACGACAATAAAATAATACGAGTATATGTTAATCAACCCTCTGCAAAATTTTCTTTTTTACACCCGTGTGCAAAATTTCAGTTTGCACTGGACGTCAAAATAATAAATAATATATACTCGTATAAGAATAGTGGATATGTCGAGTTACAGCTTGCTTAATAAACAGATCTCCAAGTCTATGCGACACGATTTGCGTTCCTATAATACTACTAGTATTGAGAATGCAATAGAGCGGAACAAGGGCTCCAAAGAGTTCGCAAGAGATCTGTCTATTGGGCAAAGCCTCTTGACGAAGCTGAAAACCAACAGTGGTAGCATCGTTTCGTCGAAGCCAGATTTTGAGTGAGCTCGAGAAGTTCTATGGACAATTTTTACACCTCATTGCGTAGTCCTCGTAGCAGGACTAGCGATGCAAGAGCCCGTTTGACCCGACATTGTACCGAAGATATCCCGGCCTACACGAGATCAGAATGGCTCTCAAACTGCTGAAGAGCAACAAGGCACCAGGGGAGGACGGAATAACGACAGAGCTACTGAAAACGGGTGGAACACCGGTACTTAAAGTCCTTCAGAAGCTGTTTAACTCCGTCATCCTCGAGGGTACTACGCCAGAGGTGTGGCACAGGAGCGTAGTGGTTTTGTTCTTTAAGAAAGTTGATAAAACCCTTTTGAAGAGTTATAAGCCCATTTCGCTGCTGAGCCACGTCTATAAGCTGTTTTCGAGAGTAGTAACAAACCGTCTCGCTCGTAGGTTTGACGACTTTCAGCTTCCCGACCAAGCTGAATTCCGGAAAGGCTTCAGCACCGTAGACCACATCCATACGCTCCGGCAGATTATACAGAAGACCGAAGAGTATAATCGGCCACTATGTCCAGCGTTTGTGGATTAAGAAAAAGCTTTTGATTCAGTCGAGACCTGGACAGTGCTACAATCATTACAGCGGTGCCAGATTGACTACCAGTACATCGAAGTGTTGAAGTGTTTTTACAGTAAGGCCACCATGACAGTTCGTCTTCAGGATCAGAGCACGAATTCTATCAGGGTGCAAAAAGGGGTGAGACAGGGAGACGTTATTTCTCCGAAACTGTTCACCTCTGCGCTGGAAGATATATTCAAGCTTCTGAATTGGAACGGAATATGGTATTAACATCAAAAAAATAAGCATTTAATTTGGTTCAGAATTCCCAGAAATTTGAGAATATAAACAATAAAACAATTCGATTTGCTATTAAAACTTACATGAAACTACAATGAAAGGCTGCCATTTTAAAATCAAACTGGTTCAGGTATCCTGCATCCTTATCTTCCTACTAAATACTACATAAACAATTTATATTAAAAAAATGAGACCAAACCCAAATTGGTTCAGACGTTTTAGGGGTATGAGATAACAAACATACAAAAGATAAAAATATAGATGCAGACGAATGGAGAACCTCCTCCTTTTAGAATAGGATAACAAGAAATAAGTTCAAAAACTAAAACCCAAATAAGTTTGCGTAAAAAATAGCCTATGAGAATCTTGTGATGAAGACAAATCGATTGATACTTCACTTGTTTTAGTTTGAATACATATTGAACATTCCTTTGTTTTACTGTAGTCGGGAAAAATAATTGCCTATGTAAATGAAGACGAATCATTCAAAATCGGTCAAAGTTTTAAGTTTACCATTCTTTGCCACACACATAACCATTTTTATTTTTGCCGTATTCGAGTAAAAAAAACTGTTACTCTCTTAAACTAGAAGAAAAATCGATTGAAACCTTTCTTATCAAAATCGGACCAATAGAGGCGACGCTTTAGTGGAACATCCACATACCCACATACTTACATACATATTTAGACTGTTAAACTCATTACACATCGCTTGCTTTGCCGTACTCCGGTAAAAATAGACATTACCTACGCCATTTTAAAAACTGAATAAAGTAGACATACATTTAAATTAGTTAGGTATATATTAATGCTCAAAATCATACATCCTAAACACTAGATTAACATCGTTTTCACACACGTTGAGACACGTTGTTATTGATTAAAAATATTCTGACATGCAAGTCACCTAACTACACTATTACTATTTGAGATTACAAAAATATACAAAAATAAATTAAGTAGAGCAACTTTTTTTCGTTTTTCGGTCAGAGCGAGAGAAACGTATAGTAGGAACCAATCTTTATGGCGGCTGTGAAGCGCGTTGCGAGTGTGACTTCGCGCTGGTACAGTAAGGTTCGCAATTATTAGAGTAATTTTTTTACTACCTTCTTGTAGAACATGCTAATAATAAGTAACACTTTATTACACCAGAATTATGGAACAAATATACAAGAATATAAAGCGATCTCTTCCAGACAACCTTTGGATGGACAGAAAATACGAAATAAAAAAGGACGGTGGTGAAAAACAATACAGTAAATCATGCAAAATAAAAATGATTATACCTACATACATATTTAATAAACTACATAAACCATAGTTACTTACATGTCACATGCAAATAATGTAATGATTGAAAAAATATATGTGTTAAGTACATACAAATAATGGAATAAAAAAAAAATGTTATACCTATAGCTATGTTTCTAGTAGCTAAATTAGTGTCGACACTTAACGCTTTAACCTACTCATAATTTTTTAACCAATCATGAAATTATGTTAACATACGTCAACACAATAATATTAATATCGGAATATATGCTGATATCGTGTTGGTGGATTGTATTGGTTGGTAACAAACAACTTTAAAATAACTAACTAGACTGTACTTGAACAGAATCACATGCAGCGTACGGATGTAGCGTGCACACAAGCACAAATACGGCGGGCGCGCACGGTTTGCGGTGGGCTAGCGGGAGGGTGTGCCCCGGCCTCTCACCTTTCCAAAGCCCGCTACACCTAAAATTAGCTACTGCGCAGCGCCTTGCGCCCAACTTCTCAGCCGCCATAAAGATTGGTTCCTACTCTACCTACTATGATAGAGCAAGAAGATCGCGAAAAATTTGACACGCCGGATCACACGTTCGAACGCTTCGACCGCTGAGCGCAAAGAGAATACAACTGGCTGAGCGGTATATACCAAAGAGAATTATCACTACGTTTAAAGAGGAGGAACCTCCCTACTAGCCAATGAAAGCACTTTGGCAGAAAATTATTGGCATCAATGCATCCTACATTACTAACATTAAAGGTCAGACGTTAGCCTATATTGACAATGATACCAACCTAACGGATAGAGTAGTGCTTGCTTGCACGTATTCTTGGTTTTATCGATATCGATAAAACATGCATGCCCTCGTCTAGGTTTCCTAATAATGAAAGACGGTTCCAATAAGCCCAACGTTGTTTTCTCACAATGCAACAACGTTGGGCTTAGTGGATACCCATTGCAACATAGTAACTGTGGAGCCATGTAATAAAACACATTTGAACAACGAAACATTTTATTTATAATACTTTTTTACAATGTAAATACGAAAATGGATTTTGCAAACATAGCTAAGCTTACCTACCAGTGCTTCACTCTGAATTAAGACCTTGCGATGTACGTACTCTACCTTTATCCCACGCACTCACACTCATAAGTGTATGTTACGACTGGTCTCTATAGGAATGTATGCTAGATCCTCATTTTCTGCATCTGGAAATAAACATGTTAATTAATGATAAGGAAATAAGTTATAAGCAGCGTGACCTAGCCTACGATAGCTTTATCGATGGTTAATAGTTATTTGATCTTGCGCATCCCTAGTGTTAAAACAATATGAAAATACAAAATGAAAATTATGTAAATTATCATATAAATTTCACGTTGATGGTGGCACTAAGCAATATCATAATTAATGCTTACCGGAGCTGATCAATAGGAAATCATTCCATAAATTTCCTTTTTGTTCTGGTTTTCGCGATTGGCGCGAACTCCACATAAAACACATCTGCTGTAGCTTTCTAAAGCTGGTGGCATTTTAAAATTATCATTTAAACTGGTTTAATACTATAAACTGATGATTCTTCAAATAAAACACAAAACAGCACGCTATTAACAATAATATGAATAAAATTAAAAATTCGCAGAACACTAACTTAAAGAACATAGGCGGAATTTTATGCGATAAATCTTGCAGCGTCTTGACATATCATTCCTAAAGAACTTAAGTAATTATTTTTCTACGTTTTTTCAACATAGCCTGTAAGCTAGAAAACCCAGGTTAACAAATCAATTTAAAAAAAAAACATGAAATTGTAACTTCATTTCTTTCCTACAATGTTTAACCGGCCTTGTTGCCTGCCCAACGGGTGAAAAAAAATATATACTACAATGACGTTTCCGGTTCGGGTGTCAAAATTGTCAACACAGTATACGGGGAGTATACTGTGTTGACAATTTTGACACCCAGTTTTTTAAACCAAAGAAGGTTGATTTACGCTTTCTTCCCACCCTGTTTTTTAAACCAAAGGAGGTTGAATTATGCTTACTGGCGTTAAATCTTTTAATAATAAGCGTGATTCAACCTCCTTGCGATGAACAGAATAATAATATAGACTGTGCTATAGACAAAATGGTACGTCAATATAAAACCTCTATACCTACGCTCTATACAAAACATTATACTCGTAGCAAAGGGCATACAATGCATTATAGTTTATGGAGGAAGTGTTAAGACTTGTTGTTTTAGGGTATGTTAATTTATTTAATTGTTTTGCACAAAAATAGTGTTATCTAAATATATTGTTATGTAATCTCGCCAGGCAGTAACAGATTGAAAACGATTCTTATTCAAAAGCCTAGTCTGTTACACTAGATACGTAATTGAATAGGTATAATAGGTAAATAGGTAGGAATAGGTACCTACAATATCTTGAAACATTATATTTATCACGCATAAGTACTTACTTTCTTACCTAATTTAGCGGATAAAATAATTAAGATCTATAAGACTTGTTTCATAGGTTATTAACAGTAACATAACCTACAAAACTTTGAAGCCTAATAACAATTATACCTGGCCTCCCCAAAAAAATAATCTTAGACTAACAATATCAGGACATGATACTGAATTACTAGCGATATTTTTTGTCTAAAGACGCCGTGAATTTGACTGACATAAAAGTATGTATTGTAGTTCGCCATTATTCTTTGGTTTTTTCTTGACAAATTTCAATTGACCTTAGAGCATAGTAATATTATCATGATTGGACTCTATAGTTCGTTCTTTTTGGTTCGTTCATTGGGATCTGAAAAACAAATGAACTTCACTGTTCTGCTAAAGTCCATACATTTAAAACAAATTTGAGTTTTTTTTTGTGATTGCGCCGTACTGGTATATACTGTAGTCTAGCTGAGCGGTCTCTGAGAAATTTTGTCGGTGATTTATGTTTAAAAATGCATTATATGGATTGTAATAATTATTTTTAATATACCTACTTCTGAATACATGCTATTCATGTAATTCATTCATTCAATACAATCAATTAAATTTCATAAAGATAAATTGATCTTTATGAAATTTAATTCATTTCCTCAATACGCTGACTTAATATCAACATAAAAACAGTTTAAAAACTGTTAAAGTTTACAATATTGTGGCTTCAAGAAAAATATAAAGTTTTGAAAAAATCTATTCAGCGCATATTCAAGAAGAGAGTTTCATGTTACTTAGGCGATGAACACAATTTTTAATTTATTGTTTATAGACTCTAACTTTGAGCGCAAACATAGCTCTAAAAGCTGCAAGCTGGGAGGTGTATTTAACGTTTGATTTACCTATCAAAAACTATCCAAATGAAGGTAAAAAAAAACTCAGCTTTAGCATATATTACGTATACGAGTACATATAGTATACATATTTGACATAATTACATTACTTTCTTAAAAAAATGTTCATAATATAGCGTGTAAAATTGTCGATATTCAACTTTGACCCCGACCTATGCCTTAAGTATTTTTCTAATATTTTACTTTCGTAGATTGAACATTAATTCGCAGTTTGCCTAATTACATCAAACTTTGCTACAAGTTAAGCCGATTTTAATAATTCGATAATCGTTTCATACATGGTATACATCTCAAGGTACAGACAGACCGGAGCAACAGCTAGAGTCCGAGAGAGGTGTGCTTCATAAAAAAAAAACAAATGTCATAGCTCTTCTTAATTAACAGGTTTACACTAAAGCACGAAAGTTCTTCTTAATGCCGAGGGATTTCTTTTGTGGAACGGGCTCTCAACTTTCAATGGAACTGCCGTGGCCACTACTTTGACCACGCCCCCACCCCCGCCCACTTTTAGGTCTATCCGTACATTCGAGTCATGATTCACACTCACCACGCACCATTCACACCACTCTTTCCAAAAAAGATACTCGTATGACGGATCCCCAACACCTCTTAGTAACGAGAGGAGGCCTATACTAAGCAGTGGGTGGATGCGGGATGATAAGATAGATAACAATAGATAGATAGGAATCTACACAACTTACACGCAATTTTATTTATTTCATGCAAAATATTCGAAAAACTATTTTAAATTTTCCATCGTTAAATCTTATGCATGCACTTTTATAATCATTATCATCATCCGCCTATATTTGTCTACGTAGGCCTCTCCTAGTGCACGCCACTGAGCTCGCCGGTCTTCAGCTCTCCTCGTCCCTTTTTCTCCTGTCGCTTTTCGCAGGTCGTCACCATAGGACCTACACTACATTTGCTTAAACGTGGTCTCCACACGTGGTCGAGACTTATTTTTATAATCGTAAGAATCAAATTTCTAATAACAATGTGTTCAAAAGTCGTAAAATACCTAAGCTTAGAGAGAATGGAACTTTTTTGCATAGGCCCTTATCACTATATGAATTGACTTGAGGTGAAAGGGCCAAATAAGACTGAATTATAGAATGCAATGCAACACACATTGCAAAACACGCAATCTGAGCTCAGCCGCCACTTGGAGTGACTCACGTTTATGACAGCCACGTTAAAAAGTTGTTAATTGAGAAAGCTCCAATCTAATCTGTTAGGGCTGATTTTTCAATGCTTTAAACGGGCTAATAACTATTCGAGGAATAAATTAATTAGACTGTTATTAGTATAGTATAATATACATAGTATAGTGTACTGTAGTATAGTGTAGTATAGTAGTCTTATATTAAACTAGATAAACGCGCGGCTACTCGCGAAAAAAAACATCCCATGTTCTTCTAGGATATTAAAAACCAATGCAAAAGTAGGTATAGCACCAATGCTCTTGACATTGTTTTTTGACAGACTTGTTATTTCGTTGCCGTGGCAACCACATACCATTCTGTGATGACAACCGTTCCTTACAGTGAGTAATCAACATTTTCCAGTTTTCCCGTGGAAACTTACAATTTTCCGGTAAAAAAGTATCCTATGTTTTATTCCACAATAAGCTATCTCCATTCTAAATTTCATCAAAATCCGTCCTGCCATTATTGCGTGAAAGCTCCCCAAACAAACAAACAAACAAACAGACAACGTTTCACTTTTATATATTGGTATGGATTCGTTGTACAGAATTTATGTTACTACATTATTATAAATACGGATAGTATTTACGAATAAAACAATCAACAAATTGATTCTAACTGCGAATCGAATGACAAACAGCTGTGAATCTGACAGCAGACTAAAATTTAGCGACCTCAAAAGTTCGCTACAATTTATTCTAGCCAAGTGAAAACTTATACCAGAGGACGTCCTTGAACGGGGCAGATTAAATTTCAGTGAGCTTAATTTTTCGCCTCGCGGTGTAGCCACGAGGTGTTTGACGTTTTGTCAGTTTAAATTTTATTATGGTTCATTGAATTAAACGCACCCCAGGCATCGGGCTGGGGGCAGGGACGCTATCGTCATCTGACGTGCTGTGGCTGAACTAGACAAGGACATATTTCACTGTACGGGTCTCCTTTCCCTGACAAACTTTATCAATAACATAGATACGAGTATAGGTAGAGTAGATGTAGAATGTAGAATTGTAGATGCTCAATATTATAAAATGTATTGCGATAGAGAAAAAAAACACATATTTGAATTTGTTTTGAAGTGCGACCTGCATCGTGCCTTGTGTACTGATCCTATGCTAGCATGAGAATTAATAATAATAAGTATCTAATAATACAACGTGATCACATAATAGATCCTGAGCCTTAGCTAGGTTTCTAAGTAGTTTCTGATTCCCTAGATAAGACGATGTCGAGGAATATGTTAATTTACGAGAAATATAATTTATTTTAACTACTATACTGAAATTTACCATGTAATAAATAATGCCAATAAGTTCGTTAAAGTCTCTATAGAATTTTTGTTCATAACTTAAATGAAATTGCCGCCAGCTAAATAAGTTTTCTCATTTTGTGTTTTATTTTGAGAAAACCTGGTTTTGTGTAAGATCCCATATACATTGTAGATACATTACTCGTACTCAATAAGACATCCTTGGTAATTAACCAAAAATATGCAACAGGCCAGCAACAAAATTGGTATTTATTTATTTAATTAATTTATATATGTATTTAATTAATTTATATATTTATTTAATTAATTTATATATTTATTTAATTAATTTATATATTTATTTAATTAAATTATATATTTATTTAATTAATTTATATATTTATTTAATTACTTCTAGATATTTACTCGAAAAATAAAACATATTGCTTACCTATATAAAATACTAATAAAGCACTAAAAGCACTAATTTTCAATAAATTCACGAGGTTTTCATTACAAAATAAATGTTGAATCTAAGGCTAAAAGTTGAGTCATTGAGCAACAGCGAATTTTGCGAAAACGAAACTTCAATAAAAAAATATTTTCAACATAAAAACATTCACAATTTAAATTTCCATAATTTTCAGTTCCGATAACCAAATGTTCCCTCAACCAATTATGACGAATTTAAACACATTCGTTTACTTTTTGTAATGATTACAAATAAAATTGAATCCAGGATTCGTTCACAGATTATTAAACTTTTTCACTTAATTCACAAGGGCAACTGCTCCCTCCAAAAACTTCGGTTGAACTAAGTTGCATTTCAGGCGGAAGCAATATAATAGGTAGCTTATATTATGTGGACACGTCATCTATGCATCGTACCCTCGTCGGTATCAATGCCGATGGAAACATATTAGTGGAATCAAAACTCAGTAATTTATGTTTTAAGCTTTTACTAAATAAACTTTAATATAAAAAAAGATAGATCGCACACCACTAAACTTGCGAATATTTGTGACGCCTAGTTAATTAGTAGATTGATTACGAATGGTTGCTGTGACGAATCACAGATCGTTGTATATATAGTAACTTGGCACTAGACTACTTATGTAGATAGATAGATAGATAGATAGATAATAGTTTACTTTTTTTTAGGTCTATCGATTCGAAATTTATACTGGGACATATAGTACGGGTTTCGAACCTAGTTGAACCATTTGCTCCATAAAAATGAATTTAATTTGGCTTATTCCCTAGTGAATGATATTATTAGTATTAAGTACCTATTTAAATTTATTTTTTTATTACGGACTAGGCAATCGTTTGACCACGATCTCACCTGATGGAAAGCGATGATGTGGTCGAAGGTGTAGCACGCTTGCCTAGTAGATACCTATTCACTCTTGACTTGAACACACCGGGGTTATAATTTACCGGAAACACTGACGAGGGCAGGGCATTCCACTCCTTTGCAGTTCTTATAATAAATGAAGAAGCGTAACGCTTCGTTCTTATGCGAGGTATTTCAACCATAATATTTTCAATGTAAATATATAATTTACATTGAAACAAAAGTCAATGCGACAAAGCTGATTTTGAAGACCTCGCTTCGCTTCGCTTTCGCTCGAGAAAATCTGCTTTTGACCGAGGTATAGATAAATCGTACCGATTTATCTATACCTCGGTCAAAAGCAGATTTTCTCCTAAATACCTTACTTCAGAAAGAAAACTCGTCTCGATTTATCAAGATCTCTTTGGAACATAATCATTTTCATGAAATTTATTATGTTTGTGTATGTACACCTAATGCATTATAATGTTTTTAAACGTAATTTCCTACATGTAAAACTGCTTTTTATTTTGGTAGGCTAGGCGAAAACTCGCTTGGCTGCACTGCATCTTATCCATGCTATTCTTTTTAATTTAATTTAAGTAAGAAGGGTGATTACTAAAACATTTGTTTTATTATGTACTTACATTTTAATAAGACACAACAATCAACCTTCTAATACCTGTAATTTAAGGGATATTTTCCACTGATTCACACGTTAGGTCCACTAATTAAAGAATTACAAAACTGGTGGGCTAACGGATCAACGTATTATGGTTACCTCTTTCCCCGACTACTTGTGCAGTCTGCTTATCGAAATTGCCTGACCACAAGTACCTAATACATTCAGTAAAAATAAATCATTGTCAGGAAATCATATACTTAAATCTATTAAGATTTCGAGATTGGCATTCAAGTTCTTGTTCAACAACGTTCAAGCTCTAAGCAATATAAATATTTGGATATAGCATAGCTATACGTTTTGGGACACATATATCACCTGTACCGTAAAATAAAGTTACCTGTGTAATAAAATTATCCACTCTCACATCCCCGGGCGTTGATGATATTCGGCGTTTCAGGCTGCCGCAGTTAATTCAATCGAATCAAACATTGTTGTTTTATTTTATTATATTTTTATGTATTGGGCACTTCAGGCCCACCATACCAGGGGGCCTAGTGCGAGTTTTATAGTTTTCGAAAACGAAATGTAGTTTCGTTTAGTTCCACCGAACGCCGAATATCATCAACGCCCGGGGATATGACAGTGGATAATTTTATTTCCACCTTTGCCATAAGAAGTGAAAGACCAGATGTTAATTTAAATTTGCTTGATGTGGATTATATAGATTTATTTTATTATTATTATCAGGATGTTGTTAATGTAGGCTGAAATATAGAAGGTCAGCTGATAGCCCCTGGTCACTGCCGGTCACTGAACACATGACATCGTTAATTCAATTGTTTTTTTTGTGTTCCTTTCGTACTAAGCAGTCAGCAGGCATTAGGTCGAAACTTGCATGTATGCTAATGCTAATAAAGGTAAGTTCAGAGTCCAAATGGGGTGCCGGTAATGAAGGGGTCGGAGGTGACTCACCTGTGTGAATCATGTTTCGTACCATCAGGGTGCAAAGCAGGCACATAATATTCATGGTAACTATGTGTCTACCCACCTAACTACCTTTTTTATAAATTAGGTATATTGACTACTAATTTAACCCTACATAATACCAGAAAGTGTCGACGACAAATCTCGGTTAAGTATACTTCAACTCAGTGGCATATTATCACTTAAAGGCACGAAATGTAGCGTTGCCTCGTATTCAGTCGGTGTCAAATGTACCGTGACACGTGTCGCACAACATGTCAGGCGACATCGGGCAATGTCGAGCGACTTCGCGGGACATCTTGCCTCACGACTTTTCTACCAAAAGAGCGGGAAGGAAGATGTTGCTCGAGATGTCGTGCGACACGTGTCGCGGAACATTGGTCGCGTAGTGAATAAGATACTTTATTCTTTTAATTTTATTTATCATTCGAAAAAATATTGTAAGAATATATCTTATAGACTTCGAGCAAACGGTGATTCCTCAAGGGGCTAAACATCTAAGGCTCGAGTCCACTAACGTAAGTTCACACCAGTGTGACCACGGGTAAATAAAATTCCTCGTGGTCACACTAGTGTGACCAAAAGTCCGTCCCGAATTTTGGGAGTTTAAGCCGGAGGTTATCTAAGTAGGGCGGATGACGTCCAACTCCTAAGACTCATACGAACCCATTTCAATAGCTGCGCCCGCGTTTTCATTTCCGGGGTATAAATAAAATATGCCTATGCGCCTATGTCTTTCCTCAGGATGTACTTTCTTCCCTTGTCAAATTTCATCAACAGTCCAATGGCATAGCATGAGTTACTGCAACCCGGGGTCAATCCGAATTTTGCTGCCCCCTAATTATCCTTCAAAATCTAATTATTCATCGAAATTAAAATCATATGAACAATGAACGCAAGCGATATTTCTATTTCCATCAACATATAAATGAATTGTTTAAATTCTAAATCAAATAAAAATAATTGTATTGACATGATCAAAAAGCGCGAGCGATTTGAGCAAAAAAATTAGCTATTTTATCGATGTAGAAATGAAGTCATAAATTCTAAATCATATAAAATATTGTATTGACATGATTAAAAACGCAAGCGAAGACAGCGAGATAATATTGAGCTATTTCTATCAATATTGTAATTTAAATATAATTGTAATTCACAAAAACATGCTCTAGAAACCCTAGAATGATTAAAAAACGCCAGTGCAGAGAGAGAATTATTTATGTCAATGTAGAAAATTAAACAATATTAATCAGGAAACTTATGAAAAAAGCTATATAATTATAATACGAATTGCGATCGCAAAATTTTGAGCTATAGCCTTTAAAAAATTATTTGGTGGTTAGCAGGTTATCATTAACCCTGGACCTCACACTTTTATAGGCATTCGGAGAGTTATCTTCACAATTCACATGTTAAGTAGGTATATAGAACAATAATGTAGAATGTTTCCCTGTAATCCCGCAGTGATGCCAAGTGGACTGGCGATATATCGAGTTGATGAGATGCTTGTATGATGCCATGACTGTGTCCTTTCATGTCCAGAACCTGCAGACTAAACCTATCCAGCTGCGCAGGGGAGTGAGACAGGGGGATGTTATATCCCCGAAACTGTTCACTAACATCCTGGAAGATATGTTTAAGACTGGATTTGAGAGGAACGGGCATTCATGTAAATGACAAGTAGGTATATCTCGCACCTCCGTGTCGCCGAAGATATTGTGCTTATGACGGAGTCACTGCAGGATCTCGAGCAAATGCTTTTTTTTGTCTTATCGGTCTCGTGATGAACATGGAAAAACCCAAGGCAACCGATCGTCATTGACGATGTCCCCCTTAAAGTAGTTCAGGAATATGTTTACCTCGGGCAGATTATGCAACTGGGTAGGAAAAACTTCGAAAAGGAAAACGATAGGGGAATTCAGTTTGGATAGGCAGCATTTGGCTACGTCAGGTCTTCTCGTCATCCACATCACAGTGCCTCGAAAGTCTTGCGTGCGTGCGTTCTACCAGTTATGACCTACGTAGCCGAGCCATGGACACTCACAGTGGTCCACAAATCTAAAGTCGACGCGGCAATAGGCAGGTCACAAAACTCGAGAACCGATAAGCTTTGGGGTAAACGAGTTCTAAAGTGGAGGACCACGTTTAGGCAAACGTAGTACAGGGCGCCCGCCGGCCAGGTAGAGTGACGACTTGCGAAAGGCGGCTGGTAGCGACTGAATGAGGAGAGCCGAAGATCGGGCTCAGTGGCGTTCACAAGGAGAGGCCTACGTCCAGCACTGGACGAATACGAGTTGATGTTATAGTTTTTGAAGTCAACCCTTGCAATTTTATTTTAAACTACTTCCAATTGTCAAATTGACGCTGCAGACAGCCGCCCGGGTTCATGCCCCCCCCCCCCCCCCCTTTTATTTTTTAATATTGTCGAACATATAAATTAAATTACAAGTAAATGCTACTTATCATCGCCTTTACAACTTAGCTGTTTTAATCGTAGCTAGTGGGATTATAGGATGTTAAATGAAAATCAATTGTACCACAAAACATGTTTATTCTTAAAAATTATAATAAAACAATAAATTTAAGCAACAAAAATAGTACTTATAGGATAAAATGCATCGGCCTAGTAGTCCAACTGAAACTAGCCTAATCGCTAGGGTCCATTCACCTACGTTACATAAACACATTGGAACGGACCCGTACTAAGATCACACATTTAGTTTTTATTAATATTTAAATTGTTAAAAAATACATCCCGACGATTAAGCAAGGGTTACATAATTTACTTTGAAAAATTCAAATTACTTGTACTGACTTCTTAATAAAAAATCACATCACAAAGTATTTGTTCAAGCAAGCAGACAGAATAGACTGAAGTGGCGAGATATGCGAATCCCTGTGGGTCATAGGACGCGGCTACTTTACTGATAAATAATAATAAAATTTATAGGCAACGTTGAGCAATTTATTGTTATATAATAACAAATTCAATTTTACAACGTTTTATTAAGAGTTCAAAATGACAATAATCGGAAGGCGAACTATAGCTTCCTATATTCAGTTCATAATTTTTTGTGTCCGCTTTGACACAACTCTAAAGTAACACAATTTTTTATTGCAAGATCAGGGATTGCATCTGACTAGAAGTTAAATAGGGCACTCAAGTCTTTACATTTATTTTTTTACTAATCATTCAGTCAGGCAATCAGTCGCTCGCGTGTCGCCTAGTCTGTCCGCTGCCTAACAAACCACCGCTACCCTTATAACATTGTCGAGTTAACTTGTTTTAAAAACTGCCGTTAACTTTGATCAACGTTCGCTTAAAATGCGGCTCAGACAGCGCTCCAAACGATAATATTGGCTTATTTCGATGAACCTTCTAGACTGGAGTTTCACCATTAGCAGTGGTTATATCTTTTACAAAACCATCAGTAACATATTAAACATAAACAACAGGATTCATTCGACACAAAATTAAATCCACTCTCAATATACCAAACGGCCATTAGCAACAAGGTATTTATTAGAAATTTGTCGGTTTAGTTGATAAAATGACGGCAACTGCGTGCGAAAAATCGCCATTGAATCAGGCTATATATACTTGAAGTTGACTAATGTAGTAAACCTCAGAGAAGTCACCAAGCTTGAGTTAATTAAGTTATCGAAGACGTTTAGTCGAAGTCGGAATAAGGACTCCCAAATAATGACTTGTGATGACTTTTGATTTTGGCGGTGATGATTGTATTTCAACATATGTAGTGCGTAAGTATGAACCCCAGTGTAGATTTTCAGTACATAGTAATATCTACTACATGATACCGTCAGCAAAAGCCTGGTAAGTACGTATTAAAGCATTCGTCAGTGCTATGCACAAATAGTTACCCTTTGCTGCGCCGTCTGAGAACATCCTAACACTCAGTTTTTAATATAAAAATGAAACTACAATTATATTAAAACCTACCGCTCGCCAACTAAAATTATTATACGAAAAGGAAATAAATCTCTATGCATTCTTAAACAAATGCTTACATGATCCATTCATTGGGGACGCAGTGTCTCCAATAATATATTATACAAAAATAAAACTGAAAGACGCAACTCCACGCCGATGCTATATAAGTTTTAATTCACCTAAATATACATTATCTGAATTTTAACCGTTGCAATATGTAATAGTTTCTTCGTTTTCTATTAACACGCCGTTTCGCAAATGAAAACAATACAACGCAAACGTTTCTAAAAATAATAACAAACAAGCAATATCTTAATCGAAATAAATAAACAAAAATATATTATATTTATATTTTATAGGACTTAAATTGATCGCGTCGGTACCGTCTATACAAAATAATATGCAATCACACATCTTTCATTTCATTGCACGTGAAAATCACAAATAGATTATTAAACTATCGGCTATAGGTCCGTTTAGCAAATTCACTAATTTGGTAAGATACACGGTTTTGTAACATTTTATTAAACTGGTTTTAGCTGTTTTACAATAGAGGAGCGTCGGAACAAAATGGGAACTACATGAGAAATTGTGTATTTTACATGAGTTTGAAATTATTTACGTCAATACAAAACTTGCAAATTCGCGTTTGACAAAATCTAATATTGTTGAGAAAAGTTATAGGGTGCGCGCTCCAAAGCAGTGTTCTCTCTCTCTTTGAGCTCGTGTAATTTTGAAAACATAAATAATTCAAAGAATTTCTAACACACCACGGACACAGATATTCGTTTCTATTACTACTTTGGTGCGGAGAGCGATTGTGATAATGTTATATCTGTTTTCAGTAGTGGGAATCTTCATTTATATACCTACGAGTAGGTAGATTTAATTTTTGTCGTCGTAGCTACGGAGAGAAACGTGAAATTTTAAATTTAACTTCATACTTAGGCAATATGTTCCGTCCATAACTATGCATTCAATGTTATGTTGATAACAAGTAGATAAACAGTATTATTTCTTTCGGAATCGATATACAAAGCCTTATAGGATGGTTTTTTGATTGAAACATCGGACACAGATAAAATCTAATATAATAGCAATTCAGGCAAAGTTTACATTCGATGAGTTCAACATTTCTGCATTGTGTTTTTGTTAAACGGACACATCGCCTGATAGTTTATAAAGTCATATTAGCGAGTCTTGAAACAGACTCTATAGTATAATGACTTTTCCTAGGAAAAATAAATCACACCAAAATAAAATTGGTTTAAACTATACAAATAAATAAGCCACTTGATCTTAAACTTGAGACTACGGACCGTGACCTCTGAAAAGCCTCAAGGTCTCGAATGGCGGTGCCGTCGTAGACCAGCTATAACGCTATATAAAACTATATTTGTTATAACGGCACTATACTATACTATACTATACTATAAAGACAAGATGGCGTTGAATGTTTTAATGATTTTAGCATTAACGCCTCCATGGCGTGTTACATGTCTAATAATTGTCTAAAGGACGGACGAGACTCGAACCCAATTTTTTCCTACAGAAAATTATTAGACATGACGGAGAAATAGTGAAAAAAAGTGTTTGATCAATAACTGATCTAACACTTTTTGTGTAAATTTTACTCCATCTGCACTTTAAGCATAGTTACAGTAACATCAAAACCGCTACATAAAGGCCCAAAGATGACGGCACCGATGCTGTAAGCAGTCAAACTCAGAGACGTCAATTTACACTAATAAAATCATTAAACTCTTTCAAAATACGTGCAATAAGAATTAGCTAAAACTCTGAGTTCGGCGGACAGCGGCGTTTTGACAGATCACAGCTGTAGTTTTCAATGCATTTGGACTAAATAAGATTTATGTATCGGTTGAGAACCTTTAACGCATAAAGCCTCTAATAAGCTCGGCGGCAAATGTCCCTCGATACCTGTCGCTAGAGGAGTCGGACGAAGTCAGGCGATATCGACACACGTCGCCAGACATCTTGTTTCGCGATCCTTTGGAAGAAAACATTTGTCGTCTAATGAATACGGGGCTATATAGTGGGTTTTCAGAATATAAGTCATTACATGTTGGGACTCAATGAGATCTTACCTAAAACAAGTTTTTCTAATATCAAATATTTTCTTTACATTTTTTTTGTTGCAACGTTGCAATTGGCCACAGCAATTACACTTAGGTCCTATTTCACGACCTTCAAGTAAAGCGTTGATCACTTACTTGCTAAATATCGGTGCTCGACAAGTAAAAGTAACGAGTATCTCTTAACTTTAATTCTTGGTTAGTAGGCGTGGTGAAATTCATACGTACAGTTACTGGTGAATTTAAGTGGCGATCAGCCTACTTGAAACATTACTTGAAGGTCGTGAAATAGGCCCTTTAACAAAATAATCTACATCATAATTAATTTAGTATAATGATGATGTAACTCGAAAAACTAAATATTTACAAGACAAGAAGGCGTTGAGTTGAATCTCCCAGCTACGTCTGCTTTGCCCTTACTTTAGTTCATTCTTTCAGCTTAGTACATAGAGAATAAATAGATATCACCAGCCTTAGATATCGCTCCCGACGAATAGGTAATCACTACACCTTAGCATTATCATAATTCAACTGAAAAGCGAGCATTGCTAGACAAATATAAAGTAGGTACAAAACTTACAGATCCAGTTGGTCAGGAACCAGAGCGACTATCATAGCACTGTTTGGTGACCAAACGACATGCATGGTGACACTCGATTACATGGCTACGACAAAAAGTTTTGTTATTTTTCCGTACCTCAAAAGGAAAAAAGGAACCCTTATAGGATCACTTTGTTGTCCGTCCGTCCGTCCGTCTATCTGTTTGTCTGTGTCAAGACCCTTCTCAGGAACGCGTGGAAGTATCAAGTTGAAATTAATATCAAATACTCAGGTCAACTTCTAAGTCAACGCAATCAAAAGATACGGCCGTTTGTGACACATATTTTGACCTTTTCGACACTCTTCCGTCGATCTAGAATCATGAAATTTGGCAAGAAGCGTAGAAAATGTGAAAAGGGTTAAAACTATAAATATGTAACCAAACAGTAGCAGTTTGGCATCGCTCTGATGGCGGTCGGATTGAGGCCTAATTTAGCCTAAAGTCATTGTTACTAATTTACCGCCAGTCCTCAGTGGTCAATAAGATTTATTACTATTCTGGAATAATCATAAGTGAGAATACTTGAATCCGACTACAACTCCTTATAATAAAGTTAGAATATTATAAGTTAGGCGACTTACACCTCACAGCCTCACAAGGTATCGTTCACAGAACGTCTACTTGCAAAATAATGGATGTACACAAAAGGCTTTCTATCTATCTAAATTGAACATGATATAGGCATACTTTTTTTTAAATCACGCATCGACCATTGAGAACGTTCCTTACGTTCAACCATTTAAGGTTACTTACGAAAATTTATAAAAACGATGTTTTGAATATTGACTCTACAGGTCTTTAAATTGGCGTATTTCTTTAAATTAGATTAATTATATAATAACTAACATATTATATACAAAGGTATTGGTTGAGTGAGGTGCATTGTGCATCCTTTATTTTAGGCCAATACTTTTTGCTAATCTACGGCAGTCTCCGAGGAGGATACACTGCACTTTAGAATTACAACGCTTTTGAAGTTACAGATATAGCTTCAGCTTTAATGGCAACCCAAGGGGGTAGTTAACTACTGTGTTGCCTTTACAATAAAAGTCTCCGAGAGGACTTTTACAGTGCATTCCGCGCCATTTTGAAAAAATAACGCAATTTCGGATCCGCTGAAGTCCTAGATTTATTAAGGTTTGATCAGTGGCCACGACTTCGCGAATTTTTCAAGATGGCGGACGTAGTTATGCTACAAAGGTTACAAGGTCTTTTTATTATTACTATAACTTTGCAGGGTGATTTTAAAATATTATATATTTTTCTATTACTGTGCTAACAGAATTAGAACGGCCTTAGTACCTATATTCAAAGATACAGTGGTCAAGTATATTACATTGATTTTAATAGTCTTATTTGGTGTCCTAGCGACTAAAGTATTTGATAAATGTCCTAAAATGTATAAAAGTTGGAAACACACATTATTGGAAGATATAATTATTTTGGTTACAGATAACTAGACATTTATATGTATACAGGCCTGAAACGCGCACACGCATGTGCAATGCTCACAACCATGCCAGAAAACTTATTGCGTGTATGAGTAACAATAGTGAAGTACGCTACAATTGCTACAATGTTCTATGCTGGTAATTAGCACGAGTACACGTTATTTCTCGAGTGTCTCACAGCTATAAAGTGTTATAGATGCATAACATAGTTGTCTGCTGTCTATAAATACGATATCATATTTAAAAAGCGTCAGTTTCTTATTTTATTGAGCTTTGTATAAACAAGCTCAGTCACTTTGTTGTATGTAACAAGAACGAACTTTAGTCTCCTCCAACGTATTTTGTATTACTAACCGGAAACCGGCGTTTGTTTCAGAATTTCCGAGTAAAGTTGCGGGTAAGATATTCTAATTAATCTGTTAAATAAATACTGAGAAACACTACTTCGTCTCGTTAATAAAAAAAAATATAGGTGTGGCCTTGTGGCAAGTTTTAGGGGTTTGACAAGTTCTCAAACACAAACGGAATACAAACATGAATGCAGCGATGCCAGATCGCAGTCAAATAAATATACGGATAAGAACGAATGATTGCGAAACGCAACACAAGGTAACCGAATTTATCTTTTAGATAATTTATGTATTGGACAACTTGCCACTTTAATAGCACGTTCCGAAACAAACCCTAAAATTATAAACGTTATAGATTTTACTTGGGTGCAGCTAAATCGACTCAAGACCTCATGAGCGCAACCGTGTTTTTCTAATTCTATAAATACGAAACAAACAATAAAAACTATAGACACTGAAAGTTTACCAGCTGACCTTTATAATTACTTAACTTTCGTGAAAATCAATTGAGTATTTTTTTGAGATATGATACTTAAAATTATATGTTTTTTGTTTAGTTCGATATTCCCAAAGTAATCAATGGCAACTGTCCAAACCGAGGTTCGTCCTGCCCTGGGTGCCCTTGAGCAAGTGGCCAAAAATAACTTTGGCGTGCGCCTTCTGAGACACGCATTGCGGCGGAGCGCGTTTGCGCCCGCCCCACCGTCCGGTGACGCTGTAGAGGTCAGCTATAGACCAACAGCACATAACATATCTAAAAAAAAAAACTTTTTTGTACTCATTTGAAATCAAGCTATGGGAAAAACTTGAAAGAAATAAACATTTATTTAAATGTATAATAAGGATTATATAATTTGAATAAAAATTAAAGAAAAGTAATTTATAGGCATTCCCGGCGCATACTTATGAGAGCAATATTTTCAAGCGTTAATTCTAACTGTACGTATTTTCAGTAAGAAGTGTCAGATTTTTACGATAATTTTTTCATGGATACTTATTATTTCCAACATTCAAACAATCGATTTAATTTTTATATGAAATAATAATAACATACAAAAAAAAACATCTTTGATTTCGCGCGTAGGAGCTGAGTCGATTTAGCTGCACGCTAATGTAGTTTCACCTATTGTGTGTAATGTAAAGAACACACTTCGCGCTATACAATGGCTAAGACGAGGTGCTTGGACAAATAACTATGAATTTGCGTCCCGGCCTCCACGCGGGTGTTACGTAGACCATCATTCATACATAACTACACAGCGTAGTTTTTTAACAGGGCTCTCTCTATGACAGCTTTGATAAGTTGAAGAAATAGATGTGTTCTAGGAGTCCATTTACAGGGTTTAAAACGTAACGGTGTCGTCTGCTTTGTTTACGCAAATGTATTGTCTTTAAATTGTTAAAAGGTACGCACGACCGGTGAGAGTCAAAAGTGCATTCAAGGATTTAAAAAAGAAACGATTGTTACTACCTAAAATCGATTAAATGTGTATTTTTTTTGCCATACACTAATGTTTTACATTTACATTGTCTCTTTCGGAATGTATGAAAATGAAACAAGCCCGATCTTCGGCTTTTCTATGGTTACGTTTATAGAAAACTAATTCCTCCTTTGTATCTATACTCTTCCGTAACTCATAAATTTCGTATACAGACAGTTTGTTTTTGTTTTGTAACTGGTTACGGAACTAAAGTTACGTAGACGGCCGAAAGGAAAAATATGATTTTATAGCAACGAAAGTTTTTTTTGTTCGATATAAGCTGCACAATCCAATTTCGCGGAAAAAATACATTTAGTCGATTTTAGGTACAAATAACTATTTTTTCAACTATCCTTATACAGTTTTTTTAATACGTTCGTAAACTTCTGTGGATACCTAAGAACGTATCTTCCTATCTTTCGGACCGAGACGACTTTTCGTTTGTCGTTTTCGGGAAACGTGGAAAATTGGCATTTTACCGTTAAGCTATTGCTAAGTGTTTGTGTGATATATTCAGATCATTTGATAAAATAGTCTTATCACTGGGTTTGCATACTCTCACAAATATTTATTATGTCTATGCAATAGATTTGATTAAAAAAACATTAAAAAGTAAAGTATTATTACCGTGTGTGATAATTTATTTCATTATTTTAACGAAACCAATTGTCTAGATGGGTATAAGATGTCAATGAACATTATTAATTAAAAAAAAAAATTACCGTAATAATTTGTTTGATTTGTATATAATCATTAATAATCCTACATAATTATAATTTTAAAAAAAACTTGGATGTCGGCGGCACGCTAGTATTTTTTAATTTTTTTAAATGATATAGAAAAGAAACATTAAAATATATGCAAATATATTATTCATCGACATATCATTTTTCCGTGCGTGAATTTTAATAGAATGGAAGCAAAAAGTACTGGAGAGATGCCTTGTATTTTCATAACTATTTGAGAACTTTAGTGCACAAGCCACTTGTTTGTGATACATTAACTTTCCAAAATTATATTAAGACTTCTGAAGTTTTATTTTATTTCATTAATGAATATACAGAATAAAATACAAACAAAAATACGTCTAGCTGGTAATATATCGTCCAATAATAAATGAAATAGTAAAAGAACCAGTGGGCTATGCCACGCGTTTTGCCTTAGGTACAGTTACGATCAATAAAATATAAACGTTCCAAATTTTCATTTCAACTATATTTTGCAAAATTATGTACTGAGAGTTATATTCAAAATTGTATAACTATTAATTATGTCAATACGAAGTACACATATTTATTAATAAAACGTGATGCAAGTTGTATATTTGACACAGTTAGAAAGTACCCTATTATTATGCTTAGTTATTATAATATTTACTTAGATTAAAAAATATGTTCTTTTACATTTCATTGGTCGTGACTGTACATGTTTTTTTTGCTAGGAAGAATGTTCACTACATTGTACATAATCTTGTCCAAACATTCTTCTGCCAGGCATGGTGTACAATCAGCGACAAAAGTCGCTGAACTGAAAAGTTTAGCGATTTTTTGCACGCATAATATGATTGTGCTTTTTCGTGACTTGTAATTAACCAAAAATATTTGGGTTCAAATAAATATTTATAATTTATATTCTTGTAATATAATTAATCTGTCCAGATATACTTCTGCCAAGCAATTGAGCACAAACAGCGACTACTTGGCATGTATAATATGATTGAACTTTGTCATTCAAAAATATTAAAATACTTGGGTAAACCCAAGTATTTTAATATTTAAAAAAAAAAAAAAAATTTTTTTTTTTTTTTTTTGTATTCTGTGGTTCAGCTGATAATTGATTATTCCAAATTAATTAAAAAGTCTATTAAAAAAAAACTAGTAGCCTTTACTAAGGCATAGTTTGTCAACAGGCAAACGAACAGAACAAACAGGCTCTTTTGTGTAAAAGGCAGTCAAAATAAACGCTTTGCCTCTTAATATCGAAACAGTGTATAAAAGTCAGTCACATTGATATAATAAAACATAGTGTCCATTCTTCTCGGCAGAGTCAGGCGCCCTCATAAATGGGTGATCAATCCGTCAAGTGTAATCTGTGCAGTTTTAACAGTAACTATGTATATCACCATATTTATCATTGAAACTTATGCTCCATTGTTAATATTATGACTATGAATTCGCCTGGTAATGTTTCCCCTTAGGACACCTAATTCAGTTGGCAGTTACCCGCATAACTATATCATAAACATCTCTCAGACTGCCAGGGTTCGACCCGTTATTACCTAATCTATAGATAATAGTTTACACTACGTTTTTGGACATCTGTAGCATTTAGCGTTTCGAGAGTTTAGTATTGAAGTTTTTAACTTTGAACTGACGTTGAAGCCCGGTCACAATACAGAGATTAGTACAATGACCCCTGACTACCTAACTCTGTCGCTCGCGCATAAATGTGTAATGCCGTCGCACTGGTACATTAATGTGCGAGCGCTAGATCTAAGTATTCAGGGGTAATTGTACGAATTTATCTGTATCGTGAGCGGACTTTACTAGCTATTTAACGTGTGTACATTTTATAAAAACAGATATCGGTAGATCAACACAGCAAAAGTTACAATCTTCTAATATTATTTATGTTATTTGTTATAAGTATTTAGTATAAGTTCACGCTTTTTTATAAGTCAAACGCTGAATGCTAGAGATGCGCGTGGCGTTGCCACCGCACTTAACATCTACGCGAATAAATAAACATATATAAATAAAAATTTATATACGCTACGTGTGTATATACATGTTACTGGAGCGCTCAGTCCGTGTTCTTGAATTCGGTGTCGATGCGACGCTCGAGCGCCTGTAATTCCTCTTCGAGTTCTTGCTGCAATGATACATTAAGAGACTTATTGTGTATTCAATAAAATTTAAGTATCATATAACACGAGTATATTTAAATGATCATCATCCTGTGGCACCACGGCTTAGGTGTATAACGTCGTCATTCATTGGTAGACGATGAGAAATCTTCCAATCAACTTGGGCGAATCAGCGTTCGTATGTGTGTGTATGTTTGTGACTTTCGAACTGTTGATCCGATCTTTGTGAATTTTGATAGGTAGTGACTTAATAATAATATGTGAGCTCCATCAGTGAGCTGTGGTGTGGTTGTTAAAATATAAAGGTCTAAAATCCCAAATGCAAAGACATACAGTAGTCGCAACGAATCTTTGTGGTTGTGAAGTTAGGCTTTTGAACGATTGCCCAGGTACAGCAGTGAGGATAAATCAGCATAAAATAAGAGCGAGATAGATGATGCGAAAAATGTAAGCGAGTGTGCGAGGCAGTTATACAACGCTGTCTTCTCATTTAACATTGGGATTGTGCCTGAAAAATGGCAGTTTGCGTAGCAATTTGCAGGCAACTTCCGAGACATTAAGATTCGTTGTTCCTACTATAGCTCTACGGATTAGCAAGTGGCAGTGGGCTGGTCACATTTGTCAAATCACGGACAACCGCTGGGGTAGACGTGTCCTCGAGTTGAGACCGCATCTTGGCAAACTTAGTGTATAGGACGCCCACCGGCCAGGTGGAGTAACGACCTGCGAAAGGCGGCCGGCAAAAACTGGATGAGAAGAGCCGAAGATCGGGCTCTGTGGCATTAATTGGGAGAGGCCAAAGTCCAGCAGTGGACCAATACAGGCTGATGATGAAAAGCGGAGAACGGAAGAACGGAGGGCGGAAAATTTCAAAATGAGACAACCTGGTCAAGTAGGGTGTCGTGTGAAAAGGCATTATCTGTACATTTTGTTTTCCGATTGGGAGATCTCGCTTTTCCAGTAATGTGTAAATAGAACTTACGTCGTCGGCCATATTGTTAATATCGGCCACTGTCGGCGCTCGGTCGGCGCCCACGGCGCGTCTGTCCGCCGGTACATTGAAAATCTGCGAATGAAATTGGAAATTATCTTTAATTTTTTTTGGCTATACATTGAATCGCGTAAAATGTCTTAAACTGGTCCTTATATTTTTCTATGTGAATGCCATGCCATTTAGAAAAAATCACGTTCCTTTTTCACACTAAAATTATATCAGAGAAGTGTATCCACTGTCGTTAACAGGCCAATCAGAGCTTAGTTTTAAAATGAATACTCTCACAAGCGGAAAACTTCGTATGCGCGATGCAGAACTCCATACATTAGAACTGACAGTGCAAACAAAACGTCATAAAATGCATAAAAACCGGTTAGCGCCTTCTATCTTTTTATTTTTAGATTTGTGTTTGTGTATGGTTGTAACTCGTTCACGCGTATACGGCTGAACGGATTTGGATGAAACTTTGTACCAGGATAGCTTATATCCTTGATTAACACATAGGCTACTTTTCATCACAATCCACACGAGTGAAACCGCGGGGCGCAGCTAGTCAAAAATAAATCAAAAGAAGACATCAATGCAAAAATGTTATCTTAGAACACAATTGTATCTTACACACAATTAGTCTTATTTTCAAACATTCTTAACTAATACACTAACAGTTTTTTGTTTGTGATGAAGCCCTCTATCGATTTATTAATTTAGATTTGATCAGTGGCCGCGATTTAGAGACTTTTACAAAATGGCGGTCTTTTAGGTCTCAGGGTAGTGTACGAGAAATGGTGGTCAAGCGGCAATATGTGCCTTGCCTGTGCTTTGCCATCCAACGACACAGAGTTGGATCCTCGGCCCGCTGTGTTTTAATAAGTTATGCGTGGATTTTCCATCACTATGTTTTTTGGAGTGCACGTGGTTATCAGTCCCAGTTGCTAAAAATTGATAACAGTCGTTAAGCCATGTCAGAGGCCCTTGGGCAGCCTGACATACTCTGCTCTAAGGTGACAATGCAGTTCCTGCCGTGCCGCGCAAAAAGTTGGAATTAGGATGTTGATAAAATTTATGAAATAATATTGAAATTTAGTTTATAATGTAGATTACAAGACGTGGTTCATACATAGTTTACTGATTATATTTCGGTTAAACTAAAGAAAATTAACTTTTTTTAATTTGCGAATATTTTAATTAAATTGATTAAACCTGCGCGTGTGCCTTCCCGTTCTATAGACATAACCGAGAGTCATAGCCAAAGAGTATACAAATGTCTTAGTTTTCAATAAACTCTTCTGATAGCTTGTCAAGTCTGACTTCAAATGTCGTAGTAAATTATCTTACAAGAGTTTTAACCCCCGAAACCATAGACATATATATTACCCCAAACATAATTAATAATTACAGCATTACAAAAAAAAATAGGGCTCCAGGTGGCTTCAATTGTTATGGGCTGGCATGGAATTTCATGTTGGTTTCGTAAACCAGTTGTATAAAAATAGAGTACCGCTGCGCTATCTACTTTGTAACGGGTACTTCATTAAGACAGCTCGAACTTTAAAATTAAATAAAACATATATTTATTTTAATATGAATTCGATGATATTATATGTAGAATATAATTTCGGGAAAATGGACACCGCGCGTCTGCTGTAGTTGGCGCATCCTATGGACCAATTTTGGATGACATCTTAGCATAAATGAGGCCCAATTTCAAGAAGTATGCGAGTTATGTTGGCCTTCAGGACGGCAATCGTCTGTGGTTTGAATGCACAGACAGAAATTTTACGTAGCCTCACAGAAAATAGTCGAGCGGCGTTTAGCGATGATTCCGCCGGACCAAAATCCACACCAAACTGACTTTTTCAGAGTGTAAAGGCACCTGATGAACCTTCCCTGGATTTTAGTCGTTCCAAATCTGGCAATTTTGCTTGTTTACGAGGCCAATTAACCAGAAATGAGCCTCATCCTGCAGACCATAAAATAAACGCAGCGCACGGAACGTTAGGCAAACAGATTATAATAGGTACATTTTAACAATTTCAACGCGTTGTTGAATCGTGTAGCGTTCCATGGTTAAATTTCAAGACTAGATAAGTATTCCTGAAAAAAAAACACAGCTGCAGTTTAACCAAGGTGGACGCTATACACTGTCAAAGTTCGAGCGGTCTTAATGAAAATCCCTATACGGGAAGTATAGGTATCCTAAGTATTCCCTTCCTATTCCTAACTAAGTAGGTATAATATTTCACAGCTATAGCTTAACCTAGGTGGCCGCTATACACTGTCAAAGTTCGAGCGGTCTTAATGAAAATCCCTACACTTCCCTTCCTAAGTATTCCCTTCCTATTCCTAACTAAGCAGGTATATTATCAAGATGGAAAGAAGCAGTGTGTGATTGAGTTAGATAATAAAGTAATATTTACATCTTCGTTGGCATTCTGTCGCGGCAGAGCGTTCGCCATTCCATCGAACTTGAACATCTGCAACATACAATGACAAATTCATTTGTTACGTGCACTTAACGAAGCCAGTTAATGAAAATATATTTTGGATTGTTTCCCAATATCAATGACTACTCAATTAACGGCTATTGTTAACTATTTTCAGTTTATTTTAATATCGATAAGAGCTTAATTTTATAAAATCTTACTAGGGAAACTAAATATCCCTTTCCTAAATATGCCTTTCCGCCGCACAGAATAAAAATGTCTCATTTTTTAATTTTATTTTTTTCCCCACTCTGTATATAATTTGAGTGGGAAGCTAATGCCAAGCTAAATTCTTCCCGCGGCAGGTGATCCTGGTGACCTGTACTACAGTTTTTTTAAACCATTTCAGGCTTAATTTTTTTGTCACTCTTGGATGATTGCAAAGATGTGTTTGCGGTGGATGGGAGGGAGGTACGGGATGGAGGATGGGAGGATGGGAGGTAATTCTATCAAAGCACTTGGAGTTAAGTGAAAATAATGTTTGGAGGGTGTATAATATAATTACTATTATTTGGTACTTAGTTTAGTTTTGATATTTATATGGAAGTTTGTAGCCTTTGACTTTATAGTTTCAATTTTATCCTACTTACATATATAATTATACTTTAATAATACTTTTTTTAATTTTGTGCTGTTTTTTATGTGTGTATGATGGCGAGTGCAATGCTCGGCATTTCGTTCGTGGACCGAATCCCAATTGTCGAGTCCAGGCGTGGGACAGAAGTAGTGGACGTAGGGAAACGGGTCACAAAGCTCAAATGGGGACAGGGCATTTGGCGAGTCGAGAAGATGGCAGATGGACAAGGGCAGTGGCGGAATGGTGGCCAAGAGAAGGAAGTACATTAAGAGACAGACCACCTGCACAATGGTGATCAAGGTGGCAGGAAGGCAGTGGATTCGCTTTGCGCAGGACCGGAATGATTGGCGCGCACATGAGGAGAATATACCCAACAGTGGGTTGATGATATAGATATAGATAGATATTTGTAATTGAAAAAACATTGCAATCGGTTCATTAGAGATGATGAGGTAACAAATAAACGAACACCATTTTAATATCAATGTTTTTATTTATATTGAATATACCGACAGACCTCCACGACACTGGCACAATGAAAAACTTGGTACCTACATGCCACGCCTTCTTTACAAATAGCACGAGTTAATTTGCAAAGCTATAAAGGGGAAACAAAATAGTTTTGGAATGCTTAGGTCATTCATGTCTCTGTTAAAGTGTTAAACGCCTGTATGCGTTATTCAAGATCTTTGGTTATAAGTTCATAACTTAATAAAACACAACCGACATTAAATTGAAGAAATTGCCCCTGGTACAACCAGATGTATGATAGATGTGTACGTATGTAGACCAAGGGCAGGGAGCGATATTCAGCAGGTTCGCAAATCATTTTGACATGAAAAGTCTTTAAAATCACTCCGATACATACGGGGTTCCATGACTAAAAAGGGACCATCACGAAAGGGGTTAGATCGTCTCGCTTTTATAACTCTGTAGCTATAAGCTACACACATCTAATTTTGGTGTCATTTTTTAGGTTATATAGTTTTTTAGCTTATTTTTGTCCCCTCCTTCTCTGGGAGGGGACAGGACGTTCAGAGCAAAATTGATGTTTTTGTGATCATTAATTCGGTATAACTCGCGATTTAGATATGGTAGCGTTTGGGTGTTTTTGTAAAGATCTCGTTGAGAAAATTCGATTCAATATGTAAAAGTTTACAAAAATTTTACCTATGACTAAGTAAATTTTAAAAAAAGGGGTGATAAAAATTGTAAAATCACTAAAGTGGTTTCAGCGCCCTGACAGTCCGTACTAAAATAAAAATTAGACACATTGTTGGAAAGAAGAAGTCACAACGGTACCCTAAACTCCAGCACAGAGCGAACGAGAGGGTTCCAGGACCGGATCAGATCGCACGTGGCGTAGACCTTTCACGACAAACAAACGGCCGTGCACCCCGACACAGACCCACCAATTTATGTTTTCAGTTACAACGTGCAAGACTTAAACACGATACATTATGTCATAGATTTATGATAAATTCCTAATAGACGCACATTCCCAGCTCAAGCCAGCCCACAAAACGTACGCGCGTGTAAACCAGTCAAGCTAGAACTGCAATACTCAACCATACCTGCTGAGCTTTGATTAGGCCCGCGAAGACAGGCAAAGAGATACATTATTTGCTATAATTTTGTACATCACTGCACTGGTATAATTTTTCGCCCTCGCTTCTATTGTATTTATATTGCCTGCTAGCTACAAAGTGCGTCTTTACCCAAGTTTACAATGATAAAATCGTCTCGGAGTACAATGTCACGTTCTCGAAAATGTCACTTTATAACAAAATCATGCATACTAACATACGGAATTCAGATCAGTACGCATCGAGGAGACCATTGATAAATTAGGGTAAAATAGTCAGACGGTGACAAATGTCACACACCGAATATTAGGAATATGAAGCCAGTTTCAGTAGATTTTAAGAAACAAACGGTGTGATAGGATTATTCACTTTCATTGTCAAAACTTGATCCCTATCTTTTTTTTTATAGTCACTGCCAAATATAATTCACACACGCTCGCTTCGCTCGTGCCTTTACAATATTGCTTATTACCAGACTGCGCAAAAACACGGTAATGTGTTTATCAGTCTATATATATACGTAAGTCTGACCCTTTATGACATAGTATATAAATTCAATATGGCGAAAACCAGACGCAATATAGTGAAAAAGAAAAGGAAAAAATAAATATGTTAAGTGGGGTAGAATAGGTATTTGTAAATCATCTTTAGGTTTCTCTTATAATTTTTCATTTCGATTGTCCATTTAGGATCTATAACGATTTAAAGTTGGTTAGTAACCATTCTCACTTAAATTTTTGCCTCTTTTTATAGTTATGTTCGGGTTTTATAGCACTTTCGCTGTTTCCTCAATTGCGGATGTGTATGTTGCCGATAACGGTTGGAAAGGTTCTTGAATGGCGGTGGCAACCACAGACCGGAAGACGTAGCGAAGAACAGGCGGGGAGACCTATGTTAAACAGTGGACGGCTTACGGCTGATGATGATGAGAGTTATCCGAGCTAGAATGTATTGACAAATCTTCTCGCGCTCTATATTTAGATCTAATAGCACTTGGCCGAATACGCATTCCATCCAAATCGCAGTCGGTCCAAAGTCGCACGCATTTCGTCAAATACGCAGATAGTCCTATATTCAAGAGTAATGAGTAGTCACACGGGAAAATAGTTGTTTTTTTTTTATGACTACATAGTTCGTTAGGGGAAGTTCTGTTGTCTTCTGTTGTTCGATAGGGGAACTCTTTTTTCAAATTGTCATTTCACAAAGGATCATAACTTTTAAAGTCCTCTTCGGTTCTTTTTCATGTCAGTTGCAATTTTACTGTAAATTTATTGCAAGTTTTGTAAAAATTTTTGGTTACCTAAGACCAAGGAAGTTCTCTTACGTACAACTAATAAAAAAAACGGGACAATTCCACACCAATTACCTAGCCCCAAACTAGGATACCCTGTAATATGGGCACTAAATAACGGATAAACATACATAAATACAAATAACTAACTGAATAACTGTAATGATATCTCTATAATACAAAAGTGGTATTACCGAATACGTTCACGAAAGCGGGAAGTCTCATTCTCGTACTTTTTTTTACTAAATATTTGCTGCTATCTGAGATTGACACTATAAATAAGAAAGAGACAACAAGCTGTTGTTGTCTGTATTTTTTTTATTCGTTTTCAATGCCAAATAATCGATACCCCGTTTTTACTTTAAAGAAGTCGTTTCAGTTGTACTAGAAGTACAGTAAGACAAAGATTTTGTTTTCCTTTAAAAATTAAAAAAATAAGAATTCATACCGAAGATACGTTATCATTGTAATATTTTTTAGAAAATACGATAAGATAAGAAATGATTATATTTAGGAGGAGAATAATATGAATAGTAAGTATTTGTTTTCACGTTTACGCGAACCAAAAATATGTATTTTTTTATGTAAGGAGAAAATAAGATGAAATGTGTAACTAGTTTCTAATTATAAAGAAAAATAAATAAATATATTATTATTTAAACAGTTGTTTATTTTTTCGCATGTACTTGGACTATCTGCGTATTTGACTAAATACGCAGATAGTCCAAGTTTTGTAGTTTTGGACCGACTGCGATTTGGACGAAATTCTATGTATGGTAGTTTATGGTATTAGACAAAGTGCTATTAGATCTATTTGTGGACCGGCATAAGGCGCAACGCAACTAGCGCGGGGACGGTGTCCCCTGTAATGATGACTTACATTATTGTTGATGGGAGGCCAGATGGAGTCCGCGTGTCTCTCCAAAGGCTGTGGCTGCGGCGGAAACGCATTCATCCTGTACAGTGGCATCATCTCCTGGCGAGGCTCGCCTGAATCTGGGGAAGTAGTAGACATTTTAACTAGAGCTCGTATTTCGCACTAATCTAAACTCGTTTAGACAATTAATAAAGACTGAATAATAAGACTGGGTAGTCTTATTTTCTACAGCTGAGTGGCGAGAAGAGCGGGTCGGACGCTGGATGACGAGCGCCACTCCTGCCCGCCTCACAAAGATTTGGGCAGCAAAATCTTGCGCGGCACTGCATTGCGCTTGTCACTCGCAATTTTTAAGTGTCGTACTCAGCGCTCTAATAATGTAAAGATTGCACATTACTGCTTACAAGCGCTACACTGAACGAGCTGCGGCCCGTAGTGAAGTTCAAATTTTTTTTGCTCGCTTCGCTCACTTATATTTATATTATTGCTTTAAATCGAACCAAACTACAGTAACCGGCGATAAATAATGCACATCGGTCTTTGGAAAGAGACTCGGCTAATTTCGACTTCGTAGAGCGTTGTCACACCCTACCTGTGTGACGTTTGTCAGGTATACAGGTGCAATAGAGTACGGTCACATTTATCAGAAAATATAGAATATAGAGTTGTTTAAACCCCCCAACATTAAATCTATTGATTTACAAAATAATACATAATTGTTTTTTCATCCCACCTATTCGAAAAACACTGATTGATTCCTGGAAAAGTGGGAGCAAAGTAGGTATTTTCTGTTCAAGACTTTCACAGAGGGCAGTAATGAATTTCCGTGGCTCGTTGGCTCTTTCCGCCTCAGCTCAGCCATATTCAAGTTATAAGCCACCACATTTTTATTTTAATGTGCAAAATGTAAACACTCCTTTGTTGGGATTTGAACTCGGGTACTAAAGATCCGGAGTCGACCTATGTCTAGCCGAGGCTATCCTGACATATTATATAGTAGTAGTATGCCGAAATTTAGTATATATAATGAAATCGGCGTGCGAAATTAGGCCGAAAATTTAGTATAGATTAGATGAAGGGTTGCTGATTCACAGTTGACCAATGAGCTCATTTTTTTTTCATTGTGTGGCGTGACTCGATGTCTGTATTTAAAAAAAAACATGTAATTGTACGGAGAAGAAAAAAAATGAAAAGCGCGCGAATTTCAATATCATCGTCACGGATACAAGGAATATTGAGAGTGAACAAACTAAATAATTTCACGAAAATGCAAGTGTATCGAAAGAAGTAGTATAATTCTAAGTAGTAGTATAAGAAAATGCAAAAGAAGTGAAGTTTTTTTCGGAAACCTGTAGCTATTTTCAATAATTAACGAAACGTAAGCAACCTTCCAGTACTAATAATGTCTTTTAAATTGAGATAAACAGATTAAGAACACAATATCTGAAGAGACTTTTTGAAGGACGTCAAAATCAAATCAAAGAAGTACAAAGTGAACATAAATTTTCAGTTAAGTGTTAGTAATCACCTAGTTTATTTTAAATTTTTATTTTTAGTTTATTTAATATCCTTTTAAATAACTAATATGAGTTGTAAAGTATTTTTCTCATAGAGAAAAAAAAAGAAAAAGTGAGTAAAAAGTATATTGGATCCCTCGCCACGTTCAGGGTTCTACTTATGAATCCTTCACTCCGCTCTGGATTAAAAATAACGCTGGCACCGTCAAAATATTATATTGCTCCCTAGTAATACAATCTACTATACTATCTTTTTTCTAGTAGTTGCAACAGCTCTCTATAGATATTTTAAGTTTACATGTCATCGATTTGACGTAAATAATAAAGTCCATAAAGTGCAGTATTTATTTGATATGAATTGACACTTATTAAATACGGTGATTAATAGACGTTCGTCAGTGTTCGGAAATCGTCGTAAACAGCGAATTGTCTCTTTCCAAAGACCGATGTGCATTATTTATCGCCGGGTACTGTAACATATAGTAGAGGTTGTTCGATGATACATATTCGATCTCGATCGTCTTCCGTTGGGGTAGAAGTGTTCTTGAGTGGAGACCGCGGCTCGGTAAACGTAGTGTAGGGCGCCCTCCAGCTAGGCGGAGCGACGATATACGCAAAGTGGCTGGCAACAGTTGGAAGAGAAGAGCCGAAGATCGGTCTCAGTGGCATGCTTTGGGAGATGCCTTTGTCCAGCAGACATGATAATGACATACTCGTCGAACAATGACGTTACATGTAGAGGTATAATGGTACATATACGCATGCATTAATGAAATATAGATACTAATAGATACTTACGGTCTTCGAAGGCATATGATGCTATATCTTGTTCTTTATTAGCGTAATTAACTACGATGCACGGCGGGAGCGACGGTGGTATGGAGTCAGTGGGATTGAACCTGAAATCGCATTCAGTATGACAAATACATTTAGTTTAAGTTAGATAGCGGTGAGATGTCATAGAAGAATACTAGGCAAAAATTGGCGCGATAATAAGAAACCATTTTTTTATGAGGGTCACACTTTCACACATTCAACACACATACAAACACTTAACTACTACTCTCACATATAAATAGATGGCGTTTGTACACGCGCCAAATGTGTGTAAAAATATTTATAGTACCTACTGACGTAACCAAACAAACATCCTACGTACCAAAACAAAGACAACCCGCTGTACTTTACGAACAACTTCATCAAAGTAAAGCGGGGTATAGATTATTTAACCTTGAAAACGAATTAAAAATAAAAAGAGACAAGGAAGTTGAGCTGAAGCTATTGTTGTCTCTTTCTTACTTATGGTGCCAATCTCCGATGACAGCAAGTTTATTTTATAGTCGGTGCGAAAAATGTGAAACGTTGTACGAGATAGAAAGAGACTTCCCGCTTTCGTGAAAGGTCTTTCGGTAAGACCACTTTTGTATTATGGAGATATCATTCCAGTTGTACCACAGAATAAATAATAGTACAAGTACAGAAGGCTAACTGAGTAAAGTCATTTAAATAAATAGCGACTCTCGCTACAACGCTATAAAGTGCAATTTAACTCGCACGGCGCTGCGAGCTTTCAATTATATTTAACTAGAAGTCGCTCGCCCACAGCGTGCAGGGTAGAATGCACCGTATCACAACGCGCGAGAACTTCCATTGCTCTAACCGTTTCAGAATCGCTCTGTCCCTTTTTCGCTCGGTAGGGTTGTATTAAGATATGACTAGGTACTTGTACTACTAATTATTCTGTGATATGTTATGACTTAGATATTGTAACAGAATAAATAAGTAATAATGTATTATGTTATTACTTATTATTATAAATTAAAATAGTTCTATTACATACAATGACATTCTTATCAGAATAGACCTACTACCTCATTTTTACTACCTACCTATCCCGTTTTCAGAACGCTGATAACTTTAGTGAGATACCTACCTACGTGTCGTTGGTTGATTATGATTATATCCTATAGGTATTGCACTTTGATGAATAAAGGTGCCTGTCTGAATTCCATGCTTTTTAATGAGTGAAAATTAAATTGCTACCTACGTAATAAAAGGTATTAAAAGAAGTTAGGTATTATACGAGACATATATAAATTCCTAATTAGTTTTGGCTACTTACTAAGTCAGCACAGTAATTCATTTTCCGATCAACAATACCAACTATAATCAATTATAAAATTACGTTGATCGATTTAATAAACGACTTTATTTCTGCGCGGAAAAACCTTAAATATGCGTAGCTTCGGTATGGAACACAAATGAAATAACATAAAACTATAGGAACCTACGTAAGAAAAAAATATCAATATCTAACTACATAACTAGGACCTATTATAGGTATTACAATTTATTACCTTTCAATATCCTTTGGAAACGTAAAGAATGACAATTCGTCATTTCTATCACTATTCAAACAGCCGAATGCTATGCAGTACTTTCTAGCTTTCTTATTGGTACTCATAATTAAAACACGAATAAAGTTTGTCAATAACTTTACGTAAGTAGGTGCTCTATCGCTAAGTACAAGGCGCGCGACTCATCGAGCGCACGCTTGACACTCGACTGAACGGACCCGCATATTGGGTCCTTCAATTTATTTGTACTTGTTGCGGAGTGCGACCGCCCTGGTTGTACGTAAGTACTTAGAACTTCCTTGGAGGGTTAGTACAAGCCGGTTGTCTATTGGATTTGGGCGTGTAGTATTGGCGTTTACATTTTGGCGTTAGAACTTGTTACACAATAAAACACTTTGACATTGACCCTTGAGCTGCGGGGGGTGCGGGGACGCATATTGCGCGGGCGGAAATTGACCATTCTGTACTTATGTAAGCCTATTCATATCTCTAGGGTTGATGTGTCTTGCTGAGTATAAGTACATAGATAAATATTAACTACTAGATGTGCCCGCGTAGTTATTCCTCTGGGTTAAAAGTAGCCTATATGTGTTATTTCTGAAAAGAAAATACCTACAAACTTCGATGAAAGAAACAAATAAGGATTCACTAAGGGCCGGTTTCTATATCTTAAAACGAACCGTTTTCGCTTACTGTCCATCAGCTTTTGACATAAACGCCATACAAAACACGTCAAAAAGTAACAAAACGTTGAAAAAAAACGACTCTTTTCATTTTTATACGTATGGGGAGTTAGTTCGCCCGATTCGTGTTCGACCAAAACTCCACACAATTCAAAAACTCCGCGCATGTCCGCTTATAGTGGAGACGGCTTCTTTAATTGGCAAATAGGTAACTAAACTTAATCATCATAAAAAGTAAAACGCCGCTATCCATAGTTTTGAGCCGGTGCAGCACAAATAACGAATCAAGTACTAATAAACAGAAGTCCGCGCGGACGAAGTCGCGGGCGGGAAATCTAATCTATAAATAAAAAAGAAATCCTGTCCGTTGGTAAGCTTCACTTGAGAACTGAGACTGATATGGCGACTTTTACCGAATTAGGTTTTTATGGAAAGAAAATTTGGGGAAAACCCCCGGAATATTTTCAAATCCTGGAAATATTGAAGTTATTTTTGTTCGATTTTTGTATGAAATCAAACTTGACTTAGAGGCTTTAAACGGACCTGATGGCACGTCACGGGTGAACAAAACATCCACGCGTATGAAACCGCGAGCCGAAGCTAAAGATACCTAGAAATGTAACTTCGGCTTGAGACAAACTAAAAAAAAAAACATACCAATATATAAAAGTGAAACGTTGTCTGTTTGTTTATTTGTTTGTTTGTTTGGGGAGCTTTCACGCCATAACAGATGGACGGATTTCGATGAAATTTGGAATGGTCTGGAATAAAACATAGGATACTTCTTATCCCGGAAAATTGTAAGTTTCCACGGGAAAACTAAAAAAAGTACTCTCTCGTCAGAAACGGTTGCCATTGAGACGACATAACAAGTATATCAAAAAACATCAAGTGTGCTATACCTACTTCTGCATTGGTTTTTATCCTGATTGATGCTTTTTTTCGCGATAAGTCCGCGCGGACGAAGTCGCGGGCGGGAAAGCTAGTATAAAATAAGAACTTACACTTATGAGCGTAAGGAAGAAGTTAGGTATTATGCAGGTAACTGCATAATACCTAACTTCTTCCTTACGCTCATTATACATAGAAGACATTTATGAAGCTTAGTTTGAAAGTGAAGTATGATGAAGATACGTATGTGTTATTCCAGGGTACAAGCTATCTCCAATCCAAATTTCATCAATATCCGTTCAGCCGTGTGAGCGTGATGGATGATGATGAAAAGTATCATATGTGTTATTCCAGGGCTATCTCCTTAAGCTATCTCTATTCCAAATTTCATCAAAATCCGTCCAACCGTAATCGCGTGAAAGCTCCCCAAACAAATAAACAGACATTTCACTTTTTACATATTGGCACGGATTGTCTAAAAAAAAATAGTTCGTGTTTGGGTAGGGCGGTCGTGTTTTTTCTCTTATTTTGATGATGTACTTGTTACTGTACCTTTAGATAAGGGTTGGAGCGCGTAGGAGATGTTCTATTTTTTGACATTGTTTAGACTTACAGTTTGACGGAAGTAAACTACATATTTTTCTTGGTTCATTTTTAATATGTATTTCTGCAAAGTGTGAGTCTATCAACTAATACGTACGAGCTCGTGTTGGGCACGTCGAACTGCGGCGTGTAGCGCGGGAAGTAGCGGTCCTGGGGCACGGCACCCGCGGCCCCTCCGTTCTGAGTGAGGCTCTGGCTCATAGTCAGCCCCGAAGGTGGACCTGGCGGGGGCTGGTTGTGCAAGATCGCCGCTGGGAAGTTTCTGGAATTCAAAGGACTTTACTTCAAGGTATTTATAAATGTGTATAGTAGGCAACACAGTTAGCACTTTAACAAGTCTATAACTTACTGCTGCACCCATAAACGTCAATTAACGCTATTCTAGCATTAAGTGCCAGTTACTATAAGGCGAGCCCAGTCACTGTCACAGCCCTGTTTTTAAACTTCAAGTAAAGAAGTTTTATCTCTCTAATTAATATCACTTCTTGCTATTTTGTTGTTATTCTGTTGTGGTTTCACTGTATATTTTTTTTTATTATGTTTGTATATATTTTGTAAATGTATATGTAGTAAATGTAATTTATTATAATGTATATACTATGTATATGGATATATATTTATATATATATATATATACTGTACTATATATTTACATATTTATGTGTAGGTATATTGGAATATATGTGTATATATGTTTATTCATTGTATTCAGTTTTTATTATTTATTTGTTATATTATAATGCACCACCGTCTTTGCCGTATATTATTTCCTTTCCATCCAAAGGTTGTCTGGAAGAGATCGCTTTTAGCGATAAGACCGCCCATTGTCCCATTTATTTTGTATAAATGTTTTAGTTATTATTGTATTTTTTGTTCTATGTGGTGTACAATAAAGAGTTATCTATCTATCTATCTATCTATCTAAGTAACAGTTGTCAAAAGTAAGTAAGAGCAAAAAACAAAAATTCCAAGTTTGATTATCATTGATTGTAGATTATGAGTACGGCAGTTAATAATGTCTCATGAAAAAGAACCAAATCATTAATTTCAAAACTATGAATTAGTTACACTAATTACGTACTCGTATGCTATTTTTCTGATTGAAAATTCCTTTCTGATACATGTGCTTCCGAAATATCTGTCTGATACATGTGCTTCCGAAATACGTATTTACGGACAGAGCTCTAGATAGTTTCCAATTTAATACTAATATTACTTTTTTATTTTAATTCGATGTCGGGGAACTGGGTGTTAATTAAACATATTTTTACCGAATAATGATATTACTATAAACTACGTGCAATATCGAATAAAATATTTACCTCATCATCAGCCTATGTCTGTCCACTGCTGGACGTAGGCCTCTCCTAATGCACGCCACTGAGCTCGGTCTTTAGCTCTCCTCATCTATTTTCTTCCAGCCGCTTTTCGCAGGTCGTCACTCCTTCTGACATCAGGGCATCTTATACTACGTTTGCCTAAACGTGGTCTCCACTCGAGAACTTGTCTACCTCAATGGTTATCGGTTCTTCGGGATAAGTGACCAGCCCTCTGCACCTTTACCTTGCTTATCCTTTGAGCTATGTCGGTTACCTATGTTCTCCTTCGGATATCTTCATTACGAATCTTGTCCTTCAGAGAAACTCCAAGCATAGCTCTCTCCATAGCTCGCTGAGCGACGTTAAATGTGTGGACTAGTTTGACCGTGTGTCCACGTTAGTATGCACTTTTTAGCCCGTAGGTCATGACTGGCAGGACGCACTGATTGAAGACTTTTGTCTTCAGGCACTGTGGTATGGACGACGAGAAAACTTGACGAAGCTTGCCGAATGCTATCCTTCTCATTGTTGTTCTTACCCAATTGCAATATTTGTCCAAGGTAAACATATTTTTGGACAACTTAAGGAGTTGCACCATTGACTGCAATCGGTTCTTGGTCAATAAGATCATTTAACATGATCTTGATCTTATCTATGTTCAGTCCGAGACCGATGCTTCGAGAAGCATCAACTAGATTGGTCAGCATACCTCGCTAGTCTTGCAATGACTCCGCCATGCGGACGATATCATCGGAAAATCGTAAGTGTGAGATGTTCTCGCCATTTATATTAATGCCCATTCCTTTCCAAACCAGCGTCTTAAACCTGTCATCCAAGGCATTAGTAAACAGTTTCGGGGATAAAACATCCCCCTGCGCAGTTGGATATGTTTAGATTGCTGGTTTTGTACTTGAGAGTATCGCCAGTCCACTTGACAACGCTCCAGGACCACCCAGGTTTCTAAGGAGTCAAAGGCCTTGTCATAGTCCACAAAAGCAAGACACATGTGCTATCTGTAATAACCTGCCTCACTATGTGTGTGTATGTTGTCTATGGTGCTAAATCCTCCGCGAAACCCGGCCTGTTCAGGAGGCTGGTATACGTCAAGTCTTCTTGCGAGACGATTTGAGATGACCCTCGTAAACAACATATTGACCTGGCTCAAGAGAGAAACATGTCAACATATTGTGTGTGTGTGTGTGTGTGTGTGTGTGTGTGTGTGTGTGTGTGTGTGTGTGTGTGCGCGCGCGCGCGTGTGTGTGTGTGTTTATTTGTGTGTTTGTGTATTATTTTTGTTTACTTATTTTTCTGCTCCCGCCGTTTTTCCATAACCCGAAGAGCCTCATCAGAGATTTTAGACTTCATGCCCGTACGCTGCAGCTGTCAATTTTTTGTGCCTTCTTCCCTAAGGATTCCCACAACTTTGTGGAGTTCCTCATCCACGTTATTTGTGGTTTCCAAGGCAGCAAATTGATTTTCCAACTTGAGTTGGAATTGTTCTGATCAAACAGCGGCTTGGATCAGGTTGGGTCGGAGCGTAGACTTCACCAGACGGCATCTTTCAAGCTTATGATTGATATTCAAGGAGCCTCGGACAAGTCGGTGATCACTACCGGTATTGAACCTGCTGATCACTGAGATGTGAATATCCCTGAATATGTGTTTATTGTCCATCATGATGAAGTCAATCTCATTATTAGTCAAAGTGTCGGGGCTTTGCCAAGTCCACTTCCTCTGGGCTGCTATTTACCCGACTACAGCGAAGCAAGGGAAAGGTAATGAGTTTAACAGTCTATTTATGTATGGATGTATGTATCTATATATGTGGTTATGTGGATGTTCCACCATAGCGTCGCTGCTATTAGTCCGATTTTGACAAGCGAGGTGTCAACCGATTCGTCGTCATCGGAAGATTGTCATAGGCTATTTATTACCCGACCATAGTCGGGTTTTAGTTTTTGAACTTATATCTTTTTGAAGAATGAATTCATCGAAAAGAACCTTTCCTTTTTTCATAAAGTTGACTAGGTTTTGCCCACTGTAATTCCATGTCTCCATAACCGTGTGGACCTATTCTCGATTCGACTGCAAGTCCTCCCACTTTGGCGTTAAAGCTTCCCATGATAGTGTTGTAGTGGACCCTTGTGGTGTTATGTAGGGCCGAAGATATGTCATCAAACATCTTCTACCTCATCATCCGAGTGTGCCGAGGTCGGTGCGTAAGCCTGTACGAACTTAAGGCTATACCTTTCGGTCAGCTTAAGAACCAGGTACGCTGCCCTGGTCGACACACTCGATATTTCTACAAAATTATCAATGAGAACCTTATTGACTAAGAACCCCACGCCACCCTGAGACTGCTGATAGCCCTCACGGAAGTAGAACAGGTGGCCCGATTTCAGGGTCATTGTGTCGTCCTCCTCTTCGAACTTCACTTAACCCTAGAATTTGCCACCTGATCTTTGTAAGCTCCGTCTCGAGTTGCGCCATGTGTTCGTCAAGCCTAATCGTTCGTCCGTTGTACGTTGCCAGGGTCAGTTGTTTTCGTTTGGGGCGGCCTACGGTAGCCCGGGAATTCTGTTCAACCCCTGCTCTGCCATTTCCGTGACCGCCACCTTGTTAAGGACTAGCAGGGCGGCCGGGAACTGGGAGCCATTTTTGACTTGTGCCGTTCATAAGGTTTTGCCCATTATCACCACGCTGGGCATGCGGGTTGGCGATCGCAGAGCGTAGCTTCTCGCACCGGTGACGCTGCTGCCCGTCACCGGTCTGTACCATTTGGCTTACATGGCTTCACTTGTTTTTGGGATGGTTATACCGCCCCGCTATCTGTCGGTCGTCAGAGCCTCGCTCATTGTACAGCAGGATGACCGCGTGCAGGCGAGGTTGGCTTGGAGCAGTGAGATAGTTTTTCGCTCCCATACATCCCTAACCCCTAATATTTACCTAATTAGCTGATTTTACTGCTTTTCTTACATCCGTAATAGAGATCCTACGTTCATATATTTAATTTAGGTACTATTTGTTGGACAGAAATAATCTTTCTAAACGATTGTATATGAAATCATAATTCTCCACTATTATAATATGTCATTTTCGCACAACCATCTACCAAACATGTGGTAAGCATAGACTAAAATGCTAGTACCGGCGCGCAAGCCGAGCCGGCTTACCGTAGACGCCGCTCTCCTTCATAGCGCCCCATTCTTTGCTCTGTCGGCCGGCCGATTTGACTCACTTTAGGATTTATTATTACACATATGGTAGGACAATAACGGGTAGCGGTGCTGATTGTACTCACTGTGGTTGGATGTTGTCCGCGCCGCGAGCGTTCTCAAACTCCTGATTTTGAATTAATTCCGGGGGAGGCATCGCCGCGGGCGCCGGCATAGTTTGCAATGCTGAAACAATTAACAATTTACTAATCATCATCATCATCATCTTCAACAGTCTGCATTAGCCCGATCTTCGGCTCTACTCATTTAATTGTTGCCAGCTACTTTGAGCAGGTCGTCGCTCCATCAGGCCGGAGGGCGTCCTACACTATGTTTACTTAAATATGGTCTCCACTCAAGAACCCCATCGATTATCGGTTCTTCGACTTATGTAACTGGCCCATTGCCACTTCAGTTTGCTAATTCTTTGGGCTATGCCGGTGACTTTCGTTCTCTGCCGTATCACCTCGTTTCCGATACGGTCCCAAAGAAACCCTGAGCATAGCCCGCTCCATAGCTCGCTGAGCAACCTTGTCAACAAGCAAGTGGACCAGTCTCACAGTCAGTTTTGGCTCCGTATGTCATTACAGGTCACACTGGTAAAAGATTTGTCTTTAGGTGTTGTATGATGGGCGACGAGAAGACATAACTAAGTTTCCCAAATGCTGCCCATCCCAGCCGAATCCACCTATCGGCTTCCCTTTCAAAGTTATTTCTGTCCAACCTAACAGTATGCCCTGGTTAGATATACTCCTGCACAACTTCAAGAGGCATGCCACTGAAGAGTATTGGTTCCGGTGCAATGTATTGATTGATCATCAGTTTTGTTTTGTCGTTCGTTTGCGAATCTCATGTGTGAGATATACTCGCCGTAGAGGTTGATGCCCATTCCCTTCCAGTCCAGCACCTTGTAAACTGTGGTTTGCTCCCCACCGCTCTTTCTTCAAAAGAGAGGTAGGCTTTTGGATTTTTAACTCAAAATGAACTATTGGAAAGTTTGCATCCTCAAACGGAACTGCAAAGAACGAAACGTCAAACTGACACGGATACTGTCAGTTTGATAGATAGAGAAAGAAACCGGCCGAAAATCTCCCGATTAATAATAATAATAATAATAATAATAAAATGTATTTATTGCAAACAAACAAACAAAAAACAATCAACACAATAAAAAAAATAGATATTCCACGATAACATGACTCGCGACAATTAGTAACATTAAATTTACCGTGCCGCGCGTCATGTTAGCATGCACATCTGATGTTTCTTTTACAATAATGAGCTTGTTTGACAATTTGATTAATGGGGTCACTTAGAATGCCAGAGCAGAGCCTTATCTAATACAAGTTCTAGAAACTCAATTGCTTACTCGTAGTTATTACAAGTACCTAACACACACAATTTACTTTTATTTTCTCGTTAACTGTCATATTTTCAGTAAAAATAAATCATAAACATTGATTAAAAATTACTTCCACCAAAACACTCTTTCTGCCATGACGGTGGTCATGACGTCACATGCCAGTAAACAACAAGGGGTTGCCAAGGGTTACTCTAGTAACATATATTCTGTTTTCAGGAAGTGACGCAATAATTACGTCACGAGGCCTACTGTCAATCGTAGAGCATTTGCCATCACGTAACCATGTAATCAAAATTAAAGATGTTTAAGTAAACTTTTTATTAAAATTAAGAAATATATTTATTATTATTATGTTTTTTATTCTAATAATCTGATGTTTTATTTGACATACTTTTAGGATGACAGCAATCCGGGATATTTTTTCACAACAGTCAAATCGCCTATTAGGGTAACATATAATTGAGTACAATGTTTCGGCGTAATAATAGCGTATATAAATAATACATATTCCGTGTTACCGGATAAACAGCTTTTTTCTTCCCACCCATCAAAGCGGTTAAAACCGTAAAGGCTACTTGGAATTAGAAAACGTTGACTTCTGAGTCCTTGGCTTCTAAAAATCACAACAAAGGACAGAGAAGAAGCTTCCTTAGCAACGCTGGTGGTTGAGGCCTTCTGCCCCGACCCAACTTTTTACCAAATTTAGTATTAACTAGCTGTGCCGCGGTTTGTCCGTGTGTCCATTTAACTGGGTAAAAAGTAACCTGTGCTATGGTGGCCATACACCATGCTGCCTATCATCCAATCGGCATGACGATGCAGGCTTGATCCAAACTGCAGTTCGTTCATATAAACCACACACAATCAATTTAAACTGTCCAATGGGCAGCGACTTTCAGTTAAAGCCATGGAGTCATCATGTCATCATGGAGTGAAGGACGACGATGTTTTAAGCGTCTTGGGCATTTTTCTCGTGAGTAAGAGACAAAAAATAAGAAAAAAACGTACGGTGTGGTGCAAACAGTGGTTAATCAAGAGGAATCTAGTTTTAACATATAAAAAAGAGAAGATTATTATATTATATTTATTATTTCAAAATTAACAAAACTTAAATAATAATAACATAAAAAATAACTTAAATTGTAATCGATCATATAAACTAGGACTGTGCCAAGTAGCATCAAAATCCGTCCAGTAGTTTTCAACGTGATACGTATTCTTTTAAATAAATTTTAATTCCTATCTTGCGGGAACCCTTTAATTTTTAGGGATAAAAAGTATCCAATGTCCTACCTCCTCAGATTTTGCAAACAAGGTTCTGGGTGGCACTGCAACTGTTATGGGCAGGCGTGACGTTTACGTCAGGCAAGCGACCTGCCCGTCTTGTAAAAGTACATTAAAAAAAACTCGTAGTATGAACTCGAATCATGCCAAGTTTAATTTGAATTCATTCTGTAGTTTCGGCGTGATGCGCGGCCAAGATACAGACAGAGAGACAAAAATGAAAAAAATAACAGTTTTGACTTCCGTATCGTAAATAAAGAGACCACCAAAAAATATTTCACAATATCTTCAATGTCAGAATTGGATCTGTTATAGTTTTATTATAAGTTTAGATAAGGCGCCCATCATAACTGTACAATTCAGTGTCTTTTACCCCCATTCCTATAAACTACTACTCGTACTCGTTTTTTTGTATGGCGCTTATGTCAAAAGCTTACGGACAGTAAGCGAAACCGGTTTCTTTTTAAGATATAATAATAATAATATTAATAATAATAAATTTATTCAGAAATACAAGTGCATACATACAAAGTTAAAATAAAAAAGTAGGTACAAAGTGAAAGTAACAGTCAATTCAGAAGTACTACTATATAAGTAGGAACCTTCTATAAGTTTGATTATATAATTGTATGTAATTTACATGGTGCCTTAGAACCCGGACAAGAAAGTCTGTATCCCGGGTACTAACTTCTTCCTGCGACTAAGTTGTGTAATGAAATAAACATGCAAAAATAATAATTTAAAAATAAAATAAAACATTAGAAGTAGGTAGAACTATAAATAAAAGGAAAGAAACTATCTACCTATTAATACAACATAGGAAACAAAAACAATATGCCAGTCAATGATGTTATATATAAACTGAGGTAGATACGTTGTACTCCGCTCTGCGTGGCAAAGCAAACACAAGCTAATTAGCTTGTGTCAACTTAGTCCCAAACAGAGTGGCAACGACGCAACACGTAAATACACGCGACTTCCGAAACATGAAAAATTAATCAAAAATGCCATCTTGTGTATTTAGAAAGCGGCATACACTGGGACTACTTTGAAAGGCAGGAAGGATGTGTTTTTTCATTTTTAGGTACTGTTTACGATATTGAAAATGGAAAATAATAAATTTCATTTTACTCAAATCAACGGTTGCGTTGCTGCCGCTGCGTCACCTACATGAACGAGACAAGTAGCGGGTTACGTGTAAGAGCGACAGAGAAAACGCGATAATGGCGCGCAGCGTATGATGCTAGGGGATGTTGGGGCTTACCAACGGCTGGCGATCTTCAGTCTGAGCTCCGACCCGTAAAGGCCACGGCTGAAGATCTTCAGTCGGGAAATCTAGCGGAGTTGCAACCCTATTTGTATTAGATTAGGATAGAGTATAGTATTTGTTTTACAAATATTTGAAAACAGCTTGAAACGAGCGATTTTATTGGATAATAAAGTGGTTCAGTTCCAATCGTATTTTTTTTGTGAGTTCAGTTTGTCCTAGCGAGTTCATCGACCGAATAGTGAGTCATTTTTTGTGTTGTTTTTAGTGATTTATGGCTTATAATTTTGTATTATTACGTCTAATAATACTGTAAGTATTATTAGACGTAATAATACTGTAAAAAATCCTAATATTAAAATAATTTAGTGTTTAGTGTCCCGCGAGTGACGATTGTCACAAAGTGCCTTTTGTCACTTTGGCGGGAAAATGTTAACATGAGTAATGAGTATATTTTTGATAGTTTAATAGTATTTTTTTCGATGTTTATTGTTTTAGCTATAAAATGGTAATGTGATTTATTCTATAAGCAATTCACAAAAAAAAAGTTTTACGCGCGGCTCTCAAGTGTCTGGCGAACATACGGGTGTTCTCCGGGATATATAGAACTATTATTACGAAAGTATATGTTTTATCAAAAAACATTTTATTCTCATCTTGAATAAACCCTTGTATCTATTTTGCCCCAAATTACTCTAGCTGCTAGCCGACGTGACGTCACAGACCGTCATCGGCGGTGATTGGCGATCGGCCGCACACTGCAACCCACTATAACTGAGAATATATGTTTATCTCTTTCTGACGACGCGGTTCTGTATATATCTGTTATCTTTTAGCCTCTTCAGTGATGCAAATATAGTTGCTAAAGTTCTATGTAAGTAGCTATAGTAAAATTTCGCCGTATTTTTTGTGTTTTATAATGGGTATGAAGTCTCTATTGGTAAAATCTCATTGATGCCAGTGCTTTCGGCGCGTGACTCCAGTCTTCACAAGAGTTACGTAGGTATAATAAATACCATACCGGCCTGAGAACATCCCAAAGTGAATGCGAAGTCAAGCAGGTAGGCATAAAACTAACTGAGTGTATATATACAAAATATGACCAAAGTATTACAAAACCTATCCTCATGCTAGGTGATGAATATAACACTGATAATAATATTAAATGTAGGTATGATATAACCACACGAGCATCGATACGTCGTAGGTAAACATTTTACGTCGAAACAGGTTTTAAGTCACAGTCAATTGGTGTGAGTGTAGGATTTCTATGTCTCTAGTAGTAATACAGCGCGATAGGTTCAATGCCCATAAACACTTTAGAATAGTTTAACATATATGACGAGGTAACATTTCTTAATTATGTACAGAATAACTTGCAACTTGTAGATGACCACCACACCATGCCAAAATCCATGCTAATAATAATAAACGAATAAATCCAACAAATTTTGAAAATAAATTAAAAAAATGATGTAATATTAGTGGTAATATATTATTAATTTTGATATAAGTCTGTAGTGTTATTTTAAATAGGTATTCTACCTTAAGCTAGCCAAGGACGTTTAGTTTTAATTGTGAGTTTGTCTTCTCCAACATAAGGCATAGGAGCTCCTAACAGACTAGTTTTAGTATAGATTCAGTCTCAATGTAAGTCAGGGTCATAAGCCAACTTTTGACTTTAGCTTTACAAAGCGTTTTCCGTAATGAAAAAATATCTAAATTTTATTTGCGATTTTATATAAAAATAGTGCCAAAAACAGAATTGGATATGGATGAAATTAGTTCTATATTTTTTTGTTTTAATGCCAATATATAGAAACCGGCCAGACAATAACTCTAGTTTATTTTATACAAATAAATAACCAACAACCAGATATATACATTATAGTTGTCTCATTGCTCTGTCCCTGACTTTTCACGATGGTTACAACCTTTAACATATCCTCCAACGCGTTAGTAAACAATTTCAGGGATAGTACATCCCTCTGTCATACTCCCCTGAGCAATTGAGTTATAAAGGCATCTCAACACTTGAATATAACGCCAGTCTACTGGGCATCGCCGCAAAGAACCCAGAAGAGACTAGGTCTCAATGGAGTCAAAGGTATTTTCGTAGTCCACAAATCCGGACACAGCGGCCGATTATACTGTTATGACTTCTATATAATCTGAACCACTGTGTGAATGTTTTCTATGATGCCATAACCTCTCCGAAACCCGGCATGCTCGTCATCATCATTTCAGCCTTTAGCAGTCCACTGCTGAACATAGGCACCACGACGAACTGCCTTGCCTGTCTGTCTGCGATGGCTACAATATCGTTCGTCCATCGGGTCCTACACTTCGCTTGCTTGTTCGTGGTCGCCATTCGAGAACCTTTAGTCCCCAGCTGTTGTCGGCCCTGCGAACTATATGGTCTGCCCCGGCCTGCTCGGGAGGCTGGAATTCGTCAAATCTACGCGTGAAACGATTTATGATGACCCTTGAGAACAACTTATTGACGTGACTCAGTAGTGAGATGGGTCTATAATTCTTAAGCAAGGTTTTAACCCCTTTCTTGAAGAATAGTTGCACCACACTCCTGTTCCACGCCTCTGGAGTTCTCCCATAGTTGACGAATGAAACAAAGCCTGTAGCTCTCTGGTGACAGGAGTACCTCCTGCCTTTAAGAACTCAGAGGTAATACCATCCTCGCCAGGGGCTTGTTCGTTCTTCAGTTGTCTCAACATCAACTCCACTTCGTCTAGACTGACGTCTGGCAGCTCATAGGTGTAGTGGCGGGTCAGTGTGACTCTTGAATCCTCATATGTGATATCCGGTCGAGGAGCATGTGGAGCATAAAATCGGCCATTAGAAATTCTCGATCTTGGCGAGAATCTCCGGCTTTGACACAGCGGTTCTGCCATCAACTGTTTTAGCTTCAGACGACTTCTCCCAAGTTGCTACACGAGAACCTTGGGCCCTCGAAAAAATCCTGTAATGGTATTCACAATACTTAAAAAAATTGCAGGCTTATAAGCTGCTGAAAATGTTAAGAGTCCGGTGGAGGATTAATTTTCAATACAAACGTAATACTAAAATAATTTGTAACTATAATTAATATTTCAAATTATTAATTTTTAATATGACAGTTTATTAATTTTAATATAAACTATGCGAGTAAAAACTATTTGAAAGATTGAAAAGCTGTTGGATAATTTAAAGTTTACTTAAAATCTGGTGTTATTGCATCGACGAGTAGAAGCCGGGCAGTTGATAAAAAACTGAGCTGACTGACAGCTGAACCAATTTTGGTGAAATTTGTTACATTTTGTGGTACTACCAGTAAATACCAGGGTAAAGTCGCAGTACTGGTGTTATAATAACACAGGATAATTTTTATTTCAGAATAATTACCTCGCTGATAAAGACGCGAGGCGCGGCGCTAGATCGAATATATGTACTCGTACCTATACTAGCTGCGGCTCGCAGCTTCGCCCGCGATTAAACTGCCAACCCTGTCATGCCTATAGGATTGAAATTTAATAAAACCTTCCGTGTTGTAGTAGTTAAGACCTGAAAGCTTAAAAAAATAAACATACAGTCTTTCGCATTTATAATATTATAGGATATACTCACGTGGTAAATTGAAGTTGTCCGGTAGCGGATGATGCGTCGGCATCGGAAACCGCGTGAACATCGCCGGCTGTGGCAACGGCAAAGACGGCGGCATCGGCGGCTGCAGCGGCATCCCCGACACCATGTAGTTAAAGTTACCGTTCACCATTACGGGGCCGGAGTTCGGCATGGAACGAAACCTGCAATCAAACGACATTTACCTAATGTTTTACTCCTTCATTCAAGGAATATTCATCAAGAACAGTCTGTATTCACTGCTGTTCGTCGCTGCTGGACATACGCCTCTCCGAAGGCACGCCACTAAGCCCGTTCTTCGACTGATCTCATTTAAATTTTGCCGAAAGAACAGGACAGGCCGAACCTCGCGATGTTCAGTATAGCTTACTAGCTGTGCCCCGCGGTTTCACACGCTTGGATCGATGATGATGATGATAAAACAGCGCTATTCCAAGTCTAGCACATATTCTATATGTGCTATTCCAAGACTAGCACATATTCTATATGTGCTATTCCAAGACTTAAAATACCAATATACCAATATTTGATCAAAATTTCTTCAGCCGTTTAAAATATTTTTATCGATTGCGCGGCTTCTACTCATCGGATTTAGATACTAAGTACAGTAGTTTTCAAACCCTAACCTGTCCAATCGGTCCTGTAGTTTTTACGTAATGAGGGATCATACAAACAGACAGACAGACACTTTATTTTTTATAATCTTCTTTGTACAGACTTTTTCATACTTATTTCTTTATTGTAAGTATAGATGCATATCTATACTTACAATAAAGAAGTAACTTCCCTCAACACTTTAGGATAGAAATTTCCAAAAAAGAGCCTTTTTGCACCCCTAGGGTTGACACCTGACACATTTACATTGAAGAGGCAAACCCAATAAAAAAAAGCAGGATCAGAAGTTGCCTATATACTATGTACTAAATCTCATCCAGATCCGTTCAGCAGTATAAGCGTGAAGAAGTAACAAACATACACACAGGTACACACACACATCCATCAAACTTTCGCGTTTATAATATTAGTGTGATTAAATTATTTTTTTGCTCAGAACATCGTGTCGCCTCAGTAGGGAAATCAACAGGAAGTATGGTAAAATCACAGACGTCGCTATATATCATGTAGTATTACAATGTTCCTGTTGGTCCCACCAACAAGCGCAGTGTGGAATGGGACAACAACTTAGCAAATTATCGTTCACCCTACTACTGATAGGAAATGTACTAGTTTCGACGTTTAATTACTTAAGCAATGAAACGTCGCAAAATAGCGTTTGAGCAGCGATTACTGTGATAATTCAATTCAGTAACCGGAACAATAAATATCCAAATATAAACAAGATAAGCAGTTGCAATAATTTCCAGCGAAATTACTGGGCAATGACGAGCGCAGTGCAGTGACGCTTAGCGAGCGAGCGACCTGAAAGTCTCGTCACTCAACCGAACAAAAAAAACGTGCTAGACATTGGGAAGATAAAATCTACGATACCAGTAGGAGGCATAATACCATCAAAGCTACAGGTGTGCTACTGGCAGCATGCCAAAGGTACACTACTACATAAGAAAAACAGTTCAGTATTAATGGCGTAAAAGGACAAACATTAAAACATTCGCATTTATAACACTATTAGGATTATGCTTAAATTATTAAAACACAGTTTTTTTTTTGTGAAATCGCAATTTGTTATCGTGCAAACATAGTAATCGCTATTGTAAGATGAACTTAACAAAAACAAATCAAGCCAGCTATGGAATACGTTGTTAACCAGCTATGGAATAGGTTATTAACCAGCTGTGGAATAGGTTATTAACTAGCCATGGAATAGGTTATTAATCAGCTACGGAATAGGTTGTTAACCAGCTATGGAATAGACTGTTAACAATCGATAGCAGTGTTTAAGATACATCAGAGGCCCTTACCTGACGAACTCTCAATAGAGGTCTATGACTACCCCATTTGACATACATACATACATACTTGAGATGGATTTTACTAGACGTGTTGCATTTTTAATACTGTTGAGAACACACACCATTACGCGATTAACTTCGCAAGTATCCATAGCGTTGGGCGATTTAAGAAGTTTAGGCGTTGAAAATTCGCATCGCAAGGACGATCTTTCTTAAGATTTAAGTTTTAATAAAATGCAAATGAATGAGGAGGCGAGCCGTTCGCAAGCGTGCACTTAAAAACTGTACCCAGAACTATGGATGCCGCACTAACGAATCGATAAACGCCGATTAACGCTAACCTTCAATTAAACTTATACACAGCAGTTACAATCACGAGTTTTTTTTTAATCTTATTTTTGTAGCCCAAAGAGAGGAAACTGTTTTTTTTTTCAAGACAGAAAATAAAAAGGAAAATAAATACGTTTATTCACAACAACGAACAACATCATACAACATGACAATCAACAGGAAAATACAGACAAGCAAAGCGAGCGGTATTGTTGTCGTAGTGTAAAAAAACTTCAATGATATTTAGTGACATGGCCAAGGCGTTTCATGTGATCCTAACTGATAACCCTTTGATATTAATAAATAGTTATGTCTTACTAGCTTTTGCCTGCGACTTCGACCGCGAGGACTATAGTTTATCGCAATAATAAGTATCCCTTTCCTAGGGTTCAAACTACCCCTATGCCTAATCTTATCAGTTCAGCCGTTTGTGTGTGTAAAGGAATAGATAGACAGAGAGACAGTTACTTTCGCTTCTATAATATTAGAAAGGAAGTATGCATGACGAAACGACACAAAGGCACGAGCAAGCTTACTGACTACGCCAGGCATGCATGTACACAAACAAAATTACAGTGAGCGCGAGTTTCGTGTCAAAATCTCATGCCTAAGGTAATGTTTACCTTTCAAGTTCTTCCTCTGTGTGCGCGAACGTGCAAGCGTTGCCGCGAGGGCAGAAGGAGCGCTGCGCGGCGTCGCGGCACATCGACACCTTGTAGCGGCCATGAGTCGGCGTCGACCCGCCGGTGCCGGGCGTGGCCTGGTCTATAAACAACAAGAGAAGTTCTGGATTAACCTTTTTGCAAACGAACAAGAACGGTATTGGCTCGTAGCGTTTACCCAAAATATACCTTGTAGAAACTACCCATAGGGTTCTGGGCTCAAATATACCCAACAGGGGTTGCGGAGGTAGGAACGAATCGGAGCACCCACGTGGTCCGATTACGGCTAAAAGTGTAGCCGATGTTCTCCGGAAGCAATGACCTGTGTACAATTCCGGGTTATCTAACTTTAAATAACTTGCGATTTGCTTCGGCATACTTCTGATGGTATTTTTTCCAATAACTTGTTTGTAGCATTTGCCTTGGTGGTACTTCAAAAAAAATCGGTTGGTGTTTACATTTTCAGGACGAAGATTTCTGTATTTTTGTATGAATTCAGAGAATTCTTGAGGAACTACAAATGTTCGGTCAATTTTAGTTTTTGTGTTCGGTAGTTTAATTACTAACAACTGGCCCTGTTGTTCTATGTTCTCTATTGTTATATTTGTCAATTCAATACCTCGGCATGCGCCAGTTATACCGAAGATAAGAACCACCTAAAACAAGCGAAATATAAAAATAAGTAAGTATGTTTTATAGGATTGTAAGAATTTAAAAGATAAATGATGAAGTATTACCATTATGTGATTTGTTATTTTACGTACCTTAACAGCTAAATATATGTCATCAGGGGCTTCATTTATAAATGTTTTCACGTCTTACGCTGTAAAAACCTTTGACTTTTTGCTTTTGTGCCCAGCTGATTGTCTTTTTAGAAAAAATGATAATGTTGTAAAGTTGTTGATATTGATGTCGTGTTTAGTACTCATAGTTGCTTTTAACATTGAATAAATGCACCACAAACTAGAGGCTGCAGCTTTTTTGATAGCTCACTAAAGTATGTTAAGAATACAGTCTCAGATAAAGACTATACTCGTTTTTCTTTTCGCCACTTCATGAACTCGTCGTAAGTTTTCAAATATCTCTCTTTAGAACTTTCAGGCAAAATATTGTTAATTGCTGCTTCAGCTTCCATTTTCATTGAATCGGGAGAGCAACTTATATCTTCATCACTTGCAGAACTCATGTTTTTTTCGTAATTAGCACGTAATTATAAAAAAAAACCCAAAAACAAACAATATTTACAGTAAAAGTTTTCTATTCCCGCCTTTTTTCATCTATTTTTAAATATTTTTTTTCAAAAACGAAATTGATCTTCGCCGTTCGATATTTAAAATTGATGACTATTATACTCATACGAAGACAAGGCTGAATAGCGAAGCGACCTCTTTTGTCATTGGGCTGAATGCATGATGTCTATTGCCAGTATGATGGTTAATGTACGCGAACTTTTTTAAAGAGTGAAGTTTTTTTTTTAAATTACTTACTGCCCTAGGGCTTTTCTAGCTACATTATTACCCTAGAGCGCTAATTGGTCACCTACAAGCCCCATTTGAGGGTAATAAGGATCTACTTACCGAATATGAGAGATGTAAAAATGTTTTTTAATTTATGAATTACTTTACATACAATACAGTAATGTAAAATTCATAATCGAAAGCCATACATAAGACAGTAGTAACTAACCTTTCTCTAGCGTTAGTTGGGATCCTTTGCATTATGGTTAGCGTCAGACGCCTGCTGCTGCAGATAGTGGATGAGCCTGGAGACCACTTCGTTCAGTGATGTTAACGTGAAAACAAGAGACATAGTACGACACTAGTGACTCACTGTTCTCTAGCGTTAGTTGCAGGTGCTTTGCGTTGTGGTTGGTGTTGGGCGTAGAGCCTGTTCTACAATAGAACCTGGGGATCACCTCGTTCAGTGATGTTAACGCGAAAAACGTGACAAAGTAAGACAGTAGTGACTTACTGTTCTCTGGCGTTAGTTGCGGATGCTTCGCATTGTGGTTGGCGTCGCGCGCAGACGCCTGCTGCTGCAGATAGTGGATGAGCCTGGAGACCACCTCGTTCAATGACGTCATTATCTCGGCTAGCTGCTGCCAAGTCGGATATTTGGCATCTATAACGTCAATAATTATTATTACCTGTTAAAATGTAAATAAAAAATCTAATACATATTTTTTTTCTAAGATTTTAGATGTAAGGCCAGGTTCCATTAATACATTTTCCCACTCTAGCTCCGCCTCTACACTCTGCCACCCGCTACCAGCAATAAGCACTGAAGTGCCTGTGTAACAAGGTTGAATATAGCATGCGCTGTTTGAACACACAATTTCGGTCGTAACTAAATGATGTAAGTCACAAAAGTTATTTATTTTATTGGCAGGCTAATAATTTAGTTAGGTAAATTTGGTCTTGACAGTGGATAACAAACTATATTTTCTTGCTGTGAGATTTATTATAGAGATAAAATTTAAGCCGTTGAGTAAGAAAATAAAAATATTACTGCAAAATACGTAATTTTTGATAATAAAATATATCGAATGAAATTCTGTTTATTAAGTTTTTGTCTTGATCACGGAGAGATAAAGATCTCAAAAACATATAAGTTAAGTTTCACATTTATCAGGTTTGTGGTTGACCCAGCATATTTATGGAAAAATCCCTTAAATATTGGAGCCTGCTCTTAACGCTTGCTTAGCGATAACATAATTATCTTATAATTTTCTAAAGGAAAAATTTGGATCACGGGCGGGACCCGAACTCGCATCAGCCATGCGCCCCCACCGAGAGTCCATGGAACTAAAATTGACATTGTTTCATCTCCTAACGTTAGTCACAAAATAAATAATAGTACAAAAACCTTAGTTTCGTAGACGCTCACTACTGCCAAACTACTGCGCCAAAATGGCGATAATCAAATGCTCTCATTGCGACGTTCTTCAAGAGCCTGTTTAGAGTACGGAGTAATATCCAGTTGTCTATGGGCACATGTCTTTATCCATTTCCGCTACCACTACGTCATCATCCTAATTTTTCCCTGTTTCTAAATCCGTTACGGGGACGGTAAAGCCATCTATTGGTAGTATTCTAAACAGGCCAACCGAACACGGCTAATATTGCAAATAAGGTGGATGGTCCACGACATGAGATTCACTAGATGGCGTTAAATGTCAATAAGTGCATAATTATTATCTTTCAATTGCAATCATATCCGATTTAAAATTAAATTGGCGGCTATATTTCCGTGTAATGATTATATTTAATCTTAAGTTTCAATTGTAAATCAATGTTTTAACCGTAAATATTCGTTCCTTATAAATTTGGGTTCAGATCGTGGATCAAGAATTAAAACCAATTTTTTTGAGGAACGAATACGTTAATGGTATTAGTTTGACAATGAAAACTTTAGATCAAACGTTAACATCGTATAGTGTTTTAACCGCGAATAAAGTTTTAAATCTAACCCGACCGAAATTGAAGGCCCAAGTAACAAATTAAGATAATATTGTCCATCTCACATCAGCGCCATCTAGTGAAACTCATGTCATTGTCCATCCACCTTAACTTCGTGTCATAAAGTTAACGGTAGCCGAATCGGTTCAAGGCATGTGCCACGCAGGGGCATGGGTGATGCGGGTTCGAGTCCCGTCCGTGATCCAAATTTTTCCTTTAGTACATTATTAGATATTTAATACGTAATAGAACTACGATCATTCCAACAGGATAATAATAGTCTGCACCAAATTTTAAAAATAAGATTGACGCGATTTCAATGTTATCTGTTTCTCAACAATAGCGCAATCCAAGCCCATGATATAAGGATCTAGCCTGACCTGGTGCGGGTTCAATGGTAGCGAGGCGGTCTAAGTGCATGCTGAGCACGATCAACTGCGCCGGGTCGCCGGTCCGCTGCAGTGCGATGAAAAGCTCCTGTACTGATTGCGCGAACGACGCCGGAGTCTGAAGCTTGTCTGCAACACAACAATGGTACAGTAACGTACTATGTCCATACATCACACTATCGCACTAATGTTATAAATGCGAAAGTTTGTGAGTGTGTGTTTGTTTGTAAATTATTAATGCTGAAACGGCTGAACTGATTTTGATGAAATTTGTTAAACAGATACTAGTAATGAAATAACACAAAGCATACTTTTAATGCATTTTTTTCCTTTAGACATTAATTTCTTTTGTATAATAAAAAGTACTAGCTTTCCCGCCCGCGACTTCGCCCGCGCGGACTTACTGTTTGTCGCGAAAAAAACCATCCTAAGTTCTTCTAGGATATGAAAAACCAATTCAAAAGTAGGTATAGCTCCATTGCTATTGATGTTTTTTGACATACTTGTCATTTCGTTTCCATGGCAACCGTTCCTTACAGCGAGTAATCAACATTTTCCAGTTTTCCCGTGGAAACTTACAATTTTCCGGGAGAACAACTATCTTATCTGTTTTTCCAGGGTATAAGCTATTTCCATTCCATTTTCATCAAAATCCGTCCAGGGGTTATCGCGTGAAAGCTCCCCAAACAAACAAACAAACAAATAGACAACATTTCACTTTAATATATTGGTATCGATTGCATGCAAATCCTTAATGCATTTATTTATATTGTTATAAATATCAACTATGTAATGTTAAGTACACAGTAAGTGCATTATATATTAAAATATCAGAAAATAACAGGAAATTTTGATAAAAACATCCAAAAAATACGAGTAAAATATCAGGAAAATACGAGTAAAATGTCAGGAAAACACGAGTAAAATCTCAGAAAATATCGGAATATTACGAGTAAAATTCTGTTACATTAAGTTATCGAAGAGTGTACACCTATTTGACTTGCTTTGTGTACAAGTTGTATGGCCAGTAGATAATTCTATTCTATTCTAATCATGCATCATCCTTGTCTACGCGGGTAAAACCGTGGGACGCAGCTACAGGCCAGTCAATATCGACAAAAACAAGGTAAACATCGCAAACGCGAACTTTTTGTATGTTGTAAAGAACCCTGAGACATTACACTAACTGGTTCACATTCCACGGGTGAAGTAAGGCCCACTTGCACGAAAACAAAGTATCTAGTTAGTCCAAAAAATATTGTTATCTCTTTCGCGCTACTGACTGCGCATATCTTTCTATCCTACTTGTCTCACATTTTTAGTCCAGACTAGACACTAGCCCGGGGCTAAGGCATATGTGCAAGTGTGCCTTATGGAATTCAAGAAATTGACAAGCAACATTTTCTTATGTAATCCTTATAATAAAGCATTATGTACTAAAAAAACTGTACAATGAAGATAACAAAAAAGTCTAGTTTACTAAAATAAATAACTAAACTACACTAAATTGTTGAAGAATTCTTGAGAAGCTCCACTGGTCGGGCGCTATCCGCGGCCCCGCTTCCGTCGGTATCTGCACTACCTGTCAATGTGACGACACATGGTACTGACCGATGATGCACTGCATGTGAGACTTGTGCGCCGTGTCTCCGTACAGCAGTGAGCTCCACTGGTCGGGCGCTATCCGCGGCCCCGCTTCCGTCGGTATCTGCACTACCTGTCAATGTGACGACACATGGTACTGACCGATGATGCACTGCATGTGAGACTTGTGCGCCGTGTCTCCGTACAGCAGTGAGCTTCACTGGTCGGGCGCTATCCGCAGCCCCGCGTCCGTCGCTTTCTGCACTACCTATCTGTGACGTCACACGGTACTGACCGATGATGCTCTGCATGTGAGACTTGTGCGCCGTGTCTCCGTACAGCAGTGAGCTCCACTGGTCGGGCGCTATCCGCAGCCCCGCCTCCATCGCTATCTGCACTACCTGTCTGTGTCACGATACATGGTACTGACCGATGATGCTCTGCATGTGAGACTTGTGCGCCGTGTCTCCGTACAGCATCGAGCTCCAGTGGTCGGGCGCTATCCGCAGCCCCGCCTCCGTCGCTATCTGCACTACCTGTCTGTGTGACGATACATGGTACTGACCGATGATGCTCTGCATGTGAGACTTGTGCGCCGTGTCTCCGTACAGCAGTGAGCTCCACTGGTCGGGCGCTATCCGCAGCCCCGCGTCCGTCGCTTTCTGCACTACCTATCTGTGACGTCACACGGTACTGACCGATGATGCTCTGCATGTGAGACTTGTGCGCCGTGTCTCCGTACAGCAGTGAGCTCCTCTAGTCGGGCGCTATCCGCAGCCCCGCGTCCGTCGCTTTCTGCACTACCTATCTGTGACGTCACACGGTACTGACCGATGATACTCTGCATGTGAGACTTGTGCGCCGTGTCTCCGTACAGCAGTGAGCTCCACTGGTCGGGCGCTATCCGCAGCCCCGCCTCCATCGCTATCTGCACTACCTGTCTGTGTCACGATACATGGTACTGACCGATGATGCTCTGCATGTGAGACTTGTGCGCCGTGTCTCCGTACAGCATCGAGCTCCAGTGGTCGGGCGCTATCCGCAGCCCCGCCTCCGTCGCTATCTGCACTACCTGTCTGTGTGACGATACATGGTACTGACCGATGATGCTCTGCATGTGAGACTTGTGCGCCGTGTCTCCGTACAGCAGTGAGCTCCACTGGTCGGGCGCTATCCGCAGCCCCGCCTCCGTCGCTATCTGCACTACCTGTCTGTGTGACGATACATGGTACTGACCGATGATGCTCTGCATGTGAGACTTGTGCGCCGTGTCTCCGTACAGCAGTGAGCTCCACTGGTCGGGCGCTATCCGCAGCCCCGCCTCCGTCGCTATCTGCACTATCTGCGCGTCATGTTCTCGTCGCAGCAACTCGTAAGAACGGAACTCTTCCTTTAGCTGCATTAGCGATGAGTCACTCTCTCGTTTCGATACCTGTTTGCAGAAAGAGGTTAGCAACTCCTAGTATAAATCAAAATAGATACCTGATTGCAGAAGGAGGTTAGCAACTCTTAGTATAAATCAAAATAATATGTTTCAAAAGGGGTTACAATGAAATGAAAGGAACATGTAGAGTATGCCTTACCTTGAAACATGAAGCTCTGTATAGAAGTTGAACGACATGGCCTATACTAGTTTTGGAAGCCTGAGGGAAGTGAGGCTCTAATCTTTGGACAACAAACATAACTAAAACCTGAAAAGGAAAAATAATTTGATTGATTACTCACAATAAATTAAAAATTCAATAAAAAACTATATAAAAAAATGATTGCATTTTGTGAATAAATGATAACCTATCTAATACTAAACCTACTCTAACAAGGCGCTATAGCTAGCGGCACGTAAGTCTAGCGGTGAATAAAACGTTGCGGGAATCTTGGCACAGTCAGTTTTCGGGATAAAAAGTATTCAACATTTAACACATTATATAAACTTTGACTGTGTCCAAGATCACCGCCACGTTTCGTTCGTTCACCGCTAGACTTACGTGCCGCTAGGTATACCAGTAGAGACAAAGTTCACAAAATACTGAGACCCAAATAAATACCTCTATAGAGACTCTACCTCAAAAGGCTCAAATATGTAACCGGCATCTCAGAGGATCATTCTCGTTAGATCCATTGCTAAGATCCATAATGGATCTATCGAGATTTTATTTTCTCATAAGATCCATATATCCAGATGTAAAATGGATCTATGGAGATTATTTTTTCTCATGAGATTTGTTTTTATATGGATCTACTGAGTTTTTCTTCTTGATAGATCCATTTTGTCCAATCATCAAGTTAAAGTGGATCTATTGGGTACTATAACTTCTCAGTAGATACATTGATTTTTAATATATTTTAAAATAAATCGGGGCAGTTTCAGTTATAACTGGACAGTTTTTTTTAGTAAAAACAAAATGGATGCTGGGCAAAAATAATAACAATTGATAGTTTCCAAGCTAAAGTTAAAACATTGCATAGCAACACAAATAACAATAGTAAAAAAAATGAGAACTAATGAATATTAATTAAAATCTAAATTATGCCACTTAAATTAATTATTTAAAAAAAATTAAATTATATACATTCTTTTAATCTGTATGTAGATTATTACATCCATACCAATATTATAAAAGCGAATTTAACTCTGTCTTTCTGCTAACTTTTCATGACTAAACGCCTGAGCCGATCTTGATGAAATTTGGTAAAATAGAGTTTGATTTGAACCATGGCGAAAGACATATGAATATACAATATTTTATTTTTGTAAATTTTTATAATATTATTATTTTAAATCAAAACGAAGGCGCCATTATCGTACGACAAGCTAGTTAAACATAAACCTGTGTTTGATCCAAAGTACAGAAAACCATTGGCTTACCTTTCTAGACAGCGCGGAGCCATCTTCCAAAGCCAGGAGGACGAGCTTGAGCACCTCCTCCTGCATCGCAGGTCCTAGGAACTGACAGCCGCGCGCGCGCACCGCAGCCCACAAGTTCGCGCTTAGCTGCTGAGGGTTCTGTCAACAAGGTCACAAACTAACATTCATTCTGAAACAATATTAGTATAAATAAGTATAACTAAAACAAGAAAAAAAAATACATACTAACACACATGACATCATTTCTTTTAATAGATGACATTTTTAATTCATTTTTTCCCCTTTTTTTTATTTTATTTTCCCTTTGTACGTTCTTAAGTTTTTTTTTCTTCTTTTTTCCTTTTTTTTCACACAAACCGATGACAAAGCAGTAAAATAATATATAAGATAATACACAAAATAATTTAAAACAAAATAATATATGGAAAGCCCGCTCTACACTCTCGAGAATTAAACGAGATAAAATATTGTTCTACGATGTTGGCCCTTTGTGAAATGAAATAGTTTTTCCTCAGATTGACAGTAGGCACATGTGTCTTTATGTAGGTTTGTTACTGCTTTACGCTCAAACGAATGAACGGATTTTGATGAAATTTGGAATGGAGATAGCTTATACACATTGGGTATTTTTCATCATCATCATCATCATCATCATCATTCACGCTCAAACAGGTGAACGGATTTTTATGAATTTTGGAATGGAGATAGCTTGTAGATAGATAGATAGATAGATAACTCTTTATTGTACACCACATAGAACAAAAAATACAATAATAACTAAAACATTTATACAAAATAAATGGGACAATGGGCGGTCTTATCGCTAAAAAGCGATCTCTTCCAGACAACCTTTGGATGGAAAGGAATTAATATACGGCAAAGACGGTGGTGCATTATAATCTAACAAATAAATAATAAAAACTGAATACAATGAATAAACATATATACACATATATTCCAATATACCTACACATAAATATGTAAATATATAGTACAGTATATATATATATATATATATATATATATACATATATAAATATATATCCATATACATAGTATATACATTATAATAAATTACATTTACTACATATACATTTACAAAATATATACAAACATCATAAAAATAATATACAGTGAAACCACAACAGAATAACAACAAAATAGCAAGAAGTGATATTAATTAGAGAGATAAAACTTCTTCTTCTTCTTGTACCCTGGAATAACACAGGATATTTTTCATCATCATCATCATCATCCAGCACGCGGGTGAAACTGCGTTGCGCAGCTAGCATTCAATGAATGCATTCGTCCGTTAGAGATTAAGCTTGGCCGCACCTACCACAACCACAAAACGCCGCCACTGATGTATTTCCATACATTTTATATGGACTCGCAGTTTCTAGCTTCAGGTTGCAGCGTTTGTGGCTATCGCGTGTGGCCCGTGTGCGGCCAGCCTTAAAAATATAATGTACATTTTTTTTTATATATGACCGCAACGGAATTGGCGTAAATCGGAATCATCTGCACAAGATTGGAGCCACAGTCCTCAGTATCGCGGATGCATGCAGGAGGACGAGATTGTGGAGCATGTGCTACTGCACTTTCTGGCCACGGAAGGAATCAGAATAACAACTGGATTGCATGATTTGTCTCAACGACCTAACACCTGATTGGTATCCCCATTATTTTCATCTTCATTTTCACCACTGTCATCTTTGTCACTGAAGCAGTTGTAGCAGCGACTACACTCCGCTATATAAAGGAGTTGGGATGGCTTGGATAGAGACTGGCAGAGGGAAATTCAGAATACACCCCAAGCGGGACGTCAGGCCTTTGAAGAAGAGCAGAAGACTCTAAAGAAGAAATGCAGGCCTTACCGCCCCCATATCGAATAAAAAATAATTATTGTAAAAGGTTAACTAACTTGGTGTTGGAGAATGAGCTCTGTGACGGTTCTCTCGCCTAGCGACCTCGCCGCCCGCGCCGCCCTGCCCCTCCCCTCCTCATCAGTCATTGCGCATTGGATCACAGTTATCAGCTTGCGCTGCATTGGCCGAGATAGACGGTTGGTGGCTATGCTGTTCGTAGCTGAAATTAAAACAGAAATTAAAAATAAATTCCCAATAATTTTAATATTAGTACACACCCGGTTCCAGAATTATTTATTAACAGCCAAAAAAAGGAGGTTCTCAAGTTGATGTGCATGTATGTTATGTTGTTGAAAATGCGTATTATTCATATATGTTAGTCTATATAAGTATCTGAACAAATATACCAAATATCACGAATGTATGTATGTATGTTTGTCCTCATATTTCTCGGAAACTACAAGTCTGATTGCAATAATTATTTTTGTAAAGACAGTATCTTTCAAGTTAGGGAATAGTTTAAGTTTCATCAAAATCAGTCCATGTAGTATAAATGATATGGACTGCTAACTGCTTCCAGTATGGCTTTTTTTTAGCGAACGGAATAAGTATCTTCTTCATTTTTTCTTAGGCCTACTTTAACGAAACTAAGTAATAAAATAAAAAAATAAATCGAATTAAAAAAACTGTCTTTAAGTCATAAAAACTTCTTCTTTTTTTATTTAACCTATTTTGTCCCACTCAAGGTCTCCCTCATTTCCTTCTAGACATCCCAATCCCCTGCAATCTCTGACCATCCCTCCTGGAAGGCATCGAGGTCATCACGCCATCGCTTCCTGGGTCTGCCTCGGCGACGACGCCCCTGATCAGGCACCCATGACGTGACAACTCTTGCCCAGCGATCTGGGTCCATTCGGCTCACATGTCCCGCCCACTCCCATTTTAGCCTAGCAGTCTTACTCCCCACATCAGCGATTCCTGTTTTTGAGCGAATTGTGGAGTTCGGAACTCTGTCGATCCTCTTAATTCCTAACACTCTTCGCTCCATTGCTCTTTGGCAAACCTTGAGTTTGGACTTCTGAGATTCGGTCAGTGACCACGCCTGAGCACCATAGGTCAGTACTGGCAAAATACTCGTGTCGATGAGTGTTCGCTTTAGTGATAGCGGAAGGTCGCCCTTCATAAGGTCCTTCATGGAACAGTAGCTCATCCAAGCGTTCTCGACTCGGCGATCGATTTCAATATCCTGCCGGTTGCTGAAAGAGACTATCTGGCCCAGATATATATACTTATCGATCATCATAAAATCTTACAAGAAATAAATGATTCAAATTTTTTGAGGTCTGTGCCATGTAGAGTTTGTACCGTTTTATTTTATCGAAACTACAAATCTAGACAAAATTAGAGTTATTACACGACTGCCCAGAAAAGGAGTCTAAGGTTTTTAGGGTTTATGTATGTACGTGAGTTTCTTTGTTCCAACATAACTTATAAATGCCTGATCAGATTTGGATGTATGGTATCGTTAGAATCCCAATCCCCAAGAGTGGACATTATCACATATGTATTTTTTTTGCAATGTTCATTTTTTTTCCCGGGCAGTCTGTTTTTTTTCTTACCTTGATGATTAACTTGTTTTATTTACTTATTTTATTGTGTTAGGGGCCTTCAGCTACCATTGCAAAACTATTAAAGCAAAATACTTTAAGAAAAGCTATGAGTAAACCTCCACAGAGGTAGTAAAAAAGTACATTAAAATAAATGAAATAAAATTATTGTGTTGTCTATGTTTTGTACTGATAACTAAAACTCGCTATATTTTAGTCGATCTTGCGAAATAATGTAACGGTACCAAACCGGATATAGCAAAGCTTAATGCACCTACAAAGTTTGTTCTCGATTTCACTTGTACTTTTTGAATAGAGCTTGTTTGTTTGTCGTATGAGGTAGTGCTGGCCTCTGATGTCAGAGTTTTTCAGGCCGGGACCGACAGCTTAACATGCCCTCCGAAGCACGGAGCGATGGAAAACCGCACATAACTTCGAAAAGTCTTTGGTGCGGAGCCTAGGTTTTGAACCCGGTATCGTTGGATTCTAAATTGCACTATAGAACCATTAGGCCAGCATCATTAGGAAAAATACGTTTATATATGAAAAGCCAAAATTCCGTATTACTCCGTGCTTCTCTAAATCTAAACTCGCTCAAAGGCCTTCTAACCTTTGTGCCATACCTATTCATGCTATCTTTGAGCTCTAATATCACATAAACTCGACACTTTAAGATATCAGTGTAACATTTTTTTTGTTGTTAAATATTTAAACAGGACTTAATCGCGATGAAAACTTAAGTCCAGGCTCCATTAATAAATTTTCCTACGCTAGCTCCGCCTCGACACTGCCACCCGCTACCCGCAACAAGCATTGAAGTGCCTGCGTAACAAAGTTTAATATGGACAGCGCTGTTTGAACACACAATTTAGCTCGGAAATAAATTACTTAAGTCTCTAAAGTTATTTATTTTATTGGCAGGCTAATAATTTAGTTAGGTAAATTTTGTCTTGACAGTGGATAATAAACTATATTTTCTTGCTGTGAGATTTATTTTAGAGAAAAATCTTAAGCCGTTGAGTAGGAAAATGAAAATATTACTGAATAGAACGTAATTTTTGATAAGAAAATGTATCGAATGAAATTCTGTTAATCACGTTTTTGTCTTGATCAAAATATATACATATTATATTCTCAAAATATATATGTTGTTTCACATTTGTCAAGTTTGTGGTTGACCCAGCATATTTATGGAAAAAAACCCTTATATATTGGAGCCTGGTCTTAATTTCAGAACACCGAAAGATGTCATTTGTTTTCAAACACCTGACGTAATACGAGTATAAGATAGATTGCAGCTGCGGTAGTTCCTACATTGGACAAACCAAGCGTACTATAGCTGAAAGGGTCAAGTAACACATTGCAGCTGTAAAGAACCGCCAGATAAATCTGCAGTCGCTGTTCATTTACTCGAATCGGGTCCTAATCAATGGATTGAACTCCATGACCCGAAGATCCTCTCCACGGAAAGTTACTACACTACTCCAGGATTGTACGTGAAGCGGTTGAAATTAAAAAGCATCCCAATTTCAACCAGGAGGATGGTTTTAAGTTGTCTGCGTCTTGGAATCCCGTGATAAGCCAGTGTTCGCGTCGCGGTTTAGCCGCAGAAGAAATCTGTCTTCTCGCGACCACGATCAATGCCACTTGATCGAAACGTCGAGGTAAATAAAAAATAAATTTGCGATTAAGTCCTGTTTAAATATCTATGTTTTTTAATCGTGAACGATTAAATTTTTAGTTTGAATAACCATATTCGTTTATTTTGGATTTATTTAGATTTGATCAGAGGCCGCAGTTACGCGACTTTTTCAAATGGCGGTATACAATACCGCCATTTGCCACAAAAGTTTGAAGGTCTTCGGCCAGTTTTCGTTATATACCGAAAATCCACCTGCCACCTGGTGAATGCCCTTTTCCGGTTATGCAGGAACATACCAGTGCCGCAGAACTTGAGGTAGACTGCGAGGTTCTCGAGGCAGCGCACGATGACGTCATAAGACTGGCGGTCGTGCTCGGGCAGCGCCAGCACGCAGGGCGGATGGTAGGGCTGCGCGGGGGGCGGGTACCCGGCCAGCTGCAGTACCGCCGTGTTTGTCACTAAATCTTCCAGGTCCACGTGTATAACAGTCTGTAAAACAGATAAGGACTAAGTAATTCTGTTAAATTTTACTTAAAAAAAAGCAATGACGTTTTTTTCGATTTCCTGCAATAAAAGTAGCCTGTGTTGGTGACAGAAATAAAGGCAAATTCAAATAAAGAAGAAAAATTATAAACTGAATATTTAAAACTAATAATTTTCTAAATGAAAAATTTGGAAACATGCCTCTAACCAATTCAGCTGCGGTGACCACTGCATCATAAAACACCAGAAGCATGGATGTATGCTGGTTCGAATTCCGTCCATGATCCAAATTTATCCTTTAGAAAATTATTTGATACTAGCTGTACCCGCGGCTTCGCACGCGTGGCCATTTCTCTAGGCTAAAAGAACTCTATTACTATTCCAAGACCTAAAATACAATATTTAAACAAAATTTATTCAGGCGTCAAAAAGTTTTTATTGATTGGTCGGCTTCTACTCATTGGATTGAGATAATAAGTCAAACCCTAAGCTATCCAACACTGAAAACCGCATCGCAATCGGTCCAGTAGTTTTTACGTGATGCGTGAACAGAAAGACACGAATTTTCAAAATGAAAAAACATGACATTAAATTTTATCAACGGTGTGTGGGACAAAAAGTTGGTATCTTATGATGAACCCTGCATTATGCGTGGTAAAACGCGCACTTGGCTAACTCAACATTTAAAACAAACAGCAAATGTAGATTAAAAAACAAATCTAAAAACTAGGTTTTTTTTAATACTTGTTCTTTTTTACAATGTAATGTCATCGACTTGTGAGCTACCATGAAAAGTTTCAGCCGGGCAGCTCATCGAGAAGTGCTCGAAATTTTTGTTGCAAGATTCCACCCGGAACGACAAATAGACAGACAAGAAACTTAATAAAAACGTGGACGTGGTAAAATGCAAATCTTTAACCACATGGTCCCCAAGAGCGCTCACATGAAAGTAGCTGACTCGACTACCGGATACTGCTATGGGAGAAGAACTGGCAAGAAATTCGATGGCGAATCTATATATACTTATAATAAAACATATTGTACCAAAAAATCTGTACAAAGAAGATAATTTAAATAAAACTGCTCTAGGGTACTTAAAATAGGCTACTGAACAAGCATATCATTTTTTTTTAAATCTTGACCTTCTGTTAGTCCTGGGGAACTTGGTATGTTAAACCGATGAATAGAAGCCGAGCAATCGATAAACAACTATTTGACTTTATAGGTAGGTACTTTTGGTCCTGGAATAACACATTGGGCTACTTTTACATGAAATGACCACGCGGGCAAAACCGCGGGTACAGCTAGTTAACACTAACATTTGTTCTCATAAGAGAGACAAAATAACATTACTGTACTCCTGAATATAAACACTTATCATAGATGGTCAAGTAGTTCTTTCATTGGTTTACCATAGCAATTTTGTAGTACTCGTAAGTATGCGTCACATCCTTCAATCAAGTACACAGATATCTGGTCAATGTATGAATATTCACTGTATGGTATCTACGAGTATACATAAAGCAGTAAGTAACAAAAAGTCTGTACAAAGAAGACAATTGACCGAGCGAGCGCGAAGCGTCTCCGTTTCAGCTTGGGCTAAAATGCTTTCGTATGTCCGGATGTCAGTCCGGATCTCTGTTCTCCTCTACAGGTCGCATTTCTCAACCGATCTAGACGAAACTTGGTTTACATACAGGTTAAACGAATTTTTAGAATTTTTAATACATCGGGGATTTTTGATTGGGGGGTACTTCTCCCAAAAAGATCCATAAAGGGAGCTACTGAATATCTCAGCTTCATTAGATCCGCTTTCGATGGTTCTTTCTTTATTTGAAAGGCAATATCTTTAAGTTGGTCTCATAAAAAATTGGTTGGTCGCGTTAGTTTGCAAAATCCAAGAATATAACATAAAAAAATTATGAGTCTGTCTGTATGTTCGCTCATCACTTAAAACTACTAGACACATTGAAATGCGGATACTGTTGGATAGCTTAGGTTTTGACTTTAAATCTGCTGTACTCTGTATCTCATTCCAACGAGTAGAAGCCGAGTAATTTTAAATTGAATATATTTTAAAGCCAGAGGAAAGAACACGCGGGCAAAGCCGCAGGCAAAGCATAGCACAGCTAGTTATTTAACATACCAATAGCTACCTATTATAACATTGTGACAATGTAACAATACCGGGTCTTTGTACTTACAATTACTTAGTAGCGTACTGTAAGGTATGTATGTACTTGCAACAAATTAATATAATACTTCTTCAAACTAACAAACTATGTATGCCCGCGTGGTCATATCATTTAAAAGTAGCCCGCACGTGTCACCCCAGGACCAAAAGAACGTACAAAGTACAAATATTTTTTTTTTTCAAAATTCGTTCAGCCGGCAAATAGTTTTTTATCGATTGCTCGGCATCTTATCATCGGATTAAGATACCAAGTACCTCAGTTTTTGAGTCAAAACGTAAGCTACCCAAATGTAATAACCGTACCGCAATCGGTCCAGAGGTTTTTACGTGATGTGCGAACAAACATACAGGCTAACAAACAGATAAACAGAAAGACACATTATATTAAAAAAAACTTGTTCAGTAGCTTATTTTAAGTACTCTAGTTTTTTTTAATCTATCTTCTTTGTAAAGATTATTTCGTTCCTATTGCTTTATTTTAAGTATAGAAGATTTACTAAATAAAACTTCTAAACAAATTTTGCGAAGCCCAACAGTGAAAACCGCATTGCAATTGGCCAGTAGTTTTTAGGTGATGCGCGAACAAACACACATACATACAAACTTTCGCCTTTCTAATATTAGTACGGCTGGACGGATTTTTGTTGAAATTTGGAATGGGGATAGCTTAATTTAATTTAATTTTTACACAGGATAATTTTCATCATCATCTTTCACGCAGGTGAAACCACGAGGAGCAGCTAGTATCAAATGAATGCATTCGTCCACAGATTTATAAATAGAATGTACTATTTTTAAACACTTGTTCGCGTTAGGACAGATTCTTTTTACAACAGATTCGTGTTAGGGCAGAAATTGTACAGTCACATCCTGATGTTTTCTGTATTTTGTGCTAGTGCAAGCTTAGTAGCTTAGAATATGTAAAAAACCGTACTAAGGGCCAATATGCAAACAAGCGTTTTAAATGGGTATGAACGTTGGCGCGAATTTAAAAGTCAATGTGACTGATAATTGTACTGCATACATATAAGTGAACAATTGTGATATTACTTTGTAGTGGAAAGAAAAGCAGATAACTGATACTAGCTCAAGTGACTCCTTGCTGCAGTCGTGTTATTAGAGCCCTTGCTAAAGTTTGGGCTCCAAAGTAACACTTGGTGCAGCAATAAGTCACTTTCCGCTCGATGCAGTAATCTACTATTTCAAAACATTTCTTTACATATTTCTTTAATTGTTCCAAAATAAAGTCTCAATAGAATTTTGAATAAAATAACTGTGACATGTTGATGGACACATAGACATGTTTGACAAGAGAACCCTAATGTATTTTTTTTCTTATTACTTGGTGATGTTGCTTTAGCTTTTTATGGTAACAAAGATTCAAACAAAATCACAGCAATTTCAACACAATATCACAAATATACACAAAACAATATTAATATTTAGGTAGATCCAAGTTTACAACAATGAATTTCATTCTCATATTGTAGCAATATAAGGTAATCTGCACCTATACTATTGAAATAGTTCAGAGAACAAGGCGTTGGTCTGCTGCCACAAACATACCTGGTCAAAAGGGCATTGTTTCCTGTGGAGATGTTTGAGGCAGTGCCTACAGAGTGTATGTCCGCAGCCGAGGCTGACGGGACTCCTCGGTGGAGGCCCGAACTCGCGGCAGCACACAGGACAGTTCAAGTAGTCCGTCCATTGAGGCGCCTGGATTGGCATCCTGTTGGCAAAAACATATTGATTGGAATTATATATTTATTAACAGATAATTTGCCACCTATTAAATTTTGTTAATACTGATTTGCTGATGATGACTTTAATTTATCATCAACAACATATTTATTAATTTACTAGTGTTATTTCTGGATCAAAAGTACCTGTAAAGTAAAATAATGATATTAGATTTCATCAAAACTCATTCAGCCTTAAAATAGTTTTCATTGGTTGCTCAGATTCTACCTATCGGAATGAGATACAAAGTTCACCAGACTGTAAGTCGACACCTAAGTATACAACAAGGGAAATGATGATGCATGACCATGCAGACAGACGCAATTTAAAAAAACTATTCTTGTTCAGTTGCTTATTTTAAAGCCCCTTTATTATAAGTATAGAGATAGAAATTTGAAATCACGAGTACATAACAATGGTATTCATATGATCATCAATGATGATGCTCATTTATTAATTTTAATATGTACAGATTGTTAAAATTTCACAGTAGGAATTCAGACACTGAACCAGAGCTTGGATGCCATAACTTAAAAAAAACAATAAGGTACAATTAAAAAAAAACTACAAAACAAACAATGACAATCACCAAAGATTCAACAACTAGAAACCAAATTAAATTAAACAAGTAACCTCATTGAAATGTTTAGGGAGTCAGCAATGACTATCAGGCGCACGCCTGATATTAAATCTTGAATATCAATGGCAAAAACAGCATTCAACAACAACAAAACATCGAAACATGTCAGAAAAAGGCATCAAACTATTTCAGTAAATAAAAATGTAAATCTGGAGCATTGCTCTGTACGGAAGCTAGACTTGGACAATGACACAGAAAGACCGGGAAAGGCTGGAAGCATTTGATTTTGAATTTTTTTGAGACGCATGGAGATAATATTCTGGACTGAAAGAAAGTCAAATGAGGAAGCATTTAGTCTCATCCAAGAAAAACAAAACTTAATAGCGTTACGATAGAAAGAAGAAGAGAAAAGATGTTTGGCCATCTTATACCATCATAGAAGGGAAGATAGGAAGAGGCAGAACTAGAAGGAAATTATTAGATCAGATAAAGGAGAAGATGTCATGTCGTATAATTATGGAAGTAAAAGCTTAGGCTGAAGTTAGGGAATGCTGGAAATTACTCCACCGACAAGAGCAGGGCTCTTTAATAAGAAGAAGAAGACAATTTAAGTCTATTGTACCACTTGACCACTACTAGTAGGCCTCTCCCATAGAACACCAAAATGTTGGCTTGCTTGCTAATTGTATCCAGTGGCTCCCCGCAACTCACTCTCTGTGTCATAACTAGAGCGATAGTAGCCCAGGGTTTTACTAGTGCAAGTAGGAATCCAACAATTCCCATTCAAGGAATTGAATGGGAATATTTTTAAAAGTAATTTTTTAAAAGTAAACTTAAGTCATGGCTCATTGAGAAAACCTTCTATAACTAAAAAAAAAGTAATTAATTTTTTTTTTTTTTTATATTTTGGACTAAATGTCTATGTATATGTGTACTCATTAAATAAATTTCATTAGTTTGTAAGTTGAAATATTGCATGCTTGATATGGGTAAACCGTTACCAGATATGAATTACCTACTACGTTGCTTTCTATAGTCATTACTGGCAGTTGAACAATAAATTTACTTTAACAATACCGGGGTTGGTTCTCTGCTCTGCACCAATGACTTTTCTAAATGATGTGCAGATTTCCATTGCCCATGATTCAGAGGGCACGTTAAGCTGCCTGTCTTGGCTGTTATTGATTAACTGACATAAGAGGCCAGCACTACCTCATATGACTAGCATGCTAGCAAGCTACTGTTGTAGCTTACTTTGATGTAAATGCAAAAATATTTAGCTTAGTCCATACTATGCCTCTTATTGACTTAAATCTTGGCTAATGGTGAGCAATGGTGTAGTCTATTGTGAAATACTTGCATAAAAAATAATTCTTTTATGGAGTGTAAATGTATGGTTTTCATTATATATTCAAACTTTAGCAAATAGGTACATCAGTATCACTATTTTTTTAACTTTGATAGAGGAACTCTTGCAAATATTGAGTTCTAGATTATAATTGAGTTTACTTCTAGACAATAGCAGTATCTCGATAAATTGGTACCTGAATTTAAAACTATAACACATAACAGAGTATTTTTGTTACCATTCAAAGGTTTCCATGATATGAAGAGGTATGGGGGTCGTATACATACGCCAAGAAGTTATTACATTTTCCTCCACCTTTTGTTGACTCCTCAAGACGACACCAAACTTTATGTTTATCCTCTATAATACTACACAATGAATGTGTTTTTAAGAATATTTTTAGAAAACAGAATAATTCGTGCATTGTGTCATCAGAAAATTGCCACCTCGGCAATGATTTGACGGACACAGTACGTAGTTACCCAATATATTTTTGCACCTACTTTCAATAGGATGAAATGGAGGTGTCGTGAAAATGATTATTTAAACATTTACCTTAAAAATTACACGCACAATCATCACAAAAATACACACTGCATTTGGCTTCTACCCACTTCAAAACATGATCCGTCAGCAACCCGAAAACACAGATTAAAAATAATACAGACTAGGCTAGGATGGATATTGGATACTTACATAGATCCATAGAGTATGTTTTAGTCTATGCATACGGTCGTCAAATGCAAAGAATATGAATTACGATTCCAGCCCCCGAATCAGTGGCCCAATTCCATAACTTGGCTACAATCGGATTATCACTTTTTTCATAGCAAATTCGACTCTATCGTAAGGCATTAGTGGCTCCGATACTGAGAATTCGATTGAAGCCAAGTTATGGAATCGGGCTGCTGCCCCCCGAATCAATGGCCCAATTCCATAACTTGGCTACAATCGGATTATCACTTTTTTCATAGCAAATTCGACTCTATCGCAAGGCATTAGTGGCTGCGATACTGAGAATTCAATTGAAGCCAAGTTATGGAATCGGGCTGCAGAACCTTTCGATAACGAACCGAATCGATTCGATTCGATATTGTGAATGAAAACTGTATTGAATTGAACGATTTCAAACCGAATCCACAGAATAAATAATACCTAATCGATCGACGACTGAGTTATCGAAATTGGGGAGCCGAACCTTTCGTTATCGAACCGAATCGATTCAAATCCATTTATTGAATGAAAAATATAGTGAATTGAACGATTTCAAACCGAATCCACAGAATAAATAAAATACCATATCGATCGACAACTGAGTTATCGAAGAGTTCAGCCCCCCGATTCAGAACCCTTCGATAACTCAGTTGTCGATCGATTCGGTGAGATATCGTTCGATTTAGTAGAATCGAAGATGAATTTGTCGAAATCGAAATCGAATCGAATTGACGTCATATCATACGATTAAAACTATGGCAAGGCTATCAAACGCTATTCAGAACTTAGTTTATCAAAGCCGAGTTACCGAACGTTCGATTATTGTTTTCAATAACCAGAAACTAAATAGAGATACTCTACCTACTTTATGCCCCGCGGCTGCAGCGGTAGCCAAAACTCAGACGAAAACGCGTGCGGTGCACGGTCAACTTCGGTAACTTATCGAGAACAACAGAGCATTCGATAGCTTATAAATTATTGTCATGTAATAATTTTGTATTGTAAATTTAGAAGTATAACGTTTAAGGTAGCTTGTTTGGTTCAAAACTATTGTATAATTTGTATTAAGGTGATTTAGCACGATGCAAAGTCGTATTATAGCTTGGAGACGAAGACGTCGCCGAGAAGAAATTGACGAGCGTGAACACCTCGCTTTGTCACTCAAAGTAGACGTATGTTACATTCACTGCGGGATGCATCGATCGCATTCACATCCTCTACCCAAGTATTTATCGGCAGGCTTACTAACTAAGGAACAGCAATTTCGATTGATCGTGCGATCATCGCACAATGGATTGTAAAACTGATTTCTAAATTGGTATTAAGTAAGCAAACGTCAAATAATCGCAATGAAAATTGCGATCGGAAATATTTGTATAAACGCAGGCGCCACTATCGATTATAAAAAATAAATATATAAATATATTCGGGACAATTCCACATTAATTACCTAGCCCCAAACTAGGATATCCTGTACTATGGGTACTAGACAACGGATAAACATACATAGATATGAATATTATATCATCCATGACCCGGAAACCAACATTTCTGCTCATCACACAAATGATTGCACCTTGCAGGATTTGAACCCGCGATCGTCTGAGTACGTACCTAGGATCACTAGCCACGAGACCAACCAGTTGTCAAATGATTGATGACAGACATGGCAAATGGCTATGACCGCAAACAAAAAACGAATTTTGCCTGTTTTGTAATCTCTCTCATCTCAGTTTCATTATCTGTCTGTTAATTGACGTTATTAGCAGTCAGGCGAAACAGCTTAATAAAAAACTGTTCATAACTGTTGTATCAAACGTGAGCTAATTTCTATGGCGGCTATCTTTTCTACTTCACTATATGCATGACCTTCTTGCACGCCTTCGCTATGAATATGTGTTCTGTGGTTTAACTTTGTTTACAAAATTAAAGCAAGTTTCTTTTGTGATAATTACCGTCTGTTGATGTATTTAATGCTTTGAAGGTGTTTGTTTCTACATTAAATAATTAATAGTGTGATTGAGTTTGAAAGTTTTCTATGCAATGAGCTATTAAACTTAGTTTGCGATCTGTTAGAGCGATGGGTCAAAAACGAATATTTATGGCTAAATGTCCACTGAATAAAGAAAGGTAAGTGGTAAATCTAATCGGTAATCTATTAGGTACCTACAAGAAAATAATGATTTTTCTTTCATAACAAAATAACATAGCCTTGCTAGCACTAGTGCGGTGCCGGTGTTATCGATATTTTTCCTAACCCGTTATCCGAAATTTGGTTCCTAATCTTATTCTAAGTCCTACTGCATTCCACGCTATATAATAGTAAACGTAGTAAAAGTATAAATTTAGAATACCTAATGTCGCGTAGCCTAAAATCGCGTAATCTTCTAATTTTCATTAAAAAACTTATTTTCAGGTGCAAAAACTGGATACAAGTGACCAATAAACCTCTTTATTGGTGACATACATACCGATCGAAAAGCTGCATGAATTAAATATTTCTGTGGCAAATATTTTCGAAACACCGACTACAAAAATAAACAACCAATTTAAAAAAAAATGCCACTCCTTAACTACTATTAATCACGGACCACTGCTAGTTTGTAATATTAAGAAAGGAGTAAGGAAGATTAGACATTATTTTAAGGAAAAAAGACACAAATTGAGTTGTGTACTATATAATGTATTATTTTTGTATGTAATAAAAACCACATGCTTAGAAAAAACATATTATTATTATAAACTCCATATAAATTGAAATAGTCCTAATACGTTTTTTTTTCTCAAAATGTCGATATCGATAAAAATGTGCTTTGTTTGCAGACATCCTTTTCTGTTTGTCATATTGGTAACATGCTCGATATAGAGTGTTTATTACCTATGGTCATTAGTTTTGTTATGTTGCACTTATTCTCGGCGCACGTTTTAAAAATTCACAACATCCGTTCCAATATACGTCAGTCTCGTCTCTTCTTACGTAGTATTTATATACTCTTTGGTTATTAGTATTTTCGCTATAGGCAGCAGGGGCAAAAATCAAACGTATATATAAATAAAAATTAACTATAGCGTCATGAGGTTAAAACCAAAAGTGGAGATGTGTAATTCGAGGTTATTTTTACGTAAGGTGACAAATTTATATTAACAAATACATCTCATTATGTATTACAGAAATACATCTCCTAGAGTGATCTTTGCATGAAATAAATCGAACTCTGGGTCGAGTTTGATGAAAAGCATCGTAAGTAAACAAGGTCTTTGTCTTAGTTATAATTAACAGTAATTTTAGTTCAAATAATTACTAAGCGCCTGCTCGATTCTAGTTTAATTTATCTGCTGTAAGTATACAAATTATCATCACTTATCAACATACCTTACAGTATCTACCTATTTTTAATGTATTTTTTTTACCTAATTTCACAATTAAGCTAAATATACCATACTTTGCTCATTAGTACCTAACTAATTATAGCAACCTCTAATTTCTCATATTCAACTCTGTTCAGGAAACAAACAAACAAATAAACACACAACGTTTCAATTTTAGATATTGGTATGGAAGTACCTACACAATTCTATTATTCTCTGACTACACACCATATGATCATGTTAATTAGAGGCAGTAGATAACTGTATGGAAGTAATGTTACAACATTGGTAGCCTATCGGTTCATTATTGCAATACGACTTTTCTAAGTTATGTGCGGTTTTCATTCGCTCCGTGCTTCGGAAGGAACGTTAAGCCATCGGTCACGGCTGTTATTGATTATAATAGCAGTCGTTAAGCCATGTCAGAGGCCCTCGGGCGGCCTGATAAACTCTGACACTAGATGCTAGCATTACCTCATTTGACAAACAAACATTATTGTAATCATACTATACTTCAGATGTTAAGCTGTCGGTCTCAGCTGTTATTGATTAACAGCAGTTGTTAAGCCATGTCAGAGGCCCTCAGCCGGGCCTGACAAACTCTGACACCAGAGGCTGCTGCCTCAAATGACAAACAAACAAAACTTAATAATACAACTTTAAAAAAACTTAAATAACGAGGTTAACTGTTCAGTTCATATTTTTATATGTACTTATGTGCGATGGTTCCATATAAATTTATAGAAAATTGGTTCTATAGTTTTCAATCCATTAAAAGTTTTGGTTCAAAGAATTATAAATGCTACATAACTATGTACCTACTACAAATTAATCCTTTTAAATGTTACCACGATGAGGACTGGGAGCGATACAGAAAGGCGCGAGCGGCGTACAAAAAACTACTTCGCTCCAAAGGTCGTAAGTCATGGAAAAAATATAGTACAAACATAGAAACGAATACTCAAGCAAATAGGGTCAGGAAAATTCTGGCTGCTGATCCTAAGCGTGAGATTGGTTCTTTAAAGAAAGTAGATAACACTTACACTAAAACAGAAACAGAAACAAATGGTCTACTTTTACAGACACATTTCCCAGGTTGCCAAATCACTGACATCATTACATGGATTGACAGTGAGACGGCTATACCTGCTGACGCGGATTGGGATGTTGCAAAGTCAGTAGTAAGTCGGGAAATAATCAGTTGGGCTATAAATACATTTTTACCTTACAAAAAAGCTGGGCTGGACGGTATCTTTCCGGGACTCCTCCAATGGGCAGAGGGACTTATTAGCGGTACACTGGAAATAATCTTCAGGGTGTGTTTATCCTATCAGTACATACCTTTAAGCTGGAGAGAGGTCAGAGTACTGTTTATTCCCAAACCTGGAAAGACTGACTACACAGACTCTAAATCTTACAGACCGATAAGTCTTACATCCTTCCTCCTTAAAACCTTGGAAAGACTTTGCGATCGGTACTTTAGAGATAGCATCCTAAATATCTAACTATATCACCATTACACCCACAACAACACGCATATAGTTCGGGTAAATGAACAGAATCAGCTTTACACAAAGTAATCAGCATAATAGAACAAGATTTAAGAAACAAAACGTTGTGCCTGGGCGCCTTCATTGATATTGAAGGTGCTTTTGACAGAACTAACTTTAGAAGCATAAACGCAGCGCTAAGGAAGCATGGTGTTGAGTCGACATTGGTTGATTGGGTCATTAACATGTTAAAGCTTAGGGCGGTTAGAGTCGACCTAGGTGGAACCATTAGAGGGGTGGTGTCAAGGGGGGCCCTCAAGGGAGAGTACTGTCACCCCTACTATGGAACATGGTGGTAAATGACCTAATTACAAAGCTTAACAACAGACGCTTTTTCACAGTTGGCTATGCGGACGATCTGACTATCCTTGTATCAGGACACTTTGCTAGCGTATCATGTGACATCATGAATAACGCCTTAAAGGTCGTAGAAACCTGGTGCTTAGACTATGGATTAACTGTGAATCCAACAAAAACACAATTGGTTATGTTTACTATCAAAAGAAATTTAGGACGATACACACTACCCCACCTTTTCGACACACAGTTAAATTTAAATGATGAGGTAAAGTATCTCGGTATCATCCTAGATAGCAAATTAAACTGGGCTAGACACCTGGAACATAAAATTATGAAAGCAACCATCTCTTTCTGGCAATGTCGGAAGAAGATAGGTAAAACTTGGGGCCTAAGTCCAAAAATAACACTTTGGTTATATAATACTGTGATTAGGCCTTCTCTAACATATGGTTCACTAGTTTGGTGGCCAAGGACTAAACAGGCATCTACCATAAATAAACTACAGTCCTTCCAGAGTTTGGCCTGTGTAGCAGTGACTGGCGCCATGAGAACAGCACCCACTGCTGCACTAGAGGCACTGCTGGGTTTGCCACCGTTGCAGTTGCACATCCAGCAGAAGGCTGCTGCGTCTGCTTACAGACTCAAGGCTCTCAATCTCTGGGATCAAAATAGTCGAACATTCCACACTAACATCATACGGGATTATGCGGAGGGTAACTCGGACATGCTCTCTATTTATGATAGGGTACCAAAACAACACCTCTTTAATAAACACTATAAGATACAACTACATGAGGAATCAAGTGATAGGTCAAACACTGACGAAGTTAGAATCTACACAGATGGTTCCAAAATGGAAGCTGGGACGGGAGCGGGGACGTTCTCGGACGACTTGAACATGCATATAGCAGCAGCACTGGGTACTCGCAACTTATTTTCCAGGTGAAATGTGTGGGTATAATCCAGGCAGCAACAGCAATACTGCGCAGGAAGGTAACTGACTCTAAAATCAGAATACTCTCTGATAGCGCCGCAGACCTTAGAGCACTTCAAAGGTACGAACATTCCTCGGGGCTAACTATTCAGTGTCACCTTCTGGAGGAGGTCAGTAAAGATTACCTTACTCCCCCATGGATAATGGGACACAGCGGATCCAGAGGCAATTATGCAGCTGATGAACTGGCAAGGAGAGGTTCGGGCATGCGCCCTGTAGGGTCAGAGCCAATGATTCCATTGCCTTTCAGTCAAATTCGAGCCTGGATCCGTCAAAGGACATATAAAATACATCAGGAACTATGGGCAAGTATAAAGGATTGTAGACAGTCTAGGGAGGCGTTCCCGGAGTTAAATCCGAGATACTCCCGAAAACTTCTGAACCTTAAACGAGACCGTCTCCGACAAGTGGTGGTAATTGTAACTGGTCATTGTCCTCTTAACAAACACCTTCACAGATTAGGTGTCACAGACAGTCCCTTGTGCAGAGGATGCGTGGGGGGTGAAGAAATGGCCACGCATGTACTCCTCGAGTGTGAAAGCGTGGCGCCACAAAGGGAACAGTTCCTTGGAACAACTTCCTCCCTGAGGGAGGCCTGCGCCGGAATTCGTGAGCTGCTGGCCTTCCTGAGGAACATCGGGTGGCTGAACTAGCTGTCGCCACCCGGTTCACGCAAAAGGGGCCGATGATCGGCCTAGTTGCGGAAAAAAGCCCGACCACCAAGTACCAAGTAAGTACTAACTGTTTGCGTACTGTTTCGTATTAATAGTCGTATGGTAAAAGAGATGTTGATTCAGCAGTTTGGTGAACATTTTATCGCAATTTATGGTCCTGTGCCGTGGCCAGCGAGGTCACCGGATCTTACCCCCGTAGATTATTTTCTCTGGGGATATGTAAAAAACGAAGTCTACAAAGATACGTATAATGCAATTGATGACTTGAAACGAACTTTGGAAAATATTCTAAGTGGAATCAATAATATTTTAATACTGAATGCAGTACAATCCTTGAGTCGTCGAATCCTAGGTAGGTTCGATGTGGATACTCATGAGGGCCCCCTCGATCACTACCTAACAGTAGAGATCGAGGGGTGTTTAGTTCGATACTCCCCAAGTAATCAATGGCAACTGTCCAAGCCGAGGTTCGTACCCCCTGGGTGCCCTTGAGCAAGTGGCCAAAAGCTTAACTTTGGCGTGCGCCTTCTGCGTCACGCATTGCGGCGGAGCGCTTTTGCGCCCGCCCCACCGTCCGGTGACGCTGTAGAGGTCAGTTATAGACCAACAGCACATATCCTTTCTAAAAAAAAAAAAAAAAAAAATGAACTCTTTCCTTAAGTTTGCCGTATGTCATTTCTTCCCAGAATTCAATACTTATTAGCGACACTATCGAATGGTGTAATAATACAGTATGTGTTTTTTTTTTCAAAATCAACGTGTTCGATTCCTGCCTAGGAATATTGTTTTTTTCAAAAATCCAAATATGCAGTTTTAGTTTTCATCAATATCGGGCCCGAGACTCCTTTGAGTACTTTTCGCTATTCATCATAGTTTCTGATTTAGACAACCCCGCCCTCTTGAAAAAATCACCCAGTATATTGAGATAGGCGAATCCATTTCCCGCTGTAGGAGTCATCCCTTTCTACCCTCATAGGTCTGTCTCTTTCGCACACACCTCCCACCTCACCAGGCGCGCGAGGTAACTGGTGATCCGAGCCTGCTCGTCATTGTGTCGAAGAAATATCACCAGGCAGAGATAAAAGTTAAGCTTCTACTAAGGTAAGTATATAATAACCGTTTTATTTCAGGTAAAACGGATCTATTATTCACTTGACCGTTAGTAGAAGCTTATATATTATATTGAGACTTGTTTATTATCGCCTGGTGAGTTAAAGGAAAACGCCAATGTGATTAAATATCTATCAATTAACTACTATGATGTTAGTACAAAATAAAATAAAAAGCATGTGTGAAGGAAGAGACTTAAATTAAACAAAAATAGATACATTTCTTATTTAAACACTTATGAATCATAATCATAATACATGTTACCATATATTACCTAGTTAATTGTAAACAGTTGAAAATAAATAATTGATTTGCATAAAAACTGCCAAGATAATATTACAGAGAGTATCAAAATCAACGAACTGGAACAAAACATGTGGATATATCCTTATTATGAGAGGAAGTCATTACTTCTCGTCTATAGAATTTTTGAAAAGTTTTTACTGATTTTCAACTCCCTCTCTCTAAAATATCGTCCAAGGAGAAGTTGTCAATCCAGCTTCTGGACGCCACAGCAGACCGTACACTTTCCGGCGTTGCAGATATGCCTGCTGCCCTCAGAAGCAACTTGAACCGTCCTGCCATAACTGTTCTGGACGCAGGTGATGGTGGGTAATAAATAAATTTGATTTACCAGAAATCTTACGTCTTTCGTTTAGAATAGTTATAGTTTTATTGACCCAATATATAGGATTTAAATTTTGATTTTGAGTGTTAGCCATGAGCTTCCACCCCGATTGTCTATAATCTCTACAGTCTGTTTTGGACCCAAACTGAGGCCACAAAATAATAAGGTCGTCCTCGATAATGCATTGATCTCTGTCAACGCCCAAAAATGTTAGGTCGTGAATTCTACGACCCGAACAAACGCATAACAGCGCTACCGTATGTCTAACAGTTTGAAATATTTCAAACTGTCTACAGAGTAATTGCTCATAAAATTGATCAGAGTGTTAATGTCCCAGATAGGTGGTTTTGGAGCAATAAGATTTTTTAAAGATATTGCTTTTAAAATATGTTTTACAATAACAATCTCACTTAATTTACCAGACAGCTCTGTGTTACAGAGTGTGGAAACTACAGATTTGTGAAGAAGAATTGTGTTATAGGAGAGATTAAATTTAATATATAGGTCAGCTAAAAATTGTGCTAAATCTGATCCTTCAGGGTGCTTTGGATTTATGTTATGCTGTTTCAACCAAGAGATCCAATGATTCCATGGTGCTTTGTAAGTTCTCCAGGTGGAAGAACGCCAAGACGATTTGAGTAAAAATATATGGCTAGAATCCCATGCTTTTATTTTGTCTTCCCACCCCCACATTTCCAGACCTCTAGAATCATTTCCTGGACCTTGGGCGGTGGCAACCCGGTTGTCGTGTCGACCAGAAATCGTTTCAGATTCGTAAGAGCTAAGGGGGCTGCAATTGCTCGCGATTTCAGGTCCGCTCGCCAAAATACTTTCTCCCAACGTGGAGCTACAATGAGATACACGCCTGTTGCTTGATTGAGATGCATCAATACTCTGGGAATAAGAGATGGTGGAGAGAATATCCTTGCCAGGGGGAAATTCCAAGTTGCGCTGAAAGCATCATGTAACAACGCTTCGCGATCGTTCAAGTCTAGGGTTGCATAATTTGCAACTACCCGTGCAGTCTTGGACGCAAACAGGTCGATCACGGGCGGGAGTTCCCATTGTTGCAAAATCATTTCTGTACAACTCGGTGTTAAATGCCACTCTGGGATCGGCCAGTGTCTGGATAAACAATCTGCATTGTTGTTGAATCTCCCGGGAATGTGATAGACTTTGAAATGAATTTGATGAACGTCTAGGATGCGTAGAATTTGGAACGTTATATTCATGAGTGATTAGGACTTGGTCCCGGCTTAGTTGCGCAGATAGGCTACCGCAGATCGATTGAATGAAAACTGATCCTCCTGACATGATCGCTGCTTGCAACTCTAGTACTCTTAGAATGGCTAATATCTCTTTTATATTGCAATGTAGATACCAATGTGGTCTGGTTGTTCAGTTGTCCTCCCCATGCTATATCCAAGGCGTCCGTTGTTAAGTAATGTGTCGGAGGTGGAATATAGATCGGAGATGAGACATGACAATTTTGAAGCCACTAATGCATCTCCTCTAACACCGAACAAGGTAGAACGTATCTGGTTGGAGATGCATACTGGGGCAGGATGTTTAAGAACATCAGAGTACTCCCGTGGTTTACTCTGCCTTGGGGGACAGCAAAGATTGCAAAATTCAGCAACCTACTAGGCTACTAGGCTTTGGAGTTCTTTTAGGGAAACCTTGCCTGTGTTTTGGGCTTGAGTCACTTTATTGACTACGGCAGTGGACTTTTCTTGTGCAAGTTGCTTGTGATTTGTCCAGGGGTGCCAAACAGTTCCGAGATAAGATCATTTTCTGTGGGGCAAGAACAGACTTCCCGTAATTTACTTGGAATCCGAGGATTTTTAGCGTATCTAATAGCAGATCTCCCTGCTGGGCTAATATCTCTGGATCAAGATCCAGCAAAATCAAGGTGCCAGCAAAAAATCGTCTAAATAGACTATTATTCTCAGGCCCTTTTCTCGGAGAATTTGCACAATCCAATTTGTAAGGCACGCGAAAACCTTCGGGGCTGTACTTAGCCCGAGCGAGAGGCAAGTCATTACGAGTATTTCGTCTTTGTAGAGAAGACGCAAGAATCTCCTGTGTGACTAGACTTTTGTCAAATTGAAGTATGCCTGCGAAAGGTCGACCTTGCACATCCAATCCCGAGACACGAGAAAGTCTGGGACATGGAAATTGTTTATTAATCGAAAACGCTCTGTTAACACATAGTGGTTGAGAGACCGTAAGTTGAGTACAGGTCGGTATGATCCGTCGCTCTTCTCTACCAAAAATAGAGAGGACACAAACCACCGTCTGACGTAACGTGTTAACTGACCGGCCCGGAAGGGCTGCGAGTCATTGTCTCTGCCTCTTGTTGCTCTTGTATCCAGAAGGCGACGAGAGACGCTTTTGTCCTCTTTGTGATTTAATTGATCCCCGAGATCGAAAATTAGATCTACTGTTGTTGCTGGTTAGGGCCAGCATTGTTTGGTGCTTTCGTATTGTAATGGTAAGCTTGGTAGTTACCCTGAGAGGGTTGGGTATGAAGGCACTGCAAGATACCTGTTTCGTAGTTTGGGTGACCATGCGATAGCACATTATTACATACTTGTCCCTGCAAGGGGCATCGTTTAGAATTAACGGGCTTTGCTCACGAAACATTCCCACTGGTTGGCCTATTCACCGGCCAGAAAGCCTTCCTTTATTTGAAGAGATTTTGAAAAATAAAGCAGGACAACAATAGTTCAATTGCTCACGTAACATATTTACGCCTTTATCTTCCATTCAGTAAGTTATCTTTTAGGCAATATTACTACAAACCTTAAGCAAAGCGAGCAAAAAATAATCCAAAAATTTGGAATTCATCTCTCTATTTTATTTAGACAAGCCTTACTTCGTATCTTTATTTTTAATTTAAAACTTTAATAGTTTTATATATCTTTCAGTAATTTCAATGTTTTAATAAGAATTTGTTGACATTTACGAATATAAAAAGAACTAATTAATGTTTTTAGCGGTACCACTAGAACCGAAGACCCGGGTAATCTCTTTGAGAGAACTGTGGCCCTATTACAGAACTTGGTTACAATCGGATTATCACTTTTTTCATAGCAATTTCGACTCTATCGCAAGGCATTAGTGATATCGATACTGACAATCTGATTGAAGCCAAGTTCTGTGGTCGGGCCCCCGCAGCCCAATTCCATAACTTGGCTTCAATCGAATTCTCAGTATCGCAACCACTAATGCCTTGCGATAGAGTCGAATTTGCTATGAAAAAAGTGATAATCCGATTGTAGCCAAGTTATGGAATTGGGCCACTGGTTCTGACCGGCAGCAAAGTGATCACAGACCCGCGGTTCTGCATTCCCTAGTAGGTATAATATGAAAGCCGCCAATATTAACAACAAGGTGCAATTGTAGCAAGCGTGATAATCCATACCAAGATATAAAAGTGAAACGTTGTCTGTTTGTTTGTTTGGGGAGCTTTCATGCGATAATGGGAATAGAAATAGAAATATTTTATTGTAAAAAACTGTGTACACTGTGTGGTCTTAAATGTAAAAAACGTTTCATTAGCCTATCCATTTCGGACATACAATATTTTGAACATTATTCGATAACATTCTTTATATAATAAATTTATGGATACATTTATATTAATATGGCTGGAGGGATTTTGAAGAAAAATGGAATGGAGATAGCTTATACTCTATCTTATAATCGGGCCGCAGGGGCCCGACCACAGAACTTGGTTTCAATCAGATTGTCACTTTTTTCATAGCAATTTCGACTGTCGCAAGCTGGAGGGATTTTGAAGAAAAATGGAATGGAGATAGCTTATACTCTATCTTATAATCGGGCCGCAGGGGCCCGACCACAGAACTTGGCTTCAATCAGATTGTCACTTTTTTCATAGCAATTTCGACTGTCACAAGGCACTAATGAATTTGACGACTTGAAACCGATATGATTAACACTGCGTAATAGCACTGCGGGGGCCCGACCACAGAACTTGGCTTCAATCAGATTGACACTTTTTTCATAGAAAAATCGACTCTATCGCAAAGCATTATTGAATTTGACGGCTTGAAACCGTCATGATCAACATTACGTAATCGCACTGCAGGGGCCCGACCACATAACTTAGCTTCAATCGGATTGTCAGTATCGATAACACTAATGGCTTGCGATAGAGTCAAAATTGCTATCAAAAAAGTGATAATCAGATTGTAACCAAGTTATGGAATCGGGCCGCTGAACTTAATCTGTGGTCACAATGGTGCGAGTTGTGATGTGACTTGACTTGTGTTCAGTGTTGCCACTTAGTGGTTTCACCGTTAGAACTGGTGGTATGGAACCCCATTTTTTTTCTTGTTGCTACTGGGCATCAAAACCAAAAAATCATTCGTACCACTTCTTTTTTTTACTCTAATGACTATTCAAGAAGATTCCCTGTGAAATCACTCTCGCACCTAAAGGTAGCGATATGGTAAGAAGGGAACGCTTGAAATAATAATTAGATAGACAAAACAATGTTTTGTTTAGTTGGCTTATCTATAAACTACAGTTTTGTTCTTTAGTTGTAAAAAACAGTTTTAATATCTTAGTTCGTAAATTTGATATAGAAATATGGCAAAATCTCAATCACAGAATAAATAATAGTACACGTAAAAGGTTCTCAAACCCTGGCTCCAAGATGTCGTTGTCAAGAAATACCAATGATAAAATGATTGCGACACATATTCTTCTGATTAGTGCTCGGAATAATTCCGAATTACATTTTATGTACAGTCTATTGGTTTAGGTACTTTGGGTAGTTTACCTACTTAACAAAATTAATTAATATTATTTATTTATTTGGTTGAGTGACGAGACGAGCAAGTCACTCGCATGATGGTAAGCAACACGCCTGCCCATACCAGTTGCAGTGCCACCCAGAACTTTGGTTGCAAAATTTTTAATCAATTTGTTTCGATTTCCAATAATATGTATGTACCTACCTTACACCAATATGTTTCGATTACCAATAAATCCAATAATATGCTAAGAACCTTACCTTAATAGTTTGATTTATCTAGAACTTATTTCACTTTCTCTTTTTATGTCGTTTATAGTGATACCTTACAACTATACTTGTAGTATATAACTTAATTTTCAGTTTAAACATTATTGCCCAAAAATATACGTAAATTAGTGGTTTCACAATACACGTTAAAAAATAAGAAGTGTCTATTCAGCCACAAGCGGTGTTTTTATGAAATTAAATATTCTGCGGATATTCTGCTAAGAACTAATAATATTCTACCGCACGTTCTATCTAAGCTATTCAAATTTGTTTCCTATCACAAACTGTTTTGATTCCATTTTTAATAAAGGTATGGAAGCAATGTGAGTATAGTTTCTATAGATGTATAATCTACTGTATGATACAAAGAGAATATAATCACTACGTTACGTATTTGCAGAGTGCGTTACAATGAGCTAGATATAAAGAGAGAAACCCGAAGAAAATAAAACTATTTTTTTTTGATATGATGATTTTTCTCGACAGACGTCATAAATGCGTCATATACATTCTTTTTTACACAAATCAAACTGGAACATCAATGTAGGTACAAAGAGGTTCAATCCTCAACAGCAAGGAATATACTACTCTCTACCGAGAGCTCAACAGTTTCTAATAATGGCAGGCTAACAGGAAAGGGTATTCTGCCACAAGTAAATAGCCTAACTAACCTACCTAGTTTTGTAGGCGCAATTCCATCAAACATAGTTGTTTGCAAACAGGTTAATGATTATTAACATAAACTACTATGTTTAATAGAATTGCGCCTAAAAAACTAGGTAGGCTAGTTAGGTTGAACATGAAAACTGTTTTTAAACACTTGTCTTTTTACCAAATTACCACTTGCTTGCAGCAGGATAATCATTTTTGTTGATGTTGGTCTACCACTGGTAGCAGTTTTTTTATAAAACCGCCTCTTGACTGTATCTGACTAGACCAAGGAAGTTAAAGGTATGTACTTAGAGTAGGAACCAATCTTTTGGCGGCTGAGAAGTTAGGCGCAAGGCGCTGCGCAATAGATAATTTTAGGTGTAAGCGGGCTTTGGAGAGGTGAGAGGCCGGGGCACACCCTACCGCTAGCCCACCGCATCCCACGAGCGCCCACCGCGGTTGTGCTTGTGTGCACGCTACCATCCGTATGCTGCACACATGCATGCGATTCTGTTCAAGTACAGTCTAGTTAGTTATTTTGAAGTTGTTTGTTACCAACCAATACAATCCACCAACACGATATCAGCATATATTCCGATATTAATATTATTGTGTTGACTTATGTTAAGTGTTAACATAATTTCATGATTGGTTAAAAAATAATGAATGGGTTAAAGTGTCAACGCTAATTTAGCTATTAGAAACATTTGCTATAGGTATAACATTTTTTTATCATTCCATTATTTGTATATACTTAACACATATATATTTTTAATCATGACATTATTTGCATGTGACATGTAAGTAAGTATGGTTTATGTAGTTTATTAAATATGTATGTAGGTGTATTCATTTTTATTTTGTATTGTTTTGCACCACCGTCCTTTATTCGTAATTTCTGTCCATCCAAAGGTTGTCTGGAAGAGATCGCTTTTAGCGATAAGACCACCCGTTTTGCCTACTGTCAAATTAAATTCTTGTATATTTGTTCCATAAATCTGGTGTAATAAAGCGTTTCTTATTATTAGCATGTTCTACAAGTAGGTAGTAAAAAAAAAACTCTAATAATTGCGAACCTTACTGTACCAGCGCGAAGTCACACTCGCAGCGCGCATCACAGCTGCCATAGAGATTGGTTCCTACTATACGTAAGTACATATAACTTCCTTGGACTAGACACTTCTTAAAAAGTAGTGGGCTTGTTGCACTTATTTAATCATTGGCAACACTGCTTGTGTTGTGATTTGTGACATACGTAGTATCTCTACCTAGTCTGTGTTTGTGACTTGTGTTTGCCGCTCGCGGTGTGGTTGTGATACTTTTGATTTATTTTTAACTACCTGCTATTATATCTAATTTGGTTTTGGGGTAGATCGGTACCTTCATTGCCTGCTATAAGTCGGCGATAGGATAAGAGCGACGCATAGTCACCAACCAAATAGATTAATTTACCAGTGAATCCTCATCAAATACGTTTCTTTTTATCAAAACATAGACATGTAAGTATACACTATTTTATTTTTCGGTACCTAGTAAGACTTAATTATGCTTGGGTGCATCTTGCCAGTGAACACACGTGGCATTGCCTATAAACAGCGTGATCCTCACGGCTTGTCTCAGTCTGGAAGGATTCCGCCACTCCAGCTTTAATGATTTCTGCCAATTGTGCGGCCGTGTGCGGAATGACTCCTTGATTGAAAGATGAGCAGTATTTGTAGTGGGACACTACTTGCTTAGACCATTTTGCCATGCTCTCTCCCAGGAACCCAAGGCTGGTGCGATGGTTAAATCATCTCATAAAAAATATCCCTTTCCAAATACACATACCTTAAAGAAATAGTTGAGCTAAGAAACTAGGCTACCATGTAACCTAGTGTAACTGCCACCTTAAGTATGTTACAAGTTAGAGACCTGTCTCAGTGTCTAGAAAAAGGGACCATTACCACATGATAATTTTTCTGTGTTAAAAGTATCCTGTGTTATTCTAGGCATAAAATATATACTAAATTATATTAAAATTCATTCTGCCATCAAATAGTTTTTAATCAATTGGTTGGCTTTAAGTAATCAGATTGTACACCAGATTATATGTCAAAACCTATGCAATCTACAAGAAAACTGCATTTCAATCGAACCAGTAGTTTTTATGTGATGTGTGATCATAAATCCAGACAGAAATGATATAAAAAAAACATATGTTCAAAAACTAAAACCTGACTACAGTCGGGTATAAAAATTGCCTATGACACTATACCTGAAGACGAATCGATTGACAACTCACTATTCAAAATCGGACCAATAGGGGCGATGCTGTGGTAAGAACATCAACATACCCACATACATAGACTGTTAAAATCATTACCCTTTTCTTGCTTTGACATAGTTGGGTAAAAATGGTATATTCTTGTTCTGTAGCTCATTTTAAGACACCTAGAAATTTTTTTAAAATTACAATTGTTGTACAGACTTTTTATTACTTACTGCTTTAATAAAAGTATAGATTGTCATACATTGTGCCAATTTAGCCAGCTTTATGGGAATGTTGAATGTCTCGGTTTATTATACTAGGCTTAGTTTTATTATGTAATACACATAATTCTGTGTTTTAAATTTAGCCAAGGAAGTTCTATGTACATATAGTAGTATAGTTGTACATATAGAACATAGAACTTCCTTGAGTTAAGCAAAGTGTACTGAACTGTTTGTTCCATTAAATATAAATAAAACTGTTCAGAACTCACGAAATATAAGATCGAAGATACTCCAACCAGTTTCGGAATATTTTGAAGTCCATCATCTGGGAGTGTTAAGAGTGGGTCAATCCAGATGCGTGTGCATTGCAGAGCAGAGTGTTGCAGTGCAGCGCGTTGCGTTGCACAGCGTTAGCATTTCTGAGTTTTCTGATGAAGGATGGATGTGCAGTATCTCATCTGATGAAGTTATTTTTTTTTTTCTTATATTCCGTGTCCAGTTTTGTATTTGAATACAAATCACCGTTTTCGTGCAGCAAGGTGTCGCGCAGTGCTGCACGTCGACGCGCGTAGTCGTCCGCGGTGTGACATTAACTACAGAAAGTCATATAGTATAACGTCATCAGGACACGAAACGCGCGATGTTTGCCAGACCGTGCAAGACCACCTGTGCAGTGTTAGTGACAAATCTCGCGAAGGACGCCCAAAAGCCGCCTTTACTGAAGATAACATCATTGCTGTGAGACAACTAATTCTCGAAGAGCATCATGTGACGTATCGAGAGATAGAGACTCTATTAGGCATTTCAGGGACAACCATCCAGAAGATCTTGCATGAAGCGCTTGGTGTGAGAAAGCTAGTTTACAGTTGGATCCCGCATCTGCTTTCCGACGATCACAAGGCCTACGATCCTGATTCCAAACAACAATCTACAATCTGGGTCTTTCAAGAAGAGCCAAAGCCGACTAAAGTTTTCGTTCTCAAAGCACTTCAAAGAAGATGGTGGCCATGTTCGTTGGAAAAACCGGCCATGTTGCGACTTTTGCACTTGAAGATCGTAGAACGGTTAACGCAGAGTGGTATACCACAGTTTGTTTACCACAAGTCATCGCCGAACTTCGAAAATCTAACTCAAAGAAACGCATCATCCTGCACCACGACAACGCAAGCTCACGCAGCGCTCGTCAAACGATTGAGTATTTGAAGCAGGAAAAAGTAGAAATTCTTGACCATTCTCCATACAGTCCTAAGTGACCTAAGCCCTAACGATTTCTTTACATTTCCTAAAATTAAGAAAAGTCTTCGTGGTCAAAGGTTCCAGTCCGGTGAAGAAGCAGTCTACGCAATCAAGTCAGCCATTTTGAACACCACCACTTTAGAGTGGAATAAATGTTATAATAACTGGTTTGAGCGAATGGAAAAGTGTATTAAGCTACTGGTGAATACTTTGAAAAACAATAAAAAGTACTATAAGGTTCTAGTTGTGTTTTTTCCTCAAACGACAAAACTTAAAAGGCATGCCTCGTATATAATATTCCCTACATTACAAAGTCATAAGCTGTGCTGCGCTGCATGCGGTTTGACCCACGCTTTACCGCGTTTAGCGCTGTGAACGTCAGCTCGCAACTGGCGACGCATACGTGGCGTGGGCGGCCCAGTGGGCAGCGACTGCGGCGCTTGGCTTTGTTCGGCTTGCACAGTCACTTCGTTGTCCATGTTAAAATAAGTCAGATTATAAAAAAAAAAAACAATTCAAATGTAATAATGACTTTTTCTGACATTTATTTTGCTTTGATTGTTTAAGAATGACTACCGAGTGCAATAATAAAGCTCTCAACCAAGAAATAAAAGGACTAAAAGGCAGCTGTGTGAATACCTGTCATCAAACTGAGAACTCTTGTCCTGATGCACCTGCTGAAGACCAGACAGAGGCTACAAAAAAGATGCTCCAACTTCAACAGTTGAAAACACCTATCTGTACAGACATTAACCTGTTCACAAGCTCATTTGTTAAGGAGTTAAAGGATAAGTCTGCACAGGTAAAAGAGCTAATATTGTATACGCAAGGATTTATCCATGATCTACGTGCTGATACTACAAGGTGAGTTTTGACATAATCAATGTCATCGTTATAACTTAGCTACACAATGGTCATTGCTGCAGACCCATTGAATCCGTAGACTACATATGCCGCTTTTGAGCTGTTAAACCATACATTTGTTTCATGGTTTTAATGCCAAAAACTGTTATATGCCAGTCTTAACCCTTCAAGTTCCACTAATATTTGAATCATTTTCCAGTTATTAATTGTTTATAATAATATTTTTGCCAATTGTAGACATATACAAATATTATAAAAGCGAAAGTAACTGTCTGTTTTTTAACTTTCAACATCTAAACAGCTGATGAAATTTGGTGTGGAAGATGGTGGCTATGGAAGGTTATATAATATTTAGAAACACGATAAACGTGGACAATAACAAACATAGTTACACATTCAAACGCTAGAGAGCTGTAAGAAAAATGTATGTTATAAGAATAAGAATTTATTGGTAAAAGATATTTACACGTCATTCAACAATCCATCAACAATCTAGATTGAGTTACATAATAATAATAATAATTTTATTTAATAATATTAATAATTCTAAATTTACAATTACACAACCTATGTCATTTTCCAGTAACTAGCCTATCATTTAGATATTCGTTGACCGAGTAATAAGCCTTACCAATCAAACACTTTTTTAACTTAGTTTTGAAAATATTTTCGGAAGCTGCACTTATTATTTCTGTAGGCAAATGATTGAAAATCGGGGCTCTTTTTATATAAATCGATTTTTTCGATTTAGTAAGCCTGTGGACCGGTATCTGAAATTTATTCCTGTTTCGTGTCTGATAGCTATGAGACGCACCTAAGCACTGGAACTTATGTTGGTTTGTGCGGACAAATACACTCACCTGATAGATGAGTATTGATGGTACTGTCAGCACACCCAGTTCCGTGAAGTACGGTTTTGCGGACAAGCCCCATTGCACTCGAACAATTGCACGAATGGCTCTTTTTTGGAGAATAAGAGCACACTGGCATTCTGCTGCATCTCCCCACAGCTCAGTACCATACATAAGTAAAGAGTGAACTGTGGCGAAGTAGCAGCTTCGTACGGCTTGCCTCGGTGCAGAAACAGCAAGGCGGCCCAGAGCAAAACAAGCCTGGCCCAGTTGACCACAGAGCTTGTCAATGTGTAAATCCCATTTGAGAGCACTATCCACATGAAAGCCCACATGCGGTACTTGCTGTAGTACAGCGCCACCTACCTTCACTCCAAGGGCTTCCTGTGATCTGTTTGCTAGGTTGAAGTGCATAAAACAAGTCTTGTCAAGGTTGAGGGCCAGCCCGTTCACCTGGAACCACTCGTGCAATTGTCGAGCCACATCACCTAGTTTATTTTTTAAAGCCTGGGTATCTCGGGCCGTTACCACTGCTGCGACGTCGTCAGCAAACATGTATACGTCACCTCCTTTAATGAAATCAGGGAGATCATTTAGCATGATGGAGAACGTGGTATTGGAGAGGCACGATCCTTGTGGAACACCGAGATCGGATACTTGTTCTTTTGATCGTACCTTTCCAGCGTCACCATACCACCTGCCATCTATTGGTGACAAAGTCGGTCATCAATTTAGCAGCCGGACCTCTCAGCCCATAATGCTCGAGTTTCATCTGCAGCAGACCACGGGCCGCAGTGTCAAAAGCTCGTGAGAGGTCGCAGCAAATGACGGCGACTAGACATTTCTTTTCACGCGCCTGCATAACGCTCCAGACCACCTCTCGGACTAAGGAGGTAGTGGATCTGCCGGGGCGGTACGCATACTGGCGGTCAGTGAAAATATCACAAGAGTTAAAAAACTTAAGTAACCTTTTATTTACACCAACCTCCAGTATTTTAGCTAATGTAGGTATGATTGATATAGGCCTATATAATTTCTCACGGACGATTTCTCACCTTTTCCTTTATATATCGGTACAATTTTCACTTTCTTTAGTGTACTAGGATAGCAACCCCTTCTTATACATCGGTTGAAGAGTTCTGTCAATATGGGGGCTAAAATATGCGACACGTTTCGTAGTAAACTGGTAGATGTATCATAAATATCTGTGGTGTTTTTAGGAGCGATATCGTTATTTATAATTTTTATTATTTCACTATCCGTGAATGGTCTGAGGTAAATGGATCGCTCGTTAGGTGCAAATACGTCAGATAATATTTCTAGACCGCCAGTGATGTCCGCTGCAGGGGCTCCTGCTTGTTTATCGGCAGTTAAGAAAGCATTATTTACAACATCAACCAGTTCGAATTTACTACCAAACGCACATCGTTTCACCACATCGGTGAAATCGGTCCTGTCACGGGCTCCACGACCTGTTTCTTTATTAATTATTGACCACATAATTTTACTTTTATTGTTATTAGATTTAACTGTATTAGTATAATATTGAGCTTTAGATAAATTTAATTTATTATTGTACAATATTGATATGTCATCGCTTAATGTCTGTCAATAAGTAATATCGGGAAACAATATCTTTAATGGAGCTATGTCTGTTAATAATAGTTTCAAATTAATAATATCATCGGTGATCCAATTAGCACTTTGTTTACGAATAGGTTCAAACCTAATCGGGAAAAATGTATATATATGATTAGCAACAATATTGTTGATTTTGTTTGCGAGGCTGTCACACTCGTCAAATGTTTGTAGTAAGGTCAGCCAATTTACATAATGTAGGGCAACCATAAAGTTCTGTATACGGGCTCGTGTTATCAGCCTACGCTGTATATGCTTGGGTCTACACGATTTGTCAAAACCTGAAATATAGGCATGCTGAGCGAAGTGATCTCCGATATTTGATGCTATCACTTGCCCCGCTCCGGGTTCAAATTTGTGTACAAATGGTCAACTAACGTTGAACTATCGCCTACCACACGTGTAGGTGAATTAATATGTTGTGAAAAATTATGTGATGTCAAAATGTCATTTAATTTTTTGCGAGATGACTGAGTCCACAAGATAGTTATATGTACCACAAACCCACCGTTGTTTACCGAAGTCCAATTGCGACATATTTAATCATACAAGTAGGTACTTCCTTAGATTGTGAAAGTACCAATTAAATACTTTTTGTACTTATGTTGTTTTTCTATGAATAATGCGCAGTAGAGGTACTCTACATGTTGATTTGATTTAATTGCGCATAGCTGAATAAGCATTTATGTACTTAGATGTTTTTCTCGCTAAAGTATAAGAAATGTAACTACTTAGTTGTTATTGCAAATGAAGAATGTACTAGAAATCGCCTACGCATTTATAAAAGTTATATAAGGAAGTTACTAAGTACAAATTGACATTATTTTATCTTCGCTTGAATTGTACGGTCAAAAGTAAGACCAATAAAATTAACTTCAAATTTAATTTGTTGTTTATTTTATTAAAATCTTGGCTCCGTCCAATTTGTCTAGATAGTCAATATTTATGTCACCTGCAATAATAGCATTGTGATTTTCGTCATTAATTTTTGCTAATAATTTGTCAAACAATACTAAATATTCATTAACATTAGTGCAGTTAGAATGATATATTCCAACAACTAAGACATTGTAGTTCGGTATATGTAATTGTTGGTCGACAAAAACTAGTCGCTAGACAATAGTTGTCTAGATTAATACAAGATAGTTGTTGATCCGTGAACTAGTTAGTTAGTTAGTTTAGGAAGATCTATTATTAGTCTATATTGCGAACATGTTAAACTTATCTATCTTTGTTTTGTAAATGCTGTTGATCTTCTGTACAATAAATAAATAAATAAAGTAACAGGCAAAAAAATATTATAAATCACATGCTGTCACGCTCAGACATCTAGACGGAAATATAATCTGAGCGGGACAGCATGAGATTTATAATCCCATTTTTTATCTACACAGGTTTTATATAAATTGGTCTGTAGCCTATCCTACATATCACAGTCAAACGAGACAAATTAATTATTTTACAAACTTAAATTACAGTTTGCACTGACTTTTTATTCATTCTTGCAGCCTCAATAACATCAACAGCATCGCACAAGAAACAAAATCCAGACTGGGAGATAAACAGAAGTCATCAAATAGCAAGAGATATTGTGGATTCTGCCGATTCTGCCAGACATTATCTTATACTGAAATACAACAAAAGGATCCTTATGATGAAGAACCTGAAAGTACATGTCAAAAATAATATGTTAGGAGCTTTTTGTTACCAAACCATCGTTTTTATATTAGGGGGTCAGCGGAAGAGTGAATTGTCCATACAAATGGTTTACCAAAATCGTTTGTAATTGAACCTGTTGTTTTGTACGGGTCTGAGTGTTGGGCCACCAAAGATCCAGAAAAAGGAAAATTGCATGCAGGTTAGATGCAATTGTTGAGATGGACGTGTGGAGTGATGAGAAAGGTCAAAATTAGAAACTAGTATATCAGAGGAAGTTTGAAAGTAGCGCCCAGTGACTGAAAAGTTAAGAAGTAACTGGTTATCTTGGTATGGGCATGTTATGCGGAGATAGAAATGTCATATAACAAAGAGAGTGCTAGAAATGAATGTAAATAAATGGTAACAAGCAAAGAGGAAGACCAAAAAAAGTGTGGGTGGATTGTGTGAGAGATGTGACAAAAATTGAGAAAATAACATCCCGTGGAGTTTCTTGGTACTCTCTTCTCCATCGGGCGTATTCCCAAAGCACCGGTAGACTCAGTATGGTATTTCCTTTTCCTGTGTGAGATTTAACTTTGAGTCGGCACATGTAAGGCAAAATTTCCTTTTCAAACTCAAAGCTTACTTAGTTTACCTAATAGTATTGATTTCATCCATTTATAATAATTTATGTTTTTCTCGCTGTTCATGAGATGTTAAGTTTAGACTTAAAAGTGCTCTTATTTTGTCTATTTACAATAAATACTTTGACTTCGTGTAAGAAGGGAGTGAATACTGAGATGACGCCTGATAGAGAGGAATGGAAGAAAAGTACACGTTGTACCACCCACACATGATAGTGGAATAAGGGCACTATGTGTAATAAAATATTATGCTATTATTCAAATTCAGATAGTAATTATGAAGGTTCCAGTGAATTGCATATAGCATATTTTCACGAATGTATTTTGAAATAAGTATAATATAAAAAAATTAATGTAAAGAACAGCTTTTACAATCTTTTTTTTAGGGAATGTTTTTTTTTTTTTTTTCACTTTTTAGTTTTTTTTTTCTTCCATTTTTTATTAGTTGATTTTCACTTTTTTTCTTCTTTTTTTTCCTTGTTTTTTATTGCCTTGTCAGCGGTTTGTGAGCTACCCTGAAAGTTTCAGGACAGATAAAATACATAGGTACATCGATACATAGATAAATAAAAACAAGTGAGTTAAATACTTTTAAAAATGTAACTTGTGTAAACCTGGATTAATACTATCCGAATCCGAATAATATCATATTAACGGTGGAAATATGCTGCAATTACAAATGATTTTGGTATTACGTTTGTATGGACAATTCATCTTCTGTCCGTCAACCCCTTCATACTAATGTTAATTGGGAGATTAAGATGAGCCAGTTTTTATTTAATTCTAAGCAATTCTAAGTTTTTAATCTCATTGTAAATAGCTTAAGATATAGGTAAGTTCCTTGTTTTTGTTACCTACACATTCAGTAAGCAATTATCAGCCATGTTTGAGAACTTTGAGAGGGTGTTTCTTTTGTATTTCTTTATTTAAGTAAGTAATTTTGGTTGAGACTTTTTGTTAAACATTTATATTATATAACTATCTTTTTCATAAAAGGTTTTGACGTACAATAGTCAGCCAAGGTATTTTTTGCTGCATGTTTTTATATTTTAATCATCATCAGACCGCGTCAGTCCACTGCTGGACTTAGGCCTCTCCCAAAGCACGTCACTGAGCCCGATCTTCGGCTCTTCTCTTCCAACTGCTGCCAGGTTTACCGAGTCGCGGTCTCCACTCAAGAACACGTCTACCCCAACGGTTATCAGTCCTTCGACAGATATGACCAGCCCCCTGCCACTTCAGCTTACTAATCCTAAGGGCTACGTCGACAACTTTGGTTCTCTGCCGGATCACCTCATTCCGAATACGATCTTTCAGAGAGACTCCAAGAATAGCGCTATCCATAGCCCGCTGAGCGACCTTAAATTGGTGGACTAGTCGTACCGTGGGTGTCCACGACTCAGCTCCGTATGTCATAAAAGGTAGGACACACTGGTTGAAGACTTTTGTCTTCAAACTTTGCGGTATTGGCGAAGATAAGACTCGTCGAAGTTTTGCAAATGCTGTCGCGCCCAGCTGTATCTGAGGGTCTCACTCTCGAAGTTGTTTTTACCTAGTTGCAAAGTTTGCCCTAAATAAACATACTCCTGAACAACTTCGAGAGTAGTTCGGTTAACAGCAATTGGTTCCGAAATAACATGTTCGTTGAACATAACCTTGGTTTTGTCCAAGTTCATCCGGAGACCAATGCGCTGAGACGAATCAGCTAGGTTGCTAATATTTGTTGCAAGTCCTGCAACGTTTCTGCCACAATGACGATGTCATCCGCGAATCTCAAGTATGAGATGTACTCACCGTTAATATTAATGCCACATCCTATCCAGTCCAGAGTCTTAAACATATCCAATGCATTAGAGATCAATTTCGGATAAATAACGTCCCCTTGTCCCACCTCGATGCTGGGGGATATGCTTAGACTGCTGGTGCTGTACTTGGACGGTCATTGCGGCGTCATACAGACACCTCAACACTTGGATATAGGTACCGCCAGTCGACTTGGTATCGTTGCAGGGACTCCAAAACAGACCAAGTCTCTATAGACTCAAAGGCTTTCTCATAGTCCACAAACGCTAGTTTTTGCACGTCTTAGAGGGCATATTTTTTTATTCAGTTATATTTGATTTTGTTTTGCTAAATATTATCCTGATTTTACAAAATGTAAAAAAATGGTACAGTCGCCGCAGCGTAAGTATGTGTGCGAAACTGCTATTTTTCAGGCACAATCCCAATGTTGAAGGTGAAGGCAGCATTGTATAACTGCCTCGCTTACGTTTTTCGCATATTCTATCTCGCTCTTACTTTATGCTGTTTTATCCCCGCAACAGTACCTGCGCAATCGTTTACAGAGCCTAACTTCACATACATATAGATTGGCTGCGACTACTGTACATCTTTATTATTAGGTATATTTTAAAAACGTTAAAACCTTCTTTTTTTACTTTTTTTCCTATTTTAATAAAATGTTTAAACTTACAACAGCCGAGACAAAGAGAGTGATCTTTTAAATTGAATACATTATTTTTCTGCATGTTTTCCCTTATTTTTATATAAAATATTAAACTCTCTTTTGGTACATATTTTTCCTTTATAATAAAATGTTATATACTTAAGTTGTTGGTTGTTTTTTTGTCGGTATTTTACCACTGTGCCCCACTCCAAGATGGACTGTTTTGGTAGACATCGTGGTTAGCCAGTTAGAATGTTGCACAGGGTGCGCCCGCGTCGTTATATTTTAGAATCATAAACACGTCTTTAAACAAACCTATTGTATGTGTGAGCATTAATAAACAAATTATTTGCCTTAATAAGGAGGTTACATTGTGTAGATAGATAGATAGATAGATAAACGCTTTATTGCACACCATATAAATCATACACAAGAATAAACATTTAACTTAAATATAGTACAATGGGCGGTCTTATCGCTTAAAGCGATTTCTTCCAGACAACCGTTCAATGGAGAGGAATACATTTAATTGTCATGGACGGTGGTGCTCAATAATAAACAAAAATAAATAAATCTAAAAGGTACATGAACTTAGACAACTAATCTAGTTCTAACTTAAACAACAACTACGCATAGACAAATATATTAAAGTACAATACATACATCTACATAGACTTAACATTATATATATATATTTTTTTTTTTTTTTTCAAATAAAATTATCACAATAACTTAATTTATTCCAATTTGCGATAAGTAAAATATTTTTATCCGTTCCTTAAATACGTTTAATGATGGAGACTGACGTATCAGGACTGGTAGACTGTTCCATAGTCTAACAGCTTGTACAGCAAACGATGCATCATAGAATAAATAAAATAGAAATACTTTTGCACGTTACAAGTGCAAGAGTATATAGCTATCTTAGGTTTGTATGTAGCTATCTTTTGTTGAGCATTAATACCGGATTTAAACTACTGAATGTTGACAAAAACAGGTCGTTCACCAGATGGTAAGAGCCACATGTAACAGTTGCAGTGCCATCCACAACTTTTTGATTGCAAAATCTTGCGGGGACTGTACTGCACTGCGCTGAGCTCGTCCTCAATTCATGAAAAGCCTGGTATACATGTAGGGCAAGAGTGTAAAAACAAGATGACAGCGTTAAATAATACGAGGCGGCCAAAGAGATTTGTGACGTCGCACCGCATATGTATGACTGGCTATCTATTTTGCTTTCGAAAAGGCTGCAGCAAAAGGATTAGAATAGCTTCGTAATTTTTCAAGTTATTTAAATAATTATTACTGTAACTGTAATTGTGTTATGTATCGATGTATATAAAAATAAACCGTTTCAAAGGAAACTTCCCCAATGAGGAATTTAAACCATAAGGTTGCATGACATTATTGGCTCTTCCGTAGGTAACCGCCAAGTTTGAATTCAACGGAGTAGGTTGAAAGTATAATTCTCGAAGATGCATGTAGAACATGGACACAGCACACTTACCAGTTTCAACGATGTTTATACGTACTACGCATGTATTATCACATGGTTACAGTCTAGTCGTGACTTTTACAACATCATTGTGGTAAATACAATAATTAAGTATGTACCTACTTATTAGGGAAGATAATGTAGGCATAGGTACCTATGACTCAATCGCGCGGATGCATCTCTAACCTGTGGGACGCATTTATCTACATAGGTAGGTACATAAATTTATATGAAAATTAAAGAAAATAATAAACTCATTCTTAGGCTCTACAAAAAATGCTGGAACTTACTGCTCTGCCGAAGGGAAAAAGTATGAGTGATTTTATTAGAAAACGAGCTAGAATGAGAAAAGACGAACGAAGACGTCCAAGAAAAACGAACTTAATAGCGACCATAGAAAGGAGAAGAGGTAAGATGTTTGGCCACCTTATACGACATGACAACTTCATAAGAACCATCATAGAAGGGAAGAGAGGAAGAGGCAGGACCTAGAAGGAAATTTACAGATCAGATAAAGGAGAAGATAAATGTCATGTCGTGTAGGGAAGTCAAAGATTTGGCCGAAGATAGTGTAACGTTGCGTCTAGCTTTCCAACAAATAATGAGATCTTAGTACTAAAACCTAAATATGTAATACTTAAATCTAAAATATAAACAATCAAAAATAGTCATTTTATATGTACTACGCTAACCAGAACTAGTTCCAACCTCTTATAATCCTATAATCATACTAAAATAATAAATCTATCAAACTAAATACTTATCAACTAAACAATAATATAATATTTAACTACGGAACCATTGAAATATAACACTGCAAAAAAGCTCCGCGATTTACCACAGCGCTGATACGGGACTCCGGCCCGAACGCGATTTCTATGCCTACTCTGAGCTAACCTGTGGCACACTGCAGGCTAGATCGCTCCCTTACAAATTAAATAATAGTAAAATGATCGAAATGTTCTTGAAACCTACGCCTTGACCTCCATTCTGCAGACAGATGTACTAGCGCGAGCACGCGTCACCTTTTCTATAAATAATATCGTAAATACGGTGTTATTTCCCTCTAGGGTGAGTTCGTATATATATATATTTTTCAACCATTTAGCGCTAATACTAAATAATAGTTTAGTTCAATGTGTAATAGCTGTTCCGCGTCACCATAAGGAACTGCCGGTACCCACCTACCTATCTATTTAAATTGTTAGTACCACAGTCGCTGAGCTTGGGGCTACGGTATCGTTATGGTGGTGTCGTGGCACAGTTGTGGGAAAAGATGTATCCCTAATGCTTGCATCGCTTCCAGGATCAACACCACTGATGATTTTTCCGTTGATGAAGATCTTCCTACTTTCACTACATTTCACCTGGCCTGAGTCCTGCCGGTTCGTCGGTTCTGCCCACTCCCGTCGGTCTGGTTCCGCTCAAGATCTGCGGATACCTACGTAGTGCCAGCCGCCGAAGAGTCCTGGAGGCGACACCGACGCCATGTACCGCTTCCCTAAGGACCGTAGTTCAGGCCAGTGACTCGGTGAAGTGTACCTAAACCCAAGAGTGTGGGATGGGTTTGGTTTGAGCAAGGTCGCAACTAAATTATAAAATAATAAACAGGTCACTAACTACTTGCTTTCATAATTTTTTCCCACTCCTGAGGTAGGGTCTAAGTATCTACCTGTGTGTCGTGGGTCGCCTAACGACCCAACGCCGCAATAGGGAACGCTGGAAATAACTCCACCGACAATAGCTGGGCTCTAAATCAAGAAGATTAGTTTTATTAATATTTAGTCTGAGGTGATTTTGCTGCGGCACCCGACTTTTCGAAGAAGGTTAAACGATTCCCTGCAGCTCCAGTCACTTTTTGTTGGAGACCAGCACCAATTTAACAGTACGGCCATCTTAGAATCTAGGATCCTCTTACGTGACAATGATGGAAAAATTAAAGAATTGTTACTCTCATTCCAAGGAAGATGGGATGGGGCGACACCAAAAGACGGAAATGTGACGCATAAACAAACCAAGTAGAGAGATCGAAACGTTGGATTAAAAATGATACAAGTCAAATAATATTAAAGGTATATTTATGAAATTCAATGAGTTGACGTTGTTTACATAATAAAATTAATGACCTTACCAAACAAAGCAAAGCGAAAGGTAGCAAAGCATTGTTCTTTAATCAGTTCCAGAAATGGTGCTGTCACCGATCGCTAGAAGCTAAACAGAAGATCAGGGGTTTCGCTTAACTCTGTTTGCATAGGCCTTTACTGTTTTTATACAACATACGCTAGCCTTCAAAACTTAGTACCTCACTTTGAATGTCTGTCTGTCAGCGCATCACGTTAAAACTACTGGACCGATAGCGATGCGATTTACGCTGTTGGATAGCTTGGGGCTTTGACACAAAAACTGGTGTACTTGGTATCTCAATCTGATGAGTCTATTAATTTTAAAAGAGTGACACTAAGTTTTGAAGCCAGTGTATATCATGCCACATATTTAGAACATTTTGTGAGATTGTTATCCTCTATTATCAATATCGTTGTCTTAGTTCCGTCATAAACAAAATACAATATGAAGGTGACAGTTTGTTCATGATTTTTACACATATCAGTCTAAATAGTGACCTGAAGGAATGTTCGTCGTTGACTAAACAATTATTCTATAGTGAACACAACACCCTTCTGCAAACGTCAGTCCGCTTCCCAGGTAAACGTTTTTAAATGCAGTTTTTATACGCAAGCAGTTCTACGATGTTATGTCCACTTTGAATATAAATTAAAACAATATATCTAAGTACACAATAAGTTACTCTAAACCAAGAGTTACATAATACAAAGAAACGTACAATACACCGTATAAAACATTAATTAAAAATAGCATGGTCGAAAATTCGGATTCGTAATATATTTGTTCACTATCATCTAAGATTCGTATACTAATGCGTTTCAAAAGGTGGGTAGCGTCTGCATTCGGAGCACAGGTGGTCACCAATGTGCCCAGACTTTAAATTGATTTTACTATTTGTTCAGTCGTCTTACTTAATGCAGTGTCGGTAATCACAGTTCTGTTACAAAAGAAAATACTGCCATATCGAATTATACGAAATTAGGTACACGAATTATGCTTAATTTAGTACGATTTTCAATTTGGCTTCAACGCCGATAATACGTTTATAGAAGGAATTACATGCTATTTATTCTATCAAAATGTTACTTAACAAATACTTAATTCTTACAGAATACTTGCAACACAATAGTTTCGAATTAATCAAGGTAAAATTACTAATCACAACACAGGTAAGTAGTTTTACAAAAAACGTCTCATAGTGGTAAATAATATGACAGTTATATGATTATCGTATGCTGAGATCAGTTACGGCTAAAATAATGAGTAATTTGATAAAAAAGAGGTAAATGGTTCGGAAAATAATAATTCAAAACGAGACAGTTCTTGTATTGTATGAAGTATTTTTTTTTATTAAATTACACATTTTATAAATATGTCACCCTGGACCTTACATAAAATGAACTACATACCTACTAAAGATGTCCACATTAAGATAAAAAAAGGCGTGTCGAATTCTAAAATCAGTAACAGTATCGACATAATTCCTGACAGACTGTTCTTTTCGACAGTTTTGTGTGTGTTTAGGTAGGTATGTACTTTTCTATTACATATTATAATGCCCATAATCACATGCCCCCTAGCATTCCCTATACCTAATGAGCCGGGAAGTAAGTACTTTTCGCCATGATTCTCTCTTGTAAATTTTATTTTGCAAAGTTGTCGCTGAATTATAATTGATAAAAACGTTTAGGCTGGTTTCAGAACAGTGCGTATTTACATACGGACCGTAAGCATGGAGCTCCGGAGCAGAGTGTGGCGTTGGAACATTGTATTACAGCGACGCGGATTACTCCGTACGGAACACGCTCCACACAGCGCTGCTGCGGACTGTGGGTGCGTGCGGAACGGTCCGCAGCCAATTCAACTCTTTGCATTATTGAAGTAATTACAATCCTTGTACAACATCATGAGCTCCCCGGGTGCGTGTCTTCTGTAAGCACGATGTTTAAAAAAACAGCCGTCTCAGGGCACAAACGGTTGATAAGTCTATACGAAGGAGAATCAACCTAGCGTCATATTTTATAATTAATCAAAGTATTAAGGAATGTCAAGAAAATATCCATGTGAAAGATCCCATTGCTTTTTTCCCTATCTCGCCTATCTATATTATACAAGACTACTTTTATTTGGATTATTTGAGCTGACCTGGTAGTTAACTTTAAATCCCCAACAGTGTGAGTAAGGATCTTGATGCAATCGCTTCATACTTCGGAGAAAACGCCTTATCCTTTATTTAATTTGTCTCTGATAATAGGACGATGTAGCCTATAAGAATTCGACAAACTCGGAAATGCTGACATCGAAAAAGTGCGTTCCGACCTCGTTTATCCGAGCATTTACGTCAAAACTTACATTAAAATTCGTTAAATTTATCCATCATGCTCGCACTGCTAGTTACGAGTAGATGTTATAGCGAGACATTTTACAAGAAATGACACGTTTATTTATTTCAAATTACTGTTTCCACACGGATGTCTCTCCAAAGAAGATATGTAAAAAGCGTAAATTCTAAAGTGAGCAGAGTGAATGCGGTATGAAATGTCACATACTCTGCAACCACAGATCACGTTATCTTAGCACACTTCAAGAATCCGGTTTCAATATTAGCGATGACCCAAAAATTGTTGTATAGTATAAAGTTTAAGAAAATTGTTGATGTATTTTTGAACATTAAACTCTTATCGAGATTTAAGCTTTCATTTAATTTATCTCGTATTGAAATAATAGCTCAATGTTTTTATTCCTTTTTCTGACATAGTATATTCTTTACATTTGCTGTCAAACTCTGGATGTTCCAAAAAACTAACGATTTCGTAGACGCGCGTCAGCTCGTACGGGCCCCAAACGCGTTCTTTTTTTAACAGATATTTTTGTTTTGTAAATATAATAATATCGGTTCATTTACCTTCCTCAAATGCAGATTGTGTGTTTAATGATTATTTATTCCAAAAATATCCCAAAAACGCATATAACCCAGAGGATAAAATTTATTTTATTATATTTCAAAGGCTTATTATGTGTAGAGTTGTACCCCAGAAGATATTTGAGCTGTTTTCTTCATAGATAATTGATATTTTTTATATTCGATTACTCGGTCTTTATTTTACTCCGAAAGTACAGTCCCATTTTCTGCTTTGCTACTTCCCAATTTTCTAAACCTGAATTAATTGCGTCTATTCCTTTTCATTCTGGACTGTGCGGAAACAGTTTCATAAGATCGACTTACAACACCGCGAATAAAATCTATACTTATAATAAAGTAGTAGGTACCAAAAAAACTGTACAATGACGATAATAAAAAAAAATGGTATAGGGTATTTAAAATAGGCTACAAAACTAGTTTTTTTTTAAATTGTTGTTGTTTCGTGTACGTAACAACTACTGGACCGATTGCGATATGGTTTTCACTGTTGGATAGCTTAGGACTTGGCTTAAAAACTGGGTACTTGGCATATTAATCCAAATATGAAAAAAATAAAATAAAAAAAATGATTAGATGCCGAGCAATCGATAAAAAACTAATTGACGGCTGAAGGAATTAAAAAAAATTAAGTATATTGTACTTTACAGGTACTTTGGTCCTGGAATAAAACGTATGGGCTACTTTTAAATGACAACTCGGGCAAAGCCGCGATCATAGCTAGTATGCGTATAAAAGGTATTGGTATATAAACTAACGTGAGCGTGATTCATTATAATATAGATATGTTACGACTGTCACTCACGAGTTATTTCGTCGAACAATTCGACCGGTGTTCGGACGTTAACGACGTCCATGCATCATGTCAGGAGTTTGCGCAGTGAGGGCACGACGCGAACTGCGGATTGCCGCGCGTGTCGCCCGTTGCGTCAGTGGCGCTGGCGTCGTAGGTGCTGCAGGCGGGGGAAGCCCCAGCCAGGGCGGTCGCACTCCGCAACACCGAAAAATCTTTCACATGAATAGATCACCGGTCAAATTGTTCGACGAAATAACTCGTGAGTGACAGTCGTAACATGTCTATATAAAAGGTTATTGTATTCATTGTACGTTTTTGGGATTCGAGTAGACAGCTGGTTTGCAATCACTAAATTTATGAGGCCTGTCAGCACTTTATAAATATTCAAACATTGCGTTGCAGGGGCATGTTTATCATAGAAGTGTAACCTTTGATTCAGTGTTTAACTAACAAACGAGAGAATTAAACCTAGCCGGGTGTTTAAGCCTCGAAGACCGGCATGTTGGCGAGCTTCTGCTTCACTTCCTCCGAGGAGTCGTCGCAGAGGAGCAGCGTGTGCGAGTAGCCCATGGTGACCTGAGTGATGTTCATGCCATCCATGCGGGAGACCTCCTTTGGACGGGCGGTGGACTTGTTGATCTCGCCAGTGCCCTGTTCGGGAAGCTTTTGTTAATGCCCGTCATCGACTGTGCCGATTCTCGATCAATAACTCCATATTAATGCTTTATAAATTTCCATAAAACGGAGGGCGCTAGCGTCTGCAATACAGTTTAATTACTAGCTCAGACGCCAACAGCCTAAACAACATTTTAAATGTCCAATAAGTACCTATAATTAGTATATAGTACATATAAAATTTGGTCAGAATAAAAACTGACCGACTTACTATTTAATAGGATAATATTGCACTTTTGTTGTTATAAATAAGTGGTTATTAGTTATGTCAATAAACAATTTATTTATTTACTTTTATAAATATTTTAATTTAGTAGAGAGAGAGGCTGTCGGCCAGCTAACACTGTGTATAACAACAGCAAGAGTTGTTATTTTTTTATTCTGCCAAAAAAATTTATTCGAAAGTTCTAGCCCAAGCGGCGGGGCGATTCTAGCGCAATAGTGATTAGTATCGCATTCGACAAAGTAGAAACCAAGTGGCAAAAACGATGATCAAATATTCAAAAATATAATTATATACGTACCAGTTCCCCATAAGTGGGGGACACGCCCCAAGAGATCAGGGAATCATCGGCAGCGATCACAATCGAAGTGTTGCTTGTGCCGACGCTGCGGACATTCCATCCTGGAATGGAACATTACATATTTGAGAAGATGGGGTAAATAATAATGAAACAATAAAGAAAACAGTAAAAATAGAAATAGTATGAGAATATTGAATAAGCCACAGACCAGCAGAAGGTCGGACGTCCAGCGGCACTACGCGACTGGCCGATGATCTCGTCAGGGTGGAGATAAAGACATGGATGAGGTTATCATCCCATCGAAAGGCGTGGCAACAGCGAAAGGAGCCCTATACCCAGCAGTAGGTAGCGTAGTGGATGTAAACGAATGGCAGTAATCGGTATTCTACAGATTGCACTATAGAAAGTATGCACAAGAACTGCTCAATCTGATTCCCCATCCCCATCCATCACCGTACGACGATCGGTTCGGAGATTCTAGACGATCGGAAAAGCGCCAACTTTTTATGGTTGAAATACCTCGTACAAGAACGAAGCGTTACGCTTCTTCATTTTTAAAAGCTTTAATTTAAATTCACTTATATGTATGTATGTATGTATTTAAGTATTTTGTCCTGATATCTTGCAATTCAAATTTCGAGCACTTCCCGATTAGCAATCCGGCTGAAACTTTCAGGGTAGCTCATAAACCGATGACAAAGAAGAAAAAAAAACTTTTAACGTAAAACGAGAAAATGAAACAAATAAAAAAAAGGTCGTAAGTTTTTTTTTTAATTATACTTATGTTATAAGAACTGTAAAGGAGTTGAATGCCCTGCCCTCCTCAGTGTTTCCGGTCAAGAGTGAATAGGTACTAGGCAAGCGTGAAACTCCTTCGACCACATCATCGCTTTCCATCAGATGAGATTGTGGTCAAACGATTGCCTGTCCGTAAAAATAGACATGACACTAATGTCGAGGTAGGATGTGTGCCTCTTATGTTCATTTCAATACTTCAAAGATATTATTTGTATGTCCGTAAGACTTGTTCCATGAACTGCAAAATACAGTTGATAATAGGAAATAATGAATGCCTAAAAAAATTATCAACATGCGTAGGTAACTTTCAAACTTGTAACTTTCGTATATAAATTCAAGTCAAATTTTTCAGGCTTCAAGCTGGAGACAGATGGATAGATAGACAGAGTTGCCACAACAAGAGGGTTCTAAGATGGACCATTTGGGCATGAAATCCTAAAAGGCTTGTTGAGCGGGAGAAACTAGCTCTGCAATTTTATTTATCTAGCTCATAAACATATACAAACAAACTTGCCTTTGTTTGTATAAAATATTTGTATAAACTGCGTGGAGAATATCGGCTTACATTAAAAAAGGTATCATGTAAATCAGCCGCATAATCTCAGAATTATCTGTATACATAAAAATACATACGAGTCGAAGTTTACTTTAAGTCGATTACGAAGCAAAAAGTGTTTATTTGGATATTTTCAAATAAAATTCCGAGATGGAACATGTTAGACGTTTGTGAAGGTGAAGGATGGGTAGGCGCGGGATGATGACCCGATCTATGATGGATGATTCCTCGATATTGTATATTTGTACAATATTTGGTTACTAACCTGTGAGATCATGCACTGGTTTCGGATACATGTTCGCCTCGCCCGTGCGCTTTGTCTGCCCAAAGAGGAACAGCGTACCTGTAACAACACTACAGTTATTCTAAATATTTTCAAACAGTGTAATGACATAAAATAATGTCGATTTCCTTAATTTAAACATAATCACCTTAACACTGTTTATAACATGTATTTTCAAAACAGTTATCCCCGCCAACATTTTCAATACAGGTTTTATTTTTTTAATCTCTTTATTTTATACAGGGTTTATTCTGCAAGAATATGTCACCCTTATAGCTTAATCAAAAAACCAAAAAGAAGCAATAGGTGCATAAGATCTAAGATTAATTGTTGCTATATATAAATCAAATAGCTTTCCGGCCTCAGTATCCGTTGTGACAGTATTGTTTTACATCCTCCAACTTGCCAGAAAGCGTGGTCATGAGCAAACAGCTGCCGACGTAGGCCTTCGATCCTGGCACATTCCATGATGATATGAAATTATATCCTCTAATTTATCACATACCTCGCAATTTGGGTTACTCGTTTTGCCCATCATAAATCCAAACTTATTCATAGGAATGTGCCTAGATCGAAGTCTTAGAGCCGTCACTATCACAATACAGGTTAGTGGGAATTGATATAATAAATCATATCATTGCAGCATTATAGGTATAAAACGAAGAATCGAGTTGGAAATACCGTTCTGCGTTCCATGACAGGTATTGCAGATGTAGGAGAAAAAACTACAAGGCTCAAATAGGATTGGGCGGGTCCTAGGGCGGGTCTCAAGAGTAGGACGCATTCCAAACGTGGGCAAAAAAAGCGTCAAACCGACGTACCCAATGACAGACGCCATCCACGGAAGCGGTGGCGCGACGATCTATCGAGATCAAGCAAAAGTATCGACTTTCGAAGGAAATTGGCTTGATCTTGCAGATGATAGAGATAGATGGAAGGAATTGGGGAGACCTTTGCCCAACAGTGGAACTCGAAAGGTTAAGTAAAAAAAAAACATACCGCACACAGTGTCATCTAAAATTGACATAATTCCACCAGTGAGGACTATTACCGATCTCGTTGACCGCGAGGCTGTAGGTGGAGCCGCAGTAGACGGCGCGCACGCCCCGCGCCTGCGTGTCGAAGTACTTGATGAGCCGCGGCACGCTCTCGTCGCGTTGCTCCGCGTGCCCCAGCCGCCCGAAGCCGCCGAAGCCCCAGCTGTACGCTCGCTTCTTCGAGTCGATCGCGACCTGGAAAGCATTGCTACTGTTATCGACAAACTTGTACAGCAGCCACCCCTTCTCTCTCGACGTTGTTCACAGGCACCAAGTAGCCATCCTTGGACTTGTCGAAGAACGGAGCGTGGCTTCGGAAGCATATTGAAGTGAAATGACTTCTGACGAGAAATTCACACTCACTCTAGAGTACCTCGCAGAGTTACTCACCGTGTGGTTGATGCCGCAGGCGAAGTCGACTATATCGACGTCCTTCACAGGCGTGACGTGGCCATCCTTGGACTTCTCGAAGAACAGGGCGATGTGCTTCGGAACTGTCTCGAAGTGGAACGAGAGCTTGGTTGACGTCACGAAGTACTTTCCATCAGTGTTGTGGCCTAGAAACATCAGTCATTTCTGTTTTGTCTGCAGTGGACACTTGTTGCTCATAAAATACTCTCTCTACGGTCATAAACAATTAAATAACAAATGCCACTAATGTTCCACTCTCTAGTAGTCTAGCTCGTCCCGTCGTACTTATGGGCATGCTGTTGTCTTTTGAAAATGTACCACGATGCACTTATAATGCAATCGGGCATTATTCCGCGGGACGACAGCGGCACGGTTCAGCGAAATAAACAGCAAAAATCAGCCCAAAAACAAGACAGCAGAGATTAAAGAGCTTCAGACAAAGAAGAAATGTGAGGATAACATATAATAGCTCCATACTTTTACGATGCCAGCATTTTGCTTTGTCAAGACTCCAAAAATAGTCTGAATTCCGTACTAGTACTTCTATCAGAGGTGCTGCATACTCAACATACCTAGCTGTCCATACTCTGGCAGCCCGAAGGAGTGCAAGGCGCCGTTGCAATCCAGGATCATGGAGAAGTCACCGCCGCAGCCCACCTTCACAATAGGGGCGCCACTGTAAAAAAAAACGTTTACACATTAGTTCCCCCGTACTAGGATTCCATGAGTCGCGGCGGGCGTGGACGCACACATCAATACACCACAAAACTACAAGACCCGAGAACTAACATTTATTCTCACCACACAAATGTTTGCCCAGGCTTACAGCTATCAATTAGTAACAGCCAGGACCAACAGCTTAACGTTTCCTCCGAAGAGCGGAGCGATAGAAGTCCGCAAATAACATAGAAAATTAGTCTCGACCCGGCTTCGCACGAGTAGCTAAGGGTTTATCTCTATTTGTACACAATTATCCACGTAATTTACTTGAATAATTTGAACAAAAAAAACGGTTACTTAACTCTAACCACCACCTCTAACCACTCTACCACCATGGGAATCTTGCAAGCCCTTTTTTAAACAATTTCGTATACTGCCTTTGCCCTGTACGTACATTCTGGAATCAGCCAAATTTGTGAAACTACATCCAAGTTTATTTAAAACAGCTAGTGATGTATTTCCGAGAAATACAAGGAATCCGGATAGAATTGTTTTGTCACAGATACCAAAAACTGCAATGTTTTCAAAGAACTGTAATGCTATGTGTGGACGCATTTACAATTCTATTCCACAGGAATTAAAAAAATTGCCAAGCAGTAGATTTTGTGGAAAACTTAAATTGTGGCTAATGGAGAAATGTTTTTATTCAGTCTCAGATTTAATAAAATAACTGTTTAACTTTTTTGTGATTGTAATGAATAGATTTTTATTTAGAATAAGTATTTGACATTGATGATTTATAAATTGACATACCTATTATTCTTCTATTAGCTATACAGATACTTAGATGATTTAATTTTGAATTTAGCATGTTTTAAAATATTTGCACGTTGCAATGCAGCAAAATGTTTCTGGAACTGTATAATAATAACTATTTTATCCGTTATATTACCAACATTTTATGCAAATAAATATTATTCTTATTCTAATATTTAGACTTATAGCCTGGCGGGCTTTATTGTGGGTAATAATGAGTACTATAGACATAACATATACATAGACATAGATAATGTAGTACATTATTTTATGAATCTTCAATCGTTTTCGCAGTGCACGACTAATAACTCGGGTTACATTATTGCAATTTTAGTAGGGATCTCCAATTTTTTGAAAAATAAAATACGGCTCATGTTAGTCGCTGATAATGTAGCTTTCTTATAGGTGAAATAATTACAAAGAAACAAACATACAAAAAACAACAAATCCTTACTTTTTATAAAAAAAGTATCCACTAATATATAAAAGTAAAAACGTTGTCTGTTTGTTTGTTTCGGGCGCTTTCACGCGATAGCTTCTGGACAGATTTTGATGAAATTTGGAGACAGCTTCATACACTGGAAAAACACATAAGATACTTTTCATCACCATCATCATCCCCCAAGCGGGTGCATCCGCGGGGCGCAGCTAGTATATTACATAAGTACTCACGTGTGTCGTATGCGTGTAGGCTTCAGTACTTGTGGCGGAGAGGCGCTGCCAATTCCGCACTGGCCGCTCTTGTTGTCGCCGCACGCATACACAGTGCCCGTGTCTGAAACAACAAACAACACTTTCGTACCTACTCATACTTCAAATAGTATCTATAGTAGTCAGTTTGCGCAGCGACTTGCAGACAACTTCCGAGACACAAACTTCCGCTGCGACTACTGTACCAGTACTAGTAGTAATCTTGAAAAAAACGAATATTACACTTAAAATAAAGAAACAGTACATATCTTTAAAACTAATCTATAGATTTTGATGAAACTCCAACTATTCCCTAAGTTGTAAGATACTATTGTTCCTGAGCGCCACCACTCGGCCAGCCACCAGTCGATTAGTGGACTGTACAGCTGAGGCGGAAGTCGGAAAGTGACCGACCGTGGTCGATGGCGCTCGTCTGGTCGATGGAACGGGCACTGGGTTGATGAAGAAAAGTCGCCTTGGTTCAGGGTTCCGACCCTGGGTTGTTCCTGACTGGAGAGGTCTTGAGAGCGAGTTCTAGTAGAGATGTTTACTCGACGGCTGCTGGCGATGGAATGAATTTCGTTCGGGCTAAATCGTTCCTATATTTATACGGTTGATTCGCGGTGTCGTACAACTACAACAAAATAATTATTGGAATCAGACTTGTATTTTCTGAGAAATACGTAGATAGACAAACATACATACATTCAGGAAATTTTGTACATTTGTTTGATACCGAAAATATAAAGCATAACATTATATGAATATTACGCATTTTCAACGATATTACATACATACGCGTGAATTGGTCATGATAACATATATTTTTTAGATTAAATTGTATGAGTAGGTATGGTGGCAACGTATTCGATTTTGAAAAAAAACGATATATCTCGTTTGTTTTTCGCGTTAATAAGCTGGCCTTTCATGTCAACACAGTCGGCCCACGGAGCTTGCAGAACACACCCGTATCGCTCAGGTAAGTACAATACTTTCGTCAATATTCACCTACGTCGAAGTGAGTGTCAGTTTTTCAACTTTAGTGAATATGCATTTCTAATAATAAATGTACATATTTTAATTAGTTTTTTTTATTTGTTATAAGCTACGACTAAACAATTTAATGACGCCACAAATTCGTGTAAATACACGATGCAGAAATCAGTCGGATATTGTTTGAAACGAGATTTGAAGAGATTCAGTCGGATATTGAAATTGAAGATAATTTATTAGAATATGAAGTAGAGAGATGCCTTGGGCATCTCTCTACTTCTATGATGCGAGTACCACACCAGTGGAAAACTCATTGGTACTCAAAATGGTCTGAAATTTATCCTGAAACCCTTGAAAACACCCTTTGTGGAGAGCACAATTCCAGCGGCTTTTCTAGTGCCTTTGAGGCCAAAATTAATTAAAAGTGATATTACTAAGATTGTTCATACTATAGTGTTTACAAAAAGTTCATTTAAAAAAAATATACCGTTAATTATAAACTTGACAGAGTGAAAAGTACCGTGTTTAGATACTTTTAATAATAATATAAATAGACCGTAATGTTTTCATTTAAGTACAGTACAATTATATATATTAAGACATACTAACACATTTATAAACCTGTTTGTTTGACGTATGAGGTAGTGCTAGCCTCTGATGTCAGAGTTTGTCAAGCCGCCCGAGGGCCTCTGCTTGGCTTAACAACTGCTGTTAATCAATAACAACCGGGACCGACAGCTTAACGTGCCCTCCGAAGCACGGCGCGATGGAAAACCGCACATAACTCAGAAAAGTCATTGGTGCGGAGCCTAGGTTTTGAACCCGGTATCGTTGGATTCTAAATTGCACTAAAATAAACCTAGTTTAAACATAATCCAAAATATGCCTACTCAAACGTGCGCACGTCGAATCGACGTACGTTTATCTTAAGTGTACAGTGAAATATGGTTATCTATCTAGGGCTAAATTGTGATGGCGTCGTTGCCGCTATTCAAAATGATTTGAATGGCATAAAAGGAACTGGACTCCTCACCGCGGAATTCATGAGTGAATCACTCAAGATATGCCACTCGTATGCACAAGCCCCACGCGCACATTTACACCATGTTATGTCGATCAGCCGCCACAACGCAGCGAGCCCTCGTCAGTGTTAGTCGCGTTGATACTGGCAGTTATAACGAAAAATTAAAAAAAATGCCGTCTTGTGCGGTGAAATGGTGTAAAAGCAATGCCAAGCTTCACATGGCCACCCTCGCACATGAACACCGCATCTTGGTCTTAACTATGCCTGATAACGCTGTGAAAACTAGCAGATTTTAGCACTGAACATTTTCACTGAGGCCTGGCCCCTTTGGTACACCACAACTGTCGAATCGCATGCTATTCATATGTTTGTTTGTCGTATGAGGTAGTTGCTGGCCTCTGGTGTTAGAGTTTGTCAAGCCGCGCGAGGGCTTCTGATATGGCTTAACGACTGCTATTAATCAATAACAGCCGGGACCGACAGCTTAACGTGCCCTCCGAAGCACGGAGCGATGGAAAGCCACACTTTACTTCGAAAAGTAATTGGTGCGGAGCCTAAGTTTTGAACACGGTATCGTTGGATTCTAAATTGCACTACCTAAATTGACCCTATATCTCACAACAAACCTTGATCGACTAACCTATCGTATGTACGTAGATCAGATCAACGCGTTTAAAAGTCACACACATACAAATACACATAGCTGTGTACATCATATACTCTCAACGTTATGTTTACGGCTTTGATCAACCAACAATATTATAGCAACTACTGTAGTAAATTGATCATAAATAACGTATATTTTTATCACAGCACTGATTAGCCGGTCCTGTGATCCGGATATCCGTGTGCACAACGGCTGGAAAAGCACACAAGTTTATGTTACGCTCGAACAACACTAGACGCGATCTATCCATTCATATAATATGAGTATATATTGGTATCTAAACATACCAAATTTCGTGGGTGTGTGTATGTTTGTTCACGTATTTCTCAGAAACTACAAGTCTGATTGTAATAATTATTTCTATAATAGTTTCAGTATCTTTTAAGTCAGGGAATAGTTCAAGTTTCATCAAAATCAGATCAGTAGTTTAAAATAAATATGGTCTGTTTCCAGTAGGGTTTTAGTGAAAGGAATTATGTATTTCATTTTCATAGGCTTACTATAACATAATTAACTAAAAATAAAAACATGGTGTCATGGTGAAACTTAGAACGGGCTATCACAATTAATTGTTGTGCTTTTAACCATTGAGTAGGTATTTTTAGTCAGGAGCCAACCCTGACTGCAGCAACCATGTCATGGTAAAACTTAAAACCGACTATCATAATAAAATGCGTACACAACATTTCGTGTCTGTGCTGCTGGAAGAGTTCCTTTATCTGGAGCTAATCCTGGATGTCGATTCAGGTCATGCTCACCATAAAAATTAATTATCATCGGAGCTGAACCAACATGTAAAAATTCAACTCTGTAAAATAAGAGGAAATGGTTCTAATTTAGCTTGCAATAATTTGAACATACATACATTGTTAACCACGTATGTAAACCAGAAAAACATACATACTTTGCTAGTTAAATAAAAGTTTTTAAAATAAAAAATGTTTTTGAGGTCAAAGTACTTACATACCAGGCACAGACCTCGTTTTTTTTTCTTCATTACTTCATTCTCTGATGACGTAATGTGTTTTGTGGCATTTTTTTCTTCTATTTTTAGCCTGGTTACTTACCAGTGACGAAGAGCGTGTGGTGCCTGCCCACGGCCGCATGTATGATGTTCTTGCCCGCCAGCCCCGGGACGAGCGCAGGCGTTTCGCGCGTCACTGTGTCGCCGAAACCCAGCTGGCCGCAAGGGTTGCGACCTGCGACAGACTACTGTTAAAACCATAAACCTTTTACAACGTAAAACGTAATTTTCTAAATGATAATAGTTATGAGTGCGTTATAGATTTTATGTACACTCATATAGTAGAATCCGGATTATGAACTCAAAAATAGTGGTAAAATGACATACATTACGCACGGCAAGTCACTAATTAGAAGAAAAAACTTTATAACGCTGTTTTTTGAACTAAACAATGATAAAATATTTTTTTTCCCCCATAAAATCACCGGTTTGGCTCCGCACAACGAGGGTTTTCGCCATTTATTACCTATGGCGACGCGTGTTAGATCGTATGAGCGCGATTTCTTTGTGAACTGGATTTTGGCGCCATAATTTACTTTACATTAGTACCTAACCAATTTAACGTTATTTTGTTTAATCAAATATTTTATCCTGATTAAAGATGTGTTAAACATGTGAAAACAGTGTTCGTGGGGAGGATTTGACTTCACCTGATATCACGGAACAGCAATGAACATGACAAACGAGCTTTTACCAGCAAATCAAATTTTATTAAAAGTAAGTTCCTATTGCATGAGTGTAGATAAAGTAGTGTTTGAAACGGCACATAACCAGGTATTAAAACACTACAGTTATACTATTAAAAAACTCATTCTCGTGTTTTAATTCCCCACATTATGCACCCGTTTCATAAACTACTAAACCACTTCTAACTATAGAACATATCACTGGACTGATGATGAGCGAATTAAATGAATTTGTTTTATATAAATACGGTCAGTCCGGACGCTGCATAACCACCCATAGAGACGTGACATTTTCACGATAGCTTCCATTATTAGTGTAGGGGAATACTAAGAAAAGAACCGCGCGGGCAAAGCCGTGGGGCCCAGCTAATATGTAATAAATAAATATGCACATACCAAAAGTATAAGCTTCCCCATTTTCAGAGATAAGAACTGAATGGCCAGCCGAGCAGCTGCTCGCCACAAACCGGAACTGAAATAAGAATACAATATCAAAGTTAAACTCAACAAATTGTTTATTATTCTTTTGTATAGAGACAGAAAACATTTCACGGGCAGTTAATTAATTATATAATTTACTGTCTATTTGCGCACAGATATCTTGTCTAGAAAAAGAAACGCCAGTAAGCGTAATTCAAAATCTTTGGCAGTTATGATCATGGAGCTTTTTGACAGACTTGTTATTATTTCGTTCCTTACAGCGAATAATCGTAATTATCAAACGCAATTTTTTAATCTTATTAACAATAAGAATATTTATAATATGATAAGAATATTTTATTACCATGTAACTGTTTACAATTGGAAAACAGATCTATTTTCAATAATCTTTTTTATAACATCAGTTATAAATCTGATATTAATGAATGCTTAATACGTGCAAGAGTTAGCGCTTTGGCAGCACTGTGACTTATATGGTTTTATATGTTCTGTGGTTAGATTAACCGGTTGCTTGGTTGATGGACGTTCCGATAACTAATCAACATTCTACAGTTAAAAATGATGAGGCCTACTTTATAAATGATTATAGGCACATCTATAATCATTTAAAAAGAAGGCATTAGTATTTTAGTAGCATCCTGCAATGATGGTCAACCATCTCACCTGCAGGGTAATGAGGGCGATTTCTCTTACCTAAATGAAGGCCTGTATTTGCAATAGACACCATGCTACCCACCTAAATTAAAGACACACCATCTCTCGTATAGGTACCAGTGCAAAATGAGTGGATGTTCTCAGTGAAGGACTTACTTAACTACACAATTTCACAAAAAAGTACCTGTGATGGCACTGAATGCAAAAAAAAAAACTTTAAAGCTGAGTACTAACCCGTTTCTCAGTAAACTTGTGGAAGGTGTACAGATTGGGATGGGAGCGGTTGCTTGGATTGTTATCTCTCTTGGCCACCAAGTCCCAGGAAACCATGCCGGCAATCAGCAGCACTCCGGGTGGCTTGTAGAATGACTTGAGTAGCTCCTGGAAATGAAACATTATTAGATCATGATGATTGTGGGACATCTCATCGGCACTTTTATATAAATTTGACAAATTATACATGTGTATTAAATAATTTCTGACTTTTAAGATGTTTATAGCAAAATGATAACAATGGAAAAAATTACATCCCTCTCTTCTTTAACGGGTGTATATCCCAAGCACCGTTAAGAGTCAGAAGGGTATTTCCTTTCCTTGTGTGAGATTTTGGACTTGTGTGTTAAGTGGTACTATTTACATTAATAGTACATTACTGCCGCGGTCTGTAATGACTGCGTTGCTGGCAGGGATGATGATGATCGAGAGTGTAGCTAAGTTAAGTTCGAGGCCATCACAGCGCGGTCAGCATTGCAGCCCTTGATGGCCAAGCTGGAATGAAGGCTGAGACCGAAGGTCGAGGCCTTTATAGCGCGGACAGCAGGGCAGTCATTGCGGACCAAGGCTTGTATAGTGCTTTACTCAAACAATGCAACAACAACGAAAACAACAACTACAACGACAAAGACAACAACAACGACCACAACAACAGAAACAGAAACAACAATAACAATCACGATCACATCAGCTTTCAAACAGAAAAAAAACATCAAAATCGGTCCATTCGTCTGGGAGCTACAACGCCTCTCTTTTCGCGTTCGGGGTTAACGAACCCACGGAATAAATTATAGTGCTGTGACAAAAGACGACAATAATGGATTTTCAAAGGAAATTGCTGGCCGCAAAACAAATTCCATACAACTTTGCTGGAGCCTATTCAAGCAGCGCGGCAAGGTCGACTTTGCCCAAAGAAGGTTGTCGAAATAATGACCACATTACTAGTATTGTTTGAGTAAAATACTTTAATAATTAACAAAGAAAAAAATATGTAGATTACTTTAAAATAAAAATTACATATATAAACAACCCACTCTAACCCATATCCAAATTGAAATAACGTAAAAGAAAAAGGGTATAGCTAACAGGCCTTATCTACCTATTTTACTTCCTACCCAATATATGAAACCCTACTAGGAATACTACAATAAAAAATGTATTAAAAAATGTCTACCTCTATCCAATTTTTCCATATACCACACTCTGACAGGAATCTGACAGGCCATATCTTTTTATTTTACATCAGTTCAATTTGGATAAGGGTTGGTTAATGTGGATTGTTTATATATTTTATTTCTATTTTTACCCGGCTGCACATTGTATGTATGTTTGTTTGTACATTTTACAGGCGCGTCCTACAGCCTAAACGGCTTGACGGATTCCATATTTTATTTTCGAATGAAAAAATTACCAAAACCTATCGAGTGTATCATAATGAAGGTCTTTAAAAAACCATTTCAAACATATATAATTCTTCTGTAAGAAGTATAAAAGACAATTGCTACTGTTTAGTACAGTAGCAATTGTCTTTTATACTTCTTACAAAGTTTTCAATATTGGATTATTCAAGTTTACGTAAATATACTAGTCTCATGTTGCAATTGTAACTATTAAAGTAAAGTAAAATATGTAAGTAAATAAGAAACATTAAATTTAAATAAATACTAGCTGTGCTCGCGGATTTGCCCGCATGGTTATTTTGCTGGGATATAAGGATCCTGTGGTATTCCAGAACCAAAAGTACCATAATCATCAAACTTTGTTCTGACGTCAAATAGTTGTTTATCGATTGCTCAAATTCTACTCACTGAGACTGAGATACCAAGTACACCAGTTTTTAAGTCAAACCCTAAGCTATCCAACGGTGAAAAATGCATCACAATTGGTCTATTAGTTTATACGTGATGTGCAAACAAACAGACTAACAGCCAGATAGACATGATTTTGGTAGTTTCTCTGATATCCTATATGTTATTCCAAGATCTAAATAGCATAATTTTACCAAATTAGATCTAAATTTGTTCAGGTCTAAATTTGGTCAATGGTTTCTCATTGAGATACAACGTACACCAGATTTTAAGTCAAATTCTAAGTTATCTAATAGTGTAAACCGCATTTCCATCAGTTCAGTAGTGTTTACGTGATGCTCAATCAAATATCCAGACTGACAGACCACCATTTTTTTGAAATATTTTCATTGTACAGATTTTTGGTATTTACTGCATTATTATAATTATAGACTAGCTGCGCCCAGCGGTTTTACGCGCGTCCCTCAGGAACCGACGATTTATCTGGGATAAAATGTATTTCCGAAGCACTAGTGCAGTCAGAAGGTTATTTCCTTTTGATGTGCGAGATTCAAATCAGCTGGCACATGAAATGGAAATTTGTTTCAAACTCAAAGCATACTTAGTTTTACTATTATTATTGTTTTGAGCTTTACTTCAAGAGTGCCATTTATTTGCCTGTTTATAATGATTGCTATTTAATTATTATTTTTTGTGTTATTATATGTGTGTAGTATTGTGTATACCCTGCGTTGTTACAGAAATGGTCAAGCTCAGAAGAAAAATATACCTTTTTTTTTCTTTTTAAATTACTGATCATTGAATCTACACTACATCACCGATCAACCTCCTTTGTGTATCTTCTACTCTATCCACGCAACATTGGCAAAATTGTGGCAACCCTGCAGAAGCCATAAATAAAAAAGTTGAAGTTGATTATTTCATTGTGTATCACATTCATGTTATAGTAGAAGGTAAGAATATATGAATACCTCTGGCAGTTTGGTAGTAGACTCATCAGCGATAGGTGATGGGGACCTCTTCCCTTCCTGCGGTGGCTGCTGTGTGTCGGATAGCGAAGATTCACTGTCCTCATCGTCCGTGGCTTTGCGCTGCTTCTTCTTGGGTCGCTTCCCACCAGGAAGAGCAGGTCGCTTGCGGCTCACATTGTTTGGCATGATTCTGTTAATAGTGTATCATTGACAACCGGTTAGCAGAGTCGATAGTAACTCTAACTCCAAACTCAACGGTCTCAGGTTCAAGCCCCACAAGGTGCAAACATTTGTGTGATAAGCACAAAATACTGTTTTATTTCCGAGTCATTGCTGATTCTAAGAATGCTTGAAGTAGTTATGATACATTTCTGCTTCAGTTAAGCAAGTTGTTTGTTCAATAAAGCCTATCTGACGATTGGAAAATTCAGTCTTAAGCTATGAGTTGAATAAAAATATCTGATTGCTTATCTGAGCATTGAAAAAACGGCCCTAAATGTTGTTTTGGATAAGAATAAAAACTTTAATGAATTGCCAGTAAAATAGACAACTATTCATAAACATGTGTTTGTACCTGTTAACAGATCTGATAACGGGTGAACACCCTAGTGTTAAGTATAAGGACATTTGTCGGCCTAGTTATAGTACTTATTAATATTACACATATTTTTATAGGTTTTTTTAATTGTATGTTGATATTTTATAATAGTTGAAAACTAATTTATCTAATATTTGATGTGGGGGATAAGCGGGATACAGTTACATCCATTAAGACCAAAAATATACTTCTACTTTTTTTGAGGTTGTATGCTGTTTGTAATTACAGTGTTTCAATTTAGGTTAATTAATATATCTCATCATTACATGTGATGGAACAATATCTATTTCACATAATACATTACTTGCTATTAATTAATTGTAGTTGTGATGTAATTACTATTCATTAGGTAATTTTTTTGGTTGTCTGAATGTAAAATATTTCTTTCGATTTTTTACACACCCAATTTTTTTATCAAACTTTGTTCTCTAAACAAGAACTCTGAAGATAGCAAGCCTTTAAATATTAAATTTAAAAATTTGCGTGGCTGGAGTTTACGTTGAAATTCCACTGCACACATGAGAAATGGCGTACAAAAGACTCAAAACAAATCTGGTACTAAATATACTCAAATTATATATATATTAAATTAAAGTTCATTATTGACATTATGTAACAAGGCAAGGCAACAAAGTACCGTTTGTAGATAATAGAATGGACCACTATCTACGCAAAAGAAGTTCCTTCCTGCCTACCTTTCATTCATGCAAAACCGTTATTCTATGTACGTTGCCGTCGTTCTTGAGTGTAATAATTTCACAGTACCATAGTACATATATGCATTTTTGAAGTTAATTTAGATCGGTACAATTAGATTGGTTTGTGATAACTTGAAAATACTTATTAACCAAATGAAATGTACGCAAATTAAATCATATTTTAATTTACAAGTACTTCCATGCAACAAAGACACGTGCAATGCAATAGCGCAATTTAGTACAGTAAGTATGTTCGCTTATTTACCTTGGAAATTATCAAAATAAACAACAGCCAGAATAATTATGCTCCAAAAACACACTACCGGTGCAAAATAATAAACAAAAGTTAAAATAATCTCAATTGCTATGGCCTTTCACACCACACCATTTATGCTACGTTCGGATTCGTACGAGAGCGTTTTGGGAATTTCAAAGTCTGGCGCCAAAGATTAGCCTATTAAAGTTTTGAACTGATATTTTTTCCATTTGCTTCAAAACGAACGGCTTATGCACAGACAGAGAGCACAATCAAAACATCATAGAGCCAGCCAAAGAGTATACAAATACTACGTAAGACAGCAGCCATATTACCGTGGCCCAATTACAGAACTTGGCTACAATCGGATTGTCACTTTTTTCTTAGCAAAATCGACTCTATCGCAAAGCATTATTGAATTTGACTGCTTGAAACTGTCATGATCAACATTACGTAATCGCACTGCAGATGCCAATGCAACCAGCAGTGCGATTACGTAATGTTGATCATGACGGTTTCAAGCCGTGAAAATCAATAATGCTTTGCGATAGAGTCGATTTTGCTATGAAAAAAGTGACAATCTGATTGAAGCCAAGTTCTGTAATTGTGCCACAGCAGCCTTATTGTCTAACTCTGGTGGTAATGGCAATCAAATCCATTACCATTACCATTGGCGGTTCCAGTTCGCCGTCCAGGGGAATTGTCTAATATTTTCGGTGGTAATCGTCTTCAAAAAGTGAAGGCCATTTCATTCTTTCCACAGACTACATAACACCAAAAACCTATGCTCTTGCGTTCCATTTCATGAAGAACAGCTTTGAGCACTTTTTAGTGCTTTTTTGAACTAATGGTTGTAAAATGTTAATTTAGGCATATAAACATGTGTAGTGTTTTATTTGTTCATTATAATCTAATTTTTATTAGTTATGCTGTTTAATAAATGGATATTCTTCAAAAAATAATATTCAAGTATATTATAGCCTGACGTTGCATAGAACGAAACGTTGGGTTGCAAGTTATTATATTTTATTCTGGACCATAACTACTTAGTCAAGTTTAAGGAAGCGCTCGAAGGTTTTTTAAAAACTAAATATTAAAACGAAAATGTAGAGACGTCTGAGTTGGAAGACGACTGATTTAATTAATGAAATTAAAAACTACATTTCGCCTTACGAACAATCCTTATCGCTAAGCTCTAGTCTAAACATCGCCAACACACATTGGAGAGGTCGCGCCACCCGAAAGTGCAACGCTGCACTTTAAGGATGTACTTGGATGACTCGACCCTGTGGCTGGAACATAACTCCTCCCTCATTAGACGCAAGATTCTCCGATAAATTTGAATCAGGATGATTTTGCGTAGAACATTTTAGTTTTAATCTAAGCTTATGTACTATGTATGCTACAATACTTAAGGATATGAGAGTATATAAAACTATCGTTGCTATGCTAACACTTCGTAGTTGGTTAACACTATTTTCCGAATTTTCACCATCACTTTCTAGATTTTTCACACTAAGCACGTACGATAACCGTTTCAGTTCGTCAAAGTTGATCTCCTTCATGTTCATTGTAGTATTTCCAACAGTACTAAAGGGTTCTATAACAGGTAATTCAGGAATCAGGTTACTTCTATACTTGATATCATTTCCATAGATGCATCGATGTTTCAGGTGATATTTATTTAGGGAAATCTCGCAATTCTCTTCAATATCGGCTATAAACGAACCATGTAGCGAACGGCGAGTGACGTCATTTCCACATTTCTCTGTTAAAATGATGTCTTTCCTTATGTAGAGTATCCAGGTGTTAAATTTAATACGCTGGATTTTTACGTCTTCTATATCAACAGGGTAAGGGATGCATTCGTTAGGATCATCACGAATTTGCATTAGTTGCTCTACGCATGTTTCTTCTGATTGTAGAAGAATATTGTCTTCGGTGCACAGGTACTGGTCGGCGTCGATTTGTTCGCAGAGATGAGTGACTGACAGGTACTTCAGCCCATTTACCATTAGGTAAGGGTATTTAGGAATTATGGCAACTGTCTTATTCAGGGATTTGTTTATTACAGGTAAAGAATAAAGTTAAAAAAAAGTAAAAATTTATAAGAATTATTATCAGTTAAGGGAACCTCCAATATAAATGTTATCTGATTTCCTTTAGTATACGCCTTAACCACTATAGTCCTTTCTTTTTCAACTAAATTATCTAGAGTAGCTAGATACATCAAATTATCGGTTTCATCTATAGTTTGTAACATTTCTAGAAATTCTGTAGAATTAACAATAGTTTGGTGCAGTACTCGTACCTTAGTGAATGCTAAAGCTGTTTCCGTTTCGTCTATAAATGCATTATCAGCGCGAAAATTACTAATAAAAAATCAAACATAGTTCACAAATGGTTTGACACAGATTTTAATCCTTGTCCTGTCAATACATTAATAATATCTTCCATTGCCTGTAATCTTCTATCAACAATTTTAGAATTTTCATGTAAAAAAAAATTTTCATGTAAATTATTCAACATTTTAGAGACAATAGTAATTTTACTATCGGTTAAAGTTTCTTTATTTTTTATCTGTGCAATTAAGGTATCATATCGGTAAGCATCTTCGTAGTCTAAATTTCCTGTAATAATATTGATCAAGGAACCAAGAGGATTCAGAATTCCTCGTTTCACCCTTATGGTTGGTATTAATTGATTGAATTTATCGATTGTCATATTACACCAATACTCGGCTTGTTCAGCTATGCTTAAGAATTCAAGTAGAGTTTGGATAATTAACCTTTATTAATTTCTTGAGTTCTAAGTATTTTTTCATGTTGTATTTTAAATTCTCACCTATACCACTAAGATCTAACACTTTAATAATGGACTTTAATAATGGTCCACTTATCTTCCTGTTTAAAGGCCGTTCCTATGTTAACGGGCAAGATCCCAGGATTATTTTCAAGTGAGCGCAGTTGAAGGGCCTGGCGGAGGGCTAGCAGAGCCACTGCGCTGAGGCAGAATCTGCAAAGAACGTTTTACGTTTTTAATCGCGACATTGGTTTCTCTCTTACCTACATTTATTGGTACTACATTACGTTCTACTTTTCCTTTGACTATCGCTTTCTGATATCGTGCCTTATCTTTACTTTTTCGCTTGTTAACATCTTTAGCATAAATTACTTTCCCTTCTTCTAACACTATCTCGCTTTCTCCTCCTTTCTTGTCTCTAACTTTATTTTTATTTTCTGTCATTTTGTTTGCTATGTGTTGGTATAGGTATTTTGTGCGTTTTGAATGGTCTTTTAATAGTTGTTGGGTATAAGCTTTCTCAAAATCGGCGTCAAACATTCTACTGGATTCAGTATGACCAAAGACTACATCGAAAGGTGTCAAGCCGGTACTAGAGTGTATGCTATTGTTGTATGCTACGATGCAATAGGTCATCACCGAGGCCGCGTCTGTACACTTTTGGTCGTATCTAGCTAGACGGTATATCTCTATAATTGTCGATTGGAAACGTTCAATTATGCCTGTGGAGTTAGGGTTGTTGGGCGTACAGATATGAAGATCAATTTTATACATAGAAGCCTTTTCTCGCATTAATTCATTGTTAAATTCACTACCGGGATAATTTTCTATTAGTCACTCGCTTGGTGCATTCATAAAAATCTATCATGCCTTGTTTAAATAAATTAATGACTATTTTAGAGAATAATTTCCTATGTTCTGGATTTTCGAAATAGATGAAATATTTCAATTTGGGCTTTAGGTACTCTTTCATGAATTTCTTTACTAAATCTTCATTACTAGTTGGTAGAAAAAATTCCATAACTTTCTGCTTATCGCGAGATACATTTCTCACTTAGATATCATTCTTATACCATTCAAAAACAAGGATCTGGTTGGGTTTCGTGTCAATAGCTTCATGAAGAACAGGCATACCTTTAGATTCTAAGTCAAAGGCTGAGTGAATTGTATCCATAGAATCGTCATTATCTGACCTTAGGGGATAGTCGTTCTGTTCGTATCTGTCTAGTGAGTCTGCTGATACTGTAGCGGAAGAGTCAGAAATTGAAATTGTGTCAGAGTTGTCATTTCCTGTCTTCTGTTCCTCGGTCGTAAGGTCAATGATGTCTTGTGTAACTTGGTCTAAGTGTTTGCGTAATTTTTGTTCCTTTTCATCTACATTTACTGCCATGGAAGCAGTCTCGTCGTCAGATGTCAATGCATAGATTTTGATTCTGGACAGTGCGTCAGCATTCGTGTTCTGTTTGCCGTTTTTATAGATTATTTCGAAGTCATACTCCTGAAGACGCAACCTCCAACGGATAAGCTTACTTTTGGGCTCTTTTAGGGAGTATAGCCATGCTAAAGGTCGGTGATCGGTATATATTACAAATTTTCGTCCGTATAGATAGGTAGGATAGGGTCTAAAGTGTTTCACCGCCCAGATAATAGCCAAAAGTTCACGCTCGATCGTACTATACCTCGTTTCAGTATCGCTCAATGTCCTACTTGCGTAAGCTATTGGCTTGTCAGTACCTACATTACCTTGAGAGAGTACTGCCCCAAGGGCCACATTCGAGGCATCGGTTGTCAGTATAAATGGCTTTTCGTAGTCTGGGTATTGTAACAGAGGGGCACTAGTCAATAATTCTTTACATTTATCAAAAGCTTCAACGTATTTCTTGTCTATTACTATCTTGTTACGTTTCTTAAGGCATGCTGTAAGGGGTTGTGTCACCTTGGCGAAGTCTTTGATGAAACGTCTATAATAGCCTAGGAGGCCTAGGAAGCTTTTGATTTGGGCCGTCGTCTCTGGTAGTGGGTAGTTTATAACTGCATGAATTTTGTCGTCGTTAGGTCTTAGTCCGTTCTTGGTTATTGTGTGTCCGAGGTACAAAACTTCTTTTCGAAGAAATTCAGACTTGTCTAGTTGAATTTTGAGGTTGGTCTGTCTAAGTCGTTCAAAAACTGTCCGTAATTTTTCTGTGTTCCTGGAGACTGGCTGAGAATATGATAATATCATCAAGGTAAACGAGGCAGTGTATGCCCTGTAGACCCCTTAGAATATTATCCATTGCCCTCTGAAAGGTAGCTGGGGCTGTCTTGAGACCAAATGGCATTCTTGAAAACTCAAAATGCCCAAATTGTGTGCTGAAAGCCGTCTTCTGTCTGTCAGTCTCATTCACTTCGATTTGATGCCGGTTTTTTTTGCCGGAAGCTAAGTCTAACGTTGTGAAGTACGTACTTTTGCCTAATTTGTCAAAAATATCATTTATATTTGGTAGAGGGTACTTATCGTCTACTGTTATTTCGTTAAGTCTCCTATAGTCGATAACCATTCTGTATTTTAAGACACCGGATGCATCCATCTTTTTAGGTACAAGGTGAACAGGAGCACTCCATGGTGAGAACGATTCCTGTATCACATTGTCCTTTAACAACTTTTTAACTAGTTCTTTAATTTCGGCGGCTTGTGCCGGGGGCTGTCTGTATGGTTTGACATAGACAGGGTCCTCATTTTTCGTCCTTATAAAATGTTTGACCTGGTTGGTAAAAGTCAAAGGAAGTTTGTCACAATAAAATCTTTATATTCGTCACACAGTCTGGAAATTGCCTGTCTTTCTTCCTCATTCATGTGATCTGTCCTTAATTTATTTTTCAAGTTCTCTGCCAAAAGTCCATCTAACTCTACATCTTTCATCTCCACGTCATTCATACAATTCACCATACATTCATTTCCCTCATTCTCTAACACTTTAAAAGGGCTAGTCACGGTAAGCACCATAACGGTTTCTAATGTATTTTGTATTATGGTTGTCGCATATCCATTCTCACACGTCACTAACGCACTAGGCATTCTAACACCCTCACAAAATTTCTTATACTCCAAGATTCCTTCTCCCTTATACATATTTGTGGGCAGTTTCACGCGTTGTTGTGATCGCGGGGCTAAGTGTAGTACATAATCAGTTTTACTGTGAATGATAGGTATAGTTGTGGTATCCGTTTTTAAAATGTTCTGTTTCAGATCAATCACGGCACCCATATTTCGTAACAGGTCGTCACCTAATACACCGTCATATCGTGGGTCTACTTTATATAGATAGAGCTTTTGATTTTCTGAGCTGTTAAACGTTGGTAATGCGTGAATTTCTATAGCCTCATTGTGTGAGCTAGATGCGTGGGTACTTATTACGTTAAACGTATTTATAGGGTAGTTTTAAGTTAGGGTCAATATTGTTGATCTCTATCACTTCTTGACTGAGTGGAGGCTTTTTATGTGAAAATTTTCAACTGTCTCAGGGGCTGTGGCAGCTAAATTATTAGTGTCACAAGAATCACCGTGTGTCTCTACAGGCGTGACGTCATCGATTGGCAAGTGCGCTTCAGGGTAATCGTAAGTGTCATCATGATAATAATACATGTCATTGTATGAGTTATCGTGATAGTACATTTCAGGCTGATATTGATCCAACTCTATTTCATTTAATTTGAAACCTTGTTGAGTTTTCAGGGGTGGTGCTGTCCTCATTGAAATATCACCAGAAGGGTTCACTCGATTATCATGAGGAGCTCGAAATTTATTATTAAATTGTTGGGGTGCCTCTCCATAATTTTGGGGACGCATTCCAAAATGTTGAGGTCGCATAGCATATTGGGGTTGATACCCAAATGGAGGTTTATACCCAAACTGAGGAGGTCGGTAACCTATTGGCTGTGGTGGTCGATAACCTGTCGGCTGTGGTAGCTTAAAGCCTGTTGCCTGAGGTGGATGATAGCCAAAGTTATGACCCTGGTTTAATGCATAAGGTACGTTTTTCTGCTGATTTTGTGGAACGCCGAAATTTAATTTTGGTGGCGGCAGGTTTGGCCTAAAACCAGTAGGCTGCAAGGTCATATTTGGAGCATTAAATTTAAAAGTATTGTTCGTACTGGGGGTATTTGTCAACTGAGGCCTATTTAATTTGTTGCGTTGTGAGTACTGTTCATGGAAGTCTACTTCCTTCATCAAAGTGCTTAACGCATCTTCAAGAGTTTTCGGTGTTTTCAACCTCACTATTCGGATCATACTTTCTGGTAAGTTGTAAAGAAATACGTTCAAGGAGGTGTTATTATATATAGTTATTTTGCCCTGTTTTAAATTAGCATCTGGTAATTGATTGACTTTTGATATTAATACTGATCGCACAGACTGTATTCTATTACAAAAATCTAAATAGCTCTCGTTGTGTGCAATTTTCAAGGATTCTTGTTCGATGGCTATGCATCCTTCACTGCGCGGATCTCCAAAATGTTGAATTAGTAAATCTTTAAAATGAGCCCAAGTTTCGATGTCTTCGCGTTCACTGACAAGTGCGGCGGCTTTTCCAATAAGTCTACTAGTAAGTGAGTGCATAAGATACTCATTTTGGGTCAGACTGCCGTTATATTTGTTAATTATGTATTCGGCTTTCCTCAAATACAAGTTAAGAGTTTTCTTATCACCGTCAAACAATGGAATTAGTTTCAATAATTCATTTGGTATAAGTGTTATTTGCTCTTTGGCTTCCATTTTCTAAACTATATTTAATACGCCTTAGAAATAAACACACAATGAAATGTATTTCTACTAAAACTTAAAACCAAATTACTTATTTAATTAACCTATAAATTTCCACAGAAATGTACGCGAAAATCAGATAACAGTTACAAAAGGAAATTTCCAATCCCCAAATAACAAAATTACACAACACACAACAGGAAGGTTAGGAAGGTGAAAAGGCTTACTCACCAGCCGGCTACAAGCACCATTGTTCCTTCTTGACGAATTTGTTTGGTTCGTGGGATCGCCTTACTGTATAACGCGGAAATCACGGAAATCGGTGAAATTGTACACTTTAAACTAGCGATTTTCTGGCACAGCCTATAGCGATCCTACCGGCTGCGCCAGTCAAGTTTAAAGACGCGCTCTAAGGTTTTTTAAAAACTAAATATTGTAACGAAAATGTAGAGACGTCTGAGTTGGAAGACGACTGATTTAATTAATGAAATTAAAAGTTACATTTCGCCTTACGAACAATCCTTATCGCTAAGCTCTAGTCAAACATCGCCCACACACAATGGAGCGGTCGCGCCACCCGAAAGTGCAACGCTGCACTTTATGGATGTACTTGGATGACTCGACCCTGTGGCTGTAACATAACTACTTATACTAAAGTATGTGTTTGTTTGTTGTTTACTTTAGCATTCAATAATGAGATGAAAATCAAATGGAAAAAATAAATATTAAATAGGTAGGTTAAAGTCACAAGATTTGTGTGAGTTTGTCCGAAACGTGGATAAACTAAAAGTGGAATTGCTTTGTGAGATGTAATGTATGTCGAGGTTATGTTCGTTTTCGGATATAAAATTGACAAATATGCCTTGATTTAGCAACAAGTACTTACCTAAGTACCATATTGTATTTCAGAATGTCATCTGATAAAGTGGTCTTTGCATAGACCTATATTGGTCATCGAGTTAGATCGAAACTTTGAACAAATATATCGCAAGTTCTAACAGTCTTTGGCTTGGCTATACAGGAATTTTGGTGGACTAATGAATATTATCTAAGCACCTATTCGAGTCTAGTTTAATTTACCTACTAGGTACATTGACATATATACTAGGTATATGCATTTTCACAAATGTTCATCAATAATATACATATTTTAATGGATTTTTACCTCATTTCAATGCATACATAATCGGTTATGTTTTGTGTCATTTTACTTCACAGCACAAACTAAGAAGGAGATATACAGATAAGATACTGCTGCATAACCAATATTGACTTCTGTAAAACATTCCCCAATAGAAGAAAACATTTATCAACAGAACTCAAGCTTTCTGTAGTCCCGCAGGTACCTATATTTTGTATAATATTTATTAACTAGGTAGGTACATACCTAATAATTATTATTGACTGGCTTGGGTAAAGGCTGGCAGGGAGAAATGCATAATACACACCCCCCAAGCGGGACATTGTATATTTTTGGTGTACAATAAAGAGTTATCTATCTGTCTATATTTAGTCTCATAGGTAATTAATTGACTATATAATACTCTAGCTACTCAGATAGACACCACCTTAAGAAACTGTTAATGTAAGGTGCCTTGTGGGCCCGGAGTAATAATAGGTCCATCCCTTCTCACCCCACGTGTGCTTTGAGCACCAGCCGGGGTTCAGGAGATGGGCTGCAGCTTGCACCTGTGTCAGTATGATCATTTCCAGCTATCACAAAGCCTGATGTACCTGTAGATAGAGACATACAACAAATTAACCTCTCTTTTGAATTGTTTACAAATTTGATCTAACTCTACAAAAGTAATACTGCATATTACAATATTGACTATGTAGTACTTGTTATGTAGATAATGACAAATGATCATAGCTATATCTTTATTTTCAGATTCAGTTCAGTACCTGTCTATCACAGTAAACAGGATAATTTCAAGTCGGATTGCAGCGGGAAGAGATTCATAGCATGTCCATAAAATGCAAAAGGATGCTGCTTCTCAAATCTACTTGTTATATTTGTATTATAATATGTAGGTATATACCTAGTTACTGCACTTTTTTATACCATTTGAATAAAATGGTGTTGGAAATATTTACTTTGTTGTTGTGAATTACTATATAATTACATTGTAATAAGTGGGCTACCAGTGAGCCAGTAATGGCTTGTAAGTTTTTAGAATGTTTTATGTATAGTCCTTATTTAATAAAGACACTTGCCCGTTATATTTTTTTAGAAAGGTTTTTACAATAAAATAAACATGCTATTTAATAAAATTTGTTTAATTTTCTGTTTCTCTATCCATACTCAGTCTGTATTTATGCTAAAACTAGCTGCATGCCGAGGCTTTGCTCTTGTGCAAATATTGCCAGCCTCGTTCGAAATTTAAAGAAATATTTCCTCCAAATTGCAAATCTCTAGGTCCACCGGTTTAGGCTGTGTGATGTCTGTGAATCAGTTGGTAGGTATGTCGCTTATGACATACTATTTCATAGGTATAAATGTATGTTTCTACTTACATAATAATTTGTAGTTAAAAAATAACAACAAACATAGATAGATAGATAACTCTTTATTGTATATACTTTGAAGTAAATCGTACATTGTACATAATATAATATAGAAGTAGCGGTAACACAATCGGCAGTCTTATAGCTTACAGCAATCTCTAAACCAGAGTAAATGCCAGTAGTATTCATGTCACTCAATCTGAAACAAATAAGAAAAAATTATAAAACTTTGTATGTCTTGTACGCTGACAAAAATACACTGAATGCACTAAATATGGGTACTAGACAATAGATACGAGTACACATACAAAGATATGAATATTACATTCATATCTCGGAAACAAATACTTCTGCTCATCACACAAATGATTGCACCTTGCGGGATTCTAACCCGCATCCATTGGTTGACTTTCAGTCAGGGTCACTAGCCACTCCGCCAACTGCTTGCCAAATGTAGTGGCAGTGAATGTAAATGACAAAATGAATTTTCACCTCCTTTTTGAACGACAAATTTGACAATGTGCAAAATTCAAGTTATCAGATTGCACTATGGAGAGTGAGCATAAGAACTGCATAATCTGATTCCCTTATCACCGTACAAACTATAATATTGGCAAAGCGGGGGAAAACCTTTTTATGATAGAAATACCACACACAAGCACGAAGCGTTACGCTTCTTCATTCATTGTAAGATCTGCAAAAGAGTGGAATGCCCTGCCCTCGTCAGTTTCTGGTAAAATATAATGAATTGAACACACCTTTCATTCAAGTGTTCAAGTCAAGAATGAATAGGTATCTACTAGGCAAGGGTTCACTTTCGACCACATCATCGCTTTCCATCAGGTGAGATCATGGTGAAACAATTGCATAAAACGTAATAAAAAAAAGGTGCATTAGATATGGGTTGAAAGTAGGCAGTTCCCGATGAAATTTTAACTGATTAGCTATAAAGGTATCATTTTAGGTTTTGTACTTATTTTGTTTTAATTGTTAATATGACTTGATATCTTTTGTCGATACTTTTAATACATTTTGACTGTTATTTTTGCAAATTCTTTCATAATGAATGGTCTAGGGTGCAAATAGGCCTGTGATTGTTCCTCAAAACCTTCTGGAGATGTTTTTCTTCTGCAGCTGGCTACAAATTCTGTCATCAAAAATATTCTATAAATAAAAATACATAGATATAAACCAATATTACATCAATGACTCAGAAACAATCATTTGTGCTCATCACATAAATGATTGCACCTTGCGAGATTCGAACTTGCAACCATTTGTTGACTCTCAGTCAAGGCACTAGCCAAGCCATCTCTTACGACCACCTGGGTGAACCGTGGAAAGTTTTTTTTTACAATAGCTTACCGTTGTCCACCTGGGTGTTACTTGGGAAATATTTAGTTTCCACTGTCCACCTTGTTATCAAAACTTTTCTGATTTGAAGTGCATAGAGATAATTATTTTTTGGGGTATTTTGTTGATATTTGTTGTTAAACATTGAACATCCATACATATTATAATAGCCACATGGTCAACACCAATATTAGGGGCTTGAGAGCCTGTCCATTAGTTTGGAGATGTTGTTTTTCTGCAGTTGGCTACAAATTCGCCCATCAAAATATTCTTCATTTTATGTTTTTGTAGGTTAGGTACTTATAGTGCCTGTAATCGAATAAATTAGATATGTTAAACTGAAATAAGTGCTAGTAGAAGTAATTATCGAAATATTCTCTTTGTATCGAACTATATATATATCACAAAAACCAGTGAATTTTCTGTTTGACTTTCGCAAGTTTGGAAGTCGAATTTTCGGAGAATTAGTGCCTGGAATTAATAAACCGCAATTAATTATGATACCTAGATTACCCCTTATCTTTGAACTTACGCAAAAAGTCAACTTTTAATTCAATAAAACTATAATTTCGTCACAAACTCAAAGCCAGTTGATACGAAAGGTTAGGACAGAGCAACCTTTTTCATTTGACATGTCTCGGTGACGATGAAAATTTAGACAATACCAATATATGTCAAAGTATGATGTTTCGTTCATTCATTTCGCTTAAAAACAGCTGATAGTGGGGACTCGGTGAAGATCACCGAGGAGATCACCGGTGGATAGTTAGACAATTCGAATTGGGAGATTCATGTTCATAATGGTGTAAATTAACGTCAGTTTCATTATCACCAGAGTTAGACAATAAGGCTGCAGCAGCCGTTTTACAGGGGCCCGACCACAGAACTTAGCTTCAATCGGCGACTTAGCTTTTCCCTCCGAGTAGATCAATATTTTATATTATATTTTTTACATAGATTCTCTTTGCTACTTACTGTTTTATTATAAGTAGTAGCACAGAATAAATGCCATTGCTACGAGGTGCTAAAAAGCGAGTTAAATAAACATTTCCTACGCCATTGAAAGCGAGTAGCTAGAAGTCAAGTCAGTCACTGTCACCATCCTCTTTGTCACAAAGTATTATCGGTACGAATTACGAATGCGCATACATAGGCCGTTCGTTTTGGAGCAAATGGCAAAAATAACAATTAAAAACGCTAAACATGATCACATTTAGTGTTCGCCTTGGACATTTGTGGGTGAAATTAGCGTTCTGAAATATTTTCGACCACCGTTCGTTTTGCATGTTTAGATGACAAGACAGTTAAATTTAACATACGAAAATCGATTTTCTTCCGTTTGGGTATAGGGTCGTCTATCAGAGTCCCTATATCACACGGCCAATACAACGCAACCAAATAATGTACAGCCAATAATACGCGACCAACATTACGTGGATTGACCTTGTAATATCAGGGTATACATTATTATTGTCCGTATAATGTCACCCCGAGCTCATTTTGTACAGGCGATAATACGCAGCCAAGATTACGAAGCCAAATTATGTACACGTACTATTGGCTGTACATTATTGGCTGTGTAATACGGATCAGACACTCTTTGCAAGGGCGATAATACACAGATAATAATATGTGTATATCGCAGACTAAAATATAGAAATGTCATAGTTAAAGCCTCTTTTGCACATTACAGTATCCTTTTACCACAGTTTATGAATTGAGATTGCTCCGGTGCTACAGGAAGTGCTGCTTCTCCGCCCTTGCGTAACAAAGCACAGGTACCAGGCTGAGCTGAAGCGACGGAGTCTGACCAAAAATCCGAAGGGGTGGAGGCAGAAGCGCCTTTGGCGACCAGTCTCCACCGCTCCAGATCACCCTGGTACCGGCACTATGTTACAGTGGACGGGGGCTGCACTCCTCCACGCCTCCAGCTTTTTAAAAACAATCTAGTGTAGGGCAGACAATTCCGCGTGGAGTCGGGGTTGGCCAATTCGGTTCTGTGACAGTTTCTTTCTTCTTGTCAATAGTTGGCTTCGTATTATTGGCTCCGTAATACTGGCCGTACATTATCCACCCGGACCGATTTTGTTCGGGAAATTGTTTCTTTGTCGTATGAGGTAGTGCTTGCCTCTGATGTCAGACTTCGTCAAGCCGCCCGAGGGCCTCTGACATGGTTTAACGACTGCTATTAATCAATAACAGCCGGGACCGACAGCTTAACGTGCCCTCCGAAGCATGGAGCGATGGAAAACCGCACGTAACTACAATAATACATGGCCAGTAAATAGCCATCCAAATATTTCGAATCCATGTACACGTAATATCAGACCGTGTATTATTGGCTGTACAAAATTGGTCGTACATTATTTTGGTCTTGTATTATCGTCTCCCGTTTTCGGTTGTTTTGGGGAAGAATGGTTATGTCAAAAGTTGTAAAAATAGCAAATGTGTTGAAAATGTTCAACGCGAACAGCTTGTTAAAAATATACGTTTGGAAACTGCCCACAACGCCAACTCATCATCTCGAACGCAGGGATAGTTACCATCACAGACTTGTGTTCAGTGGCCCAATTACATAACTTGGCTACAATCGGATTATCACTTTTTTCATAGCAATTTCGACTCTATCGCAAGGCATTAGTGGTTGCGATACTGAGAATTCGAATGAAGCCAAGTTATGGAATCGGGCTGCAGCAGCCCGATTCCATAACTTGGCTACAATCGGATTATCACTTTTTTATAGCAAATTCGACTCTATCGCAAGGCATTAGTGGTTGCGATATTGAGAATTCGATTGGTTAGCGCCGCCATATAAAAAATAACATATTCTTTATATTATTTATTTTGAAAGACTAAGATAGTTTTTTAGAATAAGTTTTTTCGTGCAATTATTTTTCTTAGACTGGGAACACTGCAGGTATTCAAAATATTTCGTGCAATCGCTAAATTCTATATATGATAATATACCTGTAAGACTTATAAAAAGTTTTAAATACCACATTCTTGTTACACCATTGATAGTAGGAAATAGTATTTGATTCACCACCATGAACCTATTTTGATACTTTATTTGTTTACCATTTATATTACGATGAGACTTTTTTATAAATAATAATTGTGTTATCAACGAAAACTAGGTAATTAGTTATCACAAAAAAATATAAACAAGTACTTCATCAAAGTAAGAGAAAAAACACGACTAAACTGCAAAAATACGTTTTTTATAGCCTATTTCACTCGGGATGATGCAAGAGGATTCTAACGATATCCCATACATCCAAATCTGTTCAGACATTTAAAAGTTATGGTGGAACAAAGAAACTCACATATTTATGAATAACGCTGAAAACATTACACTCCTTTTTTTTTGGGCAGTCTTGTAATAAAAAAACAGTTTTGTTATAGGTATTTCAAGAGAAAATAACATGATTCCCCCCAAAAAATTGGATTATGTTTTTATGTGGGAGAGTTTGTTTATTCCACTATAACTTCTAAATGCACCAAAACGATTTAGATTTGTGTGGCATCGCTAGAATTCTTAGATTTTATCAACCCTAATCCTTAGTTGGCATAGACATTTCAATTCATGCACGGCAGTCATATTTGTTTTAATAAAAGGTTTTATTTAACTTGTTATTAATTGTGCCGTGCTAGAGCAAAGCCGGGGGAAAAAGAAACAAAAATATTTTTAGCACGTGAGAAATGTTTTGGGCAACTGTCATGTCATTTTGTCAGTGACTTTTTGTGTCATTTATTTGTTTACCTACAGAAAATAGGTATTTATGATTATGGAACAGGTTATAGTCCTGTTTTTATTTACGTGATATTAAAGCGTATAGGTACTGTATCTTCCCCTTTAACTAGATCTATGTTCCTACCCTACAGTTATAGATAACATTTATTATTGTTAGGCCAATCATTGGGGGAAAATATGAAGCTTTGCCCTACAAATGGTGGTATTTAGAAGATGTTTTGATTTGTATTCATAGAATTACATATTAATTATAAGGTCTTTACGAAAAATTCCAAGTTTTCGACCTCGAGTGATGGGAATTGGGAGCGTTAGCCGGCATCTTGAATTAAAGGAGCAAATTTTTTTTTAAATTTAACTGTTAGCTTTATAGCAAAAGTGTCTATTTAAAGTATAAAGAAGACAATATTTCCAACATTTTTTGCATTCACAATGAGCAGTTTTCCATGAGGCATAGTCAGTTTAGTTCTTTCATAGTCAAGAGATGGCGCTCGCGTAACTTTTGGTATATACTCCAGTGAACATTGTAATCGAAAGCAGGTAAAAACAGCGTTTTACCATTAAAATACACAAACCACGAGCGAAACAAAAGAAAGAAAAGTTGTTTGTGTAGTGAAATTTGTTATTTGTTTTTTTTTGTTATGACATTGACAGTTTTTACATATAAATTTTTTCTAGCCTACTCTGTCCCACTGCTGGGCAAAGGCCTCCCCCATCTCCTTCCAAGCATCCCTATCCATGGCCGCGTCAGACCAATCCCGCAGAAAGGAATCCAAGTCATCACGCCATCGTTTTCTTGGTCTACCCCGTCGTCTACGACCGTCTGCAGGTGTCCACTGGGTGACAACTTGGGCCCACCTGTCCGGGTGCATTCGGCTCACGTGACCCACCCAATCCCATTTCAGCCTGGCTGTCTTTTCGTCAACATCAGCAATACCTGTTTTAGAGCGCAGCGTAGTGTTTGGAACTCTGTCAGTTCTCATTACTCCTAGCATGCTACGCTCCATTGCTCGTTGACAAACCTTGAGTTTGGACTTCTGATACTCAGTCAGTGACCAAGTCTGAGCACCGTAGGTTAGGATAGGTAGGATACACGTATCGATGAGTTTGCGCTTTAGAGACAGAGGAAGGTTGCCCTTCAGTAGCGCCTTCATAGACCAGTAGCTCTTCCAGGCATTGTCGATGCGACGATCGATCTCTTTTTCTTGCCTGTTTTTGAAGGACACTAACTGGCCTAAGTAGACGTACTCATCGACATAGTGTATTTCCTGCCCATCAACCTCGACCCTACGTCTCGTGCTGTTGGTCATAAGTTGGGTCTTGGACCGGTTCATCATTAGTCCAACCTCAAGGCTCGCAATGCTCAGTTCTTCGAGCATTTGCTGCAATTTAGATGCTGATGTGGGGAAAAGAATGATGTCATCGGCAAAACGAAGGTTTGTAAGCCTTTTGCTGCCGACGACTAATCCTCTCGTTTCCCAAGAGGGTGCCAGTTTCTTGAATATCTCTTCGAGAGTGCTGGTGAATAATTTGGGAGAGAGTGGGTCACCCTGCTTAACACCCTTTTCTATTTTAAAAGATGGACCAGATGACTGCAATTTGATGGTGGCTGAACTATTGTTGTAAATATTTTTGATGAGATTGATGTAAGTGCTATTGAGTTGTTGGTTTTCTAGAGCCGAGAATATTGCAGAATGTTGTATGCTGTCGAATGCCTTCGTGTAGTCCACGAAGGCAAGGTACAATGGTTTGTGGAATTCCGTATATTTTTCTAGAATTTGATTGAGTGTCTGAAGGTGGTCGGATGTGGAAAAACTGGGGCGGAATCCCGCTTGTTCTGGTGGCTGGTGCATATCTAATTGTCTATTTATCCTGTTATGAATTACTTTTATAAAGGCCTTATACAGATGTGACACTAAGCTGATTGGTCTATAGTTGCTTAGGTCACTTTTATCTCCTTTCTTATGTAGAAGAATAATATTGGAGTGACACATCCTTTCAGGCACTTTACCGCATTCTAGTAAGCTATTAAAAAGGTTTGTTATATGAGGGAGCAACGCAGGGGCTCCAATTTTGAGTGCTTCGGTTGTAACGCCATCCTCTCCTGGACTCTTTTCGTAGCGCATACTCACGAGAGCCTTATGTACTTCAAAGCCTGATATGGGAGAGATAGTATCACAACATGTGTATTCAGTTTGACCGAATTCGGATTCTGAAGGGTCCGAATATAAAGTTTTATAAAAGTTGGTACAAATATCCATAACTTTGTCTCTATTGCCGTGCTTTTTTCCATTGCCGTCTTGCAAGCTATTGATCCATGTCTTACTTTTCGATATGCCTTGTTTTGCCACTCTTAAGGAGGTGTGTTTTTCTAGAGCGACTTTTACCATGTGGGTGTTAAGTTTTCTCAGGTCTTGTCTTATACTTCGTTTTACAATTTTGTCTATTTTTCTATATATATCTGTTCCAATTTCTAATTCTGTTCTTTTCTTAATGAGTTCAACAGTGTGTTTTGTTAATTTGTTGCCATTTTTCTGGTCACTTTTTATCTTTTTACTGCTGTTGCGTATGCCTGAGACTATTTGGTTATATTGATCTTCTGTGTTATCTTGTCCTAATGTGAGATTCTTAAAATGATTTGTCAGTTCCATATTAAATATATCCGAATTGTTTATTAATGTGTGTTTACTTATTTTCTTAATTTGGTTGGCAAATTGCGTAGCGCGATGAATTTTTAAATTAAATTAAATTTTTGTGCGCAGTGGTCTGTGGTCAGAACTGTACTTGATTCTGTTTATTACACTGACATCTTTAATTATTTGTCTATCAGAAGTGAGAACAAAGTCAATCTCATTCTTTGTGGCTCCATCGGGTGACACCCAAGTCCATCGTCTCTGAGGTTTTTTTCGGGAAAAAGCTATTGGCGATGTACATATTTTGACCAAAAGCAAATTGGATGAGACGAGTACCTCGCTCGTTGCGGATTCCCAGACCATGTTTTCCAAGAATTTCGACGCTGTCCATTGGTCCGACTTTGGCGTTAAAGTCACCGAGGACTACGTTCCAAGTTCCTCGGGTTTCATCGCAGGCTCTGTTAAGATCGTAGAAATCTTCAATATCTTCGTCACAGTAAGCAGATGTTGGTGCATACGTTTGAATAATAGTAAGTGTTTTCTTGGGTGTCACGCGAAATTTGAGCACTGCTATCCGTTCAGAATAGCCTAAAAACTCATCGATATTATCTTTCCACTTTTTTGCTACTAGGAAACCTACACCGTGCAAACCACAGGTTTCACCGTAGTGGAAGAAGATAACATTGTCCCGTTCTAATGTTTGCTCGCCTTGTCTTCTCACTTCTGCAAGACCTATGATATCCCAACTGATATCGTTGATGGCGTTCTCTAATTCTATTAGACGCTCATCCTTCATTAGAGTTCGAACGTTGTAAGTCAAAACGTTGAGCGAATCGGTTTCCTTTGCAACATGAGCCATGGTCGTTTGACGGTTAATCATTCCTACCCGGGGATTCTTCGCACCCCTGGCTCCAGGGTCAGTCCGATGCCCGTCAACATCAGTATGACATCTGGAGTCGCCGGGGACTTGGGGCCGTGTTGTTTGAATGTCGAATATAGAATATCAAGAGAGTAGAAAATACTACCAATAAATAATATTATATAAGTAAAGAATTTGTTAAAAATCTGACTCACAACTTGCCATAAATAAGGCTACACAGAATGTCATACCCGCCAGTAAGCGTAATTCAAAATCTTTGGTCATACTCAAGGAAGTTCTATGTACTTATAGAACTTCCTTGGTCATACCAAACTTTAGTACTGTTACCAAAACTGTCGGCAACGCCATCTATTCATTAATTCATTCATTTTCAGCCCGTGTCCGCCCACTGCTGAGCAAAGGCCTCTCTCTTTGTACGCCACCCATCTCGATCCTGTGCTGTGCGCACCCATGTTCGACCCACGATCTTTACTATGTCGTCGACCCATCTAGCCACTGGACGACCGACGCTTCTGTTGCCCGTTCTCGGCCACCACTCGGTCAACGTTTTGCTCCACCTGTTTTCACTCTGCCTAGCCACGTGTCCTGCCCAACACCATTTGAGTTTGAAAATAGACTCTCCGACGTCTTTGACCTTTGTACGGCGTCTTATTTCTGTGTTTCGAACTCGGTCTTGTAATTTGATGCCAAACATGGCACGCTCCATGGCTCTTTGTGCAACTCTCATTTGATACACTGCTGCTTTCGTGAGCGTCCATGTCTCGGCACCATAAGTCATGGTGGGCAGAACACACTGGTTGTAAAGGCGAGTCTTCAAACATTGTGGATATTGGGTTGATTTTAGGATGTCTTCGAGCTTGCCAAATGCAGACCAGCTGAGCTGGATCCTCCTAGATATCTCTCTTTGTTGATGCTCTTTACCAAAAGAAATAGTATGTCCAAGATAGACGTATTTATCGACTGTCTCTAGCCTCTCGTTCCCTACAAGGATGTTGTGTTTCGAGTTGCCAAAGACATTCACCATAACTTTCGTCTTGGACATATTCATTTTTAAACCTGCGCTCAAAGAAGCATCATAAAGTTCTTTCAGCATAACTTCAAGGTTATCTGGAGTCTCTGCAAATAGAACAAGATCGTCTGCAAATCTCAAGTGAGACAAGTAAGCACCATTGATGTTCACTCCTGATTTTTCCCAATCAAGTGTTTTGACAATATCTTCTAAGACAGCCGTAAACAACTTGAGTGAGATGGTGTCTCCCTGTCGCACTCCTCTATTGATGGGTAAACGGTTGCTTAGTGTATGCAGTCGTACTTGCATAGTTGCTGAGCAGTACAGCTCTCGGAGTAAATCCACATATCGAGCGTCGATGTGACAGCGATGGAGAGAGTTGAACACAGCCCAATGCTCGACACTGTCGAAGGCCTTTTCGTAGTCGACAAAGGCCATGCAAATGGGCCGGTTGAACTCCTGACTTTTTTCCATCAGCTGCTTCACCGTGTGGATATGATCGATTGTGGAAAAGCCACTCCGGAAACCAGCCTGCTCTGGGGGCTGGCATTCATCAAGCTGGCGTGTGAGTCGATTGCACAAAACTTTTGTAAATACTTTATAAATATGTGAAAGAAGACTAATTGGACGGTAATTTGCAAGTTTTGAGATATCGCCTTTTTTATGAAGGATGGTGACAGTTGCATTTTTCCATGATTCCGGGGTGCGCGAACCATACATGACGTCGTTGAAAAGCTTTACGAGTACTGTTAGAGTTATATTACCACCAGCACGGAGTAGTTCAACAGTTACGCCATCCTCGCCAGGGGACTTTTCGGCTTTCATTTGGTAAAGTGCTTTATTGACTTCTCCTGGTAGAATTGGTGGTAAGCCATCTACATCGCGGTATTCAGTAGGCGGGGCTCTGTTATCTTCCGCTGGCAATTCTGACTCTGCAGATTGTGATGCATAAAGTTTCTCGTAGAACCTTTCAACAACAGTCATTATTTGATCAGTATCTGTGACAATGTTTACATTTTCATCTTTAAGTTTGACAATCTGTTTAGTCCCTGTGTTCAATTGTCTTCTAAACACTTTTGGGCCTCTGTATGCCTTTATAGTGTTAAGTATAGTGCTGGTTTTAAAAGTTCTTAAATCTTTCCTTATGGATTTACTTATTTGCTTGTTAATTTGTTCGAGCTGTTTTTGATCAGTTACTGTTTGGTGCTTCATGTCTCGTCTTTTTTCTATTAAGCTAATTGTTTCCAGTGTAAGCTTTTGAGTCTTTTGTGAACTTTGCCGAGGTGTTTTTGTGCGGTTTTGGTTACGGCTTGACACAAGGTGTTATTGATATGGTCGACATCTAAATTTGTTTCTTCGGGGCCTTCGAATTGGTTTTTAAGGTCTACCTGGTATGTATCAGAAAGGGAAGCAACTTCATGCATGCTGTACTTGTGGTGAACGGCGATCATTTTTGTTCTTTCCCTTCTTAAGTCAAATTCAAGTGTCGCTCTTACCAATCTGTGGTCGCTTCCAGTTTTGAAATGTGAAAGAACGGACACGTCGGTGACTACATATTTATGAGAACTTATGATGTAGTCAACCTCGTTTTTGGTAATGCCGTTCGGGCTCGCCCAGGTCCACTTTCTAGCGGCACGCTTCTAGAAAAAGGTATTCATCGCGTAAAATTGATTGTGTTCTAGAAAGTTTACCAAGGTTTGCCCTCTGTTGTTTCGGTGTCCAAAACCAAAACCTCCCACAGATTTTTCGTTCGCCAGCGAAGTCCCAATTTTAGCGTTGAAATCTCCGATTATGGTGGAGTATTGGCATGCGGAATCTTCTAAAGCCTTAACTATGTCCTCATAAAAGTTCTCTACTTCTTCGTCTGGGTGGTCGGACGTTGGAGCGTATACTTGGATTATTTTTAGAGAGTATCGTTTGTTAAGTTGCAGAACTGCGAAACAGACACGGGTGGAAATACTCTTTATGCTTTTAACTGCAGAAGCAGAACTCTTTTTTTATCAAAAATCCAACACCGCCATAAGGGGAGTCCTCGTGGCTTCTATAGAAGAAAAGATCACCACAAGTCAGTCCTATAAGGTCTTCACCTTTCCGTCTAACTTCTGATAGACCGATTATATCCCACTTGATGTTGTCCAGTTCCATTTGAAGTTCGAGCAATAGTTCGTCCGTTCGCAACGTCCTGGCGTTGTAGCACGCCAGGGTCAGGGTCTTGGTGTTGTGGCAGCTGGATCTCTTCCAGGGATTCTTAGCACCCTCTGCCCCGCCGTTACCGAGACCGCAGCCAGAGTCCGGAATAGCGGGACTGCTGGGGACTGAGGGCCTTGGTTTTAGCGTACTGTACATTTTACGAGAGGGGTTTAGCCTTAAAACGCCACGCTGGCCAGTGCGGCTTAGCGAGTTTTCTTCCTGTTACGTCGGCCTGCGATGAGTGGTGCAATGGTTGAATTAGTAACTCAGCATTGCACCACTCACTACAGTTACCGGGGGGGACCACGAGGAAGTGTAACTAGGAATTGGCACCTTAATCTCATACACATGAATACTCTCCACCAGAATGAAACTAAGTCACCCATTTCCCCCCCTCTAGCCATCTAGCGAGAGATAAATTATGCTAAAATGACACTTGGAAAACCGCTCATTGACAACATTTCAAATGTTTAACATTACTATTTAATATTTTCTCTGAAAGAATATTAAAAAAATAGATACCATTTTTTTGTTTTTCCAATCTAAGCTATATTTTCCGAGAAATTAATTATTAAAAAGTAGTTTATTCTAAATGGACGTAACTGCCAGAGTTCGGTGGAATGAACAAGATTACCGAAGCCACATTCGAAAAAAATACCATGTATAAATCTGTGAAAGTCAGGCTCTATAATTTTTTATTTTTTTCTATAGAGGCACCTGTATTTTATTATTCCACCGAACTCTGCTTGGTTGAGAGTTATAACTTAATATCTTTGTAGTAAACGCACTAAATTTTTTGGAAAAATAACATTAATGATCAGCGTCGCAATATCTCGAAATGGTTTTCGAATTTCATTGCCCTATGAAATATGAAAATTTGTCAATTGTTCTATAAGTACATTACATATAGTATAGTAGTCTAGTACAAGTAGTTTACATATAGTATAGGTAAAAAGTTACAAGAAGCAAAAAAAAAAACATCTTTACTAAAATGGTCCAATGCCGGAACAACGTATATTCTTAACCGCTAAATATATAGACTTGATATTTGAAGAGTATGTTTATAAAGAGATAACAACGTACACCAAAAGAATAATTTTGAAAAAAACTCGTTTCACGGGGTTTACAAGGGGTCAAAGTTTAAACAAAATACCTGTATTTTGAAGACACTGTTGACATTAGACATGTCGAAATTTTGAATGTTTGTTTGTTTGTCGTATGAGGTAGTGCTGGCCTCTGATGCCAGAGTTTGTCAAGCTGCCCGAGGTCCTCTGACATGGCTTAACGACTGCTATTAATCAATTACAGCCGGGACCGACAGCTTAACGTGCCCTTCGAAGCACGGAGCGATGGAAAACCGCACATAACTTAGAAAAGTCATTGGTGCGGAGCCCAGGTTTTAAACACTCCGGGTTCAAAACCGTTGGATTCTAAATTTCACTATAGAACCGTTAGGCCACCATCGCTCTTTTGAATGTACCATGCCGGAACAACGTATATTCTTAACCGCTGAATGTAGAGACTTGATATTTGAAGAGTATGTTTATAAAGAGGTAACAACGTACACCAAAAGAAGTATTTTGAAAAAAACACGTATCACGGTGTTTAAAAGGGGGTCAAAGTTTAAACAAAATACCTGTATTTTGAAGACACTGTTGACATTAGACATGTCGAAATTTTGAATGTAAGCTCCCAGCAGTTAAGAATATGCGTTGGAGCATTTTTAGTAAAGATGTTTTTTTCAGTTTGGCCATAAAGCTAACTGTTAAAGTACTATTTAAAAAAAAACTAATTTTGGCCCCTTCAATTCAAGATGGCGGCTAACGCTCCCACCCCTCAAGGTCAAACACTTGGATTTTTCGTCAGAGTCTAGACCTAAACAACATATTATGTAAAAATCATTACTACACCACCTTTTTCTCTACCTGCTCTATGTGGAGTTCACCATCATTAAAACCTTGGTCAAATATTTCGGCTATTCCACTTATCCCACCCAGCTATCCCACCTGGGAGGGAAAAGTGGATTTTATTTTCCACTATTCCGTCTGGGTGGATCAGTGGAATTAGATTTTCCACTTTTCCACCCCCGTATCCCACCTGGGAGGGAAAAAGGGTTAGTCCAAACTGTTCTACTATTTATTCGACTATAGAAAAGTTTGAACAAAAAAAAACAATGTATTCAACTAAGCTGTATGACATATTTGATCCGAACAAATTGTGTATTGGCCGTCCATGCTGTTCTATGATAGAACATATTGGACAATATAAAAAAAACATTTGTTCTACTGAATAGGTAAGACATGTTACAGTGACAGGTATCGTATCAAAGTGACAGGTGACAAAGTGACAGGAGACAAAGTGACAGGAGACAAAGTGACAGGTGACAAAGTGACAGGAGACAAAGTGACAGGAGACAAAGTGACAGGTGTCAAAGTGACAGGTGTCAAAGCGACAGGTGTCAAAGTGACAGGTGTCAAAGTGACAGGTGTCAAAGTGACAGGTGTCAAAGTGACAGGTGTCAAAGTGACAGGTGTCAAAGTGACAGGTGTCAAAGTGTCAAAGCGACAGGTGTCAAAGTGACAGGTGTCAAAGTGACAGGTGTCAAAGTGACAGGTGTCAAAGTGACAGGTGTCAAAGTGACAGGTGTCAAAGTGACAGGTGTCAAAGTGACAGGTGTCAAAATGACAGGTGTCAAAGTGACAGGTGTGAAAGTGACAGGTGTCAAAGTGACAGATGTGAAAGTGACAGGCGTCAAAGTAACAGGCGTCAAAGTGACAGGCGTCAAAGTGACAGGTGTCATCAAAGTGACAAGTGTCATCAAAATGACAGGTGTCAAAGTGACAGCTGTCAAACTTAAAACGGCTATTACTCGGAACCTATTAATCGTTGACTAGTAGTTTCTTTACAGAAGTGATAGATCTCATCGATATCTTTGTTTTGTATGACAGCTGTCATACTTAAAAGGGCTATAACTCTGAAACTAACGATTCTAGACTATAAGTTTTTTTAACTAAAGTGATAGATCTCATCGACGTCTTCGTTTTGTATGACAGCTGACATACTTAAAAGGGCTATAACTCTGAAACTCACGATTCTAGACTATAAGTTCATTTAACAAAAGTGATAGATCTCATCGACATCTTCGTTTTGGCTGACAGTTGTAAAACTTAAAAGAGCTATAACTCTGAAACTAACGATTCTAGAGTAGTAGTTTATTTACAGAAGTGATAGATTTCATCAATATCTTAAATTTGGATGACAGTTGTCAATCTTAAAAGAGCTATAACTCTGAAACTAACGATTCTAGATTAGTAGTTTATTTACAGAAGTGATAGATTTCATCAACATCTTCATTTTGGATGTCACCTGTCAAACTTAATAGGGCTTTAACGAAACTAGCAATCCTAGACAGGTGGGTTGGTTGGGTGGGATAAGTGGAATAGCCGAAATATTTTTTGTATGAAATGTTTATTTTTGAGTTAATGTGGCTTCAATAGGGTTCAAATGTTAATAAATTCCCGCTTGAATTTTAAAATCTATGCTAGCTTGGTTTGGTGCTCCCTGATGCTAACTCTCCTGGTGTACCTACTGGCGAAACCGTAGGTAAGTGAGATAAAAAGAAACTATTTTATAAATTTTAAATATTTTTTAATATGTACGCAACATAAAACAGTCACATAATTTAAACAATTTTCCATAAAGAAGTTCAAGAATTACTGTCCTCTGCTGGACATATCTGTCAATAAAGAGATACAAGAGATTGGTAACACGACAAGTATCAGTTTTGCCATTTAGCATATATTTATACAGATATGTAGACACTTTACTTGGACTCGATATCACATAATAAATTATCGATACTTGGTACCACAGAAATCCTAATACTGATACTATTTACTTTCTGTGGTATCCACACATGCCTTCGAAATGATTTGTTCCTTTAATATTGTATTGTAAGGCAGCATTCATTTTGTATATAATATTGAAACTTAAATAATTATGTCAAGCGCGGTACACGGGAGTGCAGCCAAAAAGCAAAATACATATTGAAAAGCAAATACCAACAAGATCGAGTCAGTATCGTGCTTTCAGTACGTGACCTGACACGTCACATATTACGTAGTATTTACATTCTCTTTGACGTCACAGGTGAGATGGTTTGACCTGCACTTTGCTAAATACCGACTCGAGTTTGTATATGCTTCTTTCGTCATATCTGAGACCAACCAGTGCCCTTATAACCATTCAGACATCTTGAACTGCTAATTAATGGATATATTTTTGCAATATCATTATAATTACTTAACACTGTAAGTGATTTTATTGTCACGTTACAGTATTAAGTAATTATAATGATGACGTGCACTTTGCTAAATACCGACTTGAGTTTGTATTTGCTTCTTTCGTCAAATCTGAGACCAACCAGTGCCCTTATAACCAGACATCTTGAACTGCTAATTAATGGATATCTTTTTGCAATATCATTATAATTACTTAATACTGTAACGTGATTTTATTGTCACGTTACAGTATTAAGTAATTATAATGATGACGTGCACTTTGCTAAATACCGACTTGAGTTTGTATTTGCTTCTTTCGTCAAATCTGAGACCAACCAGTGCCCTTATAACCATTCAGACATCTTGAACTGCTAATTAATGGATATCTTTTTGCAATATCATTATAATTACTTAATACTGTAACGTGACAATAAAAACATTTACAAAAACTAAAACAAAGATCCCGTGGTTCTTGGTCCTATCCTGCTAACTTCGCTGGAATATTTCCGTAACACTAGAGTCTGTAAGGCGTCTCATTTTCATGTGCCAGTAAGCCCTGAATGAGCAAGTAAGGGAAATTATTGTTTTTCATACTCGAATTTTACCAATCATTTATATATTATAAATATTTATATATATATAAATCTCAAATGTTTTTTTAATTTAAGCTTGGTGCATACATAATCTACGAGTACACATTATTGTTTTCATTTTGCAAAATAAATAAATAATATTATTTCACCCTCATATTTATTCTCTCCTTTATCCGCTCTTATCCGGATAGAAGCGATTGTGTTGAGATTGAGAATATCTACTGATAAGAACGTTATTTCCCTGTTATTAAGTTATATATTTGTACTGACAATAAACATGCATTGAGCTGCTGTGTTCAGTACACAAGTATCGACTCCTAACCAAAACGATAATGAAACTAAGTATTCTTAATTTTCCCTACTTTCTGATACGGAAGTAGAAAGTGATAAACGACTTATTTGCCATGTTTGGTACCTTTGAAACATTTGTCAAAACAGGGAACAGCAGCTAAGCCAATGGAGCCCGAACCTTTACCGTCCACGGTGACCTTAAAACCTTTCAGAGGTTCCTTAGGTTCTTCCTCGGGGTTCAGATTCGGCGGACAAGCACACTCGTTTGCTTTTGGTGGCGCACATTCACAAGCTGTCCTTTTTCGCTTTATACCTTTTCTTAAGTTCCGAGAATAAGTGTCATATAGGTTTAAATACATCAGGGCACCTTCAAAGCTTATCTCTTCTTCTTCTTTAGCAGGTTGCTTCTCTTTTATCTTGAACTTAAAACCAGAGGTAGTTTGGGTCAAGTTTGATTTAATCCTTCTGTTATTATAGTCCATCATGGCACTATCTTCATCTGGTATTACGGGTTCAACCACGGGTTCTGGGCACTCGCACATAACATTTTTTGGTCGTCTGGTGCAGGTGCACTTTTCCTTTTTACCTTTACCTTTCCTGTTGTACTGACAAGCAAAATCATTTACGGGCTTGGGCCCGGTACTCGCTGGGCCCGATTTGGCAAATGAGACTGGTCTTGATCCACATGGCCCTACACAAGCAGAGATAGGAAGTGGTGGTTTAGGTGGGATTCTGGAATCACACAACCCTGCACATGCAGGGACAGGAGGGAGCGCATCACACGAGGTTAAACCAGTAGAACAACCATGCGAAGGAGCGATTCCGACTTTGCGTCGATTATCGAATTGACTACAACGACAGCCGGATGGGCACTTGTGCTTGGCTCGAGTACATGCTGCGCCGGGTTGCTTGACCAAACTCTCTTTTTTGGTTTCGACTTTGCTTTGTTCATGTTGTCTTTTTTCGGGGCTCAGACACTTTACTAGGGTCTTTTTATCGTGGCATTGACAAGGAGGTTTTTGCTTGCCTGCAAAAAGAGACAAATAACCTTAATTTATCTTATACTACATAACTATAAAGGGCGATTTTTTTTACAGGGATATGTATGACTATTATAAACTAGTGGGTCTGTGAGCTGTAGACCTTGCGAGTACATACTTTTTTGCAAACAATCTAGCAGTGCACAGTAGCGCCATCTAGTTACCTTATTGTAAACCTAACATTAATAACCAAGGTGCTCCATCAGTCCCTAAATAGGTAAAGGGCTTATTCCACTGGTAGAAACCTAAAAGTGAGTAATTTACTGCATATTGAGGAGCTTTTCTGCTCATCACGCCGAAGATCCTTGTCGATCTTTACCAAATTTTTATGAAACCAACTTAAAGTTAACTACCTTTCAAATAAAAAAAGAACCGTCGAAATCGGATCTAATAAGGTGGTGATATTCAGTATCCCTCTTTTTGCCTCTTTTGGGGATGTACCCCTCCCCCCGCCCCAATAAAAAATAAAAATCCCCGAACACAAAAAAAAACGTTTAACCTGTATACCAAGTTTTGTCTAGATCGGTTGAGAAGTGCGACCTGTAGAGGAAGGAGAACAGAGATCCGGAAAGCGGGACGTGCGGACAGGCGGACTTCCGGAAATACGAAAGCATTTTTGCCCAAGCTGAAACGGAGACGCTTCGTTCGCGCTTCGCGCTCGCTCGGTCAACTTCTGTATGTACACATTTTTCTAAAGTTGCTACAATTTCATGAAATTCAACAACTTGACCTTATCTTTACTAAAATAATGTATAAAAAAATGGTTGCTTTTCTTGATGTTGAAAGAAAAAAATGCGTTCTAAGCAACAGAATCCAAATAATCGGAAAAAATAACACTGTTTATAGTGTGGTGTGAGGTAGTCCGTGTGTCCTGTATGGTCTGTGGAGGTAGTACTGGCCTCTGGTGACAGAGTGTGTCAGGCTGGCTGCCCTCACTTTCCTTAAATACTACTATTAATAAACAAGACATATAAGATCAAAAACTATGGTCGGGTAAAAAATTGCCTATGTATGACACTCTTGCGATGATGACGAATCGATTGATACCTCGCTTGTCAAAATCGGACCAATAGGAGCGACGCTATGTTGGAATATCCCCATATATAAATATACATTCTCGTACTAACTGCGCCCCGCGGTTTAATCCGCGTGAGGGATGACGATGATTATGATGATGATGATGATGATGATGATGATGATGATGATGAAAGTATCCGTCTATTCCCGTTGTCCCCCAGTGGTGGACATCGGGAAGAAATGAGTTGCACTGTCCCCCCAGTGGTGGATTTCGAAACTAATGTGGCATTGGCATAACTATATATGCATAACTAATGTGGCATAACTATATAACTATTTTATGATTACTGTTTCATGTACATAGTGACAGGTGTCAATATGACAGGCGTCAAAGTGATGAGTGTCAAAGTGACAGATGTCAAAGTGATGAGTGTCAAAGTGACAGATGTTAAAGTGTCAGATGTCAAAGTACTGCAATAACACAAAGTTACAAAGGTAACTTTTAACACACAGAAATGACCACGCAGGCAAAGCCGCTGGCACAGCTAGTTATATATGTAAACTTTCCGTGAAAAAATATCTAACGGATGGTGAAAACCGCATCAAAATACGTTGCGTGGCTTAGAAAGAGTTAGCGCATATACAGATAGAGAGACGCGGAAAGCGACTTTATTTTATACTATGTAGAGATAGAGATAGAGATTATGTAACCCTCGGGAGTGTACCTATAAGGCTTTTTGAAAAATCGATTATTTTTATTTATTTATTTATACTTTATAAAAGTGTACAAACGGCAGACTTAATACTAAAAGCATTATCTATCAGTCAACCAATCAATGCAATATGAGAGAGGTTGTAGGCGTGCAAAAAATAAAATAATAAAATAAGACTTAATAAAAATTGCAAAATATTATTATATTTTTCTGCCTTTGAATCGGTTTAGCAGCGTGACTTTAATTGGATTCGCGTGGCATGTACTTTCCATTACTAAATTGCTCTAGTGGCGTCATAAAGGCACGAAAAAATTGACACGCTTGGTGTTCATACAGGTCAGAGCTGCTCGCGCTGTCTATCGTGGTATGTGGTATCCTATGTGTTATTCCAGTGATCTCCATTCCAAACATTATCAACATCAGTTCAGCTGTTTGAGAGATAAGTATGATGATGTTGATGATGATGACGATGATGATGATGACGATGATGATGATGAAAAGTATCCTATGTGTTTTACCAGGGTATAAACTATCTCTATTACAGATTTCATCAAAATTCGTTCTGTTTTTTGAGATTGAAGTATGATGATGATGATAATGGAAAGTATTCTCTTTTTATTCCAGGGTATAAGCTATCTCCATTTCAAATTTAATCAAAATCAGTCCAGCCGTTATCGCGTGAAAGTTCCCCAAACAGACAACGTTTCACTTTTATATATCGGTGTGTGGATTTGTATATTTTTTTAAATGTTATAAATTAGACTCAAAATGGCAATTGACAAGTTTTCATATTTCATAAGGCAATGAAATTCGAAAACCATTTCGAGATATTGCAACGCTGATCATTACTCTTATTTTCCCAATTTTTTTAGTGCAGTAATCACAAAGATTTTAAGTAATAAATCTCAACCAAGCAGAGTTCGGTGGAATAATAAAATACAGTTGCTTGTAAAGAAAAAATATATTACGCTAGAGCCTGACTTTGACAGTTAAATATATGTTTTTTTTTTTCGAATGTGGTTTCGGTAATCTTGTTCATACCACCGAACTCTGGCAGTTACGTCCTTTTAGAATAAGTTACTTTTCAATAATGAATTTCTCGGAAAATATAGCTATATTGGAAAAAGAAAAAAATACGTATATCTTATTTTTCAATATTCATCATCCTTCAGAGAAAAATTTAAATAGTAATGTTAAAAATTTAAAATGTTTCAATTCTATTGATGTTTTTGTTTATTTTGAGATCATAATTACTAGTTTTTAGGCCAAAAACTTGTAAGTATCCACGGGTAAACTGGAAAAGTTTGATTACTCGCTGTCAGGAACGATTGCCTTGGAATCAAAATAATAACGGTTCTATAGTGCAATGTAGAATCCAATGATACCGGGTTCAAAACCTAGGCTCTGCACCAATGACTTTCTGAGTTATGTGCGGTTTACCATCGCTCCGTGCTTCGGAGGGCACGTTAAGCTGTCGGTCCCGGCTGTTATTGATTAATAGCAGTCGTTAAGCCATTTCAGAGGCCCTCGGGCGGCTTGACAAACTCTGACATCAGAGGCCAGCACTACCTCATACGACAAACAAACAAACATCAAGAGCGTTGGTGCTATACTTTTGCATTTGTTTTTAATATCCTAGAAGAACATAGGTTGCTATTTTTCGCGATAAACTAGTCCGCGCGGACGAAGTCGCGGGCGAAAGCTAGTAATTAATGACACTAAAAATTCCAGGCATTCCCTGAAAGTGCTATCAAGTGACTTATAGTGTATTCTATAATCCTTGCCATATAAGACCAGGGCACTCCCTGACAGCGTTAGCAAATGACGTATAGTGTGTTCTATGATCTTTGCCGTTTATGAACAGGGCACTCCCTGACAGCGTTAGCAAATGACGTATAGTGTATTCTATGATCTTTGCCGTTTTTTTTTTGCCAGGCATTCCCTAGTGATGCGGCTAAGTAATTAATTATTTTACCAAATTAGATCTAAATTCGTACAGTCGTTCAGAAAAAAAATCGCAAATTCGCATTGAAATACAACGTACACCAAAATGTTAAGTTAAATCCTAAGTTATATAATAGTGTAAACCGCATTTCGATCGGTCTAGTAGTGTTTACGTGATGCTCGAACAAACATCTAGACTGACAGACCGACACCATTTTTAAAAATGTTATATTCTGGTTCAGTAGCTTCTTTTAAGTCCCCTAGACCAGGGGTTCCTAAACTTTTATGGTAACGGAACACTCGCCAAATCCCTTCTATTTTGTGGAACCCCAAAACAAAACAAAAAACAAAAAAACACATACACCAAAAGGCATATCCCTTACTTTCTTAAAGGCGTACGAAATGTAGTATCCTCGAAGTCTGTTCATCGAATGGTTATATCCTCGAAGGGTCGTTTCTGCAAATGGTAAATATTGCGAAAATACGTTTGCTCAAACATTCTAATAAACGAGTTATACCGTCTGCATGTTTTATTCCTGTTTGTATTTTTAGCTGTTCTACCTGCAAGCTTTATGTTTTATGTACAAAAACAACAAAAAGTACCAGGACAGCATTTATTTGCTAACAGAAGTCGATGTTTTTTTCAAGTCAAGACTCATTTGGTGGCAATAGATTCAAAGCAAAGAGTAAATTGAACTTGACGACAACAATAGCGTTATTTCTTAATTTTTTATTTTACTGTTTTTGGGTGGATACCGTGACTTAAATTATCCTCAGTAGTGCCAACTTTAACGTAGTAGAGATGTAAAGACGGCGTCGCTCAGCCGTCCGTTGAAGCACCTAGCGCAAATGACTCCAGCCGGAGTACTGCAGGGGGCATCTCTTTGTCACCTTGGTCCACTAGGAACTTGTAATCTTGCTTACCGGTAGATTAATAGGCAGCTCGTTATCTACAAGAACTGCTTGCTGCAATAAGCTGGGATCAACTCGAGATAACGTCCTTTTGATAATAGTCGGACTCAGCAGAAATTGTATGATAGGTGATCCAGCTTATTGGTTCGGCTTTACCTGCTCGTCCTTAAATGATTCCCGGTGCCCTCCGGCTAGGTGGAGCGAAATTATATATTGTAATCATGAAAAATGGCTGGCAGCTAGTGGCAGCTTTAAACTTTCGCTGTATTGTCCATTCGAGAAAACGTTCCTTCGCAATTTTGATCAGCAGAAACGCCCATTCGAGTATGTTACGAGGGGCGTTCAATGTATTCTCGGTATCAGGGTAATATACTAATGATGAGGGTAATTAAATTATGTCATTAGTTTATGACACTCATTGAGGGTATAAATACAAAATTTTATTTGATTGCCGCCATGTTGAAAAAAATCGAGCATCGCGCTGTGATAAAATTCCTCACAAAACAAGGAAAGACTCAAAAAGTAATTCACGAAGAAATGATGGCTGTTTACCAAGATTCTGCCCCTTCATTATCTACAATTCAGAAGTTGTCAAGTGAATTTAAACGGGGTAGAGAGAGTATTGAAGACGACCCTCGTGCCGGTGGGCCGGTTAGTGCCGCTACTGATGAAAACGTAAAAATTGTTGAGAAACTTGTACTCGAAGATGCCCGTGTGAGAGTGAAAATATTAGCAGAAAGAACCAAGCTATCCGTGAGTAGGGGGTGAGTGAGGGTGACTTCCATTGCCCGCTGACTCCCATTACCCTACTCTACCATTCACACTATCCTTCATGACCATCTGAATTTGTCAAAGGTCAGTACAAGATAGGTGCCGCGAATGCTCACAGCGCTTCAGAAACAAGCGCGAGTTGATTGTTGCAAGGAGTTTTTGGAGCTCTGTGGTGAAAATCCGCAAAGTATTTATGATCGGATTGTTACTGGTGATGAAACGTGGGTTCATCACTATGATCCTGAGAGGAAGCAGGAGTCTATGCAGTGGCATAAAAAAAGAACAGCCCCACTGAATAAGTTCAAAGTCTGCCCATCCGCCGGAAAGCTCATGGCCACAGTGTTTTGGGATTCCAAGGGAATCCTATTAATTGAGTACACAAAAAAAGGTGAGAGTATTACTGGCGCAACTTACTAACACCCTGCGCAATTTAAAGTGTTCGATGAATAGACGTCGAGGAAAAGACCTTCGCAGTATCGGCATTCGGAGTTGACTACGTACGTATCCCACATCAAATTGATTACATATGAAAGACACTGCAATTTAACTATGAACAAAATTTATTTCTCACTAAAACTTTTAATGTGATAATTGAATTGTTTCACTGTTTTATTAATAATTGCTTTATAGTACGATAGGTCTTATGTCCGAAAGTGCACACTCACGTCCGGGATTGCATCCAATCACGACCTGTTTTTTTTTGTACGAGTATAAAGGGAGCGAAGTTAAGACAGCTCTTTTGGCTACTTCAGGGTATTCACCCCTAAAACCAATCCAAAAATCTTTCACAGTTACATACTTTAATGTGTGTTGCAAATGTGTGTATAAAAACTGAATGTAAATTGAGTGGATGAACTCTGAAGATCTATGAATGCTTCGTAATCTAGGATAGTTAGCATCGCAGGTTGACTTCTGATGATAAATAGATTTTGTACCCATTCAATATCAATTTCACTATCCTGAATGTAATCTGACAAAGATTAAGGAGATTTACCAAGAGACGTAACCACCGCACCCGCACCGTGGCGCCCGTAGGCTAGGCCGAATTCTCACTACCTACCTACTTACTTATCAGTAATGGGTTCTTCTCATCTCATATTTTGCACTATTTCAAAATAATATTTGTTAGGTATTGTGGTATTATTTAACAGACAAAAATAAATAATTTCGCGGAACCCTGGTGACTTTTCCACTTACACCCACTTTAGGAATCGCTGCCCTAGACCATTTTTAGGTCCATACGTCCTAATAAAAACAAAACCCTTATCTAGGATCACACTTGTGTCTGTCTGTCCGTCTGTCACAGCCAATTTGCTCCGAATCTACTGGGCCGATTATATTAAAATTTGGTGCACATATGAGATTATCTGTGAAAACACGGATGTTTAACGTAAATAAATTATATTTGAATATGGTGGTCACTTAGGGGGGGGGGGGGGGGGGGGGGGAAGAGAAGGGGGGGAAGAGAAGGGGGGGGAAGAGAAGGGGGGAGCAAATAGTAAAAAAATAAATATATATGCGAACAAGGGTGTGTCCGGGTGTGGGTGCGATCGAAGCGTCTCCGTTTCAGCTTGGGCAAAAATGATTTCGTATGTCTGGTGATTCTCCTCCACAGGTTGCATTTCACAACCGATTCTCGTGAAATTTTGTGAGGTTCGATAATTATATGTCTTTTTTTGTGAGTTTTTTTTATTTGCTCTTTGTACATTTATTCAGTTTTAAGCAATGCAAAGACAGACTCGCGAGGTCTACAGCTCACAGAGCCATTAGTTTTAAATATATAGCTAAAAAGTTATATAAAAAAAAAAGGAAAACAATATTTTTTGTGCATCATCCATGGTTATTGTGTTTTACTCATCAAGCCCTTTTCAGTTACTAAGGGGTTACTGTGGCGGCATTTAAGTAATCGTGCATTGTCACGAGCACCAAAATTTGGCCAAATTTCGGCCCGATAGCTTTAGTGGAAGTGGGTTAAATATTGATTGCAAAATTCCAGGACATACATACATACAAGAGAAGTTAAATAAAAGATTTTAAAAATTGAGGAATATTCCCTCCATAGGTTGCTGTCGAATGTCTTATGAAATTTAGGTGCTTTTTACCATACTGCGCAACGCAATGGCCCGGTAATGAGTTTATCAGCCTATGTCACAGAATAAATAATAGTATAAGCCTATGTACGAGTATGTATGTCTGTTCCTTTCTGGCACTATATAGACCTAACGCGTGGACTGATTTTGATGATTCTTAACGTCAATCGATTTGTCTTAATCTTGCGAGTGCTACTAGAGACATGACTGCAATCAAAATTCAATATGGCGACAACTAGAAGCCTTAGAGTGAAAAAAAAAACTGGAAGTCGACGAAGTCAAGTGGGGTAACGAATTAAAGCTAAGTACAATAACGATTTAAAGGTAAGTATGTATGTCTGTTCCTTTGTGGCACTATATAGACCAAACGCTTGGACTGATTTTAATATTTCTTACGTCAATAGATTTTTCTTAATCTTGCGAGTGCTACTAAAGACATGACTGCAATCAAAATTCTATATGGCGACAACTAGACGCCATATTGTGAAAAAAAAAAACTGGAAGTCGACGAAGTCAAGTGGGGTAACGAATTAAAGCTAAGTATAATAACGATTTAAAGGTAAGTATGTATGTCTGTTCCTTTGTGGCACTATATAGACCAAACGCTTGGACTGATTTTAATATTTCTTACGTCTATAGATTTTTCTTAATCTTGCGAGTGCTACTAGAGACATGACTGCAATCAAAATTCAATTTGGCGACAACTAGACGCCATATTGTGAAAAATAAAAAAAAGGAAAGTCAATGTCAAGTGTATCATTGAATAGGTATTTGAAAATCATCTTTAGTTTATTTTATCATTTTTCGTTTCAAATGACCATTTATGATCTATAACGATTCTCACTAAATCAAGATAAATAAAAAAAAAACATATTGCGAATCAAATTAAAAAGTTAAAAAGAGGCAAACGAACTTTAGATTTTTTATTTTGAAATGTAACATGCATTTAATTTCTGCTTTAACGGGATGAGCGTGGCGAGCTAACTCTTCATGCCTACGACTGCATCTTATACGAGTATTTCAAAATCAAAAATCTAAAGGTTTTGGCCTCATTTTAGTTTGATTCACAGTATGGTTTTTTGTTTTATATCATAATTTATTTTTATTATGTACCTGCAGTACCTCCTGCGGGTCGATTACAAACAGGGCCGAGCGGGCATGGGCACAGTCGCGTTTTCGATACCAGTTCGGTTTCCCTGTGAGGACTGCCATGTCCCGCGCCATCCAATCCCTCTGAAAATGAGTCAAATTAAAGCACGTCGAGTGCGGGCATGCAAAGAAGGAAGTCGAGTTTGAGGCTCTTACGAATATTATATTAGAGTCTAAATTCAAACTATTTTTTTTTAAAGTCAGTGTATATAGTAAATTATACCTACTGACTTCAAATACTAGAAATATTGAGAAAAAAATGATAAAAGAGGTCTGTGCTACGCCCAAACCGACTTAAGTACGTAAGTACGCAAATACAAGGCACATTATCTTTTAAGATTTTAGAATTTGAAGGTTTTTTTGAAAATTCGTTTTTATGTTGCTTTTTAGTTTCGTTAAAGTAGGTATAATAAAATTATGTAGGTACTTAATTCCGTTCGCTAAGAAGAAAGCCATACTGGAACTATTATATATATATATATATATATATATATATATATAAACTACTGGACCGATTTCGATGCGGTTTTCACTGTTGGATAGCTTAAGGTTTGACTTTAAAACTGGGGTACATGGTATCTCAATCCGATGAGTAGAAAGCCGAGCAATCGATAAAAATATTTTTGACGGCTGTAGAAATATTGATCACATGTTGGTATATTGGTATTTTGGGTCCTGGTACATATAGTACTTTTAACATAGAGAAAAGACCACGCATGCGAAGCCACGGGCATCAGCTAGTACATATAATAAAGCAATAGAACGAAAAAACTGTACAAGGGAGATAATTGAACAAAAAAATGTCTAGGGTACATAAAATAAGCTACTGAACAAGAATAAAACATTTTTAAAAATCGTGTCTGTTTGTTTTTGTTCGCACATCACGTAAAAACTACTGGACTATTTGCGATGCGGTTTTCACTGTTGGATAGCTCGGGGTTTGACTCACAAACTGGTGTACTTGGTATCTCAAACAGATGAGAAGAAGCCGAGCAATCGATAAAAACTTTTTGACGTTGAGGGAATTTTGATCAAATATTAGTATATTGGACAACAAACAAACAAACAAAAACAAAAAGAACAAACAATAAACAAACAAAAAAAAAACAAACAAACAAAACAAACAATAGAAAAACAAAAAAAATCGGCCAACCGGTCGTCATACACTTAGTATTATATATATCACGGGTTGCAATCCCGCAAGGTGCAATCATTAGAATGATCAGTAGAAATGTTTTGTTTCCGAGTCATGGATGTAATATTCGTATCTCTGTATGTTTATCCGTTGTTTAGTCCCATAGACAGGGTATCCTAGTTTGGGGCTAGGTAATTGGTATGAAATGTCTCGAATATAATTACTCGTACTTATATCATAAAATATCTAAAGTTCTCGAATGGCGGAAATAAAGGTTCTCAAATGGCGACCACGGAACGTAAGATAGAGCGTAAGACAGCCCCCCACGAAGTGGATTAACGACCTGGGCCCTTATTCGCTATGACCACACAGACTCGTAACGCGTCGCGTTGCGATATCTTCGTGGAATTTCTCGTGAATTGTCGTAATGACTTTACACGATTTCTGCAAGGAATTTCTCGTAACTTAGCGAATCGCGGCAAGTTGCTGGATGCAAGAAGCTAGACGAGGCGTTCTACGGGAGAGACCTATGTTCAGCAGTGGACGGCTTCTGGCTGATGACGATAAATATCCGCTGGTATAGGTACTTACTGATTGTTCGTCTTGTTGTACGACTGCCCAAAAAAGGAGTGTAATGCTTTCAGGGTTCTTGTATGTTTGTATGTATGTATGTATTGTATGTATGTATGTGAGTTTCTTTATTCCAACACTAGCGACCCGCCCTGGCTTCGCACGGGTAGATATATAGAAAGATAAAATTAGTATGTACTTTATTTGGATAAATAGAACAACAACAATTTCTTACACAAAATGTTTACCTATGTTTATAGATATTATACTCACGTACCATTTCGTCTATTGTATTATTCTGTTTAACGCAAGGAGGTTGAATTACGGTTACTATTTCGTGTAGTATTAGAATAGAGCATTTCCTACGTCAATGATTAATAGATGTTCTGTGATTTCGTTTCCATGGCAACGTTCCATGTACAAAGACCCGTATCTCCTTCTTAGTTTGTGATCTTACGTAGTATTTATATACTCTTTGGTTTGTGATACAAAGTAACCGAGTTTTTTTTGCAAAATTTAATACCTCGCGTTTCATTATTGCAATTTTCGAAGGGAACTCTATTTTTTTGAACATTCAAGTCCTGCTAGTATTACTCGCTGATAATTTAGCTTTCTTTATGTGAAAGAATTTTTAAAATCAAGTCTGTATTTTTTGAGTTTATCCATTACAAACAAACAAGTAAAGCTTTCCTCTTTATAATATTAATAATAAATGTCTGAACAGATTCACATCTATGGGGTATCGTTAGAATCCTTACATCATCCCGAGTAACAGGCTTTATTTATATTTCAATTTGACTGCAGTATTGCTCCATTTACAAAAGTGAAAATAATACTTAGATTTTTACAATATGGGTATCAAATTGAAGGCCTTGATGAGCACACTCCAACATTATATAATTTATTGGCATAACAACTTTTTAGTTCGATTTTTGGCAGGGCAGTTGTATTTTTTCTCTTACTTTGATGATGTACATGTTACTTACATTGACAGGGTCCAACGGCGGGCTTGGTAGTTACCTGTTTTATCATGCGATGGTAAAATTCTTAGCGTGGTTCCTTTTGAGGATTGCCTAATAGGACAGATGGGTTCCGAACTGGTTTTCTTGCAATCGCATCCCCTTTTACCTTCTTTATCGGAACACGTACACTTTACTGTCTCATTACGGTCCTTGGGCGTTTCTGGTTTGGTTTCCTTCCCAGGCCATCCGTGATCAATTGGCGGACCTGACAAAAATCGTTTTGCCTTGTTTAAAATGCTTAAAATGCATTTTAGGGGTTATTTTTACCCGACTGCGGAGAGTTATGTTTTTGGGCTGTGTGTATGTATGTAAGTTATTTTGTCTCAGCCTACAGCTTATACAAATTGATGGATTTTGATAAATGAGGTATCAGTGGATTCATCATAATCACGAGAGTGACATAAGATATAAGTGTGAAGAAAAGTAATATGGCGGCTTACAGCTGCCATATTGTATTTCGGACGGATCAGAAAAATACCAAACCTATCGAGTTATGTATCAAAAAGAAGGTATTTAAAAGACCATTCCAAAAATATTTAATTATCAATACTTATAATAAAACTGTAACGGGTCCAATTCTGTACATTGAAGATATTTTGAAATTTTTTTTTGGACCTTACTCTGGATTCGATACAGAAGCCAAAACAGTATTTTTGTCATTTGTGTCTGTCTATATCTTGGCTAGGCATCACGCCGAAACTACTGAATGAATTTAAATGAAACTTGGTATGATTTGAGTTTTCTAAAACCTTTGAACCCTTTCATCCCGAAAAATGAAAGGGTTCCCGCAGGATTGGGGTTAAAAGTTATTTCAAAAAACACTTACCACTCTGAAACTACTAGACGGATTTATATGCAACTTGGCACAATCATAGTTTATATGATGAGTTAAAATTAAGGATACTTTTTATCCCGAAAACATAAATAGTTCCTGCGGGATAATGTCCCAAATTCTGTAAATTAAAGATATTTTGTTTTTTTTTTGGGGGCCGTTCTATATTCAATACTAAAGCCAAAACTGTATTTTTTTAAATGAAATTTGGTATGATTTGAGTTCATACTTTGAGGTAGGACATAGGATACTTTTCATCCCGGAAAATTATAGGGTTCCAGCAGGATAGGCGTTGATAGTTATTTAAAAGAACACGTATCACGCTGAAACTACTTGACGGATTTTGTTGAAACTTGGCACAGTCATATTTTATATAATGGGTAAAAATGGAGGATACTTTTTATCCCGAAAAATAAAGTGTTCCTTCGGGATAATGTCCAAAATTCTGTAGATTGAAGATATTAGGTTTTTTTTGGAGGACGTTCTATGTTCAATACTAAAGCCAACACTGTATTTTTTTTGTCCGTCTGTCTGTCTGTACGTTGGCAGCGCACGCCGTAAATACTTAATGAATTCAAATGAAATTTGGTATGGTTTGTGTTCACACTTCGAGATATGTCATTGGATACTTTTCATCCCGAAAAAATTAAGTGTTGCTGCAGGATAAGGGTGGAAAATTATTTAAAAGAACACTTAGCACACTGAAACTATTGGACGGATGTTGATGCAACTTGGCACAGACATAGTTTATAAGAAGAAAATTATGGATACATTTTGTCCCGAATAAATAAAGGGTTCCTGTGGGATATGGATCCAAATTCTGTACATTAAAGATATAGTGTTTTTTTTTATGTTACTCTATTCTATTATGAAGCCTAAACTGTACGATTTTTCATTTTTGTCTGTATGTATATAAGTCTGTATCTTAGCCGCGCATCACGCCGCCGGAACTACTGGATGAATTCAAAAGAAACTTGGTATGATTTGAGTTCGTACTACGAGGTAGGACATATGATACTTTACATATCGAAAAATTTATGGGTATATATATTATTTAGGGGTTGAAACTTATATAAAAGAACACGTACCACGCTGAAAGTAACGGGTTTTGATGCAACTTGGCACTGTCTTAAGTTATATGATGGGTTAAAATTGAGGACACGTTTTATCCCGAATATGTAAAGGGTTTCTGCGGGATATGGGTCCAAAGTTATGTTAATATTTAAGCAATAAATAATATTTTTTGGATGGTTCTCTATATTCGATACTGACGCCAAACTGTTTTACTTTTTAATTTTGTCTGTCTGTTTGTCCGTATCTTAACCGCGCATCGCACCCAAACTTCTAAATGAATTCAAATGAAAAAAATGCTCTTGGTCACTTAATAAAGGTATTGAACAATATTTTTTTTTGTTAATCGTGTGTTTATTGTTTGTCTATATGTTTGTTTGTTCACGCATCACGTAAAAACTACGCGACCGATTGCAATGCGGTTTTCAGTGTTAGATAGCTTACGGTTTGATTTAAAAACTGATGTAATTGGTATTTCAATCCGGTGAGTTAGAAGCCGATCAATTAATAAAGTATTTTTGACGGCTGAAGAAATTTTGATCAAATGTTGGTATATTGGTCCTGGAATAGCACATTATGGTACTTTGAACCTAAAGAAAAGAACACGCGTGTGAAGCTGCGGGTATAGCTAGTATTACCTAAAAGTTTAAAATAAAAAACATACTAGCCGATTGCGAAAAAACTAATAGTGGCAAATAAGTTATTCTTCTTTGATCCCGCTAGAAAGTAGCGAAATATCCCTCATGTCTCCCAATTTTGAAATAATTAAATGATTCACACTAACAATACCGGAGTAGGTATTACACTATTGGGAAGTATGAGGGGTAGATCTTAAGGTTCTAGCTGATCCCGTCAATGGAGAAAAGCATGATTGCCTCTTTTTAGTTATGTTTGCAGTCGGTTTTTTAATAATAATTTAGTTTTTTTTCTGTAATTGCTGTTAGTTTTTTTTATAATAATTTCTATCATTATTGCGTATAAAAGGAGTGTAGTATACTGGATGAATGAATGATGATGATGAATGATGTGCCATCAGTACCTACTAGCTGCCTGCCATCTGAGTTCACCTTTGTCAAGTTGAAAAGCCATGATAAGATACGGTTTTCAACTAACACCCTAGCAGTTATAAGTTCTGTGCCTTGTTTGCATTCTAAGAAGAAAGTTCCATCTCCCTGTTGTGCTGAGTGCGGGGTTGTTGAGGATGATGAAAGCTATAGAATACAGCGGTACTTCAGGTGGTAATTGTGGTAACATAGGTATTAGATGGTAAAATAGGGATGTAAGGGAGTTCGAACACCACCTCAGTACTCCAAGTCAACCTCACCTGCCCGTGGTACATCCTGCCGAATAACGGACGAGACTCTGATGACCGACAAATGGCGGTATAACCATTCAGAATTGGCGCAGTTAAAATTGTACAGACCGGCAACGGGCAGCAGCGTCATCGGTGCAAGAAATTGCGCTCTGCGATCGCCAATCCGCCTGCCCAGCGTGGCGTTTATGGGCATAAACCTCACAAAATATGATAAGCACGAATAAAATACGGCCCCAGTTCCCGACCACGGCGGAGGTCATGATGACGGCAGGGCGGGGGGTGCTAAGCATTTCCCGGGCTACAGAAGGCTGCCAAAACCGACTGACTCTGGCAACGTTTAACGGGAGCACTTTACGGCTTGACGAACATCTGGCACAACTGGAAGAGGACACATTCTTGGGTTATGTGAAGTCCGAAGAGAGGGAGAAAACACCGTTACCTTAGAGTCGGGCCATCTTATGTATTTCAGAGGAGATCATCAATCCCAAGGTGGTGTCGGGTTCCTAGTCAACAAGGTCGTCTCTGACAACATTGTAGAAATCTCCAGTGTGTCGACAAAGGTTGCGTACCTTGTTATGAAATTAAACGAGAGGTACAGTCTCAAGATTATTCAAGTGTACTCTCCGAATTCGTCACACTTGGATGATGAAGTAGAGGATATGTACGAGGACATATCCAAAGCCTTGCGCAATACCTCCAAGGGTCACTTCAATGCTATCATGGCGGACTTCAACGCCAAAGTGGGAGTACAGATACACAGCGAGTCGGTAGCAGGACAACACGGATTTGGCTGCAGAAATCCCAAATGCTAGTCAACTACCTGGAGAAAAAAGGGCTGTTTTTAATGAACTCATTCTTCAAGAAGCAGCCCAATCGGAAGTGGACCTGGCAAAGCCCCGATGGTGTGACGAAAAATTAGATTGACTTCATCATATTCAGAGATGTCTATGGTCACTAGATTTAAAACCGGGAATGATCACGGACTTGTCTGAGGCACTCTGGATATTGATAACAAGCTTAAAAGTCTGCGTTTGATGAAGTCCACGCTCCAACCTAAGATGTTCCATACCGTTGTTGGATCTGAAACATTCAAGTTGAAACTGGAGAATCAGTTCGCTGCCTTGGAAACCACAATTGACGTTGACGTTGGCAAGGAACTTGACCAAGTGGTAGGAATCCAGAGGGACGAGGGAACGAAGTTCTGTGAGATGTGGTGTTCAGGCAGGAAATCAAAACTTTCCGGTAATCTCTGCAGCTCATTGAGAAACGACGCGAAGATCCATCTTTCACTTCTTCAGAATAGTGGGTTTTGAATAAATAAATCACAAAGCTGATAAAGCGGGACCTCCTATGCTCCAATACAAGCGCTATAGAAGAAGCGATTGAGTGAATTTGGGGGTCAAAAGTCTTTGTACTACAGCTCAGTTGAAGCCACCTGATGAAGTTGACTACATCAAGCGGGAACGTTGTCGTTTCTAAGCAAGAGATTCTGGCGGAAGTTGAAGATTTCTATGGCCAGCTGTACGAATCGCACGCGTCGCTACAAACCACACCTCGAGGATTGCAGGGCCACTCTGACCTGCCACTATACCGAAGAGCTGCTAGAAGTTAGCCTTGACGAAATCGAGAAATCGAGATGGCTCTTAGACAGCTCAAAAATAGAAAAGCCCCGGATGAGGACGAAATTACTATGGAGCTCCTAAAGGCCGGAGATACTCCAACGCTTAAAGAACTTCAGCGTACCTTTAATACTTTCCTCTTCTCTGGGAGAACTCCAAAGGCATTGAACAGGACTGTGATTGTTCTAGTTTTAAAAAAAGGGGACAAGACGCTTTTGAAAAACTATCGGCCTATTTCGCTCGTGAGCTATGTCTACAAGCTGTTTTCGAGAGTCATCACGAATTGTCTTGCGCAAAGATTCGACGAATTTCAGCTAACAAAGCAGGCCGGTTTCGGGGAGGATACGGCACCATAGACCACATTCACACAGTGCGGCAGATTATACAGAAGTCCGAAGAGTATAATCAGCCCCTGTGCCTAGCGTTAGTGGACTATGAGACAGCCTTTGATTCTATCGAGACTTGGTCTGTTTTGGAGTCCCTGCAACAATGCCAAGTTGATTGGCGGTATATCCAAGTATTGAGATGTCTGTATGACGCCGCAACAATGACCGTCCAAGTACAGAACCAGCAGACTAAGGAAAAATAAGCTGAAGCTAAAGTAAGCTGGCAGTGGGCTTGTCATATTTTGTAGAAGGAATTACAACCCCAAGGTAGACCGCGTTCTTGACTGGAGACTGTGACACGGCAAACGTAGTCTAGAGCACCCTCGGCTGGCAGCAGTTGGAAAACAAAAGCCGAAGATCGGGCTCAGTGGCGTGCTTTAGGAGAGGCCTAAAACCAGCAGTGGACTGATACGTGCTAAAGATGATGAGGTATTGTTAGATGTTGAAACACATAGGATACTTTTATCCATGAAAAAATTAACACGCGGGCAAAGCCGCGGGGCGCAGCTAGTTAAAAGATCATCCGCAATTTAAGGCGAAATTGCTTTAGAAACTGTTTTGAAACACATGGTCTTACTGGATTATAGTTCTATCATTAAAACCAGAGAAAAAAGAAGTCGCTTAAATAAATCGTGGAATATAGCGACGATGAGCCGATTTTACTTATGTTATACGAGTACACTTACCTAGTGAAGGGCAAAATCTTGGGCTGCCAGTATTATTCTGATTGTTCGGCATGTTACATTTACAGGGAAAAGTGGTGAGAGTACTGGGTGCTGGGTCACCACCATGCGAGGGTGCGATTCCGACCTTGAGTCCATTCGCGGAGAGACTACAAGGGGCACTGGGCGGGCACTCTAGCATGGGCGTTGCAGGTTTGATGTCTTGGCTCTTCCCTTTATCTTTACCCTTACTTTTTTTTTCTTTGAGGGTATTCTTAGTCTTTTCTTTCTTGACTGCAAAATAAAAAAAACACGTAGGCACCTCAGAAAAACTAAAGAGGTAACTAATTTAAATTTTCAAAACGGCTATAGCGTACGAGCAAACAATTAACTCAATCAATCTCAACCAAACAACTTCAGGGAGTTGATTGTTACCTCAAAGACACACTGTGTACCCGGCCGTATTTGCCGTTCTCGTGCCTAGTAGCTCTTTTGATATCTAAAAATATCTCAGAAAAATGGACCAAAATGCAAAATAAATCACTTTTGAATCCAAACATATAGGTCTCATGTTTGGTTCTATTAAACTGCGTATGATAAAATCCCAACGACAACGACATTACCTAACAACAGTCGCTTTTGTTTTAGTGTTATTGTATTCTTGAGTTTGTAACATTATAATAACTTTGATAATCTGGCTAGGACTCACTTTTAGTGCCGAAATATCGATCTAGGTTTCGCGCGTACTCGACGCTTTTCATCAGGAGTTAATGTGGAGAGAGAGAGTTGGATACGCTCGAAACATAGTTAGGCATTTCGCAAATCGTGAGGCCTGAGATCTAGCTGGTTATATTCACAATCAAATTATTATAGTTTTCACAGATCTAGTTAAAGGGAGGAAGATACGGCACGCTAAACAAAAACTGGACAAGATATAACTACAGGCCAACAAACTCACACAGCTACATTCCCACCGTCATGCTTCATGTGCATCAACAACAAAAATGGGAGACACGCATGGACTACTGCGCGAATGAGAATCACTGCTAATACGTGCTACACTAACGCCACTCCGATTCTGATAAGGCTAAAGAAGGCCAATAGCGTGCATTGCACCTAATTTATGCGGGCCACGACAGTGGATCTGGTACCTAATCTACCCACTTTTAATTAGATCTATGTATGTATAGTCGCTTAAATTATGCTTTCAATGTCATAATGATGAGGCGTTTCTAAGTATCTTACACACTTACCAGGTGGCAGGAGCACTGCCCATCTGCTGGACATGCTGGATTTTAGCTCCATAAATCGTGAGCCTAGCCATTTATGTTCACAATCAAATTATTATAGTTCACAGATCTAGTTAAAGGGAGGATACGGCACGCTAAATAAAAACTGGACTAGATATAATTACAGGCCAACACACCCACACAGCTACATTCCCACCGTCATACTTCATGTGCATCAACAACAAAGATGGAAAACACACACGGACTGCTGTGCAAACGAGAATCACTGCTAATAAGTCCTACACAAATGCCACTCCGATTCTAACTAATGACAAAGAAGGCCAATAGTGTGCGTTGTACCTAATGTATGCTGTCGACGCCCTAGGACCTGGTACCTAATATTCCCACTTTTAATTAGATCTATGACATAATCGGTAAAATTATGCTTTCAATGTCATGATGGTGAGGCGTTTGTGGTGGTGGTGGTGGTGGTGGGTTGTTCATATTGCTCTTACATTGACAAGTCCCAACGGAGGGCGTAATCAACTGGCAGGAACACTGCTCATCTGCTGGACATGCTGGATTTTCAGCACCACTTACATGGCGTGGCGAAATTTGCGTACTGATATTTGCCGGCAAAAATAATTTTGGAATTGGTTCTTTCATTCCTACCATCTTGACATCTACATATTTACAGTGATCTGTAAGGAATAATGGACTAAATAAAACTTTATCCTCGTAGGAAGTCAAACGTTAAGGTATCAATAAGGTAGGTGGTATTGATTGCATTGTTACCTAGCTCAGCTGTCTGACCTGCAGTCTTATGCTTTTTTAGATCAAAAGAAACTTCGCGCCCTTCGAGCTTCTGCGCCTGGTTACTTGTATTGCGTTCATCATGAGACAGAGGTTTCTTCAGCGGACAGTATGAAAGTCTGTTCTGTGAAGTATACGTGCCGATAACTCGATGGGTCATTACGGCTTCCTTATTGTCTATCTGATTAGCTTTGTTTTCTGTCATTATTTTATTCCGTCTTGGTTGAGAATTTTTGCTTGCTCTGTGTCTTCCTTTTTTATCGATTTCTCGATAACGGTTTTGGTAATTAAAAGGTTTTGGTTGGTTATTTCTGTTACGTTTGCCTTTAGTTACAAATTTAAATCCTTCGGGTCTCCAGTTCTCTAATTAAACGAAAGAAATAGTTATTCTTTGAGGCTCTTATCCCTTGGAAGACGAGGCGGTCTTTGGCGTAGGCGCTTAGTGCCGCAGGTAACATCTTTCATCAATGTTCCTGCAGGAACTCAAAGCAATAATAAGAATAATTAATTTAGTAATAATAGTATTACTTATTGCTCGCTAGATTCATATATAATGAGGCTTGACCAGAAGCTCGTGGTATGTGCTTCTGGTCAAAAAATTACTAGACCAAATTGAAATGCAGTTTTCACTGTTGGATAGCTATGGACTATCGCATATCGGGTTTACTTTGTATCTCAATCCGATAGGTAGAAGCCGAGTAATCGAAAAATAAATATATGATGAAATTTAAAATATTGTACTCTAAAGGTACCTATTTTTGGTCTTTGAATAATACGTAAAGTAGTTGTAGCGGAACTTTGTGGTTGTGAAGTTAGGCTCTGTGAACGATTGCGCATGTACTGTTGTGAGGATAAAACAGCAAGCATAAAGTAAGAGTGAGATAGAATATGCGAAATACTTAAGCGACTGACCTTCAACATTGGTATTGCGTCTGGAAATAGCAGTTTGCGCAGCGATTTGCAGACAACTTCCGAGACAAAGAGATCCGCTGCGACTACTGTAGGTACTTTTACAAAGCCGTGGGCACATTTAGTTTACAGTAAATACTTAGAATTTGAATTTAACATAGGTAACATTGAGCGATAATGCTTACTTTTGCCTTCAGCAAAATCATTTCTGAAATAGTTTTCGGACAGACGGATGCATATAGTAGAACTAGTAGTTTCAGATAGGCTGCCATTTTCATCGGAAGTGGGCAAAATTACAAATAAAGATGAATCATTAGGAAATTGCTCCTTTGCAATAACTTCATCAAGGATTTTGTTAATATCGTGATCACTGTTCAAATAATTTATTACGACGGTAGGTTTGTGTTCATGCTTGGTATTTCCTTTGAGCTCAGTGTTGGTAAGGTTGGGTTGAGATAGCCTAAATACAAAAAAATCTCTGACATCTTTTCTCGTCGATGGCTGCGTTGTAGGAACTTTTAATTCATCGTTCGATATGTGATGACCGGATTCTGAGTACTCGCTGTAAAAATGAATGATTGGTTAAAAACGCATATCAACCCAAAAGCGCATGACTGAGTAGGTTCCTGCGGTAGTGGGGCGGTGCGGGAGATAAATGTCACTTGTCACTTATTTTACCCCAGTTTGTACGCAGTTTTATGCGCAACCACTGTAGTAGTTCTCCGTGGAACCACCGCTATGAAGTTAACTGTTGTGAGTTGTGTACGGAGTAAGGTAAGTACGGAGCCTGTTCCGCTCGCAATCGAAGTATAAAAACTTCTTCTATCTATCTATATTTATACTAAAGCAATAAGAACGAAAATGTCTGTACCAAGATAATTTAAAAATAATTTAAAAAATGGTCTAGGGTACTTAAAATAAGATACTGAAAGAAACTAACGAAATAAACTAAACTACTGATAAGAATATAACATTTTTTAAATCGTGTTTGTCTGTTTGTGTGTTCGTTTTTCTGTATTTTTGTTCGCGCATCATGTAAAAACTACTGGATCAACTGCAATGCGGTTCTTCACTGGTAGATATAGATAGCTTAGGGTTTGACTTAAAAACTGGGGTACAGATATTCTGTTTCACGAAGTCCGTTTGACTATGAATGTTGTAAGGTCTGTACGTGCACACTGTTTTAGTGTGCGTAACCTCGGGAGCGCTCAGTCACGATCGCGACGCGGTCAGAGTCACTAGTGTTTTGTTTCCGCGCTAAAAAATTCAAAGAGTAACGTCAGCATGGCAAGTAAACGCAGAAAAGTTGTCCACAGTGAGGTAACATTTTTTTTAACTATTGTTACTACTTTTTGTGTGCTATTAAGAGTTTATCTATCTAATATTATGAAACTTGTTACTTAAATAGGTATTTCGATTTGGTTTTGTTCTAGGGTCGAAGCATGATAGCTAGCGTTTATCATTTCCTGCGAGAAGAGTATGAATTCACAAAATCAGTTGCGGAACCTAACTGTGATTTGTCTCATTTACGAGATATTACAAGGCGTACAGCTGAGGCTACAGGTGTTTCTATGAAAACTGTTCAACGGATATTAAAAGAAGAGAAGGAATTGCCATCCTGCTCATCAAATTTCACTTCTCCTATGAAGAAAAGAAGAAAGCGGGATAGTAAGATAGAAATAGATAATTTTACAGCCGATGTTGTTCGCAAGTACTATACAAAATTTCCATGTCATCCATAAAGAAATTCCAACGTTGGCTAAGTTAAAAACTGTATTAAATGAAAAAATTGGTTTTGATGGTTGTATCGAAACTGTTCGTCAATTGTTACTGAAGTTAGGTTACAAGTGGCGTAAAACAGAGAATAACCGTAAAGTTTTGACGGAGCGTCATGATATACAAATGTGGCGTTTAAAATTTTTGAAGAAGATGTCAGAATATCGCAGTCAAGGTCGCCCAATTGTGTACACCGATGAAAGTTATGTCCTTTCAACACACGTGCGAAACAACACCTGGGCACAAAATAAAGAGAGTACACCATTCTTAAAAAAAATTAGCACAGGCACTCGCTTTATATTAGTGCATGCGGGTACAAAGGATGGATTTATTGAAAATGCTTCATTGATTTATAAAGCCAACTCAACAGCTGGCGATTACCATTCTAATATGAGCTACGATAATTATGTTAAATGGCTAAACGAAAAACTTTTACCCAATTTATCCCCACGCTCTGTCATTGTCTTAGACAATGCTTCATATCACAACACACGGACTGAAAAACTACCGACGTCGGCTACAAAGAAAGCAGACATGCAGCAATGGCTCAGGGATAAGGGTATAGCATTTGAGCAATCTCTCCTTAAATTGGAATTGTACGATATTATAAAAAAACACAAAGATGAACACATAACGTATAAAATTGATGATTTTATTAAGAGCAAGGGTTTTGATGTCATACGTCTTCCCCCCTATCACCCAGAATTAAATGCTATTGAAAATATTTGGGGTATTGTAAAAAATTATATCGCATCAAAGAATATCGAACAAAACATGACGAACATGGAAAGACTGATCTTTGAAAGCTTGGATAGAGTAACCAGTGAAACATGGCAAAAAACCTGTGCTCATGTTGAAAAAATTGAAAAAGAATACTTAAAATACGTCGACCTGGATTTTGAGTTCATAATTAACTTAGGGAACGATTCTGACGAAAGCGAATCAGAAATTGAATTTGATAGTGATTAAGTGCTGATTTTTTTGTTTCTTCTCTGTAATAAATAAAAATATTATTTACTTTCAACTGTTGTTTCTTTTCTCTGCAACTTATCATTCTAATAGCTAAATATTATTTACTTAAATTGTCTATATAATTTATTAAATAAATATATAATGCGTGTCAGATTTTTTTCCTAACGCTACCTACGTTTACACACACTAGCGCGTCTATCACTACACGTCACTACTACAACCAGAGCCAAACGGACTTCGTGAAATAGAATATCTGTACTTGGTATCTCAATCCGAAGATTAGATATACCGAGCAGTCGATAAAAAATATTTGACGGCCGAAGGAATTTCGATCAAATGTTGGTATATTGGTAGCTTAGGTCCTGAAATTGCACACGAGTACTTTTAATCTAGAGAAGTGACCACGCATGCGAAGTCGCGGGCACATCAAGTACCTATAATAAAGCAATAAGAACGAAGAAAGTCTGCACAAAGATAATTAAAAAAAAGAAGGATTAGGGTACTTAAAATAAGCTGTTTGTATATATATACTTATAATAAAGCAATAGTAACGAAATAGTCTGTACAAAGATAATTAAAAAAGAAATGGTCTAGGGTTCTTAAAATAAGCTACAACAAGAATATAACTTTTTTTTAATTCGTGCCTGTCTGTTTGTTTGTTTGTTTCGTCTGTTTGTCTGTTTATCTGTTTGTCTGTATGTTTGTTCGCGCATCACGTGAAAACCACTGAACCGATTGCAATGCGATCCAATTCCTTGTCGGATAGTTTAGGGTATGACTTAAAAACTGGGGTACTTGGTATCTCAATCCGATGAGTAGAAGTATCGGTTGCTCACCGATCAAAAATTTTTTGACGACTGAAGGAATTTTGATTAAATGTTGCAATATTGGTAATCTCAATCTTGGAATAGCACAAAGTGACTTTTAACCCAGAGAAATGACCATGCGTGTGAACCCGTGGTCACACCTATTAATATAATAAAATTGCTTAATTACCTTTCTGAATCAACAGCTCTATAGCCAATATCATGTGTGAAGAATTCCGATTCATCTACACTTACGTCTTTTGTAGATTGTGAGTAACATAAGTAATGACTCGAAGTTGACATTATACTGCTTTGATGGACAGATATTATACTTATTGTTCCGATGCTTGCACAACATGCTGATGAGAAACTAAGTGAAGACTCCGTTTTGCACATGGAAATTAAGCTTGATTTGGAACTCATCAGTTCATTTGAAGAGTTCCATGAAACTGAAAGTGGTGGTGTGTAGCTTTCGGAGCAAGTCACAAGGTATCTTGAAGCACTGGACTTATCGCTAAATTCCGATTTTTTTTCGAAGTTATTAAGCATTAAATCGTATAATATAGAGTTGTCTTTAGAATGGTTCAGTGTTCCACATGTGCTGAGACTCTGTTCTGAATCTGTATAAAAGCTATTTTTTTTGAGAATAAATTCTATATTATCATTTTTTAAATAATTTTCAGACAATGTTTTCTTTTCATCCGTTGGTATTGTTGAATGTGACGAGTTTGTAAAAGTATAAATATCGTTTATAAAGGTGTCGTTACGATAATTGCTTCCATTAACTTTCTCCATAAATAAAGATGGAACTCCCACTGCACTTCCTACAGTTACTTTTATCCCCTCATTGTCTGTAAAAACACCTCCTTTTACCCCAGGTACACATTCATTAGGGCACGGGCATAGTGAGGAGATATCAGGAGATGTAACTCTGATTTTAACGTAACTATGCTTAAATCTGATTTTCTTTTTGTCACAACCACATCCTTTTTCACAAGTGGTGGTTTTTATAATATCTTCATATTTTTCTTCGATGCCATCCTTAGTTTTTGTCACCACACCGACGTCTCTAGCAGCCGCCTTTACGGAAACTGCTTCAACCTTTTTTGATTTAGTTTTCTTAACCGGAGCAGCGAGTATTTTCTTTATTAACGACTTTTCAGAAGGAGTTTGTCCTTCCGGTAGTGCAATTCCCATATCAGCTTGAGCTTGTAAAATCTTTTCTTTCTCTGCCAAAGTTTTTCCCTCTAATGGCACTATGACTCCAGCAGCAAGAGCTTTATCATACTTGGCTTTTTCTGCTGCCGTCTTTGGCTCTGGAGGCAAGCCAAGTTCTTTGCGTACCTTAGCAACAAGATTCTTTTCTGAGGCAGTTTTGGCTTCTGGAAGTGGTAAGCTTTGTGCAGCTAAATCTCTTATAATTTTTTCTTTTTGTAGTGCTGTTTTACCATCCAGTGGCGTCAATAGTCCGTCTGCTTTTGCTTTTCTTAATTTTTCTGATGGTGTTGGCGGAGCAGCTTTGATTTTACTTATAATTGCTTTTTCCGATGGCGTTCGACCTTCAGGTAGAGGAATTCCCGCTGCGGCTAGGGCTTTAAGGATCTTTTCTTTCTGTGCAGGAGTTTTACCTTCTAGAGGCGTTATTATTCCAGAGGCTTGCGCTTTTGCGTACTTTTCTTTTATTGACGGAGTTTTTGGTGTTGGTGGCAATCCCATTTCAGCTCTAACTTTATCGATAAGTTTTTCTTCAGAAGCTGTTCGACCTTCTGGTAAAGGAATTCCCGCTTTAACCTGTGCTTTAAGTATCTTTTCTTTCTGTGCCGGAGTTTTACCTTCTAAAGGCGTTATAATTCCAGCGGCTTGCGCTTTTGCGTACTTTTCTTTAAAATACAGTGTTTTTGGCTCTGGTGGTAATCCCATTTCTGCTCTTACCTTATCGATAATTTTTTTTTCAGAATCTGATTTAGCTTCAGGTAAAGGTATTCTTTTTTGTACTAAACCTCTTATTATTCTATCTTTTTCCTGTGGGGTTTTACCTTTTAGAGGCGTTAAAAGGCCTTCTGCGTCTGCCTGGCGCATTATTTCAGACGGAACTTTTGCTTCCTTCTTAGCAGCTGCAGCTTTGACTTTTTCTATAAGTTTTTTTTCAGAAGCTGTTCTTCCTTCAGGGAGAGGTAGTCCCGCATCAGCTTGTGCTTTAAGGATCTTTTCTTTTTGTGCTGCAGTTTTACCTTCTAACGGCGTTATAATTCCGGCAGCTTGCGCTTTCGCGTACCTTTCTTTAATAGACGGTGTTTTTGGTTCTGGTGGCAATCCCATTTCTGCTCTTACCTTATCAATAATTTTTTTTTCAGAACCTGATTTAGCTTCAGGTAAAGGTATTCGTTTTTTTACTAAACCTCTTATGATTCTTTCTTTTTCCTGTGGAGTTTTACCTTTTAGGGGCGTTAAAAGGCCTTCTGCTTGAGCTTGTCTCATTATTGCAGATGGAACTTTTGTTTCCTTCTGAGCGGCTGCAGCTTTGACTTTTTCTATAAGTTTTTTTTCAGAAGCTGTTCTACCTTCAGGGAGAGGTAGTCCCGCATCAGCTTGGGCTTTAAGTATCTTTTCTTTCTGTGCCGGAGTTTTACCTTCTAAAGGCGTTATAATTCCAGCGGCTTGCGCTTTCGCGTACCTTTCTTTAATAGACGGTGTTTTTGGTTCTGGTGGCAATCCCATTTCTGCTCTTACCTTATCGATAATTTTTTTTTCAGAAGCTGATTTAGCTTCAGGTAAAGGTATTCGTTTTTTTACTAAACCTCTTATTATTCTTTCTTTTTCCTGTGGGGTTTTACCTTTTAGGGGCGTTAAAAGGCCTTCTGCTTGGGCTTGTCGCATTATTGCAGATGGAACTTTTGCTTCCTTCTTAGCAGCTGCAGCTTTGACTTTTTCTATAAGTTTTTTTTCAGAAGCTGTTCTACCTTCAGGGAGAGGTAGTCCCGCATCAGCTTGCGCTTTAAGGATCTTTTCTTTTTGTGCTGCAGTTTTACCTTCTAAAGGCGTTATAATTCCAGCGGCTTGCGCTTTTGCGTACCTTTCTTTAATAGACGGTGTCTTTGGTTCTGGTGGCAATCCCATTTCAGCTCTTACCTTATCGATAATATTTTTTTCTGAAGTTGATTTAGCTTCAGGTAAAGGTATTCGTTTTTGCACAAAACCTCTTATAATTCTTTCTTTTTCCTGTGGGGTTTTACCTTTTAGGGGCGTTAAAAGGCCTTCTGCTTCTGCTTGTCTCATTATTGCAGATGGAACTTTTGCTTCCTTCTTAGCAGCTGCAGCTTTGACTTTTTCTATAAGTTTTTTTTCAGAAGCTGTTCTTCCTTCAGGGAGAGGTAGTACCGCATCAGCTTGCGCTTTAAGGATCTTTTCTTTTTGTGCTGCAGTTTTACCTTCTAAAGGCGTTATAATTCCAGCGGCTTGCGCTTTTGCGTACCTTTCTTTAATAGACGGTGTCTTTGGTTCTGGTGGCAATCCCATTTCAGCTCTTACCTTATCGATAATTTTTTTTTCTGAAGTTGATTTAGTTTCAGGTAAAGGTATTCGTTTTTGCACTAAACCTCTTATAATTCTTTCTTTTTCCTGTGGGGTTTTACCTTTTAGGGGCGTTAAAAGGCCTTCTGCTTCTGCTTGTCTCATTATTGCAGATGGAACTTTTGCTTCCTTCTTAGCAGCTGCAGCTTTGACTTTTTCTATAAGTTTTTTTTCAGAAGCTGTTCTTCCTTCAGGGAGAGGTAGTCCCGCATCAGCTTGGGCTTTAAGTATTTTTTCTTTCTGTGCTGAAGTTTTACCTTCTAACGGCGTTATAATTCCGGCAGCTTGCGCTTTCGCATACCTTTCTTTAATAGACGGTGTTTTTGGTTCTGGTGGCAATCCCATTTCTGCTCTTACCTTATCAATAATTTTTTTTTCAGATGCTGATTTAGCTTCAGGTAAAGGTATTCGTTTTTTTACCAAACCTCTAATAATTCTTTCTTTTTCCTGTGGGGTTTTACCTCTTAATGGCGTTAAAAGGCCTTCTGCTTCTGCTTGTCGCATTATTGCAGATGGAACTTTTGCTTCCTTCTTAGCAGCTGCAGCTTTGACTTTTTCTATTAGTTTATTTTCAGAAGTGGTTCTACCTTCAGGAAGAGGAATTCCAGCTTCTGCTTGTGATTTAAGTATCTTTTCTTTCTGTGCTGATGTTTTACCGTGTAAAGGCGTAATGATTCCAGCGGCTTGCGCTTTTTCGTATCTTTTTTTTATTGACGGTGTTTTTGGTTCCGGTGGCAAACCCAATTCATTTCTAACTTTATGAATAATATTTTTTTCAGAAGCTGTTCGACCTTCTGGTAGAGGAATTCCCGCTTTAACCTGTGCTTTTAGTATTTGTTCTTTCTGTGCAGGAGTTTTACCTTCTAAGGGCGTAATGATTCCAGCAGCTTGCGCTTTTGCATACTTTTCTTTTATTGAGGGTGTTTTTGGTTCTGGTGGCAATCCCATTTCAGCTCTAACCTTATCGAGAATTATTTTTTCAGAAGCTGATTTAGCTTCAGGTAAAGGTATTCCCTTTTGCGCTAAGCCCCTTATAATTATTTCTCTTTCCTTCTGGGTTTTACCTTTTAAAGGCGTTAAAAGGCCTTCTGCTTCTGCTTGTCGCATTATTTCTGACGGAACTTTTGCTTCCTTCTTAGCAGCTGTAGCTTTGACTTTTTCTATAAGTTTTTTTTCAGAAGCTGTTCTGCCTTCAGGAAGATGTAGTCCCGCATCAGCTTGCGCTTTAAGTATCTTTTCTTTTTGTGCTGGAGTTTTACCTTCTAAAGGCGTTATAATTCCAGCGGCTTGTGCTTTTGCGTACCTTTCCTTTATAGACGGTGTTTTTGGCTGTGGTGGCAATCCCATTTCAGCTCTAACCTTATCGATAATATTTTTTTCAGAAGCTGTTCGTCCTTCTGGTAGAGGAATTCCCGCTTTCACTTGTGCTTTTAGTATCTTTTCTTTCTGTGCTGGTGTTTTACCTTCTAAAGGCGTGATAATGCCAGCAGCTTGTGCTTTTGCGTACCTTTCTTTTAAAGATGGTGTTTTTGGTTCTGGTGGCAATCCCATTTCTGCTCTTACTTTATCAATAATTTTTTTTTCAGAAGCTGATTTAGCTTCAGGTAATGGTATTCTCTGTTGTGCTAAATTTCTTATAATTATTTCTTTTTCCTGTGGTGTTTTACCCTTTAATGGCGTCAAAAGCCCAGCTGCTTTAGCTTTTCTTAATTTTTCAGCAGATGGTACAGGTGCAGCTTTAATTTTGTTGATCATTGCCTTTTCTGAAGGTGTTCGACCATCAGGTAGAGGGATTCCCGCTTCAGTTTGCGATTTTAGTATCTTTTCTTTTTGTGCAGGAGTTTTACCCTCTAAAGGCGTAATGATTCCGGCGGCTTGCGCTTTTGCGTACTTTTCTTTCATAGATGGTGTTTTTGGTTCCGGTGGTAATCCTAATTCAGCTCTAATCTTATCGATCAGGTTTTTTTCCGAAGTTGTTCGACCTTCAGGGAGAGCTAGTCCCGCTTTAGCTTGTGCTTTAAGTATTTTTTCTTTTTGTTTTGCCGTTTTGCCTTCTAAAGGCGTAATAATTCCAGCAGCTTGTGCTTTTGCGTACTTTTCTTTTAAAGACGGTGTTTTGGGTTCTGGTGGCAATCCCATTTCCGCTCTGACTTTATCGATAATATTTTTTTCAGAAGCTGTTTTAGCTTCAGGTAAAGGTATTCTCTGTTGTGCTAAACCTCTTATTATTCTTTCTTTTTCCTGTGAAGTTTTACCCTTTAATGGCGTCAAAAGTCCAGCTGCTTTTGCTTTTCTTAATTTTTCAGCAGAAGGTACAGGTGCAGTTTTAATTTTGCTAATAATTGCCTTTTCCGATGGCGTTCGACCTTCAGGGAGAGGAATTCCCGCTTCAGCTAGCGCTCTGAGTATTTTTTCTTTCTGTGCAGGAGTTTTACCTTCTAGAGGTGTAATGATTCCAGCGGCTTGCGCTTTTTCGTACTTTTCTTTTATAGAAGGCGTTTTTGGTTCTGGTGGCAGACCCATATCAGCTCTTACCTTATCGATTAATTTTCTTTCTGAAGCAGTTGTAGCTGCAGGCAAAGGTAGTCCTTTTTGCGCTAAACCTCTTATGATTTTTTCCTTTTCCTTTGGCGTTTTACCTTTTAAAGGTGTAAGGAGGCCGGCGGCTTTAGCTGCTTTAAGTTTTTCAGCATAAACCTTCGATGGTACTCTACCTTTAACGGATGGTGTTACGAGAGGAGCTCGTTTAGCTTCTGGTGTAAGAAGGCCACATATACATTCATCGCTAGAACGACCTTTTGCTTCCTGCATACCTTTTACAGTTTCTCTATCAAGTTTAGCCGCTTTTTCTGGAGGAAGTGCTGGTTGGCCTGGACCTGGAATGCCAACAGCTTTAGTTTTAAATTTATCTTCTTCTTCTTCTGCCTTAGTTTTCTTTTTTTGTTCTAAAATTTTTTTTAAGATTTCGTTTTCTGATGCTGTTCGACCTTCAGGGAGAGGAATGCCCGCTTCAGCTTGTGCTTTAAGTATTTTTTCTTTCTGTGCAGGAGTTTTACCTTCTAAAGGCGTAATAATTCCAGCGGCTTGCGCTTTTGCGTACTTTTCTTTTATTGAAAGTGTCCTTGGTTCCGGTGGCAAACCCATTTCCGCTCGTACTTTATTTATAATATTTTTTTCAGAAGCTGTTCGACCTTCTGGTAGAGGAATTCCCGCTTTAACCTGTGCTTTAAGTATTTGTTCTTTCTGTGCAGGAGTTTTACCTTCTAAGGGCGTAATGATTCCAGCGGCTTGCGCTTTTGCGTACTTTTCCTTTATTGACGGTGTTTTTGGTTCTGGTGGTAATCCTAATCCAGCTCTAACCTTATCGATAATTTTTTTTTCAGATGCAGATTTTGCTTCAGGTAAAGGTATTCCCATTTGTGCTAAACCTCGTATTATCTTTTCTTTTTCTTGTGGGGATTTTCCTTTTAGGGGCGTTAAAAGGCCTTCTGCTTTTGCTTGTCGTAATTTTTCAGACGTTACTTTTGCTACCTTCTTAGCAGCTGCAGCTTTGACTTTTTCTATAAGTTTTTTTTCAGAAGCTGTTCGACCTTCAGGAAGAGGTAGGCCTGCCTTAGCTTGGGCTTTCAGTATTTTTTCTTTCTGTGCTGGAGTTTTACCTTCTAAAGGTGTTATAATTCCAGCGGCTTGCCCTCTCGCATATCTTTCTTTAATTGATGGTGTTTTTGGTTCTGGTGGCAATCCCATTTCAGCTCTTACCTTATCAATAATTTTTTTTTCTGACGCTGATTTAGCTTCAGGTATAGGTATTCTTTTTTGTACTAAACCTCTTATAATTCTTTCTTTTTCCTGTGGAGTTTTACCTATTAAAGGCGTTAAAAGGCCTTCTGCTTCTGCTTGTCGCATTATTGCAGATGGAAATTTTGCTTCCTTCTTAGCAGCTGCAGATTTGATTTTTTCTATAATATTTTTTTCAGAAGCTGTTCTACCTTCAGGAAGAGGTAGTCCTGCCTCAGCTTGGGCTTTAAGTATTTTTTCTTTCTGTGCTGGAGTTTTACCTTCTAAAGGTGTTATAATTCCAGCGGCTTGTGCTTTTGCATATCTTTCTTTAATAGACGGTGTTTTTGGTTCTGGTGGCAATCCCATTTCTGCTCTTACCTTATTGATAATTTTTTTTTCAGAAGCTGATTTAGCTTCAGGTAAAGGTATTCTTTTTTGAACTAAACCTCTTATAATTCGTTCTTTTTCTCGTGGGGTTTTACCTTTTAAAGGCGTTAAAAGGCCTTCTGCTTCTGCTTGTCGCATGATTTCAGATGGAAATTTTGCTTCCTTCTTAGCAGCTGCAGTTTTGACTTTTTCTATAAGTTTTTTTTCAGAAGCTGTTCTACCTTCAGGAAGGGGCAGTCCTGCCTCAGCTTGGGCTTTAAGTATCTTTTCTTTCTGTGCTGGAGTTTTACCTTCTAAAGGCGTTATTATTCCGGCGGCTTGCGCTTTCGCGTACCTTTCTTTTAAAGACGGTGTTTTGGGTTCTGGTGGCAATCCCATTTCCGCTCTGACTTTATCGATAATTTTTTTTTCAGAAACTGATTTAGCTTCAGGCAAAGGTATTCTTTTTTTAACTAAACCTCTTATAATTCTTTCTTTTTCTTGTAGGGTTTTACCTTTTAGGGGCGTTAAAAAGCCTTCTGCTTCTGCTTGTCGCATTATTGCAGATGGAACTTGCGCTTCCTTCTTAGCAACTGCAGCTTTGACTTTTTCTATTAGTTTTTTTTCAGAAGCTGTTCTTCCTTCAGGAAGGGGCAGTCCTGCCTCAGCTTGGGCTTTTAGTATCTTTTCTTTCTGTGCTTGAGTTTTACCTTCTAAAGGCGTTATAATTCCGGCAGCTTGCGCTTTCGCATACCTTTCTTTAATAGACGGTGTTTTTGGTTCTGGTGGTAATCCCATTTCTGCTCTTACCTTATCAATAATTTTTTTTTCAGAAGCTGATTTCTCTTCAGGTAAAGGTATTCTTTTTTTTACCAAACCTCTTATAATTCTTTCTTTTTCCTCTGGAGTTTTACCTTTTAAAGGCGTTAAAAGGCCTTCTGCTTCTGCTTGTCGCATTATTGCAGATGGAACTTGCGCTTCCTTCTTAGCAGCTGCAGCTTTGACTTTTTCTATAAGTTTTTTTTCAGAAGCTGTTCTACCTTCAGGAAGAGGTAGTCCTGCCTCAGCTTGGGCTTTTAGTATTTTTTCTTTCTGTGCTGGAGTTTTACCTTCTAAAGGCGTTATAATTCCGGCGGCTTGCGCTTTCGCGTACCTTTCTTTAATAGACGGTGTTTTTGGTTCTGGTGGCAATCCCATATCTGCTCTTACCTTATCGATAATTTTTTTTTCAGAAGCTGATTTAGCTTCAGGTAAAGGTATTCTTTTTTTTACCAAACCTCTTATAATTCTTTCTTTTTCCTCTGGAGTTTTACCTTTTAAAGGCGTTAAAAGGCCTTCTGCTTCTGCTTGTCGCATTATTGCAGATGGAACTTTTGCTTCCTTCTTAGCAGCTGCAGCTTTGACTTTTTCTATAAGTTTTTTTTCAGAAGCTGTTCTACCTTCAGGAAGAGGTAGTCCTGCCTCAGCTTGGGCTTTTAGTATTTTTTCTTTCTGTGCTGGAGTTTTACCTTCTAAAGGCGTTATAATTCCGGCGGCTTGTGCTTTCGCGTACCTTTCTTTAATAGACGGTGTTTTTGGTTCTGGTGGCAATCCCATATCTGCTCTTACCTTATCGATAATATTTTTTTCAGAAGCTGATTTAGCTTCAGGTAAAGGTATTCCTTTTTTTACCAAACCTCTTATAATTCTTTCTTTTTCCTCTGGAGTTTTACCTTTTAAAGGCGTTAAAAGGCCTTCTGCTTCTGCTTGTCGCATTATTGTAGATGGAACTTTTGCTTCCTTCTTAGAAGCTGCAGCTTTGACTTTTTCTATAAGTTTTTTTTCAGAAGCTGTTCTACCTTCAGGGAGAGGTAGTCTTGCCTCAGCTTGCGCTTTAAGGATTCTTTCTTTTTGTGCTGGAGTTTTACCTTCTAAAGGTGTTATAATTCCGGCGGCTTGCGCTTTTGAGTACCTTTCTTTAATAGACGGTGTTTTTGGCTCTGGTGGCAATCCCATTTCAGTTCTTACTTTATCTATAAGTTTTTTTTCAGAACTTGATTTAGCTTCGGGTAGAGGAAGCCCACTTTGTACTAAACCTCTTATAATTCTTTCTTTTTCCTGTGGGGTTTTACCTGCTAACGGTGTTATAAGTCCAGCGGCTTGAGCTTTTTTTAATTTCTCTTTTTCTGCTTTTTCTTTTTTAATTTTCTTTTTACCCAGTGCTTCCTCACCAACGGCAATAGCTCGCATTTTGCCTGTTTTTCGTAATTCACCGAGTCTTCGTTCTTCCCTTGGTAAATGACCGCATAAAATACAATTACAATGGTCACAATCTTTTTTCTTGTAACAGTCGTAGAGGCTTTTCATCACTTCGAACATTGCATCTGAATTGCAAGCGCAGCAGCAGCTGTCGTCTGCATTGCTCAATTGACATCTATATACTCTCCACTTGGCTTGAGGGAAAGCGTTATGAAAGGGGTTCAGACGCTCTGAAATTGGATATTCAGGAACAAAGTTTACAATATATTTATGGTTAAAGGGGCGCTCACTTTTATGTACCGTCGTATCAGAACTTCTGACTTTTAGTTTATGTGCTTCTTGGTGGTCTACGAGTTCGGGCATGCTGTAGTGCTTCGATAGAGAACTTCCTTTTTTTTTTAATATAAAACGCAGGGATGGTTGTACAAATTGTTTTTGTTGAGTGCACGCGAAGAATTTGTTCATTTTTCGTTTCTTGTGGTGATGTACTTTTTTCTTGTAAACGATTATTGTTACATTCTCAGTCCCATTACAAGGACTACCATCTTCTTGCAAGTAAGACATCTCAGTTGAGAGAGGCATTACCGCGGAAACTTTGACACGGGTAGTTTAGTTTCGAACCCTTTTTTTAAGCTTTAACCTTTCAATTTACTTCTCTTTCTCGTTTGTACGACTATTTAATAGCATAATTTATGTTGTAAAGAAACATTACTCATTTTCTTGGAGTGGGCATGGGAAATTATTCTGAAATAATAGAAAAGTTATGGTTACCAAAACGCTTCTGGGCTTACTGGTATGTCACCAAATCTTATAGGTCTACAAATATTTTAAGCCCTGAGGTGTATCACAAGATAAATGATAATAAATGGATTCCTTTAATTTAATGCATTAATGATTATATTGTCTTAATATGATTTATATTTACGAAATTTTTAAAAGTTCATCATACGATGGTGCCTTATTCATCGCTTTGACGCTAATAATAGCGTCATCAGCGTCATCTCGAGACCCCAGACCGACAAAATATCACAGCGATGCTATGGTGAAGAAATGGGGCCATACACTATGCCGTAGGCCGAAGATGAAGTTTTCTCGCAGGAATATCATCGTGATGTATGAGGTCTCAGTCGCAAACGTAAAAAGAAATATCTACATATTATAGATGTATACTTTGGTGCTCTCTTCCGCTCCATCGCTGAATATGATTTTCTAAAAATACCATTATTGCAAAACACCATATTCTTCAGACACCACATTTACAGAACACCAGTCTCATAATAACACATTCACAAATCACAATATTCTTATGATACCATTTTCAAAGTACAGTCTTCAACATAATCTACACCATAAGTAGATTTTAGTAAAAAATATTTTTTTAAACGGAATATCAAATGAATGTCGGATAATTAAATGAACATCGAAAAAAGTGAACATAGACAAAGAAACAAGAAATAATCGAACGTGCAGAACAACCCGGCTGCAAACAAAATTAAAATGAGGCACAAATTTAAGTGAGAATACAACTTTAAATCGTTATAGATACTAAATGATCATTTGAAATGAATAATTATAAGAGAAACCTAAAGAAGATTTTCAAATAGGTACGTACCTAGTTATTCAATGATACCCCAGTTAAAATATTTCGTAGAATTTCATTTTTTACAATTACTGTCTGTCCAAGTTACAATGTCACTTACAACATTTGCTGAAAGTGATGGGATACAACATAACTTTCATATCGATAAAGTTATGGCCATGTGTATGTCCTAATATAATGTTATCGACATGTGAATATTTTGTGTTCAATAATCGCTATTAAACATTATATTTTACTAACGCTATGAACCAGTATGCAAATGAACGTATGTCTACAATACAAAATATGGAAAATGGAAGAGGTCTTACAATAAAATTTCGACGCGAATTTTAATATATTATTCTTGCATAAATATATTATTCAATATGAAAAAAAATAACGCCTGTTTTTTTATATTCACGATAAGTACTGACCATATAGGAGATACGGGGATCAGATGATAATCTCTGAACAACCAACTGGCACGATACTTAAGAGTTAAACATATCGTCGGCCTAAATATAAGAATTCGTAAGTCCATATGAGCAAATTTTACAGCAGCAACACAAAACTTATATTTCACTTAATTTGAGACATTTTTGGAGAGTCATTGTTACTTTGAGTCTAAAATCAATGTAGGTTTATGTTTTACTATGAATATTATAGATTTTGCAGGTAATTAATAAAATTATGGACTTGCGAGTTTTTAATTTTAAGTCAAGTTGGACTTACGACTTTTTCTAGGATATACGCAGTTTTACGTTTACATTTTAATCAATTTGACTACAATCCAGATTACGATCCAGACTTGCGCAGTTTTATGATACAATTTTATCTAGGGAATATAACGAAAAAAAATATGCTTTCTGAGAATCAACATTGTTTTATTAATCAAATTTCATTAGGAATGCCTAATAGCAGATAAAAAACACATGACATAAAAATCAAATTCGCCATTAGTTAATCATATAAGTAAGTAGTCTAAATGGCACAATATCCATTCTAATAACTTTCATCAGTCTCTAATGCCTTACATTTAAAATGACAACACTTTACACTTGACCCTCACTTGACTGAATACTTTTAACATTGAACCAAGGTGTTTGTACTATGTAGCATCAGGGTAAAGTGTGTGCTTTTGATAACCTCGACATATAAATTTCTACTGGTTGAACTTTTTCTATGGTATTCAGGGAAATACATTCAGTTATTATTGACTGTAGTTCAGAATCTAATAAAACAGGCATGCTACTTGCAGAATCTTGGCGCATGGATCGATCCTTCTTGAGATCCAACATTACTAATAATGTGTTTTGTACACGTAGCATCTTGGTTCAATATTGACCTCTTCGGGCAGAATATTATGAAAAAGAGGGTAGGACGCCAACCCGATAAGTCGCAGTTTTATGTTAGCTCTGCGAAATAGTATTTTTAATATATTTTAAAATGGAAGAAAAAATTGATAAAATGTCTAAAATGATTGAGAACCTTCAGGAAACAGTAGTGAGTGCAAAATTAGGAGAAAATATTCCACCATAACAAAAAATCTACTTACCGAAAATTTGAATCTTAAGGTAGAACTAAATAAATTAAGGAATAAGTTGGATGGTGAAATAAATAGTAAGAAGTTTGTGCGGTATGGATTTCCGGAATATCGAGGAGAACATCCCTATGAAACTATGCAGCGTGTGAGTAACATATTTTGTGATCTATTGGACACAGACATAAACGGCTACATTGATGAGGTCACACGTCTAGGTAGATTTAACCAAAACTACCAAAGACCACTCGCAATAGAATTAATAAGCAAGCGAATGACTAGATATGTATTGAGCAATGGTCAATTTCTATATAGCCAGGGGGTGCGAATTACAGCGTACATGAATGAGGCTCAACAACAACAACTGCGTGTTCTAAAAGATAAGCAGCGTGAGGAGCGTGGTTTGGGCCGTCATGCAATAATCCGTAATATGACTCTGATTGTAGACGGATCAGAGCAAAAACATGATTTCCCTGCGGTGCTAAGTACCATAAAAGATCTAAAATATAGCACTGTCGAAGAACACTCGCAACATTTACAGCTGACACCAAGTTCGAGCTGTAATTCAACGCCGAACTCGGAAAAGACTATACAAGTTACAGATTTGCAAAAAAATTGAATTAGATGTCCACTTACCTCATAAATCCAGCTCTAATATAATGCACAATGATCCACAAAAACAGAAAGGAAGTGCACGAATCACAAAGCCAACAAAAACATTTCGTCAATAACTTCACTGTGCTATACATAAACATTTGTAGCTTAAAACATAAATTACACTTAGTCGAAGATTTAGTCGAAGAAGAGACCGATTTGCAAGAACTTTGTGTCTCGGAAACGTGGCTATCAAAAGGAAAAATAGAATTACTGCAATTAACGGGATATAACCTCGCGTCATCATACTGCCGGCAGAACTACGAGGGAGGCGGCGTGTGCATCTTGTTAAAGGATGGCTTGTAATATACTGAGCGAAAAGATATAGTCGACATGTCTGCTGAATATATTGTGGAAATGTTGCTGTTGATATACCTGCTTTAAATACACTTTTACTATTATTGTACTGGCCAAACAGTGATAGAGAAACTACATTATTTTATACTACTTTGGAGAGAGTAATGCAAAGAATAATTTAAAAGATAAACAAAAGAATGTTATTTTCGGTGGTGATTTTAATGTAGACTTTTTAGTAAATTCCAAAAAATTAAAGATTCTTTTAGATTTCATGTTAGGTTTTAACTTTAGACAATTAGTTAAACAACCAACAAGAATAACAAAAACAAGTTCTACTTGTTTGGATCTAATTTTTATAATTTTTTCCCTCCCTAACCAAATTACAGCCCGTGATTACGGATTCTCGGACCACCATAGTATTAAGTTCACTGTGCTAGGATTTATATTACAAGAAAGATCAGTATGGTACGTTGAAAAGAGAATATTCAACGAACAGAATATTAAAAACTTCAAGTTAAGAATCCAAACCATTGATTGGTCTGCTATCATAAAACTAGAAAATAATATAAACCAAAATATGAATTCTTTTAATTCTACATTAATTAAAGTACTTAATAACTGCATACCAAAAATGCGAATAATAGTTAAGAACGTTAACCGAAAGATATGGTTAACACCTGGTATAAAAAAGTACTGTAAAAATAAACGTCTGATAAAAAAAAAACAACGCAAGCAGGTGACAACATATTAAAAAACTACTATAAATCTTATGAATAAATTCTTAAAAAAACAATCTATACTTCAACAAAATTACAATATATACATAAAATTAAAAAATTAAATAACTTCGTTAAAACCATGTGGCAAATAATAAAATAACGTACTAATAAAATCATTAAAAAACCCAAACAAAACGTAAAACTTAAAATCCATGATAATATTACGGAAGACCCAACTCAAGTGGCTAATTCATTCAATGAGTTTTTGCTTTAGTTCGGGGGACCAGTACGGACGGAGACGGTAATAAGGTGCAGCCGCGCGGCCGGCCTGTGCTAAACCCAACAGATAACACGTTTTACCTGCGCCCCGTTGACCAGCGCGAAGTATATACAACATTAAAAATCTTAAGAATAAGCGAAGCTTCGGATTTGATGAGCTACCGCCGTCGCTAATTAAAAACTGTGCGGAGGAGTTAAATTTACCTTACACATTATTAATTAATCAATCGTTTGATGAGGGAGTGTTTCCCGATGTACTTAAAAAAACTATAATAAACCCGATTTTCAAAAAAGGCGATAAGACTGACCCAGGTCAGTATAGACAAATTGCGCTACTTCCAACATCTTCCAAAATATTTGAAACTGCGATGTGGGTATAACTCTTTTTTGTGAAAAATATTCAATTTTTGATGAGAGCCAAAACGGGTTTCGTAAGAAGCGATCTACAATACTTGCAGTGCAAGAAGTTCTTAATATTCTCAATACAAAAAACTACGCGATCGGTGTATTACTCGATGTGAGCAAAGCCTATGACAAAGTTTCATTTCAGATATTGTTGATCAAATGGTACGGTATAGGTGTAAGGGGCCATGCTCATAAATGGTTTTCTTCATACCTAAAAGATCGTGAACAATATGTTGAAATTAAAAATTACGATTATCAAAGCGGCATTATAAAAAAATATCGATCTGATAAAAAAAAAATGAATAGCTCAATTCCTCAAGGAAGTGTCCTGGGATGTTTATTATTTATTATATATATATATATATAAATGACTCACCAAAAACGTTAAATGAATTATGTGTGTTATTCGCTGATGACATCTCAATTTTGCTACCATGTCCTGACAATTTAACTGAATTAAATAATGAGTTAAATGGTATTTTGATTAAAGTTATGAACTGGCTTGACGACCATAACATAAATATAAATTTTGCAATTTCGACCATACCAAAGAAAACAATTAGATATAAATTTCTACTTCCAAAACAATAACTTAGAATGCGTAAGTTCCTTTACATTACTTGGACTGGACATAGATACAAACGTTAATTGGAAACCACATTTTCAAAAAGTTAAATCAAAGCTTAGTAGCTTTACATATGCTTTAAGGGAATTGAAAAAAAACTACAGACCTTGCGACAGCTCTTTCTGCATACTATGCCTATGCTCATGCCTGGCTACAGTATGGCATTATACTGTGGGGAAATAGCACAGACATAGACGATCTTTTCATGCTGCAAAAAAAATGCATTAGGATTTTGGTGAATAATGTTACGACTGATAGCTGCAGACCATACTTTATTGAGCACAAAATTTTGACATTTACTTCGATATACATCTTAGAAGTTTGTAAATTTGTAAAAAAGCACCCACACTTTTTTACAAAACTTAAAGACATATCTACTTGCCCATTTAATCTGAGGCACAAGGAAAGATTAGCGCTTCCAAACTCCAAACTAAAAATGCACAGCTCAAGCACATATGTTATGTCGATTAAAATTTATAACCACATCCCTAAAAGCATACAAGAAATTGAAAAAGAAAATGTATTTATCGCTAAATTAAAACTTTTTCTAAAAAGAATGTTATTATTCTTTGCACGATTTCTTCAAAGATAACAAACAATATTAAACATATACTTAATTAAAGTAGGAATCTAAATTTATTTTAATTTTAATTGAACTGTTATAGGTATAACTAATGTAGGTTTGTAACTCCTGCTCTCTTCTGGTTGCTGCCCAACAGGGTCCATAATGATCTGTTACTTTATTAGTTATGTTTACCACCTTATTTGTACATGATGGAATGCAATAAACAATTGAATTTGAATATGCAGTATTTTTGCAGCGCGTGTATTTTTCGACATCATTTAACAAAACTACATAAAGGCATGCTTAGAAATGACCAAAAGCTTAAAACACAGTAGCGTTAAATAATTTCTAACTTCGTATCTCTACAGAACAGTCACAAAACCAAGCTAAGCAAATAATCAAACTTATTAACTCCATCTCATAGTAAAATAATTGATTTTGCTTTTTAATTGCAACTTTTTATTGTTGGATCAAATGTAACAAACTTGCCTTTTATTATATTCTATATAAATAATCACATCTTAAACTAAATATCAGGCCAAAAATTCTACCGACGTGTCAGTCCTCTCCACGGAGCTCCCAAACTGGACTAAGCGCGGGAGTTACGCATTTTGTAAACAACAAAAAATCGTCGTGGAGTTACGTATTTTTATAAATGTGGAATAACGTTTTAGGCAACTTTTTGCGGGACAAACAAACTATTCTATCAGACGCGTTCTAAAATAATTTAATGCCATCTAATTATCCAATAGATGGCATTAAAAGTGAAAAACAATAATTTTGCAGTTACGAATTCTGATAATTTGGCTGACGATATATATTTTTTATGCTCAGTCTGCAGAAACCTTTTGTCTATGTCTGGATTACTAGTTTTTAACCAAAGAGGTTTTATTACGCTTAGAGTAAGCGTGATCAATTGTTTTAATCAAAATTACAAGGCAGAGAAAGAATTGCCCATACAAACATATATATTTCCACATATTTATATATTACTAGCTGTACCCGCTGCTTCGCACGCGTGGTCATTGCATTAAATTAAAAGTACCATAATGTGCTATTCCAGGACCTAAAATACCAATATACCAACATTTGATCAAAATTTCTTCAGCCGTAATTTTCTTTTTATCTATTGCTCAGCTTCTAAAATTGGGATACCACTTACACCAGTTTTTAAGGCAAACCCTAAGCTATTCTACATTGAAAATCGCATAGCAATCGGTCCAGTAGTTTTTACGTGATCCACAAAAATACAGACAGAAAGACACGAATTAAAACAAAAAAATGGTTCTGTAGCTTATTTTAGGGTACCCTAGACCATTTTTTTAAATTTTAATTCTTTGGCAGCCTTTCTCATACCTATTGCTTTATTATAAGTACCGATGACTGTGCCAAGTTGCATCAAAATCCGTCCAGTAGTTACAGCGTGATACGTGTTCTTTGAAATAACTTTCAACCCCTATCCTGCGGGAACACTTTAATTTTTCGGGATGAAAAGTATCCAATGTCCTACCTAATAGTATGAACTCATATCATACCAAGTTTCATTTGAATTCATTCTGTAGTTTTGACGTGATGCGCGGTCAAGATACACAGACAGACAAAAATAAAAAAATAAAAAATGGCGAATATAGAGTACCCTCCAAAACTGTATCATTTATTACTTCAAAATTAACATAAGTTTGGACCTCTATCCCGCAGATACCCTTTATTTTTTCGGGATAAAACGTATCATCAATTATAACCCATCATTTATACTTACTATGATTGTGCATCAAAATCCTTCCAGTAATTTCAGTGTGGTACATGTTCTATTAAATAACTTTCAACACCTATCCTGCAAAAAACTATAAATTTTTCGGGATGAAAAGTATCGTAAGTCCTACCTCGTAGTATCAACTCAAATCAAACCAAGTTTCATTTAAATTTATTCAGTAGTTTCAGCGGCGTGATGCGCGTTCTTTTAAATAACTTACAACCCCTATCCTGCGGGAACCCTTTAATTCTCAAAGTATGAACTCAAATCATACCAAGTTTAATTTGAATTCATTGAATAGTTTCGGCATGATGCGCTGCCAGGATACAGACAGACAGACGGACACACAGACAGATAGTCATTTAAAAAAACAGTTTTGGCTTCAGTACAGAATATAAATCAGACTCCAAAAATTTTTACATAAAATCTTCAATTTACAGAATTTGGACCCCTATCTCGCAGGAACGATTTATATTTGCTGGACAAAAAGTAGCTTTAATTTTCATCATCATATAAACTATGACTGTGTGCCAACTTGCATCAAAATCCATCCAGTAGTTTCAGCGTGATACGTGTTCTTTTAAATACCTTTCCACCTCTATCCCGTGGGAACCCTTTAATTTTTCGGGATTAAAAGTATCCAATGTCCTTCCTCCCTCGGAGTATGAACTTAAATCATACCAAGTTTCATTTGATTTGATTGAGTAGTTTCGGCGTGATGCTATGCTAAGGTACAGACAGACGGACAGACAGACCGACAGAAAAAAGAAAAAGAAAAGTTTTGGCTACAGTACCGAATATAAAACAGACTCCAAAAAATAATTTACAGAATTTGGACCCCTATCCCACAGGAACTCTTTATATTTTCGGGATAAAAAGTATCCTAATTTTCAATCATCATATAAACTGTAACTGTGCCAAGTTGCATCAAAATCCGTCAAGTAGTTACATCGTGATACGTGTTCTTATAGAAATCTTGCAACCCCTTTCCTGCGGGAACCCTTTAACTTTTCGGGATGAAAAGTATCCTATGTCGTACCTCGTATTATGAACTCAAATTATGCCAAAGTTCATTAGAATTCATTCCGTAATTTTGGCGTGATGCCTAGCCAATATACAAACAGACAGACTTAACTTCGGTTTTTTATTATACCTAAAAGACACTGTTATTAAAACATCGGTGCTTCCATGTATGGTGAAGGTGGGGCCTTTCTCTTCAAAGAGCAGTGGAATTGAAAAAAAATGCAGTTTGTGGTGAGTTTTTTTTTAATCGGCTTGCCTTCTTATAATTTCCACGCCTCGCCACTGGCACCAAAGCTCTTGATGATTTTTGACAGACTTGTTATTTCGTTTCCATGGCAAACGTTCCTTACAGCGAGTATTTAATATGTTCCAGTTTTCCCGTGGAAACTTCCACGGAATTCGTGGAATTTTCCGGGATAAAAAGTATCCTATGTTTTATTCTAGGGTATAAGCTATCTCCATTCCAAATTTAATCGAAATCCGTCTAGCGGTATCGCGAGAAAGCTCCCCAAACAAACAAACGACGTTTCACTTTTATATATTGGTATGGATGGATTCTGGAAATTAAAGAAATTCTAGTCCTGTTTGGTTTTCGAAATATTTGCTGTCATCTGAGATTGGCACTATAAATAAGAAAGAGACAACAAGGGTGTCAGTTCTTGTCTCTCTTTATTGTTAAATAGTTTTCAACGTCAAATAATCGATAACCCGCTCTATCTGCTGGATAGAGCAGCATGTATGTATATACTTACTTTTTTCTGCGACGTGATAACAAAGATTTAGGGTAGTTGCAAATTTTAAATTTTTACTTTTGTGTGGGGATTTTAAATACTATGTATATATGTATAATGCACATGCTTGATCGAAACAAACGTGCTACGTACTAATAAGGCTGTTCAGTATCTATATATATATTGCGTTTATCTTTTGTTTTGCCCATGTTCACTTGTTTTTCTGATGATCCAGCGCTTATTCCAATTCTAGAATTATCAGTACTAGGCCAATCATTGGAGGAAAATGTGAAGCTTTGCCCTACAAATGGTGCTGTAAAAGATGTTTTGATTTGTATTGCTTAGTTATGAGGTTTTAACGAAAAAAACTAATTTTCGACCTCGAGGGGTGGGAGCTTTAGCCGCCATCTTGAATTGAAGAGTTAGTTTTTTCTAAATAGTTCTTTAACAGTTAGCTTTATGGCAAAAAATGTATAAAGAAGAAAATATTTACAACAAAACTTTGCATGCACACTTGTTCTGTAAGTCTCATAAGATAAAATGTTACACGAAGCGAAAAAACATCTCAACTAATAACTAGCTTCTAAGCTAAAAAAACACTCTGGGCCTGCCAAAAAAGAATTTATGCCAATAAATTATATACTGTCAGAATTTGCTTATCAAGGCCTTTAAATTGATACCCATATTGTAAAATTCGAAGTTTTTTCGCATTTTGGACTGGCCGATACTGCCGCCATATTGAATTTTTTCAAATAAAATATGGCCTATGTTACTCGGGGGATGTAAGGATTCTAACGATTCACCATGGGTCGAAATCTGATCAGGCATATAAAAGTTACGGTGGAATAAATAAACTCACATACATACAAACATACACACAAACATACATGAATCCTAAAAACATTACACTCCTTTTTTGTGCAGTCGTGTAAAAATGGTCCAACGTATATTCTTAACCGCTGAATGTAGAGACTAATACTTGGAGAGTGTGTTTATAAAGAGGTAACAACGTACACAAAACGATCAATTAAAAAAAACGCATTTCAAGGGGTTTAAAAAGGGGGTCAAAGTTTTAACAAAATACCTCTATTTTGTAGACACTGTTGACATCAGAAAATCGAAATTTTGAATGTAAGCTCCCGAAATAAATAAAGCTTACATGTGTACCAGGAACTTTCAAAATTTTTGAAAATAAATGTCAATCAAAAAAAAAAATTTTTTCACATAGTAATTTTAACCTAGAGAAATGACGCGTGCGAAACCGCGGACACAGCTAGTTTGCTTTAATAAAACCACTAGACACGAATTGTAGTGTGCCTGAGCTACTGAGCAGGAATAGTAGATTGTATGACAAAGGAGCAAAGTAATATTTTTAAGAGGGCGCTATTAGCGCCCTATTTTGGATTCTTAAGTAGAATCCTGAAACAGGCCGGGTTTCGCGGAGGATTAAGCACCATAGACCATATACACACAGTGAGGCAGGTTATACAGAATTCTGAAGAGTATAACCAGCCTCTGTGTCTTGCCTTTGTGGACTATGAGAAGGCCTTTGACTCCGTTGAAACCTGGGGGCTTCTGGAGTCTTAGCAGCGTTGCCAAGTGGACTAGCGATACATCGAAGTGCTGAGGTTTCTGTATGACGCCGCAACTATGAGTGTTCAAGTACAAAACCAGCAGTACAAACATATCGAACTGTGGAGGGGAGTGAGACGGGGTGGGGGGGATGTTATAGAAGAAGAAGAAGAAGAAGAAGAAGAAGAAGAAGAAGAAGAATAAGAAGAATAAGAAGAAGAAGAAGAAGAAAATCAATTTATTTGCAAAAAATAACATTTAGAACAATGACATAAATAAAAATAAAAAATACCTTAACACTAAAGTACGTCTAAATGTAACCATTTGCAAAATAGCCCCAGCTCAGCATACTGCTGGTCGTAAAATGACCAGCGCTGGTCTTCCGCTGTGACCATTCGGTAACGTCACGGTACGGATGAACGGACAGTATAACGTAAACAAAAAATGAATAAATACATTATATAAAAAATAATAACAAGTAACAAATACATAATATATCATTCCATAAAGAAAGAATGACAAAAAATAATAATTCAAATTATAGCTAATGTCATTGCCCGCCACAACAAAACAAAGGACCACTTTTTGTTAATATAATTTAATAAAAGTGAGGGGTATTTTACAAAATATTTTGTAAAATATTGCTCTGTTAACACTACAATTATGAAAACTTTTGCAACGTAATCAAAAGGAGATAAGTATAAGGTAATTTTGAAATTTGTTAATTATAAAATCAATTAAATATAAAAAAAGAAGAATATTAAATATATAGATAGCGCCAAAAAAACAATTGTTAAGGCGAACTTCTTCTCATATAGCACTAGTATCTAGCCTCAGAATTTCCTGATTTTTTTGGTGCTCACCAAGAAACATTTTTAACTTAATTCTAAAAGAATGAATATTTTGCAGGCTCCTCATCGGCGGAGGGATGTTGTTCCAACATTTGGTAGAAGCGTAGCAGAAACTTCCTCTGAACGCAGCCATTCTGTGCTTCTGCGTCGATAGCTGCATCGCGCACTGCCGGGATCCATAGGGTCTTTGACTCGACACCCAGGTCAATTTTTCATAAAGATAAGCAGGTGCTTATGTTTCAGGACTCCAAAAAGAAGACAAGCCAAATGTAGTTTTCTGCGATGTATCATTTTAAGACTAGAGTGTTGATTTAAGCATGGACTCACATGAGCCCTAAACGGAACGTCGAAGCAGAAACGGGCACAGGCATTCTGGACTCTTTCTATGAGTTTTTGTGTTTTTGCTAATAGCCGGGGACCAAAAACTGCGTCCATATAATTTAACTTAGATAAAACAAGTGGATACGTAACTGCTCCTTTAAAAATGGCCTCATCTTGTACAAAACTTTCAATTTATAAAAACAATTTTTTACCGAATTAGCAACATGTTTTTCAAAACGTAGGTCACAATCCATAAGTAACCCAAGATTGCGAGCTTCATATACTCGTTCAATGGGTTCATCCATCAGCATGACCCTCACCGGTGGATTCAAATTAGATAATATGTGCTTACTACCGAAGATTAGGTATTTTGTTTTTATAGGGTTTAGTAATAAGCAATTATTTGAGGACCATGCAGCTATACTCGCTAGATCCTCATTAATCGTGGCTGTAGCAATATCGACATTACCTGGTTTGAATGATATATATAATTGTATATCATCTGCATAAATGTGGAATTTACAGTATTTAATATACTTTTGAATATCAGCAGAGAACAAAATAAAGAGGATTGGTCCCAAGATCGATCCCTGAGGAACTCCTCTATTACAAGCCATTTGTTCTGACAATAACGAAGAACCGTCATTACGATTAAGTTTCACATATTGGTAACGATTACTAAGGTAGCTGTTAAACCAAAGTAATGCTTCATGATCAAAACCATAATAACTTAATTTAGAAAGCAGCAAGTTAATATTTATTTAGTCAAACGCTCTGGAAAAGTCTAGTAATACTAGTGGATTGCATCGAGCAAGGCAGTCACTGTCCTTCGACCTTTTCTAAAACCCGACTGTACCTCAGGCAATATATTATTACTTTCAAGAAACTTAGTTAGTTGGGCACATTCAGCTTTTTCCATAATCTTTGACAAACATGGTAAGATACTTATTGGTCTAAGATCTTTAAGTTCAACCGGATTTGAAACTTTAGGTAAAGACCGCACGATTGCAAGTTTCCAAATATTGGGAAATGTAGAAGTGCTGATAGAGATATTTATAAGATCTAATATAATATATATTGTATGAGGAAAGGTCATTATGAGCATATCCAAACTTATAATATCGCAACCTTCGGCATTAGTTTTCAAGCTCATTATTATTTATGCCATTCTGTCTAAACTAACCCGTTCTATATGAAATATGGCATCATTAAACTTATGGTGCTCAAAGTACGTTAATTGTGACAAACTGACATCTGAAGTGCCAGGAATATTTAAAAAGTGATTATTAATAATTCCTGGATAATTAAAAAATTGGGGAAGCTCTGCATTGTTTTTAGGCAATAAGGTGTTCTTAAGATTCTTCCATAATAGTTTTGGATCGTTTATTTTACTATATATGCGTTGCTTAAAATATGCTGATTTCTCGTGATAAAGTGCTTGATTTACTGTGGATTTTAGGTTCTTATAATATTCTTTTTAACTTGAAGATTTTGTTTTTTGATAGTCCGCTGAAGCATCATCACGTAACTTCATCATAAGCTTGATCGTGTCCGTAATCCATGGGTTAGAGTGATTTCTGATCACAATTGATTTCACAGGCGCATGTATATCTAAAAGTGTCACTATACTGTGATTCAAAGTGTTAACCATATCGTTAACGTTATTAATTGTCGATACAAGATCCCATCTCATAGTTTGGAGGTTTTTATTAAATGTTCCTACACATATATCCTTCTTCTGTCTATAAGTTATATAGTAAGGCATACATTTCTCTCGCTTAATGTTAAACTCACAAACTACAAGACAGTGACCAAATAATGACCCGACGTGTTCTAAATAGATTTTTTTAGTATGCAATTTGTACCGAACAAACAACATCAATGAGAGTTTCACTAATTTCAGTGAAATGAGTCGGCACAGTGACCAACTGTGATAAATTAAGACATTTTAAAAATGTAGTCATCTTTTTTGCTTTATTTTCATCACTACATAATAAATTAATGTTAAAATCACCTAATAGGATCAAATTGTCATAATTGGGAATGGAACTAATTGAATCCGTAATTGCATCAAAGAATAAATCAACATCCATCCAAGGCGGACGGTATGCCGTGCCAATGGCTAGCTTCTTTCCGTTAAGGGTCATTGTGAGCCACATCTGCTCAACTGACCTGTGCAGTGGGTCTACAGGATGCGATCAGTTACGCACATTAAAATTTCTTTTAATGTAGAAGCCGACGCCGCCTCCGCGAGAGCGCACCTCTGTTGGCCGCGAAATGTGACGCAGTCGGTACGCAGAGGATATCGCAGGGGCACGACCCTCTTCACCAACCCTGAGCCATGTCTCATTTACAGCTAAAATATCGAAGTCATTTCGAAGAACTGATGCTATAAAATTATCATGGTTTGTGCCGAGGGAACCTGCATTGTACAACCATTAAATGCTTGTTAATCATTGTAATGGCCGTAAAACATCATAGAAAAGTTGGCTAAATACATATCACTACAATAAGTAGTATGATTAAAGTATATGCTCAGTCCATAATAAATTATTAGGACATTATGATAAAAAGTTAGATAATAAGTTAGGAAATCATTGTATTGACCGCACATATCCTTACAATAAAGAGTATGATCAAGAAATATGCTATGTGCATAATAAATTATTAGGACATTATGATAAAAAGTTAGATAATAAGTTAGGAAATCATTGTATTGACCGCACATATCCTTACAATAAAGAGTATGATCAAGAAATATGCTATGTGCATAATAAATTATTAGGACATTATGATAAAAAGTTAGATAATAAGTTAGGAAATCATTGTATTGACCGCACATATCCTTACAATAAAGAGTATGATCAAGAAATATGCTATGTGCATAATAAATTATTAGGACATTATGATAAAAAGTTAGATAATAAGTTAGGAAATCATTGTATTGACCGCACATATCCTTACAATAAAGAGTATGATCAAGAAATATGCTATGTGCATAATAAATTATTAGGACATTATGATAAAAAAAGTAAATATGTTAGATAATAAGTCAAGCAATCATTGTAACGACCGTAAAACATAATAGAAAAGTTGGCTAAACACATAAATTTACAATAAAGAGTATGGCCAAAAAATATGCCAAGTCCATAATTAAAAATTATGATATTATGAAAAAAAGATAGATAATAAGTTAGGTAATAATTGTAACGTAAAATATCATAAAAAAATCACTACAATAAAGAGTATGATAAAGAAATTTGCTAAGTCCATAATAAACCATTATGACACTATTATAATAAGTTAGGTAAAACATTATGTAATAAGTTAGGCATTGTAAATTATCTTTTTGGCTGTATGTAATGTTGTCAATTAGAACTAGTTTTATGGTTTTAGTATACCTTGCAAAAGTTGTCATACTATCAAAAAATAAGCAATAAAATTCATTGAAACTATAACATGTAACATAATTGTTGTAGAAGTCCTCAAACAGTGCCAGTCCCAAAAACACGTTCAAAATCGGAGTCGGAGCGTATAGGGTACACTTGCTTCCCATCGCTTTGACGCGCAAAGATGCGACCTCTCTTAATCCACGAGTACCGCCATTGCCGCTTGCGACATTCCTCACGGACTCTATTGAATAGCTGCCGATTAGATCTTGTGAGTCGCTCATTCACGTAGACACGTTGCAGCGGGCCCGCCAAACCAACGTCAGCCGTGGTGAAATTACAACGCACGCGCACGGCGCATAATAGCTCGTCCCGCAGATAGCGACGCGCTAGGCGCACTACGACACGGCGCGCACGTTTCACTCCGCCCGCTCTCCGGTGCCGGTTGACTCGGCCGCCCCAACACGATCAGCGAACACGACGTCCCGATCCTCAAGAGTGACCCCCAGCTTTGCAGCGAGGACGGTAACGGTGTGCACAATATTTTCCCCTTTTTCTTCCGGAATATGTCCTATGTCGAGGTCGGATAGCAGTGCGTCCTGATCTCGGTCGTTCAGTTCCAGTTTTAGCTGGACCACCGACTTCTGCAGCGCTGCAACCTCATCCAGTCCGGGTGCTACCTTCAATTCTTCAAGTGCTTCAAGTCTCCGCTCGAAACTATCCATCCGCTCTCCTATGCCAGAAATAGAAGCACGGAGCTCCTTACGAAATTCACGTTGCTCAGCCATATATTCAGCGAGCTCACGGCGCATATCTCGAACATCCGTGTTATCGACCGGGGATATAGTATGCGACGGGGGCAAAGGCAATATTGCCTCCGCCTGCATCGAGCTAGCGGTGACAATCTCGCCGGCAATGGGCAGCGGAGCGGAAACCCCACAGATGCTTTTTACTGGGGTTTTTTTTTTTTGCTGCTGTTGTCCCCTTTATGCTGCTTCCTCTTACACTCTGGACAAGTCCAGTCTTTGGACACCACCGTATTGTCAGGAATCGCTACACATCCTCTATGAAAAATGCATGGGCATGTAATGCAAGTGGCGGCACCTGTCGGTGACAGGAACTTTCCACAAGCTGAACACTTCCCCATTGTAGGTTAGAATATTAGTGGTAAGTCAATTAAGATGCACTTAGTTCCGCCAGTTGACGCAAGGTACAACAATAATAAAGATTAATGCAGTCTCTGGTGAGATAAATGAGACAGAGTGGATAAAGTGAGATAAAGTGGGTACACTTAGAGTATATACCAATATTTTATGCACCAATCTAAATTATAAACTATCCCGAGCACATCGGTTCTTGCAAACACTCAGACAGCCACCTTAGGCGTAGTAGCAAAGAATAACAGCACTGTCACCGATAATTACACCGATTTAGTATTTTTATGAAAGAATATTTGCGCGAGCGTATACTGACGTAAAGCCGTCCGTGTCGGTACCCCTATTATATCTTCGAAACTGTTCACTAATGTCCTAGAAAATATGTTTTAGACGCCGAAGATCGTGCTCAGTAGCGTTCACTAGGATAGGCCTACGTCCAGCAGTAGACGAATAGGGCTGATGATAACGATGATGTCGTAGTCATATCGTAAAATTGATATTTTCATGAAACACATACACATGCACACATCATTTTTTTATTCCATGAAGTTATCTGTGACATCATGAAATGATTTGACGATATTTATTATTTATTTATTTATTAATTCATAGGAAGACCAACAGCTTAAGTAACAAAGTTGAAATTTTATTATACGCGCCAGAGAGCCAATTACAGGTCCTCGCGTTTAGAAACATAATTAAATCAAGACATGAGCATACACTTTAAACTAATGAGATGTAAAATCAAAACAATAGTTCGGGATAAGCACATCCGTAACTACTGCTCCGACCCACACCTTACACCTTATCTACTACCATTAGATTAGTAACAAGTTATACCTAAGCTAAGTAACACACACTAATCAAAGAATTGACTGCTCAGCAGCCCCCTCGCCGAGTGTACGCTTGTACAGAATAAGTCAACTGATTGGTTATCCTTACAAAGATTGTTGAATTTCTTGCTCGTCCTGTGCAAAAATGAGTTCTGCCGATACTTAGTATTAACAAGTGGAATGCTTATAGGAGGGTTGAATCTAATATTTCTGAGGGGGACATTTAAATTAATTTTACCGACTAAATCCGGACTATCAACTTGATTTGAAGCTATTTTTATTAAAAATGATACGTCGGAAATATCACGTCTGACACTGAGTGGTAAAAAATGGAATTGTTTACATAGTTGAAGATAATTTTCTGACTGATATGGAATACGCAAACGAAAACATAAAAACTTAATAAACTTCATTTGTATTCGTTCAACTCGTAAAATATACCTATTGTACCGTGGATTCCATACCTGAGACGCATATTCCAGTATGCTCCGAACAAAAGTGCAGTAGAGAATCTTGAGTGTTTTAATTTTCTTAAAACCCTTTGAACTTCTCATAATAAAACCTAATGCCTTAGAAGCCTTGGAAACTATGTGCGAAATATGTTCATCAAATAATAATTTAGAATCGTGTATGACACCTAGATCGCGGATGACCCGCGTTTGTAGTAGGCTTTGATTCCTAAGTGAATAAGCAGAATTAACTAGGTTTTTTTTCCGGCTAAAAGTAGTGACAGAACACTTGGATGGATTGAGGTCAAGTTTATTGAGGCGCCAATAATCATCCAGTCTAGATAGGTCATCTTGGAGTGCTCGAACATCCGATGGAGTGGATACATTAGTAAAAATTTTCATATCATCAGCAAAACATAATAATTTAGAGCTATGAAAACACTGTGAAATGTCATTTACAAAAATTGCAAATAACAAAGGACCGAGAAGAGATCCCTGTGGAACACCACTAGGGATCTTAACCCAACTAGAAATATAATTATTAATGACAACGGCTTGAGTTCTCATGTTAATATATGAAGAGAACCACCTAAGTAAGTCACCGTGGATGCCTATGAACTGGAGTTTGGCTATTAGGATAGTATGGTGTAGTCTGTCAAAAGCTTTGCTATAATCAGTATACACCACATCCACCTGGTCACCAGAGTCCATCACCTTGGTCAAATATTCATTGAGTATTATCAGATTAGAAACCGTTGACCGTCCCTTTAAAAAACCGTGTTGAAGCGGACTAAACGAGCCTTTGAGCGCTGAGTAAACTTGATTATACACAATCCTCTCATATACTTTGGATATTATACACAACTTGGAGATCGGCCTATAGTTCGTTGCATCTGTTTTGGGTCCCTTTTTATGAATGGGTGTTATAAAAGCGGACTTCCAAACACGAGGAAAATAGCATTCGGTGGCTGATCTTTGGAATAGAATAGTTATAGGAACTGCCAGACTTTCGGCGCATTTTATCAAGAACAGAGAATGAATGCGGTCTGGTCCTGCAGACTTCGACGGGTCAAGGTTAGTTAAGATTTTTTCTACCTCTGATCTAGTTATTGATATGGAAGAAATCTGATCTAGTTATTGATATGGAAGATATGAATTAAAACCACGGCTACTTCATGATATGATGAAGCATTAGTGATCATATCGTAAAATAGTTACATTATCCACTGCTAGAGGCGCTAGGTGGAAGCCCGACATGGCCGTGATACTTTAGAAGTTTGAATGAGAGTTACTTTGGGAGGAAAATTAGAAGAATAAAATAAACTTAAAAAAAAAGTAAAAACTGACTTCAAAATGAATAAATTAATCATATGTGGGAAACAGTTGAGGAAGTCTGTGCCGTTGATTTGGTTAGGTTTAAGAAAATTGGGCACCGGCTTCCTTAACTGTTTCCCACATAAGATTATTTTATTCATTTTGAAGTCAATTTTACTTTTTTTAAAGTTTATTTTATATCTCTATTTTGAGTGGCGTGAACATGAACATGCGATTACAGCAATTGCAACCGACTTGCTGTTATCTGTTGAGGAGTTCCTTTGTATCTCCAAAGGTCTTCATCAGACCTTCACCAAATTATGTATATGGGATACCTTCACCAAATTATGGATACCTAAAGCTTATCCTATTCTATAAAAAAAAACTTCAATGTCAACCCGGACGGAGATATCGCGTCGTGCAGTGGGTGAAAGTTAATTAAATCAAGTCATCCCCTAATTTTCCACCATTAGAGGTGGAATATTTTCATGAAATTTAAATGGGACTGTCCCTGAGGCATATCCTATCGATATGCCTCATCGGCCTCAATCGGGGGTTAAGAAAAGGGGGATGAGAATCGTAGCTCCTAACCGAATGGACCGATTTTGATGCTTTTTTTTTCGGTTTGAAGCTGATGTGATCGATCTACAATTTCGGGGGCTATATAAATTTTCCGTTTATGGGCAACGACACTACCAGCCGCACTACCAGTAGAGTCATTGCCAATAAACGACACTACCAAGCCCATTTTGAAAAAAATGTACAGGCAACACACATTTCACCATCTTAATACTTCAGTCTCAAAAAGATGAACGGATTTAAAAAAATATTGATTAGATATAGCGTATATTATGCGTAGATACACATATGATACTTTTCATCATCATCATCATCATCATCATCCCTCACGCGGGTGAAGCCGCGGGGCGCAGCTAGTCTGGGATATAAGGATTCTATGAGTTATTCCAGAACCAAAAGTACTATCACACCAAATTTCATCAAACTTCGTACTGAGGTAAAATCGTTTTTTACTTGTCGAATTGAGATACCAAGTATACCAGTTTTTCTAAGTCAAATTCTAAGCTATCCAACAATAAAAACCGCATCGCACTCGTTCCAGTAGTTATTAAGTGACGCGCAAACAAACAGACACCATTTTTATGAATGTTATATTGTTGATCAGTAGCTTATATTTTTAAGTCACCTTATAATTCAAATTAAATAGTGTTAAAGTTTACATTAAAGTTACGTAAGATAATAAATTGATGTGGCGGTCTCAGTTTAGTATAAGACCCCTCCCAATCCTCCCGTGGATGTCGTAAGAGGCGACTAAGGGAATACACACCGGAAGATGGGCAGCAGCGTCCTCCGAGTACATATTTGTAACACTACGGTCAGCAATCCGTCTGCCAAGTGTTGTGACTATGGGAAAGCCCCCCTCCCCCTAAATATGACAGACACCGCAAAGACGGCCCCCAGTCCCCGGCAGCTCCGTTATTCCTGGCACCGGTAGGAGCCACGGTAACGGTGGAGCAGGGGGTACTAAGAGTCCCCGGCAGAGATCTAGCTACCAACCCCCACTATCTCTGGACCTGGCAACATACAACACACGCACCTTCAGGACCGATGAGAAGTTGATAGAGCTGGAAGAAGTAGTAAGTAAGTTGCGCTGGGGTATTATACGGTTATCAGAAGTCCGAAAAGAGGGAGAGGATACGATGACCCTCAATTCGTCAAATTACTCTAGCAGTGATCGGCAGTGATCACGGCATGGTAAGAGGCTTATTGAATATCAACTTAAAGCTGGAAAGCTCTCGTTTGATGAGATCTACTCTTCGCCCAAGTCCTGCCCAAATCCAAAACCCCGAGAGCATAACGTTAACGTTAGCGTTACGTTACATAAATAATAAGTAAGTAGTTAATATAAGAGTTTTGGATATGATTGTGCGTACCTCTGAGATAACGGTGAATCAATAGGTGTCAGCAAGACGACATCCGCAGCGTGCACCTGCACAGGTCTCACCGCGCTTCCTCAGTCACTGCTTGACTGAAGTCAGTGTCGGTCCACGCCACTCTGACCAATTTCGCCCGCACATATTCTTGCGCGAACTATTAATTTGTACTTTAATATTTTATTTAATAATGGAAAAGCTCCGCTAGTGGAATTGTTGTCAACAATTCGATCAACAACTCGTTTTAGTGCAGGATTCAACCCCGCATTAGGGGTTTCCTGTTTCCTCACTCTTCTTCTTTACTTCTTTCTTTCCCTTATTGCGCCGCTGACCGTCACCATTGCAAGCTTGCCCCGCTTGCCCCCTCTGCGCGCTTCCTAGCTGGAGAAGAATACTGGGCACAGAACATCCTCACAAACGCGGACCACTCTCACAAACGCGGACCACCCTCACAACCGGCATATTATTAAGGGAAGTACGTTGCTATAGAGGTGTAATCAGATTGGCCGTACATCCATGACCTATAAATTTGTTGTGCTCACCTACTGGAACCGAACGATAAATATACCAATTCATATCGAGACTACCTGTTTCATTTAACTAGTTCAAACTAGGCAGGGACGAAACCAGGTAGGTGTCACAGTTGTAACACCAAAATCGCTTCCAAATTCTTACCGAATGCTCAGTGGACGAAGTAAACAACGGGCTTGTGGAAATTTATCACGCGGTCAGGTCGGAGCTCTTTAAGACCCACCGCAAAAATAGAACACAGAAACTCTTTGAGCATACACTCAAACTTATGGTAGAACGAGGCGAGATGAGGCTGCAGTCTTCAGTGGATATGTCGAGTTACAGCTTGCTTAATAAACAGATCTCCAAGTCGATGCGACACGATTTGCATTCCTATAGTACTAAATTTACGCAATAGAGCGGAACAAGGGCTCCAAAGTGTATGCAACAGATCTGTCTATTGGGCAAAGTCTGTTGACAAAGCTGAAGACGGACAGTGGCAGCATCGTCTCGTCGAAGCCAGAGATTTTGAATGAGCTCGAGAAGTTCTATAGGCAATTATACACCTCATCGCATAGTCCTCCTAGCACGACTAGCGATGCAAGAGCCCGTTTGACCCAGCATTATACCGAAGATATCCCGGATATTTGCCTATACGAGATCAGAATGGCTTTCAAACAGCTTAAGGGCAACAAGGTACCAGGGGAGGACGGAATAACGACAGGGCTACTCAAAGCGGGTGGAACACCGGGTGGACTTCTTAAAGTCCTTCAGAAGCTGTTCAACTCCATCATCCTCGAGGGTACTACGCCAGAGGCATGGCACAGGAGCATAGTGGTGTTGCTTTTAGAAAGGTGATAAACTCTTGAAGAATTATAGGTCCATTTCGCTACTGAGCCACGTCTATAAGCTGTTTTCGAGAGTAGTTACAAACCGCAATGGGCAATGGGCAGGCTATATAGTTCGCAGAACCGACAACCGCTGGGGAATAAAGGTTCTCGTATGGCAACCACGAACAAGCAAGCGAAGTGTGGGGAGACCCCCCACTCGATGGACCGACGACATTGTAGCCTTCGCAGGAAGACGTTGGAAGGAGGTGGCACAAGATCGCAGTCACGGTGCTCTTTGGGGGAGGCCTATGTTCAGCAGTGAACTGCTAAAGGCTGAAATGACGATGATGAAGATAATAAATGAAAATTGACCATTCAATTATGAAAATTGAAACTTATTTCTGATACGGTTGAGCCTAATTTTGAAATAAAATAGAAAACAGTTCTTTACTTATAGATTACAGGAAAACCTATAAGAAGTCAATGGTCTTAAAATAACTGGGTAAATCTCTCAATATTGTGAGATAAAATAACCAACCTGAACCCTCTCCACGCGTGTTCAACTCGCTCTTGTCCGGTTTTTCCTCCTCTATTATAAATGGTGTAATACCTAATTCTGTAATCGACCATTTCTTCAAGTAGGATTGCTCCGAACCTACGGAACACGCTTCACGTAGAGCGCTGCTGCGGACTGCGGGTGCTGACAGCAAGCAGGACGGACAGTCCGTACGGACGTGAATGGAAAGGATGCATAGTTAGGGCATAGGCACGTAATAAGTTTTAGTTCAAGAGCAATGGGAAGATAAGGCGTTTTCGAAAGTTCAACTTCTTGTCTCGACTGGACGTAGACTATTTGATCTGTAAAGATATCTAGGTGTATATGCTTATAGGATGTAGGTACTCCATCGATCCACTCCAGGATCCACTCCAGGATCGATCCATGTTACTCATCATCATCTTCAGTCCGACCCTGATGAAGATTTAAGCGTTTACCTTGTTCAAGTCATTGAGCTTCGTTCTTTGAGATACCTACTTAATATCAACATAACTTACTTACCTTGCATAAGCAACTAATTTGATTTGTAAAGGGTTCACAGTAAGGACAAAAATATATAAATACAATTTTTACTTATTTTTTAATGTCGTTCACATATTTTTTTCTCAAATTTTGAGTTTTTACCAAAGAGTAATAGAAAATATCTATACCAACTTTTACTTCTTGCTCTATACAAAGAGAATAAAATACACTAACTAGGTATTCTATGACAATACTACGGGGTTTTCTTTCTGTAGATCCATGAGGTGGCAGCACTGTAGCTTCACCCCGGACACTTGCCTAGATCTCTATACAAAGCCGCGTTTAACTACCACATAGACAGAGTAGACATAGACACTACACACATGTCGTTTTGTACACGCAGGGTTGACTTACCCAAGAAGAACTTACGCGTGCGAGTGAGACAGTTGCAAAAGTTTTAGCAAACGAAAAGGTTCAGATCTATAAAAACAATTACGTTTATTAAATAGTGTTAACCTGTAGTCTATCGGTATACCGTACGGGATATTTGAGGTTATTTTTGCAAAATTAGCAAAAAATTAAAAACATAAAATAAATTAAAAAAAAAACTTTTGGTTAATTTACCTTCCTCAAATACAGATTTTGTGTATGGCAAACCTTTTAATAAATATATATTTAAAAAATAGCCCAGTAACTCCAAAAACGCATTCGTCCACAGGTTAAATACATACCAAAAAAATACTTAATTAAAAAAATACAAACATAAAGTACCGATTGTACTATTTTAAAACTATTGTTGATGTGCCATAATTTAAGATTTTTAGTGCCATAAAGAATTAGATAGATAGATAAATAGGTAGATAGATAATCTACCTATTTATCTATCTATCTACTTAAGAATGACAATTCATTGTAGGTTACCAAGAATAAATTACCTTATTTTATCCTTAGGGAATCTATAAAACCTGTCCTTGTCATGTTTTTTGACAAGGACTACAGCCGTAAACAGCACAAGTATGCCCCATTTTCAACCATAAAATAAGTTAAATTAAAAACATTTAAAAGAAACTTTTATGCTGTAGCCATTGTCATGATGAAACTTAGAACGGGCTATTACATTTAAATGCGTATACAACATTTCGTGTCTATGCTGTGAGTGTCCACGTTTGGGCTTCGTAGGTCATGACTGGTAGGACGTTTTCATTCAAGACTTTTGTGTTCAGGCACTGTGGTATGGACGCCGGACGACGAGAAGACTTGACGAATCTTGCCGAATGCTGCCCAACGCAGCTGAATTCTTCTGTACCAAGGTAACCGACATAGCTCTAAGGATAAGCAAGCTAAAGTGGCAGTGGGCTGGTCACATTTCCCGATGAACCGATAACCGTTGGGGTAGACGAGTTCTTAAGTGGAGACCACGTTTCGGCAAACGTAGTGTAAGACACCCTGTGGCCAGGTAGAGTGACGACTTGCGAAAAGCGGCTGGCAGAAAATGGATGGGAGAGCTGAAGTTCGAGCTCAGTGGCTCACATTAGGAGAGTCCTACGTCCAGCAGTGGACAGATATAGGCTGATGATGATGATTACTATTGTATATTTATTTTTTATTTAGTGTCCACAAAGTTCACAATCAAATCACACGACGACATAGAATAATTGCAGTAACTAATAAATACTGCATTTATAATTGGTAACGTAATTATCCATACCAATATATAAAAGTGAAACGTTGTCTGTTTGTTTGTTTGTTTGGGGAGCTTTCACGCGATAACCGCTGGAAGGATTTCAATGAAATTTGGAATGAAGATAGCTTATACCCTAGAATAAAACATGGGATACTTTTTATCCCGGAAAATTCCACGAATTCCGTAGAAGTTTCCACGGGAAAACTATAGTTGAATACTCGCTGTAAGGAACGGTTGCCTTGGAAACGATAACATGAAACATGAAAGCTCCCCAAACAAACACACAAACAGACAACGTTTAACTTTTATATATTGGTATGGATACAAAAAAAATACTCCAGTTACTTATCTTTGACTAAGCAAATGTCTAGTAACTAAAGTTAATGCACTTTAAATAAGATAATTATAAACTGAATAACTAGTTGCTGCAGTTTTGCTTCCTGAATTTCATGATTCCTGAAGGCAGAAGACATTGGATACAGAATTTGGACCCATATCCCGCAGAAACTCTTTCGGTATAAAAAGTATCCTCAATTTTCACTCATCATATAAACTATGACTGTGCCAGGTTGCATCAAAATCCGTGCAGTAGTTTCAGCGTGATACGTGTTCTTTGAAATAACTTTCAATCCCTATCCTGCGGGAACCCTTTAATTCATCGGGATGAAAGTATCCAATGTCCCACCTCGTAGTATGAACGCAAATCGTACCAAGTTTCATTTGAATTTATTCAATAGTTTCGGCGTGATGCGCGGCCAGGATACAGACAAACATAAAGACAGACAAAAATTAAACAAAAAAGTTTTCGCCTCATTGAAGATATTTTGTAAAAAATTACAAAATATCTTCAATGTACAGAATTTGGTCTCCTGTACTGCAGGAACTCTTTGGCTGCTTGGCGTTTTTTGTAGATATACAGTGACCGGTGTACTTTTCGTGTATCCAGGTTAATCTATCAGTAAAATTATATATAATGGTGTATTTTTGCTGCGTAAATATTTGCAAACATAAAAAATATATATACAGCCGAACATATAACCGTCTCCTTTTCTGAAGTCGATGAAGGGTGGAGTTCACCGACTATTAAAACGGCTGTTTAACAATTAAACGGCTGGTTATTCAAATTTTTAATGTTCACCACACCCTAACCAATGATCACAGCCCTTGAAAGGCCGATTTATATATCATTTATTTGGATATTTTTCGTTGTGTTCTTGTGTTTAATGTTATGGCAGATAATTATCAGGACGATAACCTTTTATGCTAAGATTATGCTAAGATGGCGCCAGCATGACGGCGTAATATCTACACTTTCTCACGTATTGTCTATTTCTATTGATGTAGAGTTAGCCAAACTCGTAATAGAGCTAAAGATTTATAGTGAAAAATAGTTCCGCTAGTTGCGCTGCGCTGGATTTCATACAAAAATCTTACGATACTCGATAGCGAGTACAGATTTGAGCGTTTAATTGAACTCATAATAGAGGTATAGCTCATAGTATAGCTTCCCCAGAACGTTTCATTGTACTTTTCAAGTTGACTTCATTTTATTTTATGCTTCTAAACTCGGACGCCTCCTTTCATCGTCTTGAATAGATATGACAAAGTGACTTCGTTATTGCGATGCCTTTTAACGTTCGTTCTTTCACTCTGAACCAGCTCTGAACGGTTGGTGATCGTCCGATTTATTAAGTACGGTTCAAATTTGCGTGGTGAACAGTAAACATTTAAGCGGTTGTTTAAACGACGTTTGGGATTTCACCGGCCGATTACCAAAACATCGGTCAAGTAGAAGTCGGTGAACTCCACCCTAAAAAAGAATGATATCCTGGTTGTGGCATAATTTTCCACAGGTGAGCTATTTTACAAGTTTTTAAAATAGCGATGGAGTAGGGTGTCCAGTATGTCTGGCGTTGTAAGTCTGTGTCGATTGTACTTGCCTAAGTATGTTCTTACATCAAATCAACGCATGTGGTCGATGGAGGATTTAATTATAAAGTTATTGTTTAAAAAAACACTGTGGATTTATTTATTTCTATTCAAATCCACACTGACTGAACATTTATTTATGAACAACTCATCATTATCCCCATCAGGTAGGTATTTACCTATATTTAGACATTTGACGTTTGACTTTTGACATTTGACTTTAAAGTTTGACATTTGACGTTTTACATTTGACGTTTGATATTTGACAGTTGACGTTTGACATTTGATAGTTGATATTCATGGGTGCGTTCACGTACTACGCTCGAGGACGCACGGATCACCTGCGCGATCACTCGAAATCGTACACGGCGTCGTCGGGCGTACGCCTGGGCACAGAATAAATAATAGTACAAGTACAAAAGGATAACTAAGTAAAGTCATTTAAATACATAGCAACTCTCGCTACAACGTAATAAAGTGCAATTTAACTCGCACAGCGCTGCGATCTTTCAATTATATTTACCTAGAAAGCGCTCATCCATTGCGTGCAGGCTAGAATTTACCGTATCACAACGCACGAGAGGTTCCATTGCTCTAACCGTTTCAGAATCGCTCTGACACTTTTTCGCTCGGCAGTGTTGTATCAAGATATAACTAAGTAGGTACTTGTACTAGTAATTGTTCTGTGATATGATATGACTTAGATATTGTAACAGAATAAACAATTATGTAATAATGTATTTTTTTTATTTATATAATAATGTAGTTAATAGAACTATCAACATTTATAATAATAAATGTTGATAGTTCTATTAACTACATATAATTCTTAACAGAATAGACCTACTACCTCATTATTTGATTATAACTTATTAGGTATTGCACTTTGATGAATAAAAGGTGCCTGTCGGAATCCATGCTTAAAAAAATATTTTTCCAAAAAAAAAAACGTCTTAAATAAAAAATAAATATTAAAAATATAATGATATTTTGTAAACAACTACTAAAAAGAATAAAATAATTACAATTGAGCCAGAACAGTATAAATTTTTCGAAATTACCAACGTAATAATAATGCATAAATACAACATAAGCTAAGAAATAGTTTTTTGAAGGTGGTTTCAAAAACGAGCTATTTTCACTGTAAAATAATTCGAAATTCCCAATTATAGCTCTTGATAACAAAAACTTGTAAAGAAAGTGCAGAGCCGTTTTGGCGGGAAGATTTTTCGTTCGTGTGTATATTTTTAGATCGGTAGTTTTAGTACTGTTTAGAATATTTTAAGGATCTTTATTGTTTTATCCATTATGCCATTTATTGTAATAAACTTTTCATCAAAATATAAGTTTTCGGCGACTTCCCGTCAATATCTTTGGGTGCTGATATTAGAATTATTATAATGATTGCATATATTTTTCAAAATATTTTTTGAGAAGAAATATTATAGAGAAACCGATAATAAAAAACAAAATTGAAAAAAAGAGTTTATTTCTCTTAATAAACACTTAAAGGTAACTTATTTCCAAAAATAACACATATTTTCAAGAGTATTTCGAATCAAGCAGCTGTAGTTAATAAAATGATTATTTACGTGATATTATTTTCATTTATTCTTATTGATAATTTCTATACCGCCACCCGATGATCTACTGGGATACATATATATTTTTATTATTATTACATTTATATTATATATATATATTATACTTCTAGGATTCCTAAGGATGAAAATATAGCTGAGACGTGGAAGAATACCTGGGAAAGTCACGTATTCATCAGTAGTATGTAGTCTACATTTTAAAGATGAAGACTATATTAATCAGTCATGAAAAACATTGAAATTTGCTGTCTAGTTTTGGAATAAAGGGCTTTATTATTAACTACCTCAGGAAGTATTTAAGTACGCCACGTGATACTGTCTTTGTTGCACTGAAATGTTACACCCATTATTTCATTTTGTTTGTAACAATAATTTTTATACATGTGTTAGAAAATAAACTCTGGTAGGTTATCATTGGTATTGACCGGGTTTAGCAGAGACTTGTCAAATACTTTGTTGGTCAAATCCTACACAAATCAAAAGCTTAATTTGTCAATTTCGCAATTCGTCACATCAGTTATTCGTCAAAACCTCAATTCGTTAAATACGTGATTCGTCAAGTCATTTTACAATCGGACACAACCTGCATACGTAATTTTCAATCCCCGCTCTCTTACTCCACTCCCAGTCCCTCCCCTACTCCCCACCTCTACTCACTTTTCCCCAAACTGTCACTTTGACATCTGTCACTTTGACACCTGTCACTTTGACATCTATCACTAAATGTCTTACTACCTGTTCAGTAGAACAAATTGTAATTTCAGTAGCACAGATTTGTTTTTTCGTCCAATCTGTTCTATAGTAGAGCATAAGTAGAACAAATAGTAGAACAGTCTGGACTAACCCAAAAAAAACCCCTCTAATTTCATTTTATTCTTGCCTGTACAAAGCGTGATTGACTAACAGCTAATTTGACTATTTTAGGATTTGATCAGTTTTAATTTGATAAATTAAGTTTTTGACTTGTATAGGATTTGACCAATCAAGTATTTGACAATACTCTGCGAAACCATACAGAAAAATCAACAATTATATATACAGGTCCAGAAATACATTGCAATTATTAATGATCACTATTTACTTTAATATTATTTCAAGAAAATAGTCTAAACGCAAGAAAAGATCAAAATATTTTCGTCTCTAACGCGAGCGTAGTCCACCCGTCTCAAGCTGCCGTGGCAGACCAAAGAGAATGTAAAATACACTGAATGTCACGGTGCCGGGCCGGCCGGCAGGCCTCGCGGGGGTGTTACTAGCGGGAAGCAAAGTGAAAACGCTTTGCGTTCACGGTTTTTATTTTATTTTACATTTATTATTTAGAAAATATACAAATTAAACAATACAAGTTGTTGAAAATTTCAAAACATACTTCGTGTAAAAAAATTACATGTTTCTCACGAGCGGATCTATGGGAAAGTTATAATGTAAGTATATTAAAAATAACACATGATTTAGGATTTTTTCTACAAAGTTCGTAAACATTTATACGAATTTGAAACAATACAAATTGTTTATGGTGAACTTAAGTTTACTATATATTTTTCATCTAAGAAATGAACAAAGGTATTCATCTAAAAGTTCCTCAGAACATCTTGCATTTTTTGTGATTCACCATTGTTGCGGCCTTAATGTTTTTGGACAGACTTATTATATCGTTTTCATGGCAACCGTTACTTACAGCCAGTAATCAACAAATTCCAGTTTTCTCGTGGAAACATACCATTTTCCAGGATAAAAAGTATGCTATGTTTTTTTTTGTTTTTCTAGTTAGCGTGTCCGGTCGTCCAGCGCCCCAAAGAGAATGTAAACGTAGCGCCCTTCAGAAAATTAATTATTCTGTCAGTTTCTTAGAATATGCGCCCGGCCAAAGACAATTAAGTCTGCACAACAAAGACATTTTAATCCAGTGTCAAAGAGATCCAGGGTCCAGTTTGAAGTGTTATATCTATGCTTTTTACCACAAACTAAATAGGAGATACAGGATCTTTTTAATAGAAACCAAAACAGAATATTTTCTTCATAGTTTGTGCAGAATACATTCAAAATAACTACCTACCTTTCATAAATATAGTTTCAAAATCAAAGTCTACTGAATAAAAACGAAAGAAATGTTTGAATTTAGTATGCAGTAGACCACTAGACAGAAATTATGCCATGCAACTGTGCTGGTAAGCATAGTTTAGTTGTAATGATTGTTTATCGACGGAGCTGAGAAAATATAATATTATGCTTCTTAACTAAAGTACCTATCTACAGAATGCAACCAACTTCTAAACGAAAGAATACAAACTAACTACGATATGAAACAGTTGGACAATTTATATTATGCTACCTATTACTTTTTGATCAAGTTACTTTTTATTCCTACCTACGAGCATAGCATTCAAAGTTATTTGATCGAAGCTATTAATGCTTAAACTCGTAAGTAAAGTCTTCTAGCCCAATACCAGATGGCATTAATACCCAACATGCTGGCGGCATTGCCCCCTTGAACAGGTTATCACTATTATAATATTACCCGCGTGAATTTAGTTTACGAAAATCTTACTTCACTTCTTGTTTTATGAGCAATCCACTCCTAAGTGTTTGATCCAAAACTTTCGAGAAGGAAACCAACGTTGGTTGTTTGCTCGAAGGCCAAAACAAACTCAACTTCAACTCTACAAAGTCCTAAGCTGAACATGCGTTCAGTTTACGACTTTGTGGAGTTGAGTTGAACATGTGTTTTATGACCTGACTCGAGCTGTGACCTAGGTCTGTCTTAGAATTCCATGAAGACGTAAGCTGAACAGATGTTCAGCCAAACTTGAGCTGTGACCTAGATCTGTCAAAGAACTCCACAAACTCGTAAGCTGAGTACATGTCATTGTCCAGTCTGACTTGAGCTGTGACCTAGGTCTATATATGGTATCATATGGTATCACTAGCAATCGCTTTTTGTCTGTGATAGGTCTGTCACAGAACTCCACAAACTCGTAAGCTGAATACATGTCATTGTCCAGTCTGACTTGAGCTGTGACCTAGGTCTATATATGGTATCATATGGTATCACTAGCAATCGCTTTTTGTCTGTGATAGGTCTGTCACAGAACTCCACAAACTCGTAAGCTGAATACATGTCATTGTCCAGTCTGACTTGAGCTGTGACCTAGGTCTATATATGGTATCATATGGTATCACTAGCAATCGCTTTTTGTCTGTGATAGGTCTGTCACAGAACTCCACAAACTCGTAAGCTGAATACATGTCATTGTCCAGTCTGACTTGAGCTGTGACCTAGGTCTATATATGGTATCATATGGTATCACTAGCAATCGATTTTTGTCTGTGATAGGTCTGTCACAGAACTCCACAAACTCGTAAGCTGAATACATGTCATTGTCCAGTCTGACTTGAGCTGTGACCTAGGTCTATATATGGTATCATATGGTATCACTAGCAATCGCTTTTTGTCTGTGATAGGTCTGTCACAGAACTCCACAAACTCGTAAGCTGAATACATGTCATTGTCCAGTCTGACTTGAGCTGTGACCTAGGTCTATATATGGTATCATATGGTATCACTAGCAATCGCTTTTTGTCTGTGATAGGTCTGTCACAGAACTCCACAAACTCGTAAGCTGAATACATGTCATTGTCCAGTCTGACTTGAGCTGTGACCTAGGTCTATATATGGTATCATATGGTATCACTAGCAATCGCTTTTTATCTGTGATTGGTCTGTCACAGAGCTCCTCAAATAGTGATTCCTAGTGATACCATATGATCTCGAATCTTACCAGGTCAATGACGATAGTAGTAGGTTGTTGGTCTACCTCGTGTGGGGCTGTCGCCACTCGAGGACCTATCCTCCCCAACGTTTATCGATTCTATGAGCTATATGGTCTGCTCATCATTCGGTTGGCTACGTCTGAGCGTTATTTCGATTCATTATAGTTTTTTCCTCATTCTCAATATACCGCGGTCGCTGTGGCAACTAGTAATCAGTACAAACACCGCGCGCGGTGAACAGAGCTTATGAATGTCTGTGTGTGTGTATGTTTGTTACTTCACACTCAAACGACTGAACGGATTTTAATGAAATTTGTAATGGAGAAAGCATGTACCCTGGAATAGGATATTTTTCATCATCATCTTACACTACTTTCAAACGGCTGGATGGATTATGATGAAATTTGGAATGGAGATAGCTTATAGCCTGGAATAACACATACTTACCTATAAATGGGGCAGTAAATGCAGGTACCTGAACCGTTTTAGCTAAACGAAAACGTTCTTAGGAATTCTCCTAAGAATGCAGATCAAAATGTTTCAAAAAATTATGGACAGTATCATCAGAACGTTTTCCTTTAGCTATAACTGTTAACCCTTACTGTCCCATCTCAAAAAAACACGAAACCTTAGCAAGAAGAAGTATATATGGTTTGAGAATAACCTCACAACGGAAGCCGATTAAAAAAATATGTCCGCAGGTGTTAGAATCAAAACTTGCAGCTGCAAAGCCCTCCGCTATCCGACGAAGGAGGAGCCGGCACAGGACTTAGTGCTGTTTGCACATGACGGGTTGTTCTGCGAAAGCCTCCACGCCTACGCCAAAACCAAAGTTGAGAATATCAAAGGCAATGTCACGGGATTGATCGAGGGCCTTTACAACAAATGTGCTGCATACAATTTGAGGTACGCATCTACGCTCTGTACTACTAGGGGAGTGGTGACGACCGAGCGGGGTAGCATGTGCTCATAACAATCAAATGCAACCCGTTCAAAACCTCGTCCTTGCATCAGTGACTTATGTCCGGTTTCTTTATCTATAGAATGACTCGTTTTAGTAACGAACATTGTCATTTTCTACCAGACGTAAGCTGAAACTGTTCCTTTAGTACCCTGTTCCTATATCAATGGAAAGACTCGTTTTGTAACAAACACTGACATTTTCTACCAGACGTAAGCTGAAACTGTTCCTATAAGGCCCAGTTTCTGTTTCTAAGGAACGACTGATTTTGGTAATGAACAGTGACATTTTCTACCAGACCTAAGCTGAAACTGTTTCTATAATGCCCGATTTCTGTTTCCATGGAACGACTCGTTTTAGTAACGAACAGTGACATTTTCTACCAGACGTAAGCTGAAACTGTTTCTATAATGGCCGGTTCCTATATCTATGGAACGACTCGTTTTAGTAACTAACAGTGACATTTTCTACCAGACGTAAGCTGAAACTGTTCCTATAATACCCGGTTCCTATATCTAAGGAAAGATTCATTTTAGTAACGAACAGTGACATTTTCTACCAAAAGGAAAGATTCGTTTTAGTAACGAACAGTGACATTTTTATAGACTAAAACGACAAACTGTTCCTATAACAACCGGTTCCTATAACTATGGAACGACTCGTTTTAGTAACGAACAGTGACATTTTCTACCAACCCTAAGCTGAAACTGTTCCTATAACACCCGTTTCCTATATCTATGGAACGACTCATTTTGGTAACGAACAGTGACATTTTATACCAGACCTAAGCTGAAACTGTTCCTATAATGCCCGGTTTCTATTTCTATGGAACGACTTGGTTTATTAACGATCAGTGACATTTTCTACCAAACCAAAGCTGAAACTGTTTATATAATGGCCGGTTCCTATTTTTATGGAAAGAAGCTGTTTAACAGTTTCAGCTTTTGTCTGGAAAAAAATGACACTGGTCGTTACTAAAACGACTCTTTCCATAGATATACGTACCGGGTGTTAAAGGAACAGTTTCAGTTTACGTCTGGTAGAAAATGACACTGCTTGTTACAAAACGAGTCGTTCCATAGATATAAGAACAGGGTACTATATTTTAGCTTAGGTCTGGTAGAAAATGTCACTGTTCGTTACTAAAACGAGTTTTTTCATAGAAATGGGAAAGGGGTATAAAACGAAGGTTGTGTAGAGGGGTTGAAGGTGTAAATAAATAAACACATATTTTCAATTTATTTGTATTTTCCTATTATCTACTTGATAGTTATATAGACACATATTTCTAATGACATAATATTTTTATAAAATAATGTAATACTGATAAGACAAACATGCAATTTAACCTCTAAGTAGATGGCCGCAAAGTACAAACGGCTATCTTCAAAAACACAAGTTTTCGAAATTTTGATGTTTACAATAATTTATTATTTCTTTGTTGTCGTGTAACAAAAGAGATGTATTTTACAATATTATTATGTTTATAACGAAATTTTGTTGATATGTTTACTTAATTCAACTGACATTAACCGCTTGTGCGTTGGGAATTCAAAACATAAGTGTTAAGTTAAATTAATTAAGATTATAAACTAATTTATTGATGTATGTCGAACTTAATAATATACTCTAGCGCTTAATAAAGTAAAAGTATTTGAAAGTAATATGATTATATTACTTGCAAAAAAATATGAAAAAACTGACAGATAGGTGTGGTGTACATTTGTTTACATCAAAGGTGCAGATAAATGATGCGTGCTAGCGCGAGGGGAGCCGAGCAAGGCATGCGTTGTGGCTCGCCGTTTCCGCCTCGTTATCACGCCTCGTTTCTCTCTTCGTGGCATACAAGGAATATTTGAATTCATCATCACCATCAACAACCTATATTAGTCCACTGCTGGACATAGGCCTCTACCGCGGCGCGCCACTGAGCCCGATCTTCGGCTCTTCTCTTCCAATCGATCCAATCCACCTCGACGTCTATAAAGACTATGTAGTCATTTCGAGAATCAGTCACATTTATAGACAAATGTGACCAGCCCTTTGCCACTTCAGCTTGCTTATTCTCTGAGCTATATCGGTTACTTTAGTTCTCTGCGGAATCACCTCATTTCGGATTCAATCTCTCAGAGAAACTCCGAGCATAGCTCGTTTCATAGCTCGCTGAGCGACCTTGACCTTCTGGACCTGTCTCACTGTCAGTGTCCACGATTCGGCTCAAAATTTTACTGCCAGAGTCACAGAATAAATAATAGTACAAAACACCAACTTAAAAAAATGCCGTTATTAATTCGGGTTTGTACCAACCGATCGCGCGATTCGTTTGGAGTTTCAACGGATCGCAGTGAGTCGTGTCAACTGATATCGCGATCCGTTGCCACTCAGAATTTGTTAATTTTTTTCCCCATCGGATCGCGCTATCCGTTGAGACTCAAATAAAATAAAAATATTTTCCCATCGGATCGCTATTTTGGTGAGGTTATGTAAAAATTCTTTAACAAGCGTAAAAATAACAATAAAATTGATAATCATTGTATTTGTATGACTGAATGGGAAATTTTAAGGCGAATTCATTACTTAAATATATTTCGTTATAATTGCGGTGGTCTTTCTATACCTACTTTGCGGCCGTCCCTATGATATGACTGATGACGGCACATCAATCTGATGTTCTTTCCTAGTATTATCTACTTATCATTAATAGACATTTATAACATTTAATAGGTAATTTAAATATAAATTTTAATTTGTAACTACATACATTATGATCAAAAACAACTAGAAACTACCTGAAGAAACAGTTCTGCTAACAATAACTGCCGTAATCAGAGAGGTCAATTAACACTATTTTCTCATATAAATCTGTGTAAAAAGAGTATTTTAATTCTTAATTAGGGTTAACTGACGTTTTTGAGTCCGGCAGTAAGTGTGATTATTAGTTAAAATATTATTTATATTTAAAAAAATACCACCAAAAGTATGAGTAGCATATATACTCGTACTTAGTTTCAATAGAAATTAATTAAAATTAAAAATAAATGAGGTCGGTGCCACCCTACTTAACTGTAGTTTACATAGTAAGTATTATTTATCTGTGCTGTAGTTTTCAAGGCTAGGCCACAGCACAATAGCTTGGCACCGAGCTCAATGTTTTTAAAGTCATAGCAAATTTGCAAAAAAATATATTAAGAATTTAAAGTAGTTTTCATCGATATCTCTACTAAATATGATTACCAAGTAGTAAAAATACATATATTTTTATTCATAAAAAATATTAGCTGGGTCTTACCACAGAGAAGAACCTAATTAATTTTTGGTATCACGCTTTGGACCAGAATTTACACAGAGAAGAATGTTTTATAACATTCGATAACTTACATCTACTTACCCTTTTTCAAAATTCATTAATATAAGTTATGAAATTAATATCGACTACCAACATTTATGCAATACGTTACACTTATCAAAGATTTACTACTTGATTATTTCTGTAATAAATATCGATTAATGGTAATTATTTCAGATAAAATTAAACCGAGTTTAGTCTCGGACTGTTAGCTTCTATAATAATGAATAATAGTAATAACAAGTTCAATGTTCAACGCTGCCATGTGTAAACATGGAAGCAAAAAGTAAAATGTTAAGAATTAGGTGCAAAATATATATAAACATTACAATATTATATATAACAGCGGCTCCCAGAATAGGCTATAGGCCCGTATGGTGGAAACCGAATAAAGATATCTTCTATGTATCTATTCGATACTTAAAATAAATCAATAAGTTCCAAAAAGCCTGTACAAAGAAGATAACAAAAATAAACGTTTAGCGTACTTAAAATAAGCTACTGAACAAGATTATAACATTTATTTAAATCGTGTCTGTCTGTTTGTTTGCCTGTCTGTCTGGTAAAACTGATATACTTGGTAGTATCTCAATCCGATGAGTAGCAGCCAACCTATCGTTAAAAAAGCTTATGACGACTGAAATAAATTTTGTATTTTCTACTCTATGGGTACTTTTGGTCTAATAGTTCTGTAACTTTTAACCCAGAGAAAGTACCACGTGAGCAAGGCCGCGTGCTCAGCTAGTCCCATAATAATCATTTTACATAAACGTTTGACGTTTCTACTGCTGAAGTCGACGTAAAAAAATGGTAGTGGTTTATTCTGTGGTTTTACTTCCTAAATCGATTAGCGACGGACAATAATTCATACCTTAGTTCGATACTCCCCAAGTAATCAATGGCAACTGTCCACCTAGGTTCGTTCTGTCCCCTGGGTGTCCTTGAGCAAGTGGCCAAAAACTTAACTTTGGCGTGCGCCTTCTGCGTCACGCATTGCGGCGACGCTGTAGAGGTCAGCTATAGACCAACAGCACATATCCTTTCTAAAAAAAAAAAACCATACCAATATATTTAAGTGAAACGTTATCTGTTTATTTGTTTGTTTGGGGAGCTTTCACGCGATAACAGCGCGACAGATTTTGATGAAATTTGGAATGGAGATAGCTTATACCGTAGAATGAAACATTATTTTTTCCCGGAAAATTGAAAGATTCCACGGGAAAACTGGAAAATGTTGTTTATATGTAAAGAACGGTTGCCATGGAAACGATCAACAAGTCTGTCAAGAACCATCAAAGCATTGGTGCTATACCTACTTTTGAATTGGTTTTTAATATCCTAGAAGAAGTTAGGATATTTATCGCAATAAACAGTAGACCGCGCAGATGAAGTCGCGGTCGGGAAATCTAGTAATAAATATGTATTAAGTACTACTACATAATATTCTTGGTGCCGAAGTACGTAGCAGTTATTTGGCGTCATTGTGGATCTTGGTGTCGAAGAAAACAAGTTTAATGGCGTAATAGTTTACGTCGCAGTTGTGATAGCTTCTTCTGCTGATCTTTATTACGTTGGGTCCGACGACGGTTCGGCGGGGCCAACTTTGGGGGTCGAAAATTGCTGGAGGTCGAAGATGTCGGCATATCTGAAATAAAACATTTCATGAGAATACATAAATCGCACAAAACTCTGAATGACGAATAAATTTTTTGCTCAACCGAATGTTTAAGTTGTTTCTCAACTCCTGTTATATTTGCAAATAGCTGTGCCTGCGGTTTTGACCGCGTGGTCATTTCTCTGAATCAAAAGTAACCTATGTGTTATTCCAGGACCAAAAGTAACTGTACTTGATCGCAATTGGGCAAAAATGTACTGAATAACCAGATTAAACCGGTTAAAAGCAATGTACTACTGTACTAATACCAAATTTCATTGAGATATCGGGTACTTTTTTATCGATTGCTTGGTTTCTAATCACCGGAGTGAGATACCGCGTACACCAGTTTTTATGTCAAACCCTAAGCTATCCAAAAGTGAAAACTGCATCACAATCAGTCCAATAGTTTTTACGTGATGCATGAACAGACAAACAGACACAATATTTTATAAAACGTTATATTCTTGTTCAGTAATTTATTTGAAGTACCCTAGACCATTTTATTAATAAAAAATAGCCAGAGTTTTTGGTACATACTGCGTTATTATAATATAATAATAATAATAAAAATAACATGACGAGAACCTAGTGAAGTTCCGAAAGGACAAGAAAGTACCTTGAATTGCTGCACGTGGCAACCGACATGTGGGATGTTGAGTCTACGTTCATTGTCCCGATAGTTGTTGGTTACGGGTTACTGCGAATGGCCTTGTAGGTCGACATCGGTAGAGGCTCTCGCTAGATGGTATGATGTCACGGCGCGTTTTGTCTGGAGGTTCCTCATTCTGCAGCCCTAATCAATGTAGCTTGAAGCCTGCCCCGCCGCAGGCGCCACACTATGTTTTTTTTTGTGATACTTGTATGGAAATATTGAAAGGAAATTAAGCGTAATATTTTCAATTAATTTCAAGACTACGCGGTGGCAAACATTTTAGAGGTCGGAAAATGGGAAAAGTCAAATTCTAAAGTTATTGTCAGAGAAACATACATACATTCGCCGATTCGTCTGAGTTTATTTGGAGACCTTCCTTCGCTTGGTCAAGTAAGGGGTTACTACTTACCACTTGTTTTAGACGTCCCAGGCAGAATGCCATCAGTTTGTGGCTGAACCGAAGTAGTTTCCGTTGCCTACGAAAATAAAAATAAGTTTACCAATATATTTTAGTTGTCGTTTGCGCAAATTGGAAGTTCTCTGCAGGGAGGATGATCCCCATGACCCCCCCTTGGTCTATGTAATCAGTTTTTTTACTTCAATTCCTTTGGTTATTTTCATACATTTTATTATATTTATTCTGTACACTAATAACTAAACATTTCCGCGCTCGCTGCGCTCCCGCTTTTGATGCTCTGTTTTCGATTTTGTGCAATTACAAATTATGTTTTCGTTTATCATTCATTCATTCGCCAAGAGTGACATAGAGCGCCGTCTGTTAGGCATCTTTGCAAATATCGATACGACTGTCTTCGTGGTATGTGCGTTTTTTGCCGATTCAACTGTGCAAATATGTCGATTTTGAGTTTTTTTTGACATAATTCGGTATTGTTCTGGGTGTGCGATATATATATATATATATATATATATATATATGTTTTGGAGGGTTAGTTAAGTTGTTGGTCGCAGCTGTTATTGATGGCCGTCGTTAAGCCATGTCAGAGCCTCTTGGTCAGCCTGACAAATTCTGACACCAGAGGCCAGCACTAACCTCATACGACAAACAATAAAACATATAAATAGCCAAGAATTTTCGCGCTCGCTTCCGTCATGCTTTCCAACCTTACCAGCAGGGCGACCGCGGTTGAGCGATGGTAATGGAATTGTAATCGTAAATGACGTCAATGCGCTGTGCTTTGGTATCGTTATCACTATAGCTTTGAGTTTTAATTAAGTATGTTAAATTTTCTTTTATTGAAAAACTTTAAAATGATCGCGATCGCTACGCTCGAACTTATTTGTGTTTATAGCAGTTACTTAAATCGTTAGTTACGTATGATTTAGATTTATTTAATTTCTACACTGAAACAAATTGCAAACTTTTCTTACAGTATGCATGCTATGTTTGTATGTTTTGTTCCTATCAATGCATTTTGAGTTATGTTTTTAGAACTCTTTAACTGGCAGAAGTTCATAATTTTCGCGCTTACTTCGCTCGCTTTTGTGGTTCCTTTTCATTATTTTCATGTGATTTGGTATTATGTTTTGTTCCCAATAAACATTTCCATGAACATTTACTTTTATATTTGTTAACATAAATCAGAACTTTTGAGTTCACCGCTCAAGTATTTTTGATCATGTCAATGCATAAGTTTATGTGATTAGAATTATATTACAATTGTGGTGTTACAATTGTGTACACAAACAGGTCAAAATTTTTGCGCCCGCTTCGAGCGTTATTTTTTATTATATCAATGTTAGTTTTTATGACTTGGAAATATTATTTAACTTCTACACCTATTAAAATAATTCAAAATTTCCGCGGATTTTTCTTTCTTTTTTTTTTTTCACATTTTTTTGTTTGATTTGTTTTTTTTTCGTTTACTACATTGTCAGATGTAGCTCATCTAACAATATCTACTTTCGTAAGTTTAAATCACGTCAGTGCATATTGTTACATGTTTTGGAATGATATTTTAATAATAGTGTACTAACACTGATAATGCAAAAATTTCGCGCTCGCTGTGCTCGCGCTTTTGATATTACACCAAATACATATTTTGTACGAATCCGAGTTTCGTTTTAATATACACACTGATAGCGCTTATTTTGTCCTGAAATTTTATGAAATAAATATCTCTTTAAATAAATAGATGTACCTGCCTTTGGGCATAAGCTATGAGTGTGAAACCGGGGGGAACATCTAGTATTTGTATAATTTTGGAACCCATCCAGGTTGAATATAAGTATGTGACCCCCCCTCTGAATCTAAGGCTGGATCCGCCCTTGCCATTGTATGTGGGAGACTATGCAAATGTATGGATTGCGCGCTTAGCCGGGCGTCAAAAATCGACACAGCTCGGCAAATTGCAAATCCTGTCGAAACTCTAAAGTATGAATATGCAAATGCTCTCTAAACTTGTGGATTTGCGTATTTATGCACATGCCAGTGACCGAGGTGAGAACAATGGATCTCGGGATGCGGCCGCATAACTTACACTTAAGCATACAACAAACAAATTTGCTAGCGGCCTTGTTTGCAGATGTTCAACTACTGCAGTGTGCACGGGTAAATATTCAGCGTAATTACTGGCCTTATAATTTGCCTTCGCCGATCTAAAAAACCTATGCAGGTTACTTTGTCACGCAGATTTTTTCTAATTGGTTATGTGCCAAAAATGTAATTAAAGTAGTAGTAATTCGTCACGTCTCCAAAAAGTTAATTTTGTTTGCAGTCGGGTTTTTTGTATTTTTATATTAGTCGTAATTGTTCACTTAATATGTATAAACTTACTTTGCCTGGAGCACTGCTCGATTCGGGCTGGTCAATTCCAGGGGCTGTCATGGGCAGCTTCGGTGTTCCAGTGGGCAGTGGGATGTTTAGGGTTTCGAAGTCTGCTGATGAACGCCGAGTGATGGCACCGGGAACAAACATGCGCGGGCGGGAGGAGACCCGCGCTTGTTGACGCGATGAGCTGGGCTTTTCGACAGGTGCCGAGGGACCCTGGGAAGGGTCTGACTGAGAAGTCTGCGGTGTCCCAATGGGCCAGGAAATACGCTGACGGGGAGTCAGCTTTGCTGGAGGACGCGTCTTTATGCCGGCGGGTGCTGAGGGTTGGATGGGTCCGACATCAACAGGACGGCGCGGGCGGAAGCTGGGCCGTGCCGAGAAACGTTGACGCAGTCCGATGTTACTAAACTGACGCTGGGGTGGGCCAGCTGGCACTGAGAAGCGACGGTGCAAGGTGGCGAGGAGCTCGGTTTTCGGTGGTAGCCCGGTCGACGTCGGGCTATTTTGACGGGAAGAGTTTGAAGGTTGTTGGGGTATGCCAGCAGACATTCGGGTAGGTCGGGGGGGCCCAAAGTTTTCAACTGGACGCGGCGGCAATTCAGGCGGCGTCGGTGTGAGTTGCCGGGGTCCAAGCACGGTCCGCTTGCGCTTACGCCTTAAAGCGCGCAAGGCTTGTAGTTTTCTGGATACCACGCGCAGGAGGCGTAAGAGCTCCTGCCGGCGTAACTCGCGTGCGTACGCACTCTAAATGATAGAAATTGAGTGTATTCAAGTGATTTTAAATATTGCGATGGGTCTCTGATGAGGTATCAAACTTTTAGGTCATACACAGGGTTAAATAAACCGATAAAAAAACTAAAACATATATCGATGTTCAAGGTTTTCTAGCCTATCCCTACATCATCGCCAATGAGCATTTTCTCTGCTTTTCTATGATACTAAGCTGATCCATCCCAGAAAAGGCTGCAGTACTTATTACATCGGCCTTGCACGTGATTAAGATTTACTGTCCCTTACCTTCCCTAGGAGCCCATACTGCAGCCTTAATTTAGCCTTGGACTTAATTTGAGTATCAAGGTTAACATTGGTTGTCAGTGTGACATCCAACGACTTCAAGTGGTCCGTGATCGGCGAGGAGGATTCTTTCCAGAAAGTTGAAGTCGGGTGTAATGGACTCCGTTTCGCATTGAGCATCGCTGCTAAACACATTATTTAACCCTAGCTTCCATAAAGTTTGATACACCACCAACGATCACATTGTATATTTCTTTAAAATATACTTAGGTTCAATCAGCTGCAATTAATGAATAGAGCAAGACATCCATCATTTTCAACACCAATTACTTATCATGAAAAAATCCATGCACTTATGTACTTAGGTAGCTCCTTAAATAATAATTTGGCTTGAAGATAAGATGGGACAGGTTTAGTAGACACTCCTTAAGCAATATTTCAACAAAATCGGTTCAGCCTTTTTTTACGTGAAAGTCACACAAACAAAGAAACAAAACCGAGAGACATTCAGTTTTATACAGAGTACAATAGAAAACATTGGTATGGAATGGCATCCTTTCAAACTATTACTTTACATATTTTGACACTAGTTAGAGCATTAGGTTCAAAATTTAATGAGTCAAGTATATTTTAAAGTCAAACGTTAAAATATACTTTATCAACTGACATTGTAGGAGGATTCCCAAAACACACAATTAACAACATTGACGGCTAGTAGATAATGTCTACGCGGCACGCAGTAGTCAACGACCCCATCATTTATTTGAATAGTTTGAAAGAATGCCAATGTTTCTATCATCAACATCAACAGTCTGCATTAGTCCACTGCTGGACATCTTTCTTCATATTTTTTCTTCTTCTTTGGCTGCCAGCTACTTCTGCGCAGGTCGTCGCTCCATCTGTCCAGAAGTTGTCCTACGTTTGCCTAAAACTAGTCTCCACTCAAATACTCGCCTTGCCCATTGGTTATCGGTTCTCCGACTTATGTGACCGGCCTGTTGCCATTTCAGTCGCCAATGTTTATGTTGGTTTTCTATTTCACTCTTTATATAAGTAGATACTAGGGAGAGCCCCAGACCTTTAAAAAATCATTTTCCAAGAATGTATATGTATGTCCGATAATAGTATTTTCGCGCTGTTTTCCTTTACCTCGACACGAACCATGGCCACAAAGTAAATAATAGTACAAGCCACGACATAAAACAAATATCAAACAAAAAATCAAAATCAATGTAGACTATATATATATATATATATAATACAATGGAGTTACAAAAAAAAAACCTATCACCGTAGAAATCATTCTATGGAAAGGTAGCTTAAATTATTGTTTTTAGTGTTTAAATTAACATAAAAGTGTCTGGGACACCCGGTATGACGTGCAAAAAACAAGGTATATCAATACGCCCTTCGGCCTCATGCGAAACGAAGGTTCGAAACCAATTTCGAGAAAAAGATAAATATTTCTGTCTTTGAAACTTGTTTCGATAAAAGAATATAAAATATTTCATCGAAACTCGGTAAATAATAACAAAATATCAACTAATTGATTACAAATACTTTCTTGACCACTTGCAAGTGTCCTAAATATAATAAAAAAGACGTCATTCCACTATCAACTGTGATAGACGTCAAGCATCTGAATGTAATAAAACTATAACATGCAATAGGGAAATGTGGATTCTAGTGTTACTAATTAATAATAAATACAGTTGTTGTTGTTAATACCATAACAATAACAACTGTAAATGGTAAGATAAGCAGATTTGTGTACACACTTAAAAAACTTAGGCAAGTTTCGTCAGTTTAAGCAACCAGGTTAGTTTTATTACTGTCAGATGGTTGACGTCTATCACAGTTGATAGTGGAATGACGTCTTTTATTATATTTAAGACACTTGCAAGTGGTCAGGAAATTATTTGTTATCAATTAGTTGATATTTTGTTATTATTTACCGAGTTTCGATGAAATAATTTATATTCTTTTATCAAAACAAGTTTCAAAGACAGAAATATTTTTCCTTTTTGGAAACCAATTCCGAAAGAAGAATACTTATTCTTTTCTCGAAATTGGTTTCGAACTTTGGTTTCGAATGAGGCCGAAGGGCGTAGAGGTGTCGCGAAGTCCATTGCGATTACGCGAAAATCGGTGTAAATGATCTTACGGCATCTCTAATAAATACACTGGGCCGCAAAGAAAACGGGTCGGTTATAAACATACGATAACTTTAAAATATTTGAGCAATCCTTTTATAGTACAAACGGGTGCATAATAACGGGTATTAAAACACGAAAGTGAGTTTAAAAAACGAGCCGTAGTGGAGTCTTGATTTTGCTGGTAAAAGCTCGTTCGTCATGCTCGTTGCTGTTTCCGTGATGTCAGATGGAGTCACATTCTCCTCACTAACACTGCTGTCGGACATTTGTAATCAGGATACAACTTTTGATCAACAAAAACACATTAAATTGGTTAGGTACCTATTAAGGTAAAGTAATGGCGCCAAAATCCAGTCCAGCGAATTCGCGCGTCTACGGTCTAGCACGCGCCACCATAAATGACGAAAACCCTCGTAGGTGCGGAGCCAACCGTTGCTTTTATGGGATAAAAAATATATTATAACATCGTTCAGTTCAAAAAAAGTCTTAGGTATATCATCACTAGCTGTACCCGCGGCTTAACACGCGTGGTCATTTCTCTAGGTTAAAAGTACTATAGGTACTATTCCAAGGCATAATCTATGCTTACAATAAAACTGTAACAGATTACAAAGTAAAAAATATATACAAAGTATGTTCAATGTACAGAATTACTTTACATTGAAGGTACTTTGTAATACATTTTTTGGAGGCTGTTCTGTATTCCATACTGAAGCCAAAACTGTATCATCCCGAAAAATTAAATGGTTCCCGCAGGATAGGGGATAAAAGTTATTTAAAAAAAAAACCGAGAGACAATCAGTTTTATACAGAGTACAATAGAAAACATTGGCATGGATTGGCATCCTTTCAAACTAATACTTTACATATTTTGATAATATATGTAAAGTATTAGAAAATGTAAGTAGTTTAATATATGTGACCTACTGAACGGATTTTGATGCACTTTGGCACAGACATAGTTTATATGATAGATGAAAATTGAGAATGCACTTATCCTGAAAAAATAAAAGGGTTCCTGCGGGATAGGGGTCCGAATTCTGTACATTGAAGATATTTTGTAATTTTTTTGGAGGCTTTTCTGTATTCCATACTGAAGCCAAAACTCTATTTATTTTCATTTTTGTCTTTCTGACTGTCTGTCAGTCTGTATCTTGGACGCGCATCACGCTGAAACTACTGAATGAATTAAAATGAAACTTGGTATGATTTGAGTTCATACTACGTGGTAGGACAAAGGATACTTTACATCCCAAAAAGTTAATGGGTTCCCGCAGGATAGGGGTTGAAAGTTTTTTCAATGAATACTCATAACGCTGAAAGTACTGGGCCATTATTCTCTATGAACAAGTCACACGCGTAACGCGTCTCGCTGTGGAATCGTTCGGAAAAGTACGGCAATTTTCGAACATGCACAAACAATTTCACGCAGATGTCTTAACGCAGCGCTTTACGTGGCCGAGTGGCAATAGAGAATAATGGCCCTGGACGGTTTTTTGGCACATTCATTTGAAAATTGACTTGGCACATTCATTTGAAAATTGAGGATAGTTTTTATACCGAAAAAATAAAGGGTTCCTGCAGGATATGGGTCCAAATTCTGTACATTGAAGATATTTTGTAAATATTTTTTTGGAGGCTGTTTTATTATTCTCACTGAAGCCAAAACGCTTCTTTTTTTTCATTTTTGTCTGTTGTCTGTCTGTCTGTCTGTCTTTCTGTATATCTGTATCTTGGACGCGCATCAAAAACTACTGAACTACTGAATGAATTCAAATGAAACTTGGCGTGATTTGAGTAGGACATTGGATACTTTTCATACCGGTAAATTAAAGGATTCCGCAGTATAGGGGTATTTTATTTGGAGTTGGTATTCATGTGTTACATCCGTAGTTCACCTCTAGGATACTCAAGGAATATTCCTCCAAATTTCAAATACCTAGGTACACCGGTTTAGGCTGGACGTTGTCTGTCAGTCAGTCAGTCAGTTAGTCAGTAGGTATGTCACTGTACTGTTTTATAGGCATGATTAAAATAATGTAATAAAACACATATGTTTATTATTCTGCCCAAAAGTGAAGGGCATCTATATTATATGAAAAGCAGTAAGTACCAAAAAGTCTGTAAAAGGAAGATATTTAAAAAAAAAACTAGGATACTTAAAATAAGCTACTAAAAAAGAATAAAACATTTTTAAAAATCGTGTCTGTCTGTTAGTATGTTCACGCATCACGTAAAAACTACTGGACCAATTGCAATGCAGTTTACACTGTTGGATAGCTTAGGGTTTGAATTAAAAACTGGTTTACTTATTAGCTCAATCCGATGAGTAGAAGCCGAGCAATCGATAAAATCTTTTTGATGGCTGAAGGAATTTTGTTTAAATGTTGGTATATTGGTACTTTAGGTCTTGTAATAGTACATAGAGTACTTTTAACCTGGAGAAATGGCCACGTGTGTGAAGCCACGGGCACAGCTAGTAAAAAATATAAATCATTTTTATAATTTATTATTGGCTCAGAAATCTGAGGGAAGGCATGCCAAACCATAATAATGTAGTAGCAATTCAAAATACTTAAAGAAATGCATACTTACAATTTTTTTGTAACCTATTGAAATATGGCAATTTTTACCCCACTGAGGAGGGTTATGTGTTTGGGTTATATGTATGTTTGTTTGGTTTGTTTGTACGTTTCTTAGGTGCATCGTACAGCCTAAACGGCTTGAAGGATTTTGATAAATGAGGTATCATTGGATTCGTATTAACCACGCAAGTGCTATAGGATAAATGAAGTGTCAAGAAAACTAATATGGCGGCTTGCAGCTGACATATTGTATTTCCGATAGCACAAAAAAATATCAAATCCTGGTACCAAAATTAAGGTCTTGAAAAGACCATTCCAAAAATATATATTTTTTTACCTTATCAGTAGCAATTGTCTTTCAAGCTTATTTCAATTTTAAATTATTCAAGTTATGTAAATACTATAGGCCAATGTTGCAATTGGAACTATTATAGTGAAGTAAAATATGTAAGTAAATATGAAACGTTAAAATAATATTGCATTTTTTTTGAACTTTTGAACTAAACGATGTTATAATATATAATTTTTACCATTAAAGCACCGGTAGGCTCCGCACCTTCGAGGTTTTTCGACATTTCTTATCTATGGTGGCGCGTGTTAGACCGAATGCGCGCGAATTCACTGTGGACTGGATTTTGGCGCCATAATTTACTTTACATTAGTACCCCAATTTTAAGTGATTTATTATCGCGATCAAATGCTATATCCTGATTAAAAATGTGACAAAGATGTGTTAACCATGTGAAAACAGTGTTCGTGAGAAGAATTTGACTCCACCAGATATCACGGAATAGCAACGAACTTGACGAACGAGCTTTTACCAGCAAAATCAAGGAAACAATAAGTATTTTTTTTTAAATTAAAAGTAAATTTTTAATTAAAAAAAATGTTTTAATAGTAAGTTTTAAGTCTTTTTTACCTAGACAGTGATAAAAAAGAAAAGTTCCTATTGCATGAGTGTAGATAAAGTAGTGTATGAAACGGCACATAACTAGGTATTAAAACACGAGAGTTAAAAAACTCTCGTGTTTTAATTCCCCTCATTATGCAACCGTTTCATAAATTACTATTAGATATGTGGATCATAACGATTTACCTGGAGAGATGGGTCTCTTTTATTTGCTGGATCAATGTATTCGACAATTACTTTCGGATACACGTCAACGTCCATATTTTTATAAACTCCAGCAGAAGGTCCGCTTGCTGCAAAGGAAAAATAAACTATGTTAATTACTCGACAGACAATCTATCTTATAAAATTAACAGTAAGTAACAAAAAGCCTTTAAAATTAAGATAATTTAAATAAAATGGTATTGAGGACTTAAAATGAGATACAATACAAGAACAAAACGTTTTTAAAATTCGAATGTCTGGCTATATTTCTGGATGTTTTTTCACTCATCACGTAAAAATTAGTGAAATTCGGTTGGGATAGCTTAAGTTTCCACTTAAAATCGAGTGTACTTTGTATCTCAAACCGACGAGTACAAGCCGAGCAATGCTGAAGAAATTTTGATCAAATGTGGTATATTGGTATTTTAGTACACGTGCACATGGAGTAATTTTAACGTAGAGAAATGACCATGCGTTCGAAGCCGTGGGCAAAGCTAGTCAAGAATAAAAAATAACATTCAGATCAGGCTCTAATATTTAATGTTTTTTTTCCACAAATATGCTGGATCCACCCAGGACCTGATAAATGTGAAACTTAACATATATATTTTTGAGATCTTTATCTCTACGTGATCAAGACAAAAACGTGACTCGATACATTAAAAAAAAAAGTTATTTTCATTCATCATCATCATAATTTCAGCCTTTTGAAGTCCACTGCTGAACATAGGCCTCCTCCAAAGAGTGAGCTTGTGCCACCTCCATCCACCGACTTCCTGCGATAGCTACAATGTCGTCGGTCCATCGTGTGGGGATCTCCCTACACTTTGCTTGCTTGTTCATGGTCGCCATTCGAGAACCTTTATCCCCCAGTGGATGTCGGTTCTGCGAACTATATGGCCTGCCCATTGCCACTTCAACTGCTTACTCTGACAGCTTTGTCGGTAGCCTTGGTTCTTCTATATACGGATTTACTCGTTACGGATTCTATCACGTAGTGAAACACCGAGCATACAGCTATTGAGGCTTACGTCATTTAGTTCCGAGCTAAATTTTGTATTCAAACAGAGCTCGCGATATTCAAACTTGTTACGCAGGCACCTGCTACTCGCAACAAGCACTGAATGCTTGTTGCGAGTAGCAGGTGGCAGAGTGTAGAGAGGAGGGGGGAAAAGGGAAATGTATTAATGGAGCTTGTCCTTAGCAAAATAGTAAAGATTCTGAAATAAAATAATCCGTTAATTTAATTTGGAAATAAATGACATTATAATTATAATAAATGTTTTTATTTGCACAAAAACTTCAGCTTAATGAGTTAGCCGCTTACTTATAAAAAGTTATGCAATGGTTATGCAATGATTAGTAATACTGCGCAGTATTACTAATCATTACTTAATACTTACCTACTATGTGTTATTCTATGCCTAAATTACAAAACAATAAGTAGGTACTTGGTACAATAAAATGGTTAAAACATAGGCTTCCAATGTTAGATACAGAAAAGGATACAACTGACTCATACTAGGGATTTAAACGATTAACTAAAAAAAAACAGACACCAATTTAGATGTAATTATAACGGGTGTTTTTTTTAAACTTTAAGTTGGCAACGCTTTTTTAACTGGCGGCCATTTTGTCAGCTGTCAAGTGATTTATGTTTAGTTTGGTTTGGCATTTCAACATGAATAGACTGACGCCTGAACAACGCTTCCAAATTGTGCAAATTTATTTTGAAAGTCATGGTTCTGTTCGAAATACGTATCGCGCACTACGTCCATTTTACGGTCAACATAATCGTCCATCAGAGCAATTAATTCGATTAACTATGGCACGTTTTCAGACCACGTTTACTCTAAATGATAATACGCATCCACAGAGACGTCGTACAGTGCGTACAGAAGAAGTCATTGCTGCTGTAGAGCGTAGCGTAGAGGAAGACCCGAATTAGTCTATCCGCCAACGTGCACAGGAGTTGGATATGTGTCCATCCACTTTGTGGAAGATTTTGCGGAAAGATTTTGGTTTGCGTGCTTACAAAATCCAACTCGTGCAAGAGTTGAAGCCACACGATCACCTAGCAAGGCGTAGATTGGGTGAATGGGCGCAAAACCAAATTGCCGTTGATCCCGATTTTCATAAGCGAATTTTGTTTAGCGATGAAGCTCACTTTTGGTTAAATGGATACGTCAATAAACAAAATTGCCGTATTTGGAGTGATAATAATCCTCAAGCTTATGTTGAGACACCGTTACATCCTGAAAAACTGTCTGTTTGGAGTGCTTTATGGGCTGGTGGAATAATTGGTCCGTACTTCTTTAAAAACGATGCTGCCCAAAACGTCACAGTCAATGGTGATCGCTATAGAGCCATAATTACTGACTTTTTCGTTCATCAATTGAACAATCATGATGTGCAGGAGCTGTGGTTTCAACAAGACGGGGCAACATGCCATACAGCTCGTGCCACAATTGATTTATTGAAGGAAACGTTTGGTAACCGCATAGTTTCACGTTTCGGACTCGTGAATTGGCCTCCAAGATCCTGCGATTTAACGCCGCTTGACTATTTTCTGTGGGTATATGTGAAGTCGCTAGTCTACGCTGATAAGCCCGAAACGATTGACCACTTGGAGGACAACATTCGCCGCGTTATTGCCGATATACGGCCACAAATGTTGGAAAAGGTCATCGAAAATTGGACCTCCAGATTGGACTACGTCTGAGCCAGCCGTGGCGGTCATATGCCAGAAGTCATATTTGAATTATAATGTCAGAAGATTATCTTTCGAATACAATAAATTTCATGTCAATTTAAAAAATCATCTTTGTTTTATTCCATTTCAAAGTTCTATACCTCTAAAAAAACAACCGTTATATTGGATCATACTAGAGATCATTCCTTAGAAATAAAGATCATCCGTTCGGGAATCCCGGGGATATGAGTAAACATATACACAAATAATAAACAGTCTAATTATTAAACAACATAGTACTTGCGGAAGGTCATTAACAAAAAAACATGACAATTGGTCTGGGATACCTAAACTATGCTACTTAATAAGTTTTTTTAATTTTTTTTGTTTATATGTTTTATCGCGCATCATATAAAAAATACTGGAGCGATTGTGATGCGGTTTTAACGGTTGAATAGTTTAGGGGTTGACTTAAAAACTGGTGTACTTTGTATCTCAATCCGATCAATAGAAGTCGAGTATCTATACTTATAATAAAGCAGTAAGTACCAAAAAATCTGTAATACTTAGGAAGATATTTAAAAATAAGATCAAGAGTACTAATTGTCCCCCAGTGGTGGACAACAAGTGGGGGACAACGGGAATAGACGAAAATGAAGTACTGAAAAAGAATAAAACATTTTTAAAATTTGTGTCTGTCTGTTTGTCTGTTAGTCTGTTCACGCATCACGTAAAAACTACGGATTGTGGAGGACGGATTGTGATGTAGTTTTAATTGTTGGATAGCTTAGGGTTTGAATTAAAAATTGGTGTACTTATTATCTCAATCCGATGAGTAGAAGCCGAGCAAACGATAAAAACTTTTTGACGGCTGAAGGAATTTTGTTTAAATGTTTGTATATTGGAATTTTAGGTCTTGGAATAGTAATAGAATTATTTTAACCTAGAAAAATGGCCATGCGTGCGAAACCGCGGGTACAGCTAGTTATTCTATAATTATATGCATTGTAATGTTTTTGAAACAAATGAAATGTAACAAATTGTTACGCCGGTCGATTCTTAGAAAAACAGTAGGTACTAAAATGTTCAAGTAGCCGCGGACGGATCATGCAATATCTTCATTTAAAGGAACATTCTGGAACACATCAGTTGCACGTAGGTACCTACAGAAGTTTCCAGAGCGCGCAGTAGGTACATACGGCGCGGCAACATAGGCACCGCCGGCTTTAGATACCTATAGGCACGGTGCGACATGAAAGGCGCCGACGACCTTGAAAGTTCGGGGCATGCAAATAGGTACCTACCGACTACTGCTAGTACATACGAGTACCTTCTGGAAATTTCCGTCGCGGTATAAATAGGGCACGCATCGGCTGCCTGGGACAGTTTTGACTTGGCATTCGGAACGAAACGATCATAGCGATAAGAAGCGAGTATTCAGTGATATTTGATTAGTGTGTATACTCAAGTTCAAGAGTGTTTGAGTATTACTTGTCGGTTTAATTTCTTTTTGTGGTTTTTCGAATAAAGTTGTTAATTTTTGGTGTAATTGGCGTACATTAATTTTATCCGAACCCCAGCTCAATATTATTACTATATCAGAAAAGTTCGTCATTCCAACACAGTATTTTGCCACATGGTATCTTGCCATATCTGCAGTTTATGACATAACTGTGTCCAAACTATACTCTCCCACTGCTGCACTCGTGCTACGGTAGTAAGTCTATACGTGTGTTAAAGTGGTGGCCCACTGGTGGCTCAGATCGTCAAATCGATCAAAAATATATTGCCGTCGTTTCTTCTCGTCTGTTGCCAACGTCTACTATTTCACCCACAATTGGTGTGAGATCTCTTCTTCTTGTCCCTGCAAACGTTATGTAGTTTTTATTATATTGTTCGCAGGTACTGTCCTCTGCAAGGCGGGATAAGGCGTGATAAGAGTCTCAGAAACGCTGCTAAAAGCATATTAATTCTGCTTTGCTTCCTCATCGCCAACTTCGTGGTATTCCTTAACATTGCCATCAAAATGGCGATATACGTCTCTCTGGTTCTACTAGAAGCTCCGGCTTGGATTAAACGGTATGAACGGTATTATACATGGTGTTTGTGCTTTGGAGGGCAAGACTCGTCGGTCCCTATCGCTAACAATTATTATTGATACCAGTCACACATTTACTGGTCGTGTCTGGGAAATTAGACGTACAAACAAGTCAAAATTGGCAATAATTATTTTAGACCGGGCGAGCGCAAAACCTCAGGGAAATTATAATTATATTTTTTCTGAACGCGAAACGCGAGCGAAGCATCTCCGTTTCAGTTTGGGCATAAATGCTTTAGCATACCCGGCCGGCAAAGTCCAGCTGTTCTCCTCTACAGATCGCATTTCTCAACCGATCCTCGTGGAATTTTGTGAGCAGGTTCGATAATTACGTGGTATTTTTGTGTCGATGCATTTTTTCGAAAATGATGGAGATATGGGGGTTGAAAACGTTAAAAAATATATTTCAGGCATTTCGAAAAATGATCAAAAATGTCACAACACTTTTTTGTTACATTAATGTAAAAATAATGCAAACTGACTCGCGAGGTCTACAGCTCACAAAGCCACTAGTATAATTGTGTAGAGACCAATATTGACCATATTGGACTCTACACTAATATAAAATAGCGCTCTTCTCATAATTCACGGTTGAATGACTAATTTATCAGACTGTAAAGGCATTTTTTTAAATTAAAGCTACCATACCATCCAGTACATTTTTCAATATCTCACGGAAACAGCATTCTGAATTAAAAAGTAGCCTATTTCCATCTTATCTTAAGGCGGGGTCAGTCCCGAAATCAGCAAAATGATGAATAGCAAAACGTCGAGAAAGTGAAACAACATTATGCAAAACAAAAAATACCGTGGATAGCAAAGTATACTACCTTAACAAATAACCGAACAGAATTTTCAGAAATAGCTTGGTATTTTTGGAAAAAATCACAAACTACCACATGAAAATAACATGAATATAGCATCGCTGTTCTCGTTATTTCCAGCGACATCGACATTTTTTTTATTAAGTATTTAGCTACCCTATTAAACTAGACAAATAACTTTTTACTAAAATTTTTAAATTGAGTTTTATATATTGAGATATGGATAAAAAAACACAAAAATTGTCTTAAATCGACTCCCTAGCTGTATTATCACCTCTCCCGCTCACACTGTACCTGGACGAGCATGCAAACTATTGAGAGACTACCCCGCCTTAATCTGGAATAGTGAAGCTATCTATCAATGAAAGAGTTTTTAGAATAGAATCAGTAGTTCTAGAGATTTCGTCTTACAAACATACTTACAAACAACTTTACCACATTATAATATTAGGTAGATTAGTGTAATCGTAGTGTATTTACTGAATGTATTTTTACAGATCCTTAGTGAACAAGAACTCAGATGAATCCAGTATGGTACACTTACAACCGGAACATGCTCATATGATTCACGCATACTCTGCACGTACCCGTTAGATTAATTGTATTTTTTAAATTAAAATGATTGTGCGAAATACACGCCATTAAAACATCACATTGGTGTTTTTGTTATCAAACTGGTTACAGTAAAATTTGAAGGACAGTTTAGTTCTTAGCAAGCTCAAAGTTCGAGCCATTTTCTAGGAAGCTATTACAAATAGCTTTCGTGTAGATGCCTAAATAAAATACATAAACTAGATTCGTTTCATCAGTATACGCGAAGTCGAGAAGTCAATTGTTTCGGGCATTAGCTAGGTAACATTTCATCGACTTTGTTTTAAAACGAAGTCCGTTAAATACTCGAAGACCACCTGCGCTCAAAATGGGGTTTTGACTTCTTGAAGGCCTTAATACATCTACAAAAGATCTGACAACAGCATGAGGAAGTATTTAGTAGTACGGAGTGACTAAATAGGAGGATCTGCAGTTGCGATTGCACCGTTACATGTTTTCCGGTTAGAGTTGTTTGTAAGATTATGCCTAGGTAAGTGTATTTTTGGGCCAGCCTCCAACTAAGCATCATCGTGAATTGCAGCATGCAATTATTTATTGCAGAATGAATCACAGTATCCTATACAGTAATTTTCTCTCCAATGTTCACGATCTTCTGCTTGATCTTGCCATCTTGAAAAAGCGATTTCGAATGAGAGCGTATCGCGTTTAGCGCTGCTCAAATTAATACTATATTAACCCTGATATATCGCATCGTGCACCATATGTAAGAATTTAACGCGCGGGGGCCATCCCATGAGAAGCACTATTACTACTCAGGACTTCTGAGGACCCCGATATTATACTGGTTCTAATTTGAAATGAAACGCATTTTTTTATGTTATCTATTGTGATTGCTTACATAATTGATATTATTTAGAGAAAATCAAAATTTGTCTTTAAGACACTTCTAGCACACAGCTTAAGAGGTTCTGACACATTCCACACCTGATCGTGATTTTCTGGCTCTTATCCCCTGGACACACGTCTTCTTTTTTGTAGGGAGAGCAGGACCCTATTATGCCAATGGCCACTTAAAATTCTATTTCATTATACTTTCCAGGAAAACCTTAAGATTTATAAGCAAAGTTTGACTTAAGAGTCTCAACCATTTGAAGTCTACATCAAGTTTTTAAGAACCAAGAACTACAAATCACATGCTTCTTTAGGTTTCCTCATCAACCTCTGAAACATGCAGACTTTTTTGATATCCATATTGTAAAAACTTATGTTTTTAAAACTAAAAAACTACAGAAGGCACCTTATTCAATACATTTACGTAAGAACCATTACTCTAAAAATAAATTTAAATTAATTATAATTTACAATACAGTCACAGTAAAGAACAGTTACAGTACAATATTACTACCTTGGGCCCTGGGGACCCGGAAATCGCTATTAATCCTTCCGCATAAATCTGTGCATGCGCATGACTTGCGAGTAGCAGGCTGGTGACTTTTAATGAGATTACCAGGACCGGTGTGTGCTTGCGTTTCGTAGTTTCTAAACTATTTACGAAAATGCAATATTCGCTGATAGACCCCAAACAAATCTTTCGCGATCTGAAGAGATAGATTGCGCTTGTTAAATTATTTTGTAGAATTGAATAGGATTTTACGTTAGATATGTAAACTTACCTGTCTTTATTCTACTTGTCCCAAATGACGGTGAAGTCAGCTTTCGATTCTTTTCTATCCACTTTACTCTTCTTTAAAGATTGCCTTCGAATAACTTGCATTCTTATTGCAGCAGTTGCGAAGATTTCCAATTTCTGCCGGCGGGAAGTTCTAGTCTCGGATGCTACAGGGTACCGTACTTTATCACGGGTAACCTGCAGGAGACTAGCTCTGCCCACCGACTTTACCTCGGCTTCTTCCGTCTTCTATCTTCTAGGTTTTTCTGTTTTGGTGTTCAGTCAGTCTTCCAATAAGTGTAATACAATTTGGATAAAATGGAGGAAACAGTATGTCTAAGAACACATTATATTCTTCTAACTAAAGATAATTAAATGTTGTTCCATTCATCTTAGGAGCCAAGATTGTGCTGTTAGAATGTGTTCGAAAAAATGAGGAGGGAGTATCATCAATTCACAGTAGAAAACGAAGTCGATTTCTGCGTCTATCTATCTGTCTGTCTCTCTGACTATTAGGCCGATAACTCCTTCTAAACGCATCGGGCTTTGATGCGGTTTTCAACCAACAGTTGATAATTTTTGACGGAAAATGTATATATAATACGAGCGTACAAGACATGAAAGTAGCGTTCCCCAAGTAGAGTGAAGGTCGAGTCTGCGAGAACTTCACATTTTTCTATTATTTTTTCTAAATTACACCCGTGCGAAGACGAAGTCGCTAGATACTCTTTAAGAGGTAGTGAGTGCTTGATTTGTATCAGTATCAAGGGGAGTGAGAGGAAAGAAGTGGGATGAGGCCTATCTTCTTATGACCAATCTACTCATTTACAAATGAAACAAGCTACTATCATATTATGCAAGTAGCTGTCTCCTGGCTGGTCAGCAGCTCTTGACGAACTAGCCATAATATGGCAACAAGGATAACAGTGTTTGTTTTGCGTTCACTGCAGTGAACACAGATGTAAGGGATATTTGTTTGCGAAATACAGTGATTCGAGTTCGGAATATGGATTCAGTCTAGAGTTATTTGGTAAAGCATTATTTAGGAATACAGAAATATGTCTAGTTTTTAAGCCTAGAACGCCTTGTGGGACTTCGTTGCTTTCCCGCAGAGGGCGGCAAACTACAAAGAGGATACGGGGCGGCGGGCTATATGTATAGGTAGGTACAGTAGTCGCAGCCAATCTATATGTTTGTGAAGTTAGGCTCTGTAAACGATTGCGCAGGTACTGCTGTGGCGATAAAACAGCATAAAGTAAGAGCTACATAGAATATGCGAAAAGCGTATGCGAGTGAACGAGGCAGTTATACAATGCTGTCTTCACCTTTAACATTGAGATTGCGCCTGAAAAATTGCAGTTTGCGCAGCGACTACCAGACAACTTCCGAGACGCATACTTCCGCTGCGACTATTGTACTTACCAACCCCCACTGCGGAGGTCAAGCAACGTAAACGCAGAAGCTGCTCTACAATCCCTTTCTATTAGGTAGGTATACCGGATGATTCACACATAATAAATTGGTCAGCCTTAAAGATTTTGAATTACACATACAGGCGTTCCCTGTACGGTCTGCCTTGACAAATTATGTCGTAAGTAGGTATCCCTTAGTTTCATTTTTTTTAAGATCATTTATAAAGTAGCGTAGGATTATCAAAGAAGATTTGTTGAAAGATCACTCATACTCTCGAAAACCATTAGTGTATAATAAACTTTTTATTCTGAGGCATGAGCTTATCTCTTTGGTATGAGCAGTGAAGTTATTTTCTAATAAAATATATATGTTTAAAATTAGAATAGAAGCTCTTTGTGGCTTTTGTTTTTTGTTCCATCCGTCAGTTCGTAATTTGGTGTTCATCAAGCAGGAATCACTCGAGTACTTTTATTTTCTAAGTATATTGCAATTATTTTAATCGAAAATGCGTGAATGTATATCCATACATGGCGGACAAGCTGGAGTGCAGATCGGGAATGCGTGCTGGGAGCTGTACTGCCTCGAGCACGGCATCCAGCCCGACGGGCAGATGCCGTCCGACAAGACGGTCGGCGGCGGCGACGACTCTTTCAACACTTTTTTCAGCGAGACTGGAGCCGGCAAGCATGTGCCCAGGGCGGTTTTCATAGATTTAGAGCCTACAGTGGTGGACGAGGTTCGCACTGGCACTTACCGCCAGCTGTTTCACCCGGAGCAGCTGATCACTGGCAAGGAAGACGCCGCCAACAACTATGCAAGAGGCCACTACACCATCGGCAAAGAGATCGTTGACCTAGTCCTCGACAGGGTACGCAAGCTGGCTGACCAGTGCACTGGGCTGCAGGGTTTCCTGATCTTTCACTCGTTTGGCGGCGGCACCGGATCCGGCTTCGCATCACTCCTCATGGAGCGGCTCTCCGTCGACTACGGCAAGAAGTCTAAGCTGGAGTTCGCTATCTACCCCGCGCCACAGATATCGACGGCAGTCGTGGAGCCCTACAACTCCATCCTGACCACACACACTACCCTCGAGCACTCAGATGCCGCCTTCATGGTTGACAACGAAGCTATTTATGATATCTGCCGACGTAACTTGGACATAGAGAGGCCGACATACACTAACCTGAACCGACTGATCGGCCAGATTGTGTCGTCGATCACTGCCTCGCTGAGATTCGATGGCGCCTTGAACGTAGACCTGACGGAGTTCCAGACGAACCTGGTGCCGTACCCGCGCATTCACTTCCCGCTGGTGACGTACGCGCCCGTCATTTCCGCGGAGAAAGCGTACCACGAGCAGCTGTCTGTCGCGGAGATAACAAACGCGTGCTTCGAGCCCGCCAACCAGATGGTGAAATGCGACCCTCGCCACGGCAAGTACATGGCATGCTGTATGCTGTACCGCGGGGACGTCGTGCCCAAAGACGTGAATGCGGCGATCGGGACGATCAAAACGAAGCGGACTATTCAGTTCGTGGACTGGTGTCCTACTGGTTTTAAGGTGGGAATTAACTACCAGCCGCCGACGGTGGTGCCTGGCGGTGACCTGGCGAAGGTGCAGCGCGCGGTGTGCATGCTGTCGAACACGACGGCGATCGCGGAGGCGTGGTCGCGTCTCAACCACAAGTTCGACCTGATGTACGCCAAGCGTGCCTTCGTGCACTGGTACGTCGGCGAGGGCATGGAGGAAGGAGAGTTCTCGGAGGCTCGCGAGGACCTGGCAGCGCTCGAGAAGGACTACGAGGAGGTCGGCATGGACTCCGGAGAAGGAGAAGGCGAAGGCGGAGAAGAATATTAATATTTTTTTTAAAGATTTATTTCTAGGTTATTTTTCAATTTCTAGGTTTAAAAATATAGTAGTATTTAGTTTCGGTTCTAGTAAATAAAATGTACAAGTGGATTTTTTAATTTTGTTTTGGTAATTATGTATATAGTAGGATCGTCTATTCCCGTTGTTCCCCACTTTTTTTCCACCACTGGGGGACAACGGAAATTCCTCGTGGCTGAATCAGTCGCACTGGTGTGATGGATAGGAAGAAAATTTACTAACCAATCAACTAGTATAGGGATAGGAATTTGCCTAACCATCACACTGCTCTCCCACTTGTGTGAGGGTTAGGATTAATGTATACAAGCTGCACCTCCGTGATACTCGTAGGAGCCAATGTGACAGGTGCCAAAGTTACAGGTGTGAAAGTGACAGAGGTCAAGTGAGAGGGGTCAAAGTGGCAGGTGACAGATGTCAAAGTGTCATGTCAAAGTCATACGTCAACACCTATCTTCATTTTGGATGACAGCTGTCAAACTTGGCTACAACTCTGAAACTATCTATCATAGACTATTAGTTTTTTAACAGAAGTGATAGATCTCATCGATATCTTCATTTTAGATGACAGTTGTCAAACTTAAAATGGCTATAACTTTGAAACTAACGATCTTAGACTAGTAGTTTATTTACAGAAGTGATAGATCTCATGGATATCTTCATTTTGGATGACAGCTGTCAAACTTAAAATGGCTATAACTTTGAAACTAACGATCCTAGACTATTCGTTTTTTAACAGAAGTGATAGATCTCATCGATATCTTCATTTTGGATGACAGTTGTCAAAGTTAAAATGGCTATAACTTTGAAAATAACGATCTTAGACTAGTAGTTTCTTTACAGAAGTGATAGATCTCATCGATATCTTCATTTTGGATGACAGTTGTTAAACTTAAAATGGCTATAACTTTGAAACTAACGATCTTAGACTAGTTGTTTCTTTACAGAAGTGATAAATCTCATCGATATCTTCATTTTGGATGACAGCTGTCAAACTTAAAATGGCTATAACTTTGAAACTAACGATCCTAGACTATTAGTTTTTTTAACAGAAGTGATAGATCTCATTGATATCTTCATTTTGGATGACAGTTGTCAAACTTAAAATGGCTATAAATTTGAAACTAACGATCTTAGACTAGTAGTTTCTTTACAGAAGTGATAGATCTCATCGATATCTTCATTTTGGATGGCAGCTGTCAAACTTAAACCGGTTTACCGGTAGGATAGGCGTTTGACCATAATGAAAGGATAAGGAAGTAATATCACCGTGATCCTACATGGACTGTCACCTGCATTTAATTATTTACTTATTATGCGCTTTGCCAATCATCATCATCATCATATCAGCCTTTAGAAGTCCACTGCTGAACATAGGCCTCCCCCAAAGAGCGCCATGACGAGCGATCTTGTGCCACCTCCATCCACCGACTTCCTGCGATGGCTACAATGTCGTCGGTCCATCGTGTGGGGGGTCTCCCCACACTTCGCTTGCTTGTTCGTGGTCGCCATTTGAGAACCTTTATTCCCCAGCGGTTGTCGGTTGTGCGAACTATATGGCCTGCCCATTGCCACTTCAACTTGCAAACTCTGAGAGCTATGTCGGTAACCTTCGTTCTTCTGCGGATTTCCTCAATGATATATATATATATATATATATATATGTATAGTCGTGATAGTAGTGTAGTCGTGACGCTCAGTTTTGCCACATGCGCTGATCACGGACGGTCTCAGCTCTATATATATATATATATATATATATATATATATATATATATATATATATGGATTCCTCCACGCGCACTTTCGACGCGTGGAGAATTGTATTTGCGATTGTGGTAATTTTGAAAGCGCAGAATGGATGGAGATTTTAATATGGATCTATTCACAGACGAAATTGAAAAACGTCTTGCAATAAGGGATACGACAAGTAGTGTATATATATATATATAGAGTTGAGACCGTCCGTGATCAGCGCATGTGGCATAACTGAGCGTCACGACTCAGTATCGTTAATCTATACACTGCTATCCAAGGAAGTTATACGAATATGTACTTATGACATATAACTTCCTTGGTGCTAACACAAGACAAAGGATGAGCTAATTATGTGTTGTCCCACTGTGACGCAGTAGTTAGGATACGAGGAAAAATTATTCCTCTTGGCCGAATCAGTTAGGCTGCCTAGTTAGGCCACGAGGAATGCCCAGTTATCCAAGCCCGTCTCTTTAGAATCTTATTTGAATAAACACTACTTGTCGTATCCCTTATTGCAAGACGTTTTTCAATTTCGTCTGTGAATAGATCCATATTAAAATCTCCATCCATTCTGCGCTTTCAAAATTACCACAATCGCAAATACAATTCTCCACTCGTCGAAAGTGCGCGTTCAACTGAATGACAGTACGGCAAACCTTACCTAGATCTCACTCTTTGCCCGTAGTACGGTTCAGTTGTTATTTTCCATGGTTATACAACAACAAAAATAACCAGAGTTACTATTTGAAAAATAAATACTTTATTTAGTCAGGTTGTAAATTATTAAAATGTTTGATACAAAAAGAAGACCCAAAATAACAGTGTTGGGTATTTATTTACTAAAATAATTATAAAGCCGAGATACTCAGTAAATCCATACCAATATATAAAAGTGAAACGTTGTTTGTTTGTTTGTTTGTTTGGGGAGCTTTCACGCGATAATGGCTGGACGGATTTTGATGAAATTTAGAATGGAGCTTATACCCTGGAATAAAACATAGGATACTTTTGATCCCGGAAACTTGTAAGTTTCCGAAGGGAAAACTGTAAAATGTTGATTACTTACTGTAAGGAACTCGACAGTTTAAACCCATCCTCACGATTGAAGTTTTTGAATTTGGTAATTTCAATCGCTTCTCTAACCAATCTTGGTATGTAGTGGCGTTCTGTAGATAGTATCTGAGGGTTATGTAACTCGATCCACTGGTTAGACCTCAATATAAATAGTATCCATGGTAAAAATCCCGTTTCTTATGATTATACGTATAGTGTACGTGACCATGACAGTTTTAAAAATATATCAAGAGCATTGGTGCTATACCTACTTTAGCATTAATTTTTAATATCCTAGAAGAAAATAAGATGCTTTTTTTCGCTATAAACAGTAGTCCGCGCGTATTGGTCGCGGGCGGAAAAGCTAGTAGTCATATAATTTTCGTAATGCATGACCTAAAATCAGCCTAAAAAACAAATGATTGCCGGAAAACCAAATTGAAAAACATTATCAATCTTATAACTTACATTTTTTGGATGTTAGTTACTTGACAATAAGTAGAAAAAAAAAGGTCAAACCAACAAAAACTTTAAACTAGATCTTCCGTGGTCCGGTCAACTGGACTACGAATGAAAAATATTCTTCCATAGTACAGATGACCAGACGGTCAACTGTACTATGGAAAATATTTTTTTCCCGTAGTCCGGTTGATCTGACTACTGAACCGCAATACAGGCAAAGAGTGCTAGATCTAATGCGCGCGTTGACGTGCTTTGAAGCGCGTTGACAAAGGATCCGGCGTCGGCGCAGCGCGTTCACCTACGGCTACTTAGGACACGCGAGCTTAATCCTGTCATCTGAACATGCCCTTGCATAAACATATTAATAACTAGCTGTACCCTAAGTTGGTCTCTATGGTTTACAGCATCTACGTATGAAATTTCATTAATATCGGTCCAGCCATTATCGCGAGAATGCGCCCCAAACAAACTACGTTTCTCTTTATATATTACTAGCTGATGCCCGCGGCTTCGCATGAATGGTCATTTCTCTAGGTACTCTATGTGGTATTCCGGTAGCATCACCATTCCAGCAGCCTTATTGTCTAACTCTGGTGGTAATGGCAATCAAATCCATTACCATATTTATGCGATCTTACTCTGACATAGAGGACCTGATTTATCTGTGAAAAATACACACACACACAAACCCTCAAACACACTCACACACAAACACACACACACACACTTTCGTTTTCAAAACATGCGTACACATAGGTACTCACCCCCTCATACCCTTATACACAATACATTTCCCCTTACGTTGACACTTAAGTTAAGATCACATATATATATATATATATATATATTTAAAATTTTGTTATTTCATCATTATAAATTAGATCAATAATGTTTATTGCCAGGAAGGGATGCCTCCATTAAATTAAATTGTGTTATAGAATTCAGACCAGGCTTCCACGACAAGGGCCTAGAGCCTAGTGTGTGGCCGCTGCCTATCATTGTATATCCACCTTATTTGGTTAATAAACTTATTATTATTATTATTATTATTACCATTGGCGGTTCCAGTTCGCCGTCCAGGGGAATTGTCTAATATTTTCGGTGGTAATCGTCTTGAAAAAGTGAAGGCCATTTCGTTCTTTCCACAGGCTACATAAAACCAAAAACATATGCTCTTGCGTTCCATTTCATGAAGAACAGCTTTGAGCACTTTTTAGTGCTTTTTTGAACTAAACTAATGGTTGTAAAATGTTAATTTAGCCATATAAACATGTTTAGTGTTTTATTTGTTTATTATAATCTAATTTTTATTAGTTATGCTGTTTAATAAATGGATGTTCTTCAAAAAAATAATATTCAAGTATATTATAGCCTGACGTTGCGTAGAACGAAACGTTGGATTGCAAGTTATTATTTATTCTGGACCATAACTACTAAAGTATGTTTTTGTTTGTTGTTTATTAATTACTTTAGCATTCATTAGTAAAATGAAAATCAAATGAAAAAAAAAAAAAAAAAATAGGTAGGTTATAGTCACAAGATTTGTGTGAGTTTGTGCGAAACGTGGATAAACTAAAAGTGGAATTGCTTTGTGAGATGTAATGTATGTCGAGGTTATGTTCGTTTTCGGATATAAAATTGACAAATATGCCTTGATTTAGCAACAAATACGTACCTATGTACCATTTGTATTCAGAATGTCATCTGATAAAGTGGTCTTTGCATAGACCTACAATTGGTCATGGAGTTAGATCGAAACTTTGAACAAATATATCGCAAGTTCTAGTCTTTGGCTTGGCTATACAGGAATTTTGGTGGACTAATGAATATTATCTAAGCACCTATTCGAGTCTAGTTTAATTTACCTACTAGGTACTGCATATTACAATATTGACTATGTAGTACTTGTTATGTAGATAACGACAAATGATCATAGCTATATCTTTATTTTCAGATTGAGTTCAGTACCTGTCTATCACAATAAACAGGATCATTTCAGTCTGTATTTATGCTAAAACTAGCTGCATGCCGAGGTTTTGCTCTTGTGCAAACATTGCCAGCCTCGTTCGAAGTTTAAAAAAATATTTCCTCCAAATTGCAAATCTCTAGGTCCACCGGTTTAGGCTGTGTGTTGTCTGTGAATCAGTTGGTAGGTATGTCGCTTGTGACATACTATTTCATAGGTATCAATGTATGTTTCTACTTACATAATAATTTGTAGTTAAAAAATAACAACAAAACATAGATAGATAGATAACTCTTTATTGTATATACTTAGAAGTAAATCGTACATTGTATATAATATAATATAGAAGTAGCGGTAACACATTCGGCAGTCTTATAGCTTACAGCAATCTCTAAACCAAAGTAAATGTCAGTAGTATTCATGTCACTCAATCTGAAACAAATAAGAAAAATTTATAAAACTTTGTATGTATTGTACGCTGACATAAATACACTGAATGCACTAAATATGGGTACACATACAAAGATATGATTATTACATTCATATCTCGGAAACAAATACTTCTGCTCATCACACAAATAATTGCACCTTGCGGGATTCTAACCCGCATCCATTGGTTGACTTTCAGTCAGGGTCACTAGCCACTCGGCCAACTGGTTGCCAAATGTAGTGGCACTGAATGTAAATGACAAAATGAATTTTTCACCTCCTTTTTGAACGACAAATATGACAATGTGCAAAATTCAAGTTATCAGATTGCACTATGGAGAGTGAGCATAAGAACTGCACAATCTGATTCCCTATATCACCGTACAAACTAGAATATTGGCAAAGCGGCACTTTTTTATGATAGAAATACCACACACAAGCACGAAGCGTCACGCTTCTTCATTCATTGTAAGATCTGCAAAAGAGTGGAATGCCCTGCCCTCGTCAGTTTCTGGTAAAATATAATGAATCCAGGTGTGTTCAAGTCAAGAGTGAATAGGTGACTAGGCAAGGGTGCTACACTTTCGACCACATCATCGCTTTCCATCAGGTGAGATCATGGTCAAACAATTGCATAAAACGTAATAAAAAAAGGTGCATTAGATATGGGTTGAAAGTAGGCAGTTCCCGATGAAATTTTAACTGATTACCTATAAAGGTATCATTTTAGGTTTTGTACTTATTGTGTTTTAATTGTTAATATGACTTGGTATCTTTTGTCGATACTTTTAATACATTTTCACTGTTATTTTTGCAAATTCTTTCATAATGAATGGTCTAGGGTGTAAATAGGCCTGTGATTGTTCCTCAAAACCTTCTGGAGATGTTTTTCTTCTGCAGCTGGCTACAAATTCTTTCATCAAAAATATTCTATAAATAAACATACATAGATATAAACCAATATTACATCAATGACTCAGAAACAATCATTTGTGCTCATCACACAAATGATTGCACCTTGCGAGATTCTAACTTGCAACCATTTGTTGACTCTCAGTCAGGGCACTAGCCAATCCATCTCTTACGACCACCTGGGTGAACCGTGGAAAGTTTTTTTTACAATAGCTTACCTTTGTCCACCGGGGTGTTACTTGGGAAATATTTAGTTTCCACTGTCCACCTTGTTATCAAAACTTTTCTGATTTGAAGTGCATAGAGATAATATTTTATTGGTCTATTTTGTTGATATTTGTTGTTAAACATTGAACATCCATAGATATTATAATAGCCACATGGTCAGCACCAATATTAGGGGCTTGAGAGCCTGTCCATTAGTTTGGAGATGTTGTTTTTCTGCAGTTGGCTACAAATTCGCCCATCAAAATATTCTTCATTTTATGTTTTTGTAGGTTAGGTACTTATAGTGCCTGTAATCGAATAAATTAGATATGTTAAACTGAAATAAGTGCTAGTAGAAGTAAATATCGAAATATTCTTTGTATCGAACTATATATATATCACAAAAAACCAGTGAATTTTCTGTTTGACTTGCAAGTTTGGAAGTCGAATTTTCGGAGAATTAATGCCTGAAATTAATAAACCGCAATTAATTATGATACCTAGATTACCCCTTCCCTTTGAACTTACGCAAACAGTCAACTTTGAATTCAATAAAACTATAATTTTGTCACAAACTCAAAACCAGTTGATGCGAAAGGTTAGAACAGAGCAACCTTTTTCATTTGACATGTCTCGGTGACGATGAAAATTTAGACAATACCAATATATGTCAAAATATGATGTTTCGTTCATTCATTTCGCTTAAAAACAGCTGATAGTGGGGACTCGGTGAAGATCACCGAGGAGATCACCGGTGGATAGTTAGACAATTCGAATTGGGAGATTCATGTTCATAATGGTGTAAATGAACGTCAGTTTAATTATCACCAGAGTTAGACAATAAGGCTGCAGGTCCTAAAATACCAATATACCAACATTTGATCAAAATTGTTTCAACCGTCAACAATATTTTTATCGATTGCTCGGCTTCTACTCATCGGATTGAGATACCAAGTACGCCAGTTTTTAAGTCAACCCCTTAGCTATCCAACCAAAACAGCATCCAGTGAAAACAGCATCGCAATCGGTCCAGTAATTTTTCGTGATGCGCGAACAAACATACAGACAAACAAACTAACAAACAGACAAACACGATTTAAAAAAATATACCCTATACCATTTTTTTAATTATCTTTATTGTACAGACTTCTTCGCTCATACTTTATTATAAATATAGATAGATTGGGGACGGGGATTAATAGCAAGTGGCATTCTGCAGTCCGATTACAGAACTTGGTTACAATCGAATTATCACTTTTTTCATAGCAATTTCGACTCTATCGCAAGGCTGTGATGTGATACTGACAATCCGATTGAAGCTAAGTTCTGTAATTGGGCCACTGTAATCGTAATCAGTTTAGCCGTTTTGATGTGAAAGGGAGTACAACCAATCTACCAAAATTAAACCAATTTACCGTGTGTACTTTCTATTTTCCTAGATATATGTACCTATCTTATGTTGATCTCTGTATTAGATAGATAGATTAACTCTTTAATGAACACCACAAGTACCACGAGAAATTACTCATTGTTAAACTGTATTTTTAAATCTAAAAATACAGTTTAACAATGAGTGTAACAAGGGGCGGCTTTTCCAGACAACCGTGCTCGGAGAGTAATAACGAGTGAGTAAGGGACAGTGGTATTATACAGTACTAGCTGTTCCGCTCGCGACTTTGTATATACGCGCGGACTACTGTGTATCGCGAAAAAGAAAAAGTCTTCTAGGATATTAAAAACTAATGCAAAAGTACACGTGTAGCACCAATGCTCTTGATGTTTTTTGGCAGACTTGTTATTTCGTTTCCATGGCAATCACAGACCATTCTGTGATGGCAACCATTCCTTACAGTGAGTAATTAACATTTTACAGTTTTCCCGCGGAAACTTACATTATTCTGGGATTAAAAGTATCCCGTGTTTTAAAAAGCAAAAAAGAAAAAAAGACGAGGTATAAGCTATCTCTATTCTAAATTTCATCAAACTCCGTCCTGTAATCGCGTGAAAGCTCCCCAAACAAACAAACAATCAAACAAACAAACAGACAACTTTTCACTTTTATATATTGGTATGGATTGTCTTGTACAGTATAGACTACCTATCATCATCATCATTGGCAGCTCAATCCACCCACGGCAGGGCATAAGTCTAACATGGAACGCTCCATGGTCCGTTGTGCGACTCGCATCTTTTGCACAGTTTCGGTCTCTCAGCTCGTCGAAGAGAACCTACCTACCTATATTCAAAACTTCATCATTATTGTTTTTGTGTGAAAGCGAGTAATAGATATCTTTCCAGTTTTCCCTCGGCAACTTTCCAGTTTCTTTACATTTTCGGATACTAAAAATCTAAAACTGTGGCGCAATGAAATATAAAAATGACTGTTACTCCTTTTTGGATGAACCGATTTTAATAAAACAAAAATAGAATCGTCCGCCGGACTCCAAGGAATACAGTTCAGCAAACGGCATCAAAATCCATAGTTTTTGCGTGATGAAGTCACACACAGACAGACAGACAGACAGTAAAAAATTCTTAAAACGATATTTTTGGATTTTACTACTTTCATACACAAAAAATAAAATTGATTTTTCTAAATTCTCTTCCATGTACAGATTTCGCCTTGGTTTTTATTATATTAGTTTTAGTATTATAGATATAGATATCATATACTTACCTATATATCGATGACATATAGTCCTAATGGCGGAGTCACTGCAAGACTTGCAACGTATGCTGACCAAGCTAAATGATGATTCTCGACGCATCGGTCTCGGAATGAACATAAATAACTTTTAAACTTTCGCGATTCGAACACATAGTTAAATATTTAAACGGGACTTAATCGCGCTGAAAACTTAATATTTATTTACCTCGACGTTTCGATCAAGTTGCATTGATCGTGGTCACGAAAAGACTGAAGTAGCGGGTGTCAGCGTCGAGAAGGGCGAGCGTTGTCTCCAACTACCCGCATTTGGTTTTGTAAAAATTCAGAATTGTCACGACACACTACACTAACGACATCTGCAGATATCTTCTGACATAAACCGCGACGCGAACACATGCTTATCACGGGATTCCAGGACGCAGCCAACTTGAAACCATCCACTCGGTTGAAATTGGGATACTTTTTAATTTCAACCGCTTCACGTACAATCCTGGAGTAGTAGTGACGTTCCGTGGAGAGGATCTTCGGGTCATGGAGTTCAATCCAGTGATTAGGGCCCGATTCGAGCAAATGCTCAGCGATTGCAGATTTATTTATCTGGCGGTTCTTTACAGCTGCAATGTGTTCTTTGACCCTTTCCGCTATAGTATGCTTGGTTTGTCCAATGTAGGAACTACCGCAGCTGAAATCTATCTTATATACGCCAGGAGTTTGAAAAGGAATGACATCTTTCGGTGTTCTAACATGCCTTGCTAACTTGGATAAAGGAGTATAAACAGTCTTGATAGACAAGTCCTTTAATAAAGCACCGACTTTATCCGTCACTCCTTTTACATAAGGCATGAAAGCCGGCTGTCTATCGACATCAGACCTACTCTTTTTATATCTGCGTCTAGGACGCCAACGTCTGGTCACCACATATCCGTTTCGCTTGAGTACCTCCTGAACATGAGACACTTCGGCATCCAAATGTTCAGGGTCACAGAGGGCATGAGCTCTGTCTAAAAGTGATCTGGCTACTGATTGTAAATGCTGCGGGTGGTGATGTGAAAAGGCGTTGAGGTATCTGTCAGTGTGTGTTGGTTTCCTATAAACAGAATGAGATAACGAGCCATTAGGTCTCACCGATACTCTGACATCCAGGAAAGCTAACGTTTTCTCCACCTCCAGTTCATAGGTAAACTTGATGTTACCATGGATCGAGTTTAGATGACCCAAGAATTGTTCCGCTGTCTGTTCATTGACTTTCATGATACAGAAAACATCATCCACATAACGCTTCCATATCTTCACCGCAAACGATTGTAGATCTATGGCCTTCTCAAAATTCTCCATCCAAATATTGGCCAGAACAGGTGCCACTGGACTACCGGACATCTATCTGGAGGTAATGCTGTCCACGGTACAGAAAGTAATTTCCTTCTAGGCAATTCCTCAGCAAAACAATCAAATTTTCTGAGAGATGGTTCTCCCTTAACTTTTCCCTTACGATTTCAAGGCACTCTTTTACTGGAACGTTGGTGAAAAGAGATTCCACGTCGAAACTCACCATGATGTCGTCTGGTTCCAATTTAAGATCCTTGATAATCTCGACAAAATGGCGAGAGTCCTTCACAAAAGACGCAGTCTTACCGACAAGAGGCTGCAACACAGACGCAACATGCCTCGCTAGACCGTAAGTGGGGGAATCTATCTGACTTACGATAGGACGCAACGGCACGTTGTTCTTATGTATTTTCGGTAAACCATATAATTTTGGTGGCTGCACTATTTGAGGTCTATATAGATTTCCATAAACGTCTTCTGAGAAAAGTTCCCTGTAGTCTCTAATAATGGCTCGGATACGGCGTGTCACTCTGGCAGTAGGGTTGTAGGACACAGGTTTGTAAATACTTCTGTCCTCCAACAAAATCCGTAATTTACACTCATAATCAGACGACCACGATCAATGCAACTTGATCGAAACGTCGAGGTAAATAAATATTAAGTTTTCAGCGCGATTAAGTCCCGTTTAAATATTTAACTATGAATATAAATAAGACCAAGATCAGGTTTAACCTCTTGAAATTGTCCAACAATATGTTAACCTTGGGCAAATATTGCAATAAGGTAGGAGCAACTTTGAGAAGGAAGCCAACACAAGAATTCAGCTGGGTTGGGCAGCATTTGGCAAGCTTCGTCAAGTATTCTCGTCGTCCATATTACAGTGCGTGAAATCAGTGCGTCCTACAAGTCATGACCTACGGAGCCGAAACGTGGATACACACGGTCAAACTAGTCCACAAATTTAAGGTATAAATCATCGAGCTATGGAGAGAGCTATGCATAAATTTTCTCTGAAGGACAAGATTCGTAATGAAGATGTTCGACAGAGAACCAAGGTAACCGACATAGCTTTAAGAATAAGCAAGCTGAAATGCAGTGGGCTGGTCACATTTCCCGAAGAACCGATAACCGTTGGGGTAGACGAATTCTTGAGTGAAGACCACGATTAGGCAAACGTAGTGTAGGGCAAAGTAAAAGTAGTAGTAGTTATTTCGTAGTGTGTTAGTTAATGGTGTTTCCGTCTTGTGGCCAGGTGGAGTGACGAGCTACGAAAAGCGGCTGGAAGAAAAAGGATGAGGAGAGCTGAAGACCGAGCTCAGTGGCATGCATTAGGAGAGGACTACGTCCAGCAATGGACAGATACAGGCTGATGATGATGATAGATATAGATACTACATTTTTATGTAACTATCTACGCAAAAATTGCTTGAATGTAGTTATTAGCACTTGGTTGGATTCACTAATGGTCGCATTCCGTGAGCAACTAACCTTCACACTACTCTGTCGAAACATAAAAACTGTCAAAGAATATGCTGACGACGTCTTCTACGGCGCGTTACATACGCTGGACTTAAAAAAATATATTCGCTGGGCCCAAAGAATAAGCAAGACAAACACTACGTATGCTGGGCCTGTGCAGGGTTCTCTATCGATACACATTGTCGCGAGGCAGTTCCCGGGTTTGGGTTGCTCCCACTATTCCAGGACACAAATCTCTTTGACACAGAATTACAGGAACTTCCTTCCGCTTGATTCTAGCACACGGCGGGAGCAGACTCGGCAGGCCGAGTCTGATATCAAGCAAGCCGCGCGAAGCCGTTCATTGAGTGCAACGCGATCGGGCGCTGCAACTCAATGATGTTCCTCAAACCAGAGCAGCAGACTTTTAGATTTTTTATATTAGTGTTAGCGAAGGAAGGACGAAAGATATATTTTATAAATTAAATCAATGAAAACACTAAAGTGGAATATTTTTCTATTTTGACTAAAATCAATGTCAATGACAGGATATTTGTATGTAGAATGGATAATGAAAATCAAAATGAAAAGAAATGGATTATGAAAAGAGTATTATTATGAAAGAGGTTTGGACCTCGTCACAATACCCCGCCTCCCCGGAGAAAAAAATTTTTTTTTTTGTAAGTTTTAAAAAAAAAAAAAAAAAATTATATGCTAAGAACAAAAGAAAAAAATAATAGTAGAAGTTAATAATAAAAATATATATAATATGGGTAATAAAGTTAAAATAGTAAAATAATTAATTAAAATAATGGAAATGCTAAAAAATGCTATCTTTTCAATTTTTATGTGAAAATGTTTATTAACAATGTCAATATACAATTGATTGGATTCCTAGATGCATTCATATTCATAAATCACACATTCATTCATCATCATTCATAGTCTTATTTCCATTCCTTGGAAATAAAACTTATAAGAAAGAGGAACCTTATATATCAATAAGGTCACTCGTGGAACCAATACAGTATAGTGTAGGCTTATTTATACAGTCACTAGCCGCTGATCAGAATGATTATGTGAGTGTATGTGTGTATGTGTATGTGTGGTGAATGTGTGGTGTGTGATGTGTAAATGTATGTATGTGTATATTTATATACAATTAGTTTGCCAAAATGGCTAAACGTACCTTAAGGTATTACGTGCCTGTAGCACGTGTATGTACATAATAAACGTTGTGTTAGAACGTTTAAATAATATGAGTAAGGTAAGTAGGTAATAGCATATTAACTATAAAATAATACTGGTTTTGTGACCTAGGCTTGGTTTATAGAGTAATCACATTTGCCGCTGTTTTCAGTGTTGGAAGTTTTGTGTGTAGGTGTAGTAAATAATAATATATTGTACTGGTTTCGCTTTATACTGAACATTATGATTGTAAATAAAATAAAATAGTATAACAAGTAGGCATAGCTAACAAGTAGGGTATTAACTACTGTTAGTACCAAAGAATTAAAGTAAGTAGTAAGTACAATAGCACTGAATAGCAATACGTAGGGACTTGAAGTCAATATTCCTAATGAATTCGACAAGTTAATGAAGTTAATAAAAAAAAATAGGCTAAAAATGTGGACATTACTCCGTAAAGGGAAATTATATTAAAATTACATTATTTACAACTTAAATACAAGTTTTTTTTTTGTAAGTAGGGAACCTACAATGGTCATAAGTAGATATTTAAATATATGGTAAGGTACAGGAATATGAAAGCAACGTAACTTTCATAGTACATAATTATAATAAAGTATGTAAGTAGAGAAGTGATGGTTAAGGTTAAGACGTACGTGGTATAGGTTTAATGTCTTTGACATGCCAACGGCCTAAGGGATTACCAGATAAATCACTGAGGTCGTAAATTAGTGGTGAAATTTTAGCTGCTATGATGCATTTTACAAATTTAGGAGCTTATTTAGCTGAAAAATACTTGCCTGCTGAACTTATGGGATAATAACGTTTCCATATAATGTCACCTTGGTTAAATTCAAGGTGTTGATGATGTTTATTATAATATTTTGCGTTAGTTTCATGAGCGCGGAATAAACGTGCTTGAACTTCAGCAAATAAAGGGCTTAACTGACCTATGTTGTCAGCGTACTCATCGCGTGGAGCAAAAATCAATTCTTCACTTAGATCCGAAGCATTATATACAGAATCACATGTTACAAGTTCGCGACCAAATACTAAGAAAGCTGGTGTGAATTTAGTAGTTTCATTAACAGCTGAATTTATTGCAAATTGGATTTGATTTAAATATAAATCCCAAGTACGATGGTCATTATCAACAAAAGAAGCAACTGCTGTTATAATTGTTTTGTTGTAACGTTCAACAGTATTGACTTGCGGACAGTAACGGGGGGTGTAATGAATTTTTGATATGTTGTAATATTGAAATAAATCCTGGAGTTCATGACTAATTAGTTGAGGGCCATTATCTAGGATTATGGTCTCTGGAATACCATAAACCATAAAAACTAAGTTCTCAAGTATATGTTTGATTACAGAAGAGGTAGCTCGCTTCATGGGGAATATAAGATAATATTTGGAAAAACAACATGTGACTACAAAAATAAATCTATTAAGTTTACGTGTCATTGGAAGTGGACCAACAATATCAATAGATATGCATTGGAAAGGACGAGAACAGTTCTTGGGTTTACCCATCAGACCAATGGTATTTTGATTCTGATGCTTATAAGCGAGGCATGTTTCACATTTAGAAATATGGCTGGCAATGTCTTTGTACATTCCTGGCCAGAAGTATTTTTCTTTAATACGATGGTATGTTTTGAAAGTGCCAAAATGAGCTGCTGTTGGTAACGAATGGTTTTCGTCGATAATAGCTGTACGAAATTCAGATGGGATTACTTCTTTCCAATTTAATTCTGAGTTTATGAGGGTATTAGAACGGGTGTACCTGTAGAGTTTATTGTGTCGTATCATATAATCAGGAGTTGATGTGGGATTTGTGCTACACTTGGAGTATACAGAAGTGTACCACGAATCAGAAGTCTGTATTGGATCATAATTAATCACATTAATTGGTTTAATACGAGACAATGTATCTGGGACCAAATGATCCTTGCCACGTTTATATTTAATGTCAAAATTAAACATTGATAAGCGTATACTCCAACGGGCAAGTCTACCTGTAGGATTATCTAAGTGTAAGAACCATTGAAGTGCAGAATGATCGGTATAGATAGTAAACTTTTGACCATTGTCTAGATAGCAACGCCAATACTCTAATGCTGTTATAACGCTTAAGAGTTCACGTTCAGTGATAGAATAGTTTCTTTGGGGACCTGTAAGTAATTTGCTCATGTAAGCTATGGGTTTTTCAACTCCATCGAACTCTTGGGTAAGCATTGCTCCAAGTCCAAAAGCGGATGCGTCGCAATGAACAGCAAAGGGTTTAGAAAAGTCAGGGCAAGTTAGAATAGGAGTTGATATTAAAGCTTGTTTGATTTTATTAAAAGCTTTATCAGCTTCAGAAGTCCACTTGAAAGCGGGAGCTTTCTTACTGGTAGACGTAAGTTTAGTGAGGGGAGCAGCTAATGTGCTAAGATTGGGTACAAAGCGTCTATACCAACTAGCTGTACCGAGAAACTTTTTCACCTCGCGAGCAGACCTGGGTGCTGGTATTTCTAAGATTGCTTTGACTTTATCAGGGTATGTGTGGAGACCTTGATCATCAATTACGTAGCCTAGGTATTTAAGTTCATTTCGGAAAAATGCACATTTTGGAAAATTTACTGTTATACCTGCTTTTGAAAGTTTTGCGTGTAATTTATTAAGCAAACGTACGTGTTCCTCGTACGTTTTTGTGGCTATTATTATATCATCCAAATAATAAAAAAGAGAGTCGTTATTAGACTCATCAGAAAGAAGATTATCAATGAATCTTTGTTGCGTAGCTGGTGCGTTAGTAAGACCAAAAGGCATAACCTTAAATTGAAAAGATCCACGACCTGGAACGTGAAAAGCAGTCTTAGGTCTGTCTTCTAAACGTAAAGGCACTTCCCTAAAAGCTTTAGCAATGTCAATTGAACTCAGATATTTAGAATCTTTAAGGTTATCTATGATGTCTGATATGAATGGTAATTTATAAGCATCTTTTCTAGTTATGTCGTTAAGCTTACGACTGTCGACGCAAAATCTCCAAGTACCATCTTTCTTAGGGGTAATAATTACAGGATTTAGCCATGGGCTTTCACAAGGCTCTATAACATCAAGTTCTAGCATTTTATCAACTTCTGCTCGAAGAGCTTTCTGTTTTTCAGGTGATAATCGATAGCAACGTTGACGAGTAGGTGGGTGGTCACCTGTATCAATACAGTGTTCAATAAGGTTTGTTCTTCCTAAAGGAAGTACGTCGGTAGAAATATTACGAAATTGTTCTACGACTGCATTAGCAAGAATCAATTGTGTATCTGTAAGTCTGTCATAAGACTGTAAGTAAGTATCATTATTATTGATGATAAACATGAGAGTATCTGAACTCTTGAGCATACTGACCGTATTAAGTATGTCTGGAGCCAGCTTAAAAGTTTTCCAGAAGTCGATACCTAATATGAAAGGTTTAGTAACAGCGGGTATTAGTAACAGCGGTTTACATGGGCAGTAATTATAGCAAACTTATTTTTAAATAAAGTTGGAAGCTTAATAGTACCAATTGAATTGATTGTTTGACCATTAGCAACAGAACCTTTGATAATTTGGTCACGTTGTAGTTCCAAACCATGTTCAAGTAATAATTTATGTGAGTTATTACCTAAAATTGTAATGGCACTGCCACTATCCAGCAAACCGTTAAGGGTTAAATTCCCAACATTTACTCTAAGGTATGGACGTTCAGTGTCCGATGTATTATCAAAGAGGAGCGTAGAAACGTTGTATGTTTTGAAAAATATTGAAATTATTTATTGTTAGTATTACAATTTTGTGTTTCTAGTTCCTCTCTAATTAGTTTTTTGAATTTTTTGTACATACTGGGCAATTGGTAAAAATTACGTCTTTTTTACCGCAACGAAAACAAACTTTATGTCTGTAGGGACATTGACATAAAGCATGACTGTCGTTTCGACAGCGAGGGCAAAATATAGGTAGTGCAGTTTTGTTAGAATCTGCAGCAATTGAATGTACAGGGTAAGGTTGAGGGTAAGGGTGTGTTTGCACAAGTGGTTGTTGTAAGGTATTGTACGGATAATGTGGTATGTTAGGTGTAGCAGTGACTTTGTGTTGGGTATTAGAAGTCGAAGGCTTCGCTAAGTCTTGTAATGTAGAAGGAGTATCAGGGTTGGAAATTTCAATGCAACTTTCGTACCATTTGCACGATTTTAATAATGTTGCGACCGAGTCGAGATCGTTTGGAGATAACCTTTGACCGAATTCGGGTCGCAAGTTACGCCTAAGAATATCAATCTTAGCTTTTTCTGAAATAGGCTCACGTAATTTTGCAAATAATGATTCTAATTCGGTAAAATAACAAATCACACGCTCATTTGTTTTTTGTTTGCGAGCATCTATGATTTTACGCAGTTTATAGTCGTAGTCTGTAATTTCAAATTCATTTAGTAATGTAATTTTAAAAGATTCCCAATCCGGGATTGTTTGTTTGTGAGCTCGAAACCAATCTAAAGGAGTTCCTTTCAGAATATCGTATATATGATTGTATAGTTCAGTATGTGAAATATTTCGAGCAACTGCGAATTCCTCTACTTTTTCAAGAAAATCTTTTGGACAACTATCCCCCTTGTAAATAAACCGTTTAATTTCGTGACTTGATCTGTTGATCGAAATATTTTGTAGCTTTTGTGTCAGTAGGTCAAAATATGGTAATTGAGTTTGTTGTTCTGGAAAATGATCGTGTGTAGAAGAATTTTCTGTAGAAGAGCAGCTAGGATTTTCTAATGTTTCGAAACGTTTTTGTAAATCGAAGAAATTCTCTGAAACATTTTTAAATGTTTCTAGTTGTACTGTCGTAAGTTCGGTGGTAATATCCATGTTATTTAATCTATTTTTAATGTGCAGAATATAGGACGCATTCTTCTCCTTTCGTACCGGGTAAGCCAGTAAACGTGCAGAAATAATGGTTAGACATTTTTGAATTTCGGCTATATCCTGTTCAAATGTATACGGACTTTGAAAATCTTGTGTATTCGAGCTGTCAAGTAAGGTCGATAACCTTGAACGTAAATTTTCTGCAGTATCTGTTGTATGAACTTCAGCATTTCTACATTTTAATTCATAGATCAATTCTGGTTTATTTAGATGCGCAGGGTCCATTTTTATTTAATATGAGACCAGCAAATAAAACTAAGTGTTTACTTAGTAGGTAACGTGCGTTTGGTGCGTTTAGTGCGTTAGTAACGCTTTAAAATATATAAAAAAAAATAGCGTTAATGTAACTACGCGTTTAAAGTTTAGAGTAATTCGGAACTAGGTAGGCCGATAGTGAAATTTGGAATAAAGTACGTATTAATGAAAATGTCTTACTTACATGAATGACTGGAATGCAAATATAAAATACACTTGAGTATAAAAAAACTGTTCTAGGTTTGCCAAATATTTCCAATCCAAATTAAAAATCAAGATGGCCTAGTGCCTTTTAGAATTTTGTGGGGCGACTTAAAAATTGAACACTGATTAAAAAAAAAACACGAAGAAATCGGGAACTTGTAGGCAGGTAGAGCAGGCTGGGTACGGACACGTTGAGGGCGCCAGTGTCACGAGGCAGTCCCCGGGTTTGGGTTGCTCCCACTATTCCAGGACACAAACCTCTTTGACACAGAATTACAGGAACTTCCTTCCGCTTGATTCTAGCACACGGCGGGAGCAGACTCGGCAGGCCAGAGTCTGATATCAAGCAAGCCGCGCGAAGCCGTTCATTGAGTGCAACGCGATCGGGCGCTGCAACTCAATGATGTTCCTCAAACCAGAGCAGCAGACTTTTAGATTTTTTATATTAGTGTTAGCGAAGGAAGGACGAAAGATATATTTTATAAATTAAATCAATGAAAACACTAAAGTGGAATATTTTTCTATTTTGACTAAAATCAATGTCAATGACAGGATATTTGTATGTAGAATGGATAATGAAAATCAAAATGAAAAGAAATGGATTATGAAAAGAGTATTATTATGAAAGAGGTTTGGACCTCGTCACAACATAAATATAATGTGAACATTTAGTGTGGCATAATTTTACTTATCCTAATAATGTGCAAGCATAATAATAATTACGCATAAATGTTTAGGCTAATCGTGTTTACCATATCTAAATATAGCATAACGATAAACAAATTAATTATTTAGTAGCATAAAAGTTTCATTATTCACCGTGAGTGAAATAACTTTTAAAAATTTTTACATACCTACCTATGTAAAACAATCATGTTCGCGACTTACGGGTGGCTCAAGGGCTACCCTGCCGCACCTTAACCTACTGCCACAGTATACCTAGTATCTAGATTATATGTTATGCGACTCCATAGTAGTCCAAAATAATATAGCCCAAGAGATATGCCTACCTTAACAGTATGCCAAATACTGTTTATGTAAAATTAATATAATGCCATTAAAAGTTATGCCTAACGTAAATATGCTAAAGTAAATAAGTTTTTTTTTAATAAAAAGTTATGCAAAACAAAGGGATATACCCTGTGAAGACCATAGATGAAGGTTTTTTGTCAATTTGCAACTTTCAATGGGGCAGACGCGTCACAACTAACGGCAAGAAACATCTAGCCACAACACAGACGTATACGCCACAACAACCACGCCACAGCGCCAAAATTGACGCTAGTGTGAATGGTGCTTTGACTGCTGCTGTGTTTGAGGTTGTAGTATCTATGGAATGGTGGCACTGCAGCACAGAACACCTAATAAATACAGTGTGTACTGCAGCGTAGTTTGTATTTTCTCTTTGGCAGCAAGTTGAGTTGTGGCCAACCATATGATTTTACGGCAATCGTATGGTTGCGTTCTTGCAATAACAAAAGCTTCCGGAAAACGTACCTAAAAGCGGGCGAAGGGAAAGCGCGTCGTACGTGGCCGACATGTCGTTCTTGCAATAACAAAATCTTCCGGAAAACGTACCTAAAAGCGGGCGAAGGGAAAGCGCGTCGTACGTGGCCGACATGTCATTCTTGGTAAATATCCTGTTCGTAATGCATTTACTTCTAATTTTTTTGACCACATTACTTTTAAACCTATAAAGTAGCCTAAACAGCAGTAGCATTTTTTAAAGTGGGAAGATTTTAACCGCTCGGTAAATATGTTGTCTGTTTCTTCATCGCTAATTTCGTAAGGTTAAAGTGTTGTTTATCTTTGGACTAGAACAGTACATTTTTAATTATGATGTGGGTAATAATAATGTATGTTTAGACCTAGTTGCATACCACTTACATATTGCGAACTTCAAATAGGCTGCATACTTTTGGCCACTACTTCTCACCGGTATTTTTAAACTAGTTATACATCAATACACACTACTTTTAGTGCAACACGATTACAATACTAAAACAAGTCCCAGTTATAAATAGCAGAGTGCGCCGCGACTAGACCGACCTAGGCTAAGGCTAGGATGTCAATTAATGCACTGAACGGCGCGCTGCTCGTGTGTGAGGCGCCACCCGCCCGCGATCTCTACTCCGCTGAGGCTGGCTGCCCCCCAGCTTTGACACCCACTGTCGCCACCTTCACTACCGCCTGTCGGTTACTACCCTACCCGTCCCAAACCACCTCTATCCCACCTGCTTGCTGGCAGCTATAACCGTTTCCCACCCCCGCTACCGCATTCATCGACCGGCCTCAACATCAACATAATATGCATTATATGCAGTACGCAGTACTATGCAGTACGTCACGATGATCCCACACCCCGCCTAACTATATTTTCTAGGAAATGGTACTTTGTTATTCACAGAATAAAACATGAAGTACTTAAAACAATGTTAATTGTAACAAATACGTTTCAGCGGGAAGTGTGAATGAACGAAGACGTGTGCGTGAGATTTAATCACACTTTGAATTAAATCTAATCCAAAGTGTAGTGACGGTGCTGTCTGTACCCATGGAGTAATAAACCACCACCAGCCACCGTTCCAACTATTTTAAGTTTAAATTTAATGCCAGACAACCACAACTCTTGCCACTTATACAATTATTAGGTGTGTTATAATTGTAAAGTGTATCTACTTTTACTATTACTATAATCACATGCGTAACCAGAGGAATTTCTACCGCCACTTACGTCAAAAAACGCCGGTGTTTCTACGTCAGCCGGTACGAGAAACGGTATATTTACAGTTTTTTTTTTTTTTTGATAATATTCAAAATGTTGTGATGTAGAGTTAGATTTTATTCTCAATCTTGTGTATCTTCGAGTGTTAATGTGTAATATTGGTGGAATATTAACCATTAGGTGTTCGTTAACGTGCACGAGTGCGGGCAAAAGAATCAAACGCAGAAATAAATGGCATTTTGTGATTTTTCCAAATCTCCCTCGGAAGTTTTTAAATGTCCACCATTTTACTGATTCGTGACTTTGACAATAATTGCCTGTGACGTGACATTACTTTAAACTATACACTTGACATTGGCGAAATTGCTAGTAGGCCAGTGCCTCCGCAGAAGCCATCCAATAAAAAAAGAAGAAGAAGAAGAAGGTATATTTACAAGACTATATTTATGTTCAAAAACTGAAACGGTCAGACAAAAAATAGCCTATCACACTCTTGCAATAAAGACAAATCGATTGGTACCTCGCTTTTCAAAATCGGACCAAGATTTTAATTTGAACACGTAATCCTTTCATTGTGCCATTTGCCATTTTCATCAATCGTTTTTTTGACCGTTTGATAACTGGCTATCATTCGTAACCTTTTACGAAGCTATGAAGGAGGATTATTTTATACTATTTCATAACGGGCTATCAAATGAGAAAAAAAAAAGTTCATAACCATTTTCGTAACTAGCTACAGGAACAATGATACGACGTTCGTGACCGTAGTGTTACTGTCAAGTCAATAAAGTTCTTGAGCAGAGCTAGTTTAGCTAGTTACAACCTTCAGATTAGTGCACACTTTGCCCTCCCCGTTCACCCCTTATGAGTAGAATTAAAAAATGGCCTCCTCAGTGTACCCTTAGGGTATGGATATATGCTCGAAGCTTAGGGTAGGTACTGAAGGAATATTTCCTACACATTTCAAATCTCTATGCCCACCTGTTTAGGCTTTGCGTTTCCCGTCAGTCAGTCAGTCAGTGAGTCAGTCAGTAAGTATGTCACGGTGCTGTTTTATTTTTATGTAGAGATTGTGGCTCGGATTGGCACCGATTTCATAACTCTTTGAACAAGCTATATAATATTCTTGTTCAATTTTGATTATTTTATTCTCTTTAGTGGTATTACACAAAAATAAAATAAAAAAAAGTGGTTACAAAAAAACATTTTTAAATTGTAATTTTTAATTTATACCCAACCGCGTGAATGTGTTTGTAAGAGAAAAAAAAGTCGCCAAATTACGTTAAATCACTATAGGGTATCATTGAAAGGTATTTGTAAATAATTTTTAGGTATCTCTTATCATTTTTCATTTCGAATGACCATTTAGGATCTATAACGATTTAAAGATTTCATTCTAGTTTTTTCATTGTGTGTAAAGTTATTCTCGTTGTCTATGCTGTAGCGTGATGCCCCTTTTCTTGTTCGATAACCAGTTATAAAACAGCGTAACTATTATTTTAGAGCTATGAAACTTACAAGAAATATTACTCAGTAGATAGCCAGTTATGAAACAGACAAAAAAAAAACGCCTGCATATCTGGTTATGAAAGAGGCAAATCAGCAACACGAAAACGGCAAATTTATTCCTATTTGATAACCAGTTATGAAAAAAAAACCTCTTTCGTAGCTAGTTACGAAAAATAGTTAAGAAAACGGCACAATGGAAAAAATGCCTATGACCTTTGATCTGTACGGCTACGGAGTAATATCACAGTACATAGTATCCATAAGACTGTATATGTACTGAGGTAATATGCAGTTGTTTATGCCTGTGATACTTTATACCTACACGAAAAAAATAAATCAATTGATACCTCGCTTGTCAAAATTGGACCAATAGGGACGACACTATGACACAGAATAAATAATAGTACTTTGTAAATAGTATATGGTGGAACATCCACATATACGCACATATCAGCATTCATTTAATAGGTGAATTTTCCATACAAACGTAATATCAAAATAATTTGTAATTGGAGCATATTTCTACAGTGTTATGATATTATTCGGATTTGGATAGTGTTTATCTGGGTTCCCAACAGTATTCTGTTTTCAAAATACTTACCTGAATCGAAATATAAGCAAATGTTGCATATGCAAAATTGAATTTTACATAATTAGTAAAATAATATATTAAATACACCATAATTATATTTGAAAAACTCTGGTGCTTGTTTATATATGTATGTTATTTTAATTGTAACCATATCATTACTGGAAAGTGTTATATCAACCTAACTTGGACAAATGCAGCATTAAAACTGAACTGAGATGTGAACCACAGATACTTAGCAATTTCCAGTTAAGTTTAACATATTACAAGAAAATTAATAAACGTTGAGTTAACTAGCATTCCAGAACTCGGCAGACACACTACTTACACTTTAAAAGTTTCAGGTTCCGTTCTGCATGTCAACCTACCTATCACTTCTTCTCCTTTTCAGGTCACTCTCTGGTCACTAATTTTACATTATCACTAGGTATAACGTATGTTGAAAATAAGCACGTTATTCAAACTTTACGATATTATCGACCAGTTTCTTAAACGCCGACCTTCACAAGCTGGAATAAAATTATTCAGTGTTGTTCTATAGTTCAAATTATTCAAAGTCAATGGCGGAGGTCATCGCGAACATTAATAACACAGCAGGAGGCTCCACGCAGAGGGTGTTGCGGCGCGGCAGGCGCGGCGGGAGAGCGACAGGCGTGCGGAGGACGTGCGGTGGTGTAGCGGGCCGAGTGCAACGCGTATCGATCGACGTTGGACTGGTTACGATCGCGTCGGCGCAATATCGCTAACGATAATCTGCCTATATTAAGTCGCTTGCGCCACAGCTTGTCCCGGCGAATGAAGTTCGCCGTCTACTTCATCTAACGAAAGAGATTTTGCCGCTCGTAAGCACCAGCTACGCAACTACGCATGTGCCGGTATATGGATCGTGCTCGCCAACGGGCGCGGACTGCGCGATGCTCGGGAATGCCAGCGACCCGGCCCTGATATTCTTGGGTCAAACCTCCCGCGCTCCCCCGCGGTCCAATTCCATCGAGGCCCTGCGCGTTTTGCCCTGTAACCTAAAGACGAGCGTAGGGCAAAACGGGGTTGGATTACACGCGCGATTGCCGCGACCGCGCTCGGCAGTCCGGATTCGGGCTGGGAACGCCGTAGCTCTTTTTGCGCTTGGTCGTTCCTCGGAACTCACGCAGCTGCGTGTCCGCCCTGTGGCCGAATCGATCAGAGACTGAAACCGGATGCGCCGCCCTCGCCCGGTCCAGTGAGGGCACCCACCCCTTGCACTGGTGTGCCATGCACCCCGCCCGTCCGGGCGCACACTGCCTCCGCGGGTTCAGTGGTGTGACTGTGTGCAATGCAGTATCTTCGTACTAACAGTGACTCGGTGCGTGTATGAGTGCCGTGTGGATGCGTGTACCTAGGTACCGATACAAACTGAATACTGATAGCTATCCATAGCAGGTAAGAGAGAATAATTACTCATTTAAAATAATGATTATTTTTATTATTGTAAATTGCATTGCCCTAGCGATTCTTTTTCTGCAAATTATGTGACTGATGCGATTTTTTCTTGTATACATCATGTTTTAAGTTTGCTGATGCTGGTGAGGTCTTCTGAATTCCGACGGCGGTACGTGGAGCGCGGGGGATTCGTTCGGTGCCTCCTAGTATCAAACCTGTGGAGTTCTTTTAGTAATACCACTTCTTTAAATATGGCTTCGCTTGCACTTGATTGGATACATTGCGCCGCATTGCTAACTTTTCTGGAAATCACAAGTTTTGTCATTTGGATATTACCAAAGTGTCCATCGTTGTTACGGCCATTACATAGGCAGCCACTGTATTTAACGTAGAGATCCCCATCCATATATCCCATATAAGTTCCCATCTCTTTTGTTAAAATCCGCTAAGTAGTTAGCTGCTACTTCGGTATATCTTATCATACATACATTCACATATAGGTAGACATGAATTAGCTGTGAAGCCTATTCAAAAAGCTGGCGCAATTATTTAGCATAAATGTACAAAAATGCCCAGTAAAATTATGTAATATTTTATCTGTGACTAGCTGTGCCCTGCGGTTTCACTCGCGTGGATGACAATGATTATCAAAATTGTCTATATAGTACACAAATTTAAGGTCGCTCAGTGAGCTATGGAGAGCTAAGCTTGGATTTTCTCTGAAGGACAAAATTCTTAATGAAAATATCCGACAGAGAACCAAGGCATATTATAGCTCTAAGGATAAGCAAGCTAAAGTGGCAGTGGGCTGATCACATTTCCCGAAGAACCGATATCCGATGGGGTAGACGAGTTCTCGAGTGGAGATCAGTTAGGCAAACATAGTGTAGGACGCCCTGTGGCCAGGTAGAGTGACTACTTGCGAAAACAATAGAATAGCGGCTGGAAGACCATAGATGAAGAGAGCTGGAGAACGAGCTCAGTGGCGTGATTTAAGAAAGGCCTACGTCCAGCTATGGACAAATACAGGCTGATGATGATGATGATGATGATGGTCTCCACACAAGAACTACCCGTGTACACCAGCGGTTATCGATCCTGCAGCAGACATGGCCAAATTGACCAACAACTGTACGTTTGGCTTGCTAATTCTATTTACCTGACTGCGGGTTGTAAGTTTGTATGTTTCTTTGGCGCGTCCTACAGCCTTAACGGCTTGATGGATTTTAAATTAGGTATCATTGGATTCGTCTTAATCACGAGCGTGATATAGGATATATTAAGTGTCAAGAAAACTAAACGGCTTACAGCTGCCATATTGCATTTCCGACGGAACAAAAAACCTTAAACATGTCGAGTGAGCTATCAAAATGAAGGTCTTTAAAAGGCGATTCCAATAATAATATTGACCCTGAAAAAAATCATAGACCAAGCTCACAATGAGAACTCTTTGGCCAAATTAATTCATTTGGGAGAAACTAAAAACCTGGCGAGCTACTCCTCATGCCTCCCATTGCATATATTTCAAAATAATATGCAGTCGGAGCAGCTTGGTATATTATAAATACATATAATAAAGCAGTAATTAATAAAAAGTTTGTATATGTAATGAAGATAATTAAAAAAAATTAGGGTACATATAATAAGCTACTGAACAAGAAAAATGTTTTTTTATATTATGTCTATACGTGTTTGTCTAGGGTACTTATAGCTATTGAAAACGTTTTTTTTTTTCATATTGTGTCTATACGTGTTTGTCTGTTCGCGCATCATGTTAAACTTATAGTACCTACCGATTGCGATACGGTTTTCACAGTTGGATAGCTTAGCTTAAGGTTTTACTTAAAAACTGGTGTACTTGGTATCTCAATCCGATGAGTAGAAGCCGAGTAATCGACAAAAACTATTTTTGATGGCTGAACAAATTTTGATGCAATTTAGTATAATATTGTTACTTTTGGTACTGGAATAACACATCGGTTTACCTGTAATTTTAATTTTTAATCTTCTAAAACGAGCAATCGGGCTCGGGCAATGCCACGGGCGGGCACAGCTAGAAATTAATAATATGATATTTATTTAGCTACTTATGTAATTTAATTAATAACCAAATGAGTGCAACAAAGTGGATATAAATACTACACGAGTACAATAGTGGGTGTTTAATATAAATTTAGTTTGATTTAACGCTACGCGCGAATGAAACGCTTGCATGTTTTAATGACGCTCAGCGACATCTAATTTGATTCGAGATCAACTATGGTACAGTAGCTCTGCGATAGGCGGTAGGTGGCGGTAGGGAAAGGGACCATAGAGAAGTTTTATTTTCAATAATTTTTATTTGGAAGTGTCTAGGCCAAAAGTTTTTATATAATACAAGCTGTGCTCTGTGGCTTTGGCACTGCGTATACAGTGATAAAAGGTATCCTATGTTTTGATGTGTTAGCGAGTAAAAGCACCATCTACCAAAATTTCCTGATTTTTCGCTTTCTCTTTCCTTTTTCCGGTATGAATGTATTTTATGTTTATCTCTGTATTGTACGCACAGAACATATTATATAATATCAAAGTTCAAAATTTTAACAACATATGTTAAGCCGTTTACCATTTTACCGTGGGATTTTTCTTATTCCGAGGTAAGTATATTATTAAACTGTGTATAAAATTTCACATTAATCGGTTTAGCCATTTTGATGTGAAAGCGAGTAAAACCCAATTTACCAAAATATTTCCTATTTCTGGCAAATATTTCAATTCTTTCAATTTTCTGGGATAAATGAATCTTATGTTGATCTCAGTATTGTATTATCTAGAATTAAAAACTTCACTGTATATAAAACTTCATCATAGCTATTTTGGTGTGAAGCGAGTAAGCGACATTTACTCGTGGCAAATTTCCCTTTCCGGAATAAAAAGTACCCTATGTAGGTCTCTGTAATTAACAGCATTTACGTGTTTTTTTTTTAATAATAATCGATCCAGCTGTTTTGGTGTGTAAATGCCCCAAAAACAAACAGCGTTTCACTTTTATAACTACCTACTACACTACCTACCTACTACCCTAGGGTAAGAGTAAAATATAATTATGAAGGAATGAAGATCTAAATCACGTACAGATAAACCACGATGATTTTTATACAAAGTTGTATTCGTATAATGAAAATCCTTCATTGGTAGTTTAGTTGTAAGTTTTACACGTGGCTTGAGCTGTGGATTTTGTTTTGAATAAATAAAATTAATCGTTGTATTTGTGGGCGCAGAGTACATAAAGTACAATGAATTTGGTCTAGGAGAGGGGTCTTAAAATGTTTGTTTATTAAATTGTGTCGTTCTATCTGTCTCTTAATTAGTAGACCGGTTGCGACTTTCAATGTTGAGTTTGTACTTAGCATCTCAATGCGACGATTAGAGGCCGAGCAATAGATTAAATCTATTTGAAGGCTTAACAAATTTTGATGGGTCTGTTGATACTTTAGATCTTTAATAAAAGTTTAGTCTCTAATAAGTGTTTGTTTTTCTTACCACTTCTTTGTTTCCTTGAGATGTTGACGAGCTTCGGCGGGCGAAGCTTCGGGGTTTTGGCTGAGTCCTTGAAGGAGGAAGCGCGGGGTGTGGTCATCGCGGCTGGGCTCTGATTCGGCTCTTTTGTGCCTTGGGTGATGGTTGGGTAGGCGCCAAAACGTAGATTATGGTCCGGAGTAGTAAGCACTGAAAACGTGAACAAATATTGAAAGATTGTTTTGTATAATCGGAGAGAGTAACAAAACTCATTAGGCAGTTCATTCGATATTCATAAAATTCATGAAACCAGAGTGTAGGTACGGTAAGATAGTAGAACAAAGCTAGCATGTAACTACTAGGCTATTTAAGAACGTTCTCCGTTGTCTGAACTTCAAATAATCTCAGCATAGATAGAGGTTCCAACCGAAATCAGTCGTAAAGTCTGATTATAACGATATTTGGTAGTCTCTACGTAGTGTTCTGTGGTCTCTACCAAATATTTATGTCAATCATGATCAATGTCATTACTGATGCCGATGACACTCGACAGCTATTGACAATAACTGTCAAAGCTAACGATTGTCATCGTTATATGTACTGATTTTGGTTGTAAAGCAATCACTATGTCGAGACTACAGGCCCACTAAGCTTGCACTGGATCTGCGAGGTCAGGTTATTCGACATTGGAACTATTCTCAATTAACATAGCCTCTGAGCGGATGCCAGAATCTCGGCAATCACACTTAATATTATAAAGGCGAAAGTTTGTATGTTTATTACTTTTTCACGCTCAAACGGCTAAACGGATTTTGATGAAATTCGAAATGCATATCGCTTATACTCTGGATTAACTCATAGGCTTATTTTCCTCATCATCATCAATTTAATTATGGTTCACGCGGGTGAATCCGCGGGGCGCAGCTAGTGGGAACATAAAAGGCTAGTGATAATGAAGAACAAACAAATTCAAAATTAAATAATTTTGAAACAAATTATAGCTGAGAACCATCTCGATCACATCAGCTTTCAAACAGAAAAAAACGTATCACAATCGGTCCAGTCGTTTGGAAGCCACAGACATGTCACAGACAGATACACTCGTTAAACTTATAACACCCCTCTTTTGCGTCAGAGTTTAACTATAAGTCAGTTTTTAAACGCTGGCCTACATAGTGAAATCCTTTATCCCGTGGTAATGGCATAAGTAACTTTTCTCCCCACTACACAGTAATTTCACCGTTGTTCACCTAAAACGTAAGCAGAACGTACTTCATTACTGCTCATCGTAAAAACAGTGCGGTAAGTAAGTATGGAAATCCGTTAGATTTTTGGAAAGTTTGTATGTCTGTTTGTACATTTGTTTAGGTCAAATCTTGCAAGATGAATTAGAACCACTTCCTCTTATCCTACGGAGTTGAATATTTGCATGTTGGCTTATTTGCAATGACAATGTATGTTTATGGTAAGTTTGACCTGAATCGACATCTAGGAACATCTCCAGATAAAGGAAAACTTCAACGCTCAACAGCACAGTCACGAAATGTTGTGTGCATTATATTATGCTAGCCGGTTTGATGTTTTAACATGACCTGGCTGCTGCACTCCGGGTTGGCTCCTGACTAGGGAACTCCTCAACGGTTAACAGCACGGACACGGAATGTTGTATATGTTTGTTCAAATAGTTGCTAGCCAAATAGAAGTTTGATTGGTGCAAAGACATATCTCAAAATGTATATGTATAGTTGGTCATCATTCTATTGGGCAAATGAAAGTTCAACTAAAGTTTTTTTTTAGAATATATGGTTCTTACATATGAAATTGGCGTTTTATATGGAAAAAAAATAAACGAAAAAACGAGATACCTTTGCTGAAGAAATTGTGGCAGCGAGACTCAAAATCTTTGAAGGTGGTTTGTACTGCCTCATGGGAATATAATTTATTACTTGTATTATTTTTTTGGGCATTCGTGTAATAAAAGTGATCTTCTTTTTTCTTACCACTTCTTTGTTTCCGTGAGGAGATGCTGGCGACCTTCGGCGGGCGAAGCTTCGAGGTTTTGGCTGAGTCCTTGAAGGAGGAAGCGCGGGGTGTGGTCATCGCGGCTGGGCTCGGATTCGGGTATTTTGTGCCTTGGTTGAAGTTGAAGGGGTAGGCGCCAAAACGTAGATTGTGGTTCGGAGTAAAACGCACTGAAAACGACAACAAATATTGAAAGATTGTTTTGTATAATCGGCGAGTTTAACAAAACTCATTAGGCAGTTCATTAGATATTGGAAAACTAATAATTCGAGAGTGTAGGTACGGTAAGATAGTAGAACAACGCTAGCATGTAACTACTAGGCTACTTAAGAACGTTCTCCGTTGTCTGAACTTCAGATAAATTCAAATTCACCTGCACTAAGCTTGCACTGGATCTGCGAGCTCCGGTTATTCGACATTGGACCTATTCTAAATAAATAAAGTCTCTTTGAGAGGATACCAGAATATTGGCAATCACACTAATACGCACTAATATTATAAAGGCGAAGTTTGAATGTTTATTACTCCTTCACGCTCAAACGGCTGAACGGATTTTGATGAAATTTGGAATTATCATATCGTTTATACTCTGGATTAACTCATAGGCTTATTTTCATCATTATCATCATCAATTTACATTATTGTTCACGCGGGTGAATCCGCGGGGCGCAGCTAGTGGGAACATAAAAGAATAATAATGATAATGAAGAACAAACAATTTCAAAGTTAAATAACCTTGACACAAATTATAGCTGAGAACCATCTCGATCACATCAGCTTTCAAACATAAAAAAAAACGTATCATAATCGGTCCAGTCGTTTGGAAGCCACAGACATGTCACAGACAGATACACTCGTTAAACTTATAACACCCCTCTTTTGCGTCAGAGTTTAACTATAAGTCAGTTTTTAAACGCTGGCCTACATAGTGAAATCCTATATCCCGTGGTAATGGCATAAGTAACTTTTCTCCCCACTACACAGTAATTTCACCGTTGTTCACCTAAAACGTAAGCAGAAAGTACTTCATTACTGCTCATCGTAAAAAACAGAGCGGTAGGTATAGAAATTCGTTACTGCAAATAGTTTTTCTATAAGTTTTTTTTTATCTTGCAATGTTTGTCTGTATGTAGGTATGTTTGATTAGGTCAAATCTTGAAAGCTCAATTAGAACCACTTCCTCTTATCCTACGGAGTTCAATTTTCACATGTTGGCTCATTTCCGATGACAATGGTGTCAATTCTGAGTGCACCAATTAAAACTAAATTTGACAGCTCTAAAATTATTGCTGTCACTTTCAAACCTTTTGGATACGAAAGGGACAGCAACAATTTTAGAGCTGTCAAATTTAGTTTTAGTTTTAATTGGTTCTCAGAATCGCTCAGAAACGCTACCAATGCATGTTTATGGTAAGCATGATCTGATTCGACATCCAGGAACAGCTCCAGATAAAGGAACTCTTCAACTTTCAACGAAATGTTGTGTACGCATTATATTATGCTAGTTTCATGTTTTAACATGACATGACTGCTGCACTCCGTTGGCTCCTGACTAGGGAAGTCCTCAACAGTTAACAGCTTAGACACTAAATGTTGTACAGCCAGTTCTAAGTTTCATCATGACATGCCTACTGCATATAAGCTTTTCATTAAATGTTTATAAATTAACTTATTTCTTTTTAATAAAACACTGCAGTAATACTTCAATACATACTGTATTGAAATCCATTACTGCACAGTTTATTTTACTGTTTTTCAAGGCTGTAATAAAATATTCTGAATTACGCTTACTGTTCTCCAAGGCCATGATAAAAGATTCAGAGTTACGCGTTCTGTTCTTGATCGATAATAAACTATTTGACAGATAAATTCATTTTGAAGAAATGTAGTATACTGTAGGTACTTACTGGAATAACACAAGGTTACTTTTATCCCTGAAAATTGACTACGCGGGCAGAGCCGCGGGCACAGCTAGTTATAGCCTAAGATGCATACAGCGCTGGTACAACAAGAAAATCATCAAAATAAAGAATAGAGCACGACTGACCTGCTAAAAAGCTAACTTTTTATATGTTACTCGGGATGATGTAACGATTCTAACCATACCACATACATCCAAATCTGTTCAGGCATTTAAAAGTTATGGTGGGACAATGAAACTCACATACATACACACATACAAACATACATACATACATGAACCGTGAAAACATTAGACTCCTTTTTTGGGCAGTCGTGCTATTAGAAGGCCCGTGATCCAGTAGTGCACTGAATAGTTGTTCTGCACCGTCACTTAGTCCCGTCCTAGCTAATGGGATCTTAAAAAAGGAAAATCAGGTCAAGCTTGTCAAGGAATAAAATATTACTTCCCAGCTGCCTTGCATGTCATAATTATTGATTTTATCTCGCAACAAGACAACGCAATGAAAACGACAGAGAGCGCTAAACATTCGCGTCTCTTCCACATGCAATACACCCCCACCCAGTGATCTGTAGAGTAATAATATAGTTGTCTATGCCCCCACTCTATAAATTTCACGACCCTCTGGAAACCCTGCCCCTCCTCCCCCTAGCCTGATTATTAGTAAATGCATCTCAAATCTCTCTGGATACTCGGGAAAATGCAAGGATGTTAAAAATATACACTCCTCATCGCCAAATTCAAGAAAGAAGCACTCAAGATATGCTAATACGCTCTTACGCACAAGCACCATGTTATGCTGAACGGTCGTCACTCCGTGTTAATTATGAAACAGTTCAAGCGAAACAAAAAAGGTACTTTTCTGCAGATCATCATCATCTGTCCACTGCTGGACGTAGGCCTCTCCTAATGCACGCCACTGAGCTCGGTCTTCAGCTCTCCTCACCCATTTTTTGCCAGCCGTTTTTTGCAGGTCGTCACTCCACCTGGCCTACACTACGTTTGCCTAAAGGTGGTCTCCGCTCGAGAACTCCTCTACCATAACGGTTATCGGTTCTTCGGGAAATGTGACCAGCCCACTGCCACTTCAGCTTGCACTTCATCCTTTGAGCTATGTCCTTGGTTCTCCGTCGGATATCTTCATTACGAATTTTGTCCTTCAGAGAAACTCCAAGCATGGCTGTCTCCAGAGTTCGCTGGGCATTAAACCTTAAATTTGTGGACTAGTTTGACGGTGAGTGTCCACGTTTCGGCACCGTAGGTCATGACTGGTAGGATGCACTGATTGAAGACTTTTTTCTTCAGGCACTGTGGTATAGATGACGAGAAAACCTGACGAAGCTTGCCGAATGCTGCCCAACCCAGCTAAATTCTTCTGTTGGCTTCTTTCTCAGAGTTGTTCTTACCCAATTCCAATATTTGCCCAAGGTAAACATATTGTTGGACAACTTCGAGAGGCAAACCATTAACTGCAATCGGTTCTGGGTCAATAAGATCGTTAAACATGATCTTGGTCTCATCTATGTTCATTCCGAGATCGATCAGTCGAGAATCATCATCTAGGTTGGTCAGCATACTTTGCAAGTCTTGCAGCGACTCCGCCATTAGGACAATATCATCGGCAAATCGTAAGTGTGAGATGTTTTCGCCATCGATATTAATGCCCATTCCGTTCCAATCCAGCGTCTTAAAAATATCTTCCAGGGCATCAGTGAACAGTTTTGGGGATATTACATCCCCCTGTCTCACTCCCCTGCGCAGTTGGATATGTTTAGACTGCTGGTTTTGTAATTGGACGCTCATAGTCGTGGCGTCATACAGAAAACTCAGCACTTCGATGTATCGCCAGTCAACATGACAACACTGCAAATACTCCAGTACCGACCAGGTTTCAACGGAGTCAAAGGCCTTCTCATAGTCTACAAAAGGAGGCTGGTTATACTCTTCAGACTTCTGTATAACCTGCCTCACTGTGTGTATGTGGTCTATGATGCTAAATCCTCCACGAAACCCAGTCTGTTCAGGAGGCTGGAATTCGTCAAGTCTTCTTGCGAGTCGATTTGAGATGATTCTCGAAAACAACTTATAGAAATGGCTCAAGAGTGAAATAGGTCTTTAAAAGGGTTTTATCCCCTTTTTTAAAGAAGAGTACTACCAAACTCCTGCTCCACGCCTCTGGCGTTGTCCCACTGTTAAGGACGGTTCTAAATAACCCCTGAAGTTCCCAAAATACAGGTTTCCTCCCTACTTTCAAAAGCTCCGAAGTTATACCATGTTATTAAATATAAATAAAACGGCTAAAAACTCACGAAATAGAAGATTGGAAATACTCCGACCAGTTTCGGACTATTTTGAAATCCTTCAATTGGGAGTGTTATGCTGACAAGCAGTAACGAGCGCTACGAACAACTGAAGACGCGTGCGTGGCGCGGGCGGCCCAGTGGGTGGCGACTGCTGCGCTTCCAGATCAAGGACTTCAAAATAGTTTGAGCGCCATCTCAATCTCGTCTAGGCTGACTTCGGGCAGTTCATCAGTGTAGTGGCGGGTCAGTATTGCGCGGGAATCCTCTGTGCTGGGTTCGGGTCTAGAAGCATGCGAGTCGTACAATCGGCCATCGTCCCTAACCCAGAGATCCTTTTTGGGTAGAAGCCAGAAAGGATCTCCGGCTTAGGGACGATGGTTATGCCATTATTGGTCTTGAGCTTCGTCAGATGGAATCTACTCAATTGCTGGTTGAAGGCTTTTGACCCCCGATTTTGCTCAATTGTCTTTTCTATTCGGCGTATATTTGAGCATCAGAGGCCACGTTCCACCAGCTTACTGATTTTTCGATTGAGCTCCCTTTTTTCTGACAGTGTGGCTTGCTGTTGCTCCCGTCGCTCGTCCATAAGTCGAAGAGTCCCATCCGAGATTTTAAACTTCGTGCCCATACGCTGCAGCTGACAAAATCTAGTGCCTTCCTCTCTAAGGATTCCCACAACTTTTTGGAGTTCCTCATTCACGACGTTGGAGGTTTCCAAGGCAGCGAATTGATTTTCCAACTTAAGTTGAAACTGTTCTGATCCAACAGAGGCCTGGAGCAGGTTGGGTCGGAGCGTAGACTTTACCAGACGGCAACTTTCAAACTTGTGGTTGATATTCGATTCGATTGATTATTTGGTTGCGCCGTTCATTTTGGAGGGTTTGTCCATAATCGCCACGCTGAGCATGCGGGTTGCCGATCGCAGGGCGTAGCTTCTCGCACCGCCGCCGACGCTGCTGCCCGTCACCGGCCTGTGTCATTTGGCTACGCTTGTTTTTGGGATGGTTATACCGCCATCTGTCGGTCGCCAGAGCCTCGTTCGTTATCCAGCAGGATGACCGCGTGCAGGTAAGGTTGGCTTGGAGCATTGAGGTTATTTTCGCTCCCATACATCCCAAGATAGTGAATGTTGACACATATCTCCGCGGTTTCGGAACCAAATCGGATGTTATTTCATTGGCAAGAGCAGAACTCCAAAGTGGTATTATATACATTTTATCAAATTCGGTTCTATTTGAAGTCGATTTTTTGGCTATTCATTTCTAAAATTATAATAATCTTACTCTAATTACTGTTTCTAGGTAGCAGCTCTTGTTTCTACTCTTGTTTGCTCTCTTTGTACATTTAATAGGCCATTAAGTATCGTATTCCGCTTTTTTATGAATATTTTAACAAAGAAAAATAAGTTAATTGAAAAACGTTCAAACAAAAGCTTTTATGCCGTAGCTATGTGATGGTGAAATCTAGAACGGATAATCAAATGCGTACATTACGCGTCTGTGCTGTTAACCGTTGTGGATTCTCTAGTCAGGACCCAACCCTGAGTGCAGCAACCATGTCATGGTAAAGCTTAAAACCGGCTAAAATAAAATGCTTACACAAAATTTCGTGTCTGTGCTGTTGACCGTTGAAGAGTTCCAATATTTGGAGCTAATCCTGGATGTTTATTCAGGTTATGCTTACCATAAAAATGTATTGTCATCGGAGCTAAACAAACATGTTAAAAATTCAAATCCATAGGATAAGAGGAAGTTGTTCTAATTCAGCTTGCAAGATTTGACCTAAACAATAAGTACGTAACATACATACAAACATTGCAAGTTAAATAAAAGCATTTAAAATCCACATTTTACCCGACTACGGTGAAGCAAAGAAAGGGTAATGAGTTTTACAGTTTGTAGTAAGTTTTTATTTATTTAGTTATTTATTAAATTTTCCAACAGATTAAACACAAAAATTGAATGAAAGCGTGAATAAAAATAGAAAAATAGTGAAAGTCCACTAAAAAGTATGCTGTAAAAACGCCACAAAAACAACGTGTCCACGCAAAACAATACAAAGAGGTACACTTTAGGGCCAGGGGAATAAGCATTTTTAACAAGATAATAATAGATATGTAGTTAACAAGACAAAAATGCATATAAAAGTACGATTTAACAACAAATATTAGACATAACATACATAAAGATCACACATGACTGTATGTGTATGTTCCACCATAGCGTCGCCCCTATTGGTCCGATTTTGACAAGCGAGGTATCAATAGATCAGACTTTTTTTGTTTTGTCTTCTGTGTTATCTCACTGCTGGACAAAGGTCTTCGTTTAAGCCAATTTCCTTCGAAAGTATCGAGATCGTCGCGCCACCGCTTCCGTGGACAGCCTCGACACCTTCGTCAGTCAATGGGTACCCAATGTGTGGCCATCTTTGGCTATTTTTTTTACCCGACTACGGCGAAGCCAGGGAAGTCTTAGGTGTTCAAACTAAAATCTTGGTCCGATTTTGACAAGCGAGGTATTAATCGATTCGTTTTCATCGCAAGCGTGTTATAGGGTGTATATTATCCGATCGTAGTCAGGTTTTAGTTTTTGAACTTATACAAAATATCTTGTTATATCATAAATACCAGTTGCTGGGTTTTGAATTTGCACAGTCTCACGAAACAGGATATTAGTTGTGCAGGTTAATGTTGTTAAAGGGGGTTAGGAGGAAGAGGGTGGGGAAGGTAGGCACCCCCTCCGGACGTACGAATATAGCTAGATGATGTACTGACATTATTGACAAGGGGGTGAACCACCACCCCCCCCTTCGATGGGGTCTTAGTAATCAGATCGTAGCCACTTGTGTGTTCAGATTTCCTGAACGCTATTCTAGAAAATAATACACATGTATTATTTTTATAGTTGATAGATTCAGGCTTTACTTTGCGGAAATCTATATTTAAAAGGAAAATAATAAAAATATGTAGCTTACTTCCGCAAAAACTGTTTAGTCAGACTAATGATAAATGGAAAAATTAAAATATAACAAAAAAGTAAAACCCCGCGCTAAACAAACCCGACCCAAATTGAACTATCGTTAAAATATAACAATAAAGTAAAACCCCGCGCTAAACAAACCCGACCCAAATTGAACTATCGTTAAAATATAACAATAAAGTAAAACCCCGCGCTAAACAAACCCGACCCAAATTGAACTATCGTTAAAATATAACAATAAAGTAAAACCCCGCGCTAAACAAACCCGACCCAAATTGAACTATCGTTAAAATATAACAATAAAGTAAAACCCCGCGCTAAACAAACCCGACCCAAATTGAACTATCGTTAAAATATAAACAAACCCTACCCAAAAATATAAATGAAATGAAAGAAAAAGAAAAGAATATTTTAGCGTGGGGTTTTACTTGTTTGTTATATTTTAATTTTACCATTTATCGTTTGTCTGACTTACAGTTTTAGCGGAAGTAAGCTACATGTTTTTATTTTGTAATGAATTTTTATTTTGTTTTTAGTAATTATTTTTAATAATAATTTTAATAATCCACACATGTATTATTTTTAATGCTGCTTATAGCAACGCACAAAAACTTATATGAACACTTTATTCTTAAGTTGCTTCATGAAATTATCATCATTTCGATTTTTCTACCTTACATAATGTAAGTACCAATGAAAATAAAAATGTTGATTTGAAGTTGTAGCAAATATACAAAAAAGAAACACATATTTTTGATCGTTTTATGCACTAGAATCCAAATTTCCTGAAGTTGTTTTTTTATTGCGGGGTTAGGCAATTTCTTGATCGGGTCTTGGCAGTAACGATGAATTTACTTTACAAAATCCGAATATCTGACGATTCTCTCAAGCACCAGTCAGGGCATATTCGTTATTCCACATAAAATTCCTTGCAGATAACGTGTGACGTCATAACTTGCTCAAAACGACACGAAGATATCGTCGTGATATACATGTCGATATGCCGCATGCTTTATAGCCACAGCACGATCACAGCCGGATCCGGACCAAAACTTGAGCTTCGATGAAAACAGGCTTTTCTTTTTTACATCTAATAGGTAGTTCAAAAATCCTTGAATGCTGTTTTGATATGATTGAAAACCTCTAGGTGGATGTTTTATTAACACATCTTCCTTTCTTTAACGGGTATCATTGCTGCCATATAGAACAAAAACTCACCCTAAGTACACCTTTGTATCTACCCCATTAATGTAGGATTCCTATATCAATGACCTACCCGCATGAAGTTAAATGATCAATAAAAATTGCGATACCTAGCAGCGCACGCATTTTTTCTCCTGACCTTTAGATGAACCATTCAGCAGGCCTAGCACGGGGGATGGACATATTTTCCCCAGGGAAAAAAAACGGTGGATATACAGCGGGAGTAGCGTTCTCTATGGTCACAAACTAAGAAGGAGATACGGGTATGGTTCAGTACCATTGAACTTTACTTATTACAATAGTCTTCAATATTTTGACAAATCCAACATACTTTCAAAAATCATTCGTTTTTTCGATGTTCATTTCTGTGGTTTATAGAATAGATTTCCGAAAATGTACGTGCGTGCCATTGACACACCCGGGACACTTTCCTAGATCTCTATACAAAAGCTGCGTTCTAACTACTAAAAAGACAGAGTAGACAGTCATTTTGTATAAAAGTCATTTTGTGCCTACGTTTTTTTGTCCAGAAATTCAGTGACTCGTGTCACGGGAATCTCGGATATACCGCCCACGCCGGAAAAAAAATCTTTCATTGTTTGCGTTTCCCGCATCAAAATATAATTATGAAAAGCTCGCAACATTGTGGTTGTATTGTATGAAAACAAACTTTTATACCCACCTTCAAGAGACGGTGATATATTATTATATTCCCCGTCTTTTTAATGTCAAATGGAGAGTATTTCAATCTAGGTTTTTCTAGTCTATGCTTTTAAGCGGGAGTAGCATACCTACGTAGAATTTAAATAATCTTTGTAGCATGGGAGTAGCGATGGAGTAGCGACACAATGTCTATGACAAACGTCAATACATACATTTTCTCCTTTGATTTTATCCCTTTCCTCGATTGCCGTGCTATGTAAGGTAGAGTAGAGAATTATTTCCACTGAGAAGTGGATAAAAACGGGGGAAAGATAATTTGTTCATCCCCCGTGCTAGGCCTGCAGGAATTACAATGTTTCCACCCTGGACGCCAGGTAGGAAAGTAGCTCATTAAGTGGTTCAAGTGAAATTGACTAGATGGCAGTACGTGCCGAGATAGGAGATATTTTGAGGAAAATAAACCATCCTCTACTCTTACTATGTACCTACTAATACCATGGCAAGTTATAATTGATCCAAAGATATTGAATTACGCTTACTGGCGTTCTTTATGATTTGGTAATTGGTGTAAGTAGTATTCGCAGGTACAATTTGTACAAATCTTACAAAAATAATAAGGGGTGAGGCGCGAGTTTTTTTTTTCAGGTTCGATATGTATTTTATGCTAGAGTGAAGGATAAATTAATGGGCGTTTCCTCGTGGCCTAACAAGGCAGCTTAACTGATTCGGCCACGAGGAATTATTTTTCCTCGTGTCCTAACTGCTTGTCATTCATCTATTGACTCAACCTGTATAAAGTACGTCACGGTTTATGCACAGTCATACGCACAAATACAAGGAACGGACTCGTGGTCACACCGATTTGTCACACTGGTGTGTCCAAGATAAAATATTTTTTACTCGTGGTCTAACTGCATGGTGTGACCAATAGTAAGCTATAAACTGTAAGACTCATAGCAGTGTGAGAAACCAAACGATCAATACATATAAAGCTTTGTTTTTCAATGTTTTTTATCAATGACGACTTTTTGCTGACGACTTAAAGTTATTCAGAATGGTAGACTCTACCCAAGATGTCGAAAAATTGCAGATGGATATTGATAGTTTGGTTTCATGGTGTGACTTAAATTGCATGAGTCTGAATGTGTCAGAGTGCTTTGCGATGCTTTTTACAAGAAAGAAGGTTATGGTGCGTCCAGTTCTCCAAATGGGCAGCTCTGCATTGCAAAATGTTGATATTATACGGGACCTCGGGGTTATGATTGACGGCAGGTTGCGTTTTAATATCCACATCGCCAACATAGTGTCTCAAGGATTCAAAACCCTCGGCTTTGTCTTGCGGAATTGTAGGGATTTCAAATCCCCTAGCACTAAAATCATGCTATTTAACTCATTGGTACGGAGTGGGCTGGAGTATTGCAGCGTTGCTTGGAGTCCTTTCTACGAGGTTCATAGTAAGAAACTAGAAGGAATACAAAAAAGATTTCTGTTGCATTTGACCTACTCTTGCTTTCTTGGGAAGGAGCTGCAGAGTTATGACGCTAGACTTAAATATTTTAAGATGGAATTGCTAGCTCACGGTAGACACACGCTTGATTGTATGTTCCTTTTTAAAATAGTGCAGAGTATCATGGATGCACCGAATTTACTCGCGGTGCTGTACATTTGTGCGCCTTTTAAGCTGCCTAGGGCTTCGCGATACAAATTATTTCATGTTGCTGGTTCTCACTCTAATCTTGATCATAATGCCCCCCATGACAACGTTGGTGCGACAATACAATATTATTTCTAAATTTAAGGATGTCGACATATTCGTTGACAAAATTCACGGTTTTAAAAAGACTTTGACTATCTGACTTCTTAATTTATTAAATTTTTGAATTTTATTTCTGTTTTAAAAATTTAACCACTTTTTAAATTTGTAACATTTTTTTATTTAATTTAATTTTTATGTAATGATTTAGTTTTAATTTTTAATCTTAGTTAACTTGTTGTTATTCGCTCAATTTCAATTTAAATTTATTTTGTTGTGTACTTGCATGTTGTCCTCACCTATAATTACTGTGACATTTGATTTTATTTTTACCGACAATTGTATAATATTATGAATGTGTTGGTGTGCACCGTGTTGGTGTTCGAATAAATAAATAAATAAATATCAATACTCCCACTATTGCCCCACACTGATCTAACAGATTATAAACAATTTCAAATCATTGCGCGTGACGCTTCTGCCTAATAATTGGACTGGTCCGAAAATTCTATTGCTCTATGACAAGGCGGAGTACTTTGGCGTCTATTAAAGAAGTAATTTTTTACTTTAACTTCGAAACAAAAATTACCTATAATACTACGATGTGGACATTTTGATACAATTTAAATTAATCGCGGCTTTCTCCCGCTCGTACGAGTAATATCAAACTGTCAACTTTTATTGTTCTGGTTCTGCGTGATATCGTAGTTTCAATGTTTGACATTGAGCTAGTTTAAATTATAGTTGAAGTAATTAACTATGTCACATCTCACGATCTCAAGTATTGATCGTGCAATTCGTGCATTCGCGCGATTACTGCGCAATCGCGTTGCGCCTCTGACACCATTCTCATTCTAAGCGCGACTTTTCTTCTACTAACGCAGGTCTCGCTCTGACCCGACCACCCTAGTTGAACGACCGACCGACTACCCAACCTACTATCATGACCTTGCATACTTACACAGAAAATACGTCACTATTCACAGCCTGGCTGGGTGGCTACATGTGGTCATTACGCTTGCGCAGTACGAGTAAGCCCAGATGGGCGGAGCTTTGATAGTTGCTGGTGCATATATGGGACGGTTATTGCACCCTTGGCTCATTTCAGCTGCCTACAGCGAGCCCTCGGCAGTAAAAAAATGAATAAAATTATGCTCGTTAGGACGCTTTGTATTGACTATTCACTCAAACATGTGCATAAATTAAGCTAAGCATTGTCATACGACGCGCAATAGCTACTTATATTGGGAATGTTGCTATGTTTTAGCTAGGTTTAAATCAATATAAAAGAAAGAAAGAAAGAAAATAATTTTATTTGCCAAAAATAACATTTAGAACACTAACATAAAAAAACTTTAATACTAAAATGCGTCTAAATGTAACTATTTGCAAAATGACCCCAGCTCAGCATAATTATTGCCGATCGTAAAACGACCAACGTGGTCGTAACGTCACGGTACGAATAAACACGGACAGTATAACGAAAACAACAAATAAATCATTATACATATTTGAAAATACGTATCAATTACTTATTATATAATTTCATAATGAATAATTTACAATAAAATATATTTATGAATTTTACAATAATTGTCAAATTGTAATTATTATACAATTGATTTTTATAATTATTATTATACATTTTGTCAATTATTGTCATTTTGTATTTGTATTTTATAAGGTAGGTAAGCGTTGTTGTTTTACCCGAGTGGTTATGTGTTTGGGTTGTATGTAAGTTTTTTGTTTGTTTGTATGTTTGTTTGTACGTTTGTTTGTGCGTCCTACAGCCTAAACGGCTTGATGAGTTTTGATAAATGAAGTATCATTAGATTCGTCTTGATCACAAGAGTGCTATAGGATATATGAAGTGTCAAGAAATCTAAAGGGCGGCGTACAGCTGCCATATTAGCATCATTTTTTATTTCCAACGAAACAAAAAATGACCAAAACCTTTCCAGTGAGGTGTCAAAGTACAGGTCTTTAAGAGACCATTTCCAAAATATATAACTGTTATAACCAAACAGTAGCAATTTTCTTTTAAGCTTCTTACAAAATGTTCAATTTTAGATTATTATTAAGTAAAAAAAACCCACTAAATTAATATAAATACTAGCTGCGCCCCGTGGTTCCACCCGCGTCCCTCAGGAACCATACATTTTTCCGGGATAAAAAGTAGCATAAGCGTTAATCCAGGGTATAAGCTACCCCCGTACTAAATTTCATCCAAATCCATTCAGCCGTATAAGCGTGAAGAAGATACAAACATACACACAAAACATCCTTACATACATACAAACTTTCGCCTTTAGAACATTGGTGTGATTATTTTGCGGGCGGTATTATTATAATAATTTTACATATGGTTTATTTTTTTCCGTGTATAAATATAGTTAATTCTTTACTAAGCAACTGTCTAATCAAAGAGTAAGTATTATTTCATGTAAATACAAATAACTAGGTACTAATACTACATTAGTAGATATAATTATTTTTGTTTTCCTTGGTCTAGTCTATTTTGCCACCACTACCTCATTATAATAACACCGCTATGTTGTATTCTGTTTTCAAATGTTGGAACAACATCCTTCCGCCGATACAAAATATTCGTCCTTTTAGAATTGATTCAAAACAAGGAATAAACTACTCTCTTCGTATGTTTCTACCATAGACTAATTATAGAAGGATCTCTACCGAGAGAGTCAATAATCAGGAAATTTAGAGGCTTGAAACAAGTGCTATATGAGCAGGAAAGAAAGTTTTTCGATTAGTTTTATGGCGCTGTTTCTTTTTATAAATTGTAAATTTACCTTACTTTATCATTATCTACTTTTGATTGCTATTAAAAAGTTCTCATAACATAATAATATTATTCCATGTTTCACTAAAAGCTAAATATGTAAGTACCCTCACTTTTGATTATATTATTTAATATCAAAGTAATCCTCCGTTTTTGTGGCAAAGGTAGGCAGCAATTGTTTTTGTTTTACAATTGTTACTATATTTTTTCATTATATTTTCTTGTCTGAGCGTTAAATATATTCATTAAGTACAATATTTTGTTCGTTCTGTTAAGATAGGAACGATGAACGATGTTACTTGTTTATTGTATCTTTACATAATCACAATTTACTTGTTATGCTTTCGTTTATCCGTACCGTGACGTCAACGAATTATCACAGCGGAAGTTGTTTAACGACCAGCAACATGCTGAGCTGGAGCCGTTTTGTAAATACTATCATTTAGACTTATTTTGGTACTTATGGTGACTGATCTAGGTGGTTTAATTTTCCATCAAGTGACGTAGAGCCATGATCATTTTCTGAATTGGATGGCTCGTGGCTCTCCACGAGTCATATCGAAGGCTCAGAGTTGGAGAACGAGCTCCAATTCTGAGGAAGTCGAAGTCCTACGAGCGATTGCTGCAAAGCGCTAGCAAACTTCTCAAAACAAGGTACTTTACAAACACATGCACACTATAATTAACTCTTCCAGTACCGGTAAGTACAGTCCAGTAACATTGTTATTCTATTGTTATAAAAATGACCTGAACTGGACAGATTTAAATGATTTCTATTCAATGGGTCTTTCGTAAAGATCTCATACAGACGTCCTCAAGAATACCACTTAATATATATATATATTTAAGATATCTCGTTTTGCCGTAGTACTTTGGCTTTCAAGTTTTATCATTATATTTTTTATAAACAAAGGAACCAATTACATAACATAATGATAAAAGATTAATTTTATCATAGATTATTTTCTTAACTAGTAATTGCTGTGCGAGAAAATTTAGATTTCGTTTTGTGGATCTTTTAGTAGTAGACGTAGAGAAACTTGTAGATTTAAGATTTTGACCTTATTCTAATTGTAGAATAAGGTCAAAATTACCTATGTACCTATTTGGTATGCCCAAAATATTCATAAATTATGTTACGGTTTTGATTCAATTCCTTCGAGAGAAGTTGAAGCTGAATTATGGAGCGAATATCTGGCAACATTACTTTTATTTTGCGAAGTATCGTGTTGATGTTGCAAGTTTTCAACTACCTACTTTTGGTTGTTGCAGACCACCAAATAAGGGCAACACATATGTCGTCGCGTCGGTAGCTTGGACCTCTCGCGTGGATGCTTGCTCCTTTGGCCTGAACCGCCCTGGACCCTTCCCTCAGATATAATCCAAACGGTAAGTCATAATCATTGATTTAGTAGAACAAACGCGAGTTTATTTTTAAAATCAAGGTCTGCCTTGAGTCAACGGCGGTTAATAGGTAATCATATAGTTGCCTGAATGGCCCATGATATCTGTTAATTTGTGCTGAGATCACTTGCGGCGTAGATTATCGCCACGACCTCGATAGTCAGTTTCAATATTATATTTCCGCTTCGGCCGTCTACTTATACGTAGTTCCGTAACCAGTTACGAATAAGAAAAAAACTTTTCTTGACGAAACCAGTTTCGTACAAAAAAATTTAAATCTGTATACGATGACTAGTAACCCACAAGACAAAGACATTCTCCCCTTTCGTCTTACTATGTTATCCAGCATTATAACTAGCTATGAAATGAGAACTATTTGTATCAGTTTCTAGGTTAAAAATTAGTCTAGAGAGTCTATATTATCCGCCATCTTGTGACGTAAATTTGACTTACATACATCTTTGTGACGCCGGTCCTAGGCACCGGGGTTTTTTAACCTAAAATAATAAGGAATATTCCATGTAGGGATTGCAATCCCGCAAAACGGGATAACGCATTCCCGCGGGATCCCGCTGCTTTTATTAGTCTGTTGGATCCCGCACCTTCAAAGAGCGGATCCACGGATCCCGTAAATTAAAAATTTGGCGCTAAAACATTCGCGTAAAGCGCGAGTAGCACGAGCGCGACGTTGCCGTTTCGCACAGCGCGCCGCGCCGGCGACTAGTGGACGGTTGGCGGGAACCTATAGCTGGAACATCTGCTACTGATACAGATCCTACTCTTTCTTTCGCGTTTTCAGCATCAGGATATATTTGCAGTTCACTCAGAAGCAGGCTTGGAGATGATACAATAAATGCTATTTGCTTCTTAAGAGCGTATTTTCATAAGTTATCACCATAAGTTGATATCATACTAATAGCATCTAAGAGAAAGTTGTGATTTGATTATTAGCCATTATATGAATAAGACTGCATTAAAAGTATAAAACTGTTATGAGGAGTAAGAGTAAAATTAAACAAAACTATTAAACTCTGCCAAACATTTCAAGATGAATATAAGAAAACAGATTACTAATTACTTACAGAAAAGAAATAATTTCTGTTGCTTAATGTAAGAAATGTTTAATAAATGTTGCTTTTTACACAAATATCTGTAGTTTCAATTTGATTTTATAACATAACTAGCTGCGCCCCGCGGCTTTGCGCGCGTTGACTTCCTATGTCCTTTCGTTATATTTTTTGTTGTGTTCTTTGTTTATGAGAAAATAGCCTATGTCCTTCCTCACAATGCACGCCATTTTCTTGAAGCCAACTCTCGCTTTGATCAGGCGTCTCGGAAGCGCGTATGGATGCCTGTCGAGTAGCCTGAGGCCAAGCTTAGTTTTGTTCTGGCGTCTCGAAGGCACGTAAGGATGCTTGTCAACTGGCTTGCGACTGACGCCAAGTTTCATTCTGATCTGATGTCTCAGAGGCTTGCATAGATACCTGCCGAAGGGTTTGCGAGTATACCCAATCTTGGCTTTGCTCAATCGTTTCTTGAGATCGTAGTTCAGCTTGCCGTTGAGCTTGCTCTTGAAGTCTTATTTCGGTTTGAGCCGATGATTCACCCAACCGCGCAGAATTTGAAACGTATACAATTACATATCAAAAATTTGTAAACTTTAATCTAATTAAATCAGTTGCGAGATTAACGCATGAGCGAATTCAGATTACAAAGAGTATACAACTGTTGCTTTGGAATCTGACATATAAAAATATGTCAGATGCCTTCAAAATTCCAAAGTAACAATTAAATAGCCCATTCAAATTAAACTTAAACAAACGGAAACGAACATATTACCAGAGTACATATATTTGTCTCTGTAAAGACTAATATATGTACTGTGATATTACATAGCAACTCTTTGTTAACAACAAATTGAAATCAACTATTTGAACTTTTAAAACCATTACCATTCAAATCAGATGGAACTTCTAACAATAAACACAATTCAGCATTAGGCCACTATCAATTTACCATACATTTCATCATCATCATAATTTCAATATCCACAACAGTTATCGACAAGCATAATGTTAGACCCTTAGGTAGTTACATCTTTGTACTCGGAAAATCTTGTCACCGCAATTCAGAAAATTTGTCTCGTTTATCATCGCCATCTAATTTAATTTTTGGTACCAACCAATCTGTTAACAAAATATAAGTTCAAAAACTAAAACCCGACTACGGTTGGGTAAAAAATAGCCTTTGACACTCTTGCGATGAAGACGAATCGATTGTCAAAATCGGACGAAGTATTTAGTTCGAACACATAACCCTTCCTTTGCTTCAACGTAGCCAGATAAAAATAGCCTATGACACTCTGTACCTAAAGACGAATCGATCGATCTCGCTTGTCTAAATCGGACCAATAGGAGCGACGCTATGATGGAACATCCACATAACCACATACATGGATACATACATAGACTTTTGAACTCATAATCCTTCCCTGGCTTTCCTGTAGTCGGGTAAAAAATAATGTTACCCCAAAGAGAATATAATCACTACGTATACTGCGTTTTAAGAGGCGGGACTTCCCTACTAGCCAATGAAAGCACTTTGGCAGAAATTTATTGGCATCAAAGCATCCAATATTACTAAAATTAAAGGTCAGACGTTAGTCTATCTCGACAATGCTACCAACCTAACAACATAACGGATAGAGTAGTGCTTGCTTGCACGTATTCTTGGTTTTATCGATATCGATGAAACATGCATGCCCTCGTCGAGGTTTCATATTAATGAAAGACGGTTCCAATAAGCCCAACGTTGTTTTCTCACAATGCAACAGCGTTGGGCTTATTGGATACCCATTGCAACAGGAAAATGTGGAGCCATGTAATAAAATACTATGAAATAAAACACTTTTAAACTACGGAACAATTTATTTATAATACTTTTTACAATGTAAATATGAAAATGGATTTTGCAAACACATGTAAGCTTACCTACTAGTGCTTTACTCTGAATTGAGACCATGCGATGTACCTACTCTACCTTTATCTCACGCACTCACTTTCATAAATGTATGTTACGACTGGTCTCTATAGGAAAGTATGCAGATCCTCATTTTCTGCATCTGGAAATAAACATGTTGATTAATGATAAGGAAATACGTTATAGGCAGCCTGACCCAGCCTAATAGCTTTATCGATAGTTAATAGTTCTTTGACCTTGCGTATCCCTAGTGTTAAAACAATATGAAAATACAAAATAAAAATCATGTAAATTATCATTTATGATCACGTTAATGGTGGCACTAAACAATATCAAAATTAATGCTTACCGGAGCTGACCAATAGGAAATCATGCCATAAATTTCCTTTTTTCTGGTTTTCGTAACTGGCGGGAACTCCACATAAAACACATATTTTGTAGCTTTTTAAAGTTGGTGGCATTTTAAAATTATCATATAAACCGGTTTAACACTATAATTATATGATTCTTCAAAGAAATACACAAAACAGCACGTTAATTAACAATAATATGAATAAAATTTAAAATTCGCAGAACTTTAACCTGAATCAAATCTACTTGCCAGAAAGAGAAAGCATGCTGTGCTAGTGGGATGCCAGTACCACAAAGAGATTGGACCAAAGAGTATACTAATATTATCATGACATGATTGGACTCTATATTTCGTTCTATTTGGTTCGTTCATTGGAATCTGAAAAACAAATGAACTTCACTGTTCTGCCAAATTCCATACATATGAGCCAAATTTGAAAATTTCTCCGTGGTTGCGCCGGACTGGTTAGACCAATGTTTGAACTTGGAGAATCTTGTCACCGCGATTCAGAAAATATGTGTCGTTTATCATCGCCATCTAGTTTGATTTTCGGAACTAATCTGTCAAATATATGTTAGAAGGTAAAAATATCGTATTGTTTGTCGTCAGAAACGTCAAGTTTAATCCGTCAGTTCACATAATAAAATAATTTCCGATTTTCCCGCAGTAACATACCATTTTCCGGGATAAAAAGTATCCTATGTTGGTTTCTATATTGTACAGTACCTAATTACAAAGTTTCATCAAAATAGGATCAGCATCGTTTTGACGTGAAAGCTCCCAAAACAAACAAACAGACAATGTTTCACTTTTATATATTGGTGTGAATTTTAAAGATGCGGGATCCAGCGTGATCCCGCGCGGGATTGAGTAATCCGCATATCAATCCCGCGGGATTGAATGAGCTGCGGGATTGCAATCCCTAATTCCATGCTACTTTTACTTGGTCGTATATTAAAGACTTTTTAACAATAAAACAATGATATATTCGTTATCACATCTCGTTAATTAATCCTTTCACTTATGTAGTTAGAACACCAGAAATTATAGATTTTTTCTAATCATCATCATCATCATCATGTCAGCCTTTAGCAGTCTACTGCTGAATATAGGCCTCCCCTAAAGAGCGCCACGACAAACGGTCCTGTGCCGCCTCCATCCACCGACTCCCTGCGATGGCTACAATATCGTCCTTCCATCGTGTGGAGGGTCTCCCTACACTTCGTTTGCTTGTTCGTGGTCGCCATTCCAGAACCTTTATTCCCCAGCGGTTGTCGGTTCTGCGAACTATATGGCCTGCCCATTGCCACTTCAACCTGCAAATTCTGAGAGCTCTTTTCTAATGCTTATTATAAAATATCAAAACTTAACAATCATACTTTTTATCAACTGACTTCATCAACCGACTTCAAGAGGAGGTTCTCAATTCGACCCGTATGTTTTTTTTGTATGTATGTTACGCGATATCTCCGGCAATTGTGGATCGATTTCAAAAAATATTTTTTTTAATGGATATAGGGTATGCCTCAGGGGTAGTCCCATTTAAATTTAATGAAAATATTCCACCTCTAAGGGTGGAAAATTAGGGGATGAATTAATTTTATTAACTTTCACCCACTTTATGACGCGATATTTCCGTCAAGTATGGGTCGATTTTGAAGTTTTTTTTATAGAATAGGATATGCTTTAAATATGGTCCTATATATATATATATATATATATATATATATATATAATTTGGTGAAGATCTGATGAAGACTTTCGGAGATACAAAGGAACTCCTCAACGGATAACAGCAAGTCGCGATTGCTGTAATCGCATATTCATATTATGTACTGCTGTAACCGCGGCTTCGCACGCGTGGCCATTTCTCTAGGTTAAAAGAACTCTATTACTATTCCAAGACCTAAAATACCAATATACCAACATTTAAACAAAATTCCTTCAGCCATCAAAAAGTTTTTATCGATTGCTCGGCTTCTACTCATCGGATTGAGATGATGTACAAACAGCGATTTTAATGTCTAAATAATAATAATCATCATCATCAGCCTATACTAGTCCACTGTTGGACGTAGGCCACTCCTGATGAACTCCACTGAGCCCGATCTTCCACTCATCTCATCCAGTCGCTGCCAACTGTCTTTCGCAAGTCGTACCTCCACCTGGCCGGCGGGCGTCCCATACTACGTTGTGTTTGTGCCTTCGGTGACCGTTTACAAACCTTCCACCATCCTCCTCCTCCACTATCCTCAATTTTAACCCATCATATTAGAGTAGGAACCAATCTTTATGGCAGCTGTGAAGTTAGGCGCAAGGCACTGCGCATTAACTAATTTTAGGTTTAAGCGGGCTTTGGAGGGGTGAGAGGCCGGAGCACACCCTTCCGCTAGCCCGCCGTACACCGCGCGCGCTCGCCGCGGTTGTGCTTATGTGCACGCTACATCCGTACGCTGCGTGCGATTCTGTTCAAGTACAGTCTAGTTAGTTATTTTATTAAAGTTGTTTGTTACCAACCAATACAATTCACCAACACAATATCAGCATATTCCGATATCAATATTATTGTGTGTTGACGTATGTTAACATAATTTCATTATTGGTTAAAAAATAATGTTAAATGTTAAGCGTCGAATTTTTTGTCGATTCGTCGCTAATTTAGCTACTAAAAACATAACTATAGGGTCTATAGGTAAATCATTTTTTTATTATTCCATTATTTGTATGTAGGTAGGTACTTACCACATATATTTTTTCAATCATTAAATTATTTGCATGTGACATGTAAGTAAGTATGGTTTATGTAGTTTATTAAATATCTATGTACTTATAGTCATTTTTATTTTGCATGATTTATTGTATTGTTTTGCACCACCGTCCTTTTTTAATTCGTAATTTCTGTCCATACAAAAGTTGTCTGGAAGAGATCGCTTTTAGCGATAAGACTAAACGTTGTAAATTCTTGTATATTTGTTCCATAATTCTGGTGTAATAATAATAATAAAGGTGTTTATTATTAATATTATGTTCTACAAGTAGGTAGTAAAAAATACGTTAATAATTGCGAACCTTACTGTACCAGCGCGAAGTCGCACTCGCAGCGCGCTTCACAGCCGCCATAAAGATTGGTTCCAACTATAACTATGACTGTGCCAAGTTGCATTAAAATCCGTCCAGTAGTGTTTTTAAAAATCTTTCAACCGATGTCCTGCGGGAATCCTTTAATTTTTCGGGATGAAAAGTATCCTATGTCCTACCTCGTAGTATGAACTCAAATCATACCAAGTTTCATTTAAATTCATTCAGTAGTTTTGGCGTGATGTCTAGCCAAGATACAGACAGACAGACATACATACAGACAAAAATTTAAAAAAATACAGTTTTGGCTTTAGTATCGAATTCAGAGTATCCTCCAATAAAAAAACACTAAATATCTTCAATGTACAGAATTGGACCTGTTACAGTTTTTATTATAAGTATAGATTGTTCATAGCAGTCAAAAAGGGAAATAAAATAAACTTAAAAAATAAGTAAAAACAGACTTCAAAATGAATAAAATAATCTTATGTAAGAAGATATAAGATTATTTTATTCATTTTGAACGCGGTTTTAATTTTTTTTAAATTTTAGTTTTATTACAAATTCAGCCTTAGTCAGTCTTATGACACTAGAAACTACAAAAACAAAACTGTAGTAGTCTGTGACCCCGCCCCAGTCTCAAGCACCGGAGTCACAGAATATATACACTAACGCGAACCGGAGTCGAAAACTCGGAGATGTGCATCCACGTCGCGTCGTCGGCGCGGGTTCGTCTCACGGGAGAGGACGCGTAAAGAGGAAAGTACACGAAATTACAATTAGATTTGAAGGCGGATAAAAAAGTTATTCGATTTTTTCAAGCCACTCTTACAGATATATACGACACTAATGTCGGGTTTAAATATCTAAGTTGGTAGTACAGGAAATCCCAATAAAAAAATAATATCAAAGCACATGTTTTCTTTTGATTTACATAAAATATATTGGATTCATCAACCAAAAAAAAAGTACTTAGTAATCAGGGCTCAATAAGTTACCTCTTTTATTCAAGGTTGGGGGAGGAGGAATGCACAGGGCCCGGCGTGTAGCCGATTACCAACATCAATACGTGAAGCAAAACATAACTTTGATAATTAGAATTATGTTGGTGTATGGGCTGATGATGATGTAGTTCCATGTTTTGGTTTATCAGTACTTATACCCCCTTTATACAAAATGCAACACAAATAATACAAAAGCCTAATGCATCAGAAAATGCCACAGTCATGAGAAATACACTGTCGACCTCAGCTGGTATTAAAGTAAGAAATGTCATAAATGTACTCTTCTATATGCATCTCACCGCTCAGTGTTTAAAAAAAACTGTGAACAACAAATAGGAAGCTAAAACAAAATAAACATTCAATTCCAACAAGTCTAGAAAATATTTGGTCACGCTATTCTATTTATAGACAAACCGGGAGTAGGCCATCAGATATCGTAGACTCCGGACTTCACACCGGACGGACAGGAACGTAAGGCAGTGAAAAAAAATATTACTGCCCTTAGCCAACCTCACCTGCTCGCGGTCATCCTGCTGGACAACGAACGAGGCTCTGGTGACCGATAGATGGCGGTATAACCATCTCTAAATGTACGTAGCTACATTTAGCTACGTATATTTCGAGACATTTGAACATTTTTGACATATTTTTTTCGTACATTTGTGTCATTACACAAGCCAGAGACGGGCAGCAGCGGCCCTGCGATCGCCAACCGGCAAGCGTAGCGGATTATGGACAAACACTCGATAATCAACAGCACAGTTAAAAATGGCCCCCAGTTCCCGTTCACTCTCCTAGTCCTGGCTGGGGAGGGGGTGCGAATAATCCCCGGGATACCTTAGGCTACCCAAAAAAAACCAACTGATCCTGGCTTTGAAAAACAGCTGGCAGAAATTAGATGCGAAGAGCTCAAGACCAAATTAAGTGGCATGCATTAGGAAAAGCCTATGTCCAGCTGTGGAAAAGGTATAGACTGATGACGATGATGATGGACTTCACTCAGGTGCATCCAGAGCGACTAGACATGCTGTTACCGTAGCGATTGCGAACGAATGATTTCAATTTCCAATACTGCGGAAATGTAATTTCCCTATCTTTTGTTGCAGAAGTGTTATATTAACAGTGATCGATGTTGACTTGACCGACTTACTTGCCGTTATTCGGTTGAGCTGAATTATTGCAAACTTAACAGGTGAGACCGTGACAGTATGTATACAGACACAAGCGACTGCGACAAACACAGCTACCGCTCTGTAACTAACCAAATTTTTCGATACATGATATGAGTCAAAGAAACTAACTGTGCCCACGCTTCGCACGCGTAGTCATTTCTCTAGGTTAAAAGTACTCTATTATACCAAGACATAAAACACCAGTATACCAACATTTGATCAAAATTCCTTCAACCGTCAAAAAGTTTTTTATCGATTGCTCGGCTTCTACTCATCAGATTGAGATACCAAGTACCCAGATTTTAAATCAAACTCTAAAATATCCAACAGTGAAAATTGCATCATAATCATAATTGTCGTTTCAGGTCATGCTTACCATAAAAATGCATTGTCATTGGAACTGAACCAACGTGCAAAAATTCAACTCCGTAGAATAAGAGGAAGTGGTTCTAATTCAGCTTGCAAGATTTGACCTCAACATACATACATTGCAAATTAAATAAAAGCTTTTAATATAAAACATATATTATATAAGACAAAAACCAGACTGTGAATAGATTTTTGATTTTGAAATATAAAATGCAGTCGGAGGCATGAAAAGTTAGCTCGCCAGGTTCTAGCTGATCCCGTCAAAGGAGAAGTGAAATGACGCCTTCGACTGCATTTTATATTTCAAAATCGAAAATCTAAAGCTTGTTTGCTTCTCCTTAGTTTGATTTACGTTCTGGTTTTTTGTTTTTTATAATAATTTATTTTTATTTTGCACTTTATAGTTTTTATTTATAAGAATTAGTGAGAATGTTTACTAACCAACTTTAAATCGTTATACTCGTAGATGGTTGTTCGAAACGAAAAAAAAACTTAAAAAACACCAATAGTACAGGATACGATGAAATCTGCACAAATATCATTAAGCGAGTGTCCAAAATCATAGCTCCAATTATCAGTCATATTATAAACAACTGCTTAGGAACTGGATTTTTTCCTGAGCTATTGAAGGTTGCCGTTGTTATACCAATTTTTAAAAAGCAAGATTGGGAAGATATTCACTTCTACATGCCCTAATACCGGTGTTAGCTAAAATCTTTGAAAGTGTATTTACAACAACTTCAGTAAAAATTTCGATAAAAAAAAGGTGTCAATGAAGTTGGTTACCAAAAAAGTTACCGCCCTCCCTCCAACTTTTACTCATTCTCCTAACATTCAAATTCAAATTAATTTCATTTGCGTGAACATAGGTAAGTATAAAGTGATGTAACATTTAAATATTAATAGTTCGCTACATTCTACCCCGACAACATTCTAACCCCGGGGTGTGCAAAAAATAACAAAATTACATAAATTACAAATAAAAAATTAAAATCAAATATGCATTACATTAACAGTACAATTATTACCTACACACTATATTGGAATCAATTACATTATATGGATACATTACTAGTCAAACACACGCACACACATGTAATTTTTACATTTATAAAAGTTTGTCACATAAATAGTCATTAATAGAATAGTAAGCCTTTCCTAAAAGTAAATTTTTGAGCTTGCTTTTAAATATATTTAATGTTTTTTAATGCTCATTGGTGGCTTATTATAAATTATTATATCCATAAAAAATACGCTATTGCTATACATAGTTGTTTGGCACTTCGCATTGCGTATCCTAGTGTTATGTCTTGTACTTTTTAGAGTGTCGTATTATTAGTAGGTATTTAGATTTTCCCTAATTAATATTGAAGCTTCGTAAAAAGTATGGTTTACATGAAACGGTTTGACATAATCCACACATTGATCTGATGCACTTTTTTATGCTTTGAAAGCAGCTTCCTTATCTGTAGAGTTACTCCAATAAAGAACTCCAAATTTGATTGTAGAACCTACATAAGCATGATATGCACTCAGTAGTGCAGCTTGATTAGCAACTAAAGTGCATAAGAAAATTTATTTAATTTGGTGCGTACATGTTCTATTGTCTTCCATGACATGTTTGATAGTTTACTAGAAATTGTGTACAGTTAGTTTCAGATAAAAGTTAACCATTGTGAATTATATTAAGTTGATTAGAAATTGTATTTTTGTTTCTAAACGTCATATAGTTCGTTTTGTCCAAGTTTATTTTGAGGTTATTTATATTTAGCCAATTGATAATGTCAGATAAGCATTTATTAATTTCTAATTCCACATTATTATTATTACTAAAGAGTGCTGTGCAAATAAGATCAAAGGGTGTTGTATGGCATTGGGAAGATCATTAATATAAACAAGGAAAAGGAATGGTCCTATTATACTCCCACGTGGTACACCATATTTCACCATCCTTGGTTTAGATAAATATTTTATTTCCGTTATCGATTTACGACATATTCTTGTGATTTCTGTGAACTATTCTCTCTATCTTTTAGTTATGACTTCATCAAATTAATGACAGGCCCCGCACCCCAGAGATTTCCAATTTTTGTAAATAATATAGAGTGATTTACACGGTCAAATGCTTTCTACATATCCATATTTATGGCCATCATTTGTTTTTTATTATCTAAACCCGTCAAAACTTTTTGTAAGAATTGGTGCAATGCCATATTTATTGATTTTCCTTTTTGGAAACCAACTTGATTATCAATTATTTTTTTCGAAATCGTTACTGAGGTTGTTGTATAATCTCTTACAAAGATTTTATTAGGTAATAGGGGCCTGTAGAAGTGAATATCTTCACAATCTTGCTTGAAAAAAATAGTATAACAACGGTAACCATCAATAGCTCAGGAAAAAGTCCAGTTTCTAATCAGTTGTTTATAATGTGATTGATATTATTTTGGACACTCGCTTAATGATATTTGTGCAGATTCCATCGTATCCTGTACTTTGGTGTTTTTTTTATGAGATTGAACCCAACTTACCCCCACCCTCCCAACTTCCCTACACCTTCAAGTTTTGCTAACTTACCCTACTCTCCCCTCACTTCCCACACCCTCTCCTCACTTTCTCCCATCTTCCTCACACTTTTTCCCAACTTACCCCACCCTTCCCCCAACTTCCCTCACACTCCATTCACTTCCCCCACTCTCCCTTCGCTTTTTCCCATCTAACCCCACCCTCCCCTCAACTTCCCTATCAGCTGTCACTTTGACACCTGTCACTATAGATATAAAACAGTTATATTATAATAATTAAGTAGTGGGGGAAAATGCCACATGGCTATCATTGAAATTATTTAAGACTGTACGGAACTAGCGAGAACAAAAAATACTATATTCAATGTGTTCTTTGTGCCACGGAACTACCCCTGAAACTCTCGAAGTACGGGTCGCCTCCCTGCTTTCAAGAGCTCCGAAGTTATAACATTCTCACCGGGGGCCTTTCTATTCTTATGTTGTTTGATCGCCATCTCAATCTCGTCTAGGTTGACGTCAGGCAGTTCGTCAATGTAGTGGCGGGTCAGTATTGCGCGGGAATCCTCTGTACTGGGTTCGGGTCTAGAAGCATGCGTGTCTTACAATCGCCATAGAAGTCTCAGAAAGGATCTCCGACTTAGAGACGACGGTTGTGCCATTATTGGTCTTGAGCTTCGTCAGATGGGTTCTACTCAATTTCTGGGTGAAGACTTTCCCTTGACCACCACCTTGGTCAGAACTAGCAAGGCGATCGGGAACTGGGGGGCTTTTTTTACTTGTGCCGTTCATATTGGAGGTTTTGCCCATAATCGCCACGCTGGGCATGCGTACTTGCTTCGGCAGTACATAAACTAAAATTGGAACGATACAGAGAAGATTAGCATGGCCCCTGCGCAAGGATGACACGCAAAATCGTGAACCGTTCCACATTTTTACTTCGATCTTGGTCACATACAAGATCGTTAACCCAGCTCCTGGAACTGTAGAGTCAACTTCTCTATAGTTCACTTGGGCAATTCTTCTCTGGCGCGTCCTCGCCGCGGGGGTGGGCATTACATTTCTCAGTAGGCCGGGATATGTGGATGGCCAAGTTCAGAGGGGGACCCAGTGCTGTGGGGTATATCACGGCCCCGTGCCTAGGGTTACAGGTGAAGACCTCAACGGTGGAATTGGCGTGGATGTTCAGGCAACAGAATCGTCAGGACCAGCGGAGGAGGCAAGCTTTTTCACAGTGGCGTAATTATTGTGACCTGGAGTTGGGTAGCAGCAATTCCAGTACTGATATAAGGACAAAACTAGAATAGTTTAAAGGGCTTATACCAGACACTTGTAAGCGCAGTCACTACTATGGCACGACGATTACAAGACAGCGATGACGGAAGGCAACGGGATATCACCGTCATAAATATGTCCCTAGTACCTTCAGCTCAAATGAATAATACAAAACAAACAATGGCCCCGAGTCTCCGGCGTCCCTTTGATGGGACAGGGGTGCCAAGAATCTCCGGAGGGAAACTCAAAGAACAAATAAGAAAGACAAGGATTGCAACATGGAATGTGAGAGGAATGAGAAAGCATGGAAAACTTTCGAACATCATAATGGAGATGGATCGTCTACAACTTGACATCTTAGGTCTTAGTGAGACAAAATGGTCAGGCCAAGATCAACTTGAAGCTGAAGAGAATAAAATCCTTTATTATTCGGGCAATGACCAGTCATCTGATCATCATGGAGTAGGAGTGCTCATGAGTAGAGAAACCTCTAAATCAGTGAAAAAATTTAAACCCTTGTCAAACCGCGCTATGCTGATTAAACTAACCGCGAAACCGTCGACTTTGAACATTATTCAGATTTATGCTCCTACGGCGGATAAACCAATGGCTGAAATAGAAGAATTTTATGGTGAAATTGAAACACTTTTGCAGTACACAAAAAAACATGAGACAAATATCATAATGGATGATATGAATGCGAAGGTGGGCTCAACGATAGTCCCGTGAGTTACTGGTGGCTAAGGATTGGGGACGAGAAACGAAAGAGAAGACACTTTAATAGAATTTTGTCAGGAAAAAGACCTAGTTATAACAAACACCCTCTTCAAATTGCCCCCACGACGCTTGTACACATGCACATCACCACAACACTCCGCAAATCGTCTAGTTCGCAATTAAATAGACTTTATCATGATCAATTCAGGGTTTCGGAATTTTATCAAAAAAGCGCAAACGTATCCTGGAGCAGACATTAAATCTAATCATAACCCAGTAGTTGCAACGTTGCAGTGCAAATTTAAAAACCTTTGTAGAGTTGGAAGGAATACTAGAACTGATTTAAAAAAGATTCAAGAACCCAATATTAGAGCAAAAGTTTCAAATGCCATAAATGAATGGGCCGATAATCGATTAGCCAACCCATCTACGCCAGTTAAAACATGGTCTACACTCAAGGACACAGCCAGCAACATCTGCCACAATTTGCTTCAACCAAACTATCACATAAAGAAGCAACAATGAATGACCAACGAGATCCTACAGTTGATGGATGAACGCAGGACATATAAAAACAATCCAACTAAATATGATGAATTGGACAAACTTATTAGTAATAAAATAAGATTTACACGAGATTCTTTCTATGAAGACAAATGCAAACGAATCGAGGAACTTTTGCGTAAGCATGACAGTTTCAATTTGCGTAAATAGATTAAAGATTTAGCAGGTCTCCAAAAGAAACCTAATTCAAACGTTTTGTATGATGACAATGGTCGGCTTATACTTGACGTGGAATGCAAGAAGAAAACTTGGAGTGAGTACATTATCAAGATGTTTGAAGATGCCTCTAAAAATGCTGTAAATATTTTGTTAGATAATACAGGTCCATCTATACTAAGATCTGAGGTTAAGCAAGCATTGAAGACACCAAAAGCCGGCAAAGCACTGGGTCCAGACAATATACCCGTAGAAGTACTCAAGCTCTTGGAAGACGAGTATATGGATGCACTAACTGTACTGTTTAACCAGGTTTACGACACGGGAGCTCTACCCGAGGACTGGTAGAGTTTTACATTAATCACACTTCTGAAGAAGGCCAAAGCCAAAAAGTGCTCTGAATACAGAACAATTAGTCTAATTAGCCACGTTTTAAAAGTATTCCTAACTATAATCCACAATAAGATACGACTGAAGTGTGACGAACAGCTAGGGGAGAGCCAGTTTGGTTTCCGTTCCGGTATGGGGACTCAAGAAGCACTCTTTGGCTTAAATGTTCTAGTACAGAAATGTAAAGACATGCAGACCGATGTGATCTTGTGCTTTATCGATTACGAGAAAGCTTTCGATCGTGTCAAGCATGAGATTCTAATGGAGTGCTTGATGGATACTGGCCTAGGCGGCAATGATCTCAGGATTATAAAAAAAACTATATTGGAACCAAAAGGCGACTATAAGAGTAGAGCAGACGGAAACTGAGCATGTGGAGATTTGCCGCGGGGTTCGACAGGGGTGCATTTTATCACCCCTGCTTTTCAATTTGTACTCAGAAGCAATAATATCGGAAGCTCTGGAAGGCCTGGACGTCGGTGTCGGAAACTGAGCATGTGGAGATTTGCCGCGGGGTTCGACAGGGGTGCATTTTATCACCCCTGCTTTTCAATTTGTACTCAGAAACAATAATATCGGAAGCTCTGGAAGGCCTGGACGTCGGTGTCATGATAAACGGCGAAACTGACAATAATTTCAGATACGCTCATGACACTTTGCTAATAGCATCTACAGAACAGGATTTACAAAATCTTTGAAACAGAGTTCACGAGTGCAGTTTGAGAGCTGGGTTGAACATGAATGTGTCTAAAACTAAGTACTTAGTTGCATCTGGTAACAAGGGCCTAAATCCTAGAATGAAAGTGGCAGATTCAGCTCTTGAGCAAGTTTGGCAATACAAGTATCTCGGGGCTTGGATGAAGGAAGAATGGGATAGCGATCAAGAAATCTGAAGCCGGATTGAAATCGCCCGAGCAACATTTAAGAAAATGGAGAAAGTTTTGTGCAGCCGCAAACTTTGTACGAAGCTCAGAATGAGGATGCTCCATTGTTACGTCTGGCCTGTAGTGTTATACGGTAGCGAAGCTTGGACTCTCAAAGCTGACACCCAGAAACATCTCGAAGCTTTCCAGATGTGGTGCTATCGTAGAATGCACCGCATTAGCTGGACCCAGAAAGTTTCTAATGTGAAGGTTCTTCAACGCGTCGGTAAGAGCCGGGACCTATTGAAAACCATCAAGAAAAGAAAAGTTGGGTATCTTGGACACGTCTTAAGACATGAGAGATTCCAACTACTCCGTCTCATCATGATGGGCAAAGTAGAGGGAAAACGGCGCGTTGGAAGGAGAAAGAAATATTGGTTACGCAACATCCGCGAGTGGACCAATATCGCCAGCGTAGAACAGCTGTTTCGCTTGGCGCAGGACAGAGAAAAATTCGCTGAGCTGACGGCCAACCTCCAGTAGTGGAGAGGCACTACAAGAAGAAGAAGGGCACGCGGGTTGGCGATCGCAGGGCGTAGCTTCTCGCACCGGTGACGCTGCTGCCCGTCACCGGCCATTTGGCTACGCTTGTTTGTGGGATAGTTATACCGCCATCTTTCGGTCGCCAGAGCCTTGTTCGTTATCCAGCAGGATGACCGCGTGCAGGTGAGGTTGGTTTGGAGCATTAACATTATTTTCGCTCCCATACATCCCACAGTATATTATATTTGCTTCGGTGGAATCTTGCGAGCTGAATAGAACCACTTCCTCTAATGTTACGGAGTTGAATTTTTACGTGTTGATTAAATTCAGTTCCGATGACAATGCATTTTTATGGTAAGCATGACCCAAATCGTCATCCAGGATTAGCTTCAGATAAAGGAACTCTTCAACAACATACACCAAATTTTTGTGTAAGTTCGCATTTTATTATAATAGACGGTTTTAAGTTCTACCATTACATGGTTGCTGCACTCAGGGTTGACTCCTGACTAGGGAACTCCTCATCGGTTAACAGCACAGACACGAAATGTTGTATACGCATTTAATTGTGACGATAGTCCGTTGTAAGTTTCACCATGACATGGCTACTGCATAAAAGTTTTTTTTTACTTAAATGATAGTTTAGCATTTATTTTTCTAGTTAACTATTTTCCAATTAAACACCAGATTCAATGCGGGAAATAGGCTGGAAAGACGCAAGTGACAAAACTTTGCATTTATTTAGCTTAAAAAGTTTATATTGTGTACATAAAAACTTTTTTCCGATCGATCTCTGTCAATACGTCACCAATGGTAGCGTCACCAAAACTTTGATCGATAGTCCTGAAATAGACGCATGTGTGTCGGAGAGGGTGAGGGCCGGGGTGCTGTGTGAGTGGGATGGGGGGTGACAGGGCTAGCTCGCCTCATCAACAATGACGGCACAGTACGCACGCGCGTCTCTCAGTCGTAGTCTTGCCAGTTCAGGGCTTCAATCTCAACTCGGCCCCGCGCCCGTCCCCTTGCGTTGTATTTAACGTACAGCTCTCGTGACCATGAATGGAAATAAATAGTGTGTCAGTTTTGAGCAAACTGCCATTGCAGAAGATGCTGATACGGGCCAGTGGGTCAACCCATCGAGGATCGATTGGTTTTGTCAGTACACTGGTATTTTTAATAGTAATTTTGGTTTTAATGTTCTACCTACACACAATGTACACACATTTAGATTTATTATTGAAATTAAATCTTACCACATTTTTTTAATATAAGTAAGTATAAAAAGAATCATGATAAGGTATTCACTCAAAGTAATGCTGTCGCCTGACGACACATACGTTATCGCAACGGGGCGCAACGCCAAAAAAGCCACAGCTGTCGTCTTATAGCGACGTGCGGCTGAAAATAGAACAAATATTAATTGTTAACGCCATCCATCTCGCGGCTATTCCGGAGACAATAACATAAAATTAAAAAATATATAATAAGCATTTTATATTCGGTAAATTTGCTTTCATTAGTTTTTTTTAACTTAAAATACTTAACTGTAGACGATCTTTATTTATTGATATGTTAGTAAACTAGTCGCCAGATCAATAATAGATTGAGAGGCAACTATCAAAGGGCGGCCCCTTTAACCCCTCCCTAAAATTAGGTCCTGCGTATCCTTGGCAAAACGCGTAGATACCTAGCAATGTGACGCGGTTTTCAATGACGTATTCGGTTCAATAATGTAGAACATAGAACGATGCGATGCGCGCGCGTTTCTTCCACGCCCCGTGACGCAATTCCCGGATCAGCGCGAGCCAGTGCTGTCTGTGATTGGTCGAGACAGAGGGGCGCGCGGGCGGCACACGCACGCGCGGTCGTGCCCTGCGCTGCGTGTCGCTAAGAGCCCAGTTAACAATCTTACTGCTAATAAATATCCTACAGCTAACCTGTTGTTAATTTTATTTCACAAATCCCTCTGCTAGATAATTATATTTATTTTCTATGTCTATGATGTGATCCACTCGTTGGACATGTTAAAGGCTATTTTACTATTTCAAAATAAGTATATATTTTAATTTCAACCAATAATAACCAAAATCTAAAAAATAAATTTATTTGATGTAGTCATTTTTCAGTACAAAATCCGATCGCAGTTCTTTTTTTAGCTATTATCGCACTAAGCCCCAGCTTATTGGCGATACCTTTAAAGGCATATTGTGGAATAGGGCGCTCGCTTTACCCTCGCTCGGCGTCGAGGCTGTCTCAAGGTAATAGTGGTGCTCTTGCTGGGTATACGGAACCCTCGGAACAACCTGTCTAGGTATTCGGTCGATATAGAACAATTTCGCATGCGCGCTTGAGAACGCAGACCTGCGCGGGACATCACCGATTGAACTGCATTCTCGCGCCGTTCCGTTTCGTCCCAGCACGTACACGTATATAGGCTCCACCCCCACTGTAAAGTATATCTAGTATTAGTTGCATAGTGCAGTGTGTGTGTGAACGGCGCGCGCCGCGACATCCCACAGCCGAACATTCACGACATGCATGCACGTGAATGCGCTGAAACTATATTCTAGCCAAAACCGATTCAAGTGACGCGCTCAGCCTTAAAGTGAATATTTGATACTATAGTAAACCTATAGATAAAATTTAATTGGAATTCGGTGTTCTTGTTTTTCAATAAGTAACGTAGATTGTGTAATCGGAACACTTTAATTTAAACTTTGTTCGTGATAACGTGCACCGAATTGGTAAGTAGAGTGACAGTATCAAGAGGTCCTCAGAAACGGGCTGTTGTCGCAACTTTACACTAGCCAAAAAGCTACTGCAATACAGCAACAATGTTGGCATAACTATTGCACTGGCTATATAATTGCGGAAATAATTGCCGGAAAACAAGCCCGTTTCTGAGAGAGCTAACAACGCATGTCCGTGGGTGTTCCATAAATATAAATAAAAAGCGCCTTAAGTGCTATGGATTTTCATTCAATAATTGTCCGAAGTGTTTGAAACTAATTAATGATGAAACCTTATTTTTTTATTTATACGGTTAGATTAACAATGATAGATAATCTAGTAAAATAGTTCTAATAGCAATCACTGAAACAATGTCACGAACATTTTCTCTCTTGGCTGAAATGCACTTTCGCTGGAATGCTAACGGTCCTGCATTGTACGGTTTTGCACTTCATACCGCTATTGCGATTATTGAGTATTGATAATGCTGGTGCAAAAAAAAAGCTGGCGTGCGAACTGGCTGGCGTTTGTGCTTGAAGTATCGGGCCTGCAGTCTCGACATCGACAGGATTGCTTTACAACCGAAGTCGGTCACAATGTCCGATTATAACGATATTTGGTAGTCTCTGCCAAATATCGATGTCAATCATGATCAATGTCAGTACAAATACCGATGAAAATCGATACCTTTTGACAATAACTGTCAAACCTAACAGTTGCCATCGGTATGTACCATTTTTTTTTGTAAAGCAATCTATATCGATATGTCGGGACTGCAGGCCCAGGTCCTGATATGCGTTGAGAGTGACGCGACTTATCACTGTCTTACGATAAGTAGATACGTGAAAGCACTCTACAGTCAGTGAAATGCCGCTGTCATACTTAACGTAAACCTAGAACATATGAAGGTCATTGCACAGCTGATCTCAAATACATCTGATTTCTTTCAACTTTAATGTCTAACCGACTTAAAACATGGGGAGACTATCAGTTTGTCTGTATTTTCCCGTATCTCTGTTACTTTGATAATCTTGATCTGTTAGTTATGCGGTCATTTCTAAACCGATTTAAATGATTCCTTATTTATTTGAAAATGTAAACCAGAAGTGGTCCCATATCAATTTTATGAAAATTGTTTTAGTATATAACCAAATGAAATGTATTTGAAGTCGTTTTTTTTTGCATTTACGGTTTATTACGATTATTTACGGTGAATATAAAAATAATGGGCTGGAAAAATTTAGCCAATTATTGAACCAATAAATATTTGGGTTTTCATTACATTAGCCATTATTTTTTTGTTGTGTTGTATAGGTACATACATATACTTTTATTAAAAATAAGTCTTTCATAAACCTCGCGTTAAATTAAAATAAATCAGAACAAAAAAGCCTCCCAATCCAATCGCGTCGCAATCCTATTTTGAAAATAATTTTCAATGTATTTACAGCTTTTATAACGCCAAGTGAAAATAATTTTCAATGTATTTACAGCTTTTATAACGCCAAGTGAAAATAATTTTCAATGTATTTACAGCTTTTATAACGCCAAGTGAAATTTACTGATAGGTTCAAAACTCGACGATTGACTGACGACGGCATTATTATTTTCTGTAATCAACGGAAGGTGAATCGAAATATAAACGTTGGCCATGGCACCGATGAGTTCATTTTGCCATGTTTTTATTAGGTCACTTTCTTGTTTGTCAGTCTGTCTTTCCGGGTGGAATCTTGCAACTCTAATTTCGAGCACTTCCCGATTAGTTATCCAGCTGAAACTTTCAGGGTAGCTCACAACTCGATGACAAAACAAGGGGAAAAAACTTTCTAAAATAAAAAGTGATTTTTAGATTAGTTTTTTAATCTACATTTGCTTGTTTATTGAAATTATTTAAAAAGTAACAAAATTTAATTTTCATTGCAAGCTGAAACATGCAGGACCACATCCGCCAGTTAACTATGAAATTTAGGTTTCAATAATATATATTGAAAATTCATTTTAAAATTCTCATCCGTGTCGTTCGATAAATTGTGCTGATGTACATATGTTTTTATTTTCGTTTTCTTCGTTTCGTAACGGATGTGAATGATGTGAAATAAAAGTGACATATACATAAATAGACTATATAATTATGTACTGTGCCTATATTAGCAGCAGGCATTACCTTTAATTGAGGTCAAGGTTAATGCAGTGACCTGTTTATCAATAGTACTAGTAGGTATAAGTCTACAAGTTTACAAGCAAGAAAGTTAAAGAATGTTTAAAGTGAAGTGTTTATTAAATGAAAATGTAAACTAGTTTTTAACTTTTGTTAGTTATTATTTTAACTGAACGTTAAATGTGATTATTTATTAACTTAAATGAAATATTGTTGTGATTTAATTAAATTTAAACTTAAGTGCAGTGTTTATAAGAATTGTGTTATTTAATTTCTGAACAATAAAATTATAAACAAACAAAGGAGATTTTTTAATATAGCACATATATATTTGAACTTATAGCACAGAATAAATATAAGTACAACTTTTTAGACTTGAAAGGGTATATTCATTATTAGGGCAAATAGAAGTCAAGAAAAAAAAACAATATTCTGTAATAGTTGTGATTTCATTTTACTAAATAAATCATACAGAAAAACAAATAATTAATTGTTTTATTTCTTAAATTCGCAATGCTTTCGCTTTTCCTATGTGTACTTTATTACAATACCACTCTTTATTCAACGGGAGAATTTGTCTAGTAATGAGCCCTGAAGTGACCTATTTTATGACGTTAACCCTGAAACGCACATCTAAAATCTTCATTTTTCATCTTTGCCTATTATATATAATAAAAATATATGTTTATTAATGTGCAATTTCATACTAGAAATAAAACCTTGTATTTTGTAATTAAAACAAACCAAACGCATATTTTCAGTAATTTACAAGGGAAAACGCTAATTGCAGCACGAAGTATATTAATTGTGAATTTTGCGATACAGGGCCTGAGTGCAGACAATACTGCGCGAAAACTGGGAGAAAGTGATTGAATTAACTACACTCACTTAAATCAGCAGCAAACGTCCATTCATAGTAATTTATTCAATGCCATTGAAAACGAATGCTACTCGTATTTATCGATCACTGATTGGCGCAGCATTAATCCTTTGCGTTCTACGAGTGACGAGCGCGTAAAATAATTGTTTTCCTGTTGTTTCAACTTGAGGGGTATGTGGCCTCGAACGGGCATCCGGCAAGAGCCGCTTTTACGGACGCTTTTTAAATTGATTATAGGCTACACTTTAAGTGACGATATGGTCGCAGATGGTAAACACTCTAATGGGACTGGTTGACATGATTAATTTACAGATTTGACGACACTGGTGAAGTTGATGGTGCGGCTACCTTCTAGATTTAGTGTCCCAGATTCGAATTCAAGCCGGGGCAAAGATTTGTGTGAAGAACGTAATTGTTTGTTCTCGGGACTTGGTTGTTTGTGGTGCCATGATGTGTGCGTGCATACCGCGACACAAGCAACAATAGTTTGGGAGTATGTGTGTGTAAATGTTATTTTCGTTATTTTTTTAAAAACTAGAGTTTCTTATAGTGTGGTAGAAAACAGGAGTATTTATTACGATTTTTATAAATTCATTAAACTATTTTTATTACAAAATATTTTTTGTAAGCAACTGTCTATTGTAAAATATGTCTACTTGTGACCACTGTCATGAAACCTAAGTCAGAAATACATTTCTAACATCTACCATATTTATCAATTAGTTGGTTTATTTCTTGATTGATATTTTAAATTCGATTGCAGAGAATAGACGTGGTGAGAACCTTTTAAATTGCTGATATCTTTTGTATGAGTAAGTTTTCCACAAATTTTTATTTGACTCATATTTTCTACCAAATGAATAGGTAACTATTTACACGTTACAGAGAAAAGAAAATACACAGTTTATATTTCTCCCTAAAAACAGCAATTTCAGTTATTATTTTTATATTAAAGTTATTCCAGAGTTTTATCACTTTTTAATGAGCTGAAATTAATTCACGCATCAGTAAAAACTCTCGGGTGTAATCGTTATAACGAACATTTTTTTTTATCATCAGTGAAATTCAAAAATACGAGTTTTGGGAAATCGGCGACTTTTTATCATTTCGCTGATATTTAATCACTCGGTGATATTCAAAAATCGCACCCCAGGGCCCAAATTACCGTCTACTATTCAAATTAACTTATTTTATTGATACAACAGTATTGATGTAGAAATGTTACTGTTTTGTAGAACAGATGAAATGCAAATTATTTTATAAGACACCAGTGTTGTAATATCATATCAGTATTTTTGTAGCGGCACTTCACTCGCCTTTGCCTATTCGCGTATTTGTGCAAATAAAAAGGGACGCAGCGTTACGAACTGATAGTTGCGTCCCACTTCACAAATATTGGCCATAATAACGCCACATTACCGTATAAATTATGCGGTATGCGGTAGATCGGACTCGCGCATGTTTTAAGTGCATGCCCGATCCCGCAATGCGTATAGGTACTCTTGCGGAAGTGGGACACGGGTATTCCAGTTCTCTCTCTTGCTTTTACTACTCGCATATTTGCAGTCGATATTTATACGAGAAGTTGGTAATTTTAAAATTTAAAGTCTTGAGAAGGACAAATCTAAATGGGACCTGTTCCCAGATAAATTATTGGGCTTATGAGTATGATGTGATACTTAAAAACGATGCCACAGGTGCAGTGCAGTGCTGTGCAAGGTTTTGAAACCTAGAGATCACGAGTTGGCACTGCAATTGTACTATGGGCAGGAGTGGCGCTTACCATCAAGCAAACGAGCTGCTCTTCTCGTCATAAGTTTAAAAAAAGCATTACTAAGAGATTGCGGGTGTACCGCGTCGGTGTACAGTACTCATTAGGGCGTCGCTATCTTTGTATTTCCAAAGAAAATACAGTGCGTTACAAGAACGTTATAAGTACATTAGGGGATTTTTGCGAAACCTAAAATATGTGCAGTTCAACATTTTGTCCAAGACGCATCAACAAACAAAACTAGTTCTCACTTACGAATTGAACATTAGCGCACTTTTCCTGGGATGAGTACCGCATATGCTTCACGCTATGAAGCAGTTTCTTTGTTTGGTTTCCAAAGGACCCAAAATGTCGGGCATTCAGGCTTCTATACGTACATAAAAAGTCAAAAACTTTCGAGACCAAGTGGTTGAACCGATTTACTCAGGTGATCATAGTGGAATGGACCATATTTATAAGCGAAATACGTCGTTTACTTAACAGAAAGCGATAAAATGATAATGCTGCCCTGCTGGCTAATGCCAGCAGGGTTGTTCTTCTTCGTTGGACTGGATTTTTCCTCTAAGTAGCCATGGGTTAATAATACCCATGGCTACTTAGAGGAAGAATCCAGTCCCGACATCCAATCAGAAGAATATATTTTATTTAGAAAGGGGAGATGAAGGACGACAAGCCATTTTGGGTCATTTTTGTTCATGTGTGGAAGAAAAACGAACATTAGAGTTTTGTGCCCATGTTATGACCATTATATGGTACCTAGGATAGGGGCGACACTTAGAAAACCTATGCTTTCCTGCACAATTTCTCGATTTAATAATCAGAATGAAGAAGAAAACGAAACACGTGATGAACCTGAAACAGATTAGATAAAGTAATTATACTCGTAATAAACTAGCTGCGTAGTAGTGTAGCTTGCTAGTGCAGTAGTAGTGTAGCTTGCTAGTGCAGTAGTAGTGTAGCTTGCTAGTGCAGTAGTAGTGTAGCTTGCTAGTGCAGTAGTAGTGTAGCTTGCTAGTGCAGTAGTAGTGTAGCTTGCTAGTGCAGTATTAGTGTAGCTTGCTAGTGCAGTAGTAGTGTAGCTTGCTAGTGCAGTAGGTAATGACTTATTTTTGGGCGGGGGCTGGGTGCTGCCTTGTTGGTAGGGGTTTTAGAGGTGATGGGGGGAGGGGGGCAAAATTTGCAAACGTGCGATGTCGGGACGAGTCGCTAGTATTATAATAAATACCAATACGTAGATGTTAATAATAAGATTCTCAAATAATTCAATGTTCGCAGCGGGTGCCTAACTGCGACTGCGACAATCCGGTAAAATAATAAATTTGAGGAAGTCACCAAAGTTTTGACTCTCGTCGTCTAACAGTTCCAAATCTATCAAAAACATAATATTTCTCATCCAAAACGGCAAGTAAACAACAGTTTTTGGACAAAAATCTCAATAATTATTTCCACACCTTTCTTTATTGTTTAGAAGTATAATTCTGGATTTTAATAATGTTTGTTAAGGCACCCAAAGACCATAATAATATGATCATTTGCGTGATCTAGTTTATTTTACAGAGGTGCAGGTAAATAAATAAACTATGCGGTTGAATCACGCGGTCGGTGCAGTGAGCGAGTGACGTAACACACGGCTGACACGTCTACGGCGGGCGCGGCCCCGACTGGCTCTGACTTTAGCGGCCCAGACATTTGTCATAGTATGCGTGTTGTGCGTACTGGCGCACACATACGAGCCACGTTTCGTACCGCTCTATGAATATAATTTACTTTTATTTTTATGCTATGCTATCGTTTAACCTTCTGATTACAAACGTTAGGGCAAACATGGAATCGATAGGTGCAGCCGCATTGTATCTGATCGGCACCTAAAATTATTATATTCAAGCCTACAGATTATTAGAAGTTTATATATCTTGCGTAAACGAAGATGGTGGATGCTAACAATACATCGTAAAAGTGGCATACATTTTGAATGAGACGAGAAAAAAAAACCACGCTACTATTCAACTCATCGTCCAACTTACGATGTGTGGAAAGCCGGTTCAAGCGGGTTCGAGATTTTTTTCATACTAATTTGTTTAGTTCTTGATTTACCGCCTCCACTTCTATAGGAACACACACTCCTCATAGAGAAATCGTAAAGTATGCAAAAAACCTCGTTAAGATACCGATGACAATCGATATCTTTTACACAGGTCTGTACGATTCCAACGCCCTAAGTATCTTATATAAATAGTAACCATTCTCAACTTATTTCGTAGGAGGCGTAATACTTGCTACGATGTTCTACGATTAGTCGTGACCTACGTAGCTCGTGCTACAAAGCCCTACGACTATTGGTAACCAGCGTAACGAAGCTACGAAGTTCTACGATTTCTCGTAAGTTGTGCAACTAGAACCTGGTTGGAATCTCATCATATGATCTCGCGTCACCATCTCGCCTTATGAGATAGAAATTGAATCTATGTAATTGTGTTTTTTTTTGTTAAAGTTTTGCTACGTACTGATGAAATTAGATATTATACAGTCCTTATCAACAGGGATGGAAACATGTGTGATGAAGTGGTCAGCAATTGTTTTTTCATTCTTATTTATGTAGTACTAGCTGTTCCCGCGGCTACGCTCACGTGGTCATATTTCTGGGATATAAGTATCCTGTGATATTCCAGAACCAAAGGTATCAAAATCATCAAACTGAACTTTTTATCTGTTGCTCAACTACTACTTAAACCAGTTAAAGTCAGTTAAAGACTAATAAGTCAAACCTTAGCTGTCCATGGTATTGGAGAAAACCAATACCATGTTTTATCTTTTAACGTGATATGCACAAACAGAAACAATATGAACAAACGGAAACACAAACCGAACAAATGTGAACAAACAGCCAGACACGATTTAAAAAACTAGGTTCCTGTTCAGTTGCTTATTTTAAGCAACCTAGACCATTTTTTTTAATTAACTTCGTTGTACAGTCTTTTTTAATTACAGATTTATTAAAAGTATAGAATAGCTGTGCCCGCGGATTTCCCAACATGTTCATAAACTGACTGCGCTATCAGATACAATATAATCATAGGCCGGATATAGGTAGCCAACGATCTCTAAAAATTAAAGACCCTCATCTTTAATTCGGGAAGTTTATATTCACAGTTTTTAATACTAAAATGGTTAGGTTTTTAAATAATTTGGGGGATCATTAATTGAACCTGCTACTAAACAACATAAATAACATTACTTACCCCTGCCATTACTGTTTAGCCGCACTAAGGAAAGTCCGCGAAAAAGGTAAAACAGGAGGATGCTATAGATGATAGCACTCAATAGTGCGATCGTAAACCAGATCCATTTACACATTTTGTGCGGCTCCTTGACGCACATGACGTTTCTTGTTCGAACCTGAAACAAAGTTTTTTTTTAGATAACTACGAAATGAAACACTTATACTGGGACTGTGGTTTTTATTCGCTGTTTTCTTGTGGACCAAACAAATTGGTCGTATTAGTAGGACCACGAGAGAGACCTATTTGTATTGGTCTTACCGTTATTGTTTTTTATTGTTTTTTTATCTAGTACATTATAATGATTTTCCCTATTGGTATTATAAACTAGGCCAACAACCAATTTTATTTTAACAAATTTATAGTGACTTATCAAAGAATGTGTCCAAAAAGCTATTCTTATTGTCTCTGTTAAGATTGAGATACTTTGTTAATGCGTTTTTTATCCGTAGCACTTCCACTCTCCATCTGTGGCGCTTTTTCTCTATGTCACACAAAATTCGTTGCCGAAACGTGTGACGTCATTACGAGAATTGCCGAACGATTCCACGAAGATATCTTAACGCGACGCTTTACGTTACGTGAATAATCATAGCAAATGTAAATGTCATGTGTAAAGTACGTATAACCAGCGTGGTAAAATTATGGGATAACGTGTAATGACGGCCACACTCATGCTGTCCCGCTTAGATAACATTTCCGTCTGTACTCGCACGATGTGCGCAGTTTTTTTTTTGGTCTGTCTGGATTCTCCATTCTGACGACACAACCCCCCTTGTTATTTCTACGCGTTATAATTAATACTGTTTGTTATTTATATTTGTAATTGATGTTTTGACGTGAAACATCTTTGAAATCAAGCTCTGTAAATATAAACTCCAGAGATCTAATGTTGGTGTTATTTTTTAGCTTATATACTCGTAGTCAGTTTACGTATAAGAATGTTTTATTAATATTTTTTCATTTCATTCAATTTTGAGACGAGCAAGTCTCTTTCCTAATAGTAAGCGTTACGCCATAGCAGTTGAAGTCCAACTCAGAACTTGGTTTGCAAAATCTTCTTCGTTAATGCACTGTGCTCGTCACCCATGACATTAGCTTTTAAGTCTCATCAACCAGTAATTTTGCTGGGAAATTGCCCTTCAAACCGAAACACAGAAATGTTTGCATACTACTGCTTGGCTTTTGCATATCTGTCAAAGGTGTGGTACTTCAATGCGGACTTTTCCGTAAGAGGCTACCACTACCAAAGCGGTCTGACAGGGAACTATATTTATATTCAAGCGTATCTCATGCACCAAAACCGGTTGCAATCGCAGTGCGCGGTCAAGCGTATCGTTTCCGTCACACTACGCTGTAAGTAATCCGCCGAGTTGTAAGTTATCCGCGTGGCGACCCGCACGTCCGCGCGGTTTCGTGGCGCCCAGTCTTCTAATTCTTGGGGTTCCACTCCTGTCGGAGGTTGGACAACATCATGCCCAGTATCATAGCCCAGTAGTGCGTTGCAACTAGAGAAATCGATCCCGGAAGTCAGGGATTATACTAAGTCAATCCGGGGATCCCGGGACTGTTCCGGTATTGAGGGTTAAAATAAAAAAAAACTAACAGAAATCCCAACAAATCAAAATTTAAGAATAAATGTATTTTACGGTACACAGATACACCTAGCTAATCTAATCAGTCTAAATAATCAGACGAGTCAGACTAACTGGAATTAAGATCTCTGCGTCTATGTTACAGTTATTCTTTTTCAAAAATCAGTGAGATCTCTCTAAACTTACGTTAACTGAGAAAACTGTAATAACTTTACTATGTTGTTACATGAAAGTCGACTATTTAGTTTTATGTCAAGAAATAGTAAATAGCATAGTTATACGGCACGGGATACTAACTTTAAAATCATGATTAGCCAAACATCTGAATTAAGGCACAAATATTACAATAGGTAACGTTAAAGATACCGTCTACATTGCCAATAAACTTTTTAATAAATTTACAAACATCGACTAAATCACAGACATAATACTAAATAGACGACTTTCATGTAAAAACTTAGTAAGTATTAAGTTTCATATCAAAATGTATTTAAAAACATATATTAATTAGTCACATTTCTCTTAAGCATAAAGAAAAATAATCTAAAGGGAACGTTTTAATGTTAATTGAAAAATTAATTTTAGAAATAAAAAGGCGACTAAGATCTCATCATCAAATTTGTTGCACTTAGGCATATATACATAAAATCAGCTGGCAAAAAAATATGGCTAATGTCAGTGACAAATTATAAGATAAAACGAGATGGCTGACATATTGACGGGTAAAACGCACTGAGCGTTTCACTTCACACAGTTTAATATGCATATTTTTTTAATTTATGTCAGTTCCTAAAATCTCAGGATTAGTAAAACTTAATACCGAAAATTTCGGGATGGAAAAGCAGTCAGGATCCCAGGATCGAATCCTCTATTTAAAACGCTAGCAAAGGCTGCACCGCGCGGTTTGGCGACAATTCCGCCTCTTCAGTGGCAGTAAGTTAGTAAAAGTAATTGCCCTGTAGAAAAAATAAGTTAATCCTATTTTTTCTAAATTGCTCATTCAGTCTAGTCTGTTTTCAGTGGCTGCGATTGTAATACTGAAGGTTTGGAAGAATCAGAATTCGTAAAGTTTCTACCAGGTGATAACACGGTTAACAGCCTGACTGCACTGGATGGAAATTCATTCAATTCAGCAGAATGGCGCGACAGTATGCAGCAATAGATTATATAGAGGAAATCAGAGAGATCTGTTCCACAAAAGAATTCTCACGGCAATATGAGGAACTATTATATTTTACAGCTTCATTCTTAGCAATTTTGTTTACATATTGTAGTCAGGTCTCCACGGCTTAGCCCTCGCATGGTTTGTTTAAAGGGTATTTTTCTTACGGCATGGCAACCCGTCCCTACCAATCTCAGGAACCGTCATCTTGTTATCATACGTGTTTCCCTGCTCATAGCGTTCACACGCGCTTAGTTAGACTATCTATAAAAAAAGTTGCCTACCTTTCAAATATGGCTATTAAGAAAACGAGTACTGATGAATAAATATATTCGTACTACAATAAAAAAGTTGCATACATAAGCAAAGTACCGTCGTTGAATTATATTCCAAATCCTCGGATAGTGAAAGAGAAGGTTAGTATCCGAATTATTATTTTTTCTTACTGTTCTATGTTCCTACCTACATAGTTCGACCTAAAGAAGAAATGCGATGCGTACTACCATGAAGGGTTACTATCGTCACGATATAATTTCTTGATAAAAATATGTTTTATAAGTGATTCCATCTGGGTTATCTCTTTCACGTAAAATCTCGAGTCATAGCCGAGTACAGTAGGGACCGAGTCACATTCTAACCTCAAGCGGTTTTTATTCAAAAGAACTTTCTTGTTGTTCGTTTCAGAATAGTTCAAAAGTTGAGGGTACCAACTTTTGCCTCTGCCACGGACGAAGCATCGCCCGGTCTCGTCTCTCCCGCCTGGCGTGTAAAAACTGGCGTGTTTTTTTTTGTGGGTAGGTGTAGTAAAAGTAACATCTTTAAAAAAGTGCTCTCACTTTATTTAATAAAAATAATATAATTCAGTCAATTTAATTGTGAAATATATGCCTATATGCAATTAAAACTCACCACACCTGCCCCTAATTGATAATTTTCCATTAACTTCAAACTTTCACTAAACTTCACCACTTTACTTTTGCACTCTCACTGCATCAAATAATGGATGCCATTCAAGAGTCGCTAAACCAAATGATGGTTACATTTAACAAGCGGCTGGACTCCATCGAAGAACAGTTGCCGAAGTCTGCCCCTTCTACAAGCCCTGGAGATTTGGCCACTGAGTTCATGTCCTTCAAAGCTTTTGTTTTGGTGTCGATGCGGGCTCTTCAAAGCCAAATTGGATTACTGGCTAATCAAGCAGACACTCAAGAGATGCGGGGAAGGCGGAAGATTCTCCTGCTTCATGGTGTCCCTGAGACACAGAAAGAAGATACCTCTATGGTTGTCACCAAGGCAATGTTGGAGCATGTAAAGATGAAAGATTTCAAATCTGAGAATATCAGTAAATGCCATAAGATGGGTCGCGTTGCAAGCACTGATAGACCGCGTCCAATACTCTTCAAGCATCGAGACGTCCTGCTGGCGTTCCTCAGGGCGGCGTATTATCTCCTTTACTTTTTGCTATTTTCATAAACTCAATTTCTCACCAAATATCTTCTTCCTACCATCTCTATGAAGAAGATTTGCAAATTTATACACAAACTCCTTTAGACCAGTTGCATACAGCTATTGAAACAATCAATTATGACCTCAAACGTATTTCAGACTGGAGTAAATCATATGGCCTTAGTGTAAATCCCTTAAAGACCCAAGTTATTGTAATCGGTAGTTCAAGACTAATATCTAAGATTGACTGGTTTCATCTCCCACAAGTTCTTTTTGATGGCACACATATCAAAATAAGTGAAACTGTTAAAAACTTGGGTGTGCTTATTGATAGACAACTATCTTGGGGACCTCAGTTAAGTGAGGTAAGCCGTAAAGTGTATGCGTCAGCGGGTTCACTTAGAAGACTGCGCAATTTTCTTCCCACTACCACCAAACTTTCTCTAACACAGTCTCTTCTGCTGCCTTTACTCGACTACGCCGACGCCTGCTATTTGGACTTAACCGAAGAACAGCTAAATAAGCTAGAGCGCTTACAAAACTTTTGCATTCGGTTTGTTTTTGGCTTACGCAAGTATGACCATGTATCTGATTTTTGCACAAAGCTCAAATGGTTACCAATCCAACGTCGCCGGGATACTCATGCCCTCTCTCTTCTGTACAGTGTCCTATTTAATCCATCGACCCCTCCCTATCTCAAAGAGCGATTTGAGTTCCTTCATCTTTCCCATTCCCGTATTCTTCGTTCCACCAATACTCTGCAGTTGAAAGTGCCTGACCAATCTACGATGTGTTATCACAACTCTTTTACTAAACGGGCTGTAAGACTGTGGAATGCTTTGCCCATCAACATTAAAAAAGCTAAGTCAATAGCTGTCAAAGACATGGTGAAGAAGCACTACCTGTCATAAAGCTGGATACTATGTTATTCATACATAATTTATACACTATTCCTTTGTGAACATGCTATTTATTTATGTATATTATATTATAAATTTGCCAATATATATGTTATATTATTTAATTATAGTATATATATTTATGTGTTTAACAAAATTTATGATAACACATTATGTAAGTATGTATACAAATATTAAGTTATATAGTTGTATATAGTTTATATAGTTGTTATTTATCTATTAACTTTTATGTTCCAAAGTAAGTCTCCATCACTGACCGCAATATTTATTTTTTATTCCTGTCCATCCAAAGGTTGCCTGTAAGAAATTGCAAATAGCGATAAGGCCGCCTATTGTACAACATTAGATTTTATATATAATTACTGTTATGTTGTTTTTTTATTGTAATGTGTAATAAAGAGTATTGTATTGTATTGTGACCCATCCTTCAACCCCAGAGCCGAAAGGTGAGTTCATCAACATCAAAATTTATGGATGATTACCCCGAACTTCACAAAGAAAGTATTGCTCTACTTGGTGAAAAAAAACCAAAGGCTAAAACTTCTTTTTTTTTCGGAAAAGCAAATTATAAGGATTAGCTGCTAAAGCAGGATATCATTGCCATGGTTTTACGGGGTGTAAGGGTGTAACCAAAGAAACTAAAGTGCTCCATGGTTATTTAATTTTGGTTTCAGTTGAACTAATAAATACAGGGGTCTCTGTATTTATTACGTAACGCATGTGTGATTATGTAAGACAACCATTGCGGAGAGACGAAGACACGACGAGGCTTTGTCGTTAGTTAATCAATGCTGATGTAAGACACGCTAAAGATAAGAGACACATTTTTTTATTCGGTTACGCTGTAATTTTATTATTTTTTGTCATGAGGCGGTCCTAGGGTTTGTTCCACTAGCCCTGGGACCAAACCTCAGTGGACAACGTAAAAGAACAGGTACAATTAGGAGCACTCGGAGATGTTCATAAACAGCGGCTTCACCTTCATGGACACGTTGTAGCAGAAGATGTTCAGAGATAGCTGAAATTTGATTAAATACTACCAGAAAATGAGTTTTTTTTTACTGAAATCCCACCCTCGGAAAACGATGACCAAGCCGATGCCGGGAAGCCTCGTCCAGCGTAGCGACCATTCACCTTTCAACAGCGGGAGCCAGCATAGAAAGCACCAGCCATCGTCTGAGATTCTACAGGAGATTTAGAGGTACAATATTATGTTAAATATTTAAACGGGACTTAATCGCGCTGATCATTCCAAGTTGGCAACAAATTACCGATGATCCATCTTAGTGGTTCACAAGGTTATAAAGTTCTATTTATTTCACAGGAACACACATTTTAGCAAATCATTGCATTTCTGTTATCTTAAATATCTAAGTAAAGTCCGACTTCTTAAAATTTAAATAATGTTCTGCATCATCATACATTGCTGCCACATGTGTTATATTTTTTGAAATGGTCCTTAAAAATTTTTGGATTTGTCCGTCCCTTCATGATGGAATCCAATGAACTAAACTATGGCGCGCGGACAATTGCATCGAATTCAACAATACCATACATATTACATACATTCGATGCTAAAATCATAACCTTCTTTTTCATAGGGGAGTAAAACTAATGCCATCCCCAAAACAATATGAGATTCCAAATGAGTCTTTTAAAAAAGTGCTACTTTAAAACTGAAAAATAATTATTGTTATATTATACTCGCAGGCCTTGCCTCAATCGATATGAAAGATGGATATTGTTTAGTCCATGCAATGCATGTAAAATTCAATACGGATTAAACTTTACAAATAAATTTGGTTAATAATGTATCATAAAAATGTACGGCAGTTATTTGATGAAACTTATAGGTATAGTACATTACTGCCGCGGTCTGTAATGACTGCGTTGCTGGCAGCGCTGATGATGTTCGAGAGCGTAGCTAAGTTAAGTTGGAGGCCATCACAGCGCGGTCAGCATTGCAGTCCTTGATGGCCAAGCTGGAATGAAGGCCGAGACCGAAGGTCTTTATAGCGCGGACAGCAAGGGCTGCAATGATGGCCAAGCTTGAAGGCCGAGAACTTAACTAAGCAAAGCTCGAGGCCATCATAGCGTGGCCAGCAGGGCAGTCATTGCGGACCAAGGCTTGTATAGTGCTTTACTCAAACAATGCGAGGAATTTAAATAAAACCAGCTTAGTATAATAAGAATTTACTCAAACAATGCAACAACAACGAAAACAACAGAACAGAAACAGAAACCGAAACAGAAACAGAAACAACAACAATCACGATCACATCAGCTTTCAAACAGAAAAAAAAACCATCAAAATCGTTCTGTCTATCAAATTAGTCTGGGAGCTACAACGCCTCTCTTTTCGCGCTCGGGGTTTGTTCGGGGTTTCGGGGTTCGGGGTCGAACCCACGGAACAAATAATAGTGCTACGACAAAAGACGACAATAATAGATTTTCAAAGGAAATTGCTGGCCGCAAAACACGACAATAATGAAATTCCATACAACTTTGCTGGCGCCTATTCAAGCAGCGCGGCAAGGACGACTTTGCACAAAGAAGGTTGTCGAAATAATGACCACATAACTAGTATTGTTTGAGTAAAATATATAAAATATAACGAATAGCACATACACATGTTTAATCGTGCTATACAATTTGAAAAGTCATAAAAAAGCAAGCATGTGACTGGTAATTTATCTAGTTTTGTAATTTTAAAGTTTGATGATCACATTCTCAAACACAGAAAAATAAAGAAGAAGATAAAATAAGATTTTAAGAGAAGCAAAAGAAACAATAAAAACAACAAAAAGTCTTTTATAGAAATTACATCCAAAATAGTGATCAAGGGTACGATGTCTTCGAAAATGTTTAATATCTTCATATTTTATAATAAACCAAGCAACTTTTTTAATATAGATAAAAGTTGTATCACTGACGTGACTCGATCCTGCATCATCCGTGTCTCTATGTTGCACCAGCTCAGTCACCGTGATCAGTTGATTACTACTCAATAGGGCTTTAGATGCGTTTGCAGTTTCATGGTCATTAAAGTAAATTTAACGCTTTTCCACCATTTGCACTGATTTTGAAAATGTTCCAATAATCATCCAAGATAAAGTGAAAGGTATTAGTGGTGGCACTACACACTATTCTCACATAACCTTGGTTCCCGAATCATGAAACAAAAACTAAAGTATGTTTTTTTACCTGGGAACCAGGGAACACCGAAAGTATAAAAATAGTTTAAAAAAACAGTAGTTGTACTCATATGTATATTTTTGTTGGTATCATTAGTAACCAAACCACACACAGAGTACAATCAAAATTGTGAAAATATTTCAATCTAATTGTGTTATACAAATTCCAGACTAAGACTTCTAGATTTAATGTGTACAGTGGCCACTTGCACGAGCTGTCATACTTATAAAACAAGCTCGTCACGGGTATAATCTCAAACTATAAGTCACTGAATCAAGGACACCCTAGACTTTAGGAACTACCACCATTATGTTCAGTCACAGTACATATATTATCTGTAAAGACTAACATATGTGATTCAGTAGAAATAGTAGATTTATAGATTAAACTTTATATTAAAATGTAAATAGTACAATGGGCAGTTTTATCGGTAATCCATACCAATACATAAAAGTGAAACGTAATCTGTTTTTTTGGGTAGCTTTCACGCGATAATGGATGGGTGGATATTGATGAAATTTGCAATGGAGATAACTTATACCCTGGAATAAAACATAGGATACTTTTTATCCCGAAAAATTTAAATTTTCCTCGGGAAAACTTGAAAATATTGATTACTCGCTGTAAGGAACGGTTGCCATGGAAACGAAATAACAAGTATGTCAAAAACCATCAAGAGCATTGGTGCTATACCTACTTTACCATTGGTTTTTAATATCCTAGAAGAACATAGGATGTTTTTTTCGCGATAAATAGTAGTTCGCGCAGGCGAAGTCGCGGGCGGAAAAGCTAGTAGACAATATAATTAACACTTTATATTAATATACAAATAATACTTCTTATTGAAACATACAACAGGTGGTCTTATACCGATAAGACCACCTGTTGTATGTTTCAATAAGAAGTATTATTTGTATATTAATATAAAGTGTTAATTATAGAAGTGTTATGTGAGACATAGACGTTATAATTCTCGCTATCGGACATAATATTAATTAATTAAATGCAGGGGTAGCCGCATGTCGAGCATACGGCTACCCCTGCATTTCGATAGAGAGCCTCTGCGGCTGGGTGTGAATATTGCAATTAAAAAAAAAACCGCAGGATGGATATTTTATTTTAGCCATGTTTTTATAACAAACAACTATATAACCTGACTAAATGGATTACAGTTGTTAAGTTTTAGATATTGCTAAAAAGTTAGATGATGACCTAATAAACACATCATTATAATTTATAAAAATAATTATTATAAATTATGAGGATAAAAAAAACCAATAAACAGGATATATTTCACATTTTATTTCGCTAAACATCCAATATGTCATTAATAACTTCAATGTAATATGTAAACAAAATCTCTATGAATGTAGCCGTAAAATATAATTAATTATCAAACAAACTTACCTATACGTAAAGTTCGATAATAATTATTATTATATGAACAGCTTCATCCTTAGCGATTTATACCAACCCTTTTTTAAATTAATCTATATACTCCCGACCCAAAAAGGAAAAAATTGTTTATATGTTTTACATTTTTATACAAAATAAGAACAAGGTTGCGGTACCTAAAATTGGTAGGGACTGGTTGCCATGCCATAAGAAAACTATTCTTTAGACAAACTGTGTGAGGGCTGCGACATGGGGACCTGACTACAATATGTAAACAAAATAGCTAAGAATGAAGCTGATCATATAATAATGATTGAATTTCACGTTTAGGTAACTTCGTTTGATAATTAATTGTAATGTATAACACTTCCGTTTTCGCATAAAAACATGCGCCGTATCTGTGGGACTTGTTTCTTTTGTGGAACAGTCTCCAGAACTTCATTATCAAAGACTAGAACGTTATGCAAGCGGTTGTTTTAATTCGATTCTAATTTTATTTGGTTAATTATGTTTTACTGCCTAAACACGTTTTAAGCTAAACTTATCCTTTGTTTCTATATCGATACGCATAAAATATAATGTCACAATTTAGTGTGGCATAATTTTACGTATACTAAAAATATGCAAGCATAATAATAATTACGCATAATAATTTAGGCATAATCATGTTTACCATATCTAAAGTTAACATAACGTTAAAGAAGCATATTATTTAGTAGCATAAAACAGACATTATTCACCGTGAGTGAAATAACTTTGAATTAAATTATTTTACGTATCTACCTATGTAAAACAGACATCCTAAAACACCTTAACCTACTGTCACAGTATAGTATCTAGGTCATATTTGATGCGACTCCATAGTATTCCAAAACAATATAGCCCAAAAGATCAACAGTATGGCAAATACTGGTTATGTAAAATTAATATTATGTCATTAAAAGTTATGCCTAACTCATTATGCCAAAGTAAATTAGTATTAATAAAATTGTGCGAAACAAAGAGATACCCTTTCCGATTCACCTATTTTTTTACCAGATCTGTAAAGTAGCTTCAAGCGTTCCGTTTGACACGTTGGGTGTTTTTTCCGTCCAACCTTCGTCAAGCATGGTCAAGCACATAAACAATTTTGCGTAAAAAAGAGAAAAATATACTGAAAAAGTCTGAGAAGCAAGAACGCGTGCCCCTAACTTTTCAAGACAGGATCAGTTGCTGCTTTTTGATGCTGTGAAGCCATACGCACATATAATTGAGTTGAAAAAGACAGATTCTATAGAACAAGCCGACAAGCAAATAGCTTTGACAAAACTCAGAGAACTTTTTAATTCCAATTCAATTGGGTAAGCTATATAGTACTTACTACGGAACATCTTATAAGCTCCTACAGAAATGTAGAAAGCAAGATAAAAAACAAAAATTCTGAGGCAAAGATGTTGCTAATCGGTAAGTACCAATTTTTATGGTCAACGTCATGCCTGCCTAAAACATTTGTAGTGCCAACTAGACTTTTAAATAAGTTGTAAAGTTCTGTGTAGTATTTCAGACCCTGATACTTTCGATGGATCCTCCCTTTGCCATATAAATTATTGTCTCTTTCTCCCCTTTTTTTATCAATAGCCTTTCTAAACAGATCTGTTTTACTGGCTCTTTTAGCAGGCTAAGAGGCATGATGAACATGATGAACCTCGAGATGAACTTGCAAGAAATTTCCGCCACATAAAAACCCATTAATAATTTTATTATCATTTCCATTTCTCTCTGACCCTTTCACTTGCGTCTGTTTACTGAATGTCTTAAATTTCAATAATTTCAGTTCAGATCCTATACAAGGAGGATCACTAATAAAAACTATTGATGAATATGGAAAAGACTGGGAAATTGTAGCCTCAACATCAAGTTGGAACCCCGAAATATGTGAAGATTTTAAAGAACTTAAAAAATAATCACAGAAACAAGAGAATAAAATTAAAAAGTTTGCAACTTTTAACAACTTTTAACCGTAACTTTTTAGTTAATTTTACCGGATTTTATATTCGATTTAACTATATATGCCTTTTTTCAGAAAAGCTACATAATACTTTTATAGTATACATAGAAAAAAATAATTTGCACTAGCATCCGTAATCTATCTTCATAATATTAAATAGTCCATAATGTGTACACTGTATCGTCTGATAATCACACAGATGAACATGATGTAAAATTTCCTTGACATTTTATTCATATTTAAAAAACAAAACAGGTGGTGGTCCTCATTTACCGGATAAAAATGAGAATGACAATAAAAAAAAATGAACCGCACAATATCAATAAACTATTCAAGAGGTTGAACGAATGCAACCCATAGAAACACCTTTTATAAAATGTACAGCAAGTCATTTATTAAAATATCAAAATACATATTGTCATAATTATTATCGGTGTGGAGTTGTCATCATAATATGTTATTAGGTTCGGTTTCCTTTGCATATTAATATTTTAATTTACAGACAGTAAGGAGTCAATTACATATTGGAGTGCCGAAAGAAAATATACAGGAATGTATTTTAAAAAAACCTAAATTAAAATCGTGATCTGAAATTCTTCGCAAAAAAAAGAAACTGCGCTTTCTCGTAACGGTAACTATTTTATTACTAGTTGAATACTCTACCATAATAAGATAATGCTCAATACCCCAATCAAAACAAGTGACAACGGACCAAACTGGAGCTTATTATGTTAAAAACGTGTGATTATGTAAACAATATTATTTTGATTACTGATTATAAAACCTATCATAGAATTTGTATTATGTACGCAATCGGATGAATGGTAACAAGCATTCATTTATATTTATATAGATGAAGGTTATTTTTAGCTCAAAGCATAATCTTCATACTAATTAGTATAAAACTAGTAGGCATGTAAATAAATAAACTTGGTTCAATAACTATTACACTTCTTTTCTTACAGTAATTTAAAGTAATTTTCAATTAACATTCTTCTCTCTAGATTCCGACTACCGCTTTGTTGTTGACTAACTACTATAATTCTATTATTCATCCATGATGTAATGGGTATACTGGATCTTCAGAAAGTACAACCTCATTTGTGCTATTGCCAAATTATGTAATACAGCTGTAACCACAATTATTCCTGGTACCCCCTGTATTAACGAACACATAGGGATGTAGGTGTTTGTTAATACCCCGAGACAAGATAGGAAACCTTTTCCAAACAAGTCTCTTTCCACATCATTTCTTGTTTTAATTTGGGATTATTGGAGCTGGGGCTTCTATGTGGTAGCATCATAAATTTGTTTTGAGCATAATATCCGCTATCCCCTAATAAATGTTCATTGGGATATTTGGAATGTAAGAAAAAACGCTTTAAAGTACAGTTATCGCAGACGTTTGAGTCATGCGCTGAGCCGTCGCATCTTGACATAACATCTAAATATGTTAGATTGGATGCTGCCACACATTGTGTGTTTATTGAAAAATATCCTTTTCGATTCCTGCAGATTTCAGCATTTTCCCTTCCAGGTGACATAATTCGTACATGTGTACAATCTATGGCACCAACCACTCTAGGAAATTTGTCAATGTTATGAAATCCTGTTGCTCTTTATCCAATATGGCGCTAGACACATTTTACTTCGCTAAATTGACATGCTCCGCTCATACGCTCTGAGCGTTTAACTTTGATAGTTTGTTGAACATGTTTAAGAACATAATTTTAATTGTGCTAGACGCTAATCGTGATTAGATGCTTAAATGCGTTTAAGGAGTATCTAAATATGTTTAAGGACAGCTTGCATAACGTTCTCATTAAATCAGTAATAATTTTGATTAACTAAATACGTTTAGCTGCCTAAGCACATATACACCATACGTGATTATGGTTCTCTTGCTTGAGGCAGTTTTCGATTTTATTTTTAAACGTCGGTAAAACAGACTCATGCGTTGATGTACTTTCGTCAAGCTACATCAATATTACGTCAATCAGGTTGCTTTTGCGTAAAACGGAACAGATATTTGTCATTCTTGTTTTCAATGTCAGATGGATAGAAGATTAAGAAATAATTATTTGAAAAAGGCCTAAAGGAACATACAGATTAACGGAGCACCTGGTTCCCTCACTATCATGTAGTATTATTAGGTATTCTGTGACACTAGGCTCGACACCCGTACCACAGTACATACATAGTCCTTACGCACAGTACAGTAAAAAAGCATTGTTTTCAAGTTTGAAATCTACTGTCAAGACCGTTTAAATTTCAATTTTTGATATTCACAAAAAATGAAATTTAAACGGTTGGATCCTTTGTCGAAGGTTTGACAAAAAAATGAGTTTATTTTTAATAGAGGGTCAAAAAGATTGAACTAAAGAGTCCAATCGTGATATATTTAGAGAGTGGATTTTTGAGACGGGACAGTAAGGGCAGGTACCCTAACCGTTATAGTAACAGGAAATTGTTCCTAAGAGACTATCCATAACTTTTTAAGATATTTTGAACTGCATTCACAGATTTTGGAAAAAATGTACAGTCAGCAAAATAATGGTCACTTTACACAAAAACTTTTTTTGATGCCAATCGATCCTGTTTCTTATAAGGATTAAAAATACAGGTCAAATATCTCTAAAAGTTAAGGAGAATCTCTTAAGAACGTTTTTCTGTAGCTACACTGGTTAAGGTAATTTCGTACAAAATGTAAGGGAATACTTTTTCGCAACTTCTGACATTTCTTGTACTCAAACCTCAGTCGGTCCAGTAAAGACTTTTGATCCTTTTACGACACAGGATCAATTGGCATCAAAAAAAGTTTTTGTGTATAATTACCATTTTCTTGCTGACTGTACATTTTATACAAAATCTGTGAATGCAGTTCAGAATATCTCAAAAAGTTATGGATGGTCTCTTATGATAGTTTTCCTCTAACTATAACGGTTAAGGTACCTGCCCTTACTGTCCCGTCTCAAAAATCCATTTTCTGTATAAGGTACTACTAGGTTATATTCTTTGGTCCAATCTATTTGTGGTAGGCACTGGCATCCTACTTGCACAACACGCTCTCTCTTTCTCATATTTTTACCTGAAGATACTTAATTTGCGACACTCGCTCGTAGCCGTCGTTTTAAAACCACTCTGAGACCCCTGCCTCCCGGCCCCCGCACCGCATGCGTCAATTCGACCGTTTACTCTTCGATACACTACGGTCCGTAAGGACTATGTATGTACTGTGGCCGTACTATAGGAGCCAGGGCTTACAGTCTCGACATAGATAACGAGGCTACAGATCGCTAAATATTAACGAAAACAATTGATTCGTTTACAACAAATGCAAGTCTCTACAACCAAGGTACCGAGCAAAATCGTCTATTATCTATTAGTGAACATCGCGGGCGCCGGGAGGACGGGTGCAATCGGATGCAGTTGCGCCCCCTGGTTTTACAAATTTTAATTTTATTTTAATTATTGTTTTGTTACACATAGGTACATTCATATACTTATCTTATGTAAAAATGGTTAGGTTGTGGGATTGAATGAATAAAAAATTGAGGTCTGGTTTGTTGTCCAAAATGGATAATTGTCGATAGATATCAGTGTCTTCCTTTACCCTTTCAGTTCCTTTCCCTATGAATACTGAGCATGCACAGATCGTTGATCCTCGTATATCATTTATTTTTATAAAATGATAGAAAGAAATAGCTTAAACTATTTGTGCTGCTTCGATAGCGCGTATTTAGTTGTATTGATTAAAATATTCTTTATTTTTTTTTTACTTTTATGTACGCTGACAGAAATATATTGTGCCTAATGTATGCACCCGAAAAAAAAAGTCTGCCTGTGCCCATAGAGATTATGGGCAAAGAGAATACAAATAGGGTCTATTTTAATGGGTACAAAAGTTTTAATGAAATTGTTAAAAATAGACTAGTCAAAGATGATAAATTACGCTTACAGACATAAAAGTACAATGAGGTTACATTACACTTACTTACTAGAGTAATTCAACCACTTTCAGTATTAGACTCAGTGTACCGAAAACTTTGTGGGCTACCAATAATAGACGCAAAGTTCATCGCAAACACTTTCCTTAGTTTGATACATTGGTTCGTTTGGTACTTTCCCTTATCCGACAACGGGAATAGACAAATAAAGTTTGCTGTTTTGTTTTTTCTTCAAATCAATAGTATTCAAAGTATCAAGATAGGAAAGTGTCCAATAAGAAATGTGTCGAATTCAAGAAAGTGTCGAAAAAGGGAAAGTTACGAACGAACCAAAGTGTCGAATTAGGGAAAGTGTCGACCCGTTTTTGGACCCAGCTTTTGACAGAAGCTATCGATTTTCATCGGTATCTGATCTTAGTGACCGATTTCGGTTGTAAAGTTATTGCTACCGATGTCGAGACTGTAGCTCAGACTCTTAGGTCGAATAACAACATGCCTTATGCTAGGAACAAGTTACATAATAGGTAGATAAATATATAATTTTACAATTGAGTATTTACATTGTGTGTGAGTGTTGAATTTAGATTTTATTGCAATGGTGTTAATAATATCTCTGGATAATAATAATTTAATTTAATTAATTTGTCAAATACTGCTTTATTTACACTGGCAGGGTTACTATAGTAACATAAACATCAATGGAAAAAATGTTGATTTCCTTGTTTATTACATTATATACGGCTCCCGGAAGCAGGGAAATCTCATTGCAAATGCTGTATTGGCTCGAGGTACGGCACACAGGTTTAGTGAAGCACGTTTAAGCTGTATATTTGGTACATATTTTGTGAGTGAATGCTGGTGTAGAACTAAATGATGAATATACAGCTGTCTGAATGTTAGGACCTTGCACTCTCTATACAAGTCCACTGTTGGATATCTGTAAGGTCGGTTGGTGCTGCATTTGAGTAACCCATTTTGAGCTCTTTCGAGCGGGAGTACAAAGGTTTTATTTGCACCACCCCAAGGCGTGATGCAATTAGTGAGTATGTGAGACATGTAATTTTCTGATAGAAGACGTCGTGATCGTTGTCGTCACAAAATAATTATGAGAATTGTCGGATGCGATGACCATTTGTCACATTAGGTATTTCGTCGCTATCCCTGATAGTTCACATTCATAATATGTCACTTTGTGCATTTAGTCAGTTTCCTTTACTCATTTCACGCTGTATTTCGACTCGTTCTCAACTCGCCCGGCGCATTTTTTTAATGTAATTCATTACAATCATATATTTTTAAAAGTTCTATTGTTATTATTTTGTTTCTTTGTCGCCATCTCAGTGTGACGAACGGTCATCAGATCATTATATTCTAGTAATAACAAGTTTTTTTATTAATAAAATGTTGTTGTACAGAAATTTTGATTTTGTTATTCATTGTAGACTGCGTCGGGCGAGTTGGGAAAAAGTCAAAATACAGAATGAAACGAGTAAAGAAAACTGATTGTCATGTGCGTGTTCGTTTTGTTTGCATTGCAAATAAATACTACAATATTGCAGTAGTGTTTTGTCTCGTAGTAAAATAGCATAATTATTTTGGATTTATCTATAGAATGTCTGAGAAGATCAAAGTTTCTAGAACGGGAGCCCCTTACTTTACGAAAGAGGATATCAGATTTTAATTATAAATGCCATCAAGGCATACACTTATATCATTCAGTGTAAACATCTTGGAATAACTAGCTTAAAAGATAAAAAACACGCCTTCCCTGCCAAAAAGAACTTATGCCAATAAATTATGTACTGCTGGAATGTACTTATCAAGGCCTTCAATTTGATACAAATATTGTAAAATTTGAAGTTATTTTTTTTCATGTTTGAAAATGGAGCCATACTGAAGCCAACTTGAATTTCTTAAAAAAATAATTGCTTGTTTTACTCGGAGGGATGTAAGGATTCTAACAATACCCCATACAATCTAGATCTATCTCTGTGACCCCATACGTATAAATCTGTTCAGGCATTTAAAAGTTATGGTGGAATAACACTTACAATATATACAAAAATCCTAACAAACATACATAAATCCTAAAAACATTACACTCCTTTTTTGGGAAGTCATGTAAAAAGTTGTCTTGGTGTGATAGGCCGATTTATATAACCAATAATCTCTTCAACATCATCCGATAAGTCCCAAAAATTCATTCTCCACTTCTAAAATAACACGCACACATCACGCAAACCATGAAATACCTATAAAAGTTTCGTCAAAATTTGTTCAGGAATTTGTGTTTTAGCTACGTTTGAATTTGTTTTTTTTATTCAAATAGTTGCTAGCCAAACAGATATAAATCTGATTAGCACAAAGACATATCTCAAAATGTATCTGTATTCGGTCATCATTTTATTCGGCAAATGAAAGTTCAACTCAAGTTTTTTTTAGAAAGGTTCTTACATATGAAATTGGCGTTTTATATGGAAAAAAATAAACAAAAAAACGAAAAATTTAATCAATCTAATTATGTACCGTTGCTATCTATGCACTTTTGCTAATTCATAGCCAGTTAATTGATACCTTTGCTGAAGAAATTATGGCAGCGAGAATCAATAAAATCTTTGAAGGCACTTAATTGGACTGCCTCATTGGAATTGAATTTTTTCCTTGCAGAAAATTGTCCAAATTCCGAAAACAGTGGTAATCTGTTGGAGCTAGGTCCGGGGAGTATGGTGGGTGTCGGAGGAATTCCAATCGCAACTTCTCTAAGTTAGCGACGACCGTCTTTCGTGTAGAGTGTGGTCTAGCGATGTCCTGAACCAGTAGTGGGCTAGAGCAATTAACCAATTGCGATTATTGACAACACACATTACTCGTAATTTTCTAGCCAGATCTTAGGAAACTGTAGTGGATGACACCAGAACTGGTCCACCAAATCCTCACCTGTACTTTTTTCTGAGACAAGTTTCGCTTGGGATAGGATTTGGCCGGTTCTCCTGAGTTCAACCATTGTATTGAGCGTTTCTGATTATCGTACAGGATCCATTTTGCATCAAAGCAAGATACTATTTAATATCCCCTCATTATTGTGCCGGTTGAGTAATGTAACGCAGCATTCGATGCGTGTTTCTTGGTGTACTTCACTCAATTAATGCGGTTGCTTTTTCACTTTTCCAATTTGTTTCAAGTGAATAAAACTGTTTTATCACTTAAACCGAAGTCTGCCACTAATTTTAAGTGCCGTATCGTGTTTTATTTTGCAGTAGCTGCCCCATACACATCATTAATCCTTCGAGCTGTTCCTGCAGCGCTGGTGCCACGGTGGAACTCGTATTAGTAAATAACGCAATGTTTTAAGTTTTCCATATTGTGAACAACTGCCTGACCGCGGATACAAGTTGTAATGGTAATCGCGCACAATTTGTCATTTTTCCTTACTAGAACTGTCAAATTCAATACATATACCATTACGATGAGTACTGCGGTCTCCTTGCTGAACTATGTTGAATAAAAATCAAATGATGCGAAAACAGATGAATAACCAAATTAGAAACACAATTTTATTTTTAATTCCTAACTATATTATAACGGTGAAAGTTAGTATGTATGTGTGTATGTTTGTCACTCCTTCACGCTCATACGGCTGAACGGGTTCTGATTATATTTGGAATGGAGATAGCTTATACCCTTGTGGCCGAAGCCCCCCGAGGATGTCTACCAGCTCAAAGGGACTCCTAGCTCACAATATTAAGTAACAGGTGTAGAGGAAACTTCGTAGTGCGAGCCATTCTTTTGGCCATGGGTAGTAGATTTATCTCATAAGGAAGATAAGGCTCACAACTGACATAACTTTGAGATACACTTCTTCGAACCCACAGTTTTGGTAGGTACTATGGTTTTTCTAATTAAAGTAATTTCACCATCAGGAATCGGCGTGAGGTAATAATAAAAACATAGTATTATATATGCAGGTGCACAATTATTATTATATTATTACGAAATCTTGTTTTACAAAATCGCAACTCCTCACCATAGAGTTGGGCCAAAGCATCCATGACAATCTAGGAATGACAGGTTATTTGAATTTAGAATTAACATAGACAAACTATATAGGGTATGATTTTGAAAGAATTAAGAATTTATGAAAGAGGTTTCACATCGTAACACCCTTTAATAACACAGGATACTTGTCATCATCATCATCATCATCATCATCATCATCATCACTCAAGCGTGTGAAACCGCGGGGCGCAGCTATTAAAGTAAAATTAAGAAAAGTAAAAGTAAGTAAAGTATAATACTTATATTCAAAACTAGCTTCGCCCCGTGAATTTGCCCGCGTACAAACTTTGCCGCTCCGATCACTTCTTGATCCGATACTCACTCCTCACTCCTTGATCCAATGATCACTCCTTACTCCTTGATTGACTTCTTCCGATCTTGGGGATATACCCTATAAAGTGTACCCCTATCTATACTCAAAGCATATTTGCTCCAAATTTCAAATCTCTAGGCTGCACATTGTCTGTCAGTCAGATTAGCACGGTACTAGTTTATAAGTATAACTAACCCGCGGCTTTGCCCACTTGGTCATTTCTCGTGTAACACAGGACCAAATGTACCAAAAACTACCAAATACCATATTTCGTCAGCCATCAAATTGTTTTTTTTTATTGCTCGGTTTCTAATTATCGGAGTAAGATACCAAGTGCACCAGTTTTAAGTCAACGCCTAAGCTATCCAAAAATGTATTGCAATCGGTCCAGTAAAAGACAAACAGTCAGACACAATTTAAAAAATGTTACATTCTTGTTCAGTCGCTTATTTTAAGTACCGTAGCCTTTTTTATAATTATCTTTATTGCACAGTCTTTTTTACTTACCGTTTTATTACAATGAAGAAGATACACGGCGGGTCAGTTTAGTTCCTTATACATTTAATGAAAATTGGTTTGGTAATTTAAGTAAATCTCTTTTGTAGTAAATTTTTAGATTCAAAGAGTCGAAAAATGCTTAATAATTTAAGGAATCTACACACTAAAGTCGCTGACCCGCCAACACAGTCTTGTTGTTGGTGGCTTTTTCGGCGGCTTTACGTCTCGTACAAGTTGGGAAACATTGTTCATGATTCGCCGACATGATTCTCTAAAATAATGCTGCCAACACCTACCCGCTGGGTCAGTGACTTTGGTGTGTAGACTCCTTTATGGTAAGTAGATGTTTGGGGAAAAGAATTAATTTTGGGATCTTTTGATGATTAGTGCGGCTCATGTGCTACTGCACAGACTACATAGAGATACTACGTTGCGACTGTACTTACCGCGACGTAAGCTATACGTCCGAGCGCTTGAAAATATTATAACTCAGTAAAGTGGCGCCCTCTCATAAAACTTTTCCGCGCATCGTCCAGCGCAGCTTCGCTGAGGCAAACCCTCCACCTTGGTTAGAAAGAGTGAGAAAGGACGCTTTGGCTTTGACCTACATGTCCTGACCTTTAATTTAGGGGCCAGTGACCACGTGGCAATTGCTGGCGCCATCTATGCAGGATGCATGGAACTAGATCAAGAAGTAGTTAACGGTGCACAACACAGATGGCGCCATTCGCAATATGAAATGACATGAAACTATTCCGGAGTCACGCTGGTGACATTGACCTGACTAGTACTGACACTGACTACCATGTATAATGTATATTCTGAATATGGTGACCTAGTCAAAGAAACGAAAGAAATCGAAATATAGTTACATTCTTATCTAATCTTAAGTTGAGAGAGAAGTATAATTATTTTTCTACAGTACAGTTGCAGTAGCCACGTAGCAACTGTGGGCGCCACCTATTTTGGACATACGGAACTCCATCGAGAAGTAACTCGAAAAAAGTTGACAGCATACAACACAGATGGCGCAATTCACAATCCTAGTACATTTTCTGAATCGCTCCAATCTAAGCATTAGCTATGACATTGACCTGAATACGATGACCCGGCCAGATGAGTGAAAGAGACCGAAATATAGTTATATCCATGTCTACTCTACATTTAAGGGTGCGTAAAAGAGAGAGAACAATATTGGATCTTTTTCTACAGTGCAGTTGCGTCCCGTTCTTAGCAAGGGTTTGCGAGTGGGCGATGGAATACACGTTCAAGTAGATTTCATTTGTGTGTAACTTTTGGTATTCGCTGTTTATTCCGATTTCTTTTGTATAATTACAATTGTGACGTCATTGACACAGATAAGTGATAATTAAAACACTACGGATGCTGCCAGAAAATCAATAGGTAAGTAGATATAGCTGCTCAACACAAGTTTGATCCTAATTCTCACGTCGCTCGAGATTGAATCTTATGTAAAACTGTGGTTTCGTTACACGATTAAATGTTGTTTGTTTAGAAGACTATGACGCCTAGAGGGTGATAACCAGCAGTACAAACAGTTTGAGTATACTTAAATGGTGAAAAACGGCTCTTGATAAGTTAGTAAAGCAATCTGGGCTTAGTAACTTGAACCTCACATCTTTAGCACCAAAAATATGATAACAAAATATGGATGAATTGAAACTATCGATAATAAAGGGGAAAGGAATAGTGGAGCTAGAGGGCTGTAAACCGCTGCATTGAATGCGCACTGCAATGCGGGCATGCATTGCGTAATACACATGATACAATACAATACATCGGTACAGAACACTAAAATAACAATGATAACGCTTAACGATCACGTACAAAGATCCTGATTTCTGACCTTGACTACGATTCCCTGTATCTAGGGAATCAGGATACAAATAGTCTAGATACAAAATACATTAAATATACATTAAGATTCATTACACTATTCCTTTTCGCATATTAATAGGCACATTGAAAGGTTCCGTCACGAAAGGAGAATAAAATAACGGCTATAAGCTACAATCCGTAGCCGAGCTACGAGCCGTAGCTGAGAGCTACGATATCTTTGCATATGAATTAATAATGACATCGGGACTCGGGTGGTTGTAGCCGAGGTAACGACGACGCTACGAAGAGTTTGGTTATACGGAGCGTGGGTCAAACTGGATGCGTATACGTTATACTACAATACAAATAATTGTCCTAACTCGCTGAATGTATTGTTTACGCAAAACTTTTGTCTTTTAGATGAAAAAGTGTTCGCGTGACAAGCGTGGGTCTCCGGACAATATTGTAATTCTGATAGAGTCTCTCGTTATTTGGCTTTTCGCAATAATTTGATGTTGCGTAAAATTTTCACGAAACAAATCGTGGGAGTATACAAACAATTATAAGTAATAATAAAACAAGGGAATGCAATTATGATATGCATATTATGATAGCGCGATACTTTTTTGTGTATTAGCCAATAGGAATCATCAATAAGAGATAATCGAAAGTGCTAACAAACCCGACTGCGAACATAACTAAAAACAGGCAAATATTTAAGTGAGAAAGGTTGCTAACCAACTTTAAATCATTGTAAATCCTAAATGGTTATTCAAAATTTAAAATGATTAGAGAAACTTAAAGATGATTTTTAAGTACCTATGCAATGATACCTCACTGAAAACAGTATGTCTACTTTTTTTCTATTTCGCTATATGGCGTATGGTTGTCGCATATTACATTTTGATTACAGTACTGTCATGTCTTTAGTGACACTCGCAAGATTAACACGAATCGATTGACGTAAGAATCATCAAATTCGGTCCACGTGTTTGGTCTATATTAGTGCCACAAACAAATATACATACAATAAACATAGGCTGATAAATACAAAACCCTTCGCGCAGTAGCTAGTTGTAATATATTATTTAGATACATGAAATATTTAGATTTAGGTCAGACAACAAAACAGAGATTACACATATTACTTTGGTTTGATTTATATCTCGCCTTTGTTTCTGACTGAGTATAATTACCAAATCTGTGTACTGTGACACAGACATCACTATGTTATTATCATGGAAGTAATATGTACTACGTAGTACATATTACTTCCATGGTTATTATACCACATAGCAGACAAAAAGTATCATTTTTATAAGTTGCGAAAAAAAACATAGACAGTTGACGCAGGGAAGTTAGATCTCTATGCGACACATAACCTATTGAAACCACCATCCATCGAGCGCAATTAAAAAGTCAAGCCGAGTGATGCAATAGGTATAGTTGTAACCACCCTTTTTCGATTCAAACATAAACACCAATTTTTAGTGTCTCGGAAGATTCCTCGCGATAATTCTACTACTGTTAAATTAACCTTCAGGTTAAAACAACGAGCAATTTTTTTAAAAGGCAGTTTTATGAAAGTTTAATGTTCTTTTAGAAGGTCCATTAACTTTTTTAAGCACTGAATAAAGTAACACAATTTGAAATACTAAGGCTTGGAGTAGTCGAAAATGAAATATTTGAATTGGGAATCTCAAAAGCACTTAGCGCAATGATACTGGCTGTGAATTTATTTAAGAAAGTGCTTCAATGTAGAACAGAGAAGCAGGGTCAGTAAGTGCGCACGGTTCATTATTCAAATTGGTTGAGGCAAATGTTTGCAGCCAGGTTGCTTTCAGTATTACGAGTAATTTCTATTGTGCGACTAGGGATTACAATCAGGATAACCGGGTCCGGTATTCCGGCGGATCCGGCTTCACTAAACAATATACCCGATTCTGTCATGATCCCTATATTTGGCAAAACAATCGCGCTGTTGCATGAGTTAGTAGGTAAATAGTAGAGAATAAATTAGATTCACCATCACTGATAAAACATTTGCCATTACAGGAAGAATTATAATTACAAATCCAGCAAGAAGCAACGTCCTAAACTATACATAATAAAAAAGGGAAAGATTTCGATAAAATACTAATAAAGGTGATGATTACATTTGAAAATGAAGGAGTTCAAGGAGAATACTTGTCTGCTGTTCGTTGACAATAAAACCGACAAGAGTAGAAGCTGAAAGGACCTTTTCAGCCGCTGGCTATAGTTGTAGCTCTATTAGAAGTCGATTGGCAAATGAGACAATAAACACTATTTGCTTTCAACGATCCTTTTGCCAAAATTAGTTTTTTGATAATGTATACTTAAAATAATAATTTATAGTAAGATGATTAAACTAAGGAGTTATATTTATTGTGATATTATATAACTCCTTCATTAGACAATTCATCTTGATTCATTATGTCTGCCATAAATATAAGAATGAGACTTATCACAGCATGCTCAAATACCTAATTATTGTGATCTCAGTAGATTTAATAAAGTTTTTTATATTATGTTAGTTAAATATAGTGAGACTGAACCACCCGTTACGTTAATATTAAACTGCACTGTGCTAGATTTTCATTTGTTTGCTCGCTGTCTAATTGTAACATCGGAAATAAAGTAGATTTAGTTGTTTTGGTTGATATTTATTAACTAGGTACCTATATATGGAAATCCAGTCGGATCTGGTTGGATTGGAAATGACACCGGATTGCAATTTTCACTGTTGGACAGCTTAGGTTTTGACTTAAAAACTGGTGTGCTTGGAACCTCAATCCGATGAGTAGGAGCCAAACATTTTAATGAAACAAAACTATTAATTTTAAAAGTGTGGTACTAAGTTATGAATAAAAGTACTGGACCAATTGCGATGCGATTTTTACTGTTGGATAGCATAGGTTTTGACTTAAAAACTGGTGTACTTGTTATCTCAATCCAATGAGTAGGAGCCAAGCAATTTAATAAAAACTCTATTAATTTTAAAAGTGTGGTACTAAGTTATGAAGGCCAGTGTAAAATAAACAGAATCTATTATATCAATATCATCTTTACATACTTAAACAAAATACAATCGTAAAAAACTAAACTTAATTTAGTTAGGTGTAATAATAATGATAAGTATCTTAGATTACTAATACAAAAAATAAACATAATAAATAATAATTAATATTGTGAACATTGATGACGCAACACCAGTCTCATTTAACATGAAGTGAGTAACTGGTCAACTGAGTAGTAAGCTTTTTGGGTGAGAAATGCCTTCAGTTTGTGAGTAAACCCGTCATATAACTCAATTTCTCTAATTGTTTTGATTATTTTACTATAAATGTTAGGTCAGACTTACCATACCGATTAGTTACATTTGTGTAAACGTTTTTAGCGATTGGTAATTTAATTTTGTTGCAAGTTTTACGGTTATAGATATCACCGACAGTTTGATATTCTGCGATATTGGCTCTTTCAAATTTGCTTATTTAGAGAATGTAAAGCGAGGGCATTGTTCCTGCTTAATGAAGAGCTTGCGAGCAAGAGTATCCCATGGTACTTGGCACATAATCTTAAGGGCACGCTTGTGAAGGACAAAAATACGTTGACGATCCGCTGCTTGAGCCCAAAAGTCAATACCATATGAAAGCAGCGATTGAAAGTAGGCAAAGTAGAATTATTTTACTGCTGAAGGGCTTAATTTTTTATATTTTTTTCTCTCTATGCAGTCGTTTCACTACGATCTCACCTGATGGATAGCGATGATGTGGTCGAAGGTTTAAGCACGCTTGCCTAGTAGATAACTATTCATTCTTGACTTGAACACACCTGGGAACACGTACATACTAATCTAGAGATAGCAAAACACGCCCTGCTTAGTTTGCTGCAGATATAGTCTATGTGATTATCCCACTTTAACCCCGAATCTAATATGAAACCTATGTTAACTTGGAAAAGTTGTGTACCCTCACAATGAACCACCGGTTTTGCTGAGTGGCCTCTAAAACAGAAGTGAATTATGTTAGTTTTTTCTATGTTGAGGATCATTCCGTTTGCCTTGAACCATAATTTGATCTCCGAGATGTACTTCGCTAGACTCAAGCTGCATGGTGTTGCTCGCATCCACAAGGAATTCACTATCATCCGCGAACGCAACCAACTCAGCGGTTTCGGTGGCAGCTGCAAGATAATTTACTAGGATTTGAAATAGATAATTGCCCAGCACTGAGCCCTGTGGAACTGAAAGATCACCCAGTTCACTGAACTCGGACCTATTCATCCCACATTCTGTTTTGACTTCAATTACTTGGCGCCTATGTGACAAAAACGATGCTATCAGATTTAATATAGCATCGTTCATATCCCGTTTATACCGTAGTGTTGCAGCTTACTGAGAGTGAGACCATAGTCGACTAGGTCAAAAGCGCGGGACCGATCGCACAATATCAGTGCCACAAAATAATTTCTGTCCAATTTATTCAGGATTGAGTTAATTAGCTGGCGAGTTGCAAGGATCGTCGATTTACCCTGTTGGTAGTCAAATGGCTGAGATAATAATTTATGAAAGTTAAAATAGTTTATTATTCTGTCCGCAAACCCAAACTTTTTTTTTTTAACTGTATTTATGGATATGGGCCAAAAGTTGATTAAGTCCAATTTTTTATCTTTGTCCTTATGTATGGATACGTACCACATTCAACTTTATAACAAAGGAAGCATATTATGTCAATAAAAATTGGAGGCAACTTTATACAATATTAGTAGGTATGTCATAATAATCTTTAGTATTTTAATTTTTAATTCTTTTAACAAGTTCATGCATTTTGTGGATAGTGAATGGTTCAAAAGAGTTAAGATTATGGGAACACACTAAAAATCGATTCAAATTTTCAATGCCTTGCGGCTTATCAATTGAAATTGCACATTTCCGCGCAGTATTTACGAAGTAATTAATAATTGAAGGTCTCTGCCAGACGTCACACATCAACATGGTCTAAATCATTTTTCTTACATTTACATAAGTTTCATCCTTAATGAGGTTCCAAATAGTTTAACCGTGTTTTTAGACTTATCAATTAAGTTATTAAAGTAATTCTATATATTTTCTAAAATTAAGAGCAAGTAATATTATTGAAATGTTTGTTATTGACTACTTAAATCATAATTGTCGCAAAATTTATTACTTAATGTTGTCAATTCAGATATAAGTGATTTCCAGTTAATTATTTCATCCGTTATCCATTTCTTGTCCAGTTTCCGAACCGGGTACTTTCGGTAAGGGAAGCAGGAATAAAAGAGACTACAGAATGTTGTGACTACTCAATTAAACAGGTTCTCTGGAGAATCATTTGAGTGCAAGATATTGTCCCAGTCGTAATTTATCAACTACGTGTGAAATTGGGACATCTTGAGGTGAGTCTTTTGGTTTGGGTGCAATTAGTAATTTTTGATTCAGATGGAATTTTTGTTGTGATAAACTGACCACCATGATCTGAGACATTGGATAGAACTGGTGTTGCATCGAACATATCTTCTTCTACATTGCAATATCCATGATCTAAACAGGTCGTTGATGACCCTTTAATGCGTGTAAGAAAATTCATTAAAGGACACAGGTTTCCACTGAGTAAGAGCTCGAATAGCTCTTTTTACGAGATGTCCCTACTAACAGGTCAACGTTAACATCACCCACAATAAGCGCTGTAGCACAGTTTTTACAAATATCAACCACTTTACACAGTACATTCATAAATGTTGCAAAGCAACCCAATAGTGGCCGATAGATACATATTACAGAAAGATTATATTTCTTTATAAGGACAGATGATATTTCAATGTGCATTTCCACAGACAATAAATTAATATTTTCAATTTCAACTGCCAATAACTGGCTATTAACATAAATGCAAGAGCCACCAAGAATTCAATTTTCCCTGCATTAAGCTGATATGAGTCTAAAGTTAATTATATTAATAATTTCAATTTCAAATTATTAATATAATGAACTGTGTTCCGTCAACCATAAGACCTGTACAGGGCCGATTGATTGAATAAAAGCCTCAATATTTAGTGCTATACTTTCCAGGCTCGCATTGTTTTGGTGAATTATTTTGCACTCATTTAATAATGTTGTAGTGCTCGTCTCGGCATTTAGCCTAAAAAAGTGTTTCATGAGTTATGAGGTGAGTCTTTATGCGAGGCCGAGGCAACTATGCATTTAAAGCTGGATATAGCAACTCAAAAATTCAAATTTCCTGTGTCTGTCACCACTTTAATGTTACTGGCCAGAAACTGGTTACCGTTTCTTATTAGACACTTGTCATTGTAGTTCAGTTATATACAACTGTTGTGTGAAATAATTCACTGATTTTTCTTTTAATTCTATTAGACAAGGGTGCCGCGCTGGCGGTGCCGCGCCGTGTCGTATTGGCGCGCCGCCGCCGCCACCGCCTTTGCCGCACGACATGAGTTGGGCTAGTAGATGCGGTTTTGTTCGCGATTTTTACCGTTATATGTATTGGATTGGAATAAAAAGTTTATGAAATTCAGTTGAGTAAGCTAAATTAAGCTCCGCTGGGGTTTGTGTTTTTTACAAAACTCGTAGTGTTTTAGTTAGAAGTACTTCGGAAACATTGTTGTTCTGAGCATGGTAGAGAAAGTTTTATCGAATGCCCGGTTTTTACTCATCGGATTGAGATACCATCAGATTTTAAGTTAAGTTTTAAGCTATCCAACAGTGAAAATTGCATGGTGTGGCGTAGCAACGCCACTATATAAATATATACGAACCAATATCACATACTTATATACTTCGTTACATTACATACATACATATTAATTAACATATAATATATTACTTACCTACCACTTATAAATCTATATCAATAAACTACATACAATAAATATATGTATGATATATAAACAAATAAATATTTATGTACAAACACTTACCATCAACCGGCCCTCGTCGAATCGTTACATCGCATCGTGTCGTACGCGCGAAGCATTCTTCTACAACTGCAATGTCATGTGCGCTGCGACCTGCGACCCACCCCGACGGCCGGCGCCAGCGCAGCGAGCACCGGGCCAGAGCGGGTTCCTCCCGCAGTGCATATCAAGGTCTCAAGGCGAGTGCATGTCGCTCGAACTAACAAAATAACATCGCGCCGCCGCGCCCGCTCACGTACCTTATTCTCCAAACTGTTTACATTCATTCGCACGCGCGCTTTGCGCCAATTGGTGTGTATTATAAAGACTTAGTGGTGATTTGTGACTGTAAAACTGTATACATGCCTGTGTACCTCCAATATACGGATGAACAGTGCTTCGGATTTTTATTGTGTTCCTCATTACCTGAACTAGGAAGAAGATACATACACCGAAGTGCGCACGCAGGTTAGTCGATTTACCCACAATGGCAATCAGTTCAGTAGTTTATAACTGATACGCAAACGAACATACAGAAAGAAAATAAAAACAAAAAAAGTTGATTATTTCATTTTACCAGACCCTAGACCAATTTTTTGTCATCTTCTTTGTACAGACTTAATTATACTTATTGCTTAATTATAAGTATAGATATTTATTAGTTCAAAATTAATATAACTTTGGACCCCTATCCCGCAGGAATTCTTTATATTTTCCGGATATTTTTTTAAAATATAATTATATATATATAATTATTATAAACAATATTAACCCATTATATAAACTATGACTGGGTCAAGTTGCATCAAAATCCGTAAAGTAGTTTCAGCGCGATACGTGTTCTTTTAAATAACTTTCATCCAATATCGAGCAGGAACTTTTTATTTTTTCTGTATGAAAAGTATCCAATGTCCTGCTTCATAGTTTTTTACAAGTCCCGTGTGGCACCGATCCACCCATGCTAAGCACGTCGAAATACCTTGAACGAAACATAACAGGCTGCTTAAAACCGACCCATTTGGATATGCTCTATCCTTTGGCAAGTATAGCAGCAACTGACGTAAGACGGGATGTCGCGTGAGTAACAGAACAGCTACGTATCTATAAGTCTGTGAGAAAAGCTTAAGCAAGAGACTGACTGGCATCTCTCTACAGTCATAATATACCTCAGGCTAGTCTACATGAGTTCCACAGAGCCTAAAAAATTCACCCAGCCAAAGCCAAAGTCAAACTGTGGCAGAATAATCACCCCACACTATCCGACTACGTACCACAAAAATAAGAACTTCCTCCTGGACATGACCAGTCTTGGTGTGTGTGTGGAAGTGCCTAAATTGGCTGCGTGCTGGTGTGGGGAGGTGTAGACAAAATATGAGTAAATGGGGCATCACTGATCCATCCCAAACGCACTGCGACTGCGGTGCCTCTACTCAAAACATGCAGCATCTGCTCGAATGCCCCAGGTGCCCATACACCAGCACAAAGAAGGACCTAATGGAGGCCACAGATAGCACAATCGAGGTGGCAAATTTCTGGTCCAATACTATCAAATTCAAATATTTTTATATCAGACCAGGGTCCATAAAAGCACACAAATTACTAACATCACATTACAAAATATATAAGTCAAAATTCGAACCATTGACACAATAGAAGAAGAAGACTTCGTAGTATGAAATCAAATCATACCAAGTTTCAATTGAATTCATTCAGTAGTTTTGGCGTGATGCATGGTCAAGAAACAGACAGACCTTAATGAAAAAAAAAATGTTGGCTTCAGTATAGAATATAGAGTGCCCTCCAAAAACTATTATTGATTGCTTCAAAATTAACATACCTTTGAACCCCTAACCCGCAGTAACCCTTCATTTTTTTGGGATAAAAAGTATCCTCAATCTTAACCCGTCATATAAATTATAAATTATGACTGTGCCAAATCAGTTCAATAGTTTCGTCGTGGTACGTGTTCGTTTAAATAATGTTCAACCCCTATCCTGCGGGAACCCATAAATTTTTCGGAATGAAAAGTATCCTATGTCCTAGCCCGTAGTATGAACACAAATCATACCAAATTTAATTTGAATTCATGCGGTAGTATCGGCGTGATGCGCGGCCAAGATACAGACAGACGTACAGACAAAAATAAAAAATAAAAACAGTTTTGGTTTTACCTCTAAGTTCATATTATTGCTTGCCTAATTTTTTATTATGTGGTTGTTGATATTGACACCATTAAAATAGAACATAAGAATCGCAACCTTTTTATTGCAGACTTTACTTTTTTACACAATCTGAATGCAGATTAAAATAACTCTATAAGCACAGCTGTGGTTGCCACAGATAAGCAGAAAAGTTTTTCTTTTACTTTTCTCTTTGGTGGCGCTCGCCATTTCCTATAGATTATTTTATTGTTTAAACATAAAAGAATGGCGGAACATTTCCAGGAGATCCGCCCATCTTCATCCAAATGTTGCATTATAGTGTTCAAGTAGCTGCCCTTGCTGCCCCCTTTAAAATTACCATTCTGTATGAGCATATTTTAATTACACGTTCAATAATTATTGCTGTAGGGTGGACTGAATCCCCTCTCATTGGATCGCACTAGTTAATTAAACAAGCTCCTCTGTATTCATGCCGTTGAACCAACAGTGTTAACTCTACAGCGTTGGATCTATAGAGTTGATTGCATAGCGTTAATTCTGCAACGTTGATTCCGCTGTGGTTAGAATACGCATTATACATTCATCAGCATAACTGATGCGCTATGAAATTGTAATGAGGTTAGCTCAGTCATTACCATTTCAGACACTTGTATTAAATATGTCTGTAAGAGTGATGGTTGCATAGCGGTATACAGATGCTACTTAGAATCCAACGGTCCTGGGCTCCGCACCAATGACTTTTCCGAGTTATGTGCGGTTTTTCATCTCTCCGTGCTTCGGAGGGCACGTTAAGCTATTAGTCTTGGCTGATATGTTGCAACATAATACAATATAGCTATTTTACAAATCTTCAACTTAAATACCTTTTTTTTATTATTACGTTGAATGCCGAGACTGGCAGGTCGCTCGCCTGATGGTAAGCGTCACGCCTGTCCATAACAGTTGCAGTGCCATCCAGAACTTTGGTTTCAAAGTCTTGCGCGTCACTGCACTGCGCTCGTCACCCTGAGACATTGGTTGTTAAGTATTTTTTCCATTTTGAGTCAGTTGTTGGTTAATTGAAAAAAAAAACGAGTCATAGATAATGTTTCATACCTGAAAAAGGTACACATTAATATGTATATATTAATGCGTACCTTTTTCAGGAATGAAACATTCGACATATGAGAAAAGCTCTATTGGTAACGCGATTAAACGGCATTCCAGTACTTGGTGGACCATTCTATTCCTTTCCCAATTTCAATATAATTTAACGATCTGTTGGTCTAGTGGCTAGTTACCTAAACTACGAAATCAAACACTCGCGGGTTGGAATCCGACAAGGTGCAATCATTAGTGTGATGAGCAGAAATGTTTGTTTCCAAGTCGTGGATGTAATATTTGTATCTATGTATGTTTATCCGTTGTCTAGTACCCATAGTACAGGATCCTAGTTTGGGGCTAGGTGTGAATTGTCTCAAATATATTAATTAATTTATTTAAAACCAGTTGTCATTTTGCTTTGCCGCACTGCAAATAAGAAGGCGCTTGTCGAAACTTTTGTTCATTTTGCGAATTATATCAGTCTAACGGCTGAAAATTTTATTTCTCTATACTGATGCATTAACTGTATTTTATTATCATTGTTTTCTCCGTTGTTTCAGGCACAATGTCGAAGTTAAGACGGACAATAGTCGTAGTCAAATGACAATAACTAGATTAAAGGTAAGTTCATTTCGATCAGAAAAGTTATAATAATAATTTATTTATATGATGAAAGCACACTTATATATATATAAAAACAGGTACGCCGTTTTTTTCTCTCTCTAAAAACTGTTGTAATAATTTTGATGAAATGTATATGGAACCATAATGGAGGCCACCTTTACAATTAAAAAGAATCATAATCAAAATTGGGGTAGAAAAAATAATTCGATTGATAATACTTTCAACAAACAACCTTTGTAACAAAGCGGTCAAGTTAGTAAAAATTAAAGTCAACAGCAAGCCTGGAAAAAAACTCGATATACAGACGGGTTTTTAATGCAACTGACGAGCAGGGCCCCGATTCTGTAAGCTATTGAACCGCGATAACGCAAGTCGATCGCTTGAATTTTTTTGAGAAATTTTCTTATTTACCACTTAAAAGTGCTAGAAGTGTTATTATTTTGGAAATATACAAAAAATAAAAAAACTGAAAAATAAAAAAACAAAAAAAAAACAAAAGGCGAAAATTTTTGCAAAATTTTCGCTTCCAGCACTTTTAAGTGGTAAATAAGAAAATGTCTCAAAAAATCTTCCAGCACTGTGTTTTTATTTTGGAAATATACAAAAAATAAAAAAACTGAAAAATAAAAACACAAAAAATCTTCCAGCACTTTTAAGTGGTAAATAAGAAAATTTCTCAAAAAACTTAAAAGTGCTGGAAGCGAAAATTATACTAAAGTTTTCGCTTTTTGTTTTTTTTTTCAGTTTTTTTTTTATATTTCCAAAAAAAAAACACTTCTAGCACTTTTAAGTGGTAAATAAGAAAATTTCTCAAAAAATTTCAAGCGATCGATTTGCATTATCGCGGTTCAATAGCTTACAGAATCAGGGCCCTGGTCACTCTCCAACGTTGATGTGGGACTCTGAACATAACGGTTCATTAAGCTTTCAAATTCCGAACGCCTCCTTTGAAATATCACTGCACTAACCGATTATGAACGCTAAGGCATCCCGCTATTTTCCTGCACATTGAACCATCCTAATACAAGACAGTTATGCTAAACTATCTGGCCTAGATCGACACCCTTTTGAATTTAGTAATCGAAGAGTATCTAGCGTCGGGAGTGGATACTTAAGGCCGTTGGATACAAAGTTTGAGTCTTTACACCAATTTTAAGCAGAATAATAAGATATGTCAGTGGTACAGTCAGTGGTCAGTGGTCAGTGTCAGTGTCAGTGGTGTCAGTTTTTTTTTTGTTTTTATCATCTCATAATTATATTTGGGTATTTATGTATTCATATAATATATATTTATTTATATATGTATGTATATATATTGGAAATTTATATATTATTATATACTATTTCTTACTAAGTAGTATTTTTATATCATAATGCACCCCGTCCCTCACAACTATAACAAATCCTCTCCATCCAAAGGTTGCCTGGAAGAGATCGCTTTTAGCGATAAGGCCGCCCATTGTACACTTCTTCTGCTATTGTTCCTTTATTTTTTGTTGATTTTGTTTGTGGTGTGTGCAATAAAGAATTTATCTATCTATCTATCTACATACAATACATGAAACTTTTCTCTTTTCTTTTTCAAATAGAACTTATATATTTTTTTATAAAAAAAACGGGTGGGGCTGTGTCGGGGCGTCGTTTTGGGTTGTTTTGGGTGTCGTACTCACATCCTGAATTTTGGGGCCTTCATTGAATTCAAAGCCAAAGTAACTGCAAATAAACTTGATATTTTGTCTAAAGTTAGGCGTTACTTCACACCGGGACTGCTTTTGAATCTCTATCAAGTAGAGGTCCAAACTTGTATGGAGTACTGCTTCCACCTCTGGGACGGTTCTGCCGAGTATAAGCTCGAGGCTTTGGATTGAATTGAGAGATGCGCTATGAGGCTCATTGGGGATGACACTCTGGTAAAGAGTAAGCTTCAAAGTCTAGTCCGCACTAGTACGTAATAAAAAATTATAATGTATTGCGGTATTTTTTTCTGTGCGGGGACAGCATGATACTGGTCGCCATTTAGAATCAAATTCTACTACCTACTCGGTTTAAACCGTAGACGCGAGTATGTACCTACCTCTACGGTTTAAACTTATCTTACGTCATTTACGTAGTATATTATATTGTCTTTGGTACATACCTATTACTTCTTAGACTATTTATATACTTCCATTAAAAATAAGTCAACCTACTTGATTACTTTCTTAATAAAGATAATATACTTGTGTTTATGTCAGTGGAACTAAATCATTCCGTTGAAATCGTGTTGAAACCATAGTATGTAGGGAATTTATAAAATTCGCGGAAAAAGTCTTCCCCGCGAAGGCCCGCGTGGTCATTTTTTGAGTTAAAAGTTAGTGTTATTTCAGGAACAAAAGTACCAAATACAATTTCACATCGTCACATCCTACAGTGTAAATCGCATCTCAATTGGTCCAGTAGTTTTATTAAAAACTTAGTACCACACTTATTAAATATATAATATATAATTGCTTGGCTCCTACTCATCGGATTGAAAAACCAAGTACACCAGTTTTAAGTCAAAGCTTAAACCGTCCAACAGTAAAAATCGCATCGCAATCAGTGCAGTAGTTTTAACGCGATGCGCAAATAGACAGACATTAAAAGTATTGTACTAAGTTTTAAAGGCCAGTGTAGTTTTTTTTCAATTGTTCGGCTTCTATTCATCGGATTGAGATACCAAGTACATCAGTTTTTAAGTTTAAACCTACTTTAACGTGACAACCAAAACGACATGATTTAAAAAAGATTCGCATGAATGATGTCAAAAAAGAAAAATGTCCGAAGCCAATGTCTAATAATAAGAATCTATATTTTTTTTCCAATGATAATAATGACCGATGATATAAATGGCTGATGATAAAAACGACAATTAATAAAAATGTCAAATGATAAAAATGACCATTAGTAAAATGACCAATGATAAAAATGACCAAAGGAAATAATGGCCAATTGATATTTAAATATAAATTAAAAAGACGACTCTATTATAATTAAGCAGATGTAACGATGTAAGATAAAACTTATAGCCGATTTACGCTTCTTTAAGTACAATAACGAGTAGTAAGTTAAGTGAATTGCGTCTTAATCACAGAGTACCTACATTTAAATAGCCTCTATAAACAAGTAGCAAGTATCTAAAAACGTAGGTATGCAATCACAAAAGCAGTTTGTATTAATATTATGTTGAAACTCTATATTTTTCCGGTTGAGCATTTCTATTCCTGAACATTTTTCTAGGTGGCATTTTCTATATTTGGTCATTTTTATAGTTAGATGTTTCTATACTTGGTCATTTTTATAGTTAGATGTTTCTATACTCGGTCATTTTTATAGTTAGATGTTTCTATACTTGGTCATTTTTATAGTTAGATGTTTCTATACTTGGTCATTTTTATAGTTAGATGTTTCTATACTTGGTCATTTTTATAGTTAGATGTTTCTATACTCGGTCATTTTTATAGTTAGATGTTTCTATACTTGGTCATTTTTATAGTTAGATGTTTCTATACTTGGTCATTTTTATAGTTAGATGTTTCTATACTTGGTCATTTTTCTAGATGGATGTTTCTACACTTGGACGTTTTTCCGATTGGGCGTTTTTATATTTGGACATTATTAAGGTCTTGGGCATTTTTCTTTTTTGACATTAGTCGTGCGACTTTACTTTTTATCTTTACAACAACACCCATGTCCATACTCTACCCTATCCAAATGACGAGCTATACCGAATTAAAGATCACAAGAACATCCATTTTGTTCTGTGCGTGCTGCCTCCTCCCACTCTGTCTTTTGTCAAAATATAAATATTGCATCATTGAGCTGACTACATAAACTAATACTGCGGGTGGGGCTTTTTTATTTTTTTGCCATTTGCTTAAGGCCAGGCTCCAAGGTTACATTTTGCCACTCCCCACTCCCCTGCCACATTCCCTACACTCTGCCACCCGCTACCCACAATAAGCACTGTAGTTCCTGCGTAACAAGGTTGAATATCGCGAGCGCTGTTTGAACACACAATTTAGTTCGGAACTAAATGACGTACGTCTCAAAAGTTATTTATTTTATTGGCAGGCTAATAATTTAGTTAGGTAAATTTTGTCTTAGCATTAAACAATAAACTATATTTAGAGATAAAACTTAAGCCGTTGAGTAGAAAAATGTAAATATTACCGAAAATAACGAAATTTTTGATAAGAAAATGTATCGAATGAAATTCTGTTAATCATGTTTTTGTCTTAGAGAGATAAAGATCTCAAAAACATATATGTTAAGTTTCACATTTATCAGATTTGTGGTTGACCCAACATATTTACGGAAAAAACCCTTAAACAGCAGAGCCTGGTCTTAATCGATCTCTTTGGTTGGCATGTCAAAATTTTATCTACTTATATCTGAAAATAGTACGTCATAACGTTTCAACCGTTTCCGTTACAGTTCGACATTACAGCTTCAACTGTTTCCGTTATATGTCCACATTTAGTCATGTATACAATTTTAAAGACTTTTCACGTAAAAAATAGACAGTAATGATTTTGACCTTTTATTTCGTTATAGATTTACTACGAAAAAAGCGCATAATAAAGTTTGTTTTGTGTTGAACTCTCTTTTTTTAAACGGGCTAGTTAGTGCCTGTGTTAAGTAAATACTACAAAATACAAACTACTATATTAAACATTATTATTATATTTTACCAAAAAAAAATGAACAAAATAAAAATATGTAGCTTACTTCCGCCAAAACTGTAAGTCAGACAAATGATAAATGGTAAAATTAACACAAGTAAACCCCCACGCTAAACAAAACCCTACCCCAGATTGAACTAATGAAAAATATAAATGAAAGAAAAGCTAAGGCCTGGAGGCCAGAAAAAAACACTTATATACAAATAATATATATATATATATATATATATATAAATATATATACACAATAAAAAACCCCCAAGCTAAACAAACCCTACCCAAATACAAGTATCGAAACACTTATATATTCATATACATATAATACAAAAACACAATAAAAAACATATACCTCGATCCAAATACCAAACGTCTGACATCAATACGACACGTGTTTCGCCTCTGCACGAGGCATCTTCGGGTGATGTTGACTCGTCGAATGCTGGACTGAGGTCCACACATAGTTCAATCTGGGGTAGGGTTTTGTTTAGCGTGGGGTTTTACTTATGTTAATTTTACCATTTATCATTTGTCTGACTTACAGTTTTGGCGGAAGTAAGCTACATATTTTTATTTTGTTCATTTTAAATATGGATTTCCGCAAAGTAACGCCTGAATCTATCAATTATATATTTTACCAGTTACTTCGGTGAAGCGATGGTGGCCTAACGGTTCTATAGTGCAATGTAGAATCCAACGATACCGGGTTCAAAACCTAGGCTCCGCACCAATGACTTTTCTGAGTTATGTGCGGTTTTCCATCGCTCCGTGCTTCGGAGGGCACGTTAAGCTGTCGGTCCCGGCAGTTATTGATAATAGCAGTCGTTAAGCCAAGTCAGAGGCCCTCGGGCGGCTTGACAAACTCTGACACCAGAAGCCAGCACTACCTCATACGACAAATAAACAAGTTACTTCGGTCAATGCTTTTGATTTGAAACGTCTTTAAAGTCACACGTATACTTCCACCAGGTACCAGGACTAAAAAGTGAATTGTAACGAAAAGGTCTAAGTCGTCTCGCTTTTATGTTTTTCTGATCTTTAATTCAGTATAACTCGCGATATGTACGTGGCGAAAACGTTTCACGACAAACAAACGGCCGTGCGCTCCGACACAGACCCACCCGTTTTTTTTTTAAATTGAATTATTATTGTTTTGTACCTAAATTTAAGATTTCGCTTCTGGGTTCTTCCACTTTCAGTTAAAACACGTGAAATTGCCAGGGTAGGCGGGAGGTGCTTAGCTTAGATTTCGTAGCTGCGCATCGGCATACACAACTAACTTAGCTTCGCGTATTTTAATTATCTCACATAACTTACTTTGCCGAACGAATACTAAGCTATCTTAGTTTAGCTTAGCGCGCACAGCTGACGCAGTTTTTCTTACTTGTGTGCAGACTGCAAACTATCGCGTGCAGTTTGCAACCCCAGCTCACCTATTTAGGGAAGTAATTTCGAAAAATCCCTCTTTAGAGCTCCCCTAGGTTATTCAAGAAATATTTCCAACAAATTTTAAATCTTTATTTCCACCGATTTAGGATGTGCGTGGTTTGTCAGTCAGTCAGTCGGCCAGTCAGTCAGTATTAGGTATGTCACGGTACTGTTAGGTATAGATATTGCGAGATGAAGCTAGACTCTCAGTTGGTTAGCCGCAGTGCGCCAATCGGATAATTACAGGTCATCATCGTTGGTTCATGACCACCACACATATATATATATATATTGAAAAAATATTTTCAATTGTTGCAGCGCCACTGAGGTTGCTAAAGTTTTTTGAGGGGAATTGTCTTCAACTGACCAAGGTTGCAAACTTGAAAATGTTTGCCAAAATGCTTTAAACTCTATTTCTATGTAGTTAGAGTCGAAAGTCATCGTAGCATAACGTAGCTAAATAAATTCTTAATATAAAGCTATAGTTGGGTAAAAAATAGCATAGGAATTCTTGCGTTAAAGACGAATCGATTGACACCTTGCTTGTCAAAATCAGACCAAGTTTTTAGTTTGAAAACCCTTCCTTTGATTCGCTTTACATATGTATAAAAATTACGCCTATGACACCACATATACACATACCCGGAGACGAATTGATAGATACCTCGTTTGTCAAAATTGGATTAATAGGGGCGACGGTATGGTGGGACATCCCCATGCAACTCAATACCCTTCCCTTGCTTCGACGTACGGGGTAAAAAATGCAACTCGATTGTTTATTTTTAGCTACAGTCTCATCGAGTTGGTGGCGGTCGCGGTGACGTTATTGGTTATCTTCTATCTATATCTATGTCACAGACAATTTGTAGAACTTGTCATTTAACAATCGGCGATTCTCAGGTAAATTGTAATACTCGTCCTTTTAAAAAAGAAATGATATTTATAAAAAAACGTCTGAATGCGAAATGCCGAAAGCAAATTTCAAAAAGGCTCACTATCGCAGGCGATTTGTAAAACTCGACAGTTTACAAACGGCGTCTTCAAATAACAGTAGGTTGAGAGACTTTGGGTTCAAATGGCCTTTTTAACCAAAAATCATCATGTTCAACCTAACTAACCTAACTAGTTTTATTAGGCCCAATGCGGTTTTTAGGCGCAATACTATCAACCATATTATTGTGCAAACAGACGTTTTTTTCAATAAACAGACGACGCCGTTTCTAAAACATCGAGTTCTACAAATTGCCTGAGAACAGATATCGCCGTTTGTAAAATTACGGGTTCTACAAATTGCCTGCGACATCTATATCTATGTAAACTTAAAGCAGTAAGTAACAAAAAGTCTATACAACGAAGATGGTCTGCTACTGAACAAAACTATAAAAAAATGGTGTTCGTTTGTTCGCCCATCACGTAATAAATACTATAACCGATTGCGATGCGGTTTTCATTGTATAAAAACTGTTTGACAGCTGAACTAAATTGGCCTTATAGGTACTTTTGGTCCTGGAATGACATTTAAGATATTTTTATCCCAGAATAATGACCATGCGGGCAAAGCCGCGGGCACAGCCTGTTCATATATACAACATCAATCCACATGACGGTCACAACATTTATGCATTGAGTTTGGTAGCGCTAGCATATTAAACGAGAAACACGCAAATATACATTCTTGTTAATATTTTAGGTTACAAAAACCTATACCTAAAGAAAGAAAGAAAAAAAAACACAGCTCTACTTTCCTGCAGGACTACTTCCCGACACGCACAAACATTTAAAAACACAGCTCTACTTTCCTGCAGGACTACTTCCCGACACGCACAAACATTTCAAAACACAGCTCTACTTTCCTGTAGGACTACTTCCCGACACGCACAAACATTTAAAAACACAGCTCTACTTTCCTGCAGGACTACTTCCCGACACGCACAAACATTTAAAAACACAGCTCTACTTTCCTGCAGGACTACTTCCCGACACGCACAAACATTTAAAAACACAGCTCTACTTTCCTGCAGGACTACTTCCCGACACGCACAAACATTTAAAACACAGCTCTACTTTCCTGCAGGACTACTTCCCGACACGCACAAACATTTAAAACACAGCTCTACTTTCCTGCAGGACTACTTCCCGACACGCACAAACATTTAAAAAAGGCTATGTGCTTTTGCCAATGAGTGCACTTTCCTGTTATGTCTACTTTATTACAATTACCACTATTCAAATGAAATTGATGGAACTATTCAAAATTTAATAACATTTCATCCAAATTGCGTACAACGTTACGTTGTATATAATTTGGTAGCTCTAGAATAGATCGCTGGTTATTGATAAAGCCTCGCCCTTTCGCCAATGAGTATACTTTCCTGTTATATCTACTTTAACACAATTACCACTTTTCAAATGAAATTGATGGAGCTATTCCAAAGTTAATAACATGTCTTCCAAATGGCGGAAAATGATTATTACAACATTGCGTTATATATAATTTGGTAGCTAAAGAAGAGGTCACTAGTTATTGATTAAGCCGCGCCATAATCAATAAAAAAATGAAAATACATTTAGATAAATTAAACCATTATCAGTTTGAATAACGATCACATTTCATTCCGTATCTATATATTTTTCTTATGTTCTGAAAACTTATTTATGGCCGGTTCCTATATCTTAAAACAAACCGTTTTCGCTTACTGTCCGTAGGCTCTTGACATTATCGCCATACAAAAAACGTCAAAAAGTAACGAGGCGTTGGAAAAACGACTCGTTATATTTTTATAGGAATGGGGGGTAAGTGTGCTACAGCTGTGCCCGCGGCGGCTTTGCCCGCGTCCGTTATGTGAGTCCGTTTTAAAAAAAAAATAACCTATGTTATTCCGGTACTAAAAGTAACTATAAAGTACTATATACTACATTTCATCAAAATATGTTCAGCCGTCAAAAATATTTTTAACAATTGATCGGTTTGTACTCATTAGGTTGAGATACGAAGTGCACCAGATTTTAAGTCAAAACCTAATAGTGAAAACTGCTTTTCAATCGATCTAGTATAAATTCCTTGATGCACAAGCAAACATCCAGACAGGGTTTTTAAAATCGATGAATTCTTGTTCAGCAGCTTATTAATAGTAACCTAGACTATTTAAAAAAATATACAGACACACAGACTTTGTACAGACTTATTGTTACTTACTGTATAGATATACAAACAAACCAACCCCCATCCCCTTACACTCATCTCCCGCATATTGTAGTCAATGGTGAAACTTTTTGAATCACAGAGTTTACAGCCTTTAGTAAATTAATTTTGTAAAGTCCATCATAAGTGCTGTTTTGCAATTATGTTTTTTTTTGTGTACAAAATAATAAATGGATATTTATTATTTTTTGATTACTGCACGCTCAACACTTTATTTGCGCTTGACTAACACCGGAGTTCAAGCAACGGGGTATGCTGAAAACCAGCCCTGCGTAGACTCTTAGTCTGCGCAGTACAGTGCTGAGCATAACCCAATTGTCAAACAGGCTCATAATTGTAAAAAAATCATCAGATATGCAAGCTAACATGACGCGCGGCTCGGTAAATTTAATGTTACTAATTGTCGCGAGTCATGTTATTGTGGAATATCATATATTTTTTTATTGTTATGATTGTTTTTGTTTTTTTGTTTGCTATAAATACATTTTATTATTATTAATATTATTATAAGTATAGGTAGAAGATACATATACAATAAAATACAAATACTTTATATAAATACTTTATTGCAAACAAAAAAATAATACAGTCAAGGATACAAATTACGAATTAACTAGCTGTGCTCGCGGCTTTACCCGCGTTGTCATTTTATTTAAAATTAACCCATACGTGTTATTCCAGGTCCGAAAGTAGCTATAAAGTACAAAAACACATAATTTCTTCAAAATTCGTTCAGCCGTCAAATCGTTTTTTATAGATTGTTTGGCTAATCATTGAATTAAGATTCCAAGTATTCCAGTTTTTAAGTCAAATCCTTAAAAAACCTAGTGAAAACTGCATCGCAATCGGTCCAGTAGTTTTTACGGGATGCGCGAACAAACATACAGACACGATATAAAAAAATATGTTTAGTAGCCTATGTACCCGTGACTATTTTTTTTTCTTCCTCCATGTCATTCTCCGATCTCTTTTTTATTTCCTTTTTTTCTGTTTTTTTCCTCTTTAGATATAGATAAAGTGTTACATACATGTATACATCAGTGTGGAATGTTTTTAGGATTACGTGTGTATTTGTACAGTGCCGGGAGCGCTCATGAGACAGTCGTGCCATCGCCTGCTGGAACACCAACAGACCGGAGGGGAGGAGCCCCCCCTTTACTCGCCGATCGATCAAATTTCAGGTAACACTTATTTTCTCATCGGACAGTCAAACGAACTTTTTGTTCTTAAACAGTTCGACGAAAATCTAAGTCCTACATTTGGCATTAGAGCAATTATTTTTGAAATACTAAATGCAACATTGACTGGTGTTAATACTCTAAATTCTTTCTTTGATAAATATTTTTTAAATTGTCTCTAAATATTCTTATAGATAACTAGCTGCGCCCCGCGGTTACACCCGCGTGGATTATATTGATGGATGAGGATGATGATGAAAAGTACGTGTAGTGTTAATCCAGGATATACGCTACCCTGGTACTAAATTTCATCTAAATCTGTTCAGCCGTTTGAGCGTGAAGAAGTCACAAACATACACATACACTTATAATGATAAAAGATAGATGGCGTTAATCGATTTTTGTGCATTTTATACGTTTTGTATGAACTGTTTGTTCTTATGTATGGAATTCTGCATCGCGCATATCGCGTTATCCACTCTGTAAGAGAGTATTCAATTTCAAAACTCTAAACTCTGAGCTCTGATTTATAATATTAAAAATGATATGAACGACGTCAACTTACATCTCATTTCAAAAATGCAATACGCATTCGGACATAGAATATAAAATATTTCTGAGCCACGATAGAAATAATTTAATCATAAAACACGGCCGTGACAGACAGATAAACAGATAGAGAGATAGCATCATCGCGCTGTGCAAGAGCGACGGCAATACACATTTATGCGCGAGTGATAGAGAGAAGTATTGAGGGGTCATCGTACGGATTTATCTAAAGAATAATCGTTTATTCAACACTTATCAAAAAAAGTAACAAATTAAGACATAAATTAAACATATAAATCTAAGTGTTGTTATTATCTCTATATCGCGCCCGTGCTTTAGCATTTGCAATAGGTTAAAAAAACTCGCTTTGTCAATTTAATCCAGCTGTGGTGCAATTCTCTCTTTCGCACAGTATTTACGGCAACGAGATGGCAATATTTGAAAAATACTTCCTCCTCCTTTCCTGTTACCCTAAAGCCGGACCCTCGGCCGACGTGAAAGCTCGGGCGCGCCTGTCGGGCCCTAATGAGGCTCGCATTTCCATAATAAAAAGCATCATTAGGACGAAACACCATTGAGGCGCACGAAATCATACAAAAATATGAGTATTTTATTTATGTTTTTAAAAATATAAGGGTGTTGATATAGAAAGCGCCCCGGGAGCGCATTAAATGTATGGCGCCTTGACAGAGATGAATAAATTTAATAGATACTATGGGCGAGAGTCCGGGCGCACGCCCTGGCCGCTTGCTATATTATCACAAGCCCTAAGATGTCAGAGGCGTTAATGCAAAGAAATCTTGCACGAGGCCATGCGCTATGGGATTGTTGCTCTTATTCCGTTTCAAGCTACATTTTCCAGTTAAAATAATAAAAGCTTTTTTCTGCAATGAAACTGTTAACAGCTTTATTCAGAGGATAGTAAACTACACGGAATAATAGAAAAACTCCTTTGTGGCTAATCCTAAAAGGATAATCCGCTTGTCCGAACAGTTGTAAGAGAATCGGGAAAAGAAACTATATTATTTTAGGAATATTTTTGTGACAAATGTTTACACGTGTTGGTTTTTTTTTCCTGGGAGCGGCAGGGCAATTGTGTTATTTGAGTCGTTATAGCTGTGACACCATTGATTTTAGGTACAATACAATATTTTTTAAATGAAATATTTGCTGAAGCTAATAAATGATTTCAGTTAACAAGACATACGTTCAAAAACTAAAATCCGGTCGGGTAAAAAATAGTCTATGACACTCTTGTGATGAAGATGTATCGATTGATATTTCGCTTGTCAAAATCGGACCAAGTGTTTTGTTTGAACACATAACCTTTGTTTCGCCATAGTCGGGTAAAATATAGGCCATAGCACTCTATACCTGAAGACGAATCGATTGATACCTCGCTTGTCAAAATCGGGCCAATAGGGGCGACGCTGTAGTGGAACATCCATATAGTGGAACCCACATACATAATTATATACATACGTTCTGTATAGACTGTTAAACTCATTACCCTTCCCTTGCATCGCCGTAGTCGGGTAAAAAGGAATGAATCTATCAATGTATTTGTGAAAATATTTTTGTTTTATCACTATAAGTCTCACATGCATTAGCATGTCTCACATAACATCTTGAGAACATCGGGAGAGGATATCGTTTCTACAGAATTTCAACTTGCGCGAAACTTAATTAGACTAGAGTTCAGTAAAATTAATTTTAAAATATTCTACGACGACGCTTCTCCAAAAAAGAAATAGTTCTATCAATGTATTAAATTTATGAAGTGCACTAAGGCATATAATATATACTTGTCGAACGAGTCTCCGATAGACCAGGTAGAAGAAAACAAAAACACAGAAGATATTCCAAACCTAAGTTATTTTTAACAAATCAAAAACCTTCAAGCTTTGTCAGTATACATCATCTATCTCTTATTTTTTAAACTTTTTGCATGACTCTTAATTGTTGGTATTTTTTAATTAAGCCAGTGACAATTAAGGCGTTGAATCGCATAGCAAAGTCTATTGTTACACGATTTCAATGCAAATATCATTTTCATGAAACCGAGCTTTAATTAACAAACAAAAAGGTAATTGTACTTTTTTGATTACAAAACAAGATAATAATGGGATGTGTGTTATAAATAGACCAACATTTTTGCGCTCGCTTCGCTCGCGTTTATTTCCTTTGTTGCATTTTTTTTTGTATTAATTAGAAATATGCTGCATTTTCCACACTAATTACTTTCTTTTATATGTAAATTAAGTGAAACGAATTTGCTCAGATCGCGAGAGTAAAAATATATTATTTCAAATTGTAGAAGCAGCAATAATAATTCTATGGGTGTTAAGCGTACGCCTAGTTTTGTAGTATTTCATAAATGTCACTCATTAGCTGTGCCCCACGGCTTTGCCCGCGTATGATAAAAGTAATCCTATATGTTACTTGAATATGTTTTGATATGTTAGTGAGCACAACCAATCTACCTAAATTTTACCGATTTCGCGTGTGAACTTTTAATTTTCCGGGATAAATGTATCCTAGGTTGATCTCTGCGTTGTACAGTACCTAAAGTTCCTACCTACCTACATTTAAAACTTCATCATAGCTGTTTTGGACTGAAAGCGAGTAATCGACATTTTCCCGTGGCATTTTTTTTCTTTTCCCGGGATAAAAAGTACCCTACGTTGGTCTCTGTTGTACACAGTACTACATGTTTTTAATCAATATCTGTCCAGACATTTTGCCGTGAAAACGCCACAAACAAACAGATGTTTCACTTTTATATATTAGTGGAGATGGGCATATATTATGAATTTTATTTCATATATTTCTTGTGGTTTATCAAATTTAAATAAACATTTGGCCATAAACGAAACTTCGAACATGATATGTTAGATATACCTATGCAAGAGAAGTGTCTTGTTGATGATCAATGATTGTGTTATTAAAAATAATATTTGCTTTGATTGGACCATTTAGGCCGACGACTGATCTACTTACCAGACCTCCTTTAATAAGTTTCTAATAAGTTCCTCACGCAAGGAACTTAACTTAGGTTCTACGTTTGTGATCCTCGCGCATTATTTTATGAAGTGTTACCAATTACACATTGGAATAAATAATAGTACTACGCTTACTCTGAGTAAGACCAGCCGAGAGCATCAAATTACTGACTGTTTTTAAAAGTATGCCGATTTCAATAAAATTGTCATACGTTTCCAAGCTAAATGCGATGCAATCCGATGTTGTTTAAATTCCAGCTTTAGTAGTTCAATGGCATGCTTGGTAGCTAAAATAAATATATATTCTACTTACTTCACTTGATCCCTGGGAAGTGTTCTCTGCTAGTTCGATTACGGCGTGCCTGTCGGGAGATCAAAAACGTACATTTTATTTTAAACATTTATAAACAACTTCAATAAAGAGCGATATTTTTAAACATTCATCACATTTATTACAAAGCGGGATAATATATGTACATATAAAATAATTGAATCATTGAAACAAATAAATTAATCTAGCTTTCACCCACGACTTCTACCGCGTGGACAACAGTTTATCGCGAAAAAAAACATCCAATGTTCTTCTAAGATATTAAAAACCTACGTAAAAGTAAAGCACCAACGCTCTTGGTGCTTTTTGTCAGAATTGTTATTATTTTGTTTCCATGGCAACCGTATCTTACAGCGAGTAATCGTCATTTTCCAGTTTTCCCGTGGAAACTTACAATTTTTTGGTTTAAAAAGTATCCTATGTTGGTCTCTATATTGTACAGTACCTATTCACAAAGTTTCATTAAAACCGGATCAGCCGTTTGGCGTAAAAGCTCCCCAAACAAACAACGTTTCACTATAACGTTTCTATGTTTACTTCAATATATTGGTGTGGATTGAAATTGAAAAAAAAACTTACTAATAACATAATTAATTTTAAAAAACCGTTATTTTAGAACGCATTGTCATCGAATTGTGAGCTACGCTGAAAGTTTCAGTGAGTTGCAAGAACGAAAGACAGACAAGAAAGTGACTTACAACATGGTAAAAAAAGCATGCTATTGCTTACCTAAAACAAAGTAATACTAAAACTAGTCTAACAATCCGCTATCAGTGGGCAATGTTCCCAAAATGCTGGCAGCATTGCCACGTTGTATGGCAAAGTAAGGGCCAGCATTTTGGTCACGTGTTGCTTCGACCAGACGCCCCGATAGATCTTTGTATATCTGTTGAGCTCCTGGTCCCACGGCCCTAATGTCTCTACCCCAATAGGCTCAAATATATATCCACTGTCGAGGGTACTATATTTGCGCCTTTTGAGGCTCTCAGCTGATTCAGCCGCCGCTCCAGCCTTATATTGAGTTCTTGAAGATGAGACGGCACACGGGTGTCTACACAAGTAGCGTCCCACACCAAAGGCCGTCCCATCTTCCATGGAAAAAGAGTCATTCCGTCAGGTCTTTTACCATCGTCGCGTATGTGGCCATTAGGTTGTAAAATAATTGCACAGTTGGCGGTGGTAAACGCCCAACGGATGATATCATTAAGGCTGGAGTGGCGAGGAATTCTTCCTGCGCTTCTGCAACAGGATAAGCCGTGGTGACCAAACCGGTAAATAGCAGAGCAATACTGGGAGCGGTGAGGAGCACAACACGATGCTCCCAAGCAGAGTGACGCTGCAATGCGAAAAGCTGACGAATCCATCAAAGGTCCAGTGTTTGGCGATGGGAGAACCTGCAGCCACAAACCCGATTCCCACTCACCCACGGCAAGGAGACGGGCTCGATCTGCGGAGCTTATGTACGTGTTAATTAGATGTTTCCGTACTAGCTCGCAGAGCGGCCCGTCCCAAAGCTTCTTCGATAAGAGAATTTTGGGGAACTCATAGTTTGGGCAGGCTAACAACCATGCGTTCTTGGCCTCGTCCAAAAAGCTGATATCAATATTGTCCAAAAAGGCCGCAAGAATTTTTGTAGTTAAATTTAGAGTACTATGGACCGAGGACAAGAATGCGGGGAGAGCCACACCAGAAATTAATCTAATGCCCAGGCCCCCCAATCGCACTGGAAGTGAACCCTGTAACTACTCTCGATCTTCAAAATTTAAGGTTAAAATCATAGCCAAAGTGTTTCATACGGTGTTGTCTAAACTCCTAAGGAGCTCTGTGTGCTTCCAGAGTTGACAACATCGTATAGTATATGTAAATTTGGACATTAATTTTGGATAAACGGTCAGAGCATTCTATAAAAGTTTGAATTTTTTCTTCCTAAAATTGGGGGAACGTTTCGTCGAGAATTGGGGAATGCTTTAATTATTATTGAAATGGCAGCGGATGTTCGAGTGTTATTAATTTTTAATGTTATCGGGACAGCGCCCGAGGCATTTTAGATAATTCGCCCCCTACCGAGTCAGAGCTAGTTCTCAAGTACCAACTGCCCAGGGCCTGAAGAGTTTTGGGTTGCTGCACAGAGAACTGCATTATGAATTTTTAATAGCAATGAAATTACATTACAATTGATCTCACTAATTTAAATAGAAACGTTATTTACATGAACCTAACCTAACCTCGATATTTCGATTGAGTTACATTGATAATCATGGTTTAGTTCTCTTGAGCCCGATTGCATTTTTGCTTCATACTAGTACCAATTTAATTGAACTATGAGTTTAAAGTTCTCATTTATTTTTGTGCAATCACGTTTGACCCGAACTGGTAAGTTCTGTTTTTTTTGAGAATCAGGAAATACGATAATTTCTTCATATATTTATTTGTCTCATTACTGGCATTGAGCCTTATAAGTTACCGATCTTCAACTACGGAGACTGGCAAAAGGTGCTTAGGAAGAATCGATAAGGCTTCATACTTGAGACTGAACTTAGTACTATATTATTATAGTACACAGTTCAGTCGGCGATTTTGTACAAAAGACAAAGTTGTTGAAAGTTCGTGCCGCAAAGGAATTGGAACCTTTGTCACAATATGTACATACAATTTCGGGTCACGTGGCGTCGCAAGCATTATCGATTCCTTTTTATTATATTTAGTACAGTCAGCAATACTGAAATCTAAGCGGTATCTTTTACGTTACCTATTGTAATATTTGTGTCTTGATTCAGATGTAATGATTTTAAAGTTGGTATGCCGTGTCGTATCATAAGGTGGTGTGTGACCTACATTTGAGTTTTGTTGGGTGTACTGGTAAGCGCTCACTCATGCATTGCTGCAATAGTGCAGCAGCGTGGGATCGGTGCCAAAACCCGACACAAACATGAGATTCGTGACGAAAACACTCTTACTAACATATTATCATCATCTGTAGAACTTGAATTAGTCACATTATAGGGACTCTACATTTTACACATGGTATTACAATTATGTAACGAATTGTAAGGCAAACCTTAAAACTAAATTATTTAAGTACCTACGTAATTAACGAATACAGTCATCAAAAAATACTTTACTAAATTAAACATAAATAATTATTCTCATTTGTTTTTTCATCATCAATATTATTCATACAATTCGATTATATTTTTAGTAGCTATCTCCGACTTTGGCATTTTAATTTATATTAATTTTATTTTTAAATTTACTTATATCACCGACAGCTTTTTGAGTGCCGGCATCGATATCGATAATTTTACATGAGTGCCTTGTTGCGACGCATGATACCTATCGTTATATCAAAATTGATTAGGGACCGCTGTCGTGGCCATTGAAGCTAATTGGCAAGCCGGTGTTAGATATATCGGGTCGACACTGAATAGGCGCATTGCGGTAGGGACAGCCACGAAAAAAGCATTCGTCGTATGAGGAGGTATTGGCCGTAACCGCCAAAGTGGTGGTTAGGGCCAAATTTTTGCGGCGCTTGACGGGATCGACCGGGCGGCGAGGGGCGCCCGCCCCGCTCGAGAACTCGCGCCGTTAGTGGCTAGGCCGCGGCGTCGGCAGTCAGTCGCTTGTCGCTTGCCCCGCGCGGGTAAGCCTACGTCTACAGCGCCGCGGCGACAGCGTCTTGCGCTAATTGGTACGGCCGCACCCCGAGCCGTCCCCCCAACGGCACGCTTTGAAAAATATAAACAAGGAGTTTTCACACAGTGGTACCTGATCATGTGGCCCGGGAGGGCGGAGGCAAGCTGACACGATATGCGACGACGGAGGAGGACGAAGCGACTCTCAGGGAGCTTCTACTTAGGTACGTGTGACACCTTAGCGACACAGTCGAGACTAGCTTTCCGCCTTTACTTCTGGCTTCATTATGCATTGATTCATGTCGAATTTTGTGTGTCGATGTGTCTACCTATTCTACATTTTTTCACCTTGGCTTGGCATCCCAAATATCTTGTATTGCAGATATGTTGATGCGTTGAGAGTTGCGCGGCGGCTGAATCATCATTCACTCATAAGATCGGACGTAGCACCGCGATTAGCTCGATGGCCACGACTGCTCGTTGCCGTCTAGTGCCCGGGAGCCCGCGCGTTCGTACGCCGCACCCCACTTCGCGCTCACTATCCGCTCTCCCACCTGGAGTTAGGCCGAGGAGATGCTTGCATGTGTGTGACTGTCTTGTGTTCCAACTGTAGTGTGTCTAACGTATACTCGTATAGTGTTGTCATAGACTGTGTGGAACTAGAAACTGTTTAGCGTTCACTTTTTAACTCTCGAGTTAAGAGTCAGTCTCAAGTAGGTTTATCGTTAGCGCTTCACAGATTATTTGTCATAAATGTTGTACACGTTTTATATTAAAATTTGCTTCGCTAATTCTGTGGAAAATTTGAATATATTTCTTTTGACGTCATAATATAATATATACAAAATAATATATATTTTCGTTCAAATAGTGATTTATTTTTACTGACACTGATTATTTAAAAAACTGTTTTATTCATTCGTTATGTTTTATTATGTATATTTATATAAGTATTGAATACCATTCGCTATTTTGTTTTTATTTTTAACTAAAAATGCACTTAAACAGTCTTATAAACTAAATTTTGATTTAAGTCGCGTAACTAGAAATAAAAGAAAAGTAAAATACTATAACGACGATAAAAGGTGGAAAAGTTATGTGTCAACAGGCTACGAATTCGCATATGACGAAAACTTAACATGATAAAATAAAATATAACTAAAATGCTACTAAATAAAATACATTTTACTATAGTAAATGTAACAAGCAATTTAATTACACAGCGGATATTTAATTTTAAGGTTAGGCTCAAATTTAGATCCACGCCGAAAGTGAGCTTGCTTTACGAGTATTACCATTTTCACGTATGCACCGAAGCGACAAGTATAAACTATTATAACCCACGAACCGCCTCCCCCCATTATAGCTAAGAACCATCTCGATCACATCAGCTTTCCAACAGGTCAAATCGGTGCATTTGTTTGGGAGCTACGATGCCACAGACAGACACACGCATTGAATGATACATACACACCCTAAACTTGTAACACCCCTCTCTTTTAGAGTTCGGGGGTTAAACATATATCTAATTATGGCTCACTTGGCAGATGATGTTTGGTGTAAACAATGCCTAAAGTTGCATTCACGTAGGATACTTACTAACTTACCGAGATAATTTTTCTTACTCATTTATACATATATTTAAACCAAAACTATAAGCAACGAGCATACGAAAGTATCCTACGTGAGAGTGCTTTAAAGTGAGCAATAGCATAGATTTACTTTCAATTACAAGTTTTTATTAGACCCGTAAAAATGATGCTTATAAAATCCTACATGATAATAAAGAATAAGTCACGTAACGATGTTTGTAACAAATATCAATCCATAAACAAAAATGACTTAAACGGGGCTAGTCTTCAAAGGTCATTACGCGAAGCCTGACTCGCCCTTAACTCGTTAACGTTTATTAAACGCTTAAAACACGATGAAATAAAACTTAAATCTGTAGTAAGTATACGTTTTTAAATCGCCATAACATGGGACCCCAAAGAAAATATTTTGGATTTTAAAATATAAATGAGCAATGGTTGCTTCCTCACGTATTTTTAATCCAAAACCGGTTTGAGTCCAATAATTTTCACAAGTGCGTTCCATATAATTATTCCATTATAATTATAAAATTCATAATAATTCCATACGAGTATAAAATAATAATATACATAATATTTTTATTTTATTTATCTAAGCTATTTAAAAATATATAAGCTTAATTTTATACACTTAGCAGGAGCATTCCCGTGCTTTCGCTATTACTTTATGTAGTTTATTGTGAAAATTACTGCCTGTTGATCTAACTGTTGATGCTTAACGTTTCTGCCCTGTCCCTAAACAAGAATAAGTATATATACTTACACAAATGGGCGTCATAAAACTGAAAACTTAAGTATTGCGACCTACTTTGCTCGAGTCCTCGCAACGCATCCAACCTCCATACCTCTGGTTTCCATAATGAGCTTTAATATTCTCAAAGCGTAGCGAAACGTAAAAGACCAGTGACAGTATCTCCTTTATTCTTTTTCCTTCGCTCATTTGCAAGCACGAAAGTAGTGAATGACAAAGTGAGCGTTCTACAAAGAAGTGGAAATGCGAGAGACCGTTGTGCGATCTTTTACTCTTATTCGATTGAATGTTGCGGTTTGAATAGGAATTAATTTTCATTCAAGCGCCGATGAATAGGAGCGCCGAGCTCAAGATCGTCTTCATTTGAGCTTGCAATGCATATTCCATTTGCTCAATCTCGCGCGCGAGTTAAATGCAAAGAGCGGAGTGCGATCCGAGAACCGTAGCTATTCATCGAGTTGATCAATAAGGAGCTCGTGCATAAGCTGAATTAGGTATTAATGTATCTTTTGTTAATCAGCCTTCAGAGACAGGTGAGCGTGATGAGCATGAACCTCTCGGCGAAGCTGGACGAGCTGCAGCGAGGCGATCGACAGCTGGAGACGACGGTCGCACTCTGCGAGATCCGGACTCAGCTCCAAGAGTTAACCAAAAGCGTTGAGTCATGCCAGAGCGAAGTCTCAGAGGTCAGTGCCAAAACATAAACCGTAAACATAGCTCGTAGATGTCTGTTAAGACTTTCCTTTTCCCACTTTTTCTGAATTTAATCATTTCGGGTCAGGTGAAGCGGGACATGGTTGCCATCAAGCAAGAGCTCGACACTGTACAGCAAGTGAAGGAGGAGATCGAAGAGCTCCGGGAGTACGTAGACCGTCTCGAGGAACATTCGCAGCGACGGAAACTCAGGCTTTTAGAACAGGTCTGCTTATTATTATTCAAGATCAGTTTCTGATATATTATATTGGATACAGGGTTGCATGTGATATCCTAATTTTCTTTACAGGGCCTAACCTTCTTTCTATCTTATGCCATCTTGGCTGCGGTCCTGGGCATGCTGCAATTTGGTTACAACACTGGTGTCATCAACGCTCCTGGCAAAGTAAGCCCTGCTTTCTTTCTAGTAAATATCCTTTAAATTATGAAGCATTCCGGAGCTTTCACGAGCTGTAATCTCTTACAGAACATTGCAAACTTCATGAAGGATGTGTACAAGAATCGGTATGGATTGGACCTCCATGACGACACAGTGAATAGGCTCTACTCCATCGCTGTCAGCATATTTGCAATCGGTGGCATGCTCGGCGGCTTCTCTGGAGGAATGATTGCAAACCGATTCGGAAGGTTAGATATGGTTTTAACCAGTTTTTACACATGAACATATCTCTCGCCCTCGTCTTCGTTTCCTAACTTGGTGCCTTGTTTTACACGTGTATTTTTTCTTGTTCTTCAGGAAAGGAGGTCTGTTGCTCAATAACATCCTTGGTATCAGCGGCGCCAGTTTGATGGGCTTCACTAAGATTTCTCACTGCTACGAGTTGCTTATCTTTGGCAGGTTCATCATAGGGGTAAATTGTGGTATGTTGTATATTTTTAAACCTTAACCCGTTCCTACTGAATGTTAGTTCCTTATCCTACATTATTGTTTGCCCTCGCTCCATATAATGATCGCGTGCAATCTCAAGCAAACACAAAAGTACTAATGGTCAAGGAGTCTTCATGAAATGCAAATGTTATAAATACATTGACGGTTGACGCGCGGCCGTCTTAGTGGCTAGGCTCTGTTTTGTTTTACTCCGCACATATTAAATTGTAAAAGTGGTAAAATGTGACTATTTATGAAAGAAAATTATATATATGTGAAGCTTACGTAGTGACGCGTGTAATTGAGTTTATTTGGTGAAAATCCGTTCGGGAACTGCAGAGATATTACTAAATATATTTCAAAATATTCGGCAACGGTCTCGCATAGCTGGCCGTGGATGACTCGCCGAGCGCTCGCTCCATTGTTTTGGTGCATGACTCATCAGCTGCCGGCCGTCGCTACCGCTGCGCTGGTCGCCTGGCCTGTTGCTACCTATAGCTACGTGCTGCATTGCCGCTGTTTACTGTTTGTTTAATTTTGTTTATTTTTGGCAGCTTTGCCTAATTTTGTATTTCATACATAGAAAGTAACAGACCTAAACATGGAAAAAAGCAATACAGATAATATACCATTTAGAAAACCACAGAGGACTAGTTCCTCAAATGATATCACCACATTGACTGATAAATCCTCTCTTTTCGACTCAACTGTACTAAATCTACCATATACATCAATGGATGAAAACCAGTATACTAGAGAAATACAAGATAAAATAAATATGCTAGAAGAAAAACTACAATCAGCTAACCAAGAAATTAAGAATTTAAATATGGACATTTCAGGACTGACTAAATTGTTGGAAAAATCTAATAAAATTGTCGAACTGTATAAAAAAAATGGGACAATAGACAGTTCACATTCTAACACACCTTTATCACTTAGAAAGTTGAAATCGAAAGCCAACAGGACAAATAGCACAGATGCATCTCCATCACTCAAAATTTCTTCATCTATAACACCAGTTACATCTTTATCAAAGACCTTTTCTATACAAAACCCAAACTCAAATGGCCAGAACACAAATAACACGTCGAGGAGAACCAAAAAAGACGAAAAAAAAGACCTCGCCATTCTTAGCCCAGCGAATGTTAACCTAAGTAACATCTGCGAGAGTCAAACACAAACATTACAAGAACAGATTGCGAATGGTATGGAAATAGACAAAACCAAAATCTCGATTAGACCAAGCGAGGACATACAGAAAACATCCACGGAAGCAGCAAACATGGACAATAGGAGCCGAATTGTTATTATTGCAGATCAACAAGGATATCAGTTGCGGACATACCTGCAGACTCTTGTAGGCCACAAATTTAAAGTAACAAGCAATTTGAAGCCAGGAGCAAAACTTAATAATATTCTGTCCGGCCAAAAAGAAGAGTTACAGAATCTAAATAAAAATGACTACATAATACTATTAGGTGGAACTAACGACACCAGTCCATCTGGATTTCAAAAGCATCTCAATAGTTTTTTAAAATATATTAGAAATACAAATATTATTATATGTTCAATATCGTACAATCAATCACTTTATGTAAAGAAACTGAACGATGATTTGAAATCCATATGTGATAGTCATAATGACGCATGCTTTGTGGATATCAATAATTATGGTTATGGTAGATACATGCCGAAGGGAAGTTTTGCTTTGTTCGTAGCAAGAAATATATTACGAGAGCTAATACGTTCAGACTACTGTTGTAAGCTAAATATTTACAATAAATTAAAATCAAATATGCAAACGAGAGAAGTAAAATACAAGGCTGACAAGAGTACACAAACGGAAATTTTAATTAGAGAAGAGAGTCATATTTTAGCTAATAACATATTAATTAATAAAAATGATAATGTAATGCCAGTAAATAAGTTTTTTCGTATATAACTATATAAACATAATGCACCAAAATATCAATGGAATTTTAAATAAAACTTTATTTAGACTCTTTATTTAGACAGTTTAAGAAATAACAATAATTTTATTGACATACTATGTGTAACAGAACATAGCATGACAAAAAACGACTTAATGTTGCTGAATGTACCGGATTATATTTTAGCAACAAATTTTTGCAGACCAAATAGATACGGTGGTTCTTGCATACTACTCTACAATCAACATAAATTTAAATTACTGACTGAAATAAATTTAAGTGTTAATAATATTTTTGAATGTTGTGGAATTGAATTAGTTGAACTTAAAATAATTTTGATTTATATATATAGATCCCCAAAAACAAAATTATCAGAATATGATTATTTTTTCACTAAACTTAATGATTTGTTGAATAAAATATGTTATAAAAATAAAAAAGTTGTTATCTGTGGCGACTTCAACATTGATAGACTTAAGAGATCTCCTGTTTGCAAACAATTTGAACAGATATTGACTGGATATAATCTCAAATTAAGCATAAACCAACCAACAAGACTCAGAAGCAAAACTTGCCTGGATAACTTTGCGCACAACATTAGGACATGTAAAACATCAGTTATTGAACTCGCATTATCAGATCACACAGCCCAAATTATGAAGTGTCCTGTAAATAAAAGTTATTTTATTTCTTATTTCTTTAAATGGAAACGAGACTGTGGCAAAGGCAACATTGAAAAGTTCACTGATTGCTTACAAAGCCTCTCTTTTTATGACGTTTATAATACAGAAAATCCTGAACAGGCATTCAACACTTTCTTTGACACTTTTAAACTATTTTACGACCTATGTTTCCCAGTTCTAAGAGTTAAAATACCTCTACGTAAACGACCTCAGTGGCTTAGTAAAGGTATAAAACTCTGCGCATGACGCAAACGATGTCTATTATGGAAGTATAGACATTCAGCTAATGAAAATAATAAGAAGAAATTTAGACTTTATTCTAAAAGACTAAAGGCAATCATAAAACAGACACAAAAAGCACAAAACAATTATAACATTGCAAAAGCAACCAATAAATCAAAAGCTGTATGGGATATCATAAATAAATACAAGCAAAATAACATAAAAGAAGATATTACGGAAATACATATAAATGGAAAAATTGTCTCTGATCCGATAGAAATTGCACAATATTTTAATGATTTCTTCATTGATGAAATAAAAGGAAATATTCTAAATAACTTTGATATAATGAAAACAATGAAACACTCTCAGTTACATTCATGCTACATGGCACCTACAAATCATTTGGAAACTGTGACAATAATAAAGCATCTAAAAATACCAATAGTACCGGCTACGATGATATTTGTACCAAAATAGTAAAGTGTTCTGCAAGAATCATAGCTCCGGTTCTTAGTCACATAATTAATAAAAGTATCGAGTGGGATTTTTCCTGACAAATTAAAAACTTCCGTCGTTATCCTTGTGTTTAAAAAACTAAACAAAGAGTATATGCGTAACTACAGACCAATTGCCTTAGTACCGGTATTTTCCAAAATATTTGAAAAAGTAATATACAATTGTCTCTATAATTATTTTGAAAAAAAAAACATATATTTGCAATAGAGCAAGCTGGCTTTCGTAAACAAAAATCAATAGAAATGGCTATTTTGAGTTTTCTCGACAAAAATTTAAACGGCCTGAATGCGAAAAAGCGACTCACCGCTTTCTTTATGGACATGACCAAAGCGTTTGACCATGTAGATCACGGGATATTACTTAGAAAATTAGAATCATATGGTGTTCGAGGCATGGCTCTCAACCTCATAAAATCTTACCTTTCAAATAGAAACTAGCGTACAGAAATTATCAGGATAAACATTGACACAAAAACTGAGAACAGATATTCATCGGATTTCAGGATAGTAAACTACGGAGTTCCTCAGGGCAGCATATTAGGGCCTTTATTGTTTCTGATTTATATAAACGATCTTCCCAACGCTATCATCCATCCTATGATCTTATATGCTGATGATAGTACTGCAATATTTACGGACAGTAATACTAGTACATTCGAGAATAACATTAATGATTCTTTAGTATGTATAATTGACTGGTTGCACAATAACAACCTCAAAATTAATCTTGATAAAACTCACATTATGACATTTCAAAATAAAAATTCTAATTTTGACATTCTGAATATTAATTATCTAGGCAAACAAATTGATGAGATCCAATGTACAAATTTTTTAGGTATACACATCGATGCTAGCCTCTCATGGAAACAGCATATCGAGCATGTATGCACAAAACTTAGCCAGTTTTCATACGCACTATATATGTTAAGAAAAGTCGCTAATGAAACTGCACTTTTAAGTGCATATCACGCCTATGTAGGATCCACACTTAGATACGGAGTTATATTTTGGGCAAACTCCACTAATAAAGAGATTGCATTTAAAGCCCAAAAAAAATTCATTAGGTCAATGTGCAATTTACAACAGATGGATTCTTGCAAGCCATATTTCCAAAAGCTTAAAATTTTAACTCTGTCTTCTATATATATTTACGAATCAACTTTACTCGTTAAAAAGAATATTAATAATTATGATACTGTAAACAGTAAACGGCACAAAAATTGACTGAAATTGACAAGTTGCAAAACAGCTATGTTAAAAAAGAGTACATTTTTTTCTGGGAGCCAAAATTTAAGAAAGTTTAAAAGAAACAGAATGTATTCAAATTTTCAAAAGTAATTTAAAAAAGCTGTTTTTCGATAAGGCATATTATTCAATAAATGAATTTATTAATGACAAGACATTATAATAAATAAAACTTGTAATATATAATCATGTAACATATTATGCTTAATTTTGACATTGTTATTTACCTATTTGCTATTTCTTGACTTTATTTTTGTTCTATTTTTTTTATTTACTAATAATACTGTATTAATGACATTGTAACAAATTTAGAATTTAAGAAATTATTATTATGTTCTATGTTTACATTTAAATATATTTGCACACCTTACGGTAAAAATGTGGCGTTCTGCTTATAATTAGTGAAACATCTTTGTATACCTACCCATATTTATGCAAATAAACAATTTGATTTGATTTGACATATTTTTTATTTTCAGGGTTAAATACATCGCTAGTTCCAATGTACATATCGGAGATCGCACCGCTGAACTTGCGCGGTGGTCTAGGCACTGTCAACCAGCTGGCTGTGACTGTTGGGCTGCTTCTATCTCAAGTTCTTGGCATCGAGCAGATTCTCGGCACTGATGAAGGATGGCCTATTCTCCTCGGTATGTAGAAGTGTTATCATATTGCTAATTCCTTCATTATTATAGTTTCGTTCCTATTAATCTAAACCGGTTAAATTTTCAGGACTAGCGATTTGCCCAGCGATCTTACAACTACTCCTGTTGCCAGCCTGCCCTGAGTCCCCTAGATATTTGCTGATAACGCGGCAGTGGGAAGAAGAAGCCAGACGGGCGTTACGGAGACTTCGAGCCAGCAATCAGGTATTTTATTACATCTTGAATAATTAGTTTTTTTTAAAACTTCTACACATTTAACTTTCTTGAATCTGTATACTTTCAATCTTCTCACAGATTTATTTTGGATGAGTTTCTGTTGGCTTCTTCGTCTTCAAGGTTCGGCATCTCAGTCGTGAATTACGAGTTTTCATTCTTACATGATGATATGTTTGTTATCATTCAAGGTGGAAGAAGACATCGAAGAGATGCGAGCCGAGGAAAGGGCACAGCAGGCGGAAGCATCCATATCGATGAGAGAACTACTCTGCTCTCCGACCCTTCGAGCACCACTTCTCATAGGCGTAGTGATGCAGCTTTCACAGCAACTTAGTGGGATCAATGCGGTGAGTAGGAACATAAACGATTAGTTCGGGGCTACTTTTGTATTCATGTGCAAGTGTTGTGCTACAAGATGATTACTCGGAGATCTCAAAGATTTTGCTTATGAATGGCCAGCTTCTTTAACTCAAATACTTGTTCCACCTGTGTTTATCCTGTCTGGAACAAGACTGTCACTTACATATTTTTTTGTGGTTTTTAGGTGTTTTACTACTCGACGTCACTGTTCACTTCCTCGGGCTTAACGGACGAGTCAGCTAAGTTCGCGACCATGGGCATCGGAGCCATCATGGTCGGCATGACACTGGTCTCACTCCCACTCATGGACCGGACTGGCCGGCGTACTCTGCACCTCTACGGCCTAGGCGGCATGTTCATCTTCTCGATATTCATCACCATTTCATTCTTGATAAAGGTGTGTCTTATAAAATGATAACAATTTTCAGGAATCGATCTAAAATCGTTGGGTGTATAATAAATTATTAAAATTGAAGCAAATAGTTAAGACTTCAAAAATATCACGAAATATTTTTTAAATTACCTACCTCTATTTCTGCATTAGGAATACAAACAATCGAATAATACAGGGCAGAAATTTATTGAAACCCATTGGAATAAGGGTAGCAATTTGTTGCCTGTCAACAATCTAAGCGTTTTAGGATAATAAATGAAATTATATGTACCTGAATGAAATGAAAGTCTTAAACACTTAGGTAAAACATAGTTAAGTATGTAATTACTACATGTTGGGGCTAGCGTTTTAAATTCAAGGCGTTATACAAATAAATGTACATGCAACAATAAGAACTTGAGTAAGTACTTGAATAGGTAATAAAACGATGTAAATATACGAAATCGATGACATCAAAAGCCTAGTCGAACTGGGTAGAATGGAATCTCACCGTTTTCTATCCCACTGCCGTTATCTCCCACTTTTGGTCAAGTGTAACATGTGCTCGACCACATAAGGTGATATAATGGTAAAACATGAACAAATCTTGTATCTAAACATTATTACCAAAATTAAAACTCTGGCCCTACAGTTGTCTTTGGGTAGCTAGAAAAACTGTAGTACTTCTGTTTTTATTTGTGTGTCTAAGCCGATGCCTACTTAGCATTACCAAAAGTGAATATATACCATTGAAAATAGCAACAGTACTCATGTTCCGCCATCCAAAGACAAATAATTTTTAAGTTAAGATATTATAGTAGCTTTCGCACGCTTTCACTTCGCCATTTTTTATCTCTTGCTAGAATCTATTTAGAAACTTAGTTTCTTGTCTAAAAACGTATTGTCTTTTGTTAAATTGAATTGAAATTCATTTATTTCAGGTAAACTACACCCATACCTAGAAATATACATTAGAGATACACAATTTGACTGTTTTTGTATTTTTCTTAACATATTTTTACAATTTATTTCATTGTTTGGAAATTAACATGACATGAAGTCACGTTGTCCTCATCATTGTACATGACATGAAGTCACGTTGTCCTCATCATTGTACATTCAACTTTAGTTTAAAGCTAAATGCATGCACCATGTTTTATTTTTCGTTTTCACATATCACTTTTATTTGCTTAGCGGTCGTTCTCGTTCCCATTTTTAATTTAAATACGTAAGGAACGTAGCACATTCAAAGCGATAAGAGCACAATGATCTTTTTAAGGTTTAAATGTGAATTTAATATTTGGGAACGGAAACCGCCGCCGCTATGCTCAGCCACCCTCCCCAGCTGCGACTTTCCTGTTTCCGAAACCGGACTCTCGGTAGGAAAGCTATGTAAATAAAAGAGAAATAAACTCTCAAATATAAATGTTAGGAACATCACTCACATAGCACAAAACACATTTTTGCTCACCACCGACATGTGAAGCCGACCAGCGTGTAACCGGCGCGAGGCTACGACGCACGCGTTTTTTAAATGATGCGAAATTTTTGAATCACACAAACACTGCTCAAAAGCAGATAGCACTTTTCACTATAGCATACGCATTACATGCGATAGACGAAGACACTTCGCTACAGCACCAATCGGTGAAAGCCATACGACATATAACTCAGCAAGCTCTTAGAGTTTCCGACGGACACACAGACAGACGAGTGTGTGATGTGCATTTATGTTTGGAAATTTATTACCTCTCCGGTCGGTGACGGGAAAGAACACCCTTGCTATCCCCTGATAGGAGTTCTTCGGTTATGTGCAGGAGATGATCGACTGGATGAGCTACCTTTCGGTGGTGTCAACGCTGAGCTTTGTGGTGTTCTTTGCGGTGGGGCCTGGCTCCATCCCCTGGCTCATCACTGCTGAGCTGTTCTCGCAGGGGCCGCGCCCTTCAGCGATGGCGATTGCGGTTTTAGTCAACTGGATGGCTAACTTCGTAGTCGGCATCGGTTTCCCTAGTATGAAGGTAACAGATCTTCTAGTTTGAATCAGTTTTCAATTCCTATTTACATGTACTTAACGCGATCTTTTATATTTTTCAGGCACTACTGGAAAACTATACATTCCTGCCTTTTAGTGTATTCCTTGCAATTTTTTGGATATTTACTTATAAAAAAGTTCCTGAAACGAAGAATAAGACCTTCGAGGAGATCTTGGCACTATTCCGGAATTCCAACGGCAGGTAAGAAAGGCCATTCACTTCTCAATTACATTACGATGTCTCATATGACCTAAACACAGCTCTGCCATATTTGTCTCACCCCATTATTAGCACATAAGACACCGAGAACCAATCATGACCATTAGCACGCCCAGCACGTGTTTCCGAATGTATAAATACATGAAAAGGGGAGTCTGTTTCCTTCCTGTCAACGAGTACACTTTCTTGGCATCGTGGTCTAAGCTGGTATTGCGGATGGTCCAATATGGCCACGTCGGGCTGTAGTGGTAGCGGTAGTTACTTGTGCAGTGCGTGACGCGTGCGTGTGTGCAGGGACAGTTTCCGCGACAGCCGGCTCTACGGCAGCATGATGAACTGCGTCAACGCATTGGAACAGCAGCTGCCCCCGCCGCCGCCTCCCGCCCCCGTTGACGAGAAACACGACTCATGTAAGTCCTTACACTGCCTTCACCGACCACCCAACTTCACCGTCACTCGACACTAGAACGTCACTTACCTAACGACGAAATGACTCCAAATCAAGTTGAAATTAAATATAAGGCGACATCTCGCGTTTCGAAAATGAACTGGTGTTTCATGTAAGTAATTATTATTCTCAAATGTATTTATTTATTTATTTATTTCATCAACAATTTACATTGTGTCGAAATTACAATATATTATAGTGTTTCATTTAAATATTTCATTTTATACGATGAGTCGATATGTGAGTGACGAGTCTTAACTATACATGTGGTGCCTTTTTCTCAAATATATATAAAAACTCTAATTATATAATACTCGAACACTTTATTTCTTAAAATTAAACATTCGAACGGATACAATGAATGTTTCTCGACAGCTTTCTTCAGCAATCATGTCATATGTGTATATTAATGTATTTATTACAGGTAATTTATTGACTTTTATAATACATATACGTTGACAGTTATTATAAATTGAATTCTATACATATATACGAACTCTATTCTTTACAAGCACTCAATCAACAGGTTATATCATTTCGATTATTCCTACTTTATACATTACTACGTTAATTTTATACAAAATATACATTTTGGTTGTGGCGGACTTCTAAATGCATAAAAATATAATATTTCAATGACTAAATCTCGTTTATTATAATTACTGGATAGTAAGTAGTATATTCCTAAATTATCGGAGAAGTCATAAAGAGCTTACCTAATAAAAATACCTACTACAACAGACTACTACATATTTATATATTTTAGGCTTGTCACGAGATTTATTTGTCATCCAGTGTCAAGTTATAAAAGCCTTCAGTCTGCGTTAATGATCCCCCGTCTCTTAACCCGTCCCGTCGTATTGTTAACTGGGACAATACGGTGAAATCCGAATCCATAGGATATACGGGGAACTGTCTAAGGAACTATCTCTGCACACAGCAAAATGGATGTCATATTGAACATTTATTGAAGCATTAGTTTTATTGGTAAGTAAGATTACTTAATAAAAATATTTTATTAATGAGCCAACTTCTCCTGTCCCGTCCTTTTACTATTTTTTATGGGTCTACTCGCACTTGGAAAAAAAGATAAGTAAGCCAAAAAAATATTATGATTCGTAACTTTCCCCATATATCCTTTGGATTCGGAGTTTCCAATACTGTCCCAGTTTAAAAAATCACTATGTATAAAGTGTGGCCGATAGTTTGGTCTAGTATAATATATAATCTAGTATAATATAGATACAGGGTTGTCCCAGGAAATAGTGATAAGCGGAGGTTCTAAGGCACCCGAATAACTCCCATGTATGTTAACCACGAAACCGTAGTTTTCTACAACCTACGTAACGAAAAAATATTTTCTTGCTACAAAAAAACGGCAAAGTGCGAGTCGTACTCGCGACTAAGGGTTCCGTAAAAACTTGTAGTATGTAAATAATTGATCCATCACGGAAATCTCTTTTTTTTTGTGATGTAACTACAAATTTACGGTGTTCGGCTTCTTTCCTTTACTTAAGCTTTAAGATATTGCATGATTCTAGGTCAACGGGAAGTAGGGTCAACCCTATAGGTTTTGATTCCCTTGCGAGTGTCAAAATACGGCATAAACGGCCGATATCTTTTGATTGCGTTGATTTAGAAGTTTGTCTTTTCACAGCTCGAAGGGATTGCAGAATCTGAGTATATGATATTAATTTAAACTTGATATGAAATACAAAAAAAATACCAAAAGAAAATTACAAAAAAATTAAAAACTCCACGTGCTCCTGAGAATAAGAATCTTGTACAGACAGACAGTGACAGTAGCCCTATAGGGATTACTTTTTCTTTTTGAGGTACGGAACCCTACAAACTAAGATTATAATCTTATTTTTAAATATGATTATAAATCACGTAAAAAATAAATTACAAAAAAAGTGCACCAAAAACACATTTCCTAAAAAAATAATCAACTTTCCCGTGCATTTCATCGCAAAAAGATAAAAAAACTAAAATTATTTTTTGTGGCGCCATTACAGCTGTTTCGGGTTTGCCAAGGTCATGAATGTTATTTATTGCTATTATACCCATGTTTTTAGCTACACAAAAATGAGGGTTCATAAAAAGAGTTTTCACTCACTAAGGTAACGTCTAATTCTATTGAATATTAAATATAAAAAGGGAAACGATGTCTGTTTGTTTGTTCGTTTGTTGGTTTGTTTGTTTGAGGAGCTTTCACGCGATTACGGTTTGGCCGAATTGAATGAGAATTGTTGAGTAATATTATTGTATGTAATATTATTGAATGTAGTGTATGAGACAGTATTCTGTACAAGATCGGACCTGTGCTTGATAAAGATTCAAAAGCTGTCCCCGTGTGAAGTACCGCCTAACCTTAGACAAAATACCAAGTTTTTTTGCAGCTACCTTGGCTTTGGATTCAATTAGACCCAAAATTCAGGTTTCATGCGAGTTCGAGATCCAAAAGCTCCAAATGGTCGCCTACACCATTGGTATTGTTACACTTTGGAAATACGGAGATCGGTTTAGAGGACTCTTTTTAGCAGAAAACAAACACGCCTGCGTTTTAGTAGCATTAAACTTAACCAGGTTAGCATCGCCCCAATCAGACACGGCTTCTAAGGCTAAATTTAAACGGTCTACCATAGCCTCTCTCTGAAACTGGACAGCGTCACAGCTGGCTTGAGCATTAGAAGTGTATCTCTCAACTACAGTACTGTCATCAGCATACCCAAAAAGGTACCGGGCTTCAGAAGGTCGTTAATGTGCAGTTAAAACAGTGTAGCCGAGAGAAACGATCCCTGAGGTACACCGGCATTGATAGCCATTTGATCAGACGAGCAGCCCTCTAAGACTACTCGAATAGATCGTTCCTTCAAGAAATCAACTATCCAATTGCATAAGCCAACAGGTAAACCATATGAGGGAAGCTTGTTTAAAAGGCCATCGTGCCAGACCCGATCAAATGCCTTCGATATGTCAAGGGAGACGGCAAGCGCCTCACCATGCATCTCTATGGCTTCGCTCAGTACGTGAGTCGCATACGCGAGAAGATCCCCAGTAGACCGGTTTCGGCGAAATCCGTATTGTCGGTCACTGAGAAGATCATTGTCTTCAAGGTACGCCAAGAGCCTAATGTTTATGACACGCTCCATACACTTACAGAGTAAAGAGGTAATCGAGATGGGACGATAATTGGCCGGATCAGCACGACTACCCTTCTTTGTTACTGGTTGTACATTGGCAAGCTTCCAGCTCTTTTCCAGGAACTTTACCTGAGTGAAGAGAGAGGCGGTACAAACGCGTTAAGATGGGAGACAATTCGGGCGCACAGTTTTTCAACACAATCGCTGGAATACCATCAGGACCACTGGCCTTGTTCACATCTAGAGCTAGAAGCGTTCTGAGAACCTCCTTCTGGCGAATGCGAATTTCGGGCATAAAAACCCCGCAATGAGGAAGGCAGGAAGGTGTCTTGCCAGAAGCATCTAGATGCGAGGCTTCTGCAAAAAGAGAAGCAAATAAATTCGCTTTGTCACCAGCAGTGTGAGCTAGTGATCCATCAGGTTTCAGCAATGGTGGCAGTGAGGGGCGGCAGAAGTTTACTTCGACCGACTTGGCCAGGGACCAAAAAGCTTAGCTACCCACGGGGTATGAAGCCCGTTTGGCCCCAATTCGACTTACGTGATCAAAATGGGCCTTCCTAAGTATCTTCTTGCAGGTCTTAGCGGCAACGTTAAATTTTCTCTTCTTAGCCCGACGATCAGTAGGCTTGCGCTTTCGAGCATCAGCCCAGTCTAGATATGCCGCACGCTTAAGAGCACAGCATGACCACAGCTGGATCCAAACCAAGGCTGAGCAAATTAACCAGGCAGTGATCAGAGCTACCAAGAGGTGGGGATACTGATACGGAGTATCAGTCTGGTTCAGTCGTCATCAACAGGTCGAGACAGTTGGCAGTGTCACCGTCACGGTCAGGTACCCGTGTCGGCTCCTGCACAAGCTGAGAGAGATCTAACGCCAGAGCAAGCTTCCGCGTCTCTCTACCAGCGTAGTCGTATGGGACAAGCCACTCCTTGTGGTGGGCGTTAAAATCCCCCAAAAACACCAATTAAGCAGCTGTATACGGGTAACGCTGTTGGGCCACACTTGCCGCCTCACCTAGATAGTCTACCAATAAAGTCGTCCCCCGATCACACACACAAGCACACATAATTTTCTCTATGCCCGTGTCCACCAGCACCCAAATCACTGAGAAGTTAGGGTGCTCAAGATTTCGGATACGCAGACAGCAAATGTCATCACGGGCGTATACACAAACGCCGGCATTTGGGATAAATAGATCCTCCAAGATATAGCCTGGGTAATCCAAGTACGCCGTATCAGCTGGACATCCTGTCTGCGCCTCCAACAAGAAGAACAAGTGGGGCTTAGAGGTCTCCAGATGATAATGGACCGGTTGGAGATTGGAGTGAATCCCGCGAATATTCGCAAGATCCACTTTAAGTGTGAGGACGTGCATCTGCCGTTTTAACTTATATCTTCTTTGGACTTATTACATGATGTGTTTTTGTGAATAGGTTGGACGAGTAATAGCAAACGAGATGTCGGAATGGCTAACCCACGGAAGTCAAGGCATAACTACGCCATTGAAGAACTTGCGTGGAGACCGCGGGGACGCCCGAACCCCCCAGAAATAATACATTAGTTCCTCACATCCTGTCGCTAGCCGGCCCAATGGATCATTTCAGGATTTTTCACAAGCGGCGGGGCAGCCTTTCGTAGCTGGCTAAACTACTACTTGGGCCCCCTACAACTTGCGGTCGGCCAGCAGAGAACACCGTGCTTCGGATCCCGCTACCCTCCAAAGCAAGGCCTCCGACGCAAAAACACCATGATTCCGATCACGGTCCACCCTTCCAACACAATTGCATCCTACAACTCATCCGGACGGCTTCCCTGAACATCATGATGGAACACGACAAATCGTTTGGTAAAAAAAAAACGTTTGACAAAGACTTTATCCAGAGGGTGGTAATATAAAAAGCCGGCGGCCGAAGACTACCACCAGGTGATTCGGTTGCTCTTTTGGCACCACCCGAGGGTCACGTGTAGGACATCGAGGGCTGAATCCTACGGACGCGAGCAAACAATACAACCTCAAAAAGCTGCATTTTAGTTGTATCTATGCCGTGGAATAACTTGCTTATTGAACCTTTTCCCGACCTACTTTACATCGGAATATCGTTTCATACCAAAAAAAAACACGATTACTAATTCCGAGTACTAAAATATATAAGATTTTTGAATATTTTATGTACAGAAAAGTATTAATTTCAATTTCGTCGTAACTATATACTTGCTAACACTAACATAGGGATTGTGTATGAACTTTAATTTTCTATGTGATAATTATTTTCCATACAACGAATTAATAAAATACTCAAATTGATCACCATATGATTCACTAGTTATAACATATGACATGTTATAATTAGTGAATGTGACGCAAAATGTACCTCGGAAATAGATTTTAATATTTAAGTTGTCAAATCCAAACTGAGAAATGCTTAATTATAAAAACAACCCTGAATATCAAAAAATAAATCAAGTCTATGAAATTGCTATTCCGCGGCATACATCGGAATAAGAAACTGACTAAAATATTTGACACCTAATGCTGCGGTATATTCAAAAATGTATTTTTACCCTAATTTACTCAGAAAAATCCACAAAAGTTAAGTGTTTTCGATAAAAAACATAATTTTTACATTAGTTTGTCCCAAAGAACACACAGTTTAAAAATAACAATAAAAACTTTATTTAAAAAAAACATGGTACTCACGTGCACATGGTCCAAAATATATGAAGCGTGCGATCGGGCCAGCTGCTTACACAATATTAACAGATTATTTCAAACCGTTTACTCATGAAAGCACTTTGTTGGTTATCTAACTACGCAAAGATATATTATCTATTGAATAAAAGATCTTGAATTCATTTATATTTTTAAATCTCTTGTAAGCGGCGTTTTTCTAATAAATACCTCGGAATATTGTGCCAATTCCAGAACCCCTCGGAATTAGGTGCCTTTACCTTAGTGTAAGTTTAGTCAAAATTAATAAGTTTGTCGAAATCTGGAGTTCGATGCAAAATATCAAAAATGGAATAACTCCGCAAATATCAAAAATCGCGGAACATACATGTGGGTTATTCGAGTGCCCTCAGAATAGTCCGCTCATCACTATTTCCTGGGATATCATGTATATCTCATATACATTAATTATTTATAACATATATGTTATTTTATGTTTTCGAATGTTTTAATTAAAAATTGTGTGTTTTAGTGTCAGAACAGTCGTCGGCTGGGGGCGAAGCGGGTCGCCCCCCACCGCCACTGCCGCCTCCCCGGTTCCCTGCGACCGGCAACGTCTGACAATGGGAGAGCACTGCGCGCGCGCCTCTTGTCGCGCCCATCAAAGCCGCCGCCAACTTCTTGTTTCATGGACTCAAGCGCCAAGCGGGCCGCGCCTCGATCACTACCACACAACAAATGTTCTAAATCGATGTGATTAGATTAATAAACGAATAGTCTTAAGTCACGGCGTAACTTGAATAGTTATTTAGGCTGTCATTTTGTGACATAATTTACGATGCATAGGTACCATGTAAAGTGCCATCGGATTCTTGTGCCCATTTTTAATAAGGTCTTCATTGAAATTTTATTGAAAATTACGACTGGGATGGTGTTACAAATGTTAGGATAATAATGTAAAGATCAACTGATAGTTTCTGATATTAATATTAAGGGTAAGCGATATTATGTATGTTCGAGAATGAAGGAAATTTGAGTACATAGTATATGTAGTTATTATCGACTACTGTATAGATAGCGGGCTGTGGACGGAAAAGCAGGCTCGGCCTGGCACCACGGGTCAATGCCAACTAATTCTACGTAGCAGATATAAAAAAAAACGTATAAAATGGGTACGATGACAGAACTTGAGCAACGTCACTTACCTACATGTATAAAATTACAATGTAAATACATGCTGTGACTTTATTGTATTGTTGCGTTTTTTATATATTTATAAGTATAATTGTATAATTTTACAAATGTTTTTATTCTCTTTGACTCATAATTTATTATTGTTGTATATTTAATTTATAAAATGAAGTCATATCTTAAATGACCGAAGTTATCCATTAGATAATAATTATTATTGTAACCGAATATTAAAAGTAATGATAACTTCAAGACGGAGGATTTATTGCATTCGTGGGAATTGATTATAATAAAATACTGATTTATTATCATAGTCCAGAACTTTGGTAGCATATTATAAAATTGGTTTATGAATAGAATTCGCGTCGGCCATTTTGTTTTTGTTACGTTTGCTGTTGAATTTATTTGTAGTGGTTAAGAAAAAATATTATCATTTCAATTGATTATTATCTATAAAGAAAATGTACAGCAGTATGGTAAGTTATACACTTTTATGGAGAGTTTTAAAGATGTAAAGCTTCTCATTCGCCCCCAGAGAGGATTTCCTTTGATTGCTCTCTACCTAGGGTGCAGTAGTTCTGACAGGGTTGAAGTCGATTCGTTCGTCCGTGCGTCTGATTACTGCTCAATTGATTATTAAGACTAAAGGGTTCCGTAGCGTATCATCATTGATACACGGCCTAATATAAAATTTGTGTGTATCTAAACGGTGTCGCTGACGTTGACTGAATTATATCATTTACTAAAATGTGATACGCTCCAGTGGGTGCGAGCGTGCGAGCCTTAGATTGATCATAATGTTCGGTGGACGTGGACACAACAGATCATCGACCACTTATGGATCAAGTCGCCTTATGTTTATTCTAAAGATCATTGAAATCATGCTGCGCAATAAACTGTACATGTTATGATGTTAATACCTCTTTACACACAATATTATTCATAAGAAAACTAGTTTAAATTTTACATTAATATAAATAACTAGTATTGACTAGGATATTAGTAAATTGTATTAGTTCTATCGGTTAATGCAAAATTGAAACGAATAAATGTAAATCCATCAGGTCAATTTGATGATCCACATAAGGTTGTAATTAATGTTAAAGATTCCAAGTCAGAATTTAAAATGTACGCATTTTTTTGAGAAGTATCTTGTGTAAAAAGTTTGTAAAATGATCTGTACTTATTTCGGTTTATTGCAGTATAGGTACGCATGTTCAAAAAGGCGTGGAAGGCCCTAAAGATACATTTCCTATTATGTTACTGAAAAATGAAATACTAATGAAAATTGTATTGTTTTATTGTTTAAGTAAATATATAAATATAAACGCATGGTAAAGCACAATTTAGAATATCTGCGCACAAACCAGAGGACACTCTGAGTTAGATAGAAAGAAAAGGCACAAATGTATTGATCACGACACAAAATCATAAAAAAATCACGAGCATCGATCCATAAATGAACCGCTTTAATTCACAGATCAAATCATATCAATACGTGAAAGATTGAAGAACGAACTAGCATGATCCGAAAAATAATTTGCTGTAACGTTGTTCGAATGAGAGGGATATTGTATATATAAAGAGCGTTCGTTATGTAAATTAAGTAAAAAATTAGTGTATTGAAATTCTAAATAAATAATGCTAATGGTCCCGAAAAATGAATGGATAAATGAGATGGTCTGAATCGGCATAGAACGCGTACCGCGTAACTAGAGAACAAGTACCGACCCAGGCGTGTAATTACAAACTATTGTTCGCGGTTGAATCCCTGCTACAGACCAAACCGCCCGACCTCGCAATTGTTTTGGCTAGATTAGTTGGATAAAGAATAGGAAGGGCGGCATATTCCCCACACTGCCCGGTATTTAATACCATATATGCCACATTAGATATTAACAAATATTTGTAAATATATTATTTTACTGTAAATTTGGTCATAGATCAAATTAATCAGTCAAATTCGTGTGCGCTGTGACGGTTTATGCGGAGCTGTGTGTTATTGGAGGCTCAGTCGAACTAATGCAATATTATTATGTGTTATTATTAATATATCTCATAGTATATAAGTGCTTAAGTCACATTTTTGTTAACAAACAATATTTGCTGTGATTTACATTTCAATGTGTATTTAGTTGGTGTAATTTATCAAGTTAAGCTCAATTTGTATTGTATTCGACCGACTGAACCAAACCCATTACGATATTTACTGTAACATATATATTCCCGAGTTAATTAATAAATATTTAAATAGACTACAATGGAGTTGATCAAATAATGTATGTTAGTGAAAAACAGTCCATGATAGTGAATACTTATCCAGAAAAACAATCAAAGAAATACATAATACTTTTAATTACATGATACTACTACATCTAATCCACGATTACTGGCTTATATATTTATCGAAATTATTATATTAGCAGGTGTAATTATACCATTTTTACTTACTATTATTGCATCTTCAATAATTTTAAGATTATACTTATTTATATATTTTCAAAATTCAGAGTTATATTTTTCTGATAAGAAGATTAAATATTTTTTATTAAATCATATATTAAGAAGGATGAACCCAAATCAGGAAAACATATAATAAATAAATTATTGTAAGTCAAGGCTCAAAATTGACTACCATTAATGTAACCCGACTGCTAATAATAAGAAAAGACATTAAAAATAGCTATTATCGATTTAAATAACTAGATCTGAATCCACGTGTTTCCTAAAGTAGATTAATTATTGTTTTATAATAATATTAGCTGTGCCCGCGCCTTTTCCCACGTGATCATTTCTGTGAATTAAAAGTAACCTACGTGTTATTCCAAACCTACGTGTTATTCCAAGACCAAAATAACTATAAAGTACAATAATATTACATTTCATCCAAATTCTTTCAGCCATCAAATAGTTTTTTATCGATTGCTTGGCTTATACCTATCGGATTAATTTATAAAGTACACCAGATTTTAAATCAAAACCTATGTTATCTAACAGTGAAAACTGCAGTTAAACCGGCTCAGTAGTTTTTACGTGATGGGCGAACATAGACAGACAGACGGACATAATTTTTTGAATGATATGTTCTTGTTCTATTGCTGTAAGTTCCCTAGACAATTTTTTAAAATTATCTTTTTTGTACATACTTTTTGTTACTTATTTATTATAGGTATAGATATAGATACTTATAATATTATGAAATTGTGGGTTGAATTCAGACAATAATCACTCTTGGCCCTCTCTGAATCTGGAGCCCCAAGCTGGAGTGTAGGTCACCCACGCGGCTTCTACAGGTTTTGCATTACATTTGCGTGAATTTGTGTTTTGGGAGAAATCGTTTTATCATACTAAACTAATCTAACTAAACTAACTAATTCCGTTTTTTTTAATGTTAAACACAGAATATACTATGTTTATGTTTCTTTTTTATCTTAATTATTTATTATTTTTCTATTAAACAGAACACAAACTTGATAACTATGTTATTAAACAATGTATTTAAACACTCAAATTTCACGGAAAATTTAAGGTAAAATCGTTAGAATCCGCGTGGGTGCCCTATCCTTTTTTCATATTATATATTAATTTGTCTCTTTCTTGCCAATGTATTCACGTTAGTCTCAAAATCCTTTGTTAGTCTACATTTACAGTAGTTTTGAATAAATGAAGAGAGCGTTTATGCACAATTCGATTTTGACTGTGTAAGTGTGTTATGGTATAATATAATATAATTTAATTTATTATTCATGGTTCGCACTACAGGATAACATTATTAGGTACACCTGTATATACAGAATGTGTGACGTTTTTAAAACATTCTGTATATTATTATATACTATTGTTTAAATAAATTTCTACAATATAAAAATGGTATTTAGAACATAACAATTATACTGGTAACCGTAGTGTGGACCGGCAGAGTAGTATGTTTTATCAAACGGTGCTTTATTTTTACTAGGTTGAGTATTGTTTGTGTAAATATATCGTAATGGGTTTACACTATAAACAAGTAAATATATATACATATATATTTATGAGTACAAATTTGTTGTATCGTACTTGTATGTTTGTATGTCACGTGGCGACGCTTGACGCACGGGCGACTCGCGGAATGCAACCCTGTAACTTGGGCGTAGCCAAGGGGGGCAATGCCTGTTTACATTAGCACTCTCCACGGCAATGCCACTGTTTGCGTTACTACGGGGTATACTCCGTACTTGTACAAATGAAACATAATTTTATTGAACTAACATACATACTTGTTAAAAAAACGTAAAAAATTAAAGAGATTGAGTTGTCCCTTTTCATTTATTAATCTATTTTACCCTATCCTGGTCCCATGTGAAAGCGAGCGAATTAAAATACTTTGTTAAAAAATTGAGGCATTATTTATTAGTTTGTTTTTGCACCTGGCTACCGACGACTTGGAAAAGCAATATGGGGACATCTAAATTTTTAGAAAACTACCTACTGACCTTATTTCAAACACCATTAAAACGATAAGTAAACTAGCGACCAAAACTAGACTAGATTGGGCCAAAACTGAGACAACGCTACCTTTTTTATTCTTTGGCTATGTTATGACACAAAAACTATATAACTACTTCTTTCTGTGATTCAGAACCTTTCGATAACGAACCGAATCGATTCGATTCAATATTGTGAACTATCAATGTATTGAATTGAACAATTTCAAACCAAATGCACAGAATACATAATACCGAATCGATCAACAACTGATGAGTTATCGAAGAGGCAGGGCAGATCTGACTATTTTTAAACCCGACCCTGATATCTCAAGAACCCTCAGATCTTACAGAATAAATTCGTCAGAACAATGCAGTAGGCCCCCTGGTATCAGAGGAACAACGACCTACATTGCGATCTCGACCTTCCCTCGATCCTTCAATTGCTTCCCGCGGCTACTTTGACGCGGCAGCCCATCACCCCAACCCTCTTTGTAGTTCAGGCATCTGACTACTCAACAGACGCGACAACAGACGCAATAAAGCCCCTCCGTAGACGACCTAGAGACATCTTAATCGATCCGGACGACAAAATCACTGCCGCAGTGAAGGTAGCGACAGAGTCGTCCAACTCGTCCTCACCATCTGACAACACACTTAGACACAGACACCGACCTCGCTGGCGAGGTCGATGGTCCCGTAATTAAAGTCAATATTATTCGCCTTCGAGTTTCTTGCCGATTCTTCTCGAAGGTGTATTTCGAATCGGTGGTCAGTAATGCAAATAATTCAAAGGGCTCCGGCCATTTATCAGGGCCCCTTCATCACTACTAAAAGTAGCGATCCAGGGGTGTTAAGTCAGACCCCCGTAATCACTGGCAACTGTCCAAGCCGAGGTTCATACCCCCTGGGTGCCCTTGAGCAAGTTGCCAAAACTTAAGATCTCCCAAACTGAATCAGATCACAATCCTACTTTTAATATTATAAATTCAAAAATGCGTTTGTTTGTTACGCTTTCACGCCTTAACTACTCAACCGATGACCATACAATTTTGCACACACGTTGTCAGGGTTACTTAAAAGGACACAATTATGGTACCTTTCATCCCGATTTAAGAAAATATATATATCTATACTGTTAATGTCTGAGAATTGCCAATTCGATGTCAAAGTGACAGGTGTCAAAGTGACTGGTGTCAACCCTAGGGGCGCAATTAGGATGTTTTTTTTTAAATTTCATTTCTACAGGGGTGACGTGAGTACTGAGTAGCAAAGTTTGCATGCGGGCGAGGCTGCGGGGCGCCGCTAGTACATTATATAGATGTGGCAGCCAACTAGCTTAATAGCCGTTCAAACTAGCAGCCTGAAATAGAATTGCGCCTAAAAATCTAGGTAGATTAGTTAAGTTGAACATGAAATCTTTCAATAGTAATTCAAACGTAGTTCGCAAACAGACAAATGTTTATAAACATTTTTCATGTTCAACTTAACTAACCTACCTAGATCAATTTCTCGCCGCTAGCGCCGTTTAGTAAAAAGGCTAGACTGTAAATTGAACGTCTAATTAAGCTAGTTGGCCTCGAAATATATACTAGTTGTGCCCATTTTACTGGAGAAAAAGTGTCATAAATATGTGTTATTCCAGGACCAAAACCTTTCACATTTTGAGTCAATACCTAAGCTTCTATTGACTTTCCTTATAGAAGTTTTAACGAAGAGCGCGAATATCATACAACAATACTTTATTTAAAGATATATACGGCTGTCACTCTCGAGTTGTTACATCGAAAAACTCGACTGGTGTTCAGACGTTACAGACTTCCATCCTCGGGAGTTTGTGCAGCGAGTCACTGTTATCGCTGGTGTACCTACACAAACAGTGCAGGGTCTTCGTATCACTTGCCGAGAGTGTCCACCTCGCGGAAAAATGATTCACTTTCGGTGGAGGCTATATTTAGCACCGGTTTCCATGCGGATGGTATTACCCTGCCACAGTTGAAGTTGAGGTGCCGACTAACTTGAATGGCTTCCCGTATTTGTGCAGCACGAAAAATGTTTCTCTTGCTAGTATCAAATCTTATGAAATGTTTAGTCTCTTCAATAAGAGCATGCTCGGCAACAGCGGACTTCTTCGTGTTCAAATCCCGTATGCTTCTGATGTGTTCTGTCAGCCATATCACTATGTTCCGCCGTGTCTCCCCAATATAACACCGTCCCAGTCACAAGGAATTTTATAAACACCAGGTACGTTCAAAGGTTATCGATCATTGGGTTACCGCAGCATCTGTCGAAGTTGACTTTGCGCCCGGAAGACAGCCCTGATGCCGTATCTCCGGTTTAGAAGATATCCAATTTTATCCGATACTCCTTTGAAAAATGATAGATAAAAAGGCAAACGATCCACAGTAGCTGTGTGCTTGCGTTCCCTTACATTAGCCATTCGGGAACACTGACGCCAATTATATCCGTGGTTCCCCAGCACTCTTCTGACGTGTTCTAGCTCAGCATTTAAGTACAGAGGGTCGCAGTAGCTTAACAAACGCGGCTCAGAACATAAATGTGCAGGGAGAATATGGGAATCAGCTCGTAGGTACCGGTCTGTATGCGTCGGTTTCCAATAAACTGCATGTATGTGATAGTTTACCGTCCGGTTTCTGAATAACTTGCACGTCCAAGAATGGTAGAACCCCTTCAATCTCCTCTTCGACTGTGAAGCGGATCTTCCACACAGGTCATCCTTGGTGAAAATAGCGAAAACATCATCAATGTATACTTGCATATGCACACTATCGTTCATTAATGTTCATGTTCTCGCTTTCTAATCTAAGGTTGCCTGGAAGAGATCGCTGCTTAGTGATAAGGCCGCCGATTGTACTATTTTAAGTTCATTGTTAATGTGCCATATTTTAAGTTTCTTTAGTGCAATAAAGAGTTATCTATCTATCTATCTATCATCAACGTACCGCCACCAAAACCGTGACTTAGCAATAGCGGGTGATAATACTCTTACCTCAAACAACTTCATGAAGATGGTGGCCACCACTAGAGCTATAAATACCCCATTGGCACTCCATCGACTTGTAAGTAATGGTCTCCCCGCCCCGCCACAAAAGATACCCACTCTTCAGACCACTACCCAATCTATATACCTACACAAAGCCTACACAGTGGGTAAGTCAGTGTCCTGTGTCAGTTTGGAGATCATAATAGTTTCTTCCACCGCCACATTGGTTAATAAGGAACCGACGTCAAAACTGTCCATTACTTCCGACGGCTCAACTTGAACCTCTGCCAACATCTGGACAAAGTATTTTGAGTCCTTGCTATAGGGTAGGTACAAACTAGTCTTACCAGTTAACGGCTGTTAAATATTAACCATATGCTTGGACAACTTATAGGTGAGGGCATCGATATGGCTAACTACAGGTCTCCGATAGGTCCAGGTTTGTGGATCTTTGGGAAACCATAAATTCTGGGTGACGTAGGATTACGCGGACGTAATCGTGCCAAAATCTTCGCTGTCGAAGGTCTGTAAAAGTTGGTTCACTCCTAAAGTCGGATTGTGGTTGACTTTTTTGTAAGTACTTTAAAATTAGTTTTGTAACTCCTGTGGATGGACGGCTTCGTCCGAACACCGGTCGAGTTTTTCAACGTAATAACCCGTGGGGCACAGTTCACACAGTTGTATATATTATGTATTTTTAAATAATGAATTGACGGATGTTGGAATAATTTGGAGCTCGTAAGAAACTCTTCGCCAAAGTAAGTTATGATAGAAAAATACAGATGGCGCTAAAGAATAAATGTTTATAAATATAATATTGACTATACAATCACAGAAAAAATAATATTAATTTTAATTGTTTTATACATTTCTTTTGGTGTAATAAAGAGTTATCTATAAAAAAAAACTATTGTGGGTATGTCCTGAGTCAGGACAGGTTGTACTTGCGTGACTTTCTTTGACTTCTTTTTGTTAGGCCACAGAATAAATAATAGTACAAGTGTTAGGCGTTCTGTTCAAGGCGACAGCTGCCGCGGCTCGACTCGGAAAAGAGCGCGGCCTATTGAACGAGCCCATTTTGAGTTCAGAGTAATATGCAGTTGTCTATGATTTCTATGAAAGTGGCAGGTTTTATCTTAGTCTTCGTAAAATAACTAGTTGACGAAAAATGTGTTATAAGTAGCACAAACCACTAATCAGCAAAGTAATTTTGAACAGTTTTTGTATTTTGTGCCGTACGAAATGTCACAAAACATTACGATATTGACAAAAAATAACCATAAAATATGGGAAAAAACTTCTAAAATTCCTTACACTGATATCGCTTACCCACTGAATTGACACTATATTGATAGTACATTAAATAGCACATTAGACGAAACCACATAAATCTAACAAAATAAATTTTTTTTTTTTTTTTTTTTTTTTAACTGGGATTTTATTAAAACTCTTGTTTTAATAACTTATTTTGAGTAAAATTATCAACATCTCTTATTAATCCCCTGCTGAACGAAAGGGGATTTCCTTATCATTTAATTAACGCGCGACCTCGCGATAAATTACAATATAATCATAACATAGTTTATAATCATGGCGTTATTTTCTATACAAGAAGACGCTATTAAGACCAGGCTCTGCTTTTTAAGGGTTTTTTGCATAAATATGCTGGGTCTACCACAAACCTGGTAAATGTGAAACTTAACATACATGTTTTTGAGATCTTTATCTCTCTAAGACTAAGACAAAAACATGATTAACAGAATTTCATTCGATACATTTTCTTATCAAAAATTACGTTATTTTTAGTAATGTTTACATTTTTTACTCAACGGTTTAAGTTTTATCTCTAAAATAAATCTCGCAGCAAGAAAATATAGTTTACTATCTAAGGCTAAGACAAAATTTACCTAACTAAATTATTAGCCTGCCAATAAAATAAATAACTTTTGAGACATACGTCATTTAGTTCCGAGCTAAATTGTGTGTTCAAACAGCGCTCGCGATATTCAACCTTGTTACGCAGGCACTTCAGTGCTTATTGCGCGTAGCGGGTGGCAGAGTGTAGGGTAGTTGGCAGGGGAGTGGGGAGTGGGAAAATGTAACCTTGGAGCCTGGCCTTAATAATAACACCACAGTACATATATATATCTGTAAAGACTATAATTATGTACTGTGAATACTGTGATAATACCTAGGATCTTACTAGAAGCAAACTCCTAACATTGTGCTACCACTGTCACTGAATAGTTTATATTCTGACTATACATTTATTCACATAACTAGCTGTACCCGCGGCTTCGCACGCGTGTTTTTTTTCTTTAGGTTCAAGGTACCATAATTTGCTATTCCAGGACCAATATACCAACACTTGAACAAAATTTCTTCAGCCGTCAAAAATACTTTATTTATTGCTCGGCTTATAACTCACCGGATTGAGATACCAACACACCAGATTACACCAGATTTAAATCAAACCCTAAGCTATTTAACAATGAAAACTGCATTGCAATCGGTCGCGTAGTTTTAATGTGATGCGTGAACAGACAAACAAAGAAAGACACGATTAACAAAAAAATAATTGTTCAATACCTTTTTTAAGCACCCAAGAGCATTTTTTTCATTTGTTTTTTTTTGGGTGCGACGCGCGGTCAAGATACGGACAAACAGACAGACAAAATTAAAAATTAAAACAGTTTAGCTTCAGTATCGAATAATAAGAAATGTTTTTTATTACTGAAATATTAACATAACTTTGGACCCATATCCCGCAGAAACCCTTTACTTATTCGGGATAAAACGTGTCCTCAATTTTAACCCATCATATAACTTAAGACAGTGCCAAGTTGCATCAAAGCCCGTCCATTACTTTCAGCGAGGTAAGTGATATTTTAAATAACCCCTTTCAACCCCTAAATAATAACCCATAATTTTTTTGATATGTAAAGTATCATTTGTCCTACCTCGTAGTACGAACACAAATCATACCAAGTTTCTTTTGAATTCATCCAGTAGTTCCGACGGCGTGATGCGCGGCTAAGACACAGACTGACAGACATACACACAAAAATGAAAAGACATACAGTTTAGGCTTCATAATAGAATATAGAGTAACATCCAAAAAAAACTATATTATTAATGTACAGAATTCGGACCCATATCCCACAGGAACCCTTTATTTTTTCGGGACAAAATGTCCATAATTTTCACCTATCTTATAAACTATGTCTGTGCCAAGTTGCATCAACATCCGTCCAATAGTTTCAGAGTGCTAAGTGTTCATTTAAATAGTTTTCCACCCCTATCCTGCAGGAACACTTCATTTTTTCAGGATGAAGAGTATTCAATGGCCTACCTGGAAGTGTGAACTCAAATCATCCAAATTTAATTTGAATTCATTAAGCATTTTCGGCATGGTGCGCTTCCAAGGTACAGACAGACAGACGGACAGACAGACAAAAATAAAAAAATACAGTGTTGGCTTTAGTATTGAACATAGAACGTCCTCCAAAAAAAAATCCATAATATCTACAATCTACAGAATTTTGGACATTATCCCCAAGGAACACTTTATTTTACGGGATAAAAAGTATCCTCCATTTTTACCCATTATATAAAATATGACTGTGCCAAGTTTCTACAACAACTGCAGGAACACCTTAATTTTCCGGGAAGAAAAATATCCTATGTCCTACTTCAAAGTATGAACTCAAATCATACCAAATTTTTATTTGAATTAATTGAGTATTTTCGGCGTTGTGCACTTCCAAGGTGCAGACAGACAGACGGACAGACAGACAGACAGAAAGACAAAAAGTTTAAAAATACAGTTTTGGCTTTAGTATTGAATATAGAACGGCCCCCAATTTTTTTTACAAAATGTCTTTAATTTACAGAATTTGGGACATCCCGCAGAAACTCTTTATTTTTTCGGGTTAAAAAGTATCCTCAATTTTAACCCATCATATAAACAATTACTGTGCCTAGTTGCATCAAAATCCGTCTAGTAGTTTCAGAGTGGTAAGTGTTTTTTGAAATAACTTTCATCCTCAATCCTGCGGGAACCTTTTCATTTTTCGGGATGAAAAGTAGCCTACCTCCTACCTCGTAGTATGAACTCAAATCATACCAAGTTTCATTTAAATTAATTCAGTAGTTTTGGCGTGATGCCTAGCCAAGATACAGACAGACAGACAGACAGACAGACATACAAAAAAGAAAAAAATACAGTTTTGGCTTCAGTATCGAATAAAGAGTAAGGTCCAAAATAAAATTTCAAAATATCTTCAATGTACAGAATTGGACCCGTTACAGTTTTATTATAGGTATAGATTTACGTGTTCTACAATGGCTTAAAAAATAACGGTGTTAATGAACATGTTGTATGAGTAGTGGCGGTAAATAATCGATCGTGTTTCGGCATTATTGAGTAAAGTATATTGCGTTCCTAATTGTCGTTCTATTTGTGAATTGCCTTCTTTTTTTTTGTTAGAGTCAGAATGAATGAATGTTAAACTTCAATGTTAGTTAATTATTAATATACCAGCTGTGCCTGCAGCTTCACAAGCGTGGTTATTTCTCCAGGATAAAAGTACTCCTTGTGCTATTCCAAGACCAATATTTGAACAAATTCCTTCACCCGTTATAATTTTTTTTATTGTTTGCTCGGCTTCTACTCAGCTTATTGAGATACCATTACACCAGTTTTTAAGTTAAGACCTTAGCTATCTAACAGCGAAAACCACATCGCATTAGGTTCAATAGTTTTTACGTTTTGCGCTAACAAACATACAGACAGACAGACCCTTACTCTCGAACACCATTCCGATTCAATCACTATCGCAACAGTGCGATTCAGCTAGAACGTGATCGTTCCCTTCCGGTGTAGCAACATGTCCGCCATCTCAGTTTAATAAAATGACGTCCTTCCCCCACTTCCCAACCTTTCTCCCACTTCCCCCCACCCTTCCCCCTTTCTTCCTACCCTTCCTTTATTTCTTTCCTACCTTCCTCCACTTCCCCTCACTCTTTCCCCACTTCCCCTACCCTTTTTAAATTTTACCCCTTTCTCCCACTCTGCCCTCACCCTTCCCTTCAGTCTTACCCCACTTAGCACCACCTGCCCCTCATTCCGCACCTTTCCCCGACATCCCCCACCATTCGTCCACTTCCCCTTACTCTCCCCTCATTTTCCCCCAACTTCCTTCACTTCCCCCACATCCCCCCACGTTGCAGTGCAGTTTGGTGCAGTTAAAAAACCTGTTCAGTAGCTTATTTTAAATACCCTAGACCATTATTTTATTAATTACTAGCTGTACCCGCGGCTTCGCATGCGTGGTCTTTTCTTTAGATTCAAAGTACCAATCAACCAGGACCAATATACCAACATTTGATCAAAATTTCTTGAGCCTTCAATAATACTTTTATCAATTGCTCGGCTACTAATTCACCAGATTGAGATACCAATTACACCAGTTTTAAATCAAACCCTAAGCTATCTAACAATGAAAACCGCGTTGCAATCGGTCCAATAGTTTTTACGTGATGCGTGAACAAACAAACATACAGACAAACAGAAAGAAAGACGCGAATAAAAAAATGTTGTTCAATACCTTTTTTAAGCACCCAAGAGCATTTTTTCATTTGAATTTATTTAGTAGTTTGGGTGCGATTCGCGGTCAAGATACGGAAAAACAGACAGACACAATTAAAAAGTTTATCAGTTTGGCTTCAGTATCGAATATAGAGAAAAAATATATATTTTTTAGTACTTAAATATTAACATAACTTTGGACCCATATCCCGCAGAAACCCTTTACTTTTACAGACATACAAACAGAGCGACACGATTAAATAAATAATATATTCGTGTTCAATACCCTTTTAAGCACCCAAGAGCATTTTTTTATTTATCTTCTTTTTACAGCCTTTTTCGTACCTATTGCAGACAGATAGACAGACAGACAAAAATGAAAAAAAAAACAGTTTTGGCTTGAGTATCAAATATAGAGTACCCTCCATTAGAAAATTTCAAAATATCTTTAATGTACAGAACTGAACCCATTACATTTTTATTATAAGTATTATATAACTATCTTCTTTGTACAGACTTTTTCATACTCATTGCTTTATTATAAGTATAGATATTTATTACTTCAAAATTAATATAACATTGGATCTCACAGGAACCTTTTTTTTTCGGGATAAAAAGTATCGTCAATTATAAGCCATCATATGAACTACGACTGCGTCTTGTTGCATCAAAATCCGTTGAGTGGTTTCAGCATGATTCTTTAAATAACTTTTAACCAATATCCAGCGGGAACCTTTAAATGTTCTGGACGAAAAGTATCCAATGTCCTACCTCGTAGTATGAACTTAAATCATACCAAGTTTTAGTTGAATTCACTCAGTACTTTTGGTCAAGATACAGACAGACAGACGGACAAAAATGAAAAACAAAATACAGTTTTTGCTTCAGTATCGAATATAGAGTACCCTCCAAAAAATATTATTTATTTGTTTGTGAAGTGTTTGTACAGCAAGGCTACCATGACAGTTCGTCTTCAGGATCAGAGCACGAATTCTATCCAGCTGCAAAAAGGGGTGAGACAGGGAGACGTTATTTCTCCGAAACTGTTCACCTCTGCACTGGAAGATATATTCAAGCTTCTGAACTGGAACGGATTTGGTGTTAACATCAATGGCGAATACATCACTCACCTTCGATTTGCTGATGATATAGTCATCATGGCTGAAACCCTGGAAGACCTAAGCACAATGCTCAGTGACCTCAATATTGTTCCCCAACAGGTGGGTCTTAAAATGAACATGGGCAAGACGAACATCATGTCAAATGCCCATGCCGGTTTATGGTGGGAACGATATTATCGAAGCTGTTGATTACTATGTCTACTTGGGTCAGACGATTCAACTGGGTAGATCCAACTTCGACAAAGAGGTCAACCGACGAATCCAACTCGGATGGGCAGCGTTCAGTAAATTACGCCATATCTTCTCGTCGCAGATACCGCAGAGCCTCAAGACGAAAGTTTATAATCAGTGCGTGTTGCCAGTGATGACATACGGCACTGAGAAGTGGTCGCTAACTATTGGTATCATACAAAAGCTCAGAGTTGCGCAGCGTGCAATGGAGAGAGCTATGCTCGGTGTTTCACTACGTGATAGAATCAGAAATGAGGAAATCCGTAGAAGAACGAAGGTTACCGACATAGCTCTCAGAGTTTGCAAGTTGAAGTGGCAATGGGCAGGCCATATAGTTCGCAGAACCGACAACCGCTGGGGAATAAAGGTTCTCGAATGGCGACCACGAACAAGCAAGCGAAGTGTGGGGAGACCCCCCACACGATGGACCGACGACATTGTAGCCATCGCAGGAAGTCGGTGGATGGAGGTGGCACAGGATCGCTCGTCATGGCGCTCTTTGGGGGAGGCCTATGTTCAGCAGTGGACTTCTAAAGGCTGACATGATGATGATGATGATGATGACTTCAAAATTGACATAAATTTGGACCCCGATCCCGCAGGAAAGAAAGTATCCTCAATTTTATCCCATCATATAAACTATAACTGTCATGTTGCATCAAAATCCGTCGAGTAGTTTCAGCAGGGTATGTGTTCTTTTAAATAACTTAAAACTCTTATCTTGCGGGAACCCTTTAATTTTATGGAATGAAAAGTATTCTATGACCAACCTCGTAGTTTGAAGTCAAATCATACCAAGTTTCATTTGAATTCATTCAGTAGTTTCTGCGTGATGCGCGGCGAAGATATACAGACAAACAGACTGACAGACAAAAAGTTAAGTTAAGTGAAGTCCGAAGAGAGGGAGAGTAAACAATAACCCTGGAATCGGGCCACCTATTTTAATTCCGAGAGGGCAATTAGCAGTGTCAAGGTGGAGTGGGGTTCCTCGTCAATAAAGCCTTCCTTGATAATGTTGTAGAAATATCCAGTGTGTCGAGCAGGGGTAGCGTACCTGATTCTTATGTATGGCCTTGAGGTCATATAGGTTTACGCATAGACCTCGGCACACTCGGATGATGAGGAAGAAGATATATTTGATGACAATTCTTCGGTCCTACATAACACACAAGGGGAGCCAAATTGGGAGTACAGACTTGCAGTGAATCGAAAATAGGTCCACGCGGTTATGGAGACAGGAATTACAGGACGCAAATGCTAGTTAACTTTTTGGAAAAAGAGGGTTTCTTTTTGATGAATTAATTCTTTAAAAAGTAGTTCCAGAGGAAGTGGACTAGGCAAAGCCCCGAAACTGTGACTAAAAATGAGATTGACTTCATCATGATGGACAATAAGCACATATTTAGGGATGTATCAGTAATCGCAAGGTTCAATACCAGTAGTGATCACTGACTTATCCGAGGCTCCTTGAATATCAACCACAAGCTTGAAATGTGCCGTCTGGTGAAGTCTACGCTCCGACCCAACCTGCTCCAAGCCGCTGTTGGATCAGAACAGTTCCAATTCAAGTTGGAAAATCGATTTGCTGCCTTGTTTACCAGAAATGACGTGGATGAGGAACTCCAAAAGGTTGTGAAAATCTTAAGGAAAGAAGGCACAAAATTGTGTCAGCTGCAACGTACAGGCACTAAGTCTACAATCTCGGAATTGGCTCTTCGGCTTATGGACAAACGACGAGAGCAACAGCAAGAAACACCGTCAGAAAAAAGGGAGTTCAATCAGAAGATCAGTAAGCTGGTGCGACGTGACCTCCAGTGCTACACCGGATAGAAAAGGCAATTGAGCAAAATCGGGTGACAAAAGTCTTCGCCCAGCAATTGAGTACATCCCATCTGACGAAGCTCAAGACCAATAATGGCACAACCGTCGTCTCTAAGCCGGAGACCCTTTCTGAGATTATAGACTTTTATGGCAGATTGTACGACTCACATGCTTCTAGACCCAGCAGAATCCATCACAGGGGATTCCCACGCAATACTGACCCGCCACTACACTGACGAACTGCCCTACTACAGCCTAGATGATATTGAGATGGCCCTAAAACAACTTAAGAATGGAAAGGCCCTCGGTGAGGATGGTATAACTTTGGAGCTTTTGAAAGCAGGGGGAACCCGTACTTCGGGAGCTTCAGGAATTATTTAGCACCGTTTTTATCAGTGGGGAACTCCAGAGGCATGGACCAGGAGTCTGGTAGTACTGTTCTTTAAAAAGGGGATAAATTATAAATTGTTACCACGTCTACAAATTGTTTTCGAGGGTCATCTTAAATCGTCTCGTAAGAAGACTTTACGAATTCCAGTGAACAGGCCGGGTTTTGCGGGGGATTTAACACTATAGACCACATACACACAGTGAGGCAGGTTATACAGAAGTCTGAAGAGTATAACCAGTCCCGACAGCTTTTGTGGCCCGTTGAAACCTGTACCTTGCAGCGTTGTCAAGTGTACTGGCGATACATCGAAGTGGTGCGGTTTCTGTATGACGCCGTGACTACGAGTGTCCAAGTACAAAACCAACTGTCTAAACATATCCAACTACTCAGGGGAGTGAGACAGGGGATGTTATATCCTGGAAACTGTTCACTAATGCCCTAGAAGATATGTTTAAGACGCTGGATTGGAAAGGCATAGACATTAATACCAATGGGGAGAACATCTCATACTTACGATTTGATATACGAGTAGTCCTAATGGCGGAGTCGCTGCAATACTTGCAAAGCATGCTGACCAACTTAGATGATGCTTCACGACGCATCGGCCTCGGAATGCACATAGATAAGACCAAGATTATATTTAACGATCTTGTTGACCCGGAACCGATAGCAGTCAATGGTGTACCTCTTGAAGTTGTCCGAAAAAAAAGGTTAACTTGGAAAAATATTGCAATTAGGTAGGTAGAACTTTGCGAAGGAAGTCAACAACAGAATTCAGCTGGGTTGGGCAGCATAGAAGCTTATATATATATTTTCATTATCACGTGCAATTAATGTGGCGCAATAAATTAATTGAAATAATTTAGAGTCAATATTGCTTTGAAATTATTATAATAATAATAATATATTCGGGACATTTCCACACCAATTATCTAGCCCCAAACTAGGATACCCTGTGCTATGGGCACTAGATAACGGATAAACATACATAGATAAGAATATTAACATCCATGACTCGGAAACAAACATTTCTGCTCATCACACAAATGATTGCACCTTGCAGGATTCGAACCCGCGACCGTTCGATTTCGTACCTAGGATCTCTAGCCACGAGACCAACCGGTCGTCAAATTCTGTTTGGAACAAGTCATATTGGCTTAGGTGGCAGGGCCTATATTTATACTTATAATACAACTGTAAAAGGTCCAATTCTGTACATTGAAGATATATTGTAATTTTTTTTTGGAGGCTGTTCTATTTTCGATACTGAAGCTTAAACTGTATATTTTTTCATTTTTGTCTGTCTGTCTATCTACAGAATCTTGGCTGCGCATCACGCCGAATCTACTGAATGAATTCAAATGAAACTTGGCATGATTTGAGTTCATACCACGTGGTAGGACGGAGGATACTTTCTCGTTCATCCCGAAAATTAAAGGGCTCCCGCAGATAAGGGGTTAAAAGTTATTTAAACAAACACGTATCACGCCGTAACTACTGGATGGATTTTGATGCAATTTGGCACAGTCTTAGTTTATACTAGCTGAGCCCGCGGCTTCGCATGCATGGTCATTTCTCCAGGTTAAAAGTACTCTATGTGCTATTCCAAGACCTAAATTACCAACATTTGATCAACATTTCTTCAGCCGTCAAAAATATTTTTATCTATTTCTTGGCTTCTAATCATTGGATTGAGGTACCAATTATACCAGTTTTTAAGTTAATCCTTAAGCTATCCAATAGTGCGTATCTTGATCGTGCATCACGACGAAGCTAGTGAATGAATACTACTTACTAGAGATGAACTAGAGTACTTTTAACCTGGAGAAATTACCACGCGTGCGAGGCCTCGGGCACAGCTAGTATATATATATAAGAAGATGTGTTGACTTGTTGCAAACAGAATTTCAAAGCAATATTGACATGAAGTGTACGTGATAATGAAAATCTGATTAAAACAAGATAGGTAATTGCCCTGCTGAAGACTATAAGTACCTGAAGCTGAATCGATTGATACATCGCTTGTTAAAATCGGACCAATAGGATCGACGCTCACAGTACATATATAGTTTTTACCACAGATTTGAGAACAAAGGGAGATTTGGCAAGGGGGCGTGGCATATGCGAACGCATCTGGCCAAAAATGTATGTAATTACCACGCTTAACACCTAAACCTCAGAGAAATTATAACCGGCGTTCCCAAGCGCAAATTCTAGTACTGAAATGTTTCTGCCAGTTTTCGAGGGAGGCGAGGTAAACATGTACAGCTCACATTTACGCAATCACGCACACTCTTGCAGAAAGTTGAGGCATCTTTATAAACGCACACGCACATATAAGCTGCATACAAATACAGCACACAATTAACAAATTACTGTTGTCACAGTATTGTTTAGTTACACACTAGCGCAAAAACTAGAGATGTGGTGTAAAAGAACGATAAAAGTACCTAATGATACTCAATGATCGAAATTTGGATTGTTCAATGTTGTTATTTTATCTACTAGCTGTGCCCGTGACTTTGCCCGCGTTATTATTTCTCTGGCTTGAAAGTAATTTATATGTTATTCCAGGAACAAAATTACCTCTAAAGTACATTACACTACAAAGTGCGTACAGACAAGAAGTCGTTTTTTATTGATTGCTTAGCTTCTACGTGCTTCCCTATTTATTAAAGACATTTCACTTATTTTTTTCAAAATATCCTATTAATCATTTACCTTCTTCTTTAAATATCTAGTTTTTGCCTGTTATTGCTTCATCTTTTTACTTTTAAATTCTAGTTTTTTTTTTTAGTATTCTAGCTCTTTCGAGTGAAATAATATAAAAATATAGCATATTTTCTATAATGTTAACGTAACTGTCTGAAGGAAACCCCTTAGATGACAAGAAGAGGATAAGTTTGACTTTATTTATTCCAAATCTAAGCTAAGTTTTTTACGAGACAAGTCGTGGAAATATCGGAGAATTTGAAAATATGGCAAAAAAACTAAATAAAAATTACTAACGAGTAGCAATTGCGATGCTGACGACGGCATTGATTCTGAAGACGGCATTGTTTCTGCAAATGGCGTTGGTTCTGGGGACGGCATTGATTCTGAAGACGGCGTTGGTTCTGGGAACGGTATTGGTTCTAGCGAAGCCTAAGGATCAGATAAGGAGCCAATGATTTCGTCGTTGAAGTCCTAAGTCTGTTAAAGTATGAAGGGAAAGTAAATCACCGTTTCATTTAAGAATAGGAAGGTGGTAGGTACGTGCCAATCCTCGCTAGTATCGAAAATCTTGTATGTTGTATCTATATTGCGTAGTGTATTTCTTCCCGTCCGCACGGAACAATAAAACTAATGCAAAACTTGAAGGGTCAAAATGGTCAGAGCAAATAGCACTTGTTCTTGTAGGAATCTAACCATCGCGTGTGTGGGAAAAAAGTGATCCATTTTTTTAAAGATAGGGTTTTTCAGAAATCTGTAGAACAGGTAATAGTTTCTTATTCAAATGTTATTGTATAAAAGCAAATACCTATCTTTATAATAAAGTTTACGCAAAGTAAAATTAGTGGCTGTGAGAGCTGTAGACCACGCGAGCACAAACTTTTTGCCAACTATCTAGCGATGCACAGTAGTTAACTTATTGTTCAACTAACATTAACTAGTGGCTCTGTGAGCTGTAGACCTCGCGGGTACAAACTTTTTTGCAAACAATCTAGCGGTGCTCAGTATCGCCATCTAGTTACCTTATTGTAAAACTATCATTAATAACCAAGGTGCTCCATCAATCCCTACCTAGTCAATTTTCTGCATTTTGAGGAGCTATTCTGCTCATCACGCCGAATATCCTCATCAGATCTTCACCAAATTTTTATGAGACCAATTTTAAATGACTCACATTCAAGTAAAAAAAAACTTTGAAATCGGATCTAATAAGGCGGAGATATTCAGTAGCCCTCTTTTTGCCCCTTTTAGGGGGAATTACGTACCCCCCTCCCCCCCCAATCTGAATAAAAAATTGTTCCACCTGCGTGAGTGATGATGATGATGATAAGTATTCTATGTGTTATTCCAGGGTATAAGCTACCAAACAAACAAACAAACAACCTCACTTTCACCAACTTTTTTGGTGAGCTCCGTATAGATGTGAATGCGAAATGGCGAACGATCGTGAAAACTAGTTTTTATAAACGGACACGAACAAAACTGTCATGTACCTCGGCAAAGGGGAACGCGTACGCTTGGCCTATCCGGTTCTAATTTCTCTGAGACCTATACCATCGATTTTGTCAAAATGTCACTTTGTTCGGGGGTTATGTGTGAATACACGAGCTCCAATGTGAATTACTCTAAAGATGGCACAAATTTCACACGTAAGTACTACTAGAATAGTATAGTTTTTTCTTTAAAATCAGTAATTCAAATGCTGCAGTAATCAAATATGTTTGCTTCATTACTTTGCGAACACAAAGTCAATACTTTCATTACGAACAAACACCATTGCGTGCTTAGTACAAATCAATCAACGAATAAGCTATGGAAACGCGCAATGGGTGCCAGTATCTACCGATGCTGTCACATGAACGACATGATAGTGGTGCAGGCTCTGCTCGCTTCCGTGAAGTAAAAATGTGGCCTGACAAGGGTAAGCCGTGCATATTGTCGATATTCTATTCTACGCGATATAAAATAGTAGGTACCACTTATCCACTTAATGAGTAATAAGATAAATATAATACTAACAAAATATGATATAGATTTGGCATTCTGCATAATAAAATGTGTGTAAGATTATTATTTATCAGAAAGTATAGGTACATATTCTTAAAAACATGGAATTTATTTCTGCTAATATTAATATCTACATATGTTGCATAAGTTACAGTTTGGCATTCGGCATTTATAAAGTCCAGACGTTTTGAGATTTTTCATTTTATGTTGTTACCGACCAAAAAGAAGGTGGTTATCAATTTGTATCCACTTAATGAGTAATAAGATAAATATAATACTAACAAAATATGATATAGATTTGGCATTCTGCATAATAAAATGTGTGTAAGATTATTATTTATCAGAAAGTATAGGTACATATTCTTAAAAACATGGAATTTATTTCTGCTAATATTAATATCTACATATGTTGCACAAGTTACAGTTTGGCATTCGGCATTTATAAAGTCCAGACGTTTTGAGATTTTTCATTTTATGTTGTTACCGACCAAAAAGAAGGTGGTTATCAATTTGTATCCACTTAATGAGTAATAAGATAAATATAATACTAACAAAATATGATATAGATTTGGCATTCTGCATAATAAAATGTGTGTAAGATTATTATTTATCAGAAAGTATAGGTATATATTCTTAAAAACATGGAATTTATTTCTGCTAATATTAATATCTACATATGTTGCACAAGTTACAGTTTGGCATTCGGCATTTATAAAGTCCAGACGTTTTGAGATTTTTCATTTTATGTTGTTACCGACCAAAAAGAAGGTGGTTATCAATTTGTATCCACTTAATGAGTAATAAGATAAATATAATACTAACAAAATATGATATAGATTTGGCATTCTGCATAATAAAATGTGTGTAAGATTATTATTTATCAGAAAGTATAGGTACATATTCTTAAAAACATGGAATTTATTTCTGCTAATATTAATATCTACATATGTTGCACAAGTTACAGTTTGGCATTCGGCATTTATAAAGTCCAGACGTTTTGAGATTTTTCATTTTATGTTGTTACCGACCAAAAAGAAGGTGGTTATCAATTTGTATCCACTTAATGAGTAATAAGATAAATATAATACTAACAAAATATGATATAGATTTGGCATTCTGCATAATAAAATGTGTGTAAGATTATTATTTATCAGAAAGTATAGGTATATATTCTTAAAAACATGGAATTTATTTCTGCTAATATTAATATCTACATATGTTGCACAAGTTACAGTTTGGCATTCGGCATTTATAAAGTCCAGACGTTTTGAGATTTTTCATTTTATGTTGTTACCGACCAAAAAGAAGGTGGTTATCAATTTGTATCCACTTAATGAGTAATAAGATAAATATAATACTAACAAAATATGATATAGATTTGGCATTCTGCATAATAAAATGTGTGTAAGATTATTATTTATCAGAAAGTATAGGTATATATTCTTAAAAACATGGAATTTATTTCTGCTAATATTAATATCTACATATGTTGCACAAGTTACAGTTTGGCATTCGGCATTTATAAAGTCCAGACGTTTTGAGATTTTTCATTTTATGTTGTTACCGACCAAAAAGAATGTGGTTATCAATTTGACACGTATGTATGTAATATTATTCGAACTTCGGCTTCCAAATAATTAATATGCAACATTTTATACGTGTATATTTGTATGTATGTATGTTTGTCCACACATTTCTCCGAAACTATTAATCGTATTTTGACCATTTTGTTTTTACTGGCTTACATTTACTTAAACTTAGGAAACAGTGCAAGTTTCAGTGCAAGTATCAAAATTAGTTTCGCAGTTTTAAATATATAAACTGTAACGGTTCAACTGCGCATTTCCTATTAACGCTAAGTAATGTTCGGGCGCGTTTTTCTGAAGTCTGTTTTCTAGGGTGTTTTTACACTATCACTTGTTTTAAAGTCTTGCTGCTACTGACCAAGTGAGCGAAGCGACCAAAGCGAGTGAAGCGTGTCTGCTTCAAGTTCAATCCATTTGCTTTCATCTGTCAGTTTGCTGGTACTCCTCTACAGGTCGTATTTTACAATCAATCTGGACGAATCTTTGTATACAGGTTTTACGACTTTATAATATATTTTTTGTCGGAGATCTTTGATTAGATTCTTCCTCCAAAAAGGGGGCTACTGAATATCTCCGCCTTATGAGATCTAATTTAGATAACTAGTAACTTTAAGTTGGTTTCATAAAAATTTGATGAAGATGAGAAATGAGAAATTCTGATGAGGATCTTTGGCGTGATGAGCAGGATAGCTCCTTAAAATGCAGTAAAGCAGTATTTCTACCAGTGGAATCGACCCTTTAACTACTAAGTAGCGATTGATGGAGCACCTAGGTTACTAATATTAATTTTACAATGAGGTTACTAGATGGCGCTACTGTACATCGCTAAATTGTTGCAAAAGAGTTTGTGATCATGAGGTCTACTGTTCGCAGAAGTACAAGTAGTATATACTATTTAAATTTGTAGGTATCCAAAGGATCTTAAAATAAAAGAGAAATGGATAACAAAATATAATTGGCCGTGCAAAAAACAGGAATTTTCTAAGTTCAAACCAGCAACACTTAGCGATTGGCCTTGAACCTTGTTGATGGTTATGGCGAAAGCCAGACGCACTGGAAAATGTAATCGCTTGAAATCATTTGAATTCGTGGTATCAGCAAATCTTGACCTATACATTTGCCGCTGATGATTGTGGCTTCGATTAAATTCAGCTATAGTTTTATAACAGCAAGTCTCCTTCCGTTGCACAATTTCAGTGGATCCACGTTGCGAATGAGCATCAACGGTGAACTAACTTTTAAAGTGAAGATGTGTGGTGGCATTCCATATAGTTCCAAAGTGTAAAGAAACTCTATTGGATAATTGACAGCTTGTTCCTCATCTACAACTGTGTCAATCGAATTTGTACTTGACAACTTCACCGGGTAGCTTCAATTGAATTTGATGGGTTATATTGTTGACATCATCATTTTAACCCCTAGGGTATCACTTTGACACCTATCACTTTGATACCTGTCATTTTGACAATTCCTTCAAAGCTTCAAAACCCTTTAAACCTTAGGATTTTTGGTCAAATTTGATTCAAAAGCTTCAAAAACTTCAATTTGTACTCAAGATGTCATAAAAAAGCCGTTCCATAAGAAGCATATAAAAAAATAGCCATAAAAAGCTTTTATTAATTTCGATGTTATATCTAAAAATCGTCTTCGCATTATTTTGCTTTTCTAATGAAACCGGTTTGGGGCACATCGGTTGGATGGTTTCAAAGTCCATACGGACATAGGTACAATATTTTTTTTTTGTTTGTATTTTATATATGTATATAGATTTTTAAAACTGTATGTATTGTATTGTTATATTAAAAAATATAACAATACCAGAGTTAGATTTATGTGTGAATAGTTTTTTTTTTTCCACCAATCATTTCATACTGCAGTTGTTGTGATATTAAATTTCATAGTTTTTTTAATCGACAGCAACTTTCTATCTCTATTTCTCGATGTTTAATTGTTTTTGACTATAAGTGAAATAAGTGGAAAGAATAAGGTGACCGTCGGTCCCGAACAATATTTTGCCAATTTCAAATCTGTGGTTTTTACAGACGCTAGTGTATTGAAGCCGTAGACGCGAGTATATATTATATATATATAAATAAAAAGCATTGAATCGAAGCATTGTTTTTGAGTTTGATGTCTACTGTCAGTCGGAGATCGAGGGTAGCCACCTGTGGGTCTTTACCCGGCTACAAAAAAAGAGGGTTATGATTTTATCAGAATACCTATGTATACATGGATGAATGTATGTATGTATGTATGTATGTATGTATGTATGTATGTATGTTCGTCTGTTTGTACATGTCCACAATTTACAGTCAACCTTATAAATTTGTAGTAAAACCAGAGTTTTTACAAGAAAGTAGCGGTCCCTACAAAAATTGCAATATTGTATCCCAAGGAATCAATAAAAATATTATTAAAAAATAACGACTTCATATTCAAATGTTCTTTTCTAAACAAACACTAATAAGAAGAAAATAATTACAATTGAACCACAACACTTTCCCTTTTTGAAAAGTAAAAATGTAATACTAACAAATTCAAAAATACAACTTAAGATAGAAAGAGTTATAATAGTTTCTTACCCCCCCCCCCCCCCTTTTCTCAACACCCCCCCCCCCCCCTACCCTATATAGCTAAGTTCACATCACCATTCAAACATAAAAAACCGCTTCAAAATCGCTCCATTTGTTTGGGAGCTACGATCCCCCCTGCCTTCCCCATATTATAGCTAAGAACCATCTCCCTCCAACCAGATTTCAAACAGAAAAACCGCATCAAAATCGGTCCATTCCTTTGGGAGCACGATGCCACAGACAGACACACACAGTGATACACACCCTAAACTTATAACACCCGTAAAAAAAGAAGTAAATAAATTAACTTCTAAGATGAATTTTATACGTTACCACACTGCATGTTTATTCTTTAAAATATGAAAGAACATTAACATCAAAACAAATCGATTTATTAATAAAAACTAAATCATTTTTGATAAAATTGATGTGGGACGGCAAAAAAGCCGTCGTTTTTTTTATATAGTATTTGTGCTGTTGGTCTGTAACTGACCTCTACAGCGTCACCGGATGGTGGGGCAGGCGCAAAAGCGCTCCGCCCGCGCCGCAATGCGTGACGCAGAAGGCGCACGGCAAAGTTAAGTTTTGGCCACTTGCTCAAGGGGTACGTACCTCGGCTTGGACAGTTGTCATTGATTACGTGGAGTATCGGACTAAACACCTCTGGATCTCTACTGTTAGTTAGTGATCGAGGGGGCCCTGATGAAATGGCTGACCACCGATTCGGGATACACCTTCGAGAAGAATCGGCAAGAAACTCGAAGGCGAATAAAATCGACATTAATTACGGGACCTTCAACCTCGCCGGCGAGGTCGGGGTCTGTGTCTAATTGTGTTGAAAGATGGTGAAGACGGATTTGACGAATATATCGCTGCCGCAGATTTTATCGTCCGAATCGCTGGAGATGGGCATCCACGGAGGGGTCAGGCAATAAAAGTCTATTGTTCTAAATAAACCAAGAATCATTCAAATTGGTTCAGAAATCCTTCATCCTTATTATCCCAATAAAAAACTTCTGTACCAATTTTAATGAAGTTTTTAGGGGACTACGCTGAAAGTCTACCCTTTTGAACAAAACTTCAACCATCCAAAACGGCTTAAAAATCTCAGAGGTTTGAGGCAATATAAACACAAAATGAAATGGATGTACTAGAAAAAACATTTATTCTTGAAAAACTACTGAACTCATTTTGATACAATTTATATGGGACCACCTGCCCTTTCAAACAAAAAATGTTTTTTAAAGAAATCGGCGTACATACATAAAAATAAAACGTTCAGTCAAACATTTATAACCGTCTCCTTTTGTGAAGTCGATTAAGAACATAGAACGGAATGACACGTAGCCATGAAAACGAAATAGTAACAAGTCTGCCAAGTACCTACGTGAGTAATGATGCAATTGTTGTCTATGGGTAAAAAAAACAGGAACGTTGCTGCCAAAGATTTCGAATTACGCTTACTAGCGTATTTTTTTTAGAAGTTACGGTACGTTTAAAAATTCTAAAAGTAAGAATAATGCCGCGGTGTGAGTGCTACCCGTGCGAAACTAAGGCAAATCACTAGTATGTAATAGTGTTAAAAATTGGTACTTATTAGTATTATTCATATTATGTTAGTCTATATGGGTAGGTATCTAAACTAATGTTATTAATTTGTATTTCAAGTTCAATTTCCTACTTTGTATCTCAGTCCGATGAGTAGAGAAGCCCGTCAATCGATGAAATAATGTTTGACGACTGAACGAAATTTGGTAAATTGTACTTTTGGTCCTGGAATACATAGGCTAAATTTTCCCCAAAAAAATGTCCACGCGAGCAAAGCCGCGGAGGATAATATAAAACTACTCTATACCTATATTATTCTAGTTTATTCTTATCTTACCTTTTTATGCCATTTAGAAGTATATATATTTATAAACGATATATTTTGTGAGTTTTTAGAGTTATTGAAACATTTTCCTTTCCGTCGGAAATAAATTATGGCAGTTGTAAGCCGCTTGACACTGCATATTTCCAATAGCACTATCGCGGTTAAGACGAATCCAATGATACCTCATTTATCAAAATCCATTTAGTCGTTTAGTCTATATAGAACGTCCCAAATAAACGTAAAAACAAACAAACATACATAAATACAACCCAAACACATAACTCTCCTCAGACGGGTAAAAAAAATTTTTTTTTTCGGTTCCACATAGTGGGTCAAAAAATTTGAACTAAAGAGCCCAATCTTGATATATATATTTACATACATACACACATACAGACTGTTAAACTCATTACCGTTACCTTGCTTCGCCGTAATCGGGTAAAAATGTGCTGACGTTATTTTGTTACAGCTTTGTAGGTATGGAGAGGCCAGTTTAAAATAGTTTAATACATTAGTAAAATATATACGCAGCAAAATACTACGCTGGTACATAAACTAACGTGAGCGTGATTCATTATATATAGATATGTTACGACTGTCACTCACGAGTTATTTCGTCGAACAATTCGACCGGTGTTCGGACGTTAACGACGTCCATCCTCAGGAGTTTGCGTAGTGAGGGCACGACGCGAACTGCGGATTGCCGCGCGTGTCGCCCGTTGCGTCAGTGGCGCTGGCGTCGCAGGTGCTATAGGCGGGGGAAACCCCAGCCCAGATGAAAGCACACCTGCGCCCGCACCATCATCACTGATGTCGCTGGCGTACACAAAGAGTGCAGGGTCCTCACACCACTTGACGACATTGTCCTCCTCGCGGAGAAACGGCTCACTTTCGGTGGAAGCTATATTTAGCACCGGCTTCTATGTGGAAGGTATTATTACCCAGCCGCAGTCCCCGTTGAAGTTTGGATGCCGACTAATTTCAATGGCTTCCCGTACATTCCGCGGCACGACGGCACTACGCAAACTCCTGAAGATGGACGTCGTTAACGTCCGATCACCGGTCGAATTGTTCGACGAAATAACTCGTGAGTAACAGTCGTAACATATTTAATATAAAATACTACGTACCTACCTATAGGTACGTAGTATTTTGCTTTTAATAAATAACCTTCCGTACTACTTATAGAACGTTACTAAACCCTGAGTTACGAAACTACAAACATTAAACAAGATAAAAAAACAGTGAAAATAATGAAAAAATGAAACATTTTGCACCAATATTTAACTAAATAAAGCAAGAAATTATCCCAACATCTTGGCTTGAAATGTCCTCGAAAGGCGTGGAACACTTATTAACCGACTACGGCGAAGCAAGGGAAGGGTTTTAATAGTATGTATGTTATGTGGATGTTTCACCATAGCGTCGCCCCTATACGACTACGGTGAAGCAAAGGAAGGGTTCAAAGTTCAAACTAAACAGTTGATCCTATTTTGACAAGCGAGCTATCAATCGATTCGTCTTCATAATCAGACTTTTAATATTAAAAGTATGTGGTATCATAGGCTATTTTATACGCAACCGTGGTCGGGTTCATATTTTATAAACTTATGTTTTGAAAATTTGTATGCATGCAAATCAAAATTGGCATCTAGTTGCACAAATCGAAAAAAAAACAAATATTCGCATCTATTTGGGTCAAATTTGAAACCCAAAAAACTATTGGCACATTTTTTTGTCAATGTACATGTATTTTGAATGTCATCGCTAAATTTATCAAGATTATGTTCCTCACTACAGCTGGCCATTCGTATTTAAATGGGTCAAAATGTCCCAATCAGTAGTGCGCGCTAGTGCCTAACATCCCTCGCTTACTTTGAGATATTTCATCTGATCAGTGCAGGTCATAGTGAGGCCGCAAAATAATTTTCATTTGCAAAATTTTAGGGCTGAGTTTAAACTTCTGATATTATTCTTCAGGTCACAAAGATGTAAAGTTTGATGTTTTATAGTCCTAACTATCCTCTACAAATGATAAGAAATCCGCGAGGCGCTTGAAGGACGAAGGAGTAGGGACCACTCCATGCGCGCGACAACATGTTTCTATGTGACGCTCTCATTTTGCAAACGGCATTCTTCCTTAGAAACTCAAACCTATTACTATACGTTAGTTTGTCAAAAATTGGTTAACAATCTTTATTGTTTTTTAGAAAACAATTAGTTAATATGTAATGATATAGTTATTATACCTTTAGATATTAGTAATACCTATTACCAGCTATTACTATACATACGTTACTTTGACATAAATCGGTCAACAATCTTTATTGTTTTTTAGAAAACAATTAGCTAATATGTAATGATATAGTTATTATACCTTTAGATATTAGTAATACCTATTACCAGCTATTACTATACATACGTTACTTTGACATAAATCGGTCAACAATCTTTATTGTTTTTTAGAAAACAATTAGCTAATATGTAATGATATAGTTATTATACCTTTAGATATTAGTAATACCTATTACCAGCTATTACTATACATACGTTACTTTGACAAAAATCGGTCAACAATCTTTATTGTTTTTTAGAAAACAATTAGCTAATATGTAATGATATAGTTATTATACCTTTAGATATTAGTAATACCTATTACCAGCTATTACTATACATACGTTACTTTGACATAAATTGGTCAACGATCTTTATTGTTTTTTAGAAAACAATTAGCTAATATGTAATGATATAGTTATTATACCTTTAGATATTAGTAATACCTATTACCAGCTATTACTATACATACGTTACTTTGACATAAATCGGTCAACAATCTTTATTGTTTTTTAGAAAACAATTAGCTAATATGTAATGATATAGTTATTATACCTTTAGATATTAGTAATACCTATTACCAGCTATTACTATACATACGTTACTTTGACAAAAATCGGTCAATAATCTTTATTGTTTTTTAGAAAACAATTAGCGAATATGTAATGATATAGTTATTATACCTTTAGAAATTAGTAATAACTATTACCAGCTATTACTATACATACGTTACTTTGACATAAATCGGTCAACAATCTTTATTGTTTTTTAGAAAACAATTAGCTAATATGTAATGATATAGTTATTATACCTTTAGATATTAGTAATACCTATTACCAGCTATTACTATACATACGTTACATTGACATAAATCGGTCAACAATCTTTATTGTTTATTAGAAAACAATTAGCTAATATGTAATGATATAGTTATTATACCTTTAGATATTAGTAATACCTATTACCAGCTATTACTATACATACGTTACTTTGACATAAATCGGTCAACAATCTTTATTGTTTTTTAGAAAACAATTAGCTAATATGTAATGATATAGTTATTATACCTTTAGAAATTAGTAATACCTATTACCAGCTATTACTATACATACGTTACTTTGACATAAATCGGTCAACAATCTTTATTGTTTTTTAGAAAACAATTAGCTAATATGTAATGATATAGTTATTATACCTTTAGAAATTAGTAATACCTATTACCAGCTATTACTATACATACGTTACTTTGACATAAAACGGTCAACAATCTTTATTGTTTTTTAGAAAACAATTAGCTAATATGTAATGATATAGTTATTATACCTTTAGATATTAGTAATACCTATTACCAGCTATTACTATACATACGTTACTTTGTCAAAAATCGGTCAACAATCTTTATTGTTTTTTAGAAAACAATTAGCTAATATGTAATGATATAGTTATTATACCTTTAGATATTAGTAATACCTATTACCAGCTATTACTATACATACGTTACTTTGACATAAATCGGTCAACAATCTTTATTGTTTTTTAGAAAACAATTGGCTAATATGTAATGATATAGTTATTATACCTTTAGATATTAGTAATACCTATTACCAGCTATTACTATACATACGTTACTTTGACATAAATCGGTCAACAATCTTTATTGTTTTTTAGAAAACAATTAGCTAATATGTAATGATATAGTTATTATACCTTTAGATATTAGTAATACCTATTACCAGCTATTACTATACATACGTTACTTTGACATAAATCGGTCAACAATCTTTATTGTTTTTTAGAAAACAATTAGCTAATATGTAATGATATAGTTATTATACCTTTAGATATTAGTAATACCTATTACCAGCTATTACTATACATACGTTACTTTGACAAAAATCGGTCAACAATCTTTATTGTTTTTTAGAAAACAATTAGCTAATATGTAATGATATAGTTTTTATACCTTTAGATATTAGTAATACCTATTACCAGCTATTACTATACATACGTTACTTTGACATAAATTGGTCAACGATCTTTATTGTTTTTTAGAAAACAATTAGCTAATATGTAATGCTATAGTTATTATACCTTTAGATATTAGTAATACCTATTACCAGCTATTACTATACATACGTTACTTTGACATAAATGGGTCAACAATCTTTATTGTTTTTTAGAAAACAATTAGCTAATATGTAATGATATAGTTATTATACCTTTAGATATTAGTAATACCTATTACCAGCTATTACTATACATACGTTACTTTGACAAAAATCGGTCAATAATCTTTATTGTTTTTTAGAAAACAATTAGCGAATATGTAATGATATAGTTATTATACCTTTAGAAATTAGTAATACCTATTACCAGCTATTACTATACATACGTTACTTTGACATAAATCGGTCAACAATCTTTATTGTTTTTTAGAAAACAATTAGCTAATATGTAATGATATAGTTATTATACCTTTAGATATTAGTAATACCTATTACCAGCTATTACTATACATACGTTACATTGACATAAATCGGTCAACAATCTTTATTGTTTATTAGAAAACAATTAGCTAATATGTAATGATATAGTTATTATACCTTTAGATATTAGTAATACCTATTACCAGCTATTACTATACATACGTTACTTTGACATAAATCGGTCAACAATCTTTATTGTTTTTTAGAAAACAATTAGCTAATATGTAATGATATAGTTATTATACCTTTAGAAATTAGTAATACCTATTACCAGCTATTACTATACATACGTTACTTTGACATAAATCGGTCAACAATCTTTATTGTTTTTTAGAAAACAATTAGCTAATATGTAATGATATAGTTATTATACCTTTAGAAATTAGTAATACCTATTACCAGCTATTACTATACATACGTTACTTTGACATAAAACGGTCAACAATCTTTATTGTTTTTAGAAAACAATTAGCTAATATGTAATGATATAGTTATTATACCTTTAGATATTAGTAATACCTATTACCAGCTATTACTATACATACGTTACTTTGACAAAAATCGGTCAACAATCTTTATTGTTTTTTAGAAAACAATTAGCTAATATGTAATGATATAGTTATTATACCTTTAGATATTAGTAATACCTATTACCAGCTATTACTATACATACGTTACTTTGACATAAATCGGTCAACAATCTTTATTGTTTTTTAGAAAACAATTGGCTAATATGTAATGATATAGTTATTATACCTTTAGATATTAGTAATACCTATTACCAGCTATTACTATACATACGTTACTTTGTCAAAAATCGGTCAACAATCTTTATTGTTTTTTTTAGAAAACAATTAGCTAATAAGTCAATGTCAAAGTATTTTATTGTAAATAGGCAAAAATAACATCTCTTGAACAAAGATAAATACATAAAATATTATAAAAAGATCAAATCAATCCAAATTTAGATAAACTATATATTCTTTGAGTTTGAAAAGGAATTTTCCCTTTCACGTGCCAACAGAGTTTAATCTCACACTGGAAAAGGAAATAACCCTTCTGACTCTACCGGTGCTTCGGAAATACGCCCGTTAGAGAAGAGAGCACCAAGAAACTCTAAGGGGATGTATTTTTCCATATTTGTTCATTCTTTATATTTTTTCAAATGTCACAATTATAACAAAACATGTAAATATAACAGGTAAAAGTGACAATGACATGTCCCACAAACATAAAAAAAACATACTGGAAAAAATAAGGTAACAAATTCTAACTCTATAAATATGTATAAATATGTAATGATATAGTTATTATAGCTTTAGATATTAGTACCTATTACCACAGTACATATATAGCTATTACTATACGTTAGTTTGACAACAATCGGTCAACAGTCTTTACCAATTGTTTTTTAGAAAACAATTAGCTAAAATGTAATGATAATAGTTATATTTAGAATTAGCTCAAGGAGCCATTTCATTTGATATACCGTAAATAAAAAACACAAAAAAGTGACACGTTGTCTGTTTGTTTGTTTGGGGAGCACTCACGCGATAACGGCTGGACGGAATTTGGTGAAATTTAGAATGGAGATAGTTTATACCCTGGAATAAAACATAGGATACTTTTTATCCCGGAAAATGGTAAGTTTCCACGGGAAAACTATAAAAATATTGGTTATTCACTGTAAGGAACGGTTGCCATCACAGAATGGTCTGAGGTTGCCATGGAAACGAAATAACAAGTCTGCCAAAAACATCAAGCGCATTGGTGCTAGACATACTTTTGCATTGGTTTTTAATATCCTAGAACAAAATAGTATCCTTTTTTCGCGATAAACAGTAGTCCGCGCGGACGAAGTCGCTGGCGGGAAAGCTAGTGACACATAAATGTTGACCACAAACTTGCCGGCAACATCAAAACTACAGGTCCATCGATGTGTTACCATCTTCACTTTGGTAGAACTAAAGATTGCTTTCTTCTTTGCAATGCAAACGTGTCAAAATTAGCGGGAGACAAAAAATGTATAAATAAAGCCCGTTTTCACCCGGGTCACCTAAATCAGATGCCTAAATATTTAAGAGTTGCCACGTTTCACCAAACTTGATACCGCAAAGTTTGAAGACAAAAGTCTCCAACCAATGTGTCCTACCTGTTATGACATACGGAGCCGAGTCGTGGACACTCACGGTACGACTAGTCCACCAATTTAAAGTCGCTCAGCAGGCTATGGAAAGGGCTATGCTTGGAGATTCTCTGAATGAGCGTATCCGGAATGAGGTGATCCGGCAGAGAACCAAAGTTATCGACATAGCCCTTAGGATTAGTAAGATGAAGTGGCAGTGGGCTGGTCAAATCTGTCGAAGGACTGATAACCGTTGGGGTAGACGTGTTCTTGAGTGGAGACCGCGACTCGGTAAACGTAGTGTAGGGCGCCCTCCAGCTAGGTGGAGCGACGATATACGTAAAGTGGCTGGCAGCAGTTGGAAGAGAAGAGCCGAAGATCGGGTTCAGTGGCGTGCTTTGGGAGAGGCCTATGTCCAGCAGTGGACTGACGCGGGCTGATGTTGACCAAACTTTAGGTCATAATAGTGACGTTAGGCGTCACCTAAAGTTACGATACCGATTCGGGGGGAGCCTAATGATGGGCAACTTTTGAACTGACAGCCCGCGCCGCGCTCTCTCACTCGTGTGAATTAGTGAGTGAGCGAGGCCTATCTTAGGAGTTACCTATTAAAAATGGATTGGTTAAACAGAAGATTACGCTTAAGACTTTGTTTATGTATGAGTTACCCTGTATACCTATGAGTTTATGATTGTGTGGAGTCCTGCATATAAATAAGATTGATTTTGTGAGGTGTCAGTTCCGTGACGGACTCGTGTCTCCCCTGATCCCCCCCCCCCCCTCCTTGGGGAGATATTTCGGATTCACACTTATAAAATTGTATTTTTTCATATTTTATACTAACTTACCTTATAGTTACATAAACTAGAAATTGTAACCTAGGTTCAGATTATAACAAGAAGTACCTAGGTACCACGTGTAGTATTTTTAGTAAACGATGTTATTAATATAGTTGTATATTTAAAAATCTTGATTTTTATTTACCTCGACGAAGACCCGAGAATGACCCGAAGATCCTGTCAACGGAACGTCACTACTACTCCAGGATTGTACGTGAAGCGGTTGAAATTAAATAGTATCACAATTTCAGGTTGGCTGCATCCTGGAACAGGATGGTTTCAAGTTGGCTGCATCCTGGAATCCCGTGAAAAGCAAGTGTTCGCATCGCGGTTTATATCAGAAGAAATCTGCAGATGTCGTTAGTGTTGTGTGTCGTGACAATTCAGAATTTTTACAAAACCAAATGCGGGTAGTTGGAGACAACGATCGCCCTTCTCTAAGCTGACACCCGAAAGTCATCTCGTGACCACGATCAATGCAACTTGATCGAAACGTCAAGGTAAATAAAAATCAAGTTTTCAGCGCGATTAAGTCCCGTTTGAATCGCGAAAGTTTAAAAGTTAAAAGATGTTATTAATAATTTAGAAAGACTTTGCCTGACTTCCGAACTCCGTCACGTAAATCCAATAAATAAAATTATCCATAAAAAACTCAATTTACTATTTTTAAAGATTCAACTGGCTTAATTAACGGCTCTAAGTACAGCAGATTTTTTAAAACCTCTCTATGAATACATAGGTACATTATGGCATTCTTGACCAGCTAAACCTACGGCTTCAGAAGTTACCCAGCTTACCCGATAATTCGCATGTATTGGTTTTAGACGTCTTGTTTTCCACATAGACGATGGAGCAAGCTAGCCACAAAAATATAAAGACCATCACACACGTAGCTATAATAATATATTAATATAATAAATAGTAAGTCATATTTTGTTAGAATGAATCTATATAAGGCCACACAAATTCCTAAAAATCATATTTATTTTTCAGTAACTAGGTATATGTTCTTGGCAAATTAATTGTAGCTATGGGTGTGATGACAATATTATACAGGTGAAATCAAAAACAATAACAACTTTAACATAAAATTTATTAACGGAAATCATAATAAAAAACATTTCACTCCTTTCTACTTCTAACTACGATAATTATTATTATTACTCACATTCCTTTTCAACTCTAGGAGCTGGTTAGGTCCGCCTGAAAACAAACATTCACTTTAGAGAAATTGTTCAATTGTTGCAAAGAACATCTAGAATATTTTTTAGTTTTCGTGCTGACCATACGTATAGAATTAATTAACGTTGTCCAATCCATTGCTTTATTGGTGTTAAAGCTACCTTTGTGCACTACTCCGCGCATACTGCGTGCACGCACGCACTACAAGTAGGTGGCTAAGTACAGTAGATTTGGTCTTGAATCAACAGGCTTGCTTTTAGAAACCAATTTTATGTTTATTTTATGTCGTTACAAGTAAAGTTAGTATTTAGTAGAGTTGCGAAAATTTTGATTAGGAAACAGAAAAAATATATCTAAATATTTTAATTTATTTGCTTACTAGCTGTGCCCGCGGCTTTGCCCTCGTGTTCATTTCATTTAATAGAAGCCCAAACGTGTTATTCCAGGACCAAAAGTACCTATAAAGTACAATATACTACATTTCTTCAAAATTCGTTCTCAAGTATCAAGTATCTCAATCCGATGAGTAGAGTAGAACTCATCGGATTTTTAAGTCAAAATCTAATCTATCCAACTGTATAAACCACATCGCAATCGGTCCAGTAGTTTATACGTGATGCGCGATCAAACATACATACAAACAAACAAACAGGAACGATTTTAATAATTTTTATATTATTTTTCAGTAGCTTATTTTAAGTACCCTAAAGCATTTTTTATTAAATTATGTTTTTGTACAGACTATTTCGTTTGTATTTCTTTATTATAAGTATAGTTATTTTTTATGGATTTGCTTTTTTCCCAAAGCTAAACATCACATTTATCTTACCACAGCGGTCGAAAACAAAATTTCGGTTTTCTAATAACCTATCCCTAGCATTCTTGGCTTCAGTCAGTATCAGTAGCACAGAATAAATAGCAATGTAAGAAAAATGTAAACCGAAGGATTTTCATATATATTTTTTTTTATTATTAGGGCAAAAACGCCAGAAGAGCGTGCAAGTCACTTACCCGTCAAGTAATTCTTTGTGAAGTCCAAGCAGCTGTTTAGTATGCGCGTCGAGCTGATAAGCCTTCTGCTCCACAAGGGAGACTTGCCCCTCGATGGCGTCGATCTGATCTAGCAGAGGCTTAATCTGCTGATCGCCTAGAACAAAATCATAGGTTCTCAAAATTGAAAAGCGCCATTTGTGGCAATTATACTCCGCAAGTATTTTTTTATGCAACTCTGGCCTGTCCCTGGTTCCGATAATTTACGTTATCAGCAAATTTCGGCGTTCATACCAAACAGAAATAGGGTCTAAACCAAATTAACACTTGGCGGAGAAAAAAAAAAGAAAAAAAAATGTGACCCAATTCCTGGTTTCGAAGTTTTACTTTAATTTCTGCGTTTATACCAATCCTTCGCTAGATGGTGCTTCTAGGAACTACAATTTTAAAAGCGCCACGTTTGAAGCTATTTAATACTTAAATAGCTTCAAACGTTTTCAATAGGTGACCCCATGCCTAGTTCCAACATTGTTCGTTACTGTCCACGTTAACACCAGACCCTCGCTAGATGGTGCTTATACGAACTGTCGGCGTCACAATTTTAAAGCGCCACCTATACTTTACCTTCAAAAGTTTTCATTAGGCGGACCCCATCCCTAGTTCTAACATAGTTCGTTAATGTCCACGTTAACATCAGACCCTCGCTAGATGGTGCTTATACGAACTGTCGTCACAATTTTAAAAGCGCCACCTGTACTTTAATGGTTACAAACGTCCTCAATAGGCGACCCCATCTCTAGTTCCAACATTGTTCGTTACTGTCCACGTTAACACCAGACCCTCGCTAGATGGTGCTTATGCGAACTCTCGTCGTCACAATTTTAAAGCGCCACCTATACTTTACCTTCAAAAGTTTTCAATAGGCGGACCCCATCTCTAGTTCTAACATTGTTCGTTACTGTCCACGGTAACACCAGATCCTCGCTAGATGGTGCTTATACGAATTGTCGTCGTCACATTTTAAAAGCGCCACCTGTACTTTACCTTCAAAAGTTTTCAATAGGCGGACCCCATCTCTAGTTCTAACATTGTTCGTTACTGTCCACGTTAACACCAGACCCTCGCTAGATGGTGCTTATACGAACTGTCGTCGTCACAATTTTAAAAGCACCACCTATACTTTACCTTCAAAAGTTTTCAATAGGCGGACCCCATCTCTAGTTCTAACATTGTTCGTTACTGTCCACGTTAACACCAGAACCTCGCTAGATGGTGCTCAACGAACTGTTATCACAATTTTAAAAGCGCCACCTGTAGTATAATGATTACAAACGTTCTCAATAGGCGAACCCATTCCTAGTTCCAACATTGTTCGTTACTGTTTACGTTAACACCAGTCCCTCGCTAGATGGTGCTGTCGTCACAATTTTAAAAGCGCCACCTTTACTTTAACAGCTTCAAATGTTCCCATTAGCCAACCCCATCATTCGTTCCAACATTGTATATTACTGTCCAGTCATGTTTACACCCGACCCTCGTTATAATTATGGCGCTTATACAAAAATATGTCGTCACAATTTTATAAGCGCCACTTGTAATAGAGCAGCTCTAACATTTATAATTATTTGATCACATCCCTAGTTCCAGCATTGTACGTTAATTTCCAGGCTTATATCATCCCCTTACCAGATGGCGCTTATACGAACTGGGGCGTTGCAATTTTAAAAGCGCAACGTGTAAGCACAGCTTCAACAGTGACGCTATCCCTAGTTCCAACATTGTACGTTAGTTTTCACTTTTACTCCAGCCCCTCGCTAGATGGTGCTTTATACGAACCGTTTCGTCACAATTCAAAAAGCGCCACCTATAGCAATGTTCAACAGTTCATCCCTGGTTCTAACATTCTACGTCACTTTCCACGTTTTCATCTACTCCATCCTACATGCAGCTTACGCAACTGTCGAATTTTTAAAGCGCTATCTATGCTCGAACATTTTGTGCGATCCTTGCCAAGCTTTTCTACTATGTGGAAAAACCCGCCAGGTGGTGCTTATATAAATCATGTCGGTTTCAACCATTATTGTGCCATGCTCGTAAAATCGACGATGATTGTCGTAGCACTTGTAGATAGTCAAAGTCGTAGCGTAGAAGCGCGCTACAACTTCGATGCTATGATAATCGTCGTCAATTTTACGAGTTGGTCTTTAGAGTTTGCATAGTGGTAACAGGATTTATTATTCAGCTAGACTGCGATGACGAAGTCTAACTATCCATGATGTATTTATTAAAACTTTATTCGGGGAGACTCCTGTAATTAATTTATCAATACAAGTATTAGTAGGTAAGTTGGTACTTAGAACTTTAATACAGTTTTTTCAACTATCGTTCGTAACTTTGCGATATTAAGAAATACTAATTGTTTTGGTCTCTTTGTCGGGGTGTTATACGAAAACTTAGGCAGTTGACCCTACCACCCGTCTATGAAAAAGGAGGATTATGATTTTAACAGCGTATGTATGTACGTTTGTTTGTTCCCTCACCCTGACCGATTTTAACACATAAGATATCGTTGAATGCGTCTCGATAGTCCGAGTGGCGTGTGTTTTTTTTAAATTACAATATTCGTTCCATGGAACTCCATTATGTTATGGATTAATAGTAGTTTATGAAACGGCTATTAAATCACGAGCGTGAGTTTTAATAGTATCACTCGAGTGTTTTAATACCTAGTTAAGTGCCATCGTTTAATACACAAATTTTAATCAGGATAAAACTTTTTATGAACAAAAACATATTAAATTGGTTAGGTACTAATCTAAAGTAAATTATGGCGCCAAAATCCAGCCCACAGCGAATTTGCACGCATACGGTATAGCACGCGCTGCCATAGATAAATGGCAAAAACTCTCGTTGTACGGAGCCAAACAGGTGCTTTTAGGGAAAAACATATTATAACACAGTTTAGTCCAAAAAACAGTTATGCAACCGTTTCATAAACTACAATTTTTTTCTGATACGATTTACGATATGAGTGTGGATAAAAAATAAAACTAATCACAGAGAAAAAAAAAAGAGAAAGAGTCATCAAATTCAAGAGCTTTAAAATACAGATACAAAAATTTATAACGCGCATTTGGTAACACTTTATAATTAGAACAATATTTATAAGTGATCGCGCCCAGATGCGCTCACGTGCTCCTCAAAACTACTGAACCGAATCCACCGCCGCTCGGCTTTGCCCGCTTGGTCTTTTTTTCGGGTTTAGTCGACATTGGGCATATTCGCAAAACGGCTTACCATTATAATAAAGACCTATTCGCCGAATGACTTATACTTTAAAAAACCTGTTCTCCGAATGACTTATTATTTTCAAGTTTTAAGTAGTGTGCTGAAGTACCAGCACATCATACATTTAATTTTCACAACAACTATTGACCAAAATTCATGAATTTTCATGGAGTAAATTATTGTATTTATTTATTTTAAGTAATGTACTTAACATTTTTAAAAATAGTGCCTGTCTGTTTGTCTCTTCGCGGATCACATAAAATCTAGGTTACTACTTAAAAACTAGTGCATTTGGTATCTTAATCAGGAGAATATAAGCCTAGTGCCTATAATATGTACAAAGTATTTTTCTTCAAATTTAAATTAGACCGCCCTTGAGACATAACCTAGTCAATAAATAAAATAGTGAATAAATCGCGTAACATACACAAAAATAATGAGAATCTCCTTTTTTTAAGTCGGTTAAAATGAGTCCATTCGCAAATTAGTCTTTTTAAGAATAAGTATAAGTCCCTATAGGAATAAGTCGTTCTGAGAATGAGTCGTTCTAAGAATGAGTCTTTTTACTAATAAGGGTATTTCCCGAATATGGCATTTTTAGAACAAGCCTTTTTTATGAATGAGTCTTTATACGATTAGGGTATTTCCAGAATAGGCATTGTCAGAATAAGCCTTTTTATGAATGAGTCTTTATATGAATAGGGTATTTCCCGAATATGGTATTTTCAGAATAAGGCATATTGCTAACATGTCCTTTCAAGACTATAGTCATTTTGCGAATAGGTCTAATGTCGACTAAACCTTTTTCCGGGATACAAACAAACAAACAGTCAACGTTTCAGTTTTATATATAAGTGAGGATAGTAAATGTATTTATCAACACACCTGCTCGTAAAAAAGTGACTCTTATAGCTACGTATTTAGGTTCATAATTCAGCTTATTACACACTAGTGCTTTTTACATAACATTTTTTTTTCAATCTTCTCATAATGTTTTTATGTCTAAGAACAATGAATATTTGTGTGAATAAAATAATCTATTTTAGGTTACATAAATTAATCATCAAAATTATCATCATTTCTTTAAAATATGTATTTCTCACGACATGATTTATCTTAATTTGTGTATTCAAAACATTGTTTTGTTTATTATATTTTTATACTAGCTGTACCCGCGGCTTCGCACGCGTGTTTTTTTCTTTAGGTTCAAAGTACCATAATGTGCTATTCCAGGACCAATATACCAACATTTGAACAAAATTTCTTCAGTCGTCATAAATACTTTATCAATTGCTCGGCTTCTAACTCACCGGATTGAGATACCAATTACACCAGATTTAAATCAAACCCTAAGCTATCTAACAATGGAAACCGCATTGCAATCGGTCCAGTAGTTTTTACGTGATGCGTGAACAGACAAACATATAGAAAAACAGAAAGAAAGACACGATTAAGAAAAATAATAATTGTCAATACCTTTTTTAAGCACCCAAGAGCATTTTTTCCATTTGAATTTATTTAGTAGTTTGGTCGCGGTCAAGATACGGACAAACAGACACATAAAATTAAAAAAGTAAAACAGTTTGGCTTCAGTATAGAAGAATGAAAACCACCCAAAAAATATTTTTCATTACTTAAATATTAACATAACTTTGGACCCATATCCCGCAGAAACCATTTACTTATTCGGGATAAAACGTATCCTCAATTTTAACCCATCATATAAATTAAGACGGTGCCAAAATGCATCAAAACCCGTCCATTACTTTCAGCGTGGTACGTGTTCTTTTAAATAAGTTTCAACTCCTAAATAATAACCTATAAATTTTTCGATATGTAAAGTATCCTATGTCCTACCTCGTAGTACGAACTCTAATCATACCATGTTTATATTGAATTCATCCAGTAGTTCCGGCGGCGTGATGCGCGGCTAAAATAAAGACTAACAGACATACAGACAAAAATGAAAAAACATACAGTTAAGGCTTCATAATCGAATATAGAGTAACTTCAAAAAAAAAAACACTATATCTTTAATGTACACAATTTGGACCCATATCCCACAGGAACCCTTCATTTTTTCGGTACAAAATGTATCCATAATTTTCACCTATCTTATAAACTATGTCTGTGCCAAGTTGCATCAACATCCGTCCAATAGTTTCAGCGTGCTAAGTGTTCTTTTAAATAATTTTCCACCCCTATCCTGCAGGAACACCTAATTTTTTTTGGATGAAAAGTATCTAATGTCCTACCTCGAAGTGTGAACTCAAATCATACCAAATTTAATTTGAATCCATTAAGCATTTTCGGCGTGGTGCGTTGCCAAGGTACAGACAGACAGACGGAAAGACAGACAATACAGTTTTGGCTTTAGTACTGAATATAGAACGGCCCCCAAAAAATTTACAAAATATGTTTAATTTACAGAATTTGGGACATTATCCCGCAGTAACTCATTATTGTTTCGAGATAAAAAGTATCCTCAATTTTAACCCATCATATAAACTATAACTATGCCAAGTTGCATCAAAATCCGTCCAGTAGTTTCAGAGTGGTAAGTGTTTTTTGAAATAACTTTCAACCCCAATCCTGCGAGAACCCTTTAATTTTCGGGATGAAAAGTAGCCTACCTCGTAGTATGAACTCAAATCATACCAAGTTTCATTTAATTTCATTCAGTAGTTTCGGCGTGATGCCTAGCCAAGATACAGACAGACAGACAGACAGACAAACAGACAGACAGACAAACAAAAATGAAAAAAAAAACAGTTTTGGCTTCAGTATCGAATCAAGAGTAAGATAGGCTGTATGGCGTTTTGTTAGTGCCTTTATTTACACATGCGCGCGCATCTCTAGCGCGTCGCACGAGGAAAACTAAACCAGCGCGCCATTTTCCATAGATACTCGTATTTGTTAAGGTTTTCGTTGTGGTTAATTATTATCAAAAATGTCGACTTCACGTAGGGAAGAAGAGCAATAGGAAGATTTGACCCGACGGAAATAATAATCGAGGCACGAAACGCGAGTGATAGCCACCAAAACCATGAGATAAATGTCAAGAAAAACTCTTCGGTATCATTTTGAGAATTGTACTTTCACTAATTGTTTCAATAATTAAAAGTTAGTAAAAATACAAGTCTGCTTTTTCCTCGCAAGTGTGTTGAAAAACGTCGTATGAAACGCGTGTGCATTTATCATTACACACTCGGCTCCCTTATCGCACTCGCCATATCAATATGGCAAAAAATGTAATTGTAGATTACTGACACTCGCTCAAGTGACTTCTTGCAGCACTCCTGTTTTTAGAGGCCACGCTTCAGCTCTGGCTCCAATCCACTCGGTGCAGCCAGTAGTCACTTTCCGCACGATGCAGTAATCTACTTACATTCAATGCAAATTGATACAGCTCGCGCGAATAATCTGCCTCGAGTATAATGACCAACATAGCACACTTGTATTACAACGTAATATTACATGTGCCAAATTTCAACCTTGGAGTGTTAGTAGAGCTTGAATAAAATGGGTGTGACATCCAGACGGACGGAAACTATGAGGGTTCCTTGTTTGACTACGAAACCCTAAAAATGCAAAGAAGCTTTCATTTTCAGTTATGAGATTACACAGAACAGGGAAGAATGGCGCACTGTCGGGAACACAGACTCACTTTGAGTCGCTGAGCCTTCAAAGATTTTTCTCCTAATTTTAAAATAGTCCCCACTGACATATTAAGGTTACAGTATTAAAATATGTTTATGGTAAACTTGGGAAGATTTAGGGCGCGGACCTGCGAATATACAGGGCAAACAGTTCGCGACAGGCTTGTTTCCCTTGAATTAGCGCCCAATATAATTTTGAACAAAGCGATCACACAACTCGTTACGCCGATTGCGGTGCCCCTGCCCGGGCGGGCGGTACGCTCGCCAGCTCATTCAGTCAGCAGCTGATTTGCAGCAAATAATAGCGAAGCTAGTCGGCCAATCAATCGACGATGCACGGAGTTTGCCTTCGATTTGCAACTCAGATTCAGCCTGCAGAATGTCAGCCGCAAAATGTTTGCCTTGTGCATCCGTGCTTTAATATAAGTACCTTTTCAAAAGTGAGATTATCTTGAAAAAATACTGTTTGCGACGCTGACAACTTCTTACATGGGTTGTTGAAATTTCTATATAAGATCATTTTTGTGCTAACCCTGTTCTAAAGTTTCATACATTCACAATTGGTTTGTCATACGTATCTATAAATATACCCGTCTAATGTCTTGTTTACGCATTTTTTTGTATTTTAATTGTTAAAGTGTTCGCGCGACAGGGGAGGGTTTACAGCACGTGATATTATTTGTGCGACATTCAAATAAATTATATTGCAATGCAAACTTTTGATGCAATTGAGTGATCAAGCGGAATATGGAAGAATGGCGGTCGGACTGAAAGTCTCACTTTGAGCCACTGAGCCATGTTAGTTTTTTACCCAATTATGTCGAATCAATTCAACTAGTTGATATCACCTAGGTGCAATGATTCCGAGGAGAAATTAAGAAACTATAATTTCCACTTTATTCACCCAGCTGATTTCACCCAGGTGAACATAGTGGAATAAACCATAACAAAACATGTTGCGCGTTATTTCTATCGATTTTTCAAAAACCACTGAATCGTTTAAGTCTAAATTTCACGGAATTAGCCAAATTAGATGCTTAAGATTTCGCTAAAACGAATGTATATAAAACGTAATACAAAACACTAAATTTAATGAATAATTAATCTTAATGTTGCCATGTTTAATTTTACAATTCTTTGTGTAGTTTTTATTAAATCACTGGAAAATGGCACAAAAACTTAGCGTGCGAATTTAAGCCCTTTGGAAAAATGATATTACAAATCAAATGGAAAAGTATTATTATTTTATTTATTTTTTTATTAGAACATTAACAACAATATCATATCTTTCTTTTAATATATAAAGATGTTCTTAATTGTAATTAGATTTAATACAATAAAGCCAACAAAATCGCATCAATAACTCTCCATACATTTTTTCTATTGAAAAATAAACGGTATAAACACACAGTAATACACGATCCACTGCCAAAATTACGTCGCCTACGGGCATCCGAGCTGAGAGCATATCGCACCACGAGAGCACTATTACCCTAATTTGTGTCAGAGGCATTTACGTATTAAGACCAGGCTCTATTAATAATTTTCCCACGCTAGCTCCGCCTCTGCCACCCGCTACCCGCAACAAGCACTGTCTCTGTCGCGCGCGCGATCGAGAACGCGCGCGCGACTCAAGTACAGAGCGAACAGAGAAAGTACGGAGTCGTCCTAAGATCTTTATATTATTTGAAGACCAATATTATTTTATGTATCTATTGCAAAAATAATATATTATAATAATATAATATATTGTTTTATTTATATAATGTTATTTAATTGTTTTATACCTACTGGAATATTTTTTACATGTCTGCATCTTTTACTTTAGTAAAACTGAAACCGAATATGTACTTCATTGTGATTCTAATTATAAATAATACATTTACTATTTAAAGTTAAATAAAACTGCATTCAAAAATTTTACAAGTTTATTTAAAACAAATAAATAGGAATATTTTTATTTATTTTATAATTATTCTTTTGTTTTAACTAATTTATAATGTGGTTTAGCCTTTTCGATATACATGCCTAGACCCCGTATTGCCCGCACGGAATCGACGAAATTATTATGTACTACACATGGTAGATACGCTTCTCACCTACCTACATCAGTCAATACAATAAATCACTATCATTGTTGCGCTTGGAAAAGAAAAATAAATTATGCCACTTTGTGCTATGAATTGTCAGTCATCTTATACTATTTTTACGTAGTTGAGCACGTTGCGCAAGACGCACACAATAAGCCATTATCTTTGATAGACATATGATTGATTTTTTAAAACTGAGTAAAGTCCAACTTTCGTTTGAGAACTGGTGAAACTGATGAACTTGCAACTTCCGAGCAGTCTGACTGCAATTTACGTTTTTTGGCAGTTGTCAGATCTTTGGCAGTAGACACTGCTTGATTTGTGACATATACTGGATCCCGTATTATTTTTTTCCGTGTATGGCGTGGGTCTACTAACTCGGGCAGTAAACAGTCCATATAAAAACTTAATAATTTTGGCTCCATTTCTTTTCTCCAAAACTCGTCGTCTTTTTCTATGCATTCAACTTTTAATTTATCGTCTCCATACCATACCGCAAAAATGCATTTTGATTTCTTTGCAATATGCATCTGACCTCGGGCTTGGTAGTACCAGTCAGATTTTTTATTAAGGTATACCTGCAAAAAATTCATAATATTAGGTATGTAAGAAATTCTATAGTGTACAAAGTTTACATATTCATAAAATCAAATGCCATGACATGTGTGACTACGAGACGTTTCAAGTGCATGTCACCCTTTAAAAATAGCTTATACCCACTTGTCCTTTTTTGTTCTTTTTCCAAAAATTAACTTTGTTTTCATCAATTGCTGCATCAATACTTCCCATTTTGAAAGGAGCAATAGGGCATTTCACTTCTACTACCAAATCTTCAGTAATACCGTCAGGGGTGGCCCCTAAAAAATTATGTGTTTCGTCTATGAACAGACCACATTTAGTTATATTAATGTTATGTAATTTAGATAATTGATCCAGAGCTACTGCTTCATATTGTCTACCGTGCTGTATGGAGTTGACGTGGTCTATCGGAGTGGCGTAAAGCATGCTCTTTACCATGTTTCTACAGCTATGAGTCTTTCTTCGTTTTATGACTTTTCCACAATTAGAAGCTGTCAAAAGATTGCGTCTAAGCTCAAGCCATTCAGCACATTCACTTTGTAAAACTGTTTGTTTATTTATACGGTGACGTTCTTCTTCTGTCTTATGCAAATTATGCAGAAACGTTTTTTTGGCCATTTCAAAACTTTCCGGATCTAGGTCTGGTTGCTCCGCATTTTCTCCATAGTTCGTATCGTTTTTGTTAATATTCCTTTTTAAATAGCGCTTTCTTTTTGAATGTGTCACTAGTCGGTTTCTTTCTCTTTTTCGGCATATTCTATCTTCGTACTTTTTCAAGCTTTTCCTGGGTGTATTTTTGCTAACATTTCTGTGGACTGATGATAGAAGTTTTCCTGTGTTAAAAGATACGACAGCACCTGCGCATCTAGTTTGATAGCCACGTCGTTGTGAGTAATTGATACGTTTACCACCTACTAATTTTGCAATAACTCCGTTAAATTGTTCAACAACGTTGCTGTCAACATCCTCAATGAGACTTCTGGAATGTGAAGCAACATTGGCTGCAAGTATTTTTATTCTCTGCCAAAGGCTAGAAGTATTGAACTCCGTAAAAGTTTCATCAGTGTGCGAACATATCTGGTTATTACATTTTGCGTGATTTCCAAAGGCATGATAAACTGAATTATTAATGTCACTGTGCAAGTTCTCGTAGTTTTTGTCGGCTTTGTTTTGATGTTTAATGGCGTCACATATGTATTTGCGAGCGGATAAGATTTTCCCTTTTGTGATGAGCTTTCTATCTTTTACAGGGTATCGTGTGTCAGTTGTAAGTTTTTGCATGTTATTGCAGAATCGACGCATGATGTGGTTTCTGCAGTTAAGTTTCTCTACTGTTATGTTAGGGTATGGGCGTGATTCAATAATTTTGGCATAGGTGCTACTATCACCGTCTGCTATAAATCTTGCATATATAAGATTGTGCATTTGGATAGATCTTTTAAAACCTTCTGCTATTATCATTGCTTCCATTCCCGTAGATGGCCCCTCATAGTTTTTGTAGCACAGATGTTTCTTATAAATTTCTCCATTTTGTTGGCAGATGCAACAATATTTATTTTTCACTGCCATATACACAACCTTACCAGTGCGTCTGCCTATTATCGCTGCACATCCAGAATACGCAGCGTAGTTGGTTTGATACGACCTTTTGGACCAACAACCATCTACAATTACGTCGATCAGCGCTATGCCATCTTTGTTGACACGGCATTCCTTCAACGCAATTTCCCTTTCTATAGCACCAGCTTTGACCATTTCCTCCCACGCTGTACTCTCCCATTCATCGGCTACTTGATCTAGTAAGATAAGTATATATTTATTTGCTAAAACACGAGTAGGTAGTATAAACACATAAATAAGCATGCATTGATGAAGAAAGTTTTCAAAGATTAAAATTGTTTACTCATACCTTGTACTTTTAGATATTTTGTTTGTTTAATTTCGGGCAAGTCAATAGCGGCTGTGAGTTGCTGTAACTGAGCATATCCACTACCACTTGCCATAACTCCAGCTACAGCATCTTTATTTATATTTCGATTAGTAGTCTCAATCTGAAATTTTTTGATCAAGCATTGCATGTTTAATCGAGAATAAAATCCAATTTGGTGTTCAGAAACAAGATCTATTGAGGTAAATCCACAATCAAAGAGAGACTTATGATTGGCGATGCTTTTCAATTTGTCAAAAAAGCTTTGTAAATCTATTATACGTCTGCCACTAAGTTTAGCGCATTCCTGAAATTATAATAAAAAATATAAATATATATATTTTTTACTAGGTACAAGTCATCTGACTTAAATATCGAGCACAATCAAAAACGTTAATCTTACAATTTGACCATAATCTTGCACTTCATAAGGACATTCCTCATCTGCATTTAGAGCCTGAACTTCTAACTGAAACACAATATGGATATGGTCAATTAAATATTTGCGAAGTTAAAATAAATAAACTAATTATATAATTATTGTAAAAGTAGACGCACTAGTTCAGGTACGTTTGTGGACAACGGTGGCGAATTTGTACGACGCAAATTTATATTGTTCTCATGATTACCACAAGGAGACAAAAGTGCCGGGTCAATAGGACTTAAACTGAAAAAGTAAATAAATTATGTGGAGCCGTCTATTAGTACAAGACATTTAAAATAAAGTTTTTTTTTATTAATTTATGTTTTATGCATCAAATTTGACCAAACATCCTTATTGAAGCATTTGAAGCTATTGAAGCTGTTGAATCAAATTCGACCAAAAATCCTTAGAATTTTAAGCTTTTGAATCAATTTCGACCAAAAATATTTTTTGTCCAACCTGAAACGGAGACGCTCCGCTCGCACTTCGTGCTTGCTCGGTCAAAAATAAAGTATTAAAGTGGGAAAATTTGTATGGAGAAATCTAAATTATACACATAGACATACTTTTCATTAGCATCATTCCACGCGGGTGAACCCACAGGGCGCAGCTGGTATAATTATCTTACCCTTTAGTCTATTGCAAAAGTGATGAAAGGTATAGAATATTTTGTCATGCCAGATAGGTACGTGCAAAAAGAAAACCCGACCCCCATTATTATCTAAGAAGCATCTCGATCGAAGAACCATCTTGATCACATCAGCTTACAAACACAAAACAAAATCGGTCCATTCGTTTGGACTACGATTCTCACCCCCCCTCGCCTTTTCCTCCTTCCCCCATTATAGTTAAGACACATCTCGTTTACCCCAGCTTTCAAACATAAAAACCGCAGCTAAATCGGACCATTCATTTGGAAGCTACGATTCTCAACCCCCTTTCCCCCCACCCCTCTCCCCTTCCCCTACCCATATATCTAAGAACCATCTCGATCACATCAGCTTTCAAACAGAAAAAAACAGCATCAAAATCGGTCCATTCGCTTCGGAGCTACGTTGCCACAGACAAACACACACACTCACACACATACACTAAACTTATAAACCCGTCTCTTTGTTCGGGGGTCAAAAACACCGACAAAGTGTGAGTAGCATGAGTGGTTGCTGAGTACAACAACATACATACATACGGACGGACGGATATACATATAGACAGACACTGAAGTCTCACCATAAGTTTACCAAGCATAGTATCCCAGTACGCGCTAGTGCAGCGAAGGGCCACCCGCCGCGCCTGCGCCGCGCCGTCCCACCTCGGCTAGATATGTATACCGCTTATATGTCTACATAATTATGTAGTTATTGTGTGCAGTTACAATAGAAATATGATGTAAGAGTAACTTACTTTTTTTCATAGATCTCGGGAAGCGAAACTATATTTAACTGTTCAAGTGGCGACTCCACTGGTTTTTCATGTTCCCGATACTCTAGCGAAGAATTTTTGTTCCTATGAAAGTAGGCAGGTAAAAATAATTATCAATGAATTCATTTTTAACAATCTAAATCTAAGTATAATTTTAGCTTATTTTACTCGGAAAATACTTACATCTTTGCTTCTCTCATTTTTCTTGCAAAATCTTTAAAACGATTTGCTTTCTTTCTTTTGCAAACATATTTGTAAATAGTTTTGTTTCCCATTGCGTAAATACGTCCGCTTGTCGTTGTGGCACAATCAATCACAGGTCCGTCTACTTCGGCGCACAGCGCTGCACTGGCAAGCCGCTCGTTTGAATAACTATTATAACGCGAGGTGCCTGCGTAATAAGGTTGAATATCGCGGGCGCTGTTTGTATACACTTTAGCTCGGAACTAAATGACGTATGTCTAAAAATTTATTTATTTTATTGGCAGGCTAATAATTTAGTTAGGTAATTTTTTTCTTAGTCTTAGATAATAAACTATATTTTCTTCCTGTGAGATTTATTTTAGAGATAAAACTTAAGCCGTTGAGTAGAAAAATGTAAACATTACCGAAAATAACGTAATTTTTGATAAGAAAATGTATCGAATGAAATTTTGTTAATCGTGTTTTTGACTTAGTCTTAGAGAGATAAAGATCTCAAAATCATATATGTTAAGTTTCACATTTATTAGGTTTGTGGTTCACCCAGCATATTTATGCAAAAAACCCTTAAAAAGCAGAGCCTGGTCTTAATTACTACGTCATCTCGTGATGACGCTGTGCAGCGTTCACCTAGAAATGGTAAGGTCTGAAAGCCATTTTGCGAATAGGTCCAACCAAACCTAATTTTCGATAAAATAGGATATTAATTAGCAGTAAGTATTGATATGATATGATAATATTATTATAATAGTTACAATTGTCAATATATTTATCAATAATCTGGTGGGGTAAAAAAATCCAAGATGGCGGATTCCAATACAGCGGCGGATTAATGGACCGATCTAAATGAAAATGGATTTCTGAGGGTTCCCAGAGTAACTGATTTATATTAATAAGTCAGATTTTAAGTGTAACCATTTTCAAGATGTCCGCCATACAAAAACATACAATATTAACAAAAACTTCGATATCTCAAAGTTCGTAAAACCAGGCCGGTCGCGCGCCGTGTCACATGCCTTGCGCTCAGCAATAAAGTACCAAGTACTTACATAAAGTTTTTGTCAAATTTTATTAGTTGTTTCATTATGAGTACCAAGAAGGTACTGCACACCATTCGACCTGGGAAGTCTCGTAAAATACCTACTTACCTACTTTCAATATTTACCGACATTACGTAGGTAGCAATTTATTTTTCACTCATTATTAAGCATGGAATTCAGACAGGCACCTTTATTCATCAAAGTGCAACAGGTACATATTAGGATATATCATGATCAACCAACGACACTTAATACGTAGGTAAGTATCTCACTTAACTTATCGGCGTTCTGAAAACGGGATAGTAAAAACTAGTATAATAGTATAGTATAAATCTATACTGATAAGAATGTCATTGTATGTAATAGAACTATCATAATTTATAGAAATAAATAATAACATAACACATTATTACATATCTATTCTGTTACAAATATCTTAATATTACCCTACCGAGCGAATAAGTGACAGAGCGATTCTGAAACGGTTCGAACAATGAAAGCTCTCGCGCGTTTTAATACTACATATACATTCTAGCCTGCACGCGATGGGCAGCGCCTTGTCATCATCATCATCATCATCATGTCAGCCTTTAGATGTCCACTGCTGAATAAGACCTCCCCAAAAGAGCGCCATGAGCGAATTTGTGCTACCTCCATCCATCGACTTCCTGCGATGACTACAATGTCGTCGGCCCGTCGTGTGGGGGGGTTTCCCTACGCTTGCTTGTGCGTGGTCACTATTCGAGAACCTTTATTCCCCAGCGGTTTTTGGTTCTGGCAACAATATGGCCTGCCCACTGCCACTTCTACTTGCAAACTCTGAGAGCTATGTCGGTAACCTTGGTTCTTCTACGGTTTTACTCAATTCGGATTCTATCACGTAGTGAAACACCGATCATAGCTCTCTCATAGAGACCAATAGTTAGCGACCACGTCTCAGTGCCGTATGTCATCACTGGCAACACGCACTGATTATGAACTTTCGTCTTGAGGCTCTGCGGTATCTGCGATGAGAAGATATGGCGTAATTTCGCGAACGCTGCCCATCCGAGTTGGATTCATCGGTTTACCTCTTGGTCGAAGTTGGATCTACCCTGTTGGATCGTCTGACCTAAGTAGACAGTGATCAACAGCTTCGATAATATCATTCCCAATATAAACCAGCATGGGTACGGCATTTGACAATATTGAGGTCACTGAGCAATGTGCTTAGGGCTTCCAGGGTTTCTGCCATGATGACTATATCATCAGCAAATCGAAGGTGAGTGAAGTATTTGTCATTGATTTTAACACCATATCCGTTCCAGTTCAGAAGGTTGATTATATCTTCCAGTGCAGAGGAGAACAGTTTCGGAGAAATAATGTCTCCCTGTCTCACCCCTTTTTGCAACTGGATAGAATACGTGCTCCTATCTTCGGACGGACAGTCATGGTGGCCTTGCTGTACAAACACTTCAACACTTCGATGTACTGGTAGTCAATCTGGCACCGCTGTAATGACTGTAGCACTGTCCGGTCTCGACTGAATCAAAGGCTTTCTCGTAGTTCTCAAACGCTAGACATAGTAGCCGATTACACTCTTCGGTGTTCTGTATAATCTGCCGTTCTACGGTGCTAAAAGCCTTTCCGGAATCCAGCTTGTTCGGGAGACTGAAAGTCATCAAATCTACGAGCGAGACGGAGCTCCTTGTAGGTAAATATAATTGAAAGCTCGCAGCGCTGTGCGAGTTAAATTGCACTATATTGCGTTGTAGCGAGATTCGCTATGTATTTATTTCTATGTCTTCACTCAGATATCCTTCTGTACTTGTACTATTATTTATTCTGTGGTAAAACTAACGTTACTCGCCATGACGTAAATATATTCTTCGAATTAAAAACCGTTTGTCCCTCGAAACTGTTGGACTCCTATTTTATCAAAATTCTTGAGTTACCCGTTTTCTCGCGCAACGGTCGGAGAGGACTTGCTGATGTGTGCGTGGCGGCGCACACAACTAGCGCAGCGCAGTCAAATGTCTAACCACAGAATATATAGAATACGATGGTAAAACACAAACAAAAAGTGCTTCAACATTCTTTTCCGCGTACCTATATAAGAGTTTTACAGAGAACAAAGGCTATGCTGCAATATTATAATCCGCGTAGGAGCTTCACGGAAAAACAATATTGTGCTACAATATTATTATCCGCTTAACCTATAAGCGGATAATAATATTGTTGCGCAGTATTGCCTTTTGGCGCAGAAACAATCCTTTTATCGGGCTAATAAAGCTTATTGCGTAATTTTAATAACGGAAATTCATTGAATATGTTATCAAAGGCCGAGCTAATCTGTAGATGACCTGAAAGCCTAGATAGCAAATAGGGCGGAACAATTACGAGAAATACATAACAGGGCATGAACTTTGAATAGCTTGGCTATTGAGGTATAAGAGAGGCATAACGCCGTAAGCTAAATTGGCCACCCCGCTGCTTCAGAAATAAACCCGTTTTCCGAAGCACCGGTAGAGTCAGAAGGGCATTTCTTTTTCCTCTGCGACGTTCAACTCTCATGAGAGAGAAATATCCTTTTCAAACTCAAAGTATACGTAGTATACCTAAGTTTATTGCTATTTATAAATATTTTAACTTAACTCAAAAGAAAAAATACTTAAAAATGAAAAAAGTGAAAATCCGTAAGATACTCTACTTTCTGCTGGTGCTTTATACATCGTGAGCTTAACCGCAAATGGTACGCGGCTCTTTAAGACATAGAATTTAGCCATTATAGCTCGAAGCTTTTCACAAACTTTGTCAACGCGACTAGCCCAACTAAATCTATTGTCTATAATGAGACCGAGATATGTCTGTTTTGTCACCTGACTTAAATTAAGACAATTATTTGACATAATAAGTGACATTAATTAAAAAAACTACTTTTTATTCATGAGATGTTAAGTATTGACTATTTGTAAAAGTGCCAATTAAACCTATTTACAATGAAATACTTTGAATTTGAAACAAATCTCTTGTATCGTAAAAGACAGAACCGTTTTCTGTGCGTATATATTCACATTAAAAAATAACACAGATAAAATAGTTCACGTACGCAACGGAGGAATTGGTTTTTTATTTTTATGGAGGAATATCGAACAAAGAGACAGCCTGGCAGGGCAGGGCTTCGCCCCGCAGTTTCATCCGTGTGGATGATAATGATAAAAAAAAGTATCCTATTACAGGGTAACCTATCTCATTACCAAATTTCATCAAAATCCGTTAAGCCGTTTCAGCGTGATGAAGCAACAAACATACAAAAGCGAAAGTTTGTAAGTGCACTTACAAACTTTCGCATTTATACTTTCATTTTGACATCTGTTACTTTGACATCGATGTGGCAATTCCCATAGGAAATTAACAATTTAGATTTTTCCTAAAGAGTAATGACGCGAAAATACAAAATATAAATAAATCGGTCGAGGCATTTTCGAAATTTTGAGCCTAACGCACGACAATTGTTTTCTAAAAGCTTCTATTTAACTTGCAATTTTTGTATGTCTGTCTGTATGTATGTATGTATGTATGTATGTATGTATGTATGTATGTATGTATGTATGTATGTATGTATGTATGTATGTATGTATGTATGTATGTATGTATGTATGTAAGTATGTATGTATGTATGTATGTATGTCTGTATGTTTGTATGTCAGTATGTAAGTTTGTTTAGGTCAAATCTTGCAAGCTGAATTAGAACCAGTTCCTCTTATCCTACGGAGTTGAATATTTGCACTGAATTTAGTATGTATTATCAATACCAATATATAAAAGTGAAACGTTGTCTGTTTGTTTGGGGAGCTTTCACGCGATAACGGCTGCACGGATTTTGATGAAATTTAGAATGGAGATAGCTTATACCCAGGAATAAAACATAGGATACTTTTTTCCCGGAAAATTGTAAGTTTCCATGGGAAAACTGGAAAATGTTGATTACTCATTGTAAGGAATGAGTGTCACAGAATGGTCTGTGGTTGCCATGGAAATGAAATAACAAGTCTGTCAAAAAAGAGCATTGGTGCTATTCCTACTTTTGCATTGGTTTTTAATATCCTAGAAGAAAATAGGATGCTTTTTTCGCGATAAGCAGTAGTCCGCGCGGACGAAGTCGCGGGCGGGAAAACTAGTCTAGGTATATTTTTCAAGTACCTATGTCTATATTCGCTTGGTTCGGATATTTCTTCATCAGCAAGCAGTAGGTAAACCACGAAGCTTTTAAAGGATTTCGCATATTACGACATTATACTTACATAACTTTTCGTACTCGTAAACAGTCTTCGACAGATTGCTCACGAAGTTCCGGAGATCAGCAAACTTGGTGATCCCTTGGCGGTTGATCTCTTCGAGAAGAGCGTAGTGTTCCTGGAGACATAATGAACAAGTAAAATTATTATAAAAAGTTAAGTATAATTTAAAAAAAAAAAAGCTTTTACGTTTTTAAGTTTTATTCTTTTTTTTCCTTTTTTTGTCCTTTCTATTTTAACAATATTCTTTTAGGTTATTTTTTCATTATTTTCATTTTTTCTTTTTGGTTTTTCACTTTTGACATTTATAAGTTTTTTTTTTCATTTTTTTTTTTTATTGCATTGTCGTCGGTTTGTGAGCTACCCTGAAAGTTTCAGCCAGATAGCTAATCGAGAAGTGAAATTTGAATTACTAGCAGGACAGACAAAATACATACATAGATGCAAGTGTAGTACTTTTCTAATAAATTATATACTGTTAAAATGTGCTTATCAAGGCCTTCAATTTGATACTCATATTGTAAAATTCGATGAAAAATATTACTTTTCTAATTTTAAAATGGAGCCATACTGTCGAAATATTTAACGTTTTCAAAAAAATATATAGCCTATGTTACTCGGGGGAGTGAATAAGGATAAGGTGAGTAAGGGGGGAGTAAGGATTCTAACGATACCCTATACGTCTAAATCTGTTCAGGCATTTAAAAGTGTGGAATAAAGAAACTCACATACATACAAACATACATGAATGCTAGAAATACAATATACTCCTTTTATGGACAGTCGTGTAAAAAGCTTTTATGCAGTAGCCATGTCATGATAAAACTTCAAACCGGCTATCATATTGTAATGCGTACACAAAATTTCGTGTCTGTGGTGTTAACGGTTGAGGAACAATAACAACGGTTGAGGAGTTCCCAAGTCAGGAGCCAACCCGGAGTTCTGCAACCATGTCATGGTGAAACTTCACACCGGCTGTCATAATAGAATGTGTACACAAAATTTCGTGACAGTGCTGTTGACCGTTGAAGAGTCCCTTTATCTGGAGTTGTTCCTGGATGTCGATTCAGGTACCATAAAAATGATGGAATGACTTGAATTTTTGAACCAACATGCAATATCCGAGTCCTAGGATAAGAGGAAGTGGTTCTAAATCAGCTTGCAAGATTTGACCTAAACAAACAGTACAAGTTTAATAAAAGCTTTTAGAAAACCGGCCAAGTGCGTGTTGGGATTAGAGTTCCGTAGCTGTCACGTAAGGTAGGATAAGTAGGTCGCAAGCTACTCAACTTGGCCGGTTATATCTCGCAAATTAGTAAACTTTAGATAGCCTTGATAATTTTGTTTGTAAATTCGTATTATCCGCTAGTACTAGGGTTTAGCAGTGGCACACTGCTGGTCTGATGCGGGCTGATAATGATGACTAGGGCTTATGGTTTCTCAGGGTTATTCATTTCTCGGGTCTCGAAAATTCTCAAGATCCATTTCTCGGTATTTCTCGGGAAATCAAAAAAGCACGTGTTGTCACCAGTTACGTGCTGACGTTCATAGGGGTTAAAATGGGGTCAAAGTTTTAACAAAATACCTCTATTTTAAAGACACTGTTGACATTCGACAGTCAAAATTGTTTGAATGTAAGCTCCCGAAATAAAGTAAACTAACATGTGTAAGAGGATTTTCAAAATTTTCGAATATAAATGGTATTGCTCTGTTTTTCATCAAAAATCACAATTTTCATTACGATTTATTAAATTCTATACGTCTATTAGTATTTCTATTAGTTTTGGCCCCTTCAATTTAAGATGGTGCTTGACGCTCACCCTTCCTTTTTTCTGTTTCTTAGGGTACGTAAGACTTACGCACCCTATTTTAACCACAATCTAGCCACGAATTGGCTAATAAGTAATTTGATTTGACTTAAACTTTTAGATTGAGTATACTAAGAATGTGTCCACTTACACTTTTCTTATAGTCTCTATTAAGGTGAAGACACTTTGTTCATGTGTTCTTTATAAGTAGTACATGTTACACACTACACTAATACAATAGCATACACTACACTAACTCAAACGGTTTTGTCCTTTTAAGTTTTCTAACTATCCGCTCGGTTGTCCACGCGCTGAAGACCGCAGGACCAAACTTATAACCCAAAAAAATATGGCCGACGCGACACATCTAACCTCAAACTGGTAATTGATTGTATATGCGTTGAGACTACAGGTACTTGATGGTCAACCCACAAAAAAAGAAGGTCGACGCGACACATCTGGCCGAAAACTGTCGACTTATTGGGTACAAGCCGAGATCACAGGTATCTGATTGTCAACCCACAAAAAAAAGAAGGTCTACGCGACACATCTGGCCGCGCCGACTTTGCGTAAACAAACAGTTTTTATGACCACTTCATTGAGCGCTTAGATAAACAAACTGGTGATTTATGGAGCTAAATAGGTACGGCACATATTTCAAGTGTTTATGTTGTGGGTTTCGAAGCAAAATAATTATATAAACACGCTTAGATTTGCTTGCTTAGAATGATTATTGAGGTCAATAATGTTCAAAATCGAGTGGCAAACTTTACGTCGCTATCGAGTGGTCCGATGATCGATGAAATCAAAAAATGCGACTGTAGCGTTAGTTGCGATGATCAATGAAAACAAAAAAAGTGACTGTAGCGCATAGAACCAATCGAGCGGCTATGTCAGTGTGATCGAGGTGCTGGATTGCTTCTATGTGCGCATGGTGATGAAGTCTATGGTCGTGAGCTTCTGCATACTTTTTAATTACTTTGTCAAAGAACTCTATTTTGAGGTTTCGATGGAGATCGCTCTTAAGTACCAAGGTGCATTCACTACTATTTCCCTTAGTACCTTGTTCTGGAAGCGTTGAATAATTAATGTATTGCTCAGTTTGGTGCAGCCCCACAGCTGTATATCATAAGTCCAGACTGGCTTTAGGACTTGCTTGTATAATCATAATTTATTGTGTGTTGACGGCGTGGAGTGTCTTCCAAGCAGCCAATACATTATTTTGTATCGAAGTTCTAACTCTTCTCTTTTCTTCTTGACATTCGCTTTCCAGCGGAGCTTCTCATCAAGCGTCATACCAAGATACTTGGCTGTATTTTCGTATGGAATTTGTTTATCCACACCAATATATAAAAGTGAAACGTTGTCTGTTTGTTTGTTTGTTTGGGGAGCTTTCACGTCAAAACGGCTAATCAAATTTTAATGAAACTTTGTAAATAGGTACTGTACAATATAGAGACCAACATAGGATACTTTTATCTCGAAAAATGGCAAGTTACAGCTGGAAAACGGGATATTATTTTATTATGTGAACTGACGGATTAAACTTGACGTTTCTGACGACAAACTATACGATATTTTTACCTTCTGAAATATATTTGACGGATTAGTTCCGAAAATCAAACTAGATGGCGATGATACAGGAGACGTATTTTCTGAATCGCAGTGACATGATTCTCCACGTACAAAGATCGGTCTAACATTATTTGTTGACAGATTCGTTGGTTTCAAAAATTAAACTAGATGGCGATGATAAGCGGTTATGAGATTCTCCGAGTACAAAGATTGGTCTAATATTATTTTTTGACAGATTGCTTGGTTGCGAAAATTAAACTAGATGGCGATGATACACGAGAAGTATTTTCTGAATCGCGGTGACAAGATTTTCCGAGTACAAAGTAGTGTTGAGTTGGACACGTCTTCACAGTGAGTTTGCAAGAGCCGCTTCATTTTACTTTTGAGATGCTTCCGTGAGCCGCTTCAAAAGAGGCGAGGCGCGCAGTGTTGGGTGACACCAATCGTACGCGCGGGCCTCGGCAACGCCTCCCGGCTCACGGCTCCCGTTCGCATGTTTTGCTCATGAAGCGGCTCATAGATAGTTGACGAAAAGTTCTACAGGTTGTAGAATTAAACTTTTTATATGTATTAATATAATAAAGTGTGATTTTTATCTCAAGATGTTTTGAGAAAGTGAGTGTTGTTTGTAAAATACTGGACAACCAACTTATTAACATTTTTATTCACTTCCTTAATAGGTACAGTTGTTGGTAGATACCAACAAATGGTTGGTAGTGTTATATTATAATTAGAATGTATGCTGCAACCATATTTCAAAGATCTTTTAAATTTGTACCAATAAATACTCACATATAAGTAAACTCTGTAAAAAAAACTATGATTTATGTTTTTTTACGTATTTTGCGTAGCAAAGATTAGCAACGACTCGGCCGGCTCTCATTCGCGCACTTCATTCATTCCACAGTTTGTATCGTATAAACTCGTGACGTGTCGTGCGCATCTCACATCGCCGAAGCGCGCGCTGGCGTCGTTACTCTTTTCCATTCATTCCCACCTATCTGTTGTCTGCTCTTACAATGAGTAGACATAGTACATGCTCTTACAGCATGTACTATGTCTACTCATACTGAGGGCGTTGAGGAGTTCCATTACATTATTATGAAGCGGTTCAAATTTTAAATTTGAGCCGGCATGACAATTTTCTGTTGTGATCGGGACAATGTACTGCCTCTTTAATGTACTACTCAACACTAGTACATTGATCTAAGTATCTACGAGGGCTGTTTGATAGCTTCTTTTACAAACCATTTATAAAACCTTTTTTTCTGGTAAATGGCATTAACACTGGCAGGCACTGTTCAGAATTACTTTTTCGGAGGAGTGGACTGTATTACAATTTTAAATCACGTATTCACTTTTTCGGTCATAGGTCGCTGGTTTATATTAACTAACAGCAATAACTTATTCGTGGTTCAGGAGCTTCGAGGATTCAACGAATGAAACTACTACGACGGGTATAACAAACTGACTGACTGCCTTTATTTACAAAAATGCTCTTATATATATATATATACAATACAATTTAGGTAACGGTACCTGCTCGGTCACAGGGAGAGCTCGGGAGCAAGGGCAATTACAACGGTTCTTGTATTTTTTGCAACAACTGGCCATCGTTCGTTAATTGTTTTATTATCAACGGCTTTTACTTTGTCGGCGTATTGCGCTTGTTACTATTCTAAAGATCGTGGGAACGTAGCCGTACTTAGTCTAATGGCAACTGCCCTACCTGCGCTAAGGGCTCCTGTAATAAACACATTGTGCATTGCATTGTCTAACAAGCTTAAACATAAACATTTGGCGCTTTTATCTATTTCTAAACTAACGGAGGTTTTTTCCCTAACGGTAACTTTATTTCTATCTCCCTTAAATTACACGTTAAATCTACCTACTTACTCTAGGTGTACTACTATTTAATTTTATTCTAGTTTTATACAAAATAACTGAAGCGAAGCCTCGTAGCCGAAGTGCTTACACGTCGGTCGGACGGTCGCGGTCCCTTTGCTCTGGCCGGTGATTCCTGATGACTAATTACACATTCGCGGTCACGTGATCTATGATCGCGGAGTCACGCGGCATCTGGGAGGCGGACAGGCTCGCTGTCCTCAACATACTCTTCCCGGCGTAGACTCGGTGGAGCCCATTACAGGCAGGACGGCGAGCTTTGTAGTTGGCCGTCGGAAGATGCCGCCTCGCGTGCGAATGTCAGCGCCTGCGTACCGCGCCGTCTCGGCCCGGGTTCACGCGCTTTACGACTCCTCCGGGCCACGTATTACGTGGCAAGTTACGAGACAAGAAAAGAAAAAAAAAAAAGTTGTTGTCGACGACTATGACTAGGTCACCCTCTTTGATGTTGGGGACGCCCGCAGCGGCGCCCCGGCGGGGCACGAGTGTCGGTAAGTACTCGCGCACCCAACGGCGCCAGAACTCGTCGGTGAGCGCCTGGATGGCGCGCAAAGCGCGCCTTTCAGTGAGCTGACACGGCCCGGTGAGTGGCAGGCCTGACGACCCGCCCAGTAGCAGGTGGTTAGGCGTGATCGCCTCAGGGTCGGCCGCATCCACGGAGACGTGCGTCAGAGGACGCCCGTTGATGGAGTGCTCGGCCTCCACCAACAGCGTCTGCAGCGTCTCTTCTCTCGGCGTCTTCTGATTAAGGGCGGCCGTGAGGGCAACCTTTACGGACCTCACGAGTCGCTCCCATGCGCCTCCCTGGTTCGGTGCTCCTGGCGGAATGAAACGCCAGGATACTTGGTGCTGCTGCCCGTAGTCTCGCAGCGCTGGCGCCCATTGTGTGTAGGCTGCCCGTAGTTGACTGTCCGATGTATCTGTTGACAGTGATGACACTACCTCCAAATTGACGTCGCGTATCGTTAAACATGTGAGGAGTGCCGCCCATCTATTTTTATATCGCCACGGTTTCTGAAGCAGGCTCTTGCCGGTGATACTGTAGCAAATAAGGAGACCTAAGGGATCATATGACGACATGACGGCGCTCAACGCTTCAAGCTTAGTCGTATACAGGCTGAGTTGTTTCACTTCATCCTTCAATCGGTTGAGTGACGTGTTGAAACCCAGCGTGTCCCTTGCCGCATTCCATTGTAGTCCCAGTGTTTTGTTGCTTGCTTCAAAACCCGAGAGAAGCTGTGTATTCGACTGAGCTCGGAGTTCCTCGAGTATCGCGTTCAACACAAGCTTACTGTTCGAGTTCCATCCTCTAAGCTTGAAACCACACTTCCTATGTACCGTGTGTACCTGAGTTGCGATTTCGACAGCTTGTCATTCGTTCGCGTAGCTGTCAACGTAGTCGTCCATGTAGTGGGCTTCAGTAACGCACTGCTCGGCATATCCCTTGTTAAAGAGATTTTGCATTTGCTTTCCGTATTCGATACTTAGCTCATTCGACTTGTCTAGTTTACGTTCTAGATTCTGTAGTCGTTTCTACGCTGTCTCGTAGCTAGTCGGCATCTTGGGGTCATCCTCCTTCCAGGGAAGTCCGACCTCATAACGTCCATCGACCCTCCTCGCTGTTTCGTTAAAGATTGCGATGGCTCGTTCGTCTGTCTGTCTTACCTTATGTTTGAGTGCCACTTCAAGTGCATTTATCTTAAAGTGGGCCTCTATGCGCTCGTCGAGGCGTTCATTGTCCCGTGCGTGTGCGTTTACGACATGTAGCACTGAGTGTCGGTCCTCCTTCAGCGAGGTTCTCGGTGTCGTCCCATGAATTACCCAACCTAGATAAGTAAGCGAAACAGCGGGGTCGTTCCTCTTGCCGGTTCGTAGCTCTCTTGTGACTATGAGCTCCCAATTATCAGTTCCAATCAGGAGGCGCGGTCTGCCTTGCTCTTAACACAAGTCCTGGTTCAAGTTCTTTAGGTGATCTAGACGTAGCAACTGCTCCGGTACGGTCTGCGGTGTTAGCTGCATACTCGTAATAGTTCTTGCTTTAATCGTTGCCTTTCGGTCATTCGTACCTTTTATTTCGAATCGGACAAGCTTTCTGGTTATGTCCTGCTGGTTACGCCACGAATGTTCAGGGGCCTTTGAGGACCTTCATGACGACATTACGTCCTCGTCCAGTAGTGACACGGTCGATCCTTCATCGAATAGGGCGTATATCCGCATTTGCCCCTTTGGACCGGACACTGTAACTGGGCAAATCTTTAACATTACCTCTTTTGTTGTCTTAGAGGTCGTTGACGTCACAATCTCCGCACTTTCTGTAGAGGCTCTACGCTCCTCACCGTTCGTAGAGGACGTTGACGCTCTCTCTGTATGAAGTAAATTGTGATGTGGGCGTTGACATCCATCATGGCCACATGCCTTGACGCGACATTCATTCATTCATTTTCTATTGTGGCAAATACCGGTATTTGTCTGTTCGTAGAGCTCGACTTTGTAGCGGACATTGTAGCATTGGTGCCTCGGCTGGCGCCTGTCATTGCAACGCTCGTATATCCGTACTTCAGGGCTCGATCGGCTTCACGCATCAAAAATCTAGATAACACAATTATTTCAGGTTCCTCTTGTGCTTCCAGATGAATCTCGGCATAGTCGCACCACCTCGATCTCAGGTGCGGGCTCAGTTTGTCTAAAACATCTCGTGACAGCAGCAGATTGTAGAGATAGCCTTTCCTGTCAATGGACTTTAATACACTTACCGTGTTCTGTACTCTGACTGCGAATGTGTTTAGATCGCTCGCTGTGTTCCCTGGCTTCGGTAGTCGCCTCAAGTCGTCAATAGTCTTGTCGATCAAGACTTCAGCTCTTCCGAAGGTTTGTGCTAAAGTTTGCATTATAATGTCAGGAGACTCCACAGTAAATAATAAAGCAGAACATACGGCTTCTCTAGCTTCACCGCGTAGACAATTTCGTAGTCGCGCCATATTTTCCGTAGCGGAAAACCGTAAAGCTTCGATGTTTCGTTTATTGCGGCTTTAAAGGCGAACCACTCATGCGCATTTCCCGAAAATAATGGCAAATCGTATACTTGTAGCGGAGGTCTAGATTTAGTCAGCTGTCCTAGTGCATTCACAAGTTCATCCACGCCTATCGTATTCGCAGGTGGTGGCGGCGTAGGCGATCGCGGTCGTCCATAATTATTAATCCTTTCTGCAACACGCTCCCCCCGTTCTGGGATGCGTGTTGATTGGGCGATGCGATTGTCACATATCGTTGCACTATTATTTATCCAATGTTCGACACAGTGGTTTCTATCCGTCGTCGGTCGTTCCGTAGTTTCATCCGTTTCCTGGATAACTTCGATATCAAATGCTAATTTTCTACGAATTCTATCTGATTCTAACTCTAGTTCTTTCTTTTTAATCAATGCGAGTCTTTCTTCCGCTTCGAACTGTGCTCGTCTAATTCGCGTAGCAACACTACTCGTCGATCTGTTCGACGCAACCGATCGATATTATCGAGCTCAGCTATCGGAGCGAACATCACGGTGGCATCAGAACGCGCATTCGCGGACACCTCCGGGTCCCCGCGTGAGGGTTACGTTCGCCCTCAACTCCCGTGGACTCGATCTGTCCAGCGACGGGAGCGACTGCCTCCGATTGGCTTCGCGTTTTCATTTTGTTCGAATATAACGGAATTTACACGATATTAAAGTTTATGTAGCAAATAGTGACAGTAAATAGCACTGAATTTAGTTTCACCGTGAATGTCTTAATTTAACACTTATGCACAAACCTTAATTACTTATGTCCTCGCAGGTTGTGCTCTGGTCCACTAATCTAATCACGTTAACTATATTCAGTCACTATAGCCAAGACTTATTCACTATTCCTTTTTTTCCAAGTAATTTATCTGGCTACACTTATACACTATATTGTCTCGCAATTTCACTGAATGATTGAAGATTTAACTGAATTTAAGTCTGAAAATCACTGAATGTATAAATAAAAAAATGTTCAATATATGGGTCAGAGAGACCAATAACTATTCAAGATCCGCGGGAGAATTACTAACAATTGTTCATGACACGCGCGAGAAGAATCAAACTTTTCACGATCCGGTTCGAAGGACCATACTGTTCACTATCCGCCGTTATAAAACTTTTTTTATGAAGGGTTGCTGCCACAATAAAAACTGAACTTGATTCTGTTCATGGCACTAACGCACCAAAGTTGCAGACTGTTTATAACTGGATAAATGACTTTAAACGTGGTCAGTTAAGCACATCTGATGCTCCACGCTCTGATCGCCCAATCGAAGTCACTACTGAGGATGTTGTTGAAGAAGTCCATAATATTGTACTCGACGACCGCCGAGTGAAGGTGCGTGAAATAGCCGAGAACACAGGCATCTCCACTGAGCGAGTACATAAAATCCTGCATGAAGATTTGGGTATGACAAAGCTGTCTCCACGATGGGTGCCATGTTTGTTGACAATCGAACAAAAACGCGAACGAAAGCGAATTTCAAAACTGTGTTTGGATATGATAAAGCGTAATCCTCGGAATTTTTGGAGTTGATTTGTCACTGTGGACGAAACTTGGGTCTATCATTATACACCTGAATCAAAACAGCAATCAAAACAATGGATGACGACTGGTGAACGTGCCCCAAAGAAGGCCAAGACTGTTTTGACGGCTGGGAAGGTGATGCCGACAGTTTTCTGGTATGGCGAAGGAATCATTATGATTGATTACTTGGAAAAGGGAAAGACTATCACTGGCCATTATTACGCAGAGTTATTGGACCGTTTTAATGCCGAATTGTTGGAAAAACGACCAAAATTGTCCCCCAAGAAAGTCCACTTTCATCAAGACAATGCCCCAGTGCACACGTCAGCTAGTGCAATGGCCAAAATCCACGAGTTGAGCTTCGAGCTGGCTCCGCATGCTCCATATTCGCCGGACCTAGCTCCGTGCCATTATTACCTATTTCCAAATCTGATAAGATGGCTTGGAGGGCAAATTTTTTTGACAAATGAGGACTACATCGCAGTGTAAACGGCTATTTTGAAGACCTCGACAAAACGTATTTTTTTTTACTTTTTAAAACGACTTATCAAACAGCCCTCGTAAGGGTATAACATTGTGTTTCTCAATAACTGTTGTGGATATTGAAATGATGATGAAATGTATGGTAAATTGATACTGGTCTAATAATGAATTGTGTTTATTGTTCGAAGTTCCAACTGATTTGATTGGTAATGGTTTTAAAAGTTCAAAATGTTGATTTCAATTTGTTGGCAAAGAGTTGCTATGTAATATGTTCGTTTTCGTTTGTTTAAATTTAAATTGGATGGGCTCTTGATGGGCTATTTTATTGTTGCTTTGGAATTCTGAAGGAATCTGACATATACAAATATGTCAGATTCCTTCAAAATTCAAGAGCAACTGTTGTATACTCTTCGGAATCTGAATTCGCTCATGCATTAATCTCGCAACTGATTTAATTAGATTAATGTTTACAAATTTTTGATATGTAATTGTATACGTTTCGAATTCTGGTTTTATTATAATGACATACCATGTCATAAAAATGCGCGGTTGGGTGAATCATCGGCTCAAACCTTAATAAGACTTCGAGAGCAAGCTCAACGGCAAGCTGAACTACGATCTTAAGAAACGATTGAGCAAAGCCAGGATCGGGTATAATCGCAAACCTTTCGGCAGGTATCTCTATGCAAGCCTCTGAGACATCAGGAATGAAACTTGGCGTCAGTCGCAAGCCAGTTGACAAGCATTCTTACGTGCCTCCGAGACGCCAGATCAAAACCAAGCTCGGCTTCAACCTCAGGCTACTCGACAGGCATCTATACGCGCTTCCGAGACACCTGATCAAAGCGAAAGTTGGCATCATGAAAATAGCGTGCATTGTGAGGAAGGACATAGGCTATTTTCACATAAACAAAGAACACAACAAAAATTATAACGAAAGGATATAGGTAGTCAACGCGCGCAAAGCCGCGGGGCGCAGCTAGTTATTTATATAAGCTGGAGAATATTTCTGTTTCTTGTTGCTGAAGTCAATTTAATTCACCCTGAAATAATTGTGTCATTTAGATTCGTTTAATTTAATCCTCCATTGTTTAGTCCAGTCATAGACTCGATTGACCGCTGTTTTTACTTTTTCTGCTGCTTCTTGATGGGTACTTCCTACTGACATTATAGCAGTGTCGGCAGCAAAGATCCCGATGGTATTATTTTCCAGCTCAGGAAGATAACAAGTGTAAAGCAGGTACAGGACCGGACCTAAAACACCTCTTTTAGGTACTCCAGCTTTTATTTCCTTAAGTTCTGAGAAGCCATTTTCTTGTCTTATTCTAAATACTTTACTTGATGCTAGCTGATGCCCGCGGCTTCACACGCGTGGTCATTTCTGTAGGTTAAAAGTACTCTTTGTGCTATTCCAGGACCTAAAATACCAATATACCAACATTTGATCAAAATTTTCTTCTGCCGTTAAAAATATTCTATTGCTCGGCTTCTACTCATCGCATTGAGATATAAAGTACCCCAGTTTTGAAGTCAAAACATAAGCTATTCAGCAGTGAAAACCGCATCGCAATCGGTCCAGTAGTTTTTACGTGATGCACGAACAAACATACAGACACGAATTTTTAAAAGTTATATTATTGTACAGTAGCTTATTTTATGTACCCTAGACCATTTTTTTTTTCATTATATTCTTTGTATAGTTTTTTCGTTCAAAACAAACAACTCACAACTAACAACTTTTCGTGCAACTTCATTATAAGTATAGATTTAAAATTTTAGGATATCCGCAAAATGTTTTGGTAGCATATTTCTCAGTTTATGTATAAGGCCTTCATGCCACACTTTATAAAAAGCTTGCTCCACATCTAGAAATACTGTACAGCTAACTTTGTTACTTTCAAGAGTTTTTTCTATGATGTTTGTTATTCTGTGCACTTGATCTATATTCGAGAGCTTTTCTCGGAAACCAAACTGATGCTCTGGTATTAGATTTTTGCTATCTATGTTTGGTTTCAGCCTTTTGAGTAACATCTTTTCAAAAAGCTTTGACATTATGGGGAGTAAGAAGATTGGCCTGTATGATGTGGTTTCATGAGGCGGTTTCCCAGGTTTTAATATCATGATTATTTCTTCCGCAACTTTCCATAAGTCTGGTACACGCTTCAACCTTAGTGTGGCTTTAATAAGGGTCGTTAACTTCACAATAGCCTTTTTTGGTAGATTACTAAGTATTTCTCTTGATATTAAATCATACTCAGAACATTTTCATGCGCTTTCACTTAGTTTAATTTCCCTGCCAATTTCTAAAGGTGTATCTAGTTTAATATTCTTTTCATCTTAGTGTGGCATAGTATCTTCCAAAGTTAGAGCTTAATTTGCTCATTTTTTGTCGAACGCCAAACTATATGAAGTTCATCGTTAGATGGCGTGGATATCAATCATGCATAAGATGCTCAAGGTCATTGGCGTCTGTTAAAACCTTAACATTGAAGTCACCTACTAAGACATTTTTTATTTATGTTTTCGGCTAGGCAATCGTTTGACCACGATCTCACCTGATGGAAAGCGATGATGTGGTCGAAGGTGGAGCACGCTTGCCTAGTAGATACCTATACACTCTTGACTTGAACACACCTGAGTTATAATTTACCGGAAACACTGACGAGGGCAAGGCATACCACACCTTTGCAGTTCTTATAAACAAATGAAGAAGCGTAACGCTTCGTTCTTGTGCGAGGTATTTCAAACATAACTAGCTTAACAGCTAAAATAAATAATAGTTTAAAAAAACTAAAAAACACGCTTTATATAGAAAAGCAAACTATGAAATAGTTTTTTTTTTAAAAGTGTAAAGTGGGTTGCATGGGTATTTCATTGACAGATATGAGAAGCACCCCACGCTTTTTTTTTAAATAAAACTTTTTTTTCTTATTTACACTATTAAAATTTATTTTCTATTTTTTAGTTTGGTTTTCTATATAAAGCGTGTTTTTTAGTATATTAGTATATTCAATATTAAAGCCCAAACTGTATTTTGTAATTTTTGTCTATCTGTCCGTCTGTCCGCCTTTCTGTATGTACCTTAGCAGCGCTACACGCCGAAAATACTCACTGAATTCAAATTAAATTTGGTATTATTTGAGTTCATACTTCGAGGTAGGACATTGGACACTTTTCAGCCCGAAAAATTAAAGAGTTCCTGCAGGATAGGGGTTGAAACTTATTTAAAAGAACACGTACCGCTCTGAAACTAATAGACGGGTTTTGATGTTACTTGGCACCGTCTTAATTTATATAATGGGTTAAAATTGAGGACACTTTTTATCCCGAAAAATTAAAGGGCTTCTGCGGGACATTAAATATTACCATAACTGCGGGATTACTTAAATATTACCATAACTTTGGACCCATTATGGTAATATTTAAGTAATAAATAATATATTTTGGATGGTTTTCTATATTCGATGCTGATGCCAAAACTGTTTTACTTTTTATTTTTGTTTGTCTGTCTTTCTGTTTGTCCGTATCTTGACCGCGCATCGCACAGGAACTACTGAATGAATTCAAATGAAACTTGGTATGATTTCAGTTCATACTACGCGGTAGGACATTGGAAACTTTTCATCCCGAAAAATTAAAGGGTTTCCGCAATATAGGGGTAGAAAGTTATTAAAAAGAACACATAACACGCTGAAACTACTAGACGTTTTTTTTATGCAACTTGATACAGTCATATATCTAAACTTATAATAAAGCAATAGGTACGAACAAGGCTGTAAAAAAATAAGATAAATAAAAAAATGCCCTTGGGTGCTTAAAAAGGGTATTAACAGTTTTTTTTTGTTCGTGTCTGTCTGTCTGTTTGTCTGTATGTTTGTTTGTTCACGCACCACGTAAAAACTATTGGACCGATTGCAATGCGGTTTTCATTGTTAGATAGCTTAGGGTGTGATTTAAAACTGGTGTAATTGGTATCTCAATCTGTTGAGTTAGAAGCCGAGCAGTGGATAACAGTATTTTTCACGGCTAAAGAAATTTTGATCAAGTGTTGGTAATTTGGTCCGGGAATTACCAACACTTAAGGTACTTTGAACCTAAAAAAAGACCACGCGTGCGAAACCGCGGGTACAGCTACTATTAAATATAAATAAAACGGCTAAAACTTTTTTTTTCTTTTTCATGAGTTTTTGGCCGTTTTATTTATATCTAATATGAATATTACTCGCGTTAGTTTTCAAAATCAATTACCTTTAATAATTTTTTATCACTATCATATGAAGTAAGCCGAGTAGTGTAGTGAGACGCTTCGTTATAGAACTTCGGGACGCTTCGAGTCCTTTGACTCGGGCGCAAAAACCGACAACAATCGGAAGTCGCCCGAGACGAGCCAAGGTTGCACGAAGCGAACCGAAGTGCCCATCTACACTCTCCTGTTCGCTTAACTTCGATCAACTTTGCGTGTAGTGTAGTGGGCGTTTTACAATATGGGTATCAAATTGAAGGCCTTGATAATCACATTCCAACAGTATATAATTTATTGGCAAAAGCTCTTTTTTGGCAGGGCACGCGTTTTTTTAGCTGTTAAGCTAGTTATGGTTGAAATACCTCGCACAAGAACGAAGCGTTACGCTTCTTCAATTGTTATAAGAACTGCAAAGGTGTGGAATGCCTTGCCCTCGTCAGTGTTTCCGGTAAATTATAACTCAGGTGTGTTCAAGTCAAGAGTGAATAGGTATCTACTAGGCAAGCGTGCTCTACCTTCGACCACATCATCGCTTTCCATCAGGTGAGATCGTGGTCAAACGATTGTCTACCCGAAAAAATAAATAAAAAATGTCTTACTAGGTTACTTCAATGTTAAGGCTTTAACAGACGCCAATGACCTTGAGCATCTTATGCATGATTGATATCAACGCCATCTAACAATGAACTTCATATTGTTTGCATTTACGCTGACGTTCGACAAAGAATGAGCAAATTAAGGGTGTAACAACGGCCAATGACCTTCACGATTCGACCTCTTATACTAGTACTGGTGCTTTCTATCTGCAGATGGCAGTATAAGAGTGATTACAGTGTATGTCAGTTTAAAATCAAATAAAGAGTAACAAGTATACAGAAGTGTTTCACATAATGTTTGGTTTTTGCCTATAAATTTTACTGACCAAAAATAGATCTCAGTAACAGTAGGTACTGGAAATATCTAGGCAGTTCTAATTTTAATTAATTATTTTATTCTACACGGATTGTACGAAATGATGAACCATGAAGATTTGACGATGACCAGAAAAAAACTTACTGAATCTCAGCAATGGAACTAGCTAGGATGTTCCAGTTTTCACCAATTGTTTTCCACGAGTGCTAGTAATGATGAATCACGAGAGTATGGTGTAATGTATGTGTATGACCGAAAAATGCTAACTAGGTCAACACACCCAGAATTTAGTTGGTAGTTTTCATCGATTTGTCCTAAATCATACCAACGGTTCCATGATGACACTTTTTTGATGATGACCAGAAGTGATTGGATCTTAATAATGGATTTAATTTCATCTGTAACTATGTGTGATGATGATGATGAAAAGTATCTTATGTATTATTCCAGGGTATCTGCTATCAACACTACAAATGACATCAAAATCCGTCCCGCAGTTATCGCGCTAAAACTCCCCAAACAAACAAACAAACAGACAACGTTTCACTGTCATATATTGGTGTGGATTTTAATATACGTAACTTCTAAAAAAATAAACGCTAGTAAGCGTAATTCAAAGTCATTGGCAGCTGTGTTTTTTGACTATCAACAACTGCACTATTACTTATCTACTTGACAGACTTGTTTTTATTTCGTTTCCATGATATCGTCATTCCCTTCTTTATTCTTGATACATTGGATTACATTATTCTAATTTCCGAAGTGAAAGCTAAATAAAAAAAACTGCCCCTGTTACTCGCAGATAATGTAGCTACCTACAATTGAAATATTTTTAAAATCAGTTCAGTATTTTTTGGTTTTATCCATTACAAACAAACAAACATACAAACAATCAAATCTTTCTTCTTTATAATACTAGTGTAGACTATCCTCCACCCTCGGCTTCACCCACGCAGCCGCAGGCGGAGGCTAGTTATTGTTTTTACACGACTGCCCAAAAAAAGGAGTGTTATGTTTTTAGCATTCTTGTATGTTTGTATGTTTGTAAGTTTGTATGTGAGTTTCTTTATTCCACCATAACTTTGAAATGCCTAAACAGATTTAGACGTATGGGGTATCGTTAGAATCCTTACATCCCCATACATGAATCAGTATTATCTTCGAATTTTACAATATGGGTATCAAATTGAAGGCGTTGATAAGCACATTCCAATCCATTGTTTGGGAAGCTTTCACGCGATAACGGCTGGACGGATATTGATGAAACTTGCAATGGAGATTGCTTATACCCTGGAATAAAACATATTTTTTTTTTATCCCGGAAAATTGTAAGTTTCCACGGGAAAACTGAAAAAACTAGAAGAATTTTGATTACTCGCTGTAAGAAACGGTTGCCATGGAACCGAAATAACAAGTATGTCAAAAAACATCAAGAGCGTTGGTGCTATACCTACTTTTGCATTTGTTTTTAATATCCTAGAAGAACATGGGATGCTTCTTTATGCAATAAATAGGACGAAGTCGCGGGCGGGAAAACTACTAGTATATAATTTATTGGCATAAACTCATTTTTGCCAGGGCAGGCGTGTTTTTTAGCTTTTAAGCTAGTTATTACGTTTGTGGAGAGGACATCTGAAGTTTGACGATTCGGAGTTAGACATTTAGTGAAAAAAGACAGTATTTAATTTAAGGCAATTTATTAAAATCTTATTTTTCATATATAAAAAATAAACCACGAAGACAAAGGCGGTTTGTGTAGATCTTATTATGAATACCAGTTCATTTGCTGGCAATATTTATTTCTGATTGTATGGTTTCCATTTCCAGTTCTTCATAACATCTGTGGAAAATTCCAGATTATTATAAACCTGTAGTAATCAAGCAATACATAATAACCCTTTTATAGTTTTTCAAATCACTTATATCCAGCCTAATATAGGCGAAGCAAAACGCTTCGTGCAATGTATATACCTAACTAAGACAAGTTTTGAAAAGAAAACTTAATTTACACTTTCAGCCTCCGCGGATTGTAGTTCAGTCGTTTCATTTTAAACATTTCGTTGGCTTTCCTTCCTGAAAATAAAATATAAGCAGCTTTCTAAATTATAAAATTTAGCAATGGTAAATACTTCCTTCCTTTTCCGTGTTGTTTTCAGTGTCCCGTTATAATAAACTGCTGTAGGACAATTTATTGGGCTCAAGTTTCATTGTACGGTCCGCGAAGCATTTTTGAACCTGTTTTTTTTATTATAGTTTGTACGGTCCGCGAAGCATTTTTGAACCTGTTTTTTATTAGACTATAATAAAAAAAACAGGTTCAAAAATGCTTCGCGGACCGTACAATGAAAGTTGCAGGCCCTGGTTTAGATAGCTAGGTTATACGGTAGTATCAAAAAATTGCCTATAAATAAATTGATTACATGCTGCCATGAAAACGATATAATAACAAGTCTATCAAAAAGCACCGCGGCTGCCAAAGATTTTGAATTACCTTCGCTTACTCCGTTTTTGTTCAAATTAGTTTAAATACGGGTAGAATCGTGTACAAATAATGAGAAACCCTTAGCTACCCGTGCGAAGCCGAGGCGAGTTTCACAATAATTCTGATCGTGCGTGTAAGAAGTACTTACCTACCTACCTACCTACTCGTACTAAGTAAAATAGTCTGTGAATGTCATTAATAAATTGTTTAAAGTGTGACATGTTAAATCATGACTCCAAGTTAGATTTTTGTTATAGATCCCGATTAAATATAATGTATTGGGTACAACGCCATCTGGCGAGGAGCAGCGTCTTTTCTATTAGATCAAGATGTGTTTTCTCCGTATCTGAAAGCCAAACGCCGAGTTTGTAAAAAACGCCGAACTCCACCACGCGCGCGCCACTTTCTTTGTTGAAGGAATAATGAAAGCTTTTCTTGTTGAAGACAGATTGATAATTTCGCCTATCTAAGAATCAAGAAATAATGGTTGAATTTGCCTCTGCGAGTGAAAGGGAAAAGTTTTCATCTACTGTCTCAAAATAGATAAAATGGTTAATCCACGCAGCGAAAGCTAGCGACAAGAGGCGTGAACTAGAAGGAAGGTGTAAACGAAGCGGAGGCCTCTGTCGGGAAGTAGCGGGGCTTTTGGAGTGTTGCTATTATAAATTGGCGTTCCAGGAATATTTCGGGCTCTGGATAGCTTTGGACTAGGAGCGGTATATTCATAAATCCGGAATAGGTCGCATCTTTAAGTTGGCTAACAATTCGGAAATTCAGAGGGCAGCGATTCATATGTCGAAAATAATTTACATCTACAAATCGCTTGCGATGGTCACACCATGGAATGTTTTGACGTAATGTCTAAATCACATCAAAGTTCCAGAGAAATAGTTTTTTTGTATGTAGTTTGAGAAGTAAACAACCGGATGCTGATTGGAATGTACCAGAGCTGGCTGGAGGACAGTGACCTGTATAGCTAGGCCGACAAGGTCTGCTTTACGAAGCAAGTTGCAGAGTTGTTTCTAGAGTTTTCTGGATAAGCGGAAGTTCGATGTCGGAGTAGAATGCTACTCGACGTGCAAACCAAAGTTCGTATATATACAAGAGAGAAGCCTGTGGATTGGATTTTGAAATCAGACGTGAACTCATTTAGTTTACATAGTTGGCACGTGATCAGATCGGCGCAGGCCGCAAAAGAACACGCAGTCTTTTGTGTGGACAAAACGACCGAGACACGCAGTCCAGAACGAAGCTGCTCTGTAACAGGCGAAATAAGTATACGAGTGCAAAAGCCAGGTTAGTGTGATTTCCCGTGATTTCAGTATTGTACTAACGAAATATCTGTTTTGATTTTGCACCGCGTCTATCTAAGGCGGGCATCTCGTGACACATTTTAACACAAAGGAACGTGGGTTTCAGGTTAAAATCGTGCATCTACGGACTGCTATTGTCGTCACCACTGCGAGCTGCTGTGCGCGATCTCCCGGGGCTCACCACCGTTCGTGGAAGAAGCCGGTCTACGAGGGACTCCAGAAGGTCTCCAACGCACCACCTGTCCAGTAGAAGACACCAGGCACCGAACGTGGGAGACACTGAAACCGTTCGAGAGCAGCGGAAGGCACCGTTCGTTGAGAAGCAGTAGGAGCTGATCGAGTGGAGTAAGGAGGCGTTCCGCGGCGGCACGCGAGACGACGGTACGGCGTCCCGTGAAGCTTCCAGGTTGGTCCACTCCAAATCATTTTGTGTCAGCGAGCTACGGTAGTGAGGGAAGCCTTCGCCTACTTGCGTGTTAATATTCTGTTGAAAGATACTTTCTGTTTTACTCTCTGTTTTAGAGTTTAATATCCCTCTGGGAAACACAATCTTACACACACACACACACTCTGTTTGCACAAGTTCTCTTTTAATTTAGAACATTCTAAGGCAAAGACAAGATTATTCCGTTGCGTTGTGACAAATATATGATCAACTGCTGAGCACAGACTCTCTAAGTATTACTAGCCTAGGATACTATAGTTCTATTGTAAATTCATATCATACAGGCCGAAGTTATGTACTATAATTTATATGTTTGAGGAAATTGTAATCATATTTGAGAATTTTGAGTTTTGAGTATTAAGTTAGTAGTATTTCCTATTATAAGATCTTGCTGTTTAGAATTATTTTGATGCAGAACAAACTAAATTAAGTGTAAAATATTTATTTTTGAATTCCTCAGTAAAGGGGAGAGTACCAATATTTGATAACTCATGTGTCTTTTTTTCTATTTTTTGTAATAAAGCCCTTTGTTATTGAATTTACCATCTTGTTTTAATTCCTCGCCTTTACCTGAGAAGGAGGTCCGTCTCCTTAGCCGGGCAACGGTCCTTTCAATGGCGCCCAACGTAATAAATTCACATATTTTTTTCATTTTTTACATATATTTTATTCATTTATTTTTTCTCTTACAAACTGGCGCTCAGGTACAGTGGCGTTTAATGTAAATTTGTTGGTTTTTTCTGCATCATACATCAGAGAGGATTTTTTGTAATAGGTAATAGGCACAACGCTTAAAAATAAATACAAGCAAACAGGTGTGTACATGAAAGTATCTTCCAAACTACCCCGTGGTCACGTGTAATATTACTGTGTGAAACTAAACTATAATATCTCTTTGTGTGTTGAAGCCATAATACTGTTTGTGTTATTTTGAAAACTTTGTAGCATTTTTGTCTACTTTAGGAAAAAAATTATGTGTAGTTAATGGTGAATCATGTGTAATTGATTGTATTTCTTTACTTTCATTAGATTATGTATTGGTGTGATGTTTAAAACAGTATAGATCTGTTAGTAGAGTGACTTTTACTTTGTAGGTAGGTACGTACCATTTTATTGCAAGTGTGTCACAACACAACAGTTTTTTTTAAATATATTGTTTGACATATCGGTTCCAAAACATTATAGAACAATTTAATTACACAAAACACATACACACATTTTTCCTTCTGTTCATTGTATTTTAGGGTTCGCTCAAAATATTTGTGAGGTTCCGTAGTTTTTTTTTTAATCGATTGGTAGTAGATTATTTTTTTGGATTTCATTTACCTTTTATTCATTGCATTTTAGGGGTCAGTAAAATATTGGCGAGGTTCTGTAGTTTTTTTTTTAGATCGGTTGTTAGTTTTTTTTTAGAATTTCATTATTTTTTTAGCACAACAGTATGCAGTAGCACAAATGGAGACACGCCTAATGACGCTATATTCTTTTTTTAAAGATGAGCAGATTTGGTAGGTTTCTTTTTGTTTGGCAGGTTTTAAAGTCAACAACCACAAAGAGAAGTCCGTCATGAAAATCAATAAAGCGGTAATTGGGGGTTAGTGCCGTTCTAAATCTACCTCTATTGTGAAGCATTGAACAATTTCAGGTTCATTGCTTATGTCCAGTTTTGTTTTTTAGTTAGGTTGTGATGTTTTCGTTTGGTTGAATAGATAAGGTTTGTCTAGTTTATTCTGTAGTTCCATCGGCTAAATCTTTTGTTAAATATTTGTAATTGTTGATATTTTGTAACCTTTTTTACAGTTAGTAGCAGTTTTTTTTAGATAGGATAGAACTTTGTACATAAGTATATACATAGAGGACGATGTTCTTTTAATCATATATTGTGAAATACACAATGATCATCTTTTTGTTGATACGGTTGGGTTCGGAAAACAGATAGTACAGATCCGAACACAACATATCATCTTCTTTCACACCTTAGTGGCATCAATGATGACACGGAGAGGTGTTTTTTGATCATAAATTGTGGGGAACACAGTGATCATCCTTTTGTGGATATTGTTAAGTTCGAAAAGGGATGGAGTACATCGGAACACAACATATCTTCTTCCTTTCACGCCCTAGCGGTGTCGAAGTTTTGAGGCACATTTTTATGCGCCATTATGGTACCGGTGATGACTTGGAGAAGTTTTTGGATCATGAATTGTGGACAACGAATATCCAATAGCGTATACTAGTAGATCACTGTCAGGAGCCGAGCGCAACTACAGCGCTACAGAAAGAGAAGCGCTAGCCGTTTTATACACGATAGAAAAATTCCAGGCGTACCTAGGGACGAGGCTTTTCACTGTAGTAACAGACCACGCGTCACTTAAATGGTTTATGCGCTTGGAAAACCCAACCGGAAGGCTAGCGCGTTGGGGTTGTCGTTTGTCACAGTTTATATCGTCATAACCCACAGAAAGGGCACAGAACACACTTTTCCCGACGCCCTCAGTAGATTGATAAAAGTCGAGGCTATCGTAGACAACCAGCAACACCAAACAAGCGATAAATGGTACGACAACATTCTAGAAGGTGTTCGTTCAAAAGCAGAAAAATTTCCAAACTATCGTGTAGAAGGAAACAAACTCATGAGGTTTTCAAAAGCAAAATACTCCCTTTGCAAAGCATTTGAATGGAAGGAAGTTGTAAGGACATCAGAAAAGGACTCCATCTTAGCAGCGAATCACAATGATCCACTCGCAGCCCATTTAGGGATTTTCAAGACTCATCGCAGAATTAGTCTACGCTATTTCTGGCCTGGAATGTTTAGAGATATCCGAGATTTTGTAGGAAAGTGCGATACTTGTGCATCATACAAATGCAGAAATAGGCTAACCCCAGGTATCATGGGAAAACCTAAGGTTTGTTCTCGTCCATTTCAGGTGTTATCGGTAGACATGGTGGGACCCTTGCCAAAGTCAAAATCAGGCTTAATTTTTCTGTTCGTAGCGACTTGTTGTTTCTCGAAATACACGATGCTGTTTCCACTTCGCAGGGCAACAAGCGCATTAGTAGCCAAAACTTTAGAACAGGGTGTTTTCCTGATCCACGGTGTACCAGAGACTATCATCGCAGACAATGCAGGAACCTTCACGGGACTAGAGTTTTGTAATCTGTTAAAGCAATATAAGGTACCAAGATCACACTATACTCCACGCTACACGCCCCAGGTCAACCTAGTGGAACGCTACAACAAAACAGTAATGACTGCAGTATCTTCATACATCAGGGAGGATCATAGGTCATGGGACATAAATCTACCAAAGATACAATTCACCATAAACAGCGCAGTAAACGAAACTACAGACTTCACTCCGTTCTTTCTCGTCCATGGTAGAGAACCAGTCATAGATGGATCATTTTATTCAACTCCACAAGGTGATTATGAACCCGGAATGCCCAGGGAAGAATATGCAGGGGATTTAAATCATCTCAAGGACATCTTCATAGGGGTTCAGAAACAAATGCTGAAAGCCCACCAAACTAATGAGAAATATTATAACCTAAGGAGGCGCGACGTGAAAGTAAAAGAGGGTGATATTATATGGAAAAAAACATATCCCCTAAGTGACGCGTCAAAATTCAAAGCAGCAAAATTGTGCAAAAAATATGAGAAATGCAAGGTAAAACGGGTTTTATCTCCACTGGTTTTCGAATTGGAAGACATGTCCGGAAAAGCATTGGGATCATGGCACATGAAAGACCTAAAAGTCTAAAGATAATGTTTTTAGAATTCAACCTTTACTTTATTCTAAAATTTCTTTAAAATGTTCTGAAGTTTTCACAATTATTACTTCGATAGGGTTTGTCTCCTAAAGGTTTAGTTCCAGCAGCAAAATTATTTGATGTTTTTTTTCTTTTGCATTATTTCAGCTTGTCCAAGTACTGTCGCTATACTATTACACACAGTCAGTTGCCGGTGGATGTTATAAGAGCTGAGGACAGCTCCATATTTTCAGAGGAGGGGTAGGGCCGCATGTGCTTTCTCTCGCTCACCTCTCATTGTCAGCGTACGATACACATATTTTGCGTATATACATGAAGAATGACTAATCAGAGAGTTTTTTTGTTTTGGTGATCGCATTTGATCGTATTTTTTTAGATGCTGTTGTGTTCGGGAGATCGGTAGAGTTGAGCCGACCACAACAGGTCTAGTTTTGATCGTATATTATGGGATACATAATGATCGTTTTTTATAGATTCTGTGGTGCTCGGAAAATCGGTGGGGTGGAGCCGGTCACGACAGATCTTGTTTTTTTTGCACGCCCTAGTGGTGTGACAAATTTTGTTGCACATATATTTATGCGCGAATTTCAGGCAAGAATAACCTTAGCCGGGTTAGACTGACGGCCGGATACACGGGTGCGGATGACAACACCTGAACTAAAGAAGCCTGGGTCAAAACATGGATTTTACGTGAAGGTTTTTTTTTGGAGAGAATAGAAAAACCCTGGACCGCATGAGGTTGCGTGAAGATCTGTCCCGGGGAAGGCTCATTACTAGGAAATGATTACTAGAGAAATAGAGAAAGAAAGATTTTATGGGTAGTCCAACTATTATTTTTTGTGTTTTTTTTTGTATTGTTATATCTGGCGAGTTTTTCAGGATAAAATTGGTTTAGATTCTCAGGTTTTGGTTTCTTGTTCTAGGTTTAGCTCAGCCAACTAAGAATTTATATATTAGAATATAGCTTAGCCCGGTCGAGACAGGAACTTTTTGGCGTGTAGAACATTGGTCCTGGCAGATGGAATAAATTAGGAATGCAATCTCGATAAGGTAAAAATGTTTAGAAATGGGGTAATCACTCATGTGACATTTACTAAACGATTTAAAGTACATTATTTGTGTCAATGTTACTTTGATCGAAATTTAATTAAACTTTAAGACTGGCTAGGTAGTTGGATATTTTGTTCAGGCTTATTATGTTATTTTATTTAGAAACATATTTGATCCTAGTCCAGCATGTTATATTTTTTTGTAGTTTTTATCAGACGAGCGCAGAGGCGGTTTAGACTGGTGACCTCTTTAAACTCAAGCCTAGAAACTAGTTAACGAAACAGAGGCGGTTTTTCTGGTGACCTCTATAAATGAAAAGCCTAAAACCAGTAAAAGCGCGAAGAGGCGGATTTCCTGGTAACCTCTATAATAAAAAGCCTAATTACCAGTAACAGAAATTCGAAAGCGGGTTTTCCACTCAATACTTTTTTTACAAGGGGATATGGGTGTATGAATGTTTTACCAAATGTAGCATAAGTGCCAACAGCTAAATGTTCGGTACTGTGTCTATATAGGTTGTTTAAAAGGAAAGTGAATGCTCGCAATTTAGGTGTGTAGCAGGACTTATGGTATGAAAGAAGGATATATAACGACTTACTTACTGACAATACTAGATTTGTAGTGATTGATTTTTTGTCAGGGATTTTGTAAATAAAAGGAGTGCAATGTAAATGTATAAATTTTTTAGTTTCCACAAATAGATTCACCCAAATAGATTGGCAATATATCAAAATGATTAGGAAACACATAAGAGGAAGTATGCTAAATTAGAGTTCTAGATAAATATATTGTACCCGGTTGAAATATCACATGAATGAGGGGGGAGGACTTAGTGCATAGGATAATATATTTTTTCATTTTTTTTTTAGTTTTGAGAAAAGTTTGTTGGTTAATTTTTAGTTCCAGGATTGAAATTATTGTTGACTTTCGGCCTGCGCTTGCAGCAGTAAACTTAGAACTGCAAAATATTCTGTTAGGGAATTTGGTCATTTTTTTTTTGTTTTCATTCTTCGTTAAAGTTTGCGTTTCGGAGTTCGTTTGATTCAATATATTTTGTTTGGGGATTTACAATATACCCAAAAGGTCCAGGAAGTTTCTATGGTTTCCACATTGTCAATGAGATGTTTTTTTTAATCTGGTTCTGTTTGCTTTTATTTCTTGTTTGAAATAGTTCCAGTAACTGTTATCGCTGAGGGCAGCGAGTGTTTCACATTGGCATGTGAAACTCTGGCAGGTTATGGTGTATTGTGACATGTTAAATCGTGACTCCAAGTTAGATTTTTGTTATAGATCCCGATTAAATAGAATGTATTGGGTACAACGCCATCTGGCGAAGAGCAGCGTATTTTCTATTAGATCAAGATGTGTTTTCTCCGTATCTGAAAGCCAAACGCCGAGTTTGTAGAAAACGCCGAACTCCACTACGCGCGCGCCACTTTCTTCGTTGAAGGAATAATGAAAGCTTTTCTTGTTGAAGACAGATTGATAATTTCGCCTATCTAAGAATCAAGAAATAATGGTTGAATTTGCCTCTGCGAGTGAAAGGGAAAAGTTTTCATCTACTGTCTCAAAATAGATAAAATGGTTAATCCACGCAGCGACAGCTAGCGACAAGAGGCGTGAACTAGAAGGAAGGTGTAAACGAAGCGGAGGCCTCTGTCGGGAAGTAGCGGGGCTTTTGGAGTGTTGCTATTATAAATTGGCGTTCCAGGAATATTTCGGGCTCTGGATAGCTTTGGACTAGGAGCGGTATATTCATAAATCCGGAATAGGTCGCATCTTTAAGTTGGCTAACAATTCGGAAATTCAGAGGGCAGCGATTCATATGTCGAAAATAATTTACATCTACAAATCGCTTGCGATGGTCACACCATGGAATGTTTTGACGTAATGTCTAAATCACATCAAAGTTCCAGAGAAATAGTTTTTTTGTATGTAGTTTGAGAAGTAAACAACCGGATGCTGATTGGAATGTACCAGAGCTGGCTGGAGGACAGTGACCTGTATAGCTAGGCCGACAAGGTCTGCTTTACGAAGCAAGTTGCAGAGTTGTTTCTAGAGTTTTCTGGATAAGCGGAAGTTCGATGTCGGAGTAGAATGCTACTCGACGTGCAAACCAAAGTTCGTATATATACAAGAGAGAAGCCTGTGGATTGGATTTTGAAATCAGACGTGAACTCATTTAGTTTACATAGTTGGCACGTGATTGAGATCGGCGCAGGCAGCAAAAGAACACGCAGTCTTTTGTGTGGACAAAACGACCGAGACACGCAGTCCAGAACGAAGCTGCTCTGTAACAGGCGAAATAAGTATACGAGTGCAAAAGCCAGGTTAGTGTGATTTCCCGTGATTTCAGTATTGTACTAACGAAATATCTGTTTTGATTTTGCACCGCGTCTATCTAAGGCGGGCATCTCGTGACACATTTGAACACAAAGGAACGTGGGTTTCAGGTTAAAATCGTGCATCTACGGACGGCTGTTGTCGTCACCACTGCGAGCTGCTGTGCGCGATCTCCCGGGCTCACCACCGTTCGTGGAAGAAGCCGGTCTACGAGGGACTCCAGAAGGTCTCCAACGCACCACCTGTCCAGTAGAAGACACCAGGCACCGAACGTGGGAGACACTGAAACCGTTCGAGAGCAGCGGAAGGCACCGTTCGTTGAGAAGCAGTAGGAGCTGATCGAGTGGAGTAAGGAGGTGTTCCGCGGCGGCACGCGAGACGACGGTACGGCGTCCCGTGAAGCTTCCAGGTTGGTCCACTCCAAATCATTTTGTGTCAGCGAGCTACGGTAGTGAGGGAAGCCTTCGCCTACTTGCGTGTTAATATTCTGTTGAAAGATACTTTCTGTTTTACTCTCTGTTTTAGAGTTTAATATCCCTCTGGGAAACACAATCTTACACACACACACACACTCTGTTTGCACAAGTTCTCTTTTAATTTAGAACATTCTAAGGCAAAGACAAGATTATTCCGTTGCGTTGTGACAAATATATGATCAACTGCTGAGCACAGACTCTCTAAGTATTACTAGCCAAAAGGATACTGTAGTTCTATTGTAAATTCATATCATACAGGCCGAAGTTATGTACTATAATTTATATGTTTGAGGAAATTGTAATCATATTTGAGAATTTTGAGTTTTGAGTATTAAGTTAGTAGTATTTCCTATTATAAGATCTTGCTGTTTAGAATTATTTTGATGCAGAACAAACTAAATTAAGTTTAAAATATTTATTTTTGAATTCCTCAGTAAAGGGGAGAGTACCAATATTTGATAACTCATGTGTCTTTTTTTCAATTTTTTGTAATAAAGCCCTTTGTTATTGAATTTACCATCTTGTTTTAATTCCTCGCCTTTACCTGAGAAGGAGGTCCGTTTCCTTAGCCGGGCAACGGTCCTTTCCAAAGTAATAAAAAATAAGTATTACTGTTACGAGCAGGCGCAGCGCTTACTATCAGGCGGGCGACCTGCTCGTCTTGTCACTCAGTGGAGTAAAAATAAAGTATAAAGTATATATATATATATATAATGTAAAGTAGGTAGATACTTACCACAAAGCCAATCGAAGTCCGCGCTATTTGAAGATTTTATTTCCTATATTTGGTAGGTAAATCACTTCTGCACAAAATATAACATTAGATTCTATAACCTCAAACTAATACAAAAATCAACAATATCTCAACATACGGGTCCAGATATACATTGAAATTATTAATTATCACTATTTGTTTTCTTATTAATTCAAGAAAATCGTCTAAAACCTAGAAAATATCAAAATATTTTCATCCGTAACGTGAGCGTTGTCCTTCCCTCTCAAACTGCCGTGGCAGACTGAATGTCATGGCGCCGGGCCAGCCGGTAGAACTTCCACAAGGTCTCAGCGAGGTGGGTTCCACGACTGCTTTTATTTGAACAAAAAAGGACGCGAATGACTATTTCATGCGACTCTTTGGAGTTATTTGAAGTCGATGCAGATGATTTTTTAATCGTTTTGTTACTATGGACGAAAAATAGGTTCATTACTGTACACCGGAAACAAAACAAAAATCAAAACAGTGGAGAAGAAAGACCAGGTTCACCAATCCCTAAAAAGGCTAAGTCGATTTTGTCGGCAAATAAGGTGTTGGCTTCAGTATTCGGGGACTCGAAAGGTGTGATTATGATTGATTATCTTGAAAGGGGTCAGACTATAAACTCTGATTACTACTGCACCCTACTAATTCGTTTACGAGAGGAAAGAAAAGAAAAACGTCGAGGAATGCTCAGAAGAAAAGTCCTGTTTCATCAAGATAACGCCCGTGTTCATACGTCTGTGCAGTCAATGGCTGAAATCCACAACTATGGCTTTGAACTGTTACCGCATCCGCCTTATTCACCTGATCTGGTACCATCAGACTTCTTTCTGTTCCCTAACCTAAAAAAGCACTTGGGAGGTCAAAGATTTTCGACAAACGACGCGGTCAAGCAGCAGTAGACGCATATTTTGACTCTAAGGACGATTTTTTTTTAATGGTTTTAATGCTTGGTGGCAAAAGAGCATTGAACTTGATGGTGATTAAAAGAAAAATAAAAATATAGCTAAAAATATATTTCTTGGTTAAGCCGACTACTTTTCAATCTTCCCTCGTATCTCGATTCCAAATTTCATCAAATCCATTCAGCCGTTTGAGAGTGAAGTATGATGATGTTGATGATGATGAAAGTATGTGTTAGTTAGTCCTATCTGTTAGTTAGTCCATGGAATATAACCTATCTCCATTCCAAATTTCATCAAAATCCTTTCAGCCGTTTGAGAGTGAAGTATGTAACGAAGTATATATCAATCTGGCACCTGTAATGACTGTAGCACTGCTCAGGTCTCGACTGAATCAAAAGCTTACTCGTAATCCACAAACGCTAGACATAGTGGCCGATTATACTCTTCGGTCTTCTGTATAATCTGCCGGAGCGTATGGATGTGGTCTACGGTGCTAAAGCCTTTCCGGAATCTAGCTTGTTCTGACATCCGGGATATCTTCGGTATAATGTCGGGTCAAACGGGCTCTTGCATCGCTAGTCGTGCTAGGAGAACTACGCAACGAGGTGTATAATTGCCCATATAACTTTTCGAGCTCACTCAAAGTCTCTGGCTTCGACGAAACGATGCTGCCACTGTCGGTCTTCAGCTTCGTCAACAGGTTTTGATCAATAGACAGATCACTTGCGAACACTTTGGAGCCCTTGTTCCGCTCTATTGCGTTCTTAATACAATTAGTATTATGCCGGGTCCAGACCAAGATAACGAGGGCGAACGAAGGCTATTGTTCGCATTTGGCCGTGCTCCGCCGCGTGTCGGCCACGGGATCACATCAAAGGGATTATAGCGAGCGAGCGCACGCGGCGTGTACGAACGGGCGAATAATGCTCATTCTGCAGCGATTGTTGCACGGAACGGACGTCTCGCGCATACATTTTTAGGGAACCTTCCTAAAAATGTATGCGCGAGACGTCCGATTCTTGTCGTTTAGTAAGTATGGAATGGTCGAATGAAAATCTTCTGAGGTTCATAGAGCTTTATAAGCATATTTTAATATAACAGCAATAATAAATACTTAGCAGAGGCAGCTTCACGATTTTTTTGTAATTTCCCCATACGGAGCAAAAAACTCCCCAAAAAGATACTTGTTCAGAATTTTTTCCCCAAATATTTTGAAACTACATATTATTGGGTAATTATCATATACGTAAATAAAGTGTGATTTGTAAATAAATAAAAAATGGTCGATTTTTTTTTTAGTTGGTTTGTTTTTTTTGGGTGCGCCGCTTATATCTTAATTGTATTAGGCATAAATATAACGTAAATTGTTTTTTTTTTTATATTTTAAATGTCACGGTCCGTGTAATGTGACATCGTTTTCTAACAAAAAGTACAATTAAATAAAGAAACGAATCTTTAGCTGTTTAATTTACTAAAAAAAACATAGTTTTAGGCAGCCATCTTGTCTCAGCCCAGTTTTCGTGTATTAATGCAAGGGTCTGCGGAGCTACATTTATTAAAAGTAATTTGTTAACAAAATCGGCAAGCATAACGTGTCACAACTGTGAATATTCTGGCAAGGGTATGTAAACCTCTAACTTAAATTCCTGATAACATGAGTTGCGTATTGTAGTACAGTTTCTTCCTAAATTATATTAATCACATGGTGTTTATTTTTAGTTATAAAATGGCGGTAACAACGTCAAAATGTTACGTCCATAGTTGTCACATCCGTAATTTCACTGTGACTACGTTGTGACATTTTTAATAGTTTTGGGTTCGGTTTGTGTAAGTAATGGTCAGTTCCGTAGTCGAGATGTCACATCAGTATTACATATAATAATTAGGTTTTTCTTTTTTAAGGATGTCCAGTGCATAAATAAAACTCAAAAAAATATGTTGTTTTTATGTTATTTTGATAAATACATTTTTGATAATTACCCATTTAACGATCTATTTACTAACATTTACATTGAAATAAAACACCATTACCACCCTAGCAATAACGCGCAACACTACATCATTTTAAAATGATTTATGACAGATTAAACATTTCCACCAGTTCCTCGGACTTGGACCACATAAATTAGGTTCGATGCGAAAAAGTCACAATCGGAGTGGTGTTTGTGTAGAACGTGTCAGTAGTGTTAAGTATTGTTATCTCATTCACACTACAGACTGCTAATGTCTATATCTGATGGACACGAAGCACGACAGTGGCAATGTAGCTGTGTTTGCCTGTAGTAGTAGTATCTAGTCCAGCTTTTGTTTATTTGGTTTTAAAACGTGCCGTAAGCCCTTTAACTAGATCTATGTCACGGTGATTTTGTCTTTTTGTTTCCCCAAAGATTACCCAAACATATAATTGTCCCCTAAAATGGGGGAAAAATCCCCCAATCTGAACACCCTGATTCGCCGTGGTTCGCCGATTGTCGCCGGGTTCACACGCGTTCACTTAGTTTGGACTCTATGATGAAACCGAGCGAGCGTGCGGTACTAATCGGCGTTTGCCTTCGCTCGCTCTCGTTCTCTTGGTGTGGACCCGGCATTATAAGAACGCAAATCGTAGGGCATCGACTTGGAGATCTGTTTATTAAGCAAGCTGTAACTCGACATATCCACTGAAGACTATAGCCATATCTCGCCTCGTTCTGCCATAAGTTTAATTGTATGGTCAGAGAGTTTCTGTGTTCTATTTTTGCGGTGGGCCTTAAAGAACTCCGACCCGACCGCGTGAACAATTTCCACTAGCCCTTTGTTTAGTTCGTCCACTGTATCGTATTCGGTAAGGATTTGGAAGCGATTTTGGAGTTCCAACTGAAAGCTCTCGGGGTTTTGGATTTGTGCAGGACTTGGGCGTATGGTGTGGATAATTCAAGAAAATTAAAAACGATCTTGCGGTCTGCTCTGTTTACACTAATTAGCAGGATATTAGGTTTAAATTCTATTGCACAACATTCGATCTAATATTCTATAGATATATCTGTGAGACCAGGCATATTGGTAAATTTGGTCCCGGTTGCCAGTAGGATGACTACGCCACCCCCTCTACGTAGGCGGGGCGGCAGTAGGTGGCAGCAAATTCGTAGGCGTCAACTTGTGTGTGTAGTAGGGGCGCTCGGTTTCAGTTCAGTAATCCAGGTTTCAGTTAGGCAAACAGCTTGATATTTGTTTTCTTGTAGTACATTTTCTGAAAGGTGCATCTAATAGGATGCACATTCTAGAAAATCTCCACTAAATTTTGTAAGCTTTGTACGTTTTGTATTATTATATTAGAAGTTTCGAAAGGAATGGTTTCTTGCGTTTGTAGTAGTTGTAGATTCTTCAACATTTATGTTGCCTGAACTGGGTTAATGGTTGTTTTAAAGTGTTCATATCGCCTTCGTCTTGCTTAAAAAAATGTTCTCGGCCGTTTATTATTAGTTCATTGTTTTTTATAACTGCATGTTGTCCTTCTATTCTGGCTTCATAAAGCATATATAAGTTGGTCTTCGGTCTCCCAATTGTTTTCCACGACCCCGTATAAAACAAGTTTTCTGCAGCTGTCACTGTTTATTTGTTTATCTATAGAAAAGTTGGAGTTCCACTGGTTTTGATGGCCTTGTATTTCGTTTATAAGCTGATTATATTCATTTTCAACACCCGAACAAAGAGACGGGTGTTATAAGTTCAGGGTGTGAAACACTGTGTGTGTGTGTGTGTCCGTGTGCGTGTGCGTGCGTGTGAGTATGTATGCGTGTGTCCTCTGTGGCATCGTAGCTCCCAAACGAATGGACCGATTTGGATGCGGTTTTTTCTGTTCGAAAGCTGATGTGATCGAGATGGTTCTTAGATATATGGGGAGGGGGAGGGGGGGATGTGAGAAAGGGAGGTAAATATCGTAGCTTTCGAACAAATGGAACGATTTAGCTTCAGTTTTTTATATTTGAAAGCTGAGGTAAACGAAATGTTCTTAGCTATAAAGGGGGGAGGGTGGATGGAGGGATAGGGGGTAATGATCTTAGCTCCTAAAAGAATGGACCGATTTTGATGCGGGTTTTTCTGTTCGAAAGCTGATGTGATCGAGATGGTTCTTTAATAAATGGGGAGGGGGAGGGGGGAATGGGAGGAAATCGTAGCTTCCAAACGAATGGACCGACTTACCTATGGTTTTTTATGTTTGAAAGCTAGGGTGAACAAGAAGGTTCATAGCTTTAAAGGGGGATGGAGAGGGCGGGGGTTGCTAATCATAGGTTTCGAACGAACCGACCGATTTAGCGGCGGTTTTTTATATTTGAAAGCTGAGGTAATCGAGATGGTTTTAGATTAAAGGGGGGGGGAGTCCAGAAAAGGGGGGTGACAATCGTATTTTCCAAACGAATAGACAGACCTATTTAGCTGCGGTTTTTTTATGTTTCAAAGCTGAGGTACGAGATGGTTCTTAGCTATAATGGGGGTGACGACCGTAGCTCTCAAACGGAAGGAACGATTTTTATTTTTGAAATTGATTTGATCGAGATGTTTCCTAGCTGTAATGTGGGGTGGGAAGTCGGAGGTTATATAATTTTTTAATTTGTGCTTGTGTAGGCATTTTTTTTTCTGTTAGCATTTTTATGTCTGTTGGTCTACTTGTTCTGTATAGTAGTTACATCGTCTAGTATAGTCAGTGGATGATTTCAGAGTTGGAGATGGCCACGGCGATTAAAATTTCCTCTTGTATTCTTATACAAGAGGAAAGCTCTTAGTTCGGTTTTCATGATAAAAACTATTTTTAATTTGTTTCTTTCTATCTTTTTGTCCAGTAGCTGACTGATTTCATCAAGTGTAAATGTTACTCCGTGTGGTGGCTCTCGGGCTGGAGGAACTGTCTGAAGGTTTATTGTATACCCCGAGACTCTCACTTCATTTATGGTTCATTTACAGCACGTCAAAATTACTTGACGGCATCCTTCGCAAAACAAATTAAGGTTTCTCTTCCTGGTTTCCATTGTGGTTAGAGCACTGTGCAAGGCAGAAGCAAATAGGTAGACTTTTTAGCCTTTAGCCTTGAACTTTTTAACAAAATAGAAAAATCTACGAGTAACAACATTTCCCTTTCTTTTTTTTTTTATTTAACTTCACTTGTATGTATGTATCTATGTATTTTGTCCTGGAATCTTGCAATTCATATTTCGAGCATTTCCCGGTTAGCTATCCGGCTGAAACTTTCAGGGTAGCTCGGAAACCGATGACAAAGCAATAAAAACAAACGGAAAAAAAAAATAGAAATGTAAAAAGACAAAAAGGAAAAAAAACGTAAATAACTAAAAAGCAAAAACGAAACAAAAAAAATGCAAAAAAAAAATACGGTCGTAAAAGCTCTTTTTTAATTTAATGTTTATATTCATCTTCACTTCTGAAGTATGCAAAACACTAACTAAAAATATATATATATATGTAGCGGTTATCTATACATTGTGGCAAATTTTAAACTGTGTTCATAATGTCTGAATGAAAAGTCAAGAAAACAGAAGGACAGATGGACGGGCAGACGGACATTACGGAACTGTAAAACAAGACACCCTTTAATAAGGTAGTGACAATAGTTTCAAAAACAAAACATTATTTGAGAAAATATTAACATGTCAGTCTCCATTCTCGAAATAAATCTTTTTATAAATACCTGTTCTCTCCTAATTTTCTTTATCCACCAAACACATTAGTCTTTTAACATTATCACTGACAAAAGCTTCACTTGCTTTTTCACCCGCTACCAGCCAACCTCCGACGAGGACACAGCTTGACTGGGCAAGTGACCCGCCCCGCAGGTAGCAAATAGAATAACTTTATAATATAATAATGCAATATTGCATACATAACTGGGTCAGAGTGAGAGGCGTAAGGGGGGCGATGAGAGGGAAAGAGGTAACGGGGACAGCCTGGGGGCGGCGTTACCACAACCTACGTCAATGTTCAAGACAAACCCTGTTGACATAGGGCAGGAGGCGCTTTTGGAAAACCCTGGCTGGGGAAGTTCTGCCGATTATTCAACCGCCTCGCAGTAGTGAGCAAATATAAAAAAAGCTTTCAAATGGATTTACTAAAACCTTCTAACTTCATGTGTTTGTGTTTTTTTTTTCTTCACGCATAAACGGCTGAACGGATTTGGATGAATTTTGGTACGGGAGTAACTTTTTTTTAATTTATTTTTTATTGGTTCACTGCTTGAAGTATACACATTTCTTACTCTAAAGTCTTGCGTAATATTACAAAAGCACGGTGTAACTCCTAATATAGTGAACACAGCGTGCAGTTTGCGGACAATGTTAAAACTTATAAACTGGATTAACACATTGGCTACTTTTTATTCCGGATATATGTATTGTTCCTGAGGGACGCGGCTATTTTTTACTTACATATTTAACTTTAATAGTTGCAATTGCCACATGAGACTATAGTATTTACATCAACTTGAATAATTGAAAAATATATATATAAAACGGCTAAAAACTCACGAAATAGAAGATCGGAAATACTCAGACCAGTAAAAAATTGCTACTGTTTAGGTATAAGAATTATATATTTTTCAAGTGGTATTTTAAGGACCTATATTTTGATACCTAACTCGATAGGTGTTCCGTCTGAAATACTATGTGGCAGCTGTAAGCCGCCATATTGGTTTTCTTGACACTTCATATATCTAGCAATTTCGTGATCAAGACGAATCCAATGATACCTCATTTATCAAAATCCATAGGACGCGCCTAAGTAACGTACAAACAAACAAGTATGCAAAAAAATATACATACCACTCAAACACATAACCCTCCTCAGTCAGGTTAAAAAATACAATCGAATTAACAACCTCTTCTTTTGGAAATCGAGTAAAAAAAACTGATAAATAAGGACTTACAGAATGCAGATCACGAAAACACATGCCTTATGGAGGCACTCCAAATTTCGAATATTGTGAAGAGTGGATGCTATTTATCACTGGTAGGCAGATACATATTTTTAACTAGGAACAATGTCTCTTCGCAATGCCAAAATATCTTCACTGGAGCGCAAACTCGGCGCAAACAAAACACATCATAGCTTCAGAGCGGGCGGAGGGCAGTGGGCCATCCCTCTGACCGCACAGTGGGAGACTGTGTGGCAGGTACGTAGATGTACGCAATATATAATGAGTTGCTTGGTTGTCGTATGAGGTAGTGCTTGTCTCTGGTGTCAGTTTGTCAGGCCCGAGGGCCTCTGACGTGGCTTGATGCCTGCTAACTATCTATAACAGCTGGGACCGACGGATTAACGTGCCCTCTGAAGCACCGAAGCGATGGAAAACAGTACATACTTGTAAAAGTTATTGGAGAGAAGTCGAGGACCGACACCGGTATACTAGGTTTCTAACCAGCACTAGTCTAATATACCGCTAAGCAACCATCGCTCTGATTATCATCAATCATCATGTCAGTCTTTAGAAGTCCACTGCTGAACATAGGCCTCCCCCAAAGAGCGCCATGACGAGCGATCTTGTGCCACCTTCATCCACCGACTTCCTGCGATGGCTACAATGTTGTCGGTCCATCGTGTGGGGAGTCTCCCCACACTTCGCTTGCTTGTTCGTGGTCGCCATTCGAGAACCTTTATTCCCCAACGGTTGTCGGTTCTGCGACTTATATGGCCTGCCCATTGCCACTTCAACTTTCAAACTCTGAGAGCTATGTCGGTAACCTTCGTTCTTCTACGGATTTCCTCATTTCGGATTCTATCACGTAGTGAAACACCGAGCATAGCTCTCTCCATTGCGTAAACTAACTCTGAGCTTGTGTATGAGACCAATAGTTAGCAACCACGTCTCAGTGCCGTATGTCATCACTGGCAACACGCGAATCCTAGCTCACAATAGTAAGTAACAGGGAAAGGAAACTTCGTAGTGCGAGACATCCTTTTGGCTATGGGTAGTAGATTTATCTCATATGGAAGATAATAGGCTCACAGCTGACATAACTTTGAGGTACACTTCTCCGAACCCAGTTTTGGTACTATGGTATTTCCAAATTAAGTAATTTCACCATCAGGAAGGCGTGAGGTAATAATAAAAACATAGTACTATATATGCAGGTGCACTATTATTATTATTATTATTATACTAGCTGCGCCCCGCGGTTTCACCCGCGTCCCTCAGGACCCCTGCATTTTTTCGGGGTACGAAGTAGCCTATGTGTTAATCCAGGGTATAAGCTATCTCCATACCAAATTTCATCCAAATCCGTTCAGTAGTTTTTGCGTGAAAGAGTAACAAACATCCATCCATCCATACTTACAAATACTTTTCGCGTTTATAATATTAGTAGGATTATCACGAAATCTTGTTTTACAGAATCGCAACTCCTCACTATAGAGTTGGGCCAATGCAAGGATGACAATCTATAAATGACAGGTTATTTGAATTTAGAATTAATATAGACAAACTATCAAATGGGTATGATTATGATGAAAGAGGTTTGACATCGTCACAATACCCCGCTTCCCCGGTGTTTTTTTATTTTTTATTAAATAATATATTTTTTGTAGTTTGGTATGTAAATTTTTTAATGTTATTGGTTTTGGGATACCAATAACAAAAGATTTATTTAAAATAAATAAAAAATATGCTAAAGAAAAAAGAAAAAATAAGTAGAAATTAATAATAAAACTATATAATAATAATAGAAAATAGGTAATAAAGTTGAAATAGTAAAATAATTAATTAAAATAATGGAACTACTGAGCTGAAAAGGAATTTTTAGACTCTGGCCAATTTTCAAAGAAACTAGCACAAGCTCCTTTGAATTTTTGTTGTTGACCAATTTGGGTACCAATTTTGGGTTTTGACCAATATCACCTTTAATTTTTTTGGTGGACATGTTTATTTACAATGGTAATATACAATTGATAGGATTCCGAGATGCATTCAAATTCATAAATCACACATTCATTCATCATCATTCATAGTCTTATTCCCATTCCTTGGAAATAAAACTCATGAGAAAGAGGAACCTTAAATAATATTAAGGTTACTCATGGAACCAATACAGTGTAGTGTAGGCCTATTTATACAGTCACTATCCGCTGATTAGGGTGATTATTTAAGTGTATGTGTGTATGTGTATGTATGGTGAGTGTGTGGTGTGTGATGTATAAATGTATGTATGTGTATATTTATATACAACTAGCTGTACCTGCGGCTTCGCAAGCGTGTTCTTTTCTTTCGGTTCAAAGTACCATAATGTGCTATTCCAGGACCAATATAACATTTGAACAAAATTTCTTCAGTTGTCAAAAATACTTTATCAATTGCTCGGCTTCTAACTCACCGGATTGAGATACCAATTACACCAGATTTAAATAAAACCCTAAGCTATCTAACAATGAAAACCGCATTGCAATGGGTCCAGTAATTTTTACGTGATGCGTGAACAAACAAACATACAGACAAAAAGAAAGAAATACACGATTAAAAAAAAAATTGTTCAATAACTTTTTTAAGCACCCAAGAGCATTTTTTTCATTTGAATTCATTTAGTAGTTTGGGTGCGATGTGCGGTCAAGATACGGACAAACAGACAGACAAAATTAAAAAGTAAAACAGTTTGGCTTCAGTATCGAATATAGAGAACCATCCAAAAAATATTTTTTTCTACTTAAATAACACTTAATACACTTTTATTACTTAATTAACATAACTTTGGACCCATATCCCGCAGTTTTTTTTTTTACTTATTCGGGATAAAACGTGTCCTCAATTTTAACCTATCATATAACTTAAGACAGTGCCAAGTTGCATCAAAACCCGTCCATTACTTTCAGCGATGTAGGTTTTCTTTTAAATAAGTTTCAACCCCTAAATAATAACCCATAATGCCAGCTTTCGGTTTCCAAGACTTTTAAATGTTAAATGCCACGGATACGAAATCTATCCACGTTATTGACTATATAAAATAATGTAATTAATTCTTATTAAAACAATAACTTTCGGGAACGGTTATTAAAAAAATAGGAATTAAAATGAATAAAAATGTCCGGAAACTTCTGTGAACTAATACTAATTACGAATCATAGTGTTTACTAGAACTCGTAATTAGTGCAAATAAACTATTAATAAAACGATTAAAAAAACGATTTAAAAAAATCTACCGGCTATCTTAGTTTATTCTAATAGAAATCATTTCAGTATATTATTTTATGATATTAGAAATAAACAACAATAAACGCATACGTATTATTTTATCCTGATTATACGTTAATTCATTATTTGTTGAATAAATGTTTGTGGTTTAGGTACCAAGCTCATGACAAGAGCCGAGAAGGCCCAGGGTTCGATTCTCAGATTGAGTACCTAAGTGCCTACTACTATAGCAGGTATAGGTAGGTAAAATACTTTATAAATGATAATAAACATGATCGTAAAATGTAGGTACCTACATAATATATCAGTTTAATATTAGATTTCAACAATTATCTTGGCTATATTATTCTCTTGACCATAAACCTCGTCATAATCTAACGAAAGTCACATGAACACAGAAGTTAACTTTATTTCCTTATAACTTATTTTTGAATAGTTCCCAGAAAAAACTAATAACACACAAAAACTTTTAATATAATGCTTTAAAAATAAACATACTGTTCATTTGTGTCCGCGATAATTTTACATCGAGCTTAAGTCACTTTGGAGATCTGGCATAGTCCTTTTTCGAAATGTAAAGTATCCTATGTCCTACCTAGTAGTACGAACACATATCATACCAAGTTTCTTTTGAATTCATCCAGTAGTTCAGGCAGCGTGATGCGCGGCTAAGATACAGACTGAGAGACATACAGACAAAAATGAAAAACATACAGTTTAGGCTTCATAATCGAATATAGAACTTCCAAAAAAAAAACACTATCCCCCTTACTTATAAAAAGTTATGCAATGATTAAGTAATGATTAGTAAAACCGCGCAGTACAATATTGTACTGCGCGGAATTCTTAATCATTGCATAACCATTGCATAACTTTTTATAAGTAAGGGGGTTAATCTTTAATGAACAGAATTTGGACCCATATCCCACAGGAACCCTTTATTATGTTCCTGTTAAATTATGGATACATTTCGGGCCAAAATGTATCCATAATTTTCACCTATCTTATAAACTATGTCTGTGCCAAGTTGCATCAACATCCGTCCAATAGTTTCAGCGTACTAAGTGTTCTTTTAAATAATTTTCCACCCCTACCTACCTTTTACCTCGAAGTGTGAACTCGAATCATACCAAATTTCATTTAAATTCATTAAGTATTTTCGGCGTGGTGCGCTGCCAAGGTACAGATAGACAGACAGACAAAAATTTAAAAAAGACAGTGTTGGCTATAGCATTGAACATAGAACGGCCTCCAAAAAAAATGCATAATATCTTCAAATTACAGAATTTTGGACATTATCCCGAAGGAAAACTTTATGTTTCGGGATAAAAAGTATCCTCAATTTTTACTCAATAAATAAACTATGACTGTGCCAAGTTTCAACAAAATCCGTCAAGTAGTTTCAGCGTGATACGTGTTCTTTTATATAACTTGCAACGCCTTTCCTGCAGGAACCCTTTAATTTTTCGGGATGAAAAGTATCCTACGAGTATGTCCTACCTCGAAGTATGAACTCAAATCATACCAAATTTATTTTTAATTCATTGAGTATTTGTGGCGTGTTGCACTTCCAAGGTACAGACAGACGGACAGACAGACAGACACATAAAAATTTAAAAAATACAGTTTTAGCTTTAGTATTGAATATAGAACGGCCCGCAATTTTTTTTTACAAAATATCTTTTATTTACAGAATTTGGGACATTATCCCGCAGGACCTCTTTATTTTTTCCGGATAAAAAGTATCCTCAATTTTAACATCATATAAACTATGACTGTGCCAAGTTGCATCAAAATCCGTCCAGTAGGTTCAGAGTGGTAAGTGTTTTTGAAATAACTTTCAACCCCAATCCTGCGGGAACCCTTTCATTTTTCGGGATGAAAAGTAGCCTATGTCCTACGTCGTAGTATGAACTCAAATCATACCAAGTTGCATTTAAATTCATTCAGTAGTTTCGGCCTGATGCCCTAGCCAAGATACAGACAGACAGACAGACAGACAAAAATGTAAAAAAAACATTTTTGGCTTCAGTATCGAATCTAGAGTAAGGTCCAAAAAAAATTTTCAAAATATCTTCAATGTACAGAATTGGACCCGTTACAGTTTTATTATAAGTACTAGCTGTACCCGCGGCTTCGCACGCCTGGTCTTGTCTTTAGGTTCAAAGTACTATAATGTGCTATTGTGCCCGGGCCAATATACCAACATTTCATCAAAATTTCTTTAGCCGTGAAAAATACTTTTATCCACTGCTCGGTTTCTAACTCACCAGATTGAGATACCTATTACACCAGTTTTTAAATCAAACCCTAAGCTATCTAACAATGAAAACCGCATTGCAATCGGTCCAATAGTTTTTACGTGATGCGTGAACAAACAGACACGAGCGACACGATCAAAAAAAAAATATTCGTGTTCAATACCCTTTTTAAGCACCCAAGAGCACTTTTTTATTTATCTTCTTTTTTTACCGTACCTATTGCTTTATTATAAGTATAGATATATGACTGTGTCAATTTGCATCAAAAAATCCGTTTAGTGGTTTCAGCGTGATACGTGTTCTTTTTAATAACTTTCAACCCCTATATTGCGGAAACCCTTTAATTTTTTGGGATAAAAAGTTTCCAATGTCCTACCTCGTAGTATGAACTGAAATCATACCAAGTTTCATTTGAATTCATTCAGTAGTTCCTGTGCGATGCGCATACAAGATATAGACAAACAGACATACAGACAAACAAAAATAAAAAGTAAAACAGTTTTGGTATCAGTATCGCATATAGAGAACCATCCAAAAAATATTATTTATTACTTAAATATTACCATAACTTTGGACCCATATTCCGCAGAAGCCCTTTAATTTTTCGGGATAAAACGTGTCCTCAATCCCAACCATCATATAACCAACCCATCATTTAAATTAAAACGGTGCTAAGTTACATCAAAACCCGTCTATTAGTTTCAGCGTGGTACGTGTTCTTTTAAATAAGTTTCAACCCCTATCCTGCAGGAACTCTTTAATTTTTCAGTTGAGTTATGGGATAATCTTTTGGGGAAATTCAGTGGACGTTCAGTCAACATTTATATTGCAAAAGAGATGTCTGCGAAATATATATAATATAGACAGTACTGATACCCTCCGTAACATTTTTAAAAATAATAATTTCGTCACCATGACTTGTATTTATATATTAGAATTGTGTCATTTTGTAAAGACTAATGAAGAACACTACTTAAGTCAAAAGTCTAGTCATGCTGGTAACTTAAGAAGCAAATATAGATATAATATGTGTATTCCGCAGATTAATAATACCTTATTTTATAAGAGCTCTTTTATGAGCGCAATTAAAATATTCAATCACTTGCCCATAGAACTGAAATTATTAAAAGGCAACATATTCAAACAGAATTTAAATAATGGTTAATATCTAAAGCTTACTATGATTTAAATGAATACTTTGATTACTGAATCTGTGTAAATAAGAATGGAATGTAATTTTGATATCAGATTTAATAACTACCTATTAATAATTTTAAGCATATTAATATAAATTTATCCATAAATTTATTATATAAAGAATGTTATCGAATAATGTTCAAAATATTGTATGTCCGAAATGGATGGGCTGTTGGAACGTTTTTTACATTTAAGACCACACAGTGTACACAGTTTTTTACAATAAAATATTTCTATTTCTATGACTTGCGGACAGTTATGGGGGGTGTAATGAATTTTTGGTATGTTGTAATATTGAAATAAATCCTTGAGTTCATGACTAATTAGTTGCGAGCCATTATCTAGGATTATGGTCTATGGAATGCCATAAACCATGAAAACTAAGTTCTCATGTATATGTTTGATTACAGAAGAGGTAGCTCGCTTCATGGGGAATATAAGACAATATTATAAATCTATTAAGTTTACGTATCATTGTAAGTGGACCAACAATATCAATAGATATGCATTGGATAGGACGAGAACAGTTCTTGGGTTTACCTATCAGACCAATGGTATTTTGATTCTGATGCTTGTAAGCGAGGCATTTTTCACATTTGGAAATATGGCTGGCAATGTCTTTGTACATTCCTGGCCAGAAGTATTTTTCTTTAATACGATGGTATGATTTGAAAGTGCCAAAATGAGCTGCTTTTGGTAACGAATGGTTTTTGTCGATAATAGCTGTACGAAATTCAAATGGGATTACTTCTTTCCAACTTAATTCGGAGTTATTGAGGGTATTAGAACGGGTGAACCTGTAGAGTTTATTGTGTCGTATCATATAATCAGGAGTTTATGTGGGATTTGTGCTACACTTGGAGTGTACAGAAGTGCACCACGAATCAGAAGTATGTGTTGGATCATAATTAATCACATTAATTGGTTTAATACGAGACAATGTATTTGGGACCAAATGTTCCTTGCCACGTTTATATTTAATGTCAAAATTAAACATTGATAAGCGTATGCTTCAACCGGCAAGTCTACCTGTAGGATTATCTAAGTGTAAAAACCTGAAGTGCAGAATGATCGGTATAGATAGTAAACTTTTGGCATTGTCTAGGTAGCAACGCCAATACTCTAATGCTGTAATAACGCTTAGGATTTCACGTTCAGTGATAGAATAGTTTCTTTAGGGACCTGTAAGTAATTTGCTCATGTAAGCAATGGGTTTTTCAACTCCGTCGAAGCCCTGGGTAAGCATTGCTCCAAGTCCAAAAGCGAATGCGTCGCAATGAACAGCAAAGGGTTTAGAAAAGTCAGGGCAAGTTAAAATAGGAGTTGATATTAAAGCTTGTTTGATTTTATTAAAAGCTTTATCAGCTTCAGAAGTCCACTTGAAAGCGGGAGCTTTCTTACTGGTAGACGTAAGTTTAGTGAGGGGAGCAGCTAATGTGCTAAGATTGGGTACAAAGCGTGTATACAACTAGCTGTACCGAGAAACTTCTTCACTTCGCGAGCAGACCTGGGAGCTGGTATTTCTAAGATTGCTTTGACTTTATCAGGGTCTGTGTGGAGACCTTGATCATCAATTACGTAGCCTAGATATTTAAGTTCATTTCGGAAAAATGGACATTTTGGAAAATTTACTGTTATACCTGCTTTTGAAAGATTTGCGTGTAATTTGTTAAGTAAACGTACGTGTTCCTCGTACGTTTTTGTAGCTATTATTATATCATCCAAATAATAAAAAAGAGAGTCGTTATTAGACTCATCAGAAAGAAGATAATCAACAAATCTTTGTTGCGTAGCTGGTGCGTTAGTAAGACCAAAAGGCATAGCCTTAAATTGAAAAGATCCACGACCTGGAACGTCAAAAGCAGTCTTAAGTCTGTCTTCTAAGCGTAAATGCACTGCCCAAAAAGCTTTACCAATGTCAATTGAACTCAGATATTTTGAATCTTTAAGGTTGTCTATAATATCTGAAATGAATGGTAATTTATAAGCATATTTTCTAGTTATGTCGTTAAGCTTACGACTTTCAAAGCAGAATCTCCAAGTACCATCTTTCTTAGGGGTAATAATTACAGGATTTGGCCATGGGCTTTCACAAGGCTCTATAACATCGAGTTCAAGCATTTTATCAACTTCTGCTCGAAGAGCTTTCTGTTTTTCAGGTGATAATCTATAGCATCGTTGACGAATTGGTGGGTGGTCACCTGTATCAATACAGTGTTCAATAAGTTTCGTTCTCCCCAATGGAATTGCGTCGGTAGAAATATTACGAAATTGTTCTACGACTGCATTAGCAAGAATCAATTGCGTGTCTGTAAGTCTGTCATAAGACTGTAAGCACGGCTTCAAAACCAAGCACGGCTTCAATCTCAGGCTACTCTACAGACAGGCGAAAATTGGCTTCAAGAAAATGGCGTGCATTGTGGGGAAGGACATATATAGGAAGGGCTATTTTCACATAAACAAAGAACACAACAAAAATTATAACGAAAGGACATAGGAAGTCAACGTGGGCAAAGCCGCGGGGCGCGGCTAGTAATTATTAAAAATGGTCTAGGGAACTTAAAATAAGCTACTGAACAAGAATACAACATTTAAAAAATGCTGTCTGTTTGTTTGTTTGTTCGCGCATCATGTAAAATTTTGTAAAATATTGCACCGATAGCAATGCTGTTTTCACTGTTGGCTGCTTTGACTTAAAAACTGGAGTACTTGGCTTCTCAATCCGATGAATAGACGTCGAGCAATCGATAAAAACCCATTTGATGTCTGAACGAAATTTGATGACACTGGTACTGGAATGACACATGGTACTTAATTCCCAGAAAAATTACCACGCGGCCGAAAGCCGCGGGCACAGCAAGATTTTACCAAAGTAAGAAGTGAAACTCACCTGCCCGGCAGCCATTTCTCCTTGCAAGTAATCGTGTGTCTTCATGAATAGTTGGGTCGCCAGTCTGCTAATCACAGGATCATGTGGGTCCAGGACTTCAAAGGAACAAGTTGGCGAGATTTGGCCATCTGCAACAATGTAGATTTTTTAGCAGACAAAACTTCTGATTGTACCAAATACCACAAAATTGTATAGTAGCTTAACGGTTCAATAGTGCAACTTAGAATCCAGCGATACTGGGTTCGGTCTCTGAGTTATGTGCGGTTTTCCATCGCTCCTGCTTCGGAGGGCACGTTAAGCTGTCGGTCCCGGCTGTTATTGATTAATAGCAGTCGTTAAGCCATGTCAGAGGCCCTCGGGTGGCTTGACAAACTCTGACACCAGAGGCCAGCACTACCTCATACGACAAACAAACATTTGGAAAGGCTGTCTTCAAGGGAGATTCTTAAAAACATTACATTTGTTTTAGTAGTTTCTTAACAGCTCGAATTGAAGTCATTTTTATGCGACTACGGCGAAGAAAGAGAAGGGTGCTGAGTTAAAAAGTCTAATGTATGTATGTTTGTGGATTTTCCACCTTAACGTCACCCCTATTGGTCCGATTTTGAAAAGCGAGGAAATCAATTGATTTTTCTTTATTTATAGTGTCATAGGCTATTATTTTTTACGCGACCACGGCAAAGCAACGAAAGGGTTATGTGTTCAAACTAAAAACTTGGTTCGATTTTGATAAGCGAGGTATCAATCGATTCGTCTTCATAGCAAGAGTGTCGGCTATTTTTTACCCGACAGTACTCGTCAGGTTTTATTTTTTTACCTTATGTCTTGTTAAATATTTAGGGTTGACTCCAACCAAGGAGAAGCAATATAAACAAAATACTTATCAACATAAAAAAACGACTTCATGATAAAAATGTTATTTTGTAAACAACCACTAAAAAAAAAATACTATTGAGCCATCACTTTTTGAAATTAGCAACGTAATAATAATGCAAAAACACAACATAAGATACGAAAGATCAGTCGTTTGTATTTTTGTATTCTTGTTTGTAATGGACAAAATACAGAACCGATTTAAAAAAAACACATTAGAAAGCTACTTTATCAGCGAGTAACATGGGCATTATTTTATTTTTCAAGAAAATAGATATCCCTGCGAAAATGGCACTATTGTAATCCAAGGAATCAATAAAAATATAATTCCTGAAAAAAAAAAAAAAGAAAAAACTTCGTATTCAAATGTTCTTTTCCCAACAAACACTAAAAAGAATAAAATAATTACAATAGAACCAGAACAATATCACTTTAGGAAAAGTAAAAATTTAATACCGATTCATAATTACAATTTAAAATAGAAAGAGTTATAATACTTTCTTACCCCCCCTTTTCTCAATTCAAAAGAATTTAGAAAGAAATCAGAGAACAACAATTAAAAATAACATGCAGTCGAACATAATAACCATCTCCTTTTGTAAAGTCGATTAAAATTATACAACGGAATGACAAGTTGCCATGGAAACGAAATAATAACAAGTCTGTTAAGTACGTGAGTAATGGTTCAACATTTCTTACTGTCGTTGGAGTAATGATGCAATTACTGTCCATGAGTTAAAAAACACCATGATCGTTGCTGCCAAAGATGTTGAATTACGCTTACTGGCGTATTTTTTTCAGAAGTTACGATGCGTGTAATAATTTTAAAAGTAAGAATAATGCCGCGGTGTGAGCGCTACCCGTGCGAAACCGCAGCAAATCACTAGTATGTAATATTGTTAAAAATTGTTACTTATTAGTATATTCATATTATGTTAGTCTATATGGGTAGGTATCTAAACGAATGTTACTACTTTGTAACTCAATCCGATGAGGAAAGAAGTCAATCGATGAAATAATATTCGAAATTTGGTAAATTGCACAACATTAATTAATTAATTAATTGCGCAGTTGATCCTGGAATACATAAGCTACATTTTCCAAATGACCACACGGGCAAAGCCGCGAAGGATAATATAAAACTACTCTGTACCTATATTATTCTAGTTTATTCTTATCTTACGTTTCTTGCCAGATGGAAGCATATATATTTATTAACGATATATTTTGCGAGTTTTTAGAGGTATTCAAACATTTTTCTTTCCGTCAGAAATAAAATATGGCAGTTGTAAGCCGCTTGACACTTCACATTTCCAATAGCACTCTCGCGGATAAGAAGAATCCATATACATCATTTAACAAAATCCATTTAGCCGTTTAGTCTGTAGGATGTGAACAAACATACATACATACATACATACAACCCAAATACATAACCCTCCGCAGTCGGGTAATAAATTAAGTTAATTTATTTTCGGATCCCAATAGTGGGTCTAAAAGATTGGACTAAAGAGTCTAATGTTGATATATACTTATATTAGTACTAGCTGATGAAAAGTACTCTTTTTTGCAATTCCAGCCCTGCGAGCATGGATCTTATCGATCGATAAAATTCGATAAATTTATCGACCGGTAAACAGTTCTTTTTTTAATCAATTTTATCAAAATGCGGTAGCATGGATCTAGCCTCTCGGTAAATTTTATTGATTCGATAACACATCGTGAGTTTATCGATTTAAAAAATGGCAACTCGTGGACTATACCATATATCAGATAGACGACTAATAGTCTAAAAAATATTTTTTGACACAATTTGGCAGATTTTTATTATTTTGAGTTGTTACGGAGAAACTTCTGTCATTTGGAATTCTACTTAACTACCATAAAGTAGTATATTCCTTGAACCTAACCTAAAGTATAACTAGCCATAACTCGTTGCACAATTGCTTGAGACACCTCCCTGACAAGTCTGACAGTGCGCTGTCCTAGTGCTATATTATATTCCTGGCCGATGCATCGTTGGTGCAACTGCCCTCGGTGAAAAAGCGTACAGCTGATAGAACCTACAACAATTATTATACAGATAGTTTTTTAGACTGAGTACCTACTAGGTACCAAAATAATTAGAGCATTAGACACAATCACAACAAAAGATAATTTCTGGAAATAGAAAAAACGTAACTAAGTATTTTGGTATTATTATGTAAAGTAGATACTACAACATGCGCAGGCAGTCCATTAGATCGACTCCTCAAACGCCTTCAACATCTTGAATGAGGGCGAGGGAAATTTCCTTATAAATTCTAAAAATGATCTTAAAATGCTGTTCTTCCAGGTCGAAAGGATCATTGGCATCCCTAAAACTTGCCTCACGATGTTCTGACACCACCTGACGTTTTGGCTTATAATCCGAAAAGGAATTTACAAAAAAAAAAGTTTGTCGTGTAAATTTGGAAAACCGATATAATTCGATAAATTCGGTAAAATTACCGACATTATATCGACAACAATTGTCAAAAATAAGATTCATGCTTCCTTTTGTTGATATAAATCTATATATTAAATATGATTTATCGAATTTATGTCGTTGTCGATAAGTACGTTCCGTGCTACTGAACTCGTATTATCGAATATTAACATGAAACTTAATTAAAAAAAGTCGGTAAATTTATCGATCGATAATATCCATGCTTGCACTGCAGGACCTAAAACACCAATATGCCAACATTTGAACAAAATTCCTTCAGCCGTCAAAAATACTTTTATCGATTGCTCGGCTTTTACTCATCGGATTGCGATATAAAGTACCCCAGTTTTTATGTCAAAACATAAGCTACCCAACAGTGAAAACCGCATCGCAATCGGCTCAGTAGTTTTTACGTGATGCGCGAACAAACATACAGATAGACAAACAGACAGACACGAATTTTTAAATGTTATATTCTTGTTCAGTAGCTTATTTAAATACCCTAGACCATTTCTTTTTTAACTATCTTCTTTGTACAGTTTTTCGTTCCTATTGCTTTATTATAAGTATAGATACTCTTTGGTCCAATCTATTTGTGGTACTGGCATCCTACTTGCAGAAAACAATTTGTCTTTCTGGTATTTTTACGTGAATATACTTCATACGCGAAACTCGCTCGTAGCGTTCTTTTCAAAACCAGGCTGAGACTCCTGCCTCACGGCCCCCGCACCGCGTGCGTCAAATCGGCCGTTTACTCCTCGATACACTACTGTCTGTAAAGACTATATATGTACTGTGGATTTACTCAAAAAACTATTTATTCTCGAAAAACAGAACTAATTTTGATACAATTTATATGGGACCACCTGGAGAGTATACCCTTTCAACAAAAAAGAAATTTCAAAATCGGTCCGCATTAGAGGGAGACATCGACCGACATACATAAAAAAACATACATGCAGTCGAACATATAACAGTCTCCTATTCTGAAGTAGCTTAAAAAACTAGCGACCCGCCTCGACTTCGCTTGGGTAGCTAAGGGTTTCTCTAAATATTTCTTGGTACAATAGATTAAATTTGGACTATTACACCACAGACTAAAGTTATAGTAAGTTGGTTGAACAGGTTGGCAGAATTGAAATCCACATTACAAAAACATCGTCGTAACTTGCCAAATACTCGACAAAAAGTACGACATGAGATGAGGAAGACTACTCTGCCGTCCTTACGGGGAGTGCAGTAACTAGTAATTTTGATAAAATTGAGATATACATGTTCGATATCAGCACGAAAAGATCTTTATTCTGGTCTTACTCACGTATCAAAATTCCTTCAGGAACCATGAAATTTAGGAAACAAAACTGCAGCAACTAGTTCTTCACTTTGTAATTATCTTATATAAAGTGCATTAATTTAAGTTACTATATATTTGGTTAGTCAAAGACGAGGTAATATTACAAATTAATGCAGTATCTAAAGTTAATATATATATATATTTAAAATTAGTGATGCAACGAATACGAATACGAATACGAATATTCGTATTCGCCGAATAGTAGACATTTACCGAATATTCGTATTCGGCGAATACTAATACGAATATTTAAAAACTAATATTTTACGTACAAACGCAACTCTAATTACTGGCAGACTTGAAAAACGCGCGTGTAAAAATACGCACGTGTGCAGAGGGCCTTAACCGCAATGGGGGACTCCCCGGCCATAGTTTGTACAGTACCGCAGCTCCGGGAAATTCCCTATCATTACAATTACGAACCATTGATTGATTGATTCATTTATTTCACTTCATTTGTTAGTCGAAAGCAGAAGTCAAGCAAGAGAGTATTGTTTTATTTATTTTCTGAGGTTGCTGCGAAGTTAAAAGAAGTTAAAGTTGAATTGAAAATGTCTTCTCGTAAACGAGATCAAAGTGACATATGGAAACACTTCGATAAATTACCGAGTTAGTAGTTATATGGTCTGTATTTCTTTGGTATCAACAAAAGGTAGGATAGTAAGTAAGTAACTTAGACGAACGTTGGTAGTTAATGGCTGCGTCAATGTAGTACTAGACTTTGCCCGCGAGTTCTTCCGCGCAGACATCGGTTTTACTTTCACATGTAATATTATAGTGGGATAGGATTTTAAATTGTGTTGTTTTTATTTTAGACAATGAAAGCAAAGCTAGATGCAGATATTGTGCTTGTGAATTGTCTCGGGGAGGGAAAAATGCATATATTAAAGGATTTACTACGACCGCACTGTGGACTCATGTGAAGAGATTTCACGAAAATGAGCTTGCTGCCAGTATAAGTACTGTAGACGAAACAAGCACTGAAGTTGAAGTAACTCCAGCGAAGAAACAAGCGTCCTTAAAGGAAATATGGGAAAAGCGAACTACGTATGAAACGGGTGATCCTCGGGCTGTCAAAATCACATATTTGATTGCTGAACAAGTTTGTCTAGACATGGAGCCCCTGAATTTGGTAAATAAACAGGGGTACCGCCAAGGTTTGTTTGCTTTTATTAAAATGCTATACATTTGTTCATTCATACATATCAGTGGGATTTTCTTTCAACTTTCACAAAACCCTTTTTAATTCCTGACTGCTATTTTTTTTTACAGATATAATATTATATCTAGAACCCACCTTACAGAAAAAAATCTGCCGGATATTAATGAACGTGTTAAAATAAAATTGAAGGAGCAGTTAACAAAGACCCCATATCTCTCTGTCACAACAGACATGTGGACCAGTGACGCTTCCTCACAAGTCAATGATTTTATAAGTCTTACTGGACATGGTGTCAATGAAGATTTCCAGCTCAAATCTTATTGTCTGGAAGTGTTTCCCTTTGAAGGTGACTCACATTCAGGAGAAAATATTGCCCACAATATGCATATGATGTTACTGGAATGGCAGCTATTGGGTAAAGTTGCAGCAGTTGTAACGGACAACGCACGGAATATGGTTAAAGCAAATGATGAGCTTGATCTTAGTATTAAACATATTTCTTGTTTGGTACGCAGCAACCAATTAGCGCTGAAAAAAAGTTTATTTGGTCAAGAACGCTTGACCGAAATGTTAACCATATGCAGGGGAGTTATTACTCATTTTAATCACTCAACCTCCGCACTCAAACAACTGAAAGATTCTCAACTAACAATATACCGAAACATGTTTTGTTTCAAGATGTTGAAACTAGATGGGACTCAACATATCAGATGTTGAAGAGATTACATGAACAACGCATAGCGATTCAAGATGTTTTACCATCTCTACCAAATTGTCGTCATGAAATCACAGCAAGGCAATGGGCTCTTATGAGCCCATGAATTTTGAAGAAGCTACTAAAGAGCTAAGCAAAGAATCAACGACGTTATCTCAAGCAATCCCAATAATACGAAGTCTAAAATCTTGCCTCAATAAAATTTCAAATGATCCTTCTTCTCATCCTGATGTAAATGATCTGGCAAACTCCCTATTCAGTGGACTTTCGAATAGATTTTTCTTTATGGAAAGTGATGAAACTTATCTATTAGCAACGATCCTTGACCCACGGTTCAAAACAAGGATTTTCAGCTCAACAGTGGTCGCTGAAACCGCTCGATCAGTTCTTAACGCTGCTTTTGATGGCAGAGAGGCCGTAAGACCGACAAAACCTCCAGAAGAACCTCAACCGTCGACAAGTAGAGGAATTTGGCAAGTATGCCAAGAAATAATTGAAGAGGCTGAAATGGAAGAGCCAATTTCAATATTTTCTGGTGAGCATGAAAAAAGTTAGAAAAGTTATTAATAGGTAATAGGTACTCTTTGTCATCTACATAGTATACTAAAAGTTAAATTTAATTTCAAAATGTCTTTTTACAGGGAATTCGCAAACTAAAAACGAAATAGATGTTTATCTAAAGCTCCCAAATTTATCGCCGACTGCTGATCCACTGGCCTTTTGGCGAGAAGATGTCCATTTTCCAAGTCTGAAAAAACTTGGCCAAAAATATTTTTCACTGAAGCCATGTACAGTCGCCTCAGAAAGACTTTTTTCAACGGCTGGGAACATTCAGACTGAAAAAAGAAATCGCCTTAAACCAGAAAATCTACAAATTTTATGTTTTTTTAAATAAAAATTTGCCTGTTGTAAATTTTAATTATTAGAAGAATAGAAATTTATCAAATAAATTAGTCTTTTATTACCATGGCGAGATATTCGTATTCGTATTCGCCGAATAGTAGGTTTGATATCCGTATTCGTATTCGTAAAAGTATTATTCGTTGCATCACTATTTAAAATGTATCCTATAAATTGAACCAATTACGAGTATTATGTAATATACTTATTATAAAGCAATAGGAACGAAAAAGTCTGTACAATGAATACAATTAAAATGTTACTTTAAATAATCTAATGAATAAGTTTTTTTTTTAATTATGTCTTTCTGTTTGTTTGTTAGTTTGAGCTGTCGACTGTACAATAAACTGAATAAAAGGCTCCACATTTATCCCCTGTCACTATTTGAAGTAAAGAAAATCGTCCAATCATATCTTTTGAACTTGACATATCTAGAAACAGGAAAATTAATAAAACCATAGTCCTTTTGCCAGGTATGTATGTATGTATATGCATTTTTAATTATTATGTAAGTAAAGTGATAAAAAACACACAAACACACACACACTCACACACACGCACACAGACTTGCACTCACCCATACACAATGCCTTACAATACTTTATTGCGCTCTTAGTTTTTAGTTTTAGTTATTGATTTTTCGCTTTAGTCGTTGGAAAGATAACAATTTTTCCTTGTAAATGCTTATGTACTAAAGTCTTTTAATCCTTTCGGAGGGCGGTGGTGCCTGTGATACAGTTATATACTACTTCAGGCACCAACGATCCAACAAAATAACATAGGTTCTTGGCATAAATCTCGCGCATTATTATTAAAATAAGTCAAATTTATGTTAATCTAAGAAAAGTCAATAAAAACATTTTATTATTATTATTAAGTCTGTCTGTATGGTTGCTCGCGCATCGCGTAAGAACCACTGGGCAGATTGCGATACAGTTTTCACTGTAGGATAGCTTAGGGTTTTACTTAAGCTTGGGTACTTGGTATCTCAATCCGATGAGTAGAAGCCATGCAATCGATAAAAATATTTTTGACGGCTGAAGAACTTTTGGTCAAATGTAGGTATATTGGTATTTTAGGTCCTGGTATAGCACATAGAGTACTTTTAACCTAGAGAAATGACCTAGTTAACAATATTTGTCGGTGTATCTGTCTGTCTGTTTCTTTGAACACGCGTCACGCTGAAATTACCCAACGGATTAAGATGCAACTTGGCACAATCATAGCTAATGCTATGGATTAACAAATATGGTGAAAAATCACAATTTGTCTAACCTCGGACAACACAGCTGCTTATATATTTCCATTTATCTATTTATATTGATATGTATTAATTTATTATAATTATGTATTTATTTTATGTAGTAGTATTATTTTTCTTTGGTTTTATTATGTAAGTAGCTGTACCCGCGGCTTTGCACACGTGGTCTTTTCTTAAGGTTCAAAGTACCATAATGTGCTATTCCGGGACCAATATACCAACATTTGAACAACATATCTTCTGCCGTCAAAAATATTTTTATCAATTGCTCGGCTTCTAACTCACCGGATTGAGATACCAATTACACCAATTTTTAAATCAATCCTAAGCTATCTAACAATGAAAACCGCAATGCAATAGGTCCAGTAGGTTTAACGTGAAGCGTGAACAAACATACAGAAAAACAGACAGAGAGACACGATTCGAAAATAAGTTATATTATTGTTCAATACCTTTTTTAAGCACCCAAGAGCATTTTTTTATTTATATTCTTTGTACAGCCTTTTTCGTACCTATTGCTTTATTATACGTATAGATATATAACAATTTGCATTAAAAAAAATCGTCCAGTAGTTTCAGCGTGATACGTGTTCTGCGATGCGCGTTCAAGATACGGACAAACAGACAGACGGACAAAAATAAAAAGTAAAACAGGTTTGGCTTCAGTATCGAATTTAGAGAACCATCCAAAAAATATTATTAATCACTTCAATATTAACATAACTTTGGAGCCATATCCCGTAGAAACCCTTTACTTTTTCGGGATAAAACGTGTACTCAATTTTAACTCATCATATAAGTAAAGACGGTGCCAAGTTGCATCAAAACCCGTCCATTAGTTTCAGCGTGGTACGTGCTCTTTTAAATAAGTTTCAACCCCTATCCCTATATATATATATATATGTAAAGTATCCTATGTCCTACCTCGTAGTATGAACTCAAATCATATCAAGTTTCATTTCAATTCATCCAGTAGTTCCAGCGGCGTGATGCGCGGCCAAGATACAGACAGACAGACATACATATAAAAATGAAAAACATACAGTTTAGGCTTCATTATCGAATAAAGAGTAACCTCCAAAAAAAAAATGTCGCAATATCTTTAATGTACAGAATTTGGACCAATATCTCGCAGGAACCTTTTATTTTTTCGGGATAAAAAGTATCAATAATTTTCACCCATCTTATAAACTATGTATGTGCCAGTTGCATCAACATTCGTCCAATAGTTTCAGCGTGCTACGTGTTCTTTTAAACAATTTTCCAACCCTATCCTGCAGGAACCCTTTAATTTTTCGGGATGAAAAGTATCCAATGTCCTACTTCGAAGTATGAACTCAAATCATACCAAGTTTCATTTGAATCCATTGAGTATTTTCAGCGTGATACACTGCCAATGTACAGACGGACAGACAGACAGACAGACAAAAGTAAAAAAAAAACATTTTTGGCTTTCGTATTAATGTTTGTTTGTCGTATGAGGTAGTGCTTGCCTCTGATGTCAAGCCGCCCGAGGGCCTCTGACATGGCTTAACGACTGCTATTAATCAATAACAGCCGGGACCGACAGCTTAACGTGCCGTCCGAAGCACGGAGCGATGGAAAACCGCACATTACTCAGAAAAGTCATTGGTCAAAAGCCTAGGTTTTGAACCCGGTATCGTTGGATTCTAAATTGCACTATAGAACCGTTAGGCCACCATCGCTCCAGTATTAATATAGAAAGGCCTCCACAAACATTTACAAAATATCTTCAATTTACAGAATTTTGGACATTATCCCGCAGGAACTGTTTATTTTTTTGGGATAAACAGTATCCTCAATTTATATTCATTATAAAAATTATGACTGTGCCAAGTTACAACAAAATCCGTCCAGTAGTTTCAGCGTGATACGTGTTCTTTTAAATAACTTTTAACGCCTATCCTGCGGGAACCCTTTAATTTTATGACCTATTCTATCGCAAGAGGTATCAAAAGTTGCGTAATTTTACACAGATTACGGAAAAGGTAGAAAAACTAAAATAGTGTGTCATCTTGAGGGCTCTACCACACTTTGAAGTTTTGTATTTTTTTTGGCCTTTACCGTATTACTAAAATAATACAAAGATGAAGTTTAAAAGGTATTTTATTATTAACATTCATGAAACAAAGTACTAGAAAACAAAATAAACAAAACATAGCTCAAAATAATGTCAGAAACTTAGAATTTAAACTTATTTTTGTGTGCAAAATTTGGCATATCTGCTCGATACCTGGTCCTTAAAAAGCCATCTCTAGGAGTAGCGTCAGTTACACATTGTGAGGCCTCTGTTACCAGTTTAACACATCTTACTACAGATTGTGTGTGACAGGGAAAGTCAACAATTTCCAAGCTCTTATCTTTGGCCATGATTTGAAGGTCCTCATTAGAAATATGTCGAAGAACTGGCGGTGCTGTAACCTGACACTTGTGCCACAAAATAATTTCGGTGTAATCTCTAGCAGAGAAGTTAATTTTTGGTGGCTTAAATATCCTGCGTATGGTGCTACTTTCAGATTCTCTAGCTTTTATGATTCTTCGCAATGCCAGCTCCCGAATGTGGTCACTATCATCAAACAACATACTGACAAGTAAGTTTTCTGGGTGCGCGAAAAAAGCATTTTTTTCGATGACATAATCCACAACAGATCTCAGATTTTCGGGTAAAAATCGGGAGTACATAATTAGTTGAAAAATATGTTTGGCTCCATCCTTAAAAGACATCTTTTGCTTGATTAAGAACCAAATCGGAGCGTATACTTTAACCACGTAGTTGACAAGCAATTGCAATTTTTTTGAAGGATCAAGAGTACTTGCGTAAAGTCTGAGTATACGATTAGCAGAAGTAAGCCATCTCGAGTGTGCCATTTTTCCAGGGTGACGGTTTGCCAGCTCAGGAGTACAGGAACCAGTTGATACAGCTTGAAAAATCTCATAAAGATATTTTTGATCCGTACTTAATTCACCGACGACATTTTTCGACAAGACAGACAAATTACCAGCCCTCGCATAAAAAGACAGGTTTTATTTTCGCAACCAGCTAATTGTTTTCCAATAGGTCCGGAATATTCTCTAGGACCCGAAGTGCAACCATCTAATGTCAAGAATAAATGACGAAGGGGTAACTCATTGGCATGAAACATACAAACACACCATTGTAACGGTCTCTCCAAATACTCCTCTAAATATTGAATCACGCCACCCTTCCAACCTGTGTTTGTTGCAGTTCCGTCACATCCAACGCAAATCACATCATCTAAATTCCAACCTTGACTCTCTAATAAAGTTGTGATTGATGTAATAATTCTCTTTGCAGTGCCACGACTTGGCGTTGTGTGTCCCAAATAAATTGATCCAGGTTCTCCTAAAATTGAGATGTGATCTTCTGAAACTTCTTTGCGATGGTTACGCTTATATTTGCTTATATTTTCTCACTTATCAGAGTCTTGTCTTTTCGTCCATCAAAGTAAATACTTTTTATAACAATACCTCCAACATCTTTTGAAGCTTCTGTCCGGGCTTTAGATACAGCTCTATGAATCTTGTTTTTATCAATAACCAGAGTTAAATCTTCTGCAGAAACCAAGCCAATGTCAGCCAAAACCACAGAAGAAACAGCAGCAGCAGATCGCGTCGATAAACCGTATCTATCGCAGTCTTTAGCAACTGTTGGTAATGGCAATGTATTCTGATTCGCCGTTGAAGTCGATGGTGTGTCTGTCGAGAGCGTGTTTGCCGGGGATGCTTCTGTCATCTGATAAGTTTCTGGGGAAGATTCACGCACCGAATCTGCATCACAATTTGTTGAGAGAGAATCGGTTTCTTGAGTAGAACACGACTGTTTTGCTGCCCTTACTGACTCTTTAACTTGTCTCTGCTGCCGTTTCAATAATCTAGCCGTTTCTTTCTTATCAACGCCGCTTAAAGTCATTTTCTTGTAATTTCTTTGATCCAACAAAAAGCTTATCTCATTGATAGGAACTTTCTTAGGTTTTAAACACAAACAAGATTCAAATGAAGGGCATTTATAAGCAGAAATGTCGAAAGGCTTATCAGATAACTCCAAAAAACACTTCAGTTTGTTTTCAAAACTATCATTTGGTTTGCCTTTGGGGTATCTTTTCAAATTGAGGTACTTTTCAAAATAAGATTTCAGTAATTGAACAATCGCATAAACATCTGAATTGGATGGATCTTTTCATTATACTTCAATTTCAGTTCGTTCTTGACAAATAAAATATATTTAATGACGTATTTTATAGTTGGTAGCTGCCGATCGTCAAGTTCTTTGTATGGTCCCAATATAGCACATGTAGTCTCACTACGCCTTGAACTCATTATTTAATAACACAAAATCTGTTTTTAATACTATAACAATCACAACTTTATTTTTATCGCATAAAAATTGCCTTGGCTACTAGAAAAACACTCGCGCGTCAAGTCAAGAAAGTCCTCGAAACAAGTTGAAACTTGACGGTATTTGCAGGTAAAACCTGCACTACACAGGCTGCTCGCGAAGTTGCTTCGACAAAGTACGGTTCGAAGTTGACTGAAGTTCGAAATACGTGACTACACACTCGTGCAACTTCGCGAGGTGCTCAGTCGCCCGGCGGCGTCTGCATCATGGATAATGTTCGAATGGCAGCTGCTTTTGCAATGTTTTTTCTCGCGTAGGTATTATATCTACGTATATACCACTACAAAAAAAAAAAAAATAATGGTGGATGATTGCAATGCACTGGAACAGAACTATGTTAGTAGAATAAACAAGGCACAAAACATTTTAACATTACCTTTAATATTTTTTTATTACTTGATTTTTTCGAAGTAGGCCGAGTAGTGTAGTGAGACGCTTCGTTATAGAACTTCGGGACGCTTTAAAACTTAACAAATTCGAAGTCGCTGGTAACGTGTTGTTGCATGCAAATCGAAACATCGTGTATTTATTAAACATTAATAGAACAAAAAGTAAATATGTTTTTATATTTAGTTTAGGAGCCCAAATTAAAGATAAAAAATATTACCAAAAAATAAATAAACTTTACAAAACTTTAAAGAAAACTTTATATAGTAATATTTTTATTTAAAATTATTTCTGATATCTACGATCAATTACGCAAATTTTGAGAGGTATTGCGTCAAAGAAAAACAAAACAAAATACTTCGGGACACCCTACTGTACACCACCGTCTATTTCTGCTTCCTGCTGTGTGCTGTGTGTGTGTGTGTGTGTGTGTGTGTGTGTGTGTGTGTGTGTGTGTGTGTGTGTGCGTGTGTTTTTGTGTGTGTTTGAGTGTGAGTGTGTGTGTGCGTGTGTGTGTGTCTGTCTCTGGCATCGTAGCTGCCAAACGAATGGACCGATTTGGATGCGGTTTTCTCTGTTCGAAAGCTGATGTGATCGAGATGGTTCTTAGATATACGAAAAGGGGGAGGAGGAGGTGGGGGAGGTGAGAAAAGGGGGATGAAAATCGTAGCTTACAAACAAATGGACCTATTTAGCTGCGATTTTTTTATATTTGAAAGCTGAGGTAAACAAGATGGTTCTTAGCTATAATGAGGGGAGGGTGGAGGGAGGGGGGATGGGGGGTAATGATCGTAGCTCCCAAACGAATAGACCGATTTTGATGCGGTTTTTTCTGTTCGAAAGCTGATGTGATCGAGATGGTTCTTAGATATATGGAGAGGGGAGGTGAGAAAAGGGGGGTGAAATTCGTAGCTCCATTCAAATGGACCGATTAGCTGTGTATGTTTATGTTTGAAAGCTAGTGTAAACGAGATGGTTCATAGCTATAAAGGGGGGATGGAGGGGGTGAGGGGAGGGGCGGTGCGAATCGTAGCTTTCAAACGAATGGACCGAATTAGCTGCAGTTTTTTATATTTAAAAGCTGAGGTAATCGAGATGGTTTTTAGCTATAATGGGGAGAGTGGGGAGGGGGGAGGAAATGGAGGTGATGATCGTAGCTCCCAAACAATCAGACATAATGAGTTTGTAGTTATATTATTATTATTCGTATCTTCGCTATAAATTTTTTGTTGTTTTGGTACTATATGTGGATCACTGGTAGAAAATGCTTGAGCATTAAGTCCTCTTTTTGTACTTTCTTAGTGCAATAAAGTATTAAATAAATAAAAAAACAGACCGACTTTGATGAGGTTTTTTTATGTTTGAAAACTGATGTGATCGAGATGGTTCTTAGCTATAATGGGGGGGGGGGGCATGGGGGGTGACGACTGTAGCTCTCAAACGGATGGAACGACTTTTATGTTTGAAAACTGATGTGATTGTAATGATTGTTACCTAATAGTAATAAAAGGAATTTTCTCAATTTCCCAGGAAATCCCAATTCATGGTGCTTGAGAATTCTCGAGACCCGACAAAAGCTTGTACCCAAACTTCACGCACACATTTACACGATTTCGTAGCATGATGCCTACTATCGCACTTAGTTGACTTTTCAACATTTTGAAACTGCCATGCCTACTTTATTATTTTTTCGCAGTTACATCGCAGTTTGCTAACTTCATAAAACAGTGAATCTAACGATAGTTTATTACACGACTTCCCAAAAAAACGAGTGTATTATTTTTAGCATTCATGTATGAATATGAGTTTCATTATTCCACCATAACTTTTAAATGCCTGAACAGATTTAGACATATGGGGTATCGTTAGAATCCTTACATCCCCCCGAGTAACATAATATGCTATTTTATTTTTAAAACATTCCATGTGGCGGCAGTTTGGCTCAATTTACAAATTCGAAAAAAAAAAGAAACAAATTTACAATATGGGTATCAAATTGAAGGCCTTGATAAGCACATTCCAACAGTATATAATTTATTGGCAAAAGCTCTTTTTTGGGAGGGCAAGCGTGTTTTTTTTTGCTTTTAAGCTAGTTATTGCCTACCGTAGTACAGTTCTGTTCAAAATTATATAACAGTCATACTAATATAGTCAAAGTTCAGACTAATTATTTTGCTAAATGTGTTATTGTTGTGTTAGGATAGTAGTATCATATCCCACTTCCTACTAATATTATAAATCCGAAAGCGAGTTTGTTTGCTTGTCTGGTTGTTACGCTTATATGCGTTAATTATCCTCTTCCCTCTTGGATTCGATACTGATCGGACGTGTCCACCGTGACACCCACGACGCCGTTGCAAGGTTGTGACGCATTTGCTGGCTTCTGCACGGAGATGAGGGAGATGTTTGAATCCATGAAATCTGAACAAAGAGTGAGAATGGACACCATGGAGAAGAATGGACACCATCATATCCGGGCAGACTTTAAGTTACAAATATCAACAGTTCAGAATAAATCCGAGGAGATCGGTAAAACAGTTGATATCATTGCTGCAAAGGTGTCATCAATGCAGGAAAACATCAATAAGCTGGAGGGTGGTTGTAAGGAGTTGGCCTCTCAAATTTCCAGTCTTGATGAAAAATGCGACTTAGTGGAGCTACAGGTGAGGAAAACTTGCATTGAAATTAGAAATGTCCCAAAGAGACTCAAGAAGAAAAAATAAGATCTTTACGATGCATTTAATTACCTATCACAGTTTCTTCAAGTCCAGGTACAGCCTGCAGAGATCAGAGATGCATATAGACTTTCCACGAGGCACTCAAAAGACTGTTCAACTATAATAGTTGAAATGTGCAACTCACTCTTCAAGGGTAAAATTCTAGACGCCGCGAAGAGATACAACAAAGCCCATAGAGATGCTCAGCTGAATTCGCATCATCTCAACATCGAGGGTAACAAAACTACAATATACCTCTCGGAATATCTCAATTCCAAAACAAAACGCCTGCATTACCTAGCCAGAGATATTGCCAAAATAGAAAACTACCGATACTGCTGGACATCAATGGGTAAAGTTTACCTACGTAAACAAGATGGTCAGCCATACATAAGAATTGATAGCGAAGAGCAGTTTAATTCCCTTAAAATAACTTCTAACTGACTATGTTTTGTTATATTTGGAATGATCTATGTGTTTTTGAAATATTTTCGCGTAATATGTCTAAGCACGTTACTAATCTATAATTATGGCATGCTAATTATTTTATTAAGCTATAGTGTTTACCTTTTATACAAAGGTTACCAATTATATTGCCATGCACTCATATTACCACGAACAACCTCACACCAGGGCGGTCGCACTCCGCAACAAGTACAAATATTATACCTTAACTTCGGGCCGTAATATTGCGGTTCATTCAGTAGAGTGTCAAGCGTGCGCTCGATGAGTCGCGTGCCGTGTGCTTAACGATAAAGTACCTACTTACGTAAACTTACGTAAAGTTTTTGTCAAATTTTATTCCTTTCTTAATTATGAGTACCAAGAAGAAACCTAGAAGGTACTGCATAGCATTGGGTCTGACAAATCTCGTAAAATACCTTCATATTGACATTTTAGTACGGGTAGCCATTTCTTTTTCAATCATTATTATGCATCGAAGTCAGACAGGAACCTTTTATTCATCAAAGTGTAACTATTTTGATATAATCAAATAATGAGGTACTTAGGTCTATTCTGATAAGAATGTCATTATATGTAGTTAATAGAACTATCAACATTTATAACAATAAGTAATAAAATAATCATTATTACATAATTGTTTATTCTGTTACAATATCTAAGACATATTATGTCACAGAATAATTACTAGTACAAGTACCTAGTCATATCTTGATACAACCCTACCGAGCGTAAAAGTAACAGAGCGATTCTAAAACGATTAGAGCCAACGAAGCTCTCGCGCGTTGTGATACGGTACATTTTAGCCTGCACGCAATCGGTGAGCGCCTTCTAGGTAAATATAATTGAAATTTAAATAAAAAAAAGCGAGTTAAATTGGACTTTATTGCGTTGTAGCGAGAGTTGCTTTGTATTTAAATTACTTTACTCAGTTATCCTTCTGTACTTGTACTATTATTTATTCTGTGCCCACACACACAACACTGTTGCAACCTTAGCCCACAGCCACACACAGAACAATTCCCTCAATACATATATCGCCTAAAATGCCTATTACGACCTTCTCACTCTTTTCGAGTAAAGATAAGTGAAACTGACTACTCAAACCATGCGCTGCGTATTTACACTAATACTTTGGAAAGAATAATACAATCTCTTAGAGAACGTCTCACACAGGTTGAATCTTTTACCTTTTTAAATACCTCTTATAATTTTGCTCCTAGTTTTAACTGTACCAACATTCTTGTTACTCTTCTGTTACCTAGTTTTAAAATTTGATTGCCAAAATATAATAAATGAGCTGGACGATACCAGTCTCATTTCGAATACTCATGTATTTGATCCAGGCTCTTGTATTAAGTATCTCGGTGATCCAGCGTATCAGTTAACATTACTCACTCAAAATATACGTAGCATACGTAAAAATTACGACTCTTTCAGTCTATTCCTGTCGCAGTTGAATTTCCTCCCTGATGTTCTCATTTTAACTGAGTGTTGTCTAGATGATAGTTCATCGGAAATAGCACTGGAACACTATTCCTGCCATATGTCTAAAACCTATTTAAATAAATGCGATGGTATTGTTATCTACGTCAAAACGAGCTTACACGTATATATACATGAACCCCCTTTTAATGACGCCAATTGTTTAATTACCACAATAGATTATCAATTTTCAGTGATATCTATATACAGATCTCCCTCCAAAAATGATGTTGGGCTATTTTTGGATTCCTTAGAATTAATTCTCAGAGAAATAAAAAGCAACACGTATACGGTAAACGGTACGGTAATTCTAATTGGAGATATTAACATAGACATTCGACAGGAAACAAGCGACAGAAGAGCCGAACAGTATCTTGAACTAACTTCACACTATGGACTTACACCTGGTCACACCATTCCAACACATGGTCACACTTGCTTGGATCATGCTCTGATCAAAAGTGGTCACCCTGCTAGAGTAGTAGTCTGCAGTGCCAGTATAACAGATCATGATACAGTCATTACTGGTATAGACAAAATACTGACTAACTTGCCTACAGAGGAGTTTAAGACAATTACTAAACTAAACTATGATGAAATTGTGCGGACTATTAATTCAACTGTTTGGCTAGGATATTTGAAACTGTGGAGGTAGACCTGGATTTTGAGAAATTTATTCAATCTATTTCTAGCACGATAGATAGTAATAAAAATAATATAACAGTTCCTAATTCAAAATCTATCCGTAAACCATGGATTACTAAAGGCCTACTTAAATGTATAGAACGAAGAGATATATTACATATGCGGGCTAAGAAGAAGATTAATGATAGGAAACTGCAAATAGAATACAAGAACTACAGGAACCTTTGTAACAATTTACTACAAAATTTAAAAAATGCTCATGATCGATCTAAACTCCAAACTCTGCTCTTCTCAAAAGCTCTTCTACACCTTATCAGTCTTTACAAAATGCAAATTTATTTTTTACTGCGGTAGGAGACTCCCTGGCAAACACTATTTTGACATCTCTTAATATGACGGAAAAAGATCTTACCAATGCTACCGTAGTTAATAATATTTCCGCAGGTAAATCACTATTTCTTTGTCCCACAGACGAAATGGAAATTTCCCAAATAATAGATGGTCTTAAAACTGGATCGGCCACAGGATACGATGGAATAAACAACGACTTACTCAAAAAATGCAAGCACGCTGTATTAGCGCCCTTGACACACCTTTGCAATCTAAGTTTATCTACTGGTACTGTACCAGATTGTCTCAAAACTACAAATGTTGTACCGATACTAAAGGCTGGGGATCCGCTTGTCTTTGGCAACTATAGGCCGATATCTTTGCTTACATCTACATCGAAAATTCTTGAAAAGATTGTCAACAAGCGACTTCTCTCTTTTTTGGAAAATAACGGTATCTTGGCTGAGAATCAGTTTGGCTTTCGCAATGGCAGGTCGACGGAGGACGCAGTTGTAAGCATTTAGTATTTCGCAACGCACGGCACCGAAAAATCCAATGGCTATGGTACATAACTGCAATATTGTTGGCAAGTGTGATTGTAAATGTTTGGAACAGGTTTCATGGGTCAAATATTTAGGTGTAGTATTTGACGATCGTCTCTGCTGGAAAAGACAAATTGACATGCTAAATGGAAGAGTTAGGAAACTCAAGTACATATTTAAGCGCCTGGGTTCTGTCAGTGATAAAGCCACAATAAGTGTAGTTTACATAGCTCTTTGTCTTTCTATTCTATCTTATTGCTCTGTCGTATGGGGTGCTGCCTATGGAGTACATTTAATAAAGCTAGAGCGTGCACAAAGAGCTATTTTAAAAATAGCCTTTCGTAAGCCTTGGCGTTATAGCACTGATCTGCTCTATGCAGAATGTGAGGTACTGCGAGTGCGTCAAATATTTATTAGAGCTACTGTTATGCGTTTTCACAAAAATGCTTTAACCTGTAAAAAAAAACACTGCGAGATCTCAGCGCCTGACACCTTGGAGAACCCCTAAAACAAAATCTGATTTTGCTAAAAGAACACCTGCGTTTCTCGGGCCTTACCTTTACACAAAAATCAATAGGAACCTCAATATTGTACAATGCATAAGGAAGATCTGTAAAATGAAGATTAAAAAGTGGCTTCAAACTCTGAACCACATGCAAACGGAGAAATTGATAAAGCTGTGCCGTTAAGAACCTATTCCATATTCCTGTATGCTATTTCTTACAAGCATATTTTCCTTCCAACCTTTTCTTTATCCTTTTCAACCATATGCCCATTTATGCTGGGAAAAACGCACAAACAAGCGGACGCACTTTTTTGTACCAAATACCTACATTATGAATGCACTTTTACAACCACTTTGACGGCATGATATTTACATACGAGGAAGACAGCTAAAAGTATCAAAAATTAACATTTATTTCCTTATAATTTTTCTTTCATTTATTCGATTTACACTAACTACTATTCCAATAATTGCATTAATATTCTACTTATGTTATACACCTACTTACCCAAATAACAGTTTCACCACGTGTTGAAATATGTCCGCCTCTTTGACTAGCGCACACTTGCATACTGCCACCTCTGTTGAATGCGATTGCGCATTTGATTGTTGTAGGTACACGCGGTCACACACACTCCTTTAGTCAAGCACTGCACGTTATCGCGCATGTGACTTGCCGCGCGCCTGTCAAACCTTTTTGTTGACGAATGTATCGTTCATTATGTTCCTACCTACATATTTATTTATTTTTATTTTTTATTTTATATATATTTTTATTGACTATATTGATTGCTACTATGGTGATTTGTAACTTTTGAATGCCATATTAGTGATGAGTGGATGTTGTAATTCTGTTTAGCTTGATAACTTTAGTTGATGTAAACTTTATCCAGTAAACTGGAATTTTATATAGATGCAATTAAATGCCCTACCTTATTTTATAATAACTATTTTTTTTGCTTGGTTTTGTCGTTCTCTTTTGTTTGAGGTATATTTGGTTGGCATTACACGAACTATTGTTCGCTTAATGCCAACTCAACCTATTGTGTGCACAATTAACCAAAAAATATATACTTTTGTGTGGTGTGCACTAAGTGGGTGCAATTGTATAGAAGGTTTTACATATATTAGTAACTTATTTTAATATAATAGTATGTATAAATTTTTGAATTTTGTAACCCCATGAAGAAACTAGTTTCCCACAACACAGGGAATCCTAGTGTGGGAACTAGTATACCCACAATTAACATAATTACAAAATATCGTTTACTTTAAGGTGTGCGATTGTCTTGTAAGATTTTTGGCAACGAAATAAAATAAATTATTAAATTATTATTATTCAACCAAACATCATGAAATTTTGCAAACACGTTGCCAGGAGTACAGAAAAGGACATAGGGAACCTTTCATTCCAATTAAGGAACAATAATTATAGGAAAAAATCTAAATGGGATTGATCTAGAATCGAGGGGCAGGAGTTGGGGGAGGGATCGGAGTGGGGGGAGCGGGGGAGGAAGGGCTACCCCCTGATATCCCCCTCCCCCCGCGCTGAGACGCCTAGTTTATGAGATATTTCAGTTTAAATTTTAGAAAAAAAACTAGGATTTAGGAGGGGGCAAGGTCGGTGGAGTTGGCGGGACAAGTGGAGGGGGCGGGAAAAGGGGAGGGTTACCCCCTGATATCCTCAAGCGAAGAGGTCGTAACAACCGTAACACAGTTTGTTCAAAATCGGCTGTATGGTACCAAACACCCGTAAGTGGACTTTGGCGCTTGCCGACCGCTGCCGCGGCACGCTCGCTCGGCGCGCGCTATGTATATTCATGTTCAAACCTAACCTACCCTAGTTTTCGGGGCCATATGTAACATCTTCAACATTTATAAATATAGAGATATAAATGCTAAATATATTATGTATCTACCGAAAATAAGTCCAAGTTAGTGATCTAGGCATCATCTTCGTAAACTTAAAAAATAAAGTTCCTAATTCCCAGTTCCCAAGTTCAATAAATGGGACTAATTAATCAAGAGTGGCATCTGACATGCTAAAGAACTCTTTGCCTGCAGGCTGCAACACCGGTAACTGACGCCAAGTAATTGCTTTTGTTTAATCAATGGTCCTTTGAGTCTAAAATTTGAAAGCTTTGAATATTGAGAAAATGTCAAAACGTTCATGGCACACAAAAAAACAATAAATTTATTATTAGCATGGCCACTATATTTAATCCTAATTATCTGTGTTGTGTACTAATAGCTCTATACTTAGTAATGATACTTCTTATGATATTCTTCCAGAGGGCTGGGTCCTATTTAATATCCCCATCTCAATTCCGGTAAGGATCATCATCTCATATCATCTTAAGATAGGTGTTGTGTTATTGTGTTTGAGCTCATCAACTAAGTGACTAATTTTTAGACTGTTTTTTAAAAGCTTGCTTAAAAAAGGATTAATTGATCAGGAATCATTAAAAAATGACTCAAAAAACATGTAACAATCTTAAATTGAAATGAAAATGTATTATTGATAAAGCAGTACATTAATTATAGTCGCTGAACCGCAAAAGGCCAGCAATTGATACGATAATTTGCTTAACAACAACTTGACAGCAACATAACAATAAAGTATTACTTAACATCATAATTTGACAGAAACAATGGACACTTAGCGCCGAATGAATAACAACTCTGTCTGAGACTTGTGTAACAAGTGCACTTAAAGTTATGGATTTGGAAGCGGATCTATCGTATAATAGTTATTCTTTACCAGAAGGTACTATAGAATAGTACTGATACAGAAATTAAACTACTAATCGGGACAATATGTGATATCGTCTTTTTAAAATTATATAGAAAATGTTATTCATTTGTAGATATTAGGCATATGATCTTAATTAATCGAGGTATCTGAGTCTGAAAAGTTTTAGATCTGCGATATACAGCATATTGCTAGACGTACCTTATCACTTTACATTAATTTTACCCATACCAAAAACCTCAATAGAAGACTGCGTGTGGCATTGAAGCATTCAAAATAACCATTTGTATATCCACAGCTCTAAACCGATACATGTTGGTAAATCTCAGCGTCTTTGAGCTCTGCATACACTAAATGGTAAATGTATATATTCAATATGTCTTTTCGCCCGTACCCATATTAATACTCGTATTAAATGACGACATTCACTATTGTAATTTCAATCTACCAATATATATCCAACTGATATTGTATTGTGAGAAGAAAATGGATGATAGAATATCTAGACTATTATAAAATCTAACATCCACTTTTAATAATTTTGATCTCATCTAAGTGGCATCACATGTAAATGACAAAGAAACCCAGTTAGTTGGTCAATGGGCGGGCAGTCTCAACTATATTTCACAGTCATGGAATAGAAGGAATAGAAGAGAAATTTTGAATGTGCAATCAAAATATTACGGTGAATGTCAAGACCATCATCAAGATCATCCAATCCAAACAATGGGCCAATTTCCTCATTTACTGATGTGTATTGTCCACTTATTAATACAGCCTTTTAAAACTGTAGCTCATAAAGCAGTTTAAAGTACACCACAGACTAAAGTTATAGTAGTTTCGAAGAACAGGTTGGGCAGAATTGAAATCCACATTACAAAAACATCGTCGTAACTTTCCAAATACTCGTCAAAAAGTACGACATGAGATGAGGAAGACTACTCTGCCGTCCTTACGGGGAGTGCAGTAACTAGTAATTTTGATGAAATTGAGTTAAATACATGTTCGATATCATCACGAAACGTTTTTTATTCTGGTCTTACTCACGTATCAAATTTTCTTCATGAACCATGAAATTTAGGAAACAAAACTGCAGGGAGGAAAACTCTATGGAAGGGAGATGGCGATAACTTTTTTTTAAAAAAAAAAACTAGTTTATGTTCCGAAAAAAATGTAAAGAATTGACACTGGGAGGGGTGGGGCAGGTTGGAAAAGGAATAAAAATTTGTCTTCGGTATGGGCTCTAGCCAGAACTCTCGCGAGGACGCCCCTGAGCATCGCTTCGCCCACTCGACCTACGCTCTGCTACGGATGTCGCCGGCTTGCTACGCTCGCCACCTCCCTCTTCGCTCCACTTCAGCCTAGCGGTCTTGCTCCACTCAGGACCTCCCACGCGAGCTTCTGGCTCCGAACTTTTTATATACACTCTAGGGATAGGGACCACAAGACCAGGTGGCATCGGTGTGCTCTGTGTCGGTTCTGTGACTCATTTAGAACCTAACTACTCATGTCGGGGTGCTCTGTGTTGGTTCTGTGACTCTTTTAGAACCTAACCTACTGATGTCAGTTCTGTGACTCTTTTAGAACCTAACCTACTGATGTCAGTTCTGTGACTCTTTTAGAACCTAACCTACTGATGTCAGTTCTGTGACTCATTTAGAACCGAACCTAATCATGTTGGAATGCCCAATGTTGGTGTTGGCCTGCGGAGTGGCAACCTCGCGAGAATTCTGGCGAGCGGTGACCTCGCTTGAGTTCTAGCGAGAGCCCATACTGACAACAAATTTTTATTCCTTTTTTATTCTTTTTCTGCCCCACCCCTCCCAGTGTCAATTCTTTACATTTTTTTCGAAACAACCTTGTTTTTTATTTTTTTATTTATTATTACCATCCCCCCTTCCATGGGGGAGCCCCCGGTTCCACCCCCCCTCCCCCTCCCATCCTCCCTAACCCTTCTACAACTTACAAATATTGTAAAGTTGAGCACAGAATACTTTCACATATTACAAGAAAGCGTGGTAGACAAGGGCTATGTTGACTTACACGCTCAAAACATCCGTGCGATTATCGCTCGATCATCCGGAGTTAGTGAATGACATTGGACGTCCACATAGAACTGACAACTGTCAAGTGTCAGTTTCATACTATTCCTCCCCTCTCCTACTATTTTTCGGATGACCCATGGCTGTGTTCACTTACACGCTCGAATCATCCGTGCGATTATTGCTCGATCATCCGGAGTTTGTGAACGATTTTGGACGTCCACATAGAACTGACAACTGTCAAGTGTCAGTTTCATACTATTCCTCCCTTCCCCTACTATTTTTCGGATGACCCTGGCTTACGTCCGACGACGCCGTGAACGATTTTAAGCGATCGCGCGGATGATCCGTGCGTCCTCGAACGTGTAAGTGAACGCGCTCCAGGCGTACGTCCGAAGACGCCATGAACGATTTCGAGCGATCGCGCGGATGATCCGTGCGTCCTCGAACGTGTAAGTGAACGCGCCCCAGTGTAAAGATAATTCGATGGTAATAATTAGTGGACAAATCTTGGGCGAAATAAAATTGGAAATAAAACAGCCACCTTCGACGACGATGATTTGAAACAAATGTAACAAAGAAAAAACATACCGTGATGGTCCTGCGGCGCGTCTTCCATTGCAAAGAGAATAATGTGATCACCACACCGTGTGGAACTTTTTTTGGTTTTATTAACGTTGTTCTCGATTCACAGCACTTTTCTATTTGTTTTCTATCTAGGTACCTATCATAAAAAAACACGTAAATTTTATTTACAGTGTGGGGCAAAGTGAATATAATATATATACGTTTTTATGTTTTAGTCCAATAATTTAAACACACAAATCAAAAACATTGTATAGAAACCTCCAACCCTGTTGCTATGGCAAGCTGTCACAGGTGTCATGAGGTGTCACTGTCATGAGGTGTCCCATATTATTTGTATGGGACCACAGATTATCTGTGTATGGGACCGTACGTTTTAAGCCACAGAATAAATAATAAATGCTAAATATGATCACAATTGGCGTTCCCTATGGCCATTTGTGGGCGAAATTAGCGTTCTGGAGGGCGATTCTCACGAAGTGATATTAAATATCACTGTAGATAAATGTCGAAATATACATTCATTTTTCGATAAATATCTATTATGATATTTATATCACTTCGTGAGAATTGCCCCCTGAACGTTTTCGATCACCGTTCGTTTTGCAAGTTTCGATGACATGTTGACATGGGAAAATCAACTTTATTCCGTCAGGTATAGCGTCGTTTTTCATTCAGTTTGGAAATGATCGGTGGTGTCAATAATTGCAAAAAATACAAAAGTGTTGAAAATGTTCAAAGAAAATGGCTTGTTAAAAATTTACATTTCGAAACTGCCCTCAACGCGTAGACAGATAAACCAATAGACAACTAGATAGCTTCCATCGCACTTGTTAGGTTATAACATATTGATATGTTTAATCTGTCTAGTAACAACCATTTTTACAATAATAGAATAACAATGTAAGAGCTGATGATATTCAGTTGCGGTACTGGACGAGATAATATAACTTGGTACCTACGTTTTACGTATTTAACAATGTAATGAATATTCTCACTGAATCAACCTCACCACTGACGATATTATAATGTATTTATAAAATATTGCACTTCAAGACAAATGTGACTACCGATTGAATCTTTTTGTAAATAATTATGTAATTTCTTAGATCTGTGGCAGAGTTTATAATCTGTGATAATAACAAATTATGTTTATGAAGAAAAACTGATCTGGAATCTGTTCCACAACTTATTAAGTAATAGTTTACAATTGATAATTATAGATTTATATAATGGTGTTTAAAATGCTTAGTACAGTTATCCTTTAATTTTAAGTACAATTACTGAGTCATTGTATTATAACTCTGAAACATCTGTATTTATATTTCCGTTCAAATTAGAATGATTTAAAATCATGTAAACTTACGATATTGATAGAAATGCTTAAAACTAAGTACTTGTCCGATTAATATTAATGTATTATTACTTAATCAGTTCTGTACATTTAAACCTATAATTGTAGTAAAAATACAACTTCTCCCGCTAAAAATTGTAATTTATGAGAATAATATAAGAATACTGTTCTGACTTTCAATATTTGTTAACATTCTGAAAAATATGTATTTAAACGTCTTAATTATTTAAATGATTAACAATGTGTAAACAATACCGAGTTAACAATTATTAAATAGTTTCAATGTAATAAAATATGTACATTTCCGTCACTTCGGCGCCATCTGCAGACTCATTTCTGCTGGTGCAAAGACTACGTGAGTTTGGCGGGTAGAATCGCTATAAAAAGCAGCCTCTGGGCTGAGCAGCTCTCTGTTCGTTTTACTGTCGTCGTTGCATTAACAAGACACCAAAAGTTAAGTACAATTAATATTACCTACACTGTTATTCTGCTACTGTTTCTTTGTCCCATATTTACTGTGTATAACTGTGTATTTTGCAAATAGATATTGTCGGTTCTATGGTTTTTTCCATATTGGTTATTATAACCAATGTGATTGTGTTAGAAATGATTAGGATCACTTTGTTCATGGTTAATGCTTTTATTTTGTGCCTGGTGTAACTATGGTGATTGTAAAACAATAATAAAGTGCCATTATGACCTAGTATCACATAGAGGTTGTTAGTATGTTAGGTATTTAGTGTATGATACCTATGTTAATGATAATTGTAAAACTGATGATGAAAGAATATATTCGCCCCGTAGTTTCTTGCCAGTTCTTCTATGGTGGTGTATTCCGAATCTGGTGGTAGAATCAATAAAAAATATAACAATTCTATTTCCTTGTTTCTATGAATAATCCTTAGATTATACCCTTTTTTAGTACACATTAGGTAGGTACTAAACTGCTCAGTAATTTTCAAGCTTTTATTAAATATTCCTTAGGTTATTTATTCTGTAGCTGTAGCTACTAGGTACTATAGATACCAGCTATAGGATAAAGCAACTTGCTTTTATTATTAGGTGCAGATAAGTTTTATTTCCTATTCGACAAACCTGACCAACCGAAGGCTAACATTACAAAACTTAGGTTTTGATAATCTTAACAGTACGTATAATTATGTATACATATGTATGTTTTCGATCACCGATCGTTTTGCAAGTTTCAATGACATGTTGACATGGGAAAATCAACTTTATTCCGTCAGGTATAGCGTCGTTTTTCATTCAGTTTGGAAATGATCGGTGGTGTCAATAATTGCAAAAAATACAAAAGTGTTGAAAATGTTCAAAGAAAATGGCTTGTTAAAAATTTACATTTCGAAACTGCCCTCAACGCGTAGACAGATATACCAATAGACAACTAGATAGCTTCCATCGCACTCATACAAGACAGAGAAGAACTTATGCATAGGTCTTGTGAAGAAATGAGACAGAACGATATGATCTTTTGTTGCAGGTCACGTGCCAGTTTTTTCAAGGTCAGCACACCTCTGTGCTAAACACAAACCATAACCAAACCACAGAATAAATAATAGTACAAGTACAGAAGGATAACTGAGTAAAGTCATTTAAATACATAGCAACTCTCGCTAAAACGCAATTTAACTCGCACAGCGCTGCGAACTTTCTATTACATTTACCTAGAAGGCGCTCACCCATTGCGTGCAGGCTAGAATGTACCGTATCACAAGCGTGAGAGCTTCCATCGCTCTAATCGTTTCAGAATCGCTCTGTCACTTTTACGCTCGGTAGGGTTGTATCAAGATATGACTAGGTACTTGTACTAGTAATTATTTTGTGATATAATATGACTTAGATATTGTAACCGCATAAACAATTATGTAAACAAATATTATTTTATTACTTATTGTTATAAATGTTGATAGTTCTATGAACTACATATAAGAATATACATAGTACCTCATTATTTGATTATATCATAATAGGTTACACTTTGATGAATAAAAGGTGCCTGTCTGACTTCGATGCTTAATTAATGAATAAAAAAGAAATGGCTACCTACGTAATAAAATGTCCGTATGTAGGTATTTTACGAGATTTGTCAGACCGAATGCTATGCAGTACCTTCTAGGTTTCTCCTTGGTATTCATAATTAAGAAAAGAATAAAATTTGACAAAAACTTTACGTAAGTTTACGTAAGTAGGTACTTTATCGTTAAGCACACGGCGCGCGACTCATCGAGCGCACGCATGACACTCTACTGAATGAACTCCAATATTACAGCCCCGAAGTTTAGGTATAATATTTGTACTTGTTGCGGAGTGCGACCGCCCTGACCAAACCATAGTTTGTGAGAAAATTATTTACCTTAGTGTGTTGCCTGCATTCGAGATGAATGTTCCCCAGACTATTTTAGTATTCTGTGCCCAAACTACACTTTTAAAAAAATATATGATTTCATTGCATTGGTTCTCATTTGTATCAATAGTGAATTCAATCTATTGTAATATCGTACAATGTTGTTAATATGTATACAGCATAGAAAGTTTATTGAGAGAGCAAGGGCACCTACAAGTACTTAAATGCCTTAACCATTAGAGCTACAAACATAAAAACTGTGTGAGCCATGTCAGAGGCCCTCGGGTGGCCTGACAAACTTTTATACCAGAGGCTCAGCATGACATCATACCACAAACAATCAAACAAACTGTGTGAGAAGACCTTCCATGGATTTTGGAGACGGTTTGATTAAAATTTAAAGATTTTGGAATAAAATGTACAGTGTGCAAGAAAAATTATAATCCATACCAATATAGAAAAGTGAAACATTGTCTATTTGTTGTTTGTTTGTTTATTTGTTTGTTTGGAGAGCTTTCATAAGATAATGGCTAGATGGATTTTGATGAAATTTGAATGGAGATAGCTTTTACCCTGGAATAAAACATAGGATACTTTTTATCCCGGAAAATTGTAAGTTTCCATGGGAAAACGGGAAAATGTTGATTACTCGCTGAAAGAAACGGTTGCCATGGAAACAAAATAGCAAGTCTGTAAAAAACATAAACAGTTTTGGTGCTATACCCACTTTTGCATTGGTTTTTAATATCCTAGAAGTACATAGGGTGTTTTTTTCGCGATAAACTGTAGTCCGCGCGGATGAAGGCGCGGGCGGGAAATCTAGTATTAACAAAAAATTTGCGTTCCTTTTATCACAGTACATATATTAGTCTTTACAGACAGTATTGTATCGAGGAGTAAACGGCCGATTTGACGCACGCGGTGCGGGGGCCGGGAGGCAGGGGTCTCAGCGTGGTTTTGAAAAGAACCAACGCTACGAGCGAGCAAAGAGAATATAATCACTACGTATACTACGTTTTAAGAGGCGGGACCTCCCTACTAGCCAATGAAAGCACTTTGGCAGAAATTTATTGGCATCAAAGCATCCAACATTACCTACTAACAATAAAGGTCACACGTTAGCCTATCTCGAGAATGCTACCATCCTAACAACATAACGGATTGAGTAGTGCTTGCTTGCACGTATTCTTGGTTTTATCGATATCGATAAAACATGCATGCCCTCGTCGAGGTTTCATATTAATGACAGACGGTTCCAATAAGCCCAACGTTGTTTTCTCATAATCCAACAGCGTTGGGCTTATTGGATACCCATTGCAACAGGTAAATGTGGAGCCATGTAATAAAATACTTTGAAATAAAACACTTTTGAACAACGGAACAATTTATTTATAATACTTTTTACAATGTATATACGAAAAAGTATTTTGCAAACATAGGTTAGCTTACCTACTAGTGCTTCACTCTGAATTGAGACCATTCGATGTACCTACTCTACCTTTATCTCACGCACTCACATTCATAAATGTATGTTACGACTGGTCTCTATAGGAATGTATGCAGATCCTCATTTTCTGCACCTGTAAATAAACATTTGATTAATGATAAGGCATATATAGGCAGCCTGACCCAGCCTACGATAGCTTTATCGATAGTTAATAGTTCTTTGACCTTGCGTATCCCTAGTGTTAAAACAATATGAAAATACAAAATAAAAAACATGTAAATTATCATTTATGGTCACGTTAATGGGAGGTGGCACTAAGCAATATCAAAATTAATGCTTACCGGAGCTGATCAATAGGAAATCATGCCATAAATTTCCTTTTTGTTCTGGTTTTCGTAACTAGCCACTCCACGTAAAACACATCTTTTGTAGCTTTTTAATGTTGGTGGCATTTTAAAATTATCATATAAACTGGTTTAACACTATAATTATATGATTCTTCAAAGAAAACACAAAACAGCACGTTATGAACAATAATATGAATAAAATTTAAAATTCGGAGAACAATAACCTAAATTTTAGATTTTTCTTGACTAATTTCAAACAAAGTATATATCTTCAGCGGCCCGACCACAGAACTTAGCTTCAATCGGATTGTCAGTCTCGATATCACTAATGCCTTGCGATAGAGTCGAAATTGCTATGAAAAAAGTCATAATCCGATTGTAACCAAGTTATGTAATCGGGCCGCAGAATCCACATGCGAGAAAGAGAAAGCATGCTGTGCCCCCCTAGCACATGTGAAAAGCATGCTGTGCTAGGGGGATGCCAGTACCACAAAGAGATTGGACCAAAGAGTATGGTAATATTATCATGATTGGACTCTATATTTCGTTCTTTTTGGTTCGTTTATTGGGATCTGAAAAACAAATGAACTTCACTGTTCTGCCAAATTTCATACATATGAGCCAAATTTGAGAATTTCTTTGTGGTTGCGCCGGACTGCGAGCGAGTTTCGCGCATGAAGTACCTATCTGTAGGTAAAAATACGAGAAAGAAAGATTGTTTTCTGTGATTAGGATGCCAGTACCACAAATAGATTGGAACAAAGAGTACCTATATATAAATAAGTATATATCAAGATTGGACTCTTTAGTTCAATCTTTTCTAACCACTATTGGGATCCGAACTTCATTTATTACCCGACTGCAGAGGGTTATGTGTTTGGGTTGTATGTATGTATGTTTGTTTGTTTCACGTTTTTTTGGCACGTCCTACAGACTAAACGGCTAAAATATGGATTTTGTTAAATGAGGTATCATTGGATTCGTCTTAACCGCGAGAGTGCTATTGGAAATATGAAATATCAAGCGGCTTACAACTGCCATATTTTATTTCCGACGGAAAGAAAAATGTTTGAGTTACTCTTGTCTCACAAAATTTATCGTTTTTAAATATATATACAATCATCTGGCAAAAAAAGTAAGATAAGAATAAACTAGAATAATATAGGTATAGAGTAGTTTTATATTAGCCTCCGCGGCTTTGCTCGCGTGGACATTTTTCTGGGGAAAATGTAGCCTATGTATTCCAGAACCAAAAGTAGGTACTGTTTACCAAATTACGTTCAGTCGTCAAATATTATTTCATCGATTGACGGGCTTCTCTACTCATCGGATTGAGACTAACATAATATGAATACTACTAATAAGTACCAATTTTTAACAATATTACATACTAGTGATTTGCCCCGGTTTCCCATGGGTAGCGCTCACACCGTTGCATTATTCTTACTTTAGAATTTTATACGCATTGTAACTTCTAAAAAAATACGCCAGTAAGCGTAATTCAAAACTTTTGCAGTAATGATCATGGTGTTTCTTTATTGTAATTTTAATTGTATTATTGAATCGGTACTAAGTACATTTTTACTTTTCTTAAAGTGATAGTGTTCTGGTTCTATTGTAATTACATATTTTATTCTTTTTAGTGATTGTTTAGAGAAGAACATTTGAATACGATGTCTTTTATTTCTGAAAAATATGTTTATTGATTCCTTGGGTTACAATATTGCCATTTTCGTAAGGATCTCTACTTTCTTGAAAAATTAAAAAGTACCCATGCTACTCGCTGATAACGTAGCTTTCTAATAAGTGTTTTTTTTTTTAAATCGGTCCATTATTTTTTTCGTTTGTCCATTACAAAGATTCAAAAATACAAACATACAAAAAAATCAAATCTTTCCTCTTTATAATATGAGTGTAGACATCGGTACGCGTGAAATCGATAGCCTCCTTTTTTGTAAGTAAGTTTTTGTAAGTAGATTAATGTCTCTGGTTTTACTAATAGAAGATTCCTACAAATTTAAAAGGTTGGCTGTGTGGTCATGTACAAACTGACGAACATACATTAATTCATGCATACTTAGGTATTCTGATAAAATCATAAACCTCCTTTTTTGTAGCCGGGAAAGACCCACAGGTGGCAACCATCGGTCTCTGACTGACAGTAGACATCAAACTCGAAAACAATGCTTCGATACACTACTGTCTGGAAAGACTAATATATATGTACTGTGCTTTTATGGACCAAAAGTTTCGAAATTAATATTGGTTAGTGCAGGTACTAAAAAAGTTCAATAATATTGAAAGGTACATTTGAGTACAAAATGATTGCAGAAATTCAAAGTGTGACAAATAAATATAGTAGAAAGAAAAACAGATCATTAAAAAGGAGACCGACCAGCTATCTTCCTATCTAACTTATCGCAGTTAGAAAGGAAGAGAGCTGGAATTAAAGCTTTTCATTATGGGCGTATTTTTGCAATGTGTTTGCCACGACACGGCGTTCTTATGTTGACACGCACTATTTTATGCCATGGTCACCAAGATGGATGACCATGGTATATAATGGTGCAGTCACCAGTATGTATGTACAATTTTTCAAGCATGATACACCATATTTAATCTATTTATTTTACGCTGAGGATGGCCCACCATGGATGACTATGGTATATTATTATACTGTAAGCATATTCAATACAAAATATTTGTAGAAATTGTAAAAAAAAAGGTTTCTGAAATTTCTATTACCCTTATCCACATTAGCCACATAAAAATTCGATCTTTTTATGGTACGAGATCGTACAACACCTAGAATTATTCAAAAACTCAATTTTTCTTTCTGACTATACATTTTTCTAAATCTGTAATGTCTCTATAACCCATCAATAGTCTTTAGCATAATCATGAATCTGGGATTGCTTGAAATCAGGGTAAAAGTTTTGATACCCTGTGGCCCAATTACAGAACTTGGCTACAATCGGATTATCACTTTTTTCATAGCAAATTCGACTCTATCGCAAGCCATTAGTGGTTGCGATATTGAGAATTCGATTGAAGCCAAGTTATGTAATACGGCCACTGATGTTTTGATACGGCTGGTTGGTCTAGTGGCAAGTGACCCTAGGAACGAAATCAAACGGTCGCGGGTTCAAATCCTGCAAGGTACAATCATTTGTGAGATGAGCAGAAATGTTTGTTTCCGAGTCATGGATGTGATATTCGTATTTATGTATGTTTATCCGAATCCGAATATATTTATTACTAGCTGTACCCGCGGATCGCACGCGTGTTCTTTTCTTTAAGTTCAAAGTACCAAAATGTGCTATTCCAGGACCAATACAAAACACACTTGAACAAAATTTCTTCAGCCATCAAAAAGACTTTATCAATTGCTCGGCTTCTAACTCACCGGATTGAGATACCAATTACACCAGATTTAAATAAAACCCTAAGCTATTTAACAATGAAAACCGCATTGCAATCGGTCGGGTGGTTTTTACGTGATGCGTGAACAAACAAACATACAGACAAACAGAAAGAAAGACACGATTAACAAAAAATAATTGTTAAATACCTTTTTTAAGCACCCAAGAGCATTTTTTTGATTTGAATTCATTTTTTAGTTTGGGTGCAATGCGCGGTCAAGATACGGACAAACAGACAGACAAAATTAAAAAGTAAAACAGTTTGGCTTCAGTATCGAATATAAAGAACCACCCAAAAAATATATTTTTTTTACTTAAATATTAACATAACTTTGGACCCATATCCCGCAGAAACCCTTTACTTATTCGGTATAAAACGTGTCCTCAATTGTAACCCATCATCTAACTTAAAACAATGCCAAGTTGCATCAAAACCCGTCAATTTCTTTCAGCGTGGTACGAGTTCTTTTAAATAAGTTTCAACCCTAAATAAAAACCCATAAATTTTTCTATATGTAAAATATCCTATGTCCTACCTCGTAGTACGAACTCAAATCATACCAAGTTTATTTTGAATTCATTCCAGTAGTTCCAGCGGCGTGACGCGCGGTTAAGATACAGACTGACAGACATACAGACAAAAATGAAAAAACACAGTTTAGGCTTCTTTATCGAATATAGAGTAACTTCCAAAAAAAAAACTTCATCTCTAATGTGCACAATTGGGACCCATATCCCACAGGAACCTTTTATTTTTTCGGGACAAAATGTATCCATAATTTTCACCTATCTTATAAATTATGTCGGTGCCAAGTTGCATCAACATCAGTCCAATAGTTTCAGCGTGCTAAGTGTTCTTTTAAATAATTTTCCACCCCTATCCTGCAGGAACACTTAATTTTTTCAGGATGAAAAGTATTCAATGTCCTACCTCGAAGTGTGAACTCAAATCATACCAAATTTAATTTGAATTCTTTAAGTATTTTCGGCGTGGTGCGTTTCCAAGGTACAGACAGACAGACGGACAGACAGACAGACAAAAATAAAATAAAAAATACAGTGTTATAAAGCCAGTATCGAACATAGAAAGTCCTCCAAAAAAAAATATTCCATAATATCTTCAATCTACAGAATTTTGGACATTATCCCGAAGGAAAACTTTATTTTTCGGGATAAAAAGTATCCTCAATTTTAACCCATTATATAAACTATGACTGTGCTAAGTTTCAACAAAATCCGTCAAGTAGTTTCAGCGTGATACGTGTTCTTTTAAATAACTTTCAACGCCTATCCTGCAGGAACACCTTAATTTTCCGGAATGAAAAGTATCCTATGTCCTACTTCAAAGTATGAACTCAAATCATACCAAATTTCATTTGAATTCATTGAGTATTTTCGGCGTGATGCACTTCCAAGGTGCAGACAGACAGACGGACAGACAGACAGAAAGACAAAAATTTAAAAAATACAGTTTTGGCTTTAGTATTGAATATAGAACGGCCCCCAAATTTTTTTACATAATATCTATAATTTACAGAATTTGGGACATTATCCCGCAGGAACTCTTTATTTTTTCGGGATAAAAAGTATCCTCAATAAAATTGAGGAATTACCCATCATATAAACTAGCGGGTACAGCTAGTACCTAATAATGATTATAGATTGTGTATTGTATTGTATTGTCAGCCTGTCCAATTTATTCGGTCAATAGAGTAGAAACAGGGAAACAGTAAGTTATTGAGAAGTTTGATTCTTGATTAATGTTCTGGTGGTAGTATTTTACATAAACCATCAAGAATGAAAAAACTTGAAAAACCCGAAAAACCCGGGTTTTCAATCTTAAAAATCCGAGTTTCAAATCAGTTGGTTATTCGGGTTTTTCGGTTAATCGGGTATCCGGTTTGAATGCCCTACTGTCTGTCCGTCTGTATGTCTGTATTTTGGAAGTGCATCACGCCGAAAATACTCAATGAATTCAAATGAAATTTGTTATGATTTGAGTTCATAGTTCGAGGTAGGATATTGGATACATTCATCCCGAAAAATTAAAGGGTTCCTGTAGGATAGGCGTTGGAAGTTATTTAAAAGAACACGTATCACTCTGAAACTATTGGACGGATGTTGATGCAACTTAGCACAGACATAATTTATAAGATGGGAAATTGGGAATCGAAAATTATGGATACATTTTGTCCCGAAAAATAAAGGGTTGGATATGGGTCAAAATTGTGTACATTTTTTTTTTTTTTTTTAAATTACTCTATATTCGATAATGCCTAAACCTAAACTGAATGTTTTTCATTTCTGTTTGTATGTCTGTCAGTCTGTATCTTAGCCGCGCATCACGCCGCCGGAACTACTGGATGAATTCAAATGAATTTTGGTATGATTTGAGTTCATACTACGAGGTAGGACATAGGATACTTAACATCTCGAAAAATGTATGGGTTCTCGCAGGATAGGGGTTGAAACTTATTTAAAAGAACAGGTACCACGCTGAAACTAATGGATGGGTTTTGATGCAACTTAGCACTGTCTTAATTTCTATGATGGGTTAAAATTGAGGACACGTTTTATCCCGATAAAGTAAAGGGTTTCTGCTGGATATGGGTCCAAAGTTATGTTAATATTAAAGTAAAAAAAAATTTTTTTGGTTGTTTCTCTATATTCGATACTGAACCCAAACTGTTTTACTTTTTAATTTTGTCTGTCTGTTTGTCCGTATCTTGACCACGCATCGCACCCAAACTACTGAATGGATTCAAATGAAAAAAATGCTCTTGGGTGCTTAAAAAAGGTATTAAACAACTTTATTTTTGTTATTCGCGTCTTTCTTTCTGTTTGTCTGTATGTTTGTTTGTTCACACAGCACGGAAAATTACTGGACCGATTGCAATGCGGTTTTCATTGTTAGTTAGTTTAGGCTTTGATTTAAATCTGGTGTAATTGGTATCGCAATCCGGTGAGTTAGAAGCCGAGCAATTGATAATAGTTATTTGTTATGCAAGGCTGCAAAGTGATTTTTTAGCGAGAGTACTTGTATTGAGACCTGAGCAAGCGAAGGATTTTAGGATTATCAAATATATGTAGAATCCTGAGCGTAGCGAGGGTTTCAAAAGTACGAGACGCCAAATAACTTTGCTGCCGTGCGCAACACAAAACTTTTCACCTCACTACAGCGAGCAAAATGCTAGGTGCAAGAAAAACAGCTAAAATAATATATTATATTATTAGTGTTTATAAGAATAATAAAAAATGAGCCGTCGCGGGATTCCTGGCAGATGTGTAAATAATGTAATAGAATAGAGTCGAACAGCATCGAATAGAATAGATTCGAAAAGAGTCGAATAGAGTCGAATACGGTCGAATAGGGTTGCAAAGAGTCAAATAGAGTCAAATTGAAACGAAAAGAGTCGATTAGAGTCGAGAAAAGTCGAGTAGAGTCGAGTAGAGTCGAGTAGAGTCGAGTAGAGTCGAGTAGAGACGAGTAGAGTCGAGTAGAGTAGAGTAGAGTCGAGTAGAGTCCAGTAGAGTCGAGTAGAGTCGAGTAGAGTCGAGTAGAGTCGAGTAGAGTCGAGTAGAGTCGAGTAAAGTTGACTAGAGTAGAACAGAACAGAGCAGAATACAGACGAACACAGTCTAACAGAGTAGAACAGAGTAGAACAGAGTAGAACAGAGTAGAACAGAGTAGAACAGAGTAGAACAGAGTAGAACAGAGTAGAACAGAGTAGAACAGAGTAGAACAGAGGTGAACAGAGGTGAACAGAGGTGAACAGAGTAGAACAGAGTAGAACAGAGTAGAACAGAGTAGAACAGAGTAGAACAGAGTAGAACAGAGTAGAACAGAGTAGAACAGAGTAGAACAGAGTAGAACAGAGTAGAACAGAGTAGAACAGAGTAGAACAGAGTAGAACAGAGTAGAACAGAGTAGAACAGAGTAGAACAGAGTAGAACAGAGTAGAACAGAGCAGAACAGAGCAGAACAGAGCAGAACAGAGTAGAACAGAGTAGAACAGAGTAGAACAGAGTAGAACAGAGTAGAACAGAGTAGAACAGAGTAGAACAGAGTAGAACAGAGTAGAACAGAGTAGAACAGAGTAGAACAGAGTAGAACAGAGTAGAACAGAGTAGAACAGAGTAGAACAGAGTAGAACAGAGTAGAACAGAGTAGAACAGAGTAGAACAGAGTAGAACAGAGTAGAACACAGTAGAACACAGTAGAACAGTAGAACAGTAGAATTTAAAATGAAAAGATACGAATAGAATCGAGTAGAGTGGAGTAGAGTCGAGTAGAGTCGAGTAGAGTTGATAAGAGTCGAGTAGAGTCGAGTAGAGTCAAGTAGAGACAAAAAAAGGCGAATAGAGATGAATAGAGTAAAGTAGAGTAGAATCGGATAATAATATATTATAAAGTATTTTAAGTGGATTGGCGGTATAGAAAATTATTGAATAGTAAGGTTCGATTTTTAAAAACTCTTTCCACGCTAGCGGGTAAAATGTACTTTTGCACTCATTTCGAATGACAAACAGAATCTTTCCGAGCTTGTGAGGTGAAAAAGTATTATTAATGGCTGAAGAAATGTTGTTCAAATGTTGGGTTTTATTTAAATCTGGTGTAATTGGTATCTCAATCCGGTGAGTTAGAAGCCGAGCAATTGATAAAGTCTTTTTGATGGCTGAAGATTTTTTGTTCAAGTGTGTTTTGTATTGGTCCTGGAATAGCCCATTATGGTACTTTGAACCTAAAGAAAAGATCACGCGTGCGAAGCCGTGGGTACAGCTAGTAAACAATAAATATTGACTGTAGATAAAGGTAAGACCTAATTAACGCCTTTTCCGTTTTTTGTTACAAGTCTTACGGTTCATCTAAAAATCATAATGATACTAAAATGCTAAAAAGTTTAAAAAAATAAATATATATATATATATATTAATAATTTAAAAAACGTTATAAAAAAAAGCTTTTTCAAAATTTTAAAGTCTATATAATACTAGCTGGGCCCCGCGGCTTTGCTTGTATGGACACGTTTTAGCGATTAAACTATCCTATGTGTTATTTCACGACCAAAAGTACCTTAAAATACATCATAACAAGGTTTCGTTCACCCGTCAAATAGTTTTTCATCGATTTCTACTTATCAGATTGAGATACAAATCACACCAAATTTAAGTCAAATCCTAAGTTATCCAACAGAACTAAGCTTCAATAGGTCTTGCAGTTGTTACGTGATTAATTGACTACTTTTATATACTAACAACTAACTGTTTGTTTGTTTGTTTGTCTTATGAGGTAGTGCTGGCCTCTGATGGCAGAGTTTGTCAAGCCGCTCGAGGGCCTCTGACATAGCTTAACGACTGCTATTAATCAATAACAATTGATGTTTCAAATGGGGGGTGCAAGTGGGGCGTGCAAGTAGGGGAAACAAGTGGATAATGCGGGATGCAAGTTGGTGGTGTCAAGTAGGGGTGCTTTAAATGATTTTGGTGCTATGTACACTCCAAAAATTAGCGTCCTGTTTTAGACCCTTATTGGCATAAATCAGATTTAGTCAGATTCGGCATTTACTGTGTTCATTTACTCCCACACTTTACCCCATCCTCCTCCCACTTAGCCCCACCCTTCTCTCACTTCCCCTCTACTTCTTCTCCCATCCTTCCCTCTCCACACTTCCCAACTCCCCTCCCTACCTGTGACTTGTGACTTGAGTCTTGTGACTTGTGTCTATTGACTTTTGTGACATGTAACTTTAACTTTCTTTAACTGACTGTATGACTGACTGACTTTCACATTGACATTGATTTTGACCTTCACTTGCACCTCCAACTTGCGGCCCCCACTTTTCTACAACTTCCCCCACCATCCCATCTCTTACCCCACCCTACCTCGTATTCCCCTACCTTACCAACACTTCCCCATCCTCTGCTCATTTTTCCACATATTCCGACACCCACCCCACCGTCGCAAGAAATCTGTCTACAGAGCAAAGCCGATTTGAAAAAAAAGGTTGACGAAGCTGAAAACCAACAGTGGCAGCATCGTTTCGTCGAAGCCAGAGATTTTGAGTGAGCTCTAGCAGTTTTATGGACAATTATACACCTCATCGCGTAGTCGTCTTAGCACGACTAGCGATGCAAGAGCCCGTATGACCCGACATTATACCGATGATATCCCGGAAGTTAGCCTATACGAGATCAGAATGACTCTCAAACAGCTTAAGAGCAACAAGGCACCAGGGGAGGACGGAATAACGACAGAGCTACTGAAAGCGGGAGGAACACCGGTACTTAAAGTCCTTCAGAAGCTGTTTAACTCCGTCATCCTCGAGGTTACTACGCCAGAGGCGTGGCACAGGAGCATAGTGGTTTTGTCCTTTAAGAAAGGTGATAAAACTGTCTTGATGAATTATAGGCCCATTTCCCTGCTGAGACACGTCTATAACCTGTTTTCGAGAGTAGTTCCAACCGTCTCACTGGTAGGTTTGACGACTTTCAGTCTCCCGAACAAGCTGGATTCCGGAAAGGCTTTAGCCCCGTAAACCACATCCATACGCTCAGGCAGATTATACAGAAGACCGAAGAGTATAATCGGCCACTATGTCTAGCGTTTGTGGATTACGAGAAAACAGTGCTACAGTCATTACAGCGGTGCCAGATTGATTACCGGTACATCGAACTGTTGAAGTGTTTGTGCAGCAAGGCCACCATGACAGTCCATCTTCAGGATCAGAGCACGAATTCTATTCAGTTGCAAAAATAAGTATGCATGAGAATAAAATGAAGAAAAGTAAAGAAAATAAAAGTAGTTTTATTGCAATAATGGTATAATCCAATGGTATAACTGGTCCCAACCTATTCCATTAAGAGAAGACCAAAGGTGGGACAAGTGAAGACCATTTATACCATGATGTAATTGTCTAATGGTATAACTGGTATAACTAGTACCACCTGTACCATTACAGGTATAAATTGGTCAACTTAGTACCATTTGTACTATTATATGGTATGGTATGGTATAACTGGTCCAAAGCGAAAACATAGCACACCTTTACTATTTTTTTTTAATCCTTTCATTAGACAGTTCAGTGATAACTTTATAATGTTAGTGTGATAATGATACAAAAAACAAAAAAAATGGCCGACGCGACACATCTAACCTCAAACTGGTAATTGATTGTATATGCGTTGAGACTACAGGTACTTGATGGTCAACCCACAAAAAAAAGAAGGTCGACGCGACACATCTGGCCCCAAACTGGGGATTTATTGGGTACGTGCCGAGATCACAAGTATCTGATTGTCAACCCACAAAAAAAAGGTCTACGCGACACATCTGGCCGCGCCGACTTTGCGTAAACAAACAGTTTTTATGACCACTTCATTGAGCGCTTAGATAAACAAACTGGTGATTTAGGGAGCTAAATAGGTACGGCACATATTTCAAGTATTTCAAGTGTTTATGTTGTGGGTTTCGAAGCAAAATAATTATATAAACACGCTTAGATAACTCAGTTGTCGATCGTCATGGTATTATTTATTCTGTGGATTCGGTTTGAAATCGTTCAAGTCATTACATTTTTCTTTCACAATATCGAATCGAATCGAAGAGGGGTGGCTTACAAAATTTCACGAGAATCGGTTGACATCCACCGGCTGGACATACGAAATCATTTTTGCCCAAGCTGAAGCGGAGACGCTTCGCGCTCGCTCGGTCAATGGCTACGGTCACCACTACCGTGCCCGCCCACTATCGTGTGTTTGGTACCTAATGAAAATAAATGTGACTTCGAAATTCCTTTATTACATCAATATTCAGAATAGTAGACATTTATAATAGTGAAACTGTTATACATAAAGACGTAGCCGTAGTTATATTAAATCCTATATACGAGTATATATATATAAAACTGTCGTAATCAACGCACAGCCTAAATCAGTGGTGATTAAGACGAGATATTTTCATTTGGTAGTGTAAGTCACGATTTAAAAAAAAAAATATTCTAAGGGGTGAAAGGGGTAGCAAAGTTTGCACGCACGCATTGACAGGGGACACTTCTAGAATTTAATATATAGGAACTGACTTAAAATTTTCACAAGTATTGCTATGTACCTAAGTAGGTAATTTAAATATACATCATTATTTATTCGTTACACTAGTAGTATTTAATATATAGGAAAATAAAATAAATAAAATAATTCCTATGCGTACACTTTCTCAAGCTATCTACGAATATTAGAGCGTTATGTTTTATTATTTAATACCTAAAATAGATTAAGTATGAAGAATTAAATACGCAAAAATCTTTACAAAAACCTAATAATCTTGCCCGATTTATTTTTAAGAGAAATACGAGTTGTAATAAATGTTACTCGAGATATATCGGTTTCGTAACTTTTACAACCGCCATAGAAGAACCACCAACAAACGCGATTACCACCACCTCTCGGGTCATTTTCAGTTAAGCGAAGCCAGAAGACATTGCTACCGCGAGGAAAATCAGGTGCATTAGCTCCACGACGTAAACGAGGAAAACGAGAACCAGCTTTGTCACCAGGTAGACGAAAATTGCTAGGTTCATTACATTCGCGAGGAATAGATTCATTAGATCCACTGAAAACGCTTCGATGAGAAGGTATTGATCCACCGTGGACATTCATTTCGCACACGCCGCTAGGCTCGTTACATCCTTGAGGAGCATACAGTTCGTAGTTACATCCATGTGTAACCATCCATCCATCCCTTTCATAAGTTTCACAAGTAACGGGTGTTCCATTAAGACAATGACAAGTGCTAGTTTCGTTAGCCCCTACATAAGCATCGAATGAAATTCTTGAATTAAATGTCGTTGTCAACATACAAAGTGTTCCAAATAATATAACTAAAGAAAGTAATGCTTGAAGAGTAGCATTAATTTTGGGTTTGGAGGCTTTACGCCCACGTCCAGTCAGGAAAAACGCACTTTCAAACGCCATGTATTCGTCTTTTCCACCAAAAATTCGTTCAAGAATTTCAGTAGTTTGTTCCATGATTGTCATCCAGGCCAATTCTTCGTCAGGGTCACCTTCTTGATATGCAAGATAGATAAGTTCCAGGAACTCATTCGCATGCTGAGTGCTTAGCCTTTCAATTTCGAGAAGTAAGTAGTCAGAAAATTCACATCATAAAATGCCTACCGCCTCCATGCGAGATCTCAGCATTTCGATTTCTTCAATAAGATGGACAACCCGCGGGAAACCTTCTCCATACACTTTGCGCAGAGTTTCTTTTTCAATAGTGCGGTAGAAGACGGCCACTTTCCCCCGCATCATCATCGCCATTTTAGGGTCAGGTGGTGGGTCAGTGTAGATCACTTCCTCTTCTTCTTCTTCCTCTTTTCCCACCCCTTCTGCCTCTTCATCCTCCATTTGTACCTCCTCGTCTTCTTGCTCTGATTCCTCAGGATCTTCTCCAAATGGTGCCACAAGTACCAGTTCAGGTGGAACCTATAAAAATAAAATGTTATATCTTAATATAAACATACATATCGATCGTGGTGGCAGTGCCAGTGGCAATTCATTCGAAACCGCAGTAGAAGGGGTTTTGGAGGTTGTCGTGAAGTCATGTCATCTTGAAAGATCTCTACCGACTTTACAATTAGCTCCAAGTATTATAACCAAAGATTATAATACAAATCTTTTACAAATATTTAAATGTTATTTGCAGTCCAAGGCATCACGGAGACCAGCCACAAACAGCATCTATACAGAGTATCACAGACAAAGAAATAAAATCTTTCGATCGTAGGTATTCGTAAAGGTAGGTAATGGCGTGCATCCATCGCATAGAACAAAGACATTACATGATCAATTTCGGATATCAACCTAAGCCTACTGTGCCTAGATAACTACGAGTAATCAATGTTTGGTGCCTGCAAACCCTGCAACGAAATTTATTAAAATAAAATAAAATAAATTACAACAATAATAAAAGAATAGAAGAACACTCCTCAATGCAGTCCTCACAAGTAAAAAAATCTGAACGTTTAATGTGGGTCATGGTGGGTTAATAGCGTCCAAAGGAGTCGGTTACAAACATACAAACATACAAGTTAAGCTAATATAAAGCGTATAAAAAATACCATCCGTAGTATTTTATCAAGTTCTAGCTTTCTCCCGCGACTTCACTCGAATAATAATAATAATAACTCGAAGAACCAACAACCGTTGGGGTAAGCGAGTTTCATTGTGGAGAACACGTTTAGGCGAACGTAGTGAGACCATTGGCTAGGAGGAGTGACGAACTGCGAATGGCGAGAAGAGTTGTAAATCGGGCTCAGTGGCATTGACAACGACAGGCCTACTTCTAGCAGCGGATGAATACGGGCTGATGATTTTGATGATGAGGATTATAGAAGATGTGTCACCACATCAAAGTAAAGATAATACATACTTAGCTACCATCATTTATGAATTCCTAATATTATGATATTCATCGATCCATTGCATTACAAAAAGTGTACAGTAGTCGCAGCGGAAGTAAGTGTCTCGGAAGTTGTCTCTGCTAGTCGCTGCGCAAACTGCTATTTTTCAATCCTAATGTTGAAGGTGAAGACAGCATTGAATAACTGTCTCGCTCACTCGCTTACGTTTTTCGAATATTCTATCTCGCTCTTACTTTATGCTATTTTATCCCCACAGCAGTACCTGCGCAATCGTTCAAGAGCCAACTTCACAAACATATAGATTGGCTGCGACTATTGTACAACCTTTCAAAATGGATGCTTGATAATTGTACGTTTTCACTTTTATATATTGGTGTGGATGTTTCTAACTAAATTAAAATAAAACAACTATTTATTTGGATATATATTTAATTGAAGAGCGAGCGCGAAGCGAGAGCGAAGCATCTCCGTTTCAGCTTGGGTAAACAATCTTTCGTATGTCCGGATGTCTGTCCGGGTATTCTCCTCTACAGGTCGCCTTTCTCAACCAATCTAGACGAAAGTTGGTATACAGGTTAAACAAAATTTTAGTTTTTTTTTCGTCGTGCATTTTTGATTGGAGGCCCCCCGAGAGTATTTCCCACAAAAAGGACTACTGAGTTACTGAATATCTCTGCCTTATTAAATCCGATTCGATGCTTTTTTTAACATTTTTTGGTCTCATAAAAAATGGTGAAGAGATGAGGATCTTCGGCGCGATGATCAGAATAGCTTCTCAAAATGCAGTAAATTGCTCACTTGTAGGTTTCTACCTGTGGAATCAGCCCTTTATCTAATAGGTAGGGATTGATGGAGCACCTTGGTTATTAATGTTAGTTTTAAAATAAGGCAGGGTTGAGATGATTTAAATCACTTGATTAAAATCGGTTATTCAAATCGCGTTTTTTTTTTAAACTTGATTTAATTCTTTTTTTTTACCCGTGTGCAATGCTCTGTTTACTTACACGGTTCGGGAATTTAAACTTGCGACTGAATCCGCCCGTTTCTCCCGGTCATTTGTGATTGATTAGTGAATGAGAAAATACAACAACAAGATGTTTGGAAGAAAAAAAAGATGCTGTATGGGTTTATTTCAATGAAAAAATCGGCTTGCGGCCAATATAACAAAGCGGTGTGTAAACCTTGTTATAAGGAATTAATGCGCTATGGCGAGAATGAAAAAAATAAATACATGTGTGACAGAAATAGATCGCAAATAAATAAGCTACTGTGTTTTATAAACTGACTGACATTTTAGACTTTATTTATGTTGATAATTGTTAATTTTATTAATAATTAATTGCATTGGTCACCGAAGAGCTAAATAAATAAACACTGGTACCGATTCGGTTGGCACGAACTAGACTAAACTACACTAAAATTAAGTTTAGTCCTGTTCCAAGCCGTTAACAATGCACTAAACTAAATTTTAGTTTGACACACCTAAATTGATTTTAATTTCTGACTTTAGTATAATGGATTTTTCTATTCTGTTGTACGTCAGTTTACGTATAAAGGTGTTTCCACACAACCCTCGAGCTAAAAACTCTCAGCAAGAAATGGAAAACATAGACAAAAAGTGTGGTCTGTGTCAGGGCACACGGCCGCTTGTTTTGTCGTGAAACGTTTACTCCACGTACAAATCGCGAGTTATACCGAATTAAAAATATTTTAGGACCAAAAGTACCTTTAATGTATAAATTACCAAATTTCTCGGCTTCTATTCAACGGATTGAAATACCAAGTATACCAAAACCTTTTTTAATTCTAAACCTAGTTTTTACGTGATGCACGAACAGACAAAAAGACAGACATGATTTTGAAAAATGTTATGTATAGTTTATTTAAAGTTCATTCGCTTATTTAAAGTCCACTAGACCATTTATTATTATTATTATCTTCTTTGTACAGAAGTGCAAACTGTGTCACTGCTGTGTGTGTGTGTGTGTGTGTGTGTGTGTGTGTGTGTGTGTGTGTGTGTGTGTGTGTGTATGTGTTTGGATGTGTGTGGCTGTCTGTGGCATCGTAGCTCGCAAATTAATGGACCGATTTTGATGCGGTTTTTCTGTTTGAAAGCTGATGTGATCGAGATACGCGTGTTCATTTAAGTTAACATGTATTCATGTATGTCGCACTCCGAAGATTAAAATATAACTTTACAAAAGCCCTTATGCGCATGCGTGACCGTCGAAACATAACCAGATTTCGGTTTCATAAATGTACAAGTTTCTTTGAAAAACCGGATGGCTGTGGTGGGGCGCATGGCCGTTTGTTTGTCGTGAAACGTCAACGCCACGTACAATTTGATCCGGTCCTGAAAACCTCTCGTTTGCTCTTTGCTGGAGTTCAAAATGTGTATAATCTTTATTTTAGTACGGACTTTCCGGGTGCTGCAGCCACTTTTGTAAATAGACCCCATTTTTAAAAAAAATGTTAGACTTTTTGCAAACTTTTTCATATTGAATGTTTTTTTTCTCAACGAGATCTTTACCAAAACACCGGAATCAATATGCTTACCAAATCGCGAGTTATACCGAATTAAAAATCACAAAAACATTAATTTCGCTGATTTTGCTCTGTCTTTCACCTAGCCCATAACAGTCGCAGTGCCAACCCAGAAAAATGACACCTACATTCGATCTCTGGGGCTTATATAGTTACACAGTTATAAAGGCGAGACGATATAGCCCTTTTAGTGATTGTCCACTTTTAAAACCTGGTACCCCTATGTTTCGGAGTGATTTTATTGACGTTTCATTTCAAAACTCCCACACTGTTCGAAACATTCAAACACGCATGCGCATAGCGGCTTATGAAAAAAACTATACAAACGTCTCATTATCACAGTTAGCAAACAACAACTTATGATTAAATTCGTTCATTATTTAAATGTGGGCAACACTAGCGATTAAATTTAGTCCTTGTCAATATCAAATTAGTCGTGTCACAATGATGTGTCCTCTTTGTAGTTTGTGATGATGTCTTAGTTTAGTGGAAATCAACAACTGATAAAATTTTAATCACTAAAATAAATTAAATTTAGCTTTAGCTTAGTTTAGTTTAATGAGTTGCTCAACAGAATTAGCATCATTGTATTGTTTTTTCTGACTTCCATATTAAAAAAATGCAAATATAAAACATAATAAAAAAACTGATTTAAAGCAAACAAATCTGATTTAAATCAAATAAATCTCATAAATATCTTCTTTTTTTTATTATTTTAAAGAAATCATGATTTTTATCAACCCTGCAATAAGGGAACTAGATGGCGCTACTGTAGACTGCTAGATTGTTTGTTAAAAAGTTTGTGCTTGCGAGGTCTACAGCTCGCAGAGCCACTGGTATTGGTTGGCGTCACGCAAGAAATTGGACAAGAAAGCCAAAAAATATATGTGCTTATTGGTTACAACGATGATGAAGGCTATCGAGTTTGGGTAAAAATACTCTGAAAAAAAACAAATCAAGAGATTTTGCCGAGTCTGATGTCGAGGACATTTCATCAAGTGAAGATATTTTACGGCATATTGAGATAGACCTACAAGAGGAATTATGAGATCTTATAATCGAACAACCTCACTAAGTATCTCCATATTATTTACTAGCTGTACCCGCGGCTTTGCACGCGTGGCCATTTCTCAAGGTTAAAATAACTCTATTACTATTCCAAAACCTAAAATACCAATATACCAACATTTAAACAAAATTCCTTCAGCCGTCAAAATGTTTTTATCGATTGCTCGGCTTCTACTCATCGGATTGAGATAATAAGTACACCAGTTTTAAGTCAAACCTTTAGCTATTTAACAGTGAAAACTGCATCGCGATTGTTTCAGTAGTTTTACGTGATGGACGTACAACAAACAAACAAAATAACAGACAATAAAAAACATGTTCTTTAGTTTATTTCATGTACCTTTTATTTTTTTCTAATTATCTCCTTTGTATAGACCTTTTCGTACCTAGTGCTGTATTATAAGTATAGATGCCCTTCATATTTGGGGAGAATATATAAAACAGTACAGTGACATACCTACTGACTAACTGACTGACTGACAGACAACGCCCAGCCTAAACCGGTGGACCTAGGTATTTGAAATTTGGAGGAATATTACTTGAGTATCCTAGAGGTGAACTACGGTAGTAACTATAAACCGTAAAACATGAATACCGAGTCCAAAGAAAATACCCCTATCCTGCGGGGACCCTTAAAACCGGTATGAAAAGTATCCAATGTCCTACCTCGTAGTATAAGCTCAAATAATGCAAAGTTTTGTTTGAATTCATTCAGTATTTTCAGAGTGATGCACGTCCAAGATACAGACAGACAGATAGACAGACATACAGACAGACAGACAGACAGACAGACAATAGACAAAAAAATAATAGAACAGCCTACAAAAAATAATACTATCTTCAAAGTACAGAATTTGAACCCATACACCGCAGGAACCCATTATTTTTTCGGTATAAAAAGTATCCTCAATTTTCACTCATCATATGACTGTGCCAAGTTGCATCCAAATCCGTGGAGCAGTTTCAGCGTGATACGTTTTCTTTTAAATAATTTTCAATCCCTATCCTGCAGGACCACGTTAATTTATCGGGGTAAAAAGTATTCAATGTCCAGTAGTTTCAGCGTGATGCGCGGCCAAGACAGACAGACAAACAGAAAGACAAAAAAAAGATTTGGCTTGAGTATTGAATATATAACATCCTCAAAAAATAATATACAAAGTATCTTCAATGAATATAATTTGAACCCCTATCCTGCAGGAACCCTTTATTTTTTCGGGATGAAAGTATCCTCAATTTTCACCCATAATATAAACTATGACAATATGACTATGTACCAAGTTGTATCAAAATACTTAGAGTAGTTTCAGCGTGATAAGTATTCGGTGAATTAACTTTCAACCGCTTATCTTGCGGGAATCCTTTAATTTTTCAGGATGAAAAGTATCCTATTTCCTACCTCGTAGTATGAACTCAAATCCTACCAAGGTTTATTTGACAGACAAACAGACAACAGCAAAATATGAAGAAAAAAACAGTTTTGGCTTCTGCACGAATATAGAAAAGCTTCCAAAAAAATGTACAAAATATCGTCAATGTACAGAATTTGGATCAATATCCCGAAGGAATACTTTATTTTTTCGGGATTCCTTTATCCTCAATTTTCACTCGTTATATAAACAATGACTATGCCAAGTTGCATCAAAATACGCTCAGAAGTTTCAGAGTGGTAAGTGTTTTTTTAAATAACTTTCAACCCCTGTCCTGCGGGAACTGTTTAATTTTTCGGGATGTAAAGTATCCTATGTCCTACCTCGTAGTATGAACTCAAATCATACCAAGTTTCATCAAAATTCATTCAGTAGTTTCGGCGTGATGCCTAGCCAAGATACAGACAGATAGACAGACAGACAGACAGACAGAAATAAATTAAAAAAATCATTTTGGCCTCAGTATGAAATACAGAAGACCTCCAAAAAAAAATTTCGAAATATTTTCAAGTACAGAATTGGACCTGTTACAGTTTTATTATAAGTACTAGCTGTTCCCGCGGCTTCGCACGCGTGGTCTTTTCTTTAGGTTCAAAGTACCCTAATGTGCTATTCCAGACCTAATATACCAACATAAGGTCAAAATTCCTTCTGCTATCAAAAATACTATTGCTCGACTTCTAGCTCACCGGATTGAGATACCAATTACATCAGTTTTTGAATCAAACCCTAAGCTATCTAACAATGAAAACCGAATCGCATTTGTCTAGTAGTTTTTACGTGGTGCGTGAACAAACATACAGACAAACAGACAGAAATACACGATTAAAAAAAATTATATATTCATGTTCAATAGCTTTTTTAAGCACGCAAGAGCATTTTTTTATTTACCTTTGTACAGTCTTTTTCGTACGTATAGCTTTATTATATGTATAGAAATATGACTGTGTCAATTTGCATTAAAAAAAACCGTCCAGTAGTTTCAGCGTGATACGTGTTCTTTTTAATAACATTCAACTGTTAACTTTTCCCTATCTTGCTTAAACCCTTTAATTTTTCGGGATGTAATGTATCCAATGCCCTACCTCGGAGTATGAACTCAAATCATTCCAAGTTTCATTTGAATTCATCCAGTAGTTCTGCACTGCGATTACGTAATGTTGATCATGACGGTTTCAAGCCGTGAAATTCAATAATGCTTAGCGATAGAGTCGATTTTGCTATGAAAAAAGTGACAATCTGATTGAAGCCAAGTTCTGTAATTGGGCCACTGGTGGCGTGATGCGCGGCCAAGATACAGACAGACAGACATACAGACACAGATGGATATATATAATGTATAGATAGATAGATAGATAGATAACTCTTTATTGAACAAGAAATGATACTGATGATACAATAATCAAGTTTTAACATAGAACAATCGGCGGCCGGGTAAATAATGTACATCAGGTAATGTATGTACTAGAAAAGTCACAATTAGAATAAAGAAGCAACATAATTATTTGATCGTATTGTTTCCTTCACTACTCCAACCCTAGAAATATCACTCTGGCAGCTGCCTTGGAGATCAAGCTATGATGTACAAACTATAGTTCTTTCTATTTATTATTTATTTATTTCTATGACCTAAGGACACCATTTTGAGACAAAGGAAGCACCGCTGCGGGCGATCGATGAAGTACCTACCTATGGCAAAAGGGAGAGCAATTAAAAAGGAGTGGGAGATTTGGGATAGGAAAACTTACGTCACGTTCCTCTATTTCCTCTACCTGGAAGCGTTTATCTTCGATACACATTTTGCTTACTGGTAACGATACGAGAAATTATTAAACTGTAATGTCGGACACCATAGCAGCGTTCCTCAAAGTGCAGCGATCAATAGGTAATTCAGTGTTGCAAGAACTGCCTGCAGTGTTGCATTCGGACGAATGAAATTCATCCAAATGGGGAAAAGTCTAGAAAATATGAGAAAATTGTAGTTTCATTAGTTTCACCGCTTTGCTTCAAGTGTTTGTTAGAAGTAGGAAGCTATAACATGTTACAAAAATGACCGTAGTGGGGAAATAGGAAATTGAATGATTATAATTTAAAATCCAAGGTTTGATTTTAAAATTTCGTCAACCCGTTCCGTTTCGCGTAATGAAAAATAAACATATCCAATTAACAGTTTTTACTAATATTAGCTTCTACGGCGGTTTTGATCACTAATGTAAAAAAAAGTCTATATATTAAGTTTCGTTTTTTTTTCGTACCTAATACATATCCGCTGTTAGTGTGAGCTTGAGTAACAACATTTGAACATTTTATCATCCAATAATCATCCATTTACGAAAGTTTGTTTTTATGTTAGTCAATCACGCTCAGACCGCTGATAAGACTATAAAACATTTTAAAAAAAACTCGATTTCTTGGTCATAAATGAAACTAGTGTCAATCGATAGGGAAAATTGTAAAAAACAAAAAGTGTTCTATGAAAAAAACGTGATATACTTTATGACATATTTGGGTTTATTATTCGTCCAACTTCACGACAATATTAATTTGTCATGCAATTATGGGATAGCGCAAGTTAGATTAGTTTTTTGTGACATTAGTTTCATCAGACCCCCTCATCCCTCCCTGACCAAGACTGAAAAACAATATTGCAACTCTATGTTCCTAACGTAAAATACGAAAAAATATGTTATACCCAAATATCTCAGAAAATATATCACTTAAGCAGTTTTTTAATACATCTTATGATTATTATATTTTTTCTTGTCGATTGACACGAACTCATTAATGGCCAAGAAATCGTTTAATTGTTTCAAATTCGCGGCAGTTTAGGTATGCCAATAAGGTAATATGCTCTTTAATATAGGTAAGTACATATCACCTACCCAAAAATATGGACCTGCGCTTTTTAATATCTTCCTATATTATGTGTTCCTTTGTGAGTTGTATACATCTCTTCTGATTTGATGTGTATTGAACATAATCAACTGTTATTGTTGGGTAGCCAATCTGGCTCTTCTCCATAGACAACTGCATATTACTAGTAGTCTAGACAGACCATTGATGAACGTCGCAATTAGCTCATTTGATTATCGCCATTTTGGCGCTGTTGGCGCTGCTATCAGCAGCCCGATTCCATAACTTGGCTACAATCGGATTGTCACTTTTTTCATAGCAAATTCGACTCTATCGCAAGGCATTAGTGGCTGCGATACTGAGAATTCGATTGAAGCCAAGTTATGAAATCGGGCTGCCGTACTTTGGCATTGAGTGAGTGCTTCAGTAGTGAGCGTTCACGTAACTAAAGTATTTACTACGTACATTTTTTTTGTACTATTGTGCGCTCAGTGGGGCGCTTTGAATCGGCACAAACGAAAGTACGGCAGAGCCTATCCATATAGATCGGCGGCCCGACCACATAACTTGTCTTCAATCGAATTCTCAATATCGCAACCACTAATGCCTTGCGATAGAGTCGAAATTGCTATGAAAAAAGTTATAATCCGATTGTAACCAAGTTCTGTAATTGGGCCACAGTGCTCTTCCCTCTGTCTTCTGACAACTTGTAGCCACTTAAGTTTCCACAGTTCGTCTTTAGGAAACCTAATAATAAACAAGGGGCAAATACCTATAGATAGGTAGATTAAAATAAAATATGCAATTTTTTCGTGAATAAATTCAATTCTAAACTCATTCTAAACTCTATGTATTTTTTCTTCCTGATGGTACAAAGCGATCTGATCAAACTTTTATACGCCGCTTGTCTTGTCGCACTCTTACGAATCGTATATTTCTGTCCCTTTCTGCAAATGGCGATTTACAAACAATATCAATCAGTAGAATTATAAAGAAAATTATGATGTAAAAATCTTACGAGTGAAAAGTAATGCCGTAGAACTTATTTTTGGTTCTTGAGCTATTTGTGCACCTTATAAAAGAACAGGAATACATTATTGCTGCGAATTCCGAATAATATTTGGTACAGAACACGCACGTGTTACACCAACGCAACTCCAATTATGAGTGAGGCCAATTGTGTGCGTTGCACCAAATATATACGCGGTCCACGCTGAGTAGTTGGTCCCTAATCCACCCTTTCTTTAATAGGATCAATGGTTGTTGAGTTTGATTTTATTCTCAATCTTGTGTTTCTTCGAGTGTTGATGTGTAATATTGGTGGAATATTAACCATTAGGTGTTCGTTAACGTGCACGAGTGTAGGCAAAAGAATCAAACGCAGATATAAATGGCATTTTGTGATTTTTCCAAATCTCCCTCGGAAGTTTTAGTAAATGTCCACCATTTTACAGCCTAGTGAAAGTTTCTAAGAAATTAGCTATTGTATGAAACGTGCATTGATTTTAATGGCGACTAACTATCCTATAATACTTTCTAATACGGGGCTGTGTTCACTTACACGCTCGAATCATCCGTGCGATTATCGCTCGATCATCCGGAGTTAGTGAACGACTTTGGACGTCCACATAGAACTGACAACTGTCAAGTGTCAGTTTCATACTATTCCTCCCCTCCCCTACTATTTTTCGGATGACCCAGGCGTACGTCCGACGACGCCATGAACGATTTCAAGCAATCGCGTGGATGATCCGTGCGTCCTCGAACGTGTAAGTGAACGCGCCCCGGATATAGCTGAAATCCACTATTGCTGTGGTTTAAATTGCACCAATATGCGCTATATGTACTGTCAGCGCGCACAAAGTCGGATTAAAATGCGCATTTATTCTCCTCTTCAGACACATGACGTCTAGAGTGACGTAATTTTGGTGTACACACAACGCTCACAAAAAAGAGGTAGAGCCTAGGTAGAGCAGCGTATGCGGTAAAGTCAAATTCAATTGACATTCATTCTGTGTTGATATGTTGTTGGAATTCCCGCCAGACTGCCAGTACATATAATAATGATTATATTCTTTTAGCAGATGCAAACGAATTCAACAGAACTAAGAGACAAAAGTCTACAGCTGAAGATTGGCCTCCTCCATACCCACCAGAAGCGCAATTTTATCATTCTTATTCCAATGCTAATCTGGCTGAATCTAAATGAGCGAAAAACATCGAAGATCCTACGGCCAACAGGTAGCCTATGTAGTAGCCTTCCTCTTCCTTTTGAATTCATTTCTTGGGATTCTTTCTATTTGTTCGATAGATGGGACGTCGTCTCGTATGAAACTAATCTCATGTGCCCGAGAATCACCCCCTAATGTTCGAGCGTATCTTAAAATATATATATATATATTTTATTTTATATATTTTATTTTATATATATATATATATTTTATTTTATATATTTTATTTTATATATATATATATATATATATATATATATATATATATATATATATACAAGTATAATAAAAGAAGTGATAGATCTCATCTATATGTCCGATTTGGGTGAAATCTGTCAAACTTAAATGGGCTATAACTCGGAAACTATTGATCCTGGACTAGTAGTTTCTTTACAGAAGTGATAGATCTCATTGATATCTCCGTTTTGGATTACAGCTGTCAAACTTAAAAGGGCTATAACTCTTAAATTAGCGTTCTTAAACTAGTAGTTTCTTTACAGAAGTGATAGATCTCATCGATATCTCCATTTTGGATGACTGGATCTAGGGTCTAGGATCCATAGGGTCCGAGATAAAGCCCTTTTAAGTTTGACAGCTGTCATATGAAATTAAGGTCTCAATGAAATCTATCACTTCTGTAAAGAAACTACTAATCTACGATCAATAGTTTCCGATTTATAGCCATTTTTGATTTGACAATTGTCATCCAAAACGAAGATCTCGATGAGATCTATCATTGCTGTAAAGTAAATTCTAGTCTAGGATCAATAGTTTCCGAAATAAAGCCCTTTTGAGTTTGACAGCTGTCATATGAAATGAAGATCTCGATGAGATCTATCACTTCTGTAAAAAAACTACTAGTCTGTACTAGTCTAGGATCAAAAGTTTCCGAGTTATAGCCATTTCTAATTTGACAACTGTCATCCAAAACGAAGATATCGATGAGATCTATCATTGCTGTAAAGTAACTTCTAGTCTAGGATCAATAGTTTCCGAAATAAAGCCCTTTTAAGTTTGACAGCTGTCATATGAAATGAAGATCTCGATGAGATCTATCACTTCTGTAAAGAACTACTAGTCTAGAATCAATAGTTTCCGAGTTATAGTCATTTTTAATTTGATAACTGTCATCCAAAACGAAGATATCGATGAGATCTATCATTGCTGTAAAGTAACTACTAGTCTACGATCAGTAGTTTCCGAAATAAAGCCCTTTTAAGTTTGAAAGCTGTCATATGAATTGAAGATCTCGATGAGATCTATCACTTCTCTATAGAAACTACTAGTCCAGGATCGATAGGATCCGAGATAAAGCCCTTTTAAGTTTGACAGCTGTCATATGAAATGAAGATCTCGATGAGATCTATCTCTTATGTACGGAAACTACTTGTCTAGGATCAATATTTTCCGTAATAAAGTTTTAAAACCCAAGTTTAATTTGATGTCCTTTTCATTACATAATTTACATACTAAAATGGTTCAGAGACATGTACTGATCTACTTATGACACTAACACAAGGCTTACACTCGACAATTCTGTTTAAATCGATAACAGATTACTCTTCAAACAATATCGACTTATTTTCAGAGTATCAAATTGTAACAATACTATTTTCAAAATGAATCAAAAATGAATCAATAAATGGTTGCTAGCTACATCATAGACATAACAAATATATGGCATAAAAACCTTATAGCCACTCTAGTTACTCTGTGCATTTTACTGATTCGTGACTTTGACTTGACAATTAATGTCTGTTTCGTGACATTATTAAACTTGACATTGGCGAAATGAGCGGTTTTCCAAGTGTCATTTTAGCATTATTTAACTCTGGCTAGATGGCGTTGGCGACAGTTTTGGTAACAGTGCTATAGCACAGTACATATATTAGCCTTTCCAGACATTTTTTTTAGTCTTTCCAAGCATTGTTTTCGATTTTGATGTCTACTGTCAATCAGAGACCGATGGTTGCCACCTGTGGGTCTTTACTCGGCTACAAAAAAGGAGGGTTATGATTTTATCAGCATACCTATGTATGCATGAATGAATGTTCGTCTGTTTGTACATGACTACACTTTACAGCCAATCTTTTAAATCTGTAGGAATCTTTTATTAGTAAAACTAGAGTTTTTAAGCTACTTATAAAAACTTACTTACAAAAAAGGAGGCTATCGACTTCACACGTATGTCTACACTCATATTATAAAGAGGAAAGAATTGTTTTTTGTATGTTTGTATCTTTGTATCTTCGTTTGTAATGGATAGACGAAAAATATACTGAAAGCTACGTTATCAGCGAGTAACATAGGCACTATTTTATTTTTCAAGAAAGAAGAGATCCTTACGAAAATTGCGATATTGTAACCCAAGGAATCAATAAAAATATTTTTCCAAAATAAAAATCTACTTCGTATTCAAATCTTCTTTTCAAAACAAACACTAAAAATAATAAAATAATTACAATAGAACCAGAACACTATCACTTTAAGAAAAGTAAAAATGTAATACCAATTCAAAAATACAATTTAAAATAGAAAGAGTAATAATAGTTTCTTACCCCCCTTTTCTCAATTCTCCCCCCCCCCTCTCCTCTATATAGCTAAGTTCACATCACCAGTACACCCAAACAAACAATAAAAAATTCAAAGAAATCAGACTACATCAATAAAAATCTAAAAAAACATGCAGTCGAACATATAACCGTCTCCTTTTGTGAAGTCGATTAAAAATATACAAGGGAATGAGACGTTGCCTTGGAAACGAAATAATAACAAGTCTATTATGCACGTGAGTAATGATTAGACATTTATTACTGTCATTTGAGTAATGATGCAATTATTGGCTATGAGTATAAAAAAAACATGATTGTTGCTGCAAAAGATTTTGAATTACACTTACTGGCGTATTTTTTTAGAAGTTACAATGCGTGTAAAAATTCTAAAAGTCAGAATAATGCCACGGTGTGAGCGCTACCCGGTTTCGCACGGGTTAAACCGGGCTAGTGCGTAATAGTGTAAAAAAATGGTACTTATTCATAGTATTCATATTATGTTAGTCTGTATGGGTATATCATGTTACTCGTAATAGGTATCTAAACGAATGTTACTACTTTGCATCTCAATCCAATGAGTAGAAAAGCCCGTCAATCGATGAAATAATATTTGATGACTGAACGAAATTTGGTAATTTGTACTTTTGGTCCTGGAATACATAAGGGTAGGCTACATTTTCCCCAGAAAAATGTCCACGCGGGGAAAGCCGTGGAGGATAATATTAAACTTCTCTATACCTATATTCTTCTAGTTTATTCTTAGCTTACGTTTTTTTTGCCAGATGAAGGTATATATATATTTATAAACGATATATTTTATGAGTTTTTAGAGTTATTCGCACATTTTTCTGTCCGTCGGAAATAAAATATGGCAGTTGTAAGCCGCTTGATACTTTATATTTCCAATAGCACTCTCACTGTTAAGACGAATCCAATGATACCTCATTTATTAAAATCCATTCAGCCGTTTAGTCTGTAGGACGTGTCAAAGAAACGTAAAAACAAACAAACATACATTCATACAACCCAAGACATAACCCTCCGCAATCGGGTAATAAATGAAGTTATTTATTTTTTGGATCCCAATAGTGGTTCGAAAAGATTGAACTAAAGAGTCCAATCTTGATATATACTTATATTACTATACTCTTTGGTCCAATCTATTTGTGGTACTGGCATCCTACTCGCAGAAAACAATATTTCTTTCTCGTACGTTTCTCGGATTTTTCGTGAAGATACTTCATGCGCGAAACTCGCTCGTAGAGTTCTTTTCAAAACCCTGCCTCCCGGTCCCCGCACCGCGTGCGTCAAATCGGCCATTTACTCCTCGATACACTACTGTCTGTAAAGACTAATATTATGTACTGTGGCTATGTGTGTACATTTCCTTCGCCATTGGCAGAAGCCATCTAATAAAAAAAAGAAAAAGAAGACTACACACTGCAGCGGCCCGACCACATAACTTGGCTTCAATCGAATTCTCAATATCGCAACCACTAATGCCTTGCCATAGAGTCGAAATTGCTATTTTGCTATTTAGTGGCCCAATTCCATAACTTGGCTACAATCGGATTATCACTTTTTTCATAGCAAATTCGACTCTATCGCAAGGCATTAGTGGTTTCGATACTGAGAATTCGATTGAAGCCAAGTTATGGAATCGGGCTGCAGCAGTGCTATTACGCAATGTTGATCATATCGGTTTCCAGCCGTCAAATTCATTAATGCTCAAAATCGAATCTATCGCAATAGAGTCGATTTTGCTATGAAATAAATAATAGTTTCAAAAAACTAAAAAAAGCGTTAAAACACTTAAAAAACTTTTAAAACTATTATTTATTTTGTACTTTTTTTCTTCGAATTATTGCATTGTCATCGGTCTTTGACAGGTGTGCAAAATTTGAATGAAATCTGACCGTTTAAAGTGGGTCAAAATAGCGTCCAAAGGAGTCGGTTACAAACATACAAACATACAAGTGAAGCTAATATAAAGCGTATAAAAAGTGCCAATCTGATTGAAGCCAAGTCCTGTGGCCTGCAGCCCGATTACAGAACTTGGTTACAATCGGATTATCACTTAATTCATAGAAATTTCGACTCTATCGCAAGGCATTAGTGGTTGCGATATTGAGAATTCGAGTGAAGCCAAGTTATGTGGTCGGGCCGCGGGGCCCTACAGGGCTATTACGCAATGATGATCATATCGGTTTCAAGCCGTCAAATATATTAGTGCTTTGCGATAAAGTCGAAATTGCTATAAAAAAAAGTGACAATCTGATTGAAGCCAAGTTCTGTGGTCGGGCGCCTGTGGCCCAATTACAGAACTTGGTTACAATCGGATTATCACTTTTTTCATAGCAATTTCGACTCTATCGCAAGGCATTAGTGATTGCGATATTGATAATTCGATTGAAGCCAAGTTATGTGGTCGGGCTGCTGCAGCCCGATTCCATAACTTGGCTTCAATTGAATTCTCAGTATCGCAACCACTAATGCCTATGTCCTTTTGTGTAACCCTGACAAAGTGTGTGCAAAATTTCATGATGATCGGTTGAGTGATTATTGCGTGAAAGCGTAACTAACAAACAAACAAACAATCTCACTTTCGCATTTATAATATTGGTAGGATAGGATTTTAGTTTTTATAATACCTATTTGGTTATTTATGGCACAGTTGTTTTAAGTTTCAGTTTTATAAAGGCTTCGAAGAAGAAGAAGTCATTTTTTATTATAATATGTTTACTTTATGATTTTTTATAGCAGTTAACGCCTGCTTAGCGTAAATATATATAATAATTTTAATATAAATAAATATATATTATAATAATATAATAGTTTGCGCTGAGGCACAGTGTGCGACTTTGAATCTCGTCCGTGACCCAAATTTTTCCATTAGAAAATTATTATATATGTTTACTTTAGTTTATATTTCTTCTTGACAGTACAAAGCGTGATTGACTAATAGTTTATTTGACGAGCTAAGGATTTGACTATTTATGAATTTGACCAGTTTCTTATTTGACAAATTAAGTTTTAGACTTGTATAGGATTTGACCAATCACGTATTTGGCAAGTCTCTGTGAAACCTACTAGATTTTGTCAGTTGCAGCGAAAGAGAACGGAAAAAAATATTTTTTCTTAAATCTCGGATGAGGCTCTTCGGCTTATGGACGAGCGACGGGAGCAACAGCAAACCACACCGTCAGAGAAAAGGGAGCTAGTGCTAATATTTTGGTAATACACACCGAATAGAAAAGACAATACAGCAAAATCGAGGGTTAAAAGTCTTCAATTGAGTAGAACCCATCTGACAAAGCTCAAGACCAATAATGGAACAACCGTTGTCTCTAAGCCAGAAATCTTTTCTGAGATCGAAGACTTCTATGGCCAATTGTACGACTCGCATGATTCTAGACCCGAACCCAACACAGAGGATTCCCGGCGCGCAATACTGACCCGCCACTACACTGAAGAACTGCCAGACGTCAGCCTAGATGAGATTGAGATGGCGTTCAAACAACTTAAGAATGTAAAAGACCCCGGTGAGGATGGTATAACTTCGGAGCTCTTGAATGCAGGTGGAGTTTTCATTTTTAGTTATAGGCTACGTAGTTTTTAAGTTATAAGTCAACATATGTAAAAATCGGACATCGTGAGATATCATTTAGGGGCGAGCAAATATACTTACTAATTACTATATTAATCAACTATTTTTTATTTGTAAGTATTACAATTAGGTACCTAATCTTACTCTGAGATGCGCATACGTGTTGCGTGAACCTAATAAGAGATGGCATAAGATAGCTGGATCTCTTATCTCTTCAGATAAAACAACATGCAAACGCACCCAACACCACATTCACCCCAGGTAGGTACATTACAAACCTTTTTTTATTTTACCTTTGATGTCCCACTGCTGGGCAAAGGTCTCCCCAAATTCCTCCAATTTATTTTATTTTTATTTTATTTTATTAATGTTCCGGTGGCTTACAGCTACCTTAGCTAAATATACACAAAAAAATAAAAGCAAAAAGCCAAAAACAGCCTCCACAAATAGACCGAATGGCCGAGTGCACAAACATTCAGTCAGGGGCTGATTACAGCAACGGCTGCCACACGTAAGGCAACATATCTAATCGGAAACAGCCATTGTTTACCAGCTGACCAAATGTTCCGCACACACGCCTAAACCACGGTAATGTTAACATTATCGTGCCGAAACCAATAAAATACAAAAGCATCGAATTAATTATATCTTACTAATTAACTTAACATACTTGCGTACCTAAGAAGTTGGCAATAGACTTGCTTACAGACTCCAATGTACTCGTAAATAAGTCAACGTCTGAATGCTAGGAATTCAACAGATCATTAAATGCTATAGAATAGCGTATAATAAACGATTTTTTACGATAAATGGTGCGTATGCGTGGAACATGTTTCACACAAACACCATTTTCCTGCGGGAGAGCCGTGAAGCCTTACATTTATAGCGAGTTTTGAATATTGGTCCAGGGCAGTCAATCTTGGATTGTGATAGCACATCATGAAGCGTATATCAGATATATTTCTACGAGAAATAAGCGGTAGCACATGGAAACGAACACAACGATCATCATAACTCAAGCGAGGAATTTTAAATTTAAAGTCTAAATATCTAGTAAACTTATTCTGTATTCGTTCTAATCTAGACGAGTGTAAAGCGTAATGAGGGTTCCATACTTGGCTTGCATATTCAAGGTGACTGCGGATATAAGCACAATATAAAATCTTAATTATTTTCATACTGCTAAACGAGCTAGCGTTACGCATTAAAAAGCACAAAGCTATAGAGGCCTTTTTGGCTATGTTGTCAATATGGTAATCATATAAATGATAGATATAAGATGATATAAATGATAGTGGTAGACCTATATATCTTCATATCATCCGCAAAAAGTCTACACTCCTAAGTTGGGCTAAAGTATATCTAGAAAGTAGTCTTAGCTCATTCTTAATTTTTGCTTCAAATTATAGCCAATTTTCAAAAATCTTTATCTTGGGGCAGTCTGAGGGATATCTCGAGGGACTTATTAGTTTTATCCAAGACAATAGCTCCGATTTGTTATTTAATCTCTAAGATATCTTTAATACTTTTTTTAGACAATGTAGTGCTACTTGGATGATGCACGCCACTAAGCTCGGTCTTAAGTTCTCTTCATCCATTTTCTGCCAGCCGCTTTTCGCAGGTCGTCACTCCACCTGGCCACAGTATAAATAATAACACACACAGGGCCACAGGGCGTCCTACGCTACGTTTGCGTAGATGTGGTCTCCAATCGAGAACTCTTTTACACCCAACGATTATCAGTTCTTCGAGAAATGTGACCAGACCACTGCCACTTTAGCTTGCTACGGTACACACTAATATTATAAATGTGAAAGTTTGTGAGTGAGTCATATAATAAATAATAGTACTAGTAGTTAAAAGATTTTATGTATTGTACTTGCTATAGTGATAATGTGAAAACCTTTAAAGACTTGCAACATACAACATTGAAATTTTTAATTAAGTGCGCTGTTGTTTTTCTTTAATCCATTCCAATATATAAAAGTGAAACGTGGTCTGCTTGTTTGTTTGTTTGTTTGGGGAGTTTTCATGCGATAACGGCTGGACGGATTCTGATGAAATTTAGAATGGGGGTAGTTTATACCCTGAAATAAAACAAAGAATACTTTTTGTCCCAGAAAATTGTAAGTTTCCACGGGAAAACTGGAAAGTGTTGATTACTCGCTGTAAGGAACGGATGCCATGGAAACGAAATAACAAGTGTGTGTCAGAGCGATGGTGGCCTAACGGTTCTATAGTGCAATTTAGAATCCAATGATACCGGGTTCAAAACCTAGGCTCCGCACCAATGACTTTTCTTTTTTCTTTTTTTAATGAGTTATGTGCGGTTTTCCATCGCTTCGTGCTTCGGAGGGCACGTTAAGCTGTCGGTCCCGGCTGTTATTGATTAATAGCAGTCGTTAAGCCATGTCAGAGGCCCTCGGGCGGCTTGACAAACTCTGACACCAGAGGCCAGCACTACCTCATACGACAAACAAACAAACAAAACAAGTGTGTAAATAAACATCAAGAGCATTTGTGCTGTAGGTACCTACTTTTGCATTGGTTTTTAATATCCTAAAAAAACATAGGATGCTTTTTTCGCGATAAACTGTAGTCCGTGCGGACGAAGTCGCGGGCGGGAATGCTAGTAAATAAATAAACTCCCCTTTTAGCCTTAAAGATTACGGCACGCTCAGCTCTTATTAAAATATCCGGACAAGAGCGAGATGAACTGGCCCGGACAGAGTTCCTTACGATGCATGTAATATTATTATCTCACAATATTGAGAGATTTCCCATGGTATATTTTTTTTTCCTTTCCCGTTTGGCTTGCACGTCTTGTGCATCTGCCAATTTCAAGTGGCTTCTGTCTGCTTCAACTTCAGAATATGTATTGCTTCTATTTTTAATTTCCTGTCTTGAATAGGTAAACAAGTAAACAATAAAAATGTTGCAGATTGATGTTTTCTTCTGTGGCTTTGTTACAAAAGTAGGGAAACGTTTTGCGATATGTAATCATTCGAAAAATTTGGAAAAAGAAACGGATCAGAAGTGGTAATTTAGGAAGGAAATAACTTATAAATATTTACAAAACTTATAAAATAATTAGGTACTTACATTATTTACAATTTAATATTATTACTACATATATACTTAGCTAAAGTTTTGTAAATGTAAGGTTTGTCAATATACAGAAGAGATTTTATACATGTAGGAAAAGGGGCACGGAGGGATATCAAGTTATCAAAAAAGGAAGAACGGTCATAGATAGGACACAAAAAAAAAATATGCTCCTGGTCCCCCAAGTCATATCCACATTCACATTGCGGGCTGTCTTTAATATGAATGCCGGCAAGGTGGGATGGGAGGTGGTATGTCCGAGGCGCATTCGTATCAAAATTGAATTGGCGATCTTGCCAAGTTTTACTACAGAAAACCATGCCTTATGACGAATTTGCGGTTGTATACTGAAGTACTCGTAAGACTTTCCTTTAAATTGGCCACAGGAGTTCCGAAGATAAAATTTGGGAATAGTAGCCAAATCGTGTACATAGTTTTTGAAAGGAAATAGGTCTCTACACATCACAGCCTCATTCGCAAGTCTATCGGCTTTTTCATTGCCCTTGATGCCACAGTGGCTGGGTATCAAGACAAATGTGACAGAAAACTCTTTCAAAGCACGCAAATGTAATTTTGTTTAGCTTCTGCTATAAGAGGAAAAGTGGTTTGGGATTAAAAGGAAATCTAAATAGAGCTTGTAAAGCACGCATAGAATTGCTTACAATAAAATTATTTTTAAGTTCACAGAGAAGAACGTATTAAATTGCATTAACGATGCCAAGGCCTGTGAATACTGACGTTTAAGGTGGACCTATTTAACTTAACAAATACATTAATTAATCAGCATATTATAATACTCAGTTGTTTTTGGAAGCCATAACTTGCTTGAAAAAATGAAATCATGCTGTCAACAACAATGCGAGGTGGTCATTTCATTTAAAAGTTACTCATACGTTAACACGTAACTTCCAGGACCAAAAGTACCCATTGTATATTACAATAATAATACTACATTTGTTCAGCCGTCGAATAGTTTTTTATCGATTGCTCGGCATCTAATCATCAGATTAAGATACTATGTAGCCCAGTTTTTAACTCAAACCCTAAGCTATCCAATAGTGAAAATTGCATTGCAATCGATCAAGTAGTTTTTACTTGATGCGCGAACAAACTTACATATAGACCTTCAGTAGTGACCCGACATGGCCGTGATAGGTTAGAAGACGGAGGCGGGAGCTCGCTAAGCTTCGCTCTCGCCTTCGTCTTCTAACTATTCACGGCCAAGTCGGGTTGCCACTGAAGGTTGTTGGCAGAAATCTATCTGTGTTGCAATAGCAAATAAATAATTAATAGGTTGGTCTAGTGGCTAGTGACCCTGGGAACGAAATCAAACGGTCGCGGGTTCGAATCCTGCAAGGTGCAATCATTTGTGTGATGAGCAAAAATGTTTGTTTCCGAGTCATGGATGTGATATTCGTATTTATGTTCGTTATCTAGTGCCCATATTACAGGGTATCCTAGTTTGGGGCTAGGTAATTGGTATGGAATTGGCCCCAATATATTTATTATTATTTATTAATGTTTGTACAGCCATCAAGACACTTTGTAGAATAGAATAGAATAGAATAGCGTTATGTGGAGTATTATTCGAAACTACCTATACCCGATCGCAGCTCGGCCAGTGACGTCATAAATGTTCGAAACCTTTACGGTGTACTTTCGAAGAATACATTTTCGCTTTCTGGATTTTAAAACATACTCGATGCCAACCACGAACCTCTACAGATTCATGATGCCAACACGGTCTCTGACGTCAAGAGCGTTGTGTACGTAATGTATATTTTCGAAATATTATGCAACGACGTCGGCTTTCCTTTAGATATCAGACAGTTCTGTTAGTACAACATGTAAAACATTAAGGATTCTGGCACAGAGTACTATGTATATACGGAAATAGAGGCCTATCTTCGCGCCCAATAGGGGTAAAGCTCAGTGGCGCCTCTGTATTTAGCTAATGAAATTATTGCTTCATGAAAAGTTTTTGTTGAGTGGAAAAGTTTTTGAGGCTACTCGGATACGAACCTGGAAATGACGGCACGTCAGTTGGGTACTGACACCACTGTGCCACAAAGGATCTTAAACACTGGCCGAAAATTTAGTGTCCGCTTCTGTCTTTTCACTTTGTTTGTAAACAATAAAAAGTGCGAAAAAGTCTATAAGGCTACTCGGATTTGAATCTGGGTTTGACGGCACGTAAGTCGGGTTCTGACATCGTTGCGCCACGAAGGATCTTAAACATAGGTCGAAAATTGGGTGTCCACTTCTTTACACTTTGTTTGCAAACCATAATAAATAAAAAGTACCATCTGCAATATTACGTAACAAAACTTGACGGTTTACTTCAGGAAATTACATAAGCCTTAAAAAAACAAAGAAAATGTAAAAAAAACGCACAAAATATGTAAATGCTTATAAATATGGCAAAACATTCATAGCAGCGCGTGGATTCGATCCACGTGCCTCTGGGTTGTACGCCAGACACCCCTTCCATTCATTGACATTCTGACTTGTGGCATAGGTGCCGAATTTACGGTACCGTTTTATAAACGGATGTGCAATTATTATTCCTTTCAAATTAACATAACTTTAGACTCATATCCCGCAGGAATCCCGTATTTTTTCGTGATTAAAAGTATCATTCATTTTAACACATATTATAAACTTTGACTGTGCCAAGTTACTTCAAAATCCGTCCGGTAGTTTCAGCGTGATATGTCTTTTTTTTAAATAACTTTCAACCCCTATCCTGCGGGAAGTATTGTTTTTTTGGGATAAAAAGTATTCTAAATGTTCATCCATAACATAAGCTATGATTGTGCCAAGTTGCATCAAAATCCGTCGGGTAGTTTCAGCATGATTCGTGTTCAAAGAGACAGACAGACAGACAGACAGACAAACAGACATACAGACAGACAGACATACAAAAAATAAAAATAAAACCTTTTTGCACTCCATATCGATTTTAAAGTTCATCTCAATTAAAATTTTCAAAAAATATTTAATGTACAGATTTAGCTGAGTACTATTATTTATTCTGTGGCCCAGTTACAGTTTTATTATAGTATAGATTAGCCAGAAGGACTCATCTGTTTATCCACTGCCTAGCGCAACTTGCACAACTCGCTTGCCTTGTGGTTTTTAAAACAACAAAGCCAGCGAGAATGCCCGGCAATGATAGCCAAGGAATATCGTTGATATGACCGGTAACTACGGTAACAAGGCAAAAATATGTTTTTACCTTTTAGGTGTAGACATAATTTTTGAATTATTTTGTGCTTGTTTATTTCGTATATTTAACTCTGAAAATGTTTCCGAACATTTTGAATTAACCATGTTCGGGTGTTTTACTAACTTAGTAACGTAACATAAATAATAAAAAATAACTCTTTTTTTTCGTGATGTTATATAATAGTTCGAATTAAAATGTAGAGTAATAGCCGAAAACACACAAATAACTCATCAGAAATTAGCAATCTTTGCAAAATTCGCAAAAAAATATGCAATTGTTGACACCTCATTTATCGTGTGCCGCTTTGTTTTTTTTCTTTCAGAATACAGTACTTTCTTATAATATCAGCTGAAGCCTATTTGACAAAACATGAGAAAAAAAAACTCCGTAAAAAATAAAATGTATTTTTTTCTCGAAAACTGTATTCTACGGTTTTTTTTAGGGAATGTTGTTAGGATAGTTGAGACCTTTAGTATAAAAAAACAGATCGAAATTTCGACTTTCGGTCCTAAGTTCACCTTTTTCCAAAATGGGACCACTGTGTGGCGTCGGGTATAAAAAAACACAACATTTCTGTTTTGAGCAGTCAAAGTGTTAAAAGACATTTTCGAAATTGAGTACATACTTTAATGCAGGTTTAAATTAAATTATTAAAAAACATTACTCAACATGTAAGTGTGAGTGAGATAAACATCATAATAATAATAGTAACTTATACAGATATTATACTTTTCTCACATCTTGTAAGTTTGCAGTTTTTACAAACTAAAAGGCTTGTACCTTAGGTTGTCATTAGGCAAGAGCGCCACGCGTGTCACCGGTCTGCGGAATGTGCCTCTGCTCGTTTTCACATCTACGACTCTTACTCTGTTGTCAGACCCCGGGTGAACCTTTTCAATAACGGGGGTATCAGGGTAGATTTGGATCAATTAAGATGTCGACGTCTTTTTCTCGAAGGGGTCTCTCGTCACGGTTCCACTTCTGTCGAGGCTACATACTGGGCAAAACCTCTCTCATTCAGCGTCTCCATAACATGTAACTTAGCCTTTGAGGTACTCTCCACTGTTTTCAAAAACAAATCGGAATCATTAAAGGTCCCAGGCACAGGTAAATTAGACGACGATCCCAAAAGAAAATGATTCGGAGTCAAGGCTACCTGGCTTACTGGGTCCACTAAAACATGGGTGAGTGGTCTACAGTTGACCATGTTTTCTACTTCTGCCACCAGTGTCAATAGAGTCTCATCTTGTGGTGATCTCTCTTTTAGAATCACTCGTAATGTCTTAGATAGATAAATAGATAATACTTTATAGTACACCAGTTTTCAAAAATTTACAACAAATAGAAACAATCTTATTACTAAAGTACAACGGTCGGACTTATCGCTAAAAGCGATCTCATCCAGTCAACCTTTGGATGGAAAGAAATAATGGAGTGAGAGAGGATGGCGGTGTAAATAATTAAAACGAATATATATATATATTGAAATAATAATAAATAAATAATACTTAATACTTCTTATAAGCCTTTCCCATGCTCCACCCATATGCAGGCTCGCTGGGGGTATAAAATACCAATCTACTCCCCTGTTTACAAAATCTGTCAGAATCTCTCTTGTCCGCAGAAGCTCTTGATATGCCTTTTTTAATTCGGTCTCAGCACCTCTTTGGTTGGTTCCATTGTCAGAAAAAAACCTAAGGGGCCATCCACGTCGTGTTGCCATCCTTCTAAGTGACATTATCAATGCATCGGTCGTCAGCAACTGCACAACTTCAATGTATACTGCATGTACAGTCATGCAGGTAAATATTACTCCATATCGGTTAACTTTCTGTCTTCCAACGGTAACTTCCATGGGCCCAAATAATGTATCCCACAGTGACTAAAAGCTCTCTGATGGTAAGCCAATCTGGCTTCTGACAAATCACCCATTCACACTGGTGTTGGAGCAGCTTTCCTTATGCGACACACAAGACACTGAGATGCAACTGTCCAAACGGTAGGTCTCAAATTCAGCACCCAGTATTTTTGCCTTAATTCATTTATCACCATTTCATTGCAAGCATGTGTAGCTTGTTTGTGGTAGTACTGGACAATCAGTCGAGTGGTGCAGTTACGACCATCCAAAATTATCGGATTCTTTACCTCCATTTCAACATATTTGACAGCTCCAATTCGCCCATCTACTCGCAGCAATCCACATTCATCTAAATAAGGTGTCAGCGTTCGAAGCCGACTATTCCGTTCAATAGGCTTTCCGTGCATTAGACTGACAATCTCGCTACTGAAAGATTCATTCTGTGAATACTTCATTAGTAACGACTCAGCTGCTTTCATTAGTTCACAATCGATTGTGGTATGTTTCAGATTCCTCTTGCACTTATTTATGAATAAGAATATGGCAGCAGTACTTCGTAACAATCGCAGCCATGACGAAAAGCATTTTGGATCAGGAACAGGTAAATTTTCTTTATCAATATTGTAGACAATAATGTATCTCCAAAATTTAATTACTAATGCGTCGTTCTGTTACAGGAAATGACGACCAGCAATCATAGCTCTCTAGTAGAAAATTAGGTCCACGAAAACAGTCACAGTCTATGTTCAATTCGTAATTGCTAATCTTCGTAGCTTTATCTGCTGTGTTTACAGATGTTGGTATGTAACGCAACGCCACTCGCTCAATTCCGTCAGACTGACAATTTCTCCCAATCGATTTGCAACGAAAGCTTTGTAATTTTTACTCTCATTTCTAATCTAATACAAGACAACTGTTGAATCCGTCCAGAAAAAACTTAATATAGTTCAGGCATCTATGTATTCGACTAGTTTATCGTGCAAATGTTTTTAAAATGACTAGATACTACATTATTAACATATTATAGGAACAATAGATTTCATGCAATAAAAATTCAAAATTATGAATTGTTTATCAAAATGTCAAAGTAAAATAATATAAAATAAAAATGTCAATATAAAACAATCAAAACAATATTATAATAAGTTAGGTACACAAATAAAATTAAAACATTAATTTACATTTAAAATATTCGTCTATTGAATAAAAACATCTGTCGCAGAGCCATTTAATTTTATAAATTTTATTATTAAATTAATTTCCGTTTAGCTGTCTTAATTCATTAGGTAATTTATTACAAATCTTAATAGCCATTTTGTAACGTACATTTCTGTACCAAAGTTCACCAAATTACATACGAATAGGTAGGTTTTGAAAGTTTCTAGCCAACATTTTTTTAATTATTTTTTCTGCCTTTATAACAAATCGAAAGGTAACCTACATGCACCTAATGTAAATCTCCTTGAAAAACATTGTTGCATGTTTAAATATTCTGAAAGCCTATATTTTAAACTACAATAAATATTAAAAAATCCCATCGACTTATTATTTTTGGTTTTACTAAGAACTTCCGAAAAAGCCCACATAATTATTAATATCCGAAATTATCCCATAGATTTATCAGATTAAAATAAAATATCGATATCTATACTAAGGAAAAATCAAATTTTTGTATGAATGCAAATATAAAGTAACATATTCGATATTTTTTTAATTATCCCTATCCGTATCTGAACGTCCATAGCATCCCTAAAAATGAAACTCCTACATACTCGGAACACACCCGTGACTCGGCAGTTGATATGTCGCAAATCAGATGCAAGGGATACCGGCCAGGCACGCTTAAATTAATTTTGCAGTTTCAGTGTAAAGTTACCTTCGAAGAGCCCTAGATTACCTGCACAAATTAGCTGTCTAGAACACGAAGTAGCTTATTACGGAACTGACGTTTTTCTTTGATCGAAAAGTCGTTAATTAACTTTTTAGTAAAGGTATTCCGAGCGCTATGTTATTTATTGTCTAGGTACATAAACAAACTAGGTAAAATATTCAAACAACAGTGAAATTTTTAACTTAATTTTGTTAAGCTGCACTTGTTTGAATAGATAGATTGAAAATGTGTAACAGTTTTTGTCACACATTTTCAATCTATTCCATATCTGCGTTAAGATTAAATTCATCGCGACTTTTTCTAAATTTAATGTGATTTCTATCCAAATTGTTCGCCCTTTACAGTGCGCTAATGCAAAATATTAAATTTGAAATCAGAATCATCGTCTGCTGAGCTATCTAATAAATGTAATAGTGAAACCGTAGGTATGACTCATATTTTATCAGCTGTATATGGAATGCGGCGAAGAAATACGACCTATGGTGCTTTTTTGGCACCTAGGACGGCCTTCGAGAGAATGAATAATTTCAATATATTATCCTGTCTTAACTGTGTGTGATACACTAAGATGCTATAATATTTTATATGCAAATAACTATTCTAACATTAAATTATTATCTAACATTAAATAAACCTATACATATTCGTCGTCTATGACGCCCTTAAGACTTCAAGAATATGATTATAAAATGCGGCCGCTCTTATGCTGTCCAGCTCAGAATTATCAAAATTGCTGTTTTTGTGATTTTTAATTCGGTACACTCGCGATTTGTACGTGGCGTACACGTTTCACGCCAAATGAACGGCAGTGCGCCCTGACACAGCCCCACACGCTTTTTTTCCATTCGCTTTGGGCAAAATTATCAGAATTTACACAGGTATTGAAAATGTTCAAAGCGAACGGCTTGTTAAAAATATACATTTAGAAACTGCCTAAAACGCCTGGAAATGTGTGGAAAGTAAGCAGAGGATGGGGAGTGGTGGCAATGGGGAGGGGGGGTACATCCCTAGTAGTTTCTATACAGAAGTGATAGATCTCAACGATATCTTCGCTTTGGATGACAGCTGTCAAACTTAAAAGGGTTATAGCTCTGTGGCTCAATTACATAACTTGGCTACAATCGGATTATCACTTTTTTCATAGCAAATTCGACTCTATCGCAAGGCATTAGTGGTTGCGATACTGAGAATTCAATTGAAGCCAAGTTATGGAATCGGGCTGCTGAAACTATTGATCCTAGACTAAGTAGCTTCCTTACAGAAGTGACAGGGCCCATTCACATAAACGTTCGAGGACGCACGGATCACCCGCGCGTACACTCGAAATCGTTCACGGCGTCGTCCGGGCGTTCGCCTGGGTCATCCGAAAAATAGTAGTGGAGGGGAGGAATAGTATGAAACTGACACTTGACAGTTGTCAGTTGTATGTGGACGTCCAAAGTCGTTCACGATCTCCGGATGATCGAGCGATAATCGCACGGATGATTCGAGCGTGTAAGTGAACACAGCCATAGATCTCATCGATATCTTCATTTTGAATGACAGCTGTCAAACTCAAACGTGCTTTAATTCTGAAACTAATGATCCTAGACCAGCAGGCTGATTCCCTAAGGAGTGAGGTTGAGTGATTGCCACCGAGCACCCATTGCGGGTGCACTTGAAGGTCGTGAAGGTTTTGGAATTCACTAAACAGTTAACGTGCACCCGTCAAGCACCCGCAATCAACTCTAATACCGGGAAACCGGTAACAATGCGGCAAAATTAAGCTAAACCTAGCCTACAAATACTTGTAGCAGAAATAGGAGTTTTCAAATTTTTCCGGGTTTTATGTTCTGTGATTATCTGCGGGTGGCGCGCAATCGCCCTCCACCAATCGTCGTCAGAATTTATTTTCTGCTTTTTCTCTCTCGATTTTAATCTATCTAAAATTTTGTTTGCCTGTAGATATTAAATATAATTAAAAGTTAATTAGCATCGTAAGTTTTATAGTGATCTAATAATATGCCAATAACCTTTTTGTAGATTGTACGTCTCTGAAAGAAAATCTAAACATTGATATTATTTCTCAGTAAAAGTGTACTTACCTACTTCAAATAATTTTTACGACTGCCTATTTAAAAATACCATGTTCCTATAGGCATAGTGACTATAGTGCTTCTCAGGTAAAGTTAAACTTCAACTGGAAATAATATTTGCCGTCGAGTAAAAATGCTGCGAATGAAAACATAAATGAAAACATGTTATTCCTTGTACCTACACTACTAAGTCTTTTGTGCAAAACAATTAAATCAATAAATAAATAAAACGCCAAAAAACGAAGAAAGAAATATATTTGCGATTTAGAAATGTATTTCTAAATCGACAGACAAATGGGAGCTCGACAGTTGATAATTATAGCCTAGGACTTGATAGACAAGTACCTAACTATATTGAATGTTGAAACTAATTGATTATACTAATAATATGATACATTTGTTTCAGGTGCATGGATGCACACAGAACTGCAGTTCATAAGAATGTATAGATCTCTGCTTTCCGCTAGGATAGTTTAAATCTCCATTTATGTGAAAATTATAACATTATTACATGATATTTAATACTTACACTTGACAACACAACCTTTCTTTTTTACCTTTCACAAAAACAACACAATTTCATGGCACGATAAAACATGAGCCAAAGTGTACCTACCTAGTAGAAAAGTAAAGTAGTAGGTGTTAGTACTATAAGTTTCATAGTTACTATGCATTATCAATGATCTTCACTAACCAAACACTGCTAGATAGTAAATGCAATGAACGCACCGGTGGCCCAATTCCATAACTTGGCTACAATCGGATTATCACTTTTTTCATAGCAAATTCGACTCTATCGCAAGGCATTAGTGGCTGCGATACTGAGAATTCGATTGAAGCCAAGTTATGGAATCGGGCTGCAGGTGCTCTTCGGTTGATGAAAACTCATTGCTACTGAATTCCATATGAATTCTGATTATGAATTACCGGTTTTGTATATCTTATTAAAATAACAGTTTCCGTGCGGTTGAGTGCTCATCGCCTTGATGACTTCATTTCACATGCTCACTGAGACAAGGTGTAAGGTGCAATGAAAGCGGAACATGATAAGCGTTTACGCCTAGTTTTGGAGAGGTATATAGAGATAAATGTGAAATAAATTGAGAAAAATGCAAAATAGGTTTAAACGAAATTAAGTACCTAGGACACGCCATAACACAAAATGGCATAAGGCCAGTAATTCTCACACATTGCCGATACTATATATGCCAAAACCAGAAAACATTAAAGGATTATAGATTTGCATAGATTTGGAAAGGTTTTTAGGTCTAGTTACTTACGTACGAAGTTTCATACCAAACTTATCAGATAAAACTCACGTTTTACGAGAACTGTTAAAAAGGGACATTGCTTGGCATTGGAAAGAAATACACGATAAATGTTTTGATGAACTAAAAAAGTCAGTCACAAATCCGACAGTTTTACAATATTATAGCCTAGATAAGTCAGTGACGATATCAGTAGATGCAAGTAAATATGGATTAGGTGCATGTTTAATGCAAAGTGGATTGCCGGTCTGTTACGCTTCAAAGTCAAACAAAAACGGAACAACCGTACGCGCAGATAGAAAAGGAGCTGTTTGCCTGAGTGTTTACATGTGAAAATTTTTACACATACATATATGGAAGAAGCGATATAACAATCGAAACAGATCACAAGACTCTTGTTAGCATCATAAATAAACCAATTGCAGGAGCACCAGCTAGGTTGTAAAGAATGCTCATGAGATTACAACCATACACTTTCAAGTTAGTATTTAAACCGGGCAGATATCTGTACATAGCTGACATTGTCTCGTGCAGTCGCCCCAAGTAGCGGCACTTATAGCGAGCCGCGTAACGAGCTAGACGTACGCGCGCAGGTATCGCGATCGCCACTAGTAACCACTCATCAGTTCACTTTTTTTAGAATTGCAGAAATATACCAAATTAGATACAAATGCAAAAACTCATAAGAATAATTAAGAAAGGATGGACTTTAGAAAAATAATAATTAATAAATGAACTAAAACCGTATTGGGATTGCAGGGAAGAACTAAGTATTGCTTACGAATTGATATGGACCGCTGATTTTTTTTTAATTCCAAAATGCATGCGAAAGGAAATGTTGAAAAAAGTACATACAGGACATTTAGGTGTAGCAAAAACAAAACTTAGAGCGAGGGAAATAATGTATTGGCCAAATATGAGCTCACAAATATAGGACATGATATCACATTGTCAAGCTTGCCTTACCTACCACAAGGAGAATAGTAAACAACCCTTGATACCACACGAGATACCCAAGCGAGCGTGGCCTAAATTAGGTACGGATGTGTTCCATTACAACGGGAAATCATATTTACTAGTCGTCGATTACTACAGTAAATTTTTTGAAATAGAATTAACTGAAAATTTAACATCGCCGACTATTGTCAATAAATTAAAAAGCATTTTTAGCAGGAAAGGAGTCCCGGAAGTATTTATATCAGACAATGGGCCAGAATTCTCAAGCAAAATATTCAAATAATTTAGCATACTCTGGAAATTTGAACATAATACAGCATAAACTAGATATCCACAGTCAAATGGTCAAGCAGAAAGAGCAGTTCAGACAGTGAAATCCATGCTAAGAAAAACAACTTTTGATAGTTGCGACTTCTGGTTAGCACTGTTAGAATTTATAAACACGCCGATTAGTGAAAATCTGCCATCGCCGGCCGAGTTATTAAATAATAGGAAACTTCGTAGCATAATTCCGTGTTCTCCAAAATTGTTACAACCAAAAGTTACACAGCACAGAGAAAGTTGTGAAAGAGGTAGAGGCTCGACAATTAGTACAAAAGAATTATTACGACAAGGGCAGTAAACAGTTAAAAATAATAAGTATAGGCGACAACGTTAAAATCAGAATGGGCGGAACATAGGTCTGTTAAAAATGCCATCTCTTTAACATGAACGCACGGGTTAGAGTATAAAAATTATCTTTGGCTAGTCTGCTCCTCTATAGCAAGGGGTGCATTCCGAGACGCGCAAATATCGATAAAATCGATATTATCGCGCTAAAACGCGTACCGAGTCATCGTGAGCGCAACAACGATATCCCTTGTGACGTTACGGATTACGTCATTACGTCCGCCATTTTGCGATTACACCGACCATGCCCCAAACCGATATCACCGTGAGCGCTACTGTCAAAGTGACAGACTGACGGTTGTTTACAAAGAAAACTGTTGTTTGAATTCAGTGGCCCAATTCCATAACTTGGCTACAATCGGATTATCACTTTTTTCATAGCAAATTCGACTCTATCGCGAGGCATTAGTGGTTGCGAGACTGAGAATTCGATTGAAGCCAAGTTATGGAATCGGGCTGCTGTTGTGTGTGATTTTCGTACAGTTTTCCAAATATTACTATAGACAATTGACCAATTTTTAGACAGACTACTTTGCACACGAGTAATACTTTGTATTTTGAGCAAATTTTGAGGTTATGTTGTTGTGATCTTGTAATCACGCTCACGAGCTTTCCGAATCAACTGCAGCACTCAACTGCCGTGAGCGCGATATCTGAATCGGTACGCAAATTAGCACTGTGATCGCTCACAGCGATATTCGTAGTATCTCTACCTAGTCTGTGGCGATATTATCGTGAATCGGAATGCACCCAAGATGTCAAGTTTATGTAGCGTCGTTCAAAGAGTATATAAATACTACGTGCGTCGTTGCAAAATGAAAGTCGGGGGTTTTTTGAAAAAATTCAAAATGTTGTGATGTAGAGTTAGATTTTATTCTCAATCTTGTGTATCTTCGAGTGTTAATGTGTAATATTGGTGGAATATTAACCATTAGGTGGTCGTTAACGTGCACGAGTGCGGGCAAAAGAATCAAACGCAGAAATAAATGGCATTTTGTGATTTTTCCAACTCTCCCTCGGAAGTTTCAGTAAATGTCCACCATTTTACTGATTCGTGACTTTGACAATAATTGACTGTGACGTGACATTACTTTAAACTATAATACACTTGACATTGGCGAAACTACTAGTATGCCAGTGCCTCCGCAGAAGCCATCCAATAAAAAAAAAAAAGAAGAAAATGAAAGTCATAATAAAAGTACATAGTAATTCAAGAAATAATGTGATTTAATTTCTTTACATCGGCCTCTGATACAACTATTCTTAAATTTCTTAACAGCAGAGCGTGGTTGATCACAAGAATGACGTCTTCGGCGGGGATATTTCCAAAACTCGACGACAACATGGCGTTCCCAAAATGGAAATTTCGAGTGAATATTTTGCTTGAAGAGAGAGGTCCGGCACAAATACTCGATGATAACGAGGCCAAATCAACGGCGAACAAGGAAAATGACGCAAAAGCGCGGTCAGTTATAGTACAATGTATCTCGGACCAATATCTTAACATAATCAAAAAGTGCAATACCGCAGCGGAAATCACAACATGACGTCTGCCTATACATAGGAAAAAGCAAGAAGGTATGGATGTTAATATATGTTGACGACATTATTTTAACAGGATTTCAAGAAGATATAGAAAAAGTTGTAAAAGACCTGAAAACTGAATTTCAAGTAAAAGATTTTGGTTTTCCCAAATCATTTCTAGGGATGGAAATAGAAACGAAGGAAGATGGTCTGAAAATAACACAGAAAAGACAAATACATAGAGAACATGCTTGCAAAATTTAATATGACGGATTGCAAAAAATCAGCCACACCGTTAACTAAAGGGTATCAGCTAGATGAAAATGAGAAATAGTGACTGATATACCTTACCGCCAGTTAGTTGGAAGTCTCATGTTTGTGTCAACTGTCTCACGCCCAGATATTACCTATGCGACTTCATACCTAAGTCAATATTTGGATAGACCGACGAAGAGCCTTTGGATACAAGGTAAAAGAGTCTTAAGATACCTCAAAGGTACAAAAGACACTGGACTATACTACAGGAAATCTGATACAACATCTATAGATACATACTCGGACGCAGATTGGGCAGGGTCCAACACAGATAGAAAAATTGTTTCAGGATCTGTGACATTGTATAATGGATGTACTGTTGCCTGGTTCTCAAGAAAACAAGCTTGCGTTGCCCTGTCAACTGTTGAGGCAGAATATATCGCAGCTTTAACCAGTGCATGTGATCTACTATATATAAAAGGACTTTTACAGTGATTTAAATGGATCAGAAAGTGATGTGTTGTTTATATTATATATGGACAATAGAGGTGCAATCCAAATAGCAAAATCATTTGAAAATAGCAAACGTGCTAAGCATATAGATATCAAACATCATTTCTTAAAAGACATTTTAAGTAGAAAGTTAATCAATATTGAATATGTATCTACTCATGATAATAATGCAGATATGTTCACTAAAGCATTGTCAGATGAAAAACTTTTTAGTATGAAAGAAAACTTAAATATTACATAATACTACATTAATTTAACATGTAATATCATAGCGATTTCAATCTGTATAAGATTTTCAATCGAGGGGGGATGTTAAAAATGCCATCTCAATATTAACGCACAGTGGCCCAATTCCATAACTTGGCTACAATCGGATTATCACTTTTTTCATAGCAAATTCGACTCTATCGCAAGGCATTAGTGGTTGCGATACAGAGAATTCGATTGAAGCCAAGTTATGGAATCGGGCTGCAGTTAGAGTATAAAAATTATCTTTGGCTAGTCTGCTCCTCTATAACAAGATGGTCAAGTTTATGTAGCGTTGTTGCAAAATAAAAGTCCTAATAAAAGAAATAATGAAAATAAATAAATAATGTGATTTAATTTCCTTACATCGGCCTCTGATACAACTATTTTTAACAGCAGAGCGTGATTGATCACAAGAATGACGTCTTCGGCGGGGATATTTCCAAAACTCGACAACAACATGGCGTTCCCAAACTGGAAATTTCGAGTGAAAATTTTGCTTGAAGAGAGAGGTCTGGCACAAATACTCGATGATGACGAGGCCAAATCAACGGCGAACAAGGAAAATGACGCAAAAGCGCGGTCAATTATAGTACAATGTATCTCGGACCAATATCTTAACATAATCAAAAAGTGCAATACCGCAGCGGAAATGCCCGGAAGGTGTATTCGAAAGAAAGAGTGTATTTAACAAATTATTCCTTCTAAAGAAATTAATTGGAATTAAATGCAATAGTGGTCAAAATCTTCAAAATCATTTTTTGAAGTTCGATAATATCATCACTCAGAGACAGCAGCAGCCCGATTCCATAACTTGGCTTCAATTGAATTCTCAGTATCGCAACCACTAATGCCTTGCGATAGAGTCGAATTTGCTATGAAAAAGCAAAGATTGTAGCCAAGTTATGGAATTGGGCCACTGGAAGTACAATGGAAGATAGTGACAAACTAACTCATCCTCACATAACCCGAAGATTATAATACAGCAATAACAACACTGGAAACAATGAGAATCGAAAAAGAACTAACTTTAGGTCAATGGTATTTTTATGAAATATTTAGGGCTACGGTAATATGTGATAAAAATAAACACAGGTAAACAGATAAGACGCAATCGTAGGCAGATCATTCTCGATAGCTCCTGGTGGCGACAGAATAGCGAGAACAATGAATCACATGATTACGATGACGTCACGCCAACCGCTGATTCCCCGCGTCGCTCCAGCTCCGGTGCGCCGAAATACTCCACGTCTCCTACATCATCCAACAAAGTACACACAATACATATTAAGGAAAACTTGAAACTTCACCCTCAATTTTTTTGGTGCCATGTAAACAGCTTAAGGTCTAAAGGTGGTTTTGAGCCTTGTGTATCCTATGAAGGCAACTCTCATGCCGGCGCAGATGCCGCTGAGGCGTTGTGGTGTATTTTTCAAGCGTTTTTCAAGACGAGGTGCCTATACTGAATCCTAATGCATTTTGTGAACAAGCCAAGTGCAGCTGTAGCGTAAATGTACTCCCCTTTACACCTGATGATATTATCCGCGGCCTAAACAAGTTAAAGCCTGGTAGCTCACCAGGATCTGGTAGCCTGCCCGGTTTTGTTCTAAAGTCAAATAAGAAGCACATGATTCTCCCCCTGTATCACATTTTTAATCTCTCTTAGAGATGGCATCTACCCCATTCAGTGGAAGACATCCAGGGTACACCTATTCCTAAGAGTAGCAATAGGACAATGGTGGACACATATCCTCCCATACCTATTCTGTGTTCGCCCGCCAAGGTATTTGAATACATACTGCTTAAAGAAATATATAGGTAAGTTAAACAGTACATAGGTGATGAGCAATATGGTTTTAGACCTGGACAATCTGTTAATACTAACTTACAATGCTTAGTGGACTACATCTCAAAGGCTTTGGATCGGAGAGTACAGGTTGATTTAGTGTATTTTTATTTTCAGAAGACTTTTGACAAAATAGATTACGACATCCTACTGCGTAAGCTATTTGCCATCAGTTTTACTCTACATCTCTACTACATCTTCTCACTTTCTTCTCAGACTATATGAGAGATCGTCGGCAATATGAGAGGCATGGCATGTATGTGTCTGAACCATACCATACTCGATCTGGAGTCAGTCAAGGATCAATGCTGGGCCCGCTCCTCTTCTCGATTATGATCAATGACCTAGATAAGGTAGTGAATATAGCTAAATGTCTCTTGTACGCTGATGATCTGAAGCTCATACTAGAGATAAAATCATACAATGACTGCCTTAATTTGCAAAAGGACAAATTCTATCTTCGAATGGAGCGTTAGTAATAGAATGTTTTTCAATTCTGATAAATGCTATGTAATGACATTTGATCGTAAACATTATCCAATTGATTATAATTACAATTTAAACAATATTGACATTAACAGAGTAAATATTATTAAAGATTTAGGAGTTACTTTTGACCGACAACTCACTTTTCATGACCAAATTTCCAACCTGGCCAAAGAGTCTTTTCGTCGCTTGGGCTTTGTGTTGCGCAACGCAAAGGATTTTCAGGATCCGCAGGTCAATCGAACCTTATTTAATACTCTTGTGAGGAGCAAATTAGAATCAAGCGCAAGTGTTTGGAACCCGCATCATGTTACCTACACACTGATGCTTGAAAAGGTGCAGAAAGCATTTTTAAGATCTTTTTACAAGAGGCTTTATGGCTTCTATCCCTACCTCTATCCCACTAGGTTCTTGCTTGGACAGAGGCTTCAATTCTCTGGAAGAGAGAAGGCTGCTAGACCAGCTCACTATCTGTTGTAAAGTACTGAGAGGGTCCGTTGACTCTTCAGAATTACATGAACGACTGTGCAGGTTATTTGTCCCGGACAACTATGTGCGGCACAGGCCCAACAGAAGACATACGTTATTCTGTGTTCCTGGTAGTCACACTGTTGCGCGGGCCAAGTCCCCCCTGTGTCGGTCTCTGCACAACCTCAATGCGCTCCTTGACGCTAACCCTGATATTGACCTATTTATTGACAACTGGAAAACCATTTTGTCCATTTGTTTGACATATTGTGAAGGTATTTAATTTGACATTGTTTTGTGATTGTTTCTGTGTATTATTTTATTGTAGACTAGCTGTACCAGCGGCCAATTTACCAACATTTGAACAAAATTTCTTCAGCCGTCAAAAATACTTTATCAATTGCTCGGCTTCTTACTCTCTAGATTGAGATACCAATTACACCAGATTTAAATCAAACCCTAAGCTATCTAACAATGAAAACAGCATTGCAATCGGTCCAGTAGTTTTTACGTGATGCGTGAACAAACAAACATACAGACAAAAAGAAAGAAAGCAACGATTAAAAAAAAAATGTTCTATACCTCTTTTAAGCACCCAAGAGCATTTTTTTCATTTGAATTTATTTAGTAGTTTGGGTGCGATACGCGGTCAAGATACGGACAAACAGACAGATAAAATTAAAAAGTAAAACAGTTTGGCTTCAATATCGAATATAGAGAACAATCCAAAAAATATTTTTTATTACTTAAATATTAACATAACTTTGGACCCATATCCCGCAGAAACCCTTTACTTTTTCGGGATAAAACGTGTCCTTAATTTTAACCCATCATATAACTAAAGACAGTGCCAAGTTGCATCAAAACCCGACCATTACTTGCAGCGTGGTACGTGGTCTTTTAAATAAGTTTCAACCCCTAAATAATAACCTATAAATTTTTCGATCTGTAAAGTATCCTATGAGTACATCCTACCTCGTAGTACGAACTCAATTGATACCAAGTTACTTTTGAATTCATCCAGTAGTTCCGGCGGCGTGATGCGCGGCTAAGATACAGACTGACAGACATACAGACAAAAATGAAAAACATACAGTTTAGGCTTCATAATCGAATATAGAGTAACTTCAAAAAAAAACACTATATCTTTAATGTACAGAATTTGGACCCATATCCTACAGGAACCCTTTATTTTTTCGGGACAATATGTATCCATAATTTTCACCTATCTTAAAAACTATTAAACTATGTCTGCGCCAAGTTGCATCAACATCCGTCCAATAGTTTCAGCGTGCTAAGTGTTCTTTTAAATATTTTTCCACCCCTATCCTGCAGGAACACTTAATTTTTTCGGGATGAAAAGTATCCAATGTCCTATCTCGAAGTGTGAACTCAAATCATACCAAATTTCATTTGAATTCATTACGTATTTTCGGCGTGGTGCGCTGCCAAGGTACAGACAGACAGATGGACAGACAGACACACAGACAAACATAAAAAAATACAGAGTTGACTTTAGTATTGAACATAGAACGTCCTCCAAAAAAAAATTACATATCTTCAACTTACAGAATTTTTATACATTATCCCGAAAAAGGAACACTTTATTTTTCGGGATAAACAGTATCCTCCATTTTTACCCATTATATAAACTATGACTGCGCCAAGTTTCAACAAAATCCGTCAAGTAGTTTCAGCGTGATACGTGCTCTTTTAAATAACTTTCAACGTCTATCCTGCAGGAACTCTTTAATTTTCCAGGATGAAAAGTATCCTATGTCCTACCTCAAAGTATGAACTCATACCAATTCAAATCATACCAAATTTGATTTGAATTCATTGAGTATTATCGGCGTGATGCACTTTCAAGGTGCAGACAGACAGACAGAAAGACAAAAAATAAAAAATACAGTTTTGAATATAGAACGGCCCCCAAAAACATTTACAAAATATCTTTAATTTACAGAATTTGGGACATTATCTTGCAGGAACTATTTATTTTTTTCGGAATAAAAAGTATCCTTAATTTTAACCCATCATATAAACTATGACTGTGCCAAGTTGCATCAAAATCCGTCAAGTAGTTTCAGAGTGGTAAGTGTTTTTTGAAATAACTTTCAACCCCAATCCTGCGGGAACCCTTTCATTTTTCGGGATGTAAAGTAGCCTATGTCCTACCTCGTACTATGAACTCAAATCTTACAAAGTTTCATTTAAATTCATTCAGTAGTTTCGGCGTGATGCCTAAACAAGATACAGACAGACAGATAAAAAAAAAAACAGTTTGGTTTGTCTATATGTTTGTTTGTTCGCGCATCACGTAAAAACTATTGGATCGATTGCAATGTGGTTTTCATTGTTAGATAGCTTAGGGTTTGATTTAAAAACTGGTGTAATTGGTATCTCAATCTGGTGAGTTAGAAGCCGAGAAATTGATAAAAGTATTTTGACGGCTAAAGAAATGTTGATAAAATGTTGGTATATTGGTCCTGGAATAGCACATTATGGTACTTTGGACCTAAAGAAAAGACCACGCGTGCAAAGCCCGCGGGTACAGCTAGTACTTAAATAAAATGTTGAAATACTATTACCTACTCTCAAAAACTTCATTATATTATAATATGCCTTAGGAACCTACCATTGATAATGATAAAAATAATATTCTATGTGTAAAACAATGAGTTAAAAAAACAATTAATATTATTCATTAATTAGTACTCGATATGTACTTGTTAGATAAAAAACTTATACATATATGAATATTTTGTAAACATTTCCTGCAGTCAATGTAAAAATTAAAGGGGAGATTAGGGTGTTATTACCAATCTACAGTCTTTGTAATTAATGTAAGATGTTAATAAATGTGAATTGGTAGTTTAGGTAGCTAAGACGAAGTTATGATTAATTGATTATTTATAGGTTGATTATTAATTTACAAAACGATAATAACGGCCTGAATTGTTTTGTTACAAATTAATATGATATTGTTTGTTATAAGTAATTAATTATCTAATTATCGTGAAATAATGCTTGTTTACTTAATGCCCGTCTGAGAGAGAGGGGATATGGGTAGATTTGTAATTAAATCCGAGTGAGGGTATGCGAAAATAAAGTAGTCATTGCTTGCCCTTACTCCCCTTCCCCTCCTCCTCCTCCTCCCCTTTCCTCCCCTCCAATCTCCAACCTCCGAAGAGTTTCTGCTTTCCTGGTAATTTGTGTCTATTTACCTAACCCTCTCCAAACTCCCCCCACTCTCCCTCCTCCACTCCCCTTACTCCCCCTCCACGACTCCACATACTCCCTACTCTACGTCCCCTTAATCCCTCTTCCCTTCCCCTCCCCTCCAACCTATTCTCCTAAGGGTTTCTGCTCTCCTGGTAATATGTAACTATTTTAAATGTGACCACGACTATAAAAAATTCCTCGTGGTCACACTAGTATGACAAAATGGTGTGACCACGAGTCCGATGTTGATCATATCGGTTTCAAGCCGTCAAATTCATTAATGCTTTGCGATAGAGTAGAAATTGATATGAAAAAGTGACAATCTGAATGAAGCCAAGTTCTGTGGTCGGCGGCCCGATTACAAACTTGGTTACAATCGGACTATCACTTTTTTCATAGCAATTTTGACTCTATCGCAAGGCAATAATGATATCGATACTGATAATCCGATTGAAGCTAAGTTATGTGGTCGGGCCCCGGGGCCCTGTGAATTCAATATCTTTATTTTCTAATGAACCGTTCGTGTTGAAGCAAGCATAATGATCAAAACTAAAAACGCTAAACGCTAAAGTTTCTATCAGTGTTCGCTTTGGACATGTCACTTAAATTTTACTTCGGAAAAGTGACTTTATTTCGTAGGTCGTTTTACATTCGATATGGAAAAATGCCAATGGAAACTGCCCAAAACGCCACTTCTTCATCTCGAACGCAGGGTATGAACGCAGAGTAACAATAGACGTTAGAATTTGTATTGCTAGAAAGAAAAAACCTTAGGTACAGTAGTGCTATTACCGGCTACTGTGAAGCATGACACACCGATCTTGGTTTCAATCAGATTGTCACTATGTATCACGTGCACTTAATATAGCACTTTAGAGTAGAAATTGCAATGAAAATATGAAAATCAGTTTGCAACCAAGATCAGTAATAGCACTACAGTGGCCCAATTACATAACTTGGCTACAATCGGATTATCACTTTTTTCATAGCAATTTCGACTCTATCGCAAGGCATTAGTGGTAGCGATACTGAGAATTCGATTGAAGCCAAGTTATGGAATCGGGCTGCTGGTGTATTGCCATAAATTAAAAACAATAAACCTTGTCTATGACACTGTTGCTGTGGTGACTGCTGAATTGCCAACTTAGCTGAATTTTGATCTCTGTGTAACAACTTTTTGTTTGTTTGTTGGTGACTTTTTATACAAAAATTATAATAAAACTAACACTAAACAAACTTCTTCTGGGGGCGATTCTCAGGCACGTAAGATTAGTTTTCATACAAAATGACGTTATACCTAATATAGCACTTTTTTTATCGCATAAGTGAAAATATGACGTCAGTCATCTTGCATGGTCACTCATTTCACGCACCCGAGAAAGCGTTGTAATGTCAGAATTGGCAGATATTTCACACGGATGAAATATTTATCTGTATCTCGACAACTTCAGGCTGACCGTACATGAATAACTCAGCTCACAGATATAACTTAGGACAAAATTAGGTTGTGAATTTTTGATAAAGTCTTCACTTTGGATGGATTATTAAATGGTAGTTAGTAATAGTTCAGTTGGTGGCTGCGATAAAAAATCTTTCCTATTATTGTTAAGTGTACATGTACCTACGTCATTCATTTTTCAAAATGTATCATCAATCATATCATCATTCATTCATCATTACAAAACGACATACCTAGTTAAACATTTTTCTACATCTTAAAACTTTTTTGCTAAAGCACGACTGCGATAGACGAAGAAATTCGTTCTCTGTCGTTCTATGTGCGAGCGTGACGGCAATACATATTTACACGTAAGGATAGAGATAAGTAGTGAAGGATCAATGTACTAATTTATTCCTGTATCGCGGCCGTGCTTTAGCTAGTGGCCCAATTCCATAACTTGGCTACAATCGGATTATAACTTTTTTCATAGCAAATTCGACTCTATCGCAAGGCATTAGTGGCTGCGATACTGAGAATTCGATTGAAGCCAAGTTATGGAATCGGGCTGTAGTTCTAGCGATTACTTTGCTGGCAAGCTTGCAACATTGTGCCATAGAGCTATTCATACGTCTATCTACGTATCCATTCTATCCATGATCCATCCATCCATCTTTTCTTCTGTAGTCTGTGATCGTGTTGTGTAGGTGTACGTTTTTTGTGCGAATGAAAATCCACGGAACTGTCGAATAAACTTTTATTTCAATTAATAAAGTGAGAAATATGAATCTCATAAAAGTGGATGTGAAGCTAAAATACTTATCGAGTGTATTATTGTTGATGTTATTGAGCCAAAACGCGACAGGTAAGTCTATTTACACATCCTTTATTTAAAATGAAGGTATCCAAAGTGTCCATTCGTTTTGTTCATGTAGAATTCTTTGAATACACTATAATCTGAAAGTTTTTACACATTGATGACGTATCACTTGTTGAGAGTTGAGATGCTTATTGCTCCTGGAGTTTGGATTGTTTCTAGAAAGCGTATTGAGGAGAGGCGAAAGAAGACTAATTCTAGGTCACACAAAAGGTATAAAAATAAGCTCGTCGCTTCTAAGTTGGTTAGGTGATCAACTGATCATATAATTTAGAGTACTTATTGCTACACTACTAGATCTTGCTTGTTGTAAAATGATGCGCTCAATTATCTCTAATAATAAGTACAAAGTGTAACATTTTTTTTTTAATTTCGGTCTTGGCAATCGTTTGACCACGATCTCACCTGATGGAAAGCGATGATGTGGTCGAAGGTGTAACACACTTGCCTAGTAGTTGCACTCTTGACTTGAACACACCAGGGTTATATTTTACCGGAACTAAAGTAAGCCTGTGCTAGATTAGATGGAAGGCTCTAAAAACTTTTACAAAAGTTTTATGTAGGTACCCCTAGTTCCTTCCCAATAATTATTTGTTTTTGTATGTAGATACCTATTTAAATGTATGAGTCATCTGCTAAGAAGTTACTCTCTTGAAAGCAAAACTTGATTTCTCAAGCATGTTTTTTTAGAAAGAATACAAATTTGTAATGATATGGGCAGATTGTTGGCCTGATGGTAAGCTCCATGAATGACACAACAATTAATTAAATAATCATATATGTTTATAAACAAAGTTATGGGCAATTCCAGTGATGAGTGGGACATTTTCACTCCTTTTTGCTGAAACTTTACATAATTTCTCCCTTAACATTAATTAAACTAGTTTCAAAATAGTAACATTATGTAGCCAGATATTGCTTTCAAATAATAAAATGAATAACAAAATTTATACTTATAATAAAGCAATAGGAACAAAAAAGTCTGTACAAAGAAGATAATTAAAAAAGAAATGGTCTAGGGTATATAAAATAAGCTACTGAACAAGAATATAACATTTTCAAAATTTGTGTCTGTGTGTTTGTCTGTCTGTCTGTCTTTATATTTGTTCAGGCATCACGTAAAAACTACTGGACCGATTGCGATGTGGTTTTCACTGTTGGATAAACAGTGTTGTTTAGACTTAAAAACTGGGGTACTTTATATCTCAATCCAATAATCGATAAAAATATATTTGACGGCTGAAGGATTTTTGATCAAATGTTGATATATTGGTATTTTAGGCCCTGGAATAGCACAAAGAGTACTTTTAACCTACAGAAATGACCACGCGTGCGAAGCCACGGGCATCAGCTAGTTGATAAATATACTTGAACCTTTTTATTTTCCAAGTGTGACAGGTGGGAAATGCATGACACCCGCCTGTCTGAATTGATGACTTCACTTTCCAAATCAAGACAAACTATAGATGTATTTTGTCTTGATTTATTGATTTGCAGTTATGTGGTCTGAACGAACGAAACATGGACCACATATTCTTTAACTGCTCAAAATTACAATGTTCCTTATATGATATCCTCCCTCCAGCTATCCCCCATCCTACTTCCTTCAAATGTCTTTTACCCCATTAATTAATTAAATATTATGCAAATTTATAAATACAAATAATATTAAATTATAATGTTTTCCCTAAATTCTAGATGCTCCATCCACACCACCGATCACATTCTTAGAGATACCGATCATATTATTAGAAATCACCATCTCCATAGTTTATGAAACTATCATAACGGACATTGGCAGAATTGTGACAACAAGCCACAGAGGCCATAACGAAGAAGTCAAGTCAAGTCGATGTGCAGTTTTTTCATATGCTAGAATTACATGATTAACTTTGAAAAAACTTTGAAAATGTTAGTCTATTAGCTTGTTACGGGTGGGACCAGTAATTGTTAAGGACAGATAGTTTCTTTATTATTTTCTTTTAAAGGGTTTTTTCGCACACTGTCAATATTCTGCCCTGGTGGCGTTAACAAATTTATTATAAACTAATAATCTCTAACAACTAGTTTGTATAGCATTCTGGCTGCACCAGAAGCTGTTACAACTGGCTACCTGGTGCACTCTAACATCGCACTTGTTTCTATGCTTTTCATTCCGGACATATTCCATGAATGTATGGTAAACATCATCCAGTATGTTACAAAAAGTGCTATTAGGTATGGGGCTTCATCATCATCATCATCATATGTCAGCCTTTAGAAGTCCACTGCTGAACATAGGCCTCCCCCAAAAAGAGCCATGATGAGCAATCTTGTGCCACCTCCATCCACCGACTTCCTACGATGGCTACAATGTCGTCGATCCACCTTGTGGTGTGTCTCCCTACACCTTTTTTCCCCTGCGATTGTCAGTTCTGCAAACTATATGGTCGACCATTGTCGGTAACCTTGGTTCTTCTATTTATTTTTTCGTTTCAGATTATATCATGTAGTGAAACACCGAGCATAGCTCTCTCCATTGCACACTGCACAATTATGAGCTTGTGTATGTGACCAATAGTTAGCGACCACGTCTCAGTGCCATACATCATCACTGGCAACACGCACTATTATAAACTTCGTCTTGAGACACTGCGGTATCTGTGACGAGAAGATATGGCATAATTTCCCAAACGCTGCCCATCCGAGTTGTATTAGTCGGTTGTGTCTTTGTCGAAGTTGGATCTACCCAATTGGATTGTCTGACCCAAGTAGACGTAGTGATCAACAGCTTCGATAATATAGTTCATAAACCAGCACGGGTGTGACTTGGGAATTTGACATGATGTTTTTTCTTACCCATGTTAATTTTAAGACCTACCTGTTGGGAAACAATATTGAGGTCACTGAGCATTGTGCTTAGGTCTTCCAGGGTTTCTGCCATGATGACTATATAATCAGCAAATCGAAGGTGAGGGATGCATTTGCCATTGGTGTTTGTACCATAAGCTCGAATATATCATCCAGTGCAGATGTGAACAGTTTCTGAGAAATAATGTTTCCCGGTCTCACCCTTTTTTCAAATCGATAGAATTTGTGCTCTGATCTTGGAGACGGACAGTCATTGTGGCCTTGCTGTATAAACACTTCAACACTTTGATGTACTGGTAGTCAATCTGGCACCCCTGTAATGACTGTAGCACTGCCCAGGTATTGATTGATTCAAAGGCCCACAAACGCTAGACATAGTAGCCAATTATCTCTTCGGTCTTCTGTATAATCTGCCGGAGCGTATGGATGTGGTCTACGGTGCTAAAGCCTTTCCAAAATCCAGTTTGATCGGGAGACTGAAACTGTTCTGAGTCTGTTTGTAACAACTCTCGAAAACAGCTTATTTATAGACGTGACTCAGCAGTGAAATCAAGAGGGTGTTATCACCTTTATAAAGAACTTCTCGAGCTCACTCAAAATCTCTGGCTTTGACGAAACGATGTTGTCACTGTCTGTCTTCAGCTTCGTAAACAGGCTTTGCCCAATAGAGAGATCTCTTGCGAACACTTTGCCCTTGTTCCGCTTTATTGCGTTCTTAATACAAATAGTATTATAAGAAGTTGTGGGGTTTTAATGAGGATAATCATTAAAAATGCAAATGTATTGCATGGAATGTATCCGGACCGAAGTCTTGATGCTATTATAGTTACCTCTCTGTTCATAAAACGATTGTCTATCCAGGGAAAACTCAATTGGCTGTATTGTCCTATACAATATACCTTTTTTTCTGGATTTTACATTAAAGTATTCTTTGAATAGGTTATAATTATAACACTGGGGAAATATATAGAAACAAGTGGTAGGAGTTGAAGGGGGGTGGGAGAAGGGGGAGGGCTGCCCCCTGGTACCCCTCCCCCCCCGCAGGCGAGGCTTAGATGCAGCCACATCCCTTGAGTTTTCCTTGGATAGACAATTGTTTTATGAACAGAGAGGAATATGCTCTGGGAATTGTATTTTCTTTTAAGATTAGAAGTTTTTTACAATGGCACATACTCGTAGATGAACGCAAAAACAGTAACCAAATTTAAGAAAAAAATAACTGTACTGTGGACACACTATGGCTGCATTCATAAACAGTACAAAAAATGTAAACACTAAGTATTATTTCAAACGTATTAGTTATTTGCTGTGTACTCTAGCCATAGATTCAAATACAAATTATCTATACCAATATATAAAAGTGAAACGTCTCTTTGTTTTTTTGGGAAGCTTTCATGCGATAATGGCTGGACGGATTTTGATGAAATTTAGAATGGAGATAGCTTATACCCTGGACGAAGTCGCGGACGGGAAAGCTAGTATAATTTATATATTTGACCTGTGGTGTCATCTTCGCTTGAATGGCCCCTATAGAAATCTTACTTGCTATAGAAATCTTATAGTAGGAAGCTATTTTTAAGGGCTGGACTCTTGGCTAGATGTGGTGATGGTAGGTGGAGTAGGTCCCTGAAAGAATGGTGGCCACGTATAGAACAACGCAGTCGCGGAAGACCTTTGGCACGATGTTTTGGCATGGTGGGAAAAATGGGTAGGAATGACTTGACCAAGATTGGCTTAAACCCGGGATGAATGGCGTAAAAGGGCTTATGCCCTGCAGTGGCAGGAAATGAGCTGTATTTGATGATGATGATGATGAAGCAATTTTTTATGACTTCACAGAAGGAGACGGTTATGTTATGTTCGACTGTGTGTAAGTTTTTTTATATTTTGTTTATGGTCACCGATTTTCCGTCAATTGAGGACCAATTTTAAAAATTTTTTTTTTGTTTGAATGTGTTTACTGTTCAGGTGGTCCCATATAAGTTGTATCAAAAAAGGCTGAGTAGTTTTTCGAGAATAAATAGTTTTTCAGTTAGTCCATTTGATTTTGTGTTTATATTGTATCAAATCTGTAAGATTTCCAAACAGATTTGATGTTTGTTGTTTTATTCAAAAGGGTAAACATTCAGTATAGTCCCACATTAAACTTCATCACAATTGGTTACGTAGTTTATTTTTTTGTTTTCTGTCTGTTGATCCATTTGAATTCTATTATTTGTACCATGGTATTTTGCACATCACTTGTAGTGAATAAAGTTTGCTGAATTGAAATTATTTATTCTTAACTGCACTTGAAGCATCTGGGGTCACGGGTCAGCATAACAACTCCAAGATAATCTATCTCTCTAGCCTGGTCATCTATAACCTCACTGGTAATCTGTAACCTTGGGTTAAATGCATAGAGTTTGTTAGATGTAATGGTTAAACTGAGAGTTAATTAAGTACTAGCTGTGCCCCGAGGCTTTGCCTGCACTGTATTTTTTGTGATAACTTAGCAAAATATATAGGATTGCGAAAAATTGAGTTTATGCTATTATATTATGTTATTGCTATTTAGTTTTTTTTTATAACCTGGGCACCAAGTCTACTATAAACAATTGTGCATAGATTGTTTATGAGATGTGAAAAAATATATGAAAATAATTTATTTGCCTTTTATATGGTACAAACTGATGGAAATGGTAAGTGTGTATATGTAGTCCAGCCTGTTTTACCAGAAACTGGCATACAACAAATGGTATGAAAAATAATATTAATACAATTAAATTAAATATCATTCAAACAATGCAATATTTCCTACGTTCTAATATAATAATAATAATAATAAACACTTTATTACACCATATAAGGAACAAATACAATAACTTACTTATAATGTCAAGAAATAACTGAAATATAATTATTATAATGACTTAAACAATATTCATGTCAATAAATAATAATAATAAGACTAATACATTATATATTAAATTTATTACACACATTTCAAATTCCAAAATACTTTCAAGTCTTAAAATCAGTTTTCGGTTAACTATTTATGTAGTTTGACTTTAAAGAACTGAAGCGGGAGCTCTCTGATGGCTTTTGGCAATTTATTAAATACTTTGATGGCCATTATTACAATTTCGTGGATTTAGAGCCGTTCTATAATTTGCCATTCTTAACCTATCCCTACTACATGATTTACTACTAATATTTACATGTTTCTAACTTTTCAAACATATCAGGGTGCTCCTTCACGAACATTCCAACCTGCATAATATACAGCCCTGTCAAAGTCATTTTTGTTTTAGTTTTTTGGTAAGTGGTCTTCTCAAATCAAGTGGATCAACTCTTCCTATTGCTCTTATACACTTTTTTACCAGACTGCGCAACACAATAGCCCAGTAATGTGTTTATCAGCCTATGCGTGTATGTTTGTTCCTTTGTGGCACTATTAGACCAATCGTTGTCTTAATCTTGCGAGTGCTACTAAAGACATGATATTAAACAAAATTCAATATGG